>CM072311.1:196154-1549332 GCA_036873955.1 Mergus octosetaceus
CCCCACATGCAGCTGGACCCTCTGTGTTCGCTCTTTCTGAGCAACCTGAAACATAGCCCTACCCAGCATTGGAGAGGAAGTCCGAATGAGGGCCGCAGAAAACGCGTACAAAGCCCCTTTCGCCATCAAAAGTGCCCCCAGAGGAAGGCTTTGGGTATAAACTGAAATCCCCAGGGAGCCTTCACGCAACCACACATGCAACTGTACCCTCTGTGTTCGCTCTTTCTGAGCAACCTGAAACATAGCCCTACCCGGCATCTGAGAGGAATTCAAAATAAGGCCCATGAAAACGCGTTCAAAGCCCCTTTCTCCCAATCAAAAAGTGCCCTCAAAGGAAGGCCTTGGGAACAACTGAACTCCCAGGGGAGCCTTTACATTTCCCCACATGCAACTGAACCCTCTTTGTTCGCTCTTCCTGAGCAACCCGAAACATAGCTTTAACCGACATTGCAGAGGAATTCAAAAAAAGTCCAAAGAAAACGCGTTCAAAGCCCTTTCGCCCATCAAAAAGTGCCCTCAAAGGAAGTCTATGGATACAACTGAACTCCCCAGGGAGCCTTCACACAGCCACACATGCAACTGGACCCTCTGTGTTCGCTCTTTCTGAGCAACCCGATATATAGCTCTACCCGGCATCGCAGAGGAATTCAAAAAAGGTCCAAAGAAAACGCGTTCCAAGCCCCTTTCGCCCATCAAAAAGTGCTCTCAAAGGAAGGCTTTGGATACAACTGAACTCCCCAGGGGAGCCTTCACGCAGCCACACATACAACTGGACCCTCTGTGTTCGCTCTTTCTGAGCAACTCAAAATATAGCCATATCCAGCATCGGAGTGGAATTCCAAATAGGGCCCCAGAAAACACATTCCAACCCCTTCCGACCATCAAAAAGTGCCCTCAAAGGAAGGCTTTGGGTACAACTGAACTCCCCAGGAGAGCAATCACACAGTCCCACATGCAACTGGACCCTCTGTATTCGCTCTTATTGAGCAACCGGAAAATTAGCCCTACCCAGTATCAAAGAAGACGTCCAAATAGGGTCCCAGAAAACGCATTCAAAGCCCCTTTCGCCCATCAAAAAGTGCCCCTAGAGGAAGGTTTTCGGTACACGGAACTCCCCAGGAAAGCATTCATGCAGCCCCACATGCAACTGGACCCTCTGTATTCGCTCTTTCTGAGTAACCCGAAACATAGCCCTATCCGACATCGGAGAGGAATTCAAAAAAGGTCCAAAGAAAATGTGTTCCAAGCCCCTTTCACCCATCAAAAAGTGCCTCCAAAGGAAGGCTTTGGGTACAGCTGAACTCCCCAGGGGAGCATTCATGCAGCCCCACATGCAGCTGGACCCTCTGTGTTCGCTCTTTCTGAGTAACCCAAAACATAGCCTTACCCGGCATCGGAGAGGAATTCAAAAATGGTCCAAAGAAAACAAGTTCAAAGCCCCTTTCGCCAATAAAAAATGGCCCGCAAAAGAAGGTTTTCGGTGCAACTGAACTCCCCAGGGGAGCCTTTATAGTGCCCCACATGCAACTGAACCCTCTGTGTTTGCTCTTTCTGAGCAACCTGAAACATAACCCTACCCGGCATTATAGAGGAATTCCAAATAGGACCCCAGAAAACACATTCCAAGCCCCTTTTGCCCATTAAAACTTGACGACAAAGGAAGGCTTTGGGTACAACGGAACTCCCCAGGAGAGCATTCACGCAGTCCCACATGCAACTGGACCCTCTGTGTTTGCTCGTAGTGAGCAACCCGAAACATAGCCCTACCCGGCATCGCAGACGAATTCAAAAAAGCTCCAAAGAAAACGCGTTTAAAGCCCCTTTTGCCGATCAAAATCTGCCCTCAAAGGAAGGCTTTGGATACAACTGATCTCCCCAGGAGAGCATTCACGCACTCCCACATGCAGCTGGATCGTCTGTATTCGCTCTTTCTGAGCAACCCAAAACATAGCCTTCCCGGCATCGGAGAAGAATTCAAAATAGGTCCAAAGAACACGAGTTCAAAGCCCCTTTCGCCCATCAAAAAGTGCCCTCAAAGGAAGGCTTTGGGTACAACTGAACTCCCCAGGGGAGCCTTTACATTTCCCCAAATGCAACTGAACCCTCGGTGTTCGCTCTTTCTGAGCAATACGAAACATAGCTTTACCCGGCATCGGAGAGGAATTCAAAAAAGGTCCAAAGAAAAAGCGTTCAAAGCCCCTTTCGCCCATCAAAAAGTGCCCTCAAAGGAAGGCTTTGCATACAACTGAACTCCCCAGGGGAGCATTCATTCAGCCCCACATACACATGAACCCTCTGTAGTCGCTCTTTCTGAGGAACCCGAAACATAGCCCTACCTGTCATCGGAGAGGAAGTCCAAATACGGCCCCAAAAAACGCATTCAAAGCCCCTTTCGCCCATCAAAACGTGCCCTCATAGGAAGAATTTGGATACAACTGAACTCCCCAGGGGAGCCTTTACGCAGCCACACATGCAACTGAACCCTCTATGTTCGCTCTTTCTGAGCAACCCGAAACATAACACTACCTGGCATCGGAGAGGAATTCAAAAAAGGTCCAAAGAAAACTTGTTCAAAGCCCCTTTCGACCATCAAAAATAGCCCTCAAAGGAAGGCTATGGATACAACTGTACTCCCCAGGGGAGCCTTCACGCAGCCACACATTCAACTGGACCCTCTGTGTTCCCTCTTTCTGAGCAACCGGAAACGTAGCACTACCCGGTATCGGAGAGGACGTCCAAATAGGGTCCCAGAAAATGCATTCCATGCCCTTTTGCCCATCAAAACTAGCCCTCAAAGGAAGGCATTGGGTACAACTGAACTCCCCATGGGATCCTTCACGCAGCCGCACATGCAACTGGAACCTCTGTGTTCGCTCTTTCTGAGCAACCCGAAACATAGCCATACCCGGCGTCGGAGAGTAATTCAAAACAAGTCCAAAGAAAACGCGTTCAAAGCCCCTTTCGCCCATCAAAAAGTGCCCTCAAAGGAAGTCTATGGATACAACTGAACTCCCCAGGGGAGCCTTCACACAGCCACACATGCAACTGGACCCTCTGTGTTCGCTCTTTCTGAGCAACCCGATATATAGCTCTACCCGGCATCGCAGAGGAATTCAAAAAAGGTCCAAAGAAAACGCGTTCCAAGCCCCTTTCGCCCATCAAAAAGTGCTCTCAAAGGAAGGCTTTGGATACAACTGAACTCCCCAGGGGAGCCTTCACGCAGCCACACATACAACTGGACCCTCTGTGTTCGCTCTTTCTGAGCAACTCAAAATATAGCCATATCCAGCATCGGAGTGGAATTCCAAATAGGGCCCCAGAAAACACATTCCAACCCCTTCCGACCATCAAAAAGTGCCCTCAAAGGAAGGCTTTGGGTACAACTGAACTCCCCAGGAGAGCAATCACACAGTCCCACATGCAACTGGACCCTCTGTATTCGCTCTTATTGAGCAACCGGAAAATTAGCCCTACCCAGTATCAAAGAAGACGTCCAAATAGGGTCCCAGAAAACGCATTCAAAGCCCCTTTCGCCCATCAAAAAGTGCCCCTAGAGGAAGGTTTTCGGTACACGGAACTCCCCAGGAAAGCATTCATGCAGCCCCACATGCAACTGGACCCTCTGTATTCGCTCTTTCTGAGTAACCCGAAACATAGCCCTATCCGACATCGGAGAGGAATTCAAAAAAGGTCCAAAGAAAATGTGTTCCAAGCCCCTTTCACCCATCAAAAAGTACCTCCAAAGGAAGGCTTTGGTACAGCTGAACTCCCCAGGGGAGCATTCATGCAGCCCCACATGCAGCTGGACCCTCTGTGTTCGCTCTTTCTGAGTAACCCAAAACATAGCCTTACCCGGCATCGGAGAGGAATTCAAAAATGGTCCAAAGAAAACAAGTTCAAAGCCCCTTTCGCCAATAAAAAATGGCCCGCAAAAGAAGGTTTTCGGTGCAACTGAACTCCCCAGGGGAGCCTTTATAGTGCCCCACATGCAACTGAACCCTCTGTGTTTGCTCTTTCTGAGCAACCTGAAACATAACCCTACCCGGCATTATAGAGGAATTCCAAATAGGACCCCAGAAAACACATTCCAAGCCCCTTTTGCCCATTAAAACTTGACGACAAAGGAAGGCTTTGGGTACAACGGAACTCCCCAGGAGAGCATTCACGCAGTCCCACATGCAACTGGACCCTCTGTGTTTGCTCGTAGTGAGCAACCCGAAACATAGCCCTACCCGGCATCGCAGACGAATTCAAAAAAGCTCCAAAGAAAACGCGTTTAAAGCCCCTTTTGCCGATCAAAATCTGCCCTCAAAGGAAGGCTTTGGATACAACTGATCTCCCCAGGAGAGCATTCACGCACTCCCACATGCAGCTGGATCGTCTGTATTCGCTCTTTCTGAGCAACCCAAAACATAGCCTTCCCGGCATCGGAGAAGAATTCAAAATAGGTCCAAAGAACACGAGTTCAAAGCCCCTTTCGCCCATCAAAAAGTGCCCTCAAAGGAAGGCTTTGGGTACAACTGAACTCCCCAGGGGAGCCTTTACATTTCCCCAAATGCAACTGAACCCTCGGTGTTCGCTCTTTCTGAGCAATACGAAACATAGCTTTACCCGGCATCGGAGAGGAATTCAAAAAAGGTCCAAAGAAAAAGCGTTCAAAGCCCCTTTCGCCCATCAAAAAGTGCCCTCAAAGGAAGGCTTTGCATACAACTGAACTCCCCAGGGGAGCATTCATTCAGCCCCACATACACATGAACCCTCTGTAGTCGCTCTTTCTGAGGAACCCGAAACATAGCCCTACCTGTCATCGGAGAGGAAGTCCAAATACGGCCCCAAAAAACGCATTCAAAGCCCCTTTCGCCCATCAAAACGTGCCCTCATAGGAAGAATTTGGATACAACTGAACTCCCCAGGGGAGCCTTTACGCAGCCACACATGCAACTGCACCCTCTGTGTTCGCTCTTTCTGAGCAACCCGAAACATAACACTACCTGGCATCGGAGAGGAATTCAAAAAAGGTCCAAAGAAAACTTGTTCAAAGCCCCTTTCGACCATCAAAAATAGCCCTCAAAGGAAGGCTATGGATACAACTGTACTCCCCAGGGGAGCCTTCACGCAGCCACACATTCAACTGGACCCTCTGTGTTCCCTCTTTCTGAGCAACCGGAAACGTAGCACTACCCGGTATCGGAGAGGACGTCCAAATAGGGTCCCAGAAAATGCATTCCATGCCCCTTTTGCCCATCAAAACTAGCCCTCAAAGGAAGGCATTGGGTACAACTGAACTCCCCATGGGATCCTTCACGCAGCCGCACATGCAACTGGAACCTCTGCGTTCGCTCTTTCTGAGCAACCCGAAACATAGCCATACCCGGCGTCGGAGAAGAATTCAAAACAGGTCCAAAGAAAACGCATTCAAAGCCCCTTTCGCCCATCAAAAAGTACCCCCAGAGGAAGGCTTTGGGTACAACTGAAATCCCAGGGGAGCCTTCACGCAGCCACACATGCAACTGGACCCTCAGTGTTCACTCTTTCTGAGCAACCGGAATCATACCCTACCCTGTATCGCAGAGGAAGTCCAAATAGGGCCCCAGAAAACACATTCCAAGCCCCTTTTACCCATCTAAACTAGCACTCAAAGGAAGGATTTGGATAAAACTGAACTCCCCAAGAGAGCATTCACGCAGAGAGACTTCCTTTGAGGGCACTTTTTGATGGGCAAAAGGGTCTTTGAACGCGTTTTCTGGGGCCCTATTTGGAATTCCTCTCCCATGCCTTGTAGGGCTATGTTTCGTGTTGCTCAGGAAGAGCGAACAGAGAGGGTCCAGTTGCATGTGTGGCTACGTGAAGGCTCCCCAGGGGAGTTCAGTTGTATCCAAAGCCTTCCTTTGAGGGCACATTTGATGGGCGAAAGGGGCTTGGAATGCGTTTTCTTGGGCCCTATTTGGAATTCCTCTCCGATGCCGGTTAGGGCTATGTTTCGTGTTGCTCAGAAAGAGCAAACACAGAGGCTCTAGCTGCATGTGTGGCTGCGTGAAGGCTCCCCTGGGGAGTTCACTTGTACCCAAAGCCTTCCTCTGGGGGCACTTTTTTATGGGCGAAAGGGGCTGGCAATGCGTTTTCTTTCGTCCTATTTTGAATTCCTCTGCGATGCCAGGTAGGGCTATGTTTCGGGTTGCTCAGAAAGAGCGAACACAGAGGGTTCATGTGCATGTTGGGCTGCATGAATGCCCCCCTGGGGAGTTCAGTTGTACCCAAAACCTTCCTTCGAGGGCAGCTTTTGATGGGCGAAAGGGGCTTTGAACACGTTTTCTTTGGACCTTTTTTGAATTCCTCTGTCATTCCGGGTAGGTCTATATTTTGGGATGCTCAGAAAGAGCGAACACAGAGGGTCCAGTTGCACGTGTGGCTGCGTGAAGGCTCCCATGGGGTGTTCACTTGTACCCAAAACCTTCCTCTTGGGGCACATTTTGATCGGCAAAAGGGGCTTTGAACGCGTTTTCTTTGGAGCTTTTTTGAATTCGTCTGCGATGCCTGTTAGGCATATATTTTGGGTTGCTTACAAAGAGCAAACACAGAGGGTTCATGTGCATGTGGGGCTGCATGAATGCTCCCCTGGGGAGTTCAGTTTTATCCAAAGCCTAACATTGAGGGCACTTTTTGATGGGCGAAAGGGGCTTTGAATGCGTTTTCTGGGGCCCTATTTGGACTTCTTCTTTAATACTGGGTAGGGTTATGTTTCCCTTTGCTCAGAAAGAGCGAATAGAGAGGGTCCAGTTGCAAGTGTGGCTGCGTGAAAGCTCCACCGGGGAGTTCAGTTGTATCCAAAGCCTTCCTTTGAGGGCAATTTTTGATGGGCGAAAGGGTCTTTGAACACGTTTTACTTGGACCTTTTTTGAAGTCCACTCCGATGCCAGGTAGTGCTATGTTTCAGGTTGCTCAGAAAGAGCGAACACAGAGGGTCCATCTGCATGTGGGGCTGCGTGAAGGCTCCCCTGGGGAGTTCAGTTGTACCCAATGCCTTACTTTGAGGGCAATTTTTGATGGGCGAAAGGGGCTTTGAACACTTTTTACTTGGAACTTTTTTGAATTCCTCTCTGATGCCAGGTAGGGCTATGTTTCGTGTTGTTCAGAAAGAGGAAACACAGAGGTTCCAGCAGCATGTGGGGCTGCATGAATGCTCCTCTGGGGAGTTCAGTTTTATCCAAAGCCTAACGTTGAGGGCACTTTTTGATGGGCGAAAGGGGCTTTGAATGCGTTTTCTGGGGCCCTATTTGGACTTCTTCTTTAATACTGGGTAGGGCTATGTTTCCAGTTGCTCAGAAAGAGCGAATAGAGAGGGTGCAGTTGCAAGTGTGGCTGCGTGAAAGCTCCACCGGGGAGTTCAGTTGTACCCAAAGCCTTCTTTGACGGCAAGTTTTGATGGGCTAAAGGGGCTTGGAATGCGTTTTCTGGGGCCATATTTGGACTTCCTCTCCGATGCCAAGTAGGGCAATGTTTCGGTTTGCTCAGAAAGAGCGAACACAGAGGGTCCAGATGCATGTGTGGCTGTGTGAAGGCTCCCCTGGGGAGTTCAGTTGTATCCAAAGCCTTCCTTTGAGGGCATTTTTAGATGGACGAAAGGGGCTATGAACGCGTTTTCTTTGGACCTTTTTTGAATTCCTCTCCGACCCCGGATATGGCTATGTTTCGGGTTGCTCAGACATAGCGAACACAGAGGGTGCAGCTGCATGTGTGGCTGCGTGAAGGTTCCCCTGGGGATTTCAGTTTTACCCAAACCTTTCCTTTGAGGGCACTTTTTGATGGTCGTAAGGGCTTGGAATGTGTTTTCTGGGGCCCTATTTGGAATTCCACTCCGATGCTGGATACGGTTATATTTCGGGTTGCTCAGAAAGAGCGAACACAGAGGGTGCAGTTGCATGTGTGCCTGCTTAAATGCTCCCCTGGGGAGTTCAGTTGTATCCAATGCCTTCCTTTGAGGGCAAGTTTTGATGGGCTAAAGTGGTTTGGAATGCGTTTTCTTTGGACCTTTTTTGAATTCCTCTCCGAAGCAGGGTAGGGTTATGTTATGGTTTGCTCAGAAAGAGCGAAAACAGAGGGTCCAGTTGCATGTGTGGCTGCGTGAATGCTCCCCTGGGTAGTTCAGTTGTATCCCTAGACTTCTTTTGAGGGCACTTTTTGATGGGAGAAACTGGATTGGAATGCTTTTTTGGGGCCGTATTTGGACTTCCTCTCAGATGACAGGTAGGGTTATGTTTCAGCTTCCTCAGAAAGAGCGAACACATAGGGTTCATGTGCATGTGGGGCTGCAGGAATGCTCCTTTGGGGAGTTCAGTTGTATCCAAAGCCTTCCTTTGAGGGCACTTTTTCATGGGCGAAAGTGGCTTTGAACGCGTTTTCTTTGGACATTTTATGAATTCCTCTGCAATGTCGGGTAAAGCTATGTTTCGGGTTGCTCAGAAAGAGCGAACAAAGAGGATTCAGTTGCATGTGGGGAAATGTAAAGGCTCCCCTGGTGAGTTCAGATGTTCCCAAGGCCTTCCTTTGAGGGCACTTTTTGATGGGCGAAAGGGGCTTGGAACGCGTTTTCATGGGTCTTATTTTGAATTTCTCTCCGATGCCGGATAGAGCTATGTTTCGGGTTGGTCAGAAAGAGCGAACACAGAGGGTTCAGTTGCATGTGGGGCTGCATGAATGCTCTCCTGGGGCGTTCCGTTGTACGCAAAGCCTTTCTCTGGGGGCACTTTCTAATCGGTGAAAGGTACTATGAACGCGTTTTCTTTGGACCATTTTTGAATTCCTCTCCGATGCCGGGTAGGGATATGTTTCGGGTTGCTTACAAAGAGCAAACACAGAGGGTCCAGTTGCATGTGTGGCTGCGTGAAGGCTCCCCTGGGGAGTTCAGTTGTATCCAATGCCTTCCTTTGAGGGCTAGTTTTGATGGGCAAAATGGGCTTGGAATGCGATTTCTGGGGCCGTATTGGACTTCCTCTCCGATGCCACGTAAGGCTAAATTTCGGGTTGCTCAGAGAGAACGAACGCAGAGGGTCCAGGTGCATGTGTGGCTGCGTGAAGGCTCCCCTGGGGAGTTCAGTTGTATACAAAGCCTTCTTTTGAGGGTATGTTTTGAAGGGCGAAAGGGGCTTTTAACACGTTTTCTTTAGACCTGTTTTGAATTCCTCTCCGATGCCAGCAAGGGCTATGTTTCTGCTTGTTCAGAAAGAGCGAACAGAGAGGGTCCAGTTGCATGTGTGGCTGCGTGAAAGCTCCCCTGGGGAGTTCAGTTGTATCCAAAGCCTTCCTTTGAGGGCATTTTTTGATGGGCGAAAGGGGCTTGGAATGCGTTTTCTTGGGCCCTATTTGGAATTCCTCTCCGATGCCGGTTAGGGCTATGTTTCGTGTTGCTCAGAAAGAGCAAACACAGAGGCTCTAGCTGCATGTGTGGCTGCGTGAAGGCTCCCCTGGGGAGTTCACTTGTACCCAAAGCCTTCCTCTGGGGGCACTTTTTTATGGGCGAAAGGGGCTGGCAATGCGTTTTCTTTCGTCCTATTTTGAATTCCTCTGCGATGCCAGGTAGGGCTATGTTTCGGGTTGCTCAGAAAGAGCGAACACAGAGGGTTCATGTGCATGTTGGGCTGCATGAATGCCCCCCTGGGGAGTTCAGTTGTACCCAAAACCTTCCTTCGAGGGCAGCTTTTGATGGGCGAAAGGGGCTTTGAACACGTTTTCTTTGGACCTTTTTTGAATTCCTCTGTCATTCCGGGTAGGTCTATATTTTGGGATGCTCAGAAAGAGCGAACACAGAGGGTCCAGTTGCACGTGTGGCTGCGTGAAGGCTCCCATGGGGTGTTCACTTGTACCCAAAACCTTCCTCTTGGGGCACATTTTGATCGGCAAAAGGGGCTTTGAACGCGTTTTCTTTGGAGCTTTTTTGAATTCGTCTGCGATGCCTGTTAGGCATATATTTTGGGTTGCTTACAAAGAGCAAACACAGAGGGTTCATGTGCATGTGGGGCTGCATGAATGCTCCCCTGGGGAGTTCAGTTTTATCCAAAGCCTAACATTGAGGGCACTTTTTGATGGGCGAAAGGGGCTTTGAATGCGTTTTCTGGGGCCCTATTTGGACTTCTTCTTTAATACTGGGTAGGGTTATGTTTCCCTTTGCTCAGAAAGAGCGAATAGAGAGGGTCCAGTTGCAAGTGTGGCTGCGTGAAAGCTCCACCGGGGAGTTCAGTTGTATCCAAAGCCTTCCTTTGAGGGCAATTTTTGATGGGCGAAAGGGTCTTTGAACACGTTTTACTTGGACCTTTTTTGAAGTCCACTCCGATGCCAGGTAGTGCTATGTTTCAGGTTGCTCAGAAAGAGCGAACACAGAGGGTCCATCTGCATGTGGGGCTGCGTGAAGGCTCCCCTGGGGAGTTCAGTTGTACCCAATGCCTTACTTTGAGGGCAATTTTTGATGGGCGAAAGGGGCTTTGAACACTTTTTACTTGGAACTTTTTTGAATTCCTCTCTGATGCCAGGTAGGGCTATGTTTCGTGTTGTTCAGAAAGAGGAAACACAGAGGTTCCAGCAGCATGTGGGGCTGCATGAATGCTCCTCTGGGGAGTTCAGTTTTATCCAAAGCCTAACGTTGAGGGCACTTTTTGATGGGCGAAAGGGGCTTTGAATGCGTTTTCTGGGGCCCTATTTGGACTTCTTCTTTAATACTGGGTAGGGCTATGTTTCCAGTTGCTCAGAAAGAGCGAATAGAGAGGGTGCAGTTGCAAGTGTGGCTGCGTGAAAGCTCCACCGGGGAGTTCAGTTGTACCCAAAGCCTTCTTTGACGGCAAGTTTTGATGGGCTAAAGGGGCTTGGAATGCGTTTTCTGGGGCCATATTTGGACTTCCTCTCCGATGCCAAGTAGGGCAATGTTTCGGTTTGCTCAGAAAGAGCGAACACAGAGGGTCCAGATGCATGTGTGGCTGTGTGAAGGCTCCCCTGGGGAGTTCAGTTGTATCCAAAGCCTTCCTTTGAGGGCATTTTTAGATGGACGAAAGGGGCTATGAACGCGTTTTCTTTGGACCTTTTTTGAATTCCTCTCCGACCCCGGATATGGCTATGTTTCGGGTTGCTCAGACATAGCGAACACAGAGGGTGCAGCTGCATGTGTGGCTGCGTGAAGGTTCCCCTGGGGATTTCAGTTTTACCCAAACCTTTCCTTTGAGGGCACTTTTTGATGGTCGTAAGGGCTTGGAATGTGTTTTCTGGGGCCCTATTTGGAATTCCACTCCGATGCTGGATACGGTTATATTTCGGGTTGCTCAGAAAGAGCGAACACAGAGGGTGCAGTTGCATGTGTGCCTGCTTAAATGCTCCCCTGGGGAGTTCAGTTGTATCCAATGCCTTCCTTTGAGGGCAAGTTTTGATGGGCTAAAGTGGTTTGGAATGCGTTTTCTTTGGACCTTTTTTGAATTCCTCTCCGAAGCAGGGTAGGGTTATGTTATGGTTTGCTCAGAAAGAGCGAAAACAGAGGGTCCAGTTGCATGTGTGGCTGCGTGAATGCTCCCCTGGGTAGTTCAGTTGTATCCCTAGACTTCTTTTGAGGGCACTTTTTGATGGGAGAAACTGGATTGGAATGCTTTTTTGGGGCCGTATTTGGACTTCCTCTCAGATGACAGGTAGGGTTATGTTTCAGCTTCCTCAGAAAGAGCGAACACATAGGGTTCATGTGCATGTGGGGCTGCAGGAATGCTCCTTTGGGGAGTTCAGTTGTATCCAAAGCCTTCCTTTGAGGGCACTTTTTCATGGGCGAAAGTGGCTTTGAACGCGTTTTCTTTGGACATTTTATGAATTCCTCTGCAATGTCGGGTAAAGCTATGTTTCGGGTTGCTCAGAAAGAGCGAACAAAGAGGATTCAGTTGCATGTGGGGAAATGTAAAGGCTCCCCTGGTGAGTTCAGATGTTCCCAAGGCCTTCCTTTGAGGGCACTTTTTGATGGGCGAAAGGGGCTTGGAACGCGTTTTCATGGGTCTTATTTTGAATTTCTCTCCGATGCCGGATAGAGCTATGTTTCGGGTTGGTCAGAAAGAGCGAACACAGAGGGTTCAGTTGCATGTGGGGCTGCATGAATGCTCTCCTGGGGCGTTCCGTTGTACGCAAAGCCTTTCTCTGGGGGCACTTTCTAATCGGTGAAAGGTACTATGAACGCGTTTTCTTTGGACCATTTTTGAATTCCTCTCCGATGCCGGGTAGGGATATGTTTCGGGTTGCTTACAAAGAGCAAACACAGAGGGTCCAGTTGCATGTGTGGCTGCGTGAAGGCTCCCCTGGGGAGTTCAGTTGTATCCAATGCCTTCCTTTGAGGGCTAGTTTTGATGGGCAAAATGGGCTTGGAATGCGATTTCTGGGGCCGTATTGGACTTCCTCTCCGATGCCACGTAAGGCTAAATTTCGGGTTGCTCAGAGAGAACGAACGCAGAGGGTCCAGGTGCATGTGTGGCTGCGTGAAGGCTCCCCTGGGGAGTTCAGTTGTATACAAAGCCTTCTTTTGAGGGTATGTTTTGAAGGGCGAAAGGGGCTTTTAACACGTTTTCTTTAGACCTGTTTTGAATTCCTCTCCGATGCCAGCAAGGGCTATGTTTCTGCTTGTTCAGAAAGAGCGAACAGAGAGGGTCCAGTTGCATGTGTGGCTGCGTGAAAGCTCCCCTGGGGAGTTCAGTTGTATCCAAAGCCTTCCTTTGAGGGCATTTTTTGATGGGCGAAAGGGGCTTGGAATGCGTTTTCTTGGGCCCTATTTGGAATTCCTCTCCGATGCCGGTTAGGGCTATGTTTCGTGTTGCTCAGAAAGAGCAAACACAGAGGCTCTAGCTGCATGTGTGGCTGCGTGAAGGCTCCCCTGGGGAGTTCACTTGTACCCAAAGCCTTCCTCTGGGGGCACTTTTTTATGGGCGAAAGGGGCTGGCAATGCGTTTTCTTTCGTCCTATTTTGAATTCCTCTGCGATGCCAGGTAGGGCTATGTTTCGGGTTGCTCAGAAAGAGCGAACACAGAGGGTTCATGTGCATGTTGGGCTGCATGAATGCCCCCCTGGGGAGTTCAGTTGTACCCAAAACCTTCCTTCGAGGGCAGCTTTTGATGGGCGAAAGGGGCTTTGAACACGTTTTCTTTGGACCTTTTTTGAATTCCTCTGTCATTCCGGGTAGGTCTATATTTTGGGATGCTCAGAAAGAGCGAACACAGAGGGTCCAGTTGCACGTGTGGCTGCGTGAAGGCTCCCATGGGGTGTTCACTTGTACCCAAAACCTTCCTCTTGGGGCACATTTTGATCGGCAAAAGGGGCTTTGAACGCGTTTTCTTTGGAGCTTTTTTGAATTCGTCTGCGATGCCTGTTAGGCATATATTTTGGGTTGCTTACAAAGAGCAAACACAGAGGGTTCATGTGCATGTGGGGCTGCATGAATGCTCCCCTGGGGAGTTCAGTTTTATCCAAAGCCTAACATTGAGGGCACTTTTTGATGGGCGAAAGGGGCTTTGAATGCGTTTTCTGGGGCCCTATTTGGACTTCTTCTTTAATACTGGGTAGGGTTATGTTTCCCTTTGCTCAGAAAGAGCGAATAGAGAGGGTCCAGTTGCAAGTGTGGCTGCGTGAAAGCTCCACCGGGGAGTTCAGTTGTATCCAAAGCCTTCCTTTGAGGGCAATTTTTGATGGGCGAAAGGGTCTTTGAACACGTTTTACTTGGACCTTTTTTGAAGTCCACTCCGATGCCAGGTAGTGCTATGTTTCAGGTTGCTCAGAAAGAGCGAACACAGAGGGTCCATCTGCATGTGGGGCTGCGTGAAGGCTCCCCTGGGGAGTTCAGTTGTACCCAATGCCTTACTTTGAGGGCAATTTTTGATGGGCGAAAGGGGCTTTGAACACTTTTTACTTGGAACTTTTTTGAATTCCTCTCTGATGCCAGGTAGGGCTATGTTTCGTGTTGTTCAGAAAGAGGAAACACAGAGGTTCCAGCAGCATGTGGGGCTGCATGAATGCTCCTCTGGGGAGTTCAGTTTTATCCAAAGCCTAACGTTGAGGGCACTTTTTGATGGGCGAAAGGGGCTTTGAATGCGTTTTCTGGGGCCCTATTTGGACTTCTTCTTTAATACTGGGTAGGGCTATGTTTCCAGTTGCTCAGAAAGAGCGAATAGAGAGGGTGCAGTTGCAAGTGTGGCTGCGTGAAAGCTCCACCGGGGAGTTCAGTTGTACCCAAAGCCTTCTTTGACGGCAAGTTTTGATGGGCTAAAGGGGCTTGGAATGCGTTTTCTGGGGCCATATTTGGACTTCCTCTCCGATGCCAAGTAGGGCAATGTTTCGGTTTGCTCAGAAAGAGCAAACACAGAGGGTCCAGATGCATGTGTGGCTGTGTGAAGGCTCCCCTGGGGAGTTCAGTTGTATCCAAAGCCTTCCTTTGAGGGCATTTTTAGATGGACGAAAGGGGCTATGAACGCGTTTTCTTTGGACCTTTTTTGAATTCCTCTCCGACCCCGGATATGGCTATGTTTCGGGTTGCTCAGACATAGCGAACACAGAGGGTGCAGCTGCATGTGTGGCTGCGTGAAGGTTCCCCTGGGGATTTCAGTTTTACCCAAACCTTTCCTTTGAGGGCACTTTTTGATGGTCGTAAGGGCTTGGAATGTGTTTTCTGGGGCCCTATTTGGAATTCCACTCCGATGCTGGATACGGTTATATTTCGGGTTGCTCAGAAAGAGCGAACACAGAGGGTGCAGTTGCATGTGTGCCTGCTTAAATGCTCCCCTGGGGAGTTCAGTTGTATCCAATGCCTTCCTTTGAGGGCAAGTTTTGATGGGCTAAAGTGGTTTGGAATGCGTTTTCTTTGGACCTTTTTTGAATTCCTCTCCGAAGCAGGGTAGGGTTATGTTATGGTTTGCTCAGAAAGAGCGAAAACAGAGGGTCCAGTTGCATGTGTGGCTGCATGAATGCTCCCCTGGGTAGTTCAGTTGTATCCCTAGACTTCTTTTGAGGGCACTTTTTGATGGGAGAAACTGGATTGGAATGCTTTTTTGGGGCCGTATTTGGACTTCCTCTCAGATGACAGGTAGGGTTATGTTTCAGCTTCCTCAGAAAGAGCGAACACATAGGGTTCATGTGCATGTGGGGCTGCAGGAATGCTCCTTTGGGGAGTTCAGTTGTATCCAAAGCCTTCCTTTGAGGGCACTTTTTCATGGGCGAAAGTGGCTTTGAACGCGTTTTCTTTGGACATTTTATGAATTCCTCTGCAATGTCGGGTAAAGCTATGTTTCGGGTTGCTCAGAAAGAGCGAACAAAGAGGATTCAGTTGCATGTGGGGAAATGTAAAGGCTCCCCTGGTGAGTTCAGATGTTCCCAAGGCCTTCCTTTGAGGGCACTTTTTGATGGGCGAAAGGGGCTTGGAACGCGTTTTCATGGGTCTTATTTTGAATTTCTCTCCGATGCCGGATAGAGCTATGTTTCGGGTTGGTCAGAAAGAGCGAACACAGAGGGTTCAGTTGCATGTGGGGCTGCATGAATGCTCTCCTGGGGCGTTCCGTTGTACGCAAAGCCTTTCTCTGGGGGCACTTTCTAATCGGTGAAAGGTACTATGAACGCGTTTTCTTTGGACCATTTTTGAATTCCTCTCCGATGCCGGGTAGGGATATGTTTCGGGTTGCTTACAAAGAGCAAACACAGAGGGTCCAGTTGCATGTGTGGCTGCGTGAAGGCTCCCCTGGGGAGTTCAGTTGTATCCAATGCCTTCCTTTGAGGGCTAGTTTTGATGGGCAAAATGGGCTTGGAATGCGATTTCTGGGGCCGTATTGGACTTCCTCTCCGATGCCACGTAAGGCTAAATTTCGGGTTGCTCAGAGAGAACGAACGCAGAGGGTCCAGGTGCATGTGTGGCTGCGTGAAGGCTCCCCTGGGGAGTTCAGTTGTATACAAAGCCTTCTTTTGAGGGTATGTTTTGAAGGGCGAAAGGGGCTTTTAACACGTTTTCTTTAGACCTGTTTTGAATTCCTCTCCGATGCCAGCAAGGGCTATGTTTCTGCTTGTTCAGAAAGAGCGAACAGAGAGGGTCCAGTTGCATGTGTGGCTGCGTGAAAGCTCCCCTGGGGAGTTCAGTTGTATCCAAAGCCTTCCTTTGAGGGCATTTTTTGATGGGCGAAAGGGGCTTGGAATGCGTTTTCTGGGGCCATATATGGAATTCCTCTCCGATGCTGGGTAGGGGTATGTTTCGGGTTGCTCAGAAAGAGCGAACACAGAGGGTTCAATTGCATGTGGGGCACCGTAAAGACTCCCCTGGGGAGTTCAGTTGTACCCAGTGCCTTACTTTGAGGGCACTTTTTGATGGGCGAAAGGGGCTTGGAACGCGTTTTCTTTGGACCTTTTTTGAAATCCTCTCCGATGCCGCGTAAGGCTATGTTTTGTGGTGCTCAGAAAGAGCGAACACAGAGGGTCCAGCTGCATGTGGGGCTGCATGAATGTTCCCCTGGGGAGTTCAGTTGTACCCAAAGCATTCCTTTCGGAGCTATTTTTGATGTGCGAAAGGGGCTTTGAACGCGTTTTCTTTGGACCTGTTTTGAATTCCTCTCCGATTCCGCGTAGGGGTATATTTTGGGTTGCTCAGAAGGAGCGAACACAAAGGGTCCAGCTGCATGTGGGGCTGCATGAATGCTCCCCTGGGGAGTTCAGTTGTACCCAAAGCCTTCATTTGAGGGCACTTTTTGATGGGTGAAAGGGGCTTTGAACGCGTTTTCTTTGGACCTGTTTTGAATTCCACTCCGACACCGGGTAGGGCTATGTTTCCGGTTGCTCAGAAAGAGCGAAAAGAGAGGTTCCAGTTGTATGTGGGGCTGCGTGATGGCTCCCCTAGGAGATCTTTTGAACCCAAAGCCTTCCTTTGAGGGCAAGGTTTGATGGGCGAAAGGGGCCTTGAATGCGTTTTCTGGAGCCCTATTTGGACTTCCTTTCCGATGCCAGGTAGGGCTATGTTTCATGTTGGTCAGAAAGAGCGAACACAGAGGTCCAGTTGCATGTGTGGCTGCGTGTAGGTTCCCCTGGGGAGTTCTGTTGTATCCAAAGGCTTCCTTTGAGGGCACTTTTTGATGGGCGAAAATGGCTTGGAATGCGTTTTCTGGGGCCCTATTTGGAATTCCACTCCGATGCTGGATAGGGCTATGTTTCGTGTTGCTCAGAAAGAGCGAAAACAGAGGGTTCAGCTGCATGTGGGGCCGCATGAATGCTCCCCTCGGGAGTTCATTTTTACGCAAAGCGTTCCTTTGGGGGCAGTTTTTGATGGGCAAAAGGGGCTTTGAACGCGTTTTCTTTAGACCTGTTTTGAATTCCTCTCCGACGCCGGGTAGGGCTATGTTTCAGGTTGCTCAGAAAGAGCGAACACAGAGGGTCCAGTTGCATGTGAGGCTGCGTGATGGCTCCCCTGGGGAGTTCAGTTGTATCCAAAGCCTTCCTTTGAGGGAACTTTTTGATGGGCGGAAGGCGTTGGAATGTGTTTTCTGGGGCCCTATTTGGAATTCCACTCCGATGTTGGATAGGGCTATGTTTCGTGTTGCTCAGAAAGAGCGAACACAGAGGGTCCAGCTGCATGTGGGGCTGCGTGAATGCTCGCCTGGGGAGTTCACTTGTACCCAGAGACTTCTTCGGTGGGCACATTTTGATGTGCGAAAGGGGCTTGGAACGCGTTTCCTTTGGACATTTTTGAATTCCTCTCCGATGCCGGGTACGGTTATGTTTCATGTTGCTCAGAAAGAGCGAACACAGAGGGTCTAGTTGCATGTGTGGCTGCGTAAAGACTCCCCTGGGGAGTTCAGTTGTATCCAAATTCTTCCTATGAGGGCACGTTTTGATGGGCAAAAGGGGCTTTGAACTCGTGTTCTGGGGCCATATATGGAATTACTCTCCGATGCTGGGTAGGGCTATATTTCAGGTTGCTCAGAAAGAGCGAACACAGAGGGTCCAGCTGCATGTGTGGCACTGTAAAGGCTCCCCTGGGGAGTTCAGTTGTATCCAAAGCCTTCCTTTGAGGGCACTTTTTGATGGGCGAAAGGGGCTGGGAACGTGTTTTCTTTGGACCTTTTTTGAATTCCTCTCCGATGCCGGGTAGAGCTATGTTTTGGGCTGCTCAGAAAGAGCGAACACGGAGGGTCCAGCTGCATGTGGGGCTGCATGAATGCTCCCCTGGGGAGTTCAGTTGTACCCAAAGCCTTCTTTTGAGGGCACTTTTTGAGGGCGAAATGGGCTTTGAACACGTTTTCTGGGGCCCTATTTTGAAGTCCTCTCCGATGCCGGGTAGGGCTATGTGTTGGGTTGCTAAGTAAGAGCGAACACAGAGGGTCCAGCTGCATGTGGGGAACTGTAAAGGCTCCCCTGGGGAGTTCAGTTGTATCCAAAGCCTTCCTTTGAGGGCACTTTTTGATAGGCGAAAGGGGCTTTGAACGCGTTTTCTTTGGACCTGTTTTGAATTCCTCTCCGATGCCGGGTAGGGCTATGTTTCCGGTTGCTCAGAAAGAGCGAAAAGAGAGGTAGCAGTTGTATGTGTGGCTGCGTGATGGCTCCCCTAGGAGATAATTTGTACCCAAAACCTTCCTTTGAGGGCACTTTTTGATGGGCGAAAGGGGCTTGGAACTCGTTTTCTGGGGCCCTATTTGGTATTCCTCTCTGATGACAGGTAGGGCTATGTTTCAGGTTGCTCAGAAAGAGCGAACACAGAGGGTCCAGTTGCATGTGTGGCTGCGGGAAGGCTCCCCTGGAGAGTTCAGTTGTACCCAAAGCCTTCTTTTGAGGGCACTTTTTGAGGGCGAAATGGGCTTTGAACACGTTTTCTGGGGCCCTATTTTGAAGTCCTCTCCGATGCCGGGTAGGGCTATGTGTTGGGTTGCTAAGTAAGAGCGAACTTAGAGGGTCTAGCTGCATTTGTGGCTGCGTGAAGGCTCCCCTGGGGAGTTCAGTTGTACCCAAAGCCTTCCTCTGGGGGCACTTTTTGATGGGTGAAAGGGGCTTGGAACGCGTTTTCTTTGGACCTATTTGGACTTCCTCTCTGATGCTGGGTAGGGCTATGTTTCGGGTTGCTCAGAAAGAGTGAACACGGAGGGTCCAGTTGCATGTGGGGCTGCGTGAAGGCTCCCCTGGGGAGTTCAGTTGTACCCTAAGCCTTCCTTTGAGGGCAATTTTTGATGGGCGAAAGGGGCTTTGAACGCGTTTTCTTTGGACATTTTTGAATTCCTCTCCGATGCCGGGTAGGGGTATATGTTGGTTTGCTCAGAAAGAGCGAACTCAGAGGGTCTAGCTGCATTTGTGGCTGCGTGAAGGCTCCCCTGGGGAGTTCAGTTGTACCCTAAGCCTTCCTCTGGGGGCACTTTTTGATGGGTGAAAGGGGCTTTGAACGCGTTTTCTGGGGCCCTATTTGGAATTCCTCTCCAATGCTTGGTATGGCTATGTTTCAGGTTGCTCAGAAAGAGCGAACACAGACGATCCAGCTGCATGTGGGACTGCGTGAATGCTCTCCTGGGGAGATCATTTGTATGCAAGGCCTTCCTTTGAGGGCACATTTTGATGGGCGAAAGGGGCTTTGAACGCGTTTTCTGCGTCCCTATTTGGAATTCCTCTCTGATGCTGGGTAGGACTATGTTTCGTGTTGCTCAGAAAGAGTGAACACAGATGGTTCAGTTGCACGTGTGGCTGCGTGAAGGCTCCCCTGGGGAGTTCAGTTGTATCCAAAGCCTTCGTTTGAGGTCAAGTTTTGATGGGCGAAAGGGGCTTGGAATGCGTTTTCTTGGACCCTATTTGGAATTCCTCTCCGATGCCGGTTAGGGCTATGTTTCGTGTTGCTCAGAAAGAGCAAACACAGAGGCTCTAGCTGCATGTGTGGCTGCATGAAGGCTCCCCTGGGGAGTTCACTTGTACCCAAAGCCTTCCTCTGTGGGCACATTTTGATGGGCGAAAGGGGCTTTGAACGCGTTTTCTGGGGCCCTATTTGGAATTCCTGTACCATGCTGGGTAGGGTTATGTATCGGGTTGCTCAGAAAGAACGAGCAGAGAGTGTCCAGTTGCATGTGAGGCTGCGTGAAGGCTCCCCAGGGGAGTTTACTTGTACCCAAAGCCTTCCTCTGGGGGCACTTTTTGATGGGTGAACGGGGCTGGCAATGCGTTTTCTTTGGTCTTATTTGGACTTCCTCTCTGATGCTGGGTAGGGCTATGTTTCGTGTTGCTCAGAAAGAGCAAACACAGAGCATCCAGTTGCATGTGGGGCTGCATGAGTGCTCTCCCTGGGAGTTCATTTGTACCCAAAGCCTTCCTTTGAGGGCACTGTTTGATGGGCGAAATGGGCTTTGAACGCGTTTTCTGGGGCCCTATTTGGAATTCCTCTCCAATGCCAGGTAGGGCTATGTTTCGGGTTGCTCAGAAAGAGCGAACACAGAGGGTCCAGTTGCATGTGGGTCTGAGTCAATGCTCCCCTGGGGAGTACAGTTGTACGCAAAGACTTCCTCTGGGGGCACGTTTTGATGGGTAAAAGGGGCTCTGAACGCGACTTCTTTGGACCTTTTTGAATTCCTCTGTGATGCCGGGTAGGGCTATGTTTCAGGTTACTCAGAAAGAGTGAACATAGAGGATTCAGTTGCATGTGGGGCTTCATAAATGCTCTCCTGGGGAGTTTAGTTGTACCCTAAGGCTTCCTTTGAGGGCAAGTTTTGATGGGCGAAAGGGGCTTGGAATGTGTTTTGTTTGGACCTATTTGGACTTCCTCTCCGATGCTGGGTAGGGCTATGTTTCAGGTTGCTAAGAAAGAGCGAACAGAAAGGGTCCAGTTGCATGTGGGTCTGAGTGAAGGCTCCCCTGGGGAGTTCAGTTATACCCAAAGACTTCAATTGGGGGCACATTTTGATGGGCGAAAGACGCTTTGAATGCGTTTTCTTTGGTCCTATTTGGAATTCCTCTCTGATGCCTGGTAGGGCTATGTTTCGGGTTGCTCAGAAAGAGCGAACTCAGAGGGTCCAGTTGCATGTGGGGCTGCTTGAATGCTCCCCTGGGGAGTTCAGTTGTACTAAAAGCCTTCCTCTGCGGGCAATTTTTGATGGGCGAATGGCGCTTGGAACGTGTTTTCTGTGGACCTATTTGGACTTCCTCTCTGATGCTGGGTAGGGCTATGTTTCGGGTTGCTCAGAAAGAGCGAACACAGAGCGTCCAGTTGCATGTGGGGCTGTGTGAGTGCTCTCCCTGGGAGTTCATTTGTACCCAAAGCCTTCCTTTGAGGGCACTGTTTGATGGGCGAAAGGGGCTTGGAATGCGTTTTCTGGGGCCCTATTTGGAATTCCTCTCCCATGCTGGTTACGGCTATGTTTCAGGTTGCTCAAAAAGAGTGAACGTAGAGGGTTCAGTTGCATGTGGGGCTGCATAAATGCTCTCCTGGGGAGTTTAGTTGTATCCTAAGGCTTCCTCTGTGGGCACTTTTTGATGGGCGAAAGGGGCTGGCAATGCTTTTTATTTGGTCCTATTTGGAATTCCTCTGCGATGCCGGGTAGGGCTATGTTTCAGGTTGCTCAGAAAGAGCGAACACAGAGGGTTCACGTGCATGTGGGGCTGCATGAATGCCCCCCTGGGGAGTTCAGTTGTACCCATAACCTTCCTTTGATGGCAACTTTTGATGGGCGAAAGGGTCTTGGAACACGTTTTCTGGGGCCCTATTTGGAATTCCTCTCTGCTGCTGGGTACGGATATGTTTCGGGTTGCTCAGAAAGAGGGTACACAGGGGGTCCATTTGCATGTGGGGATGCGTGAATGCTCTCCTGGGGAGTTCAGTTGTACTCAAAGCCTTCCTCTGGGGGCACACTTTGATGGGCGAAAGGGGCCTTGAACGCGTTTTCTGAGGCCCTATTTGGACTACCTCTCTGCTGCCGGTTAAGGCTATGTTTCAGGTTGCTCAGAAAGAGCGAACACAGAGGGTTCAGTTGCATGTGGGGCTGCATAAATGCTCTCCTGGGGAGTTTAGTTGTACCCTAAGGCTTCCTTTGAGGGCAAGTTTTGATGGGCGAAAGGGGCTTTGAACGCGTTTTGTTTGGACCTATTTGGACTTCCTCTCCGATGCTGGGTAGGGCTATGTTTCAGGTTGCTAAGAAAGAGCGGACAGAAAGGGTCCAGTTGCATGTGGGTCTGAGTGAAGGCTCCCCTGGTGAGTTCAGTTATACACAAAGCCTTCCATTGGGGGCACATTTTGATGGGCGAAAGTGGCTTTGAATGCGTTTTCTTTGGTCCTATTTGGAATTCCTCTGCGACGCCGGGTAGGGCTATGTTTCGGGTTGCTCAGAAAGAGCGAACACAGACGGTTCATGTGCATGTGGGGCTGCATGAATGCTCCCCTGGGGTGTTCAGTTCTACCCAAAGCCTTTTTTTGAGGGCACATTTCGATGGGCGAAAGGGGCTGGCAATGTGTTTTCTGGGGCTATATTTGGAATTACCTCCCATGCTGGGTACGGCTATCTTTCAGGTTGCTCAGAAAGAGCGAAAACAGAGGGTCCAGTTGCATGTGGGGCTGTGTGAAGTCTCCCCTGGGGAGTTCATGTGTACTCAAAACCTTCCTTTGAGGACAAGTTTTGATGGGCAAAAGGGGCTTTGAACACCTTTTCTGGGGCCCTTATTTGAATTCCTCTCTCATGTCGGATAGGGCTATGTTTCATGTTGCTCAGAAAGAGCGAACACAGAGGGTCCAGCTGCATGTGGGGCACTGTAAAGGCTCCCCTGGGGAGTTCAGTTGTATCCAAAGCCTTCCTTTGAGGGCACTTTTTGATGGGCGAAAGGGGCTGGGAACGTGTTTTCTTTGGACCTTTTTTGAATTCCTCTCCGATGCCGGGTAGGGCTATGTTTTGGGCTGCTCAGAAAGAGCGAACACGGAGGGTCCAGCTGCATGTGGGGCTGCATGAATGCTCCCCTGGGGAGTTCAGTTTTACCCAAAGCCTTCCTTTGAGGGCACTTTTTGATAGGCGAAAGGGGCTTTGAACGCGTTTTCTTTGGACCTGTTTTGAATTCCTCTCCGATGCCGGGTAGGGCTATGTTTCCGGTTGGTCAGAAAGAGCGAAAAGAGAGGTAGCAGTTGTATGTGTGGCTGCGTGATGGCTCCCGTAGGATATCATTTGTACCCAAATCCTTCCTTTGAGGGCACTTTTTGATGGGCGAAAGGGGCTTGGAACTCGTTTTCTGGGGCCCTATTTGGTATTCCTCTCTGATGACAGGTAGGGCTATGTTTCAGGTTGCTCAGAAAGAGCAAACACAGAGGGTCCAGTTGCATGTGGGGCTGCGTGAATGCTCCCCTGGGGAGTTCTGTTGTATCCAAAGGCTTCCTTTGAGGGCACTTTTTGATGGGCGAAAGGGGCTTTGAATGCTTTATCTTTGGACCTGTTTTGAATTCCTCTCCGATGCCAGGTAGGGGTATGTTTTGTGTTGCTCAGAAAGAGCGAACACAGAGGGTCCAGTTGCATGTGTGGCTGCGTGAAGGCTCCCCTGGGGAGTTCAGTTGTACCTAAAGCCTTCCTTTGAGGGCAAGGTTTGATGGGCGAAAGGGGCTTTGAATGCGTTTTCTGGGGCCCTATTTGGACTTCCTCTCCGATGCCGTGTAGTGCTATGTGACCCTCATGTGGGACTGCGTGACTGCTCTCCTCGGGAGTTCACTTTTACCCAAAGCCTTCTTCTGGGGGCACTTTTTGATGGGCGAAAGGTGCTGGCAATGCGTTTACTTTGGTCCTATTTGGAATTCCTCTGCGATGCCGGGTAGGGCTATGTTTCAGGTTGCTCAGAAAGAGCGAACACAGAGGGTCCAGTTGCATGTGTGGCTGCGGGAAGGCTCCCCTGGAGAGTTCAGTTGTACCCAAAGCCTTCTTTTGAGGGCACTTTTTGAGGGCGAAATGGGCTTTGAACACGTTTTCTGGGGCCCTATTTTGAAGTCCTCTCCGATGCCGGGTAGGGCTATGTGTTGGGTTGCTAAGTAAGAGCGAACTTAGAGGGTCTAGCTGCATTTGTGGCTGCGTGAAGGCTCCCCAGGGGAGTTCAGTTGTACCCAAAGCCTTCCTCTGGGGGCACTTTTTGATGGGTGAAAGGGGCTTGGAACGCGTTTTCTTTGGACATTTTTGAATTCCTCTCCGATGCCGGGTAGGGGTATATGTTGGTTTGCTCAGAAAGAGCGAACTCAGAGGGTCTAGCTGCATTTGTGGCTGCGTGAAGGCTCCCCTGGGGAGTTCAGTTGTACCCTAAGCCTTTCTCTGGGGGCACTTTTTGATGGGTGAAAGGGGCTTTGAACGCGTTTTCTGGGGCCCTATTTGGAATTCCTCTCCAATGCTTGGTATGGCTATGTTTCAGGTTGCTCAGAAAGAGCGAACACAGACGATCCAGCTGCATGTGGGACTGCGTGAATGCTCTCCTGGGGAGATCATTTGTATGCAAGTCCTTCCTTTGAGGGCACTTTTTGATGGGCGAAAGGGGCTTTGAACGCGTTTTCTGGGGCCCTATTTTGAATTCCTCTCCGATGCCGGGTAGGGCTATGTTTCGTGTTGCTCAGAAAGAGCGAACACAGAGGGTTCATTTGCATGTAGGCCTGCATGAAGTTTCCCCTGGGGAGTTCACTTGTACCCAAAGCCATCCTCTGGGGGCACATGTTGATGGGCGAAAGGGGCTTTGAACTCGTTTTCTTGGGCCCTATTTGGAATTCCTGTACCATGCTGGGTAGGGCTATGTTTTGGGTTGCTCAGAAAGAGCGAACACAGAGGGTCCAGTTGCACGTGGGCCTGCGTGAAGGCTCTCCCGGGGAGTTCACTTGTACCCAAAGCCTTCCTCTGGGGGCACTTTTTGATGGGCGAACGGGGCTGGCAAAGTGTTTTCTTTGGTCTTATTTGGACTTCCTCTCTGATGCTGGGTAGGGCTATGTTTCGTGTTGCTCAGAAAGAGCGAACACAGAGGGTCCAGTTGCATGTGGGGCTGCGTAAAGGCCCCCCTGGGGAGTTCGGTTGTACCCAAAGCCTTCCTCTGGGGGCACTTTTTGATGGGCGAAAGGGGCGTTTTCTGTGGCCCTATTGGGACTTCCTCTCTGATGCTGGGTAGGGCTATGTTTCGGGTGGCTCAGAAAGAGCGAACACAGAGCGTCCAGTTGCATGTGGGGCTGCATGAGTGCTCTCCCTGGGAGTTCATTTGTACCCAAAGCCTTCCTTTGAGGGCACTGTTTGATGGGCGAAAGGGGCTTGGAATGCGTTTTTTGGGGCCCTATTTGGAATTCCTCTCCCATGCTGGTTACGGCTATTTTTCAGGTTGCTCAGAAAGAGCGAACACAGAGGGTCCAGTTGCATGTGGGTCTGAGTGAAGGCTCCACTGGGGAGTACAGTTGTACGCAAAGACTTCCTCTTGGGGCACATTCTGATGGGTAACAGGGGCTTTGAACCCGTCTTCTTTGGACCTTTTTGAATTCCTCTGTGATGCCGGGTAGGGCTATGTTTCAGGTTACTCAGAAAGAGTGAACATAGAGGGTTCAGTTGCATGTGGGGCTTCATAAATGCTCTCCTGGGGAGTTTAGTTGTACCCTAAGGCTTCCTTTGAGGGCAAGTTTTGATGGGCGAAAGGGGCTTGGAAGGCGTTTTTTTTTGACCTATTTGGACTTACTCTCCGATGATGGGTAGGGCTATATTTCAGGTTGCTCATAAAGAGCGAACAGAAAGGGTCCATTTGCATGTGGGTCTGAGTGAAGGCTCCCCTGGGGAGTTCAGTTATACCCAAAGCCTTCCATTGGGGGCACATTTTGATGGGCGAAAGGGGCTTTGAATGCGTTTTCTTTGGTCCTATTTGGAATTCCTCTCTGATGCCGGGTAGGGCTATGTTTCGGGTTGCTCAGAAAGAGTGAAAACAGAGGGTCCAGCTGCATATGGGGCTGCATGAATACTCCCCTGGGGAGTTCAGTTGTACCCAAAGCCTTCCTTTGAGGGCACATTTTTATGGGCGAAAGGGGCTTGCAATATGTTTTCTGGGGCTATATTTGGAATTCCTCTCCCATGCTGGGTACAGCTATGTTTCGGGTTGCTCAGAAACAGCGAATACAGAGGGTCCAGTTGCATGTGGGGCTGAGTGAAGGCTCCCCAGGGGAGTTCAGGTGTACTCAAAACCTTCCTTTGAGTACAAGTTTTGATGGGCGAAAGGGTCTTTGAACGCGTTTTCTGGGGCCCTTATTTGAATTCCTCTCCCATGCCGGATAGGGCTATGTTTCGGGTTGCTCAGAAAGAGCTAACACAGAGGGTTCAGTTGCATGTGTGGCTGCGTGAAGGCTCCCCTGGGGAGTTCAGTTGTATCGAAAGCCTTCCTTTGAGCGCATTTTTTGATGGGCAAAAGGGGCTTTGAATGCGTTTTCTGGGGCCGTGTTTGGAATTCCTCTCCCATGGTGGATACGGCTATGTTTCAGTTTGCTCATAAAGAGCGAACACACAGGGTCCAGTTGCATGTGGGGCAGCGTAAATGCTCCTCTGGGGAGTTCAGTTGTACCCTAAGCCTTCCTTTGAGGGCAAGTTTTGATGCACGAACGGGGCTTTGAACGCGATTTCTGGGGTCCTATTTTGAATTCTTCTCCTATGCTGGGTACGGATATATTTCAGGTTGCTCAGAAAGAGCGAACACAGAGGGTCCAGCTGCATGTGGTTCGAAGTGAAGGCTCCCCTGGGGAGTTAGGTTGTACGCAAAGCCTTCCTCTGTGGGCACTTTTTGATGGGCAAAAGGGGCTGGCAATGCGTTTTCTTTGGTCCTATTTGGAATTCCTCTGCGATGCCGGGTAGGGTTATGTTTCAGGTTGCTTAGAAAGAGCGAACACAGAGGGTTCATGTGCATGTGGGGCTCCATGAATGCCCCCCTGGGGAGTTCAGTTGTACCCAAAACCTTCCTTTGAGGGCAACTTTTGATGGGCAAAAGGGGCTTGGAACACGTTTTCTGGGGCCCTTTTTTGAATTCCTCTCCCATGCCGGATACTGCAATGTTTTCTGTTGCTCAGAAATAGCAAACACAGAGGGTCCAGTTGCATGTGTGGCTGCGTGAAGGCTCCCCAGGGGAGTTCACTTGTACCCAAAGCCTTCCTGTGACGGCACTTTTTGATGGGCGAAAGGGGCTTTGAACGCGTTTTCTTTGGACCTGTTTTGAATTCCTCTCCGATGCCGGGTAGGGCTATGTTTCCGGTTGGTCAGAAAGAGCGAAAAGAGAGGTAGCAGTTGTATGTGTGGCTGCGTGATGGCTCCCGTAGGATATCATTTGTACCCAAATCCTTCCTTTGAGGGCACTTTTTGATGGGCGAAAGGGGCTTGGAACTCGTTTTCTGGGGCCCTATTT
Source organism: Mergus octosetaceus (assembly GCA_036873955.1). Lineage (NCBI taxonomy): Eukaryota > Metazoa > Chordata > Aves > Anseriformes > Anatidae > Mergus > Mergus octosetaceus. The sequence continues at coordinate 223,500 of CM072311.1, forward strand.
GGTATTCCTCTCTGATGACAGGTAGGGCTATGTTTCAGGTTGCTCAGAAAGAGCAAACACAGAGGGTCCAGTTGCATGTGGGGCTGCGTGAATGCTCCCCTGGGGAGTTCTGTTGTATCCAAAGGCTTCCTTTGAGGGCACTTTTTGATGGGCGAAAGGGGCTTTGAATGCTTTATCTTTGGACCTGTTTTGAATTCCTCTCCGATGCCAGGTAGGGGTATGTTTTGTGTTGCTCAGAAAGAGCGAACACAGAGGGTCCAGTTGCATGTGTGGCTGCGTGAAGGCTCCCCTGGGGAGTTCAGTTGTACCTAAAGCCTTCCTTTGAGGGCAAGGTTTGATGGGCGAAAGGGGCTTTGAATGCGTTTTCTGGGGCCCTATTTGGACTTCCTCTCCGATGCCGTGTAGTGCTATGTGACCCTCATGTGGGACTGCGTGACTGCTCTCCTCGGGAGTTCACTTTTACCCAAAGCCTTCTTCTGGGGGCACTTTTTGATGGGCGAAAGGTGCTGGCAATGCGTTTACTTTGGTCCTATTTGGAATTCCTCTGCGATGCCGGGTAGGGCTATGTTTCAGGTTGCTCAGAAAGAGCGAACACAGAGGGTCCAGTTGCATGTGTGGCTGCGGGAAGGCTCCCCTGGAGAGTTCAGTTGTACCCAAAGCCTTCTTTTGAGGGCACTTTTTGAGGGCGAAATGGGCTTTGAACACGTTTTCTGGGGCCCTATTTTGAAGTCCTCTCCGATGCCGGGTAGGGCTATGTGTTGGGTTGCTAAGTAAGAGCGAACTTAGAGGGTCTAGCTGCATTTGTGGCTGCGTGAAGGCTCCCCAGGGGAGTTCAGTTGTACCCAAAGCCTTCCTCTGGGGGCACTTTTTGATGGGTGAAAGGGGCTTGGAACGCGTTTTCTTTGGACATTTTTGAATTCCTCTCCGATGCCGGGTAGGGGTATATGTTGGTTTGCTCAGAAAGAGCGAACTCAGAGGGTCTAGCTGCATTTGTGGCTGCGTGAAGGCTCCCCTGGGGAGTTCAGTTGTACCCTAAGCCTTCCTCTGGGGGCACTTTTTGATGGGTGAAAGGGGCTTTGAACGCGTTTTCTGGGGCCCTATTTGGAATTCCTCTCCAATGCTTGGTATGGCTATGTTTCAGGTTGCTCAGAAAGAGCGAACACAGACGATCCAGCTGCATGTGGGACTGCGTGAATGCTCTCCTGGGGAGATCATTTGTATGCAAGTCCTTCCTTTGAGGGCACTTTTTGATGGGCGAAAGGGGCTTTGAACGCGTTTTCTGGGGCCCTATTTTGAATTCCTCTCCGATGCCGGGTAGGGCTATGTTTCGTGTTGCTCAGAAAGAGCGAACACAGAGGGTTCATTTGCATGTAGGCCTGCATGAAGTTTCCCCTGGGGAGTTCACTTGTACCCAAAGCCATCCTCTGGGGGCACATGTTGATGGGCGAAAGGGGCTTTGAACTCGTTTTCTTGGGCCCTATTTGGAATTCCTGTACCATGCTGGGTAGGGCTATGTTTTGGGTTGCTCAGAAAGAGCGAACACAGAGGGTCCAGTTGCACGTGGGCCTGCGTGAAGGCTCTCCCGGGGAGTTCACTTGTACCCAAAGCCTTCCTCTGGGGGCACTTTTTGATGGGCGAACGGGGCTGGCAAAGTGTTTTCTTTGGTCTTATTTGGACTTCCTCTCTGATGCTGGGTAGGGCTATGTTTCGTGTTGCTCAGAAAGAGCGAACACAGAGGGTCCAGTTGCATGTGGGGCTGCGTAAAGGCCCCCCTGGGGAGTTCGGTTGTACCCAAAGCCTTCCTCTGGGGGCACTTTTTGATGGGCGAAAGGGGCGTTTTCTGTGGCCCTATTGGGACTTCCTCTCTGATGCTGGGTAGGGCTATGTTTCGGGTGGCTCAGAAAGAGCGAACACAGAGCGTCCAGTTGCATGTGGGGCTGCATGAGTGCTCTCCCTGGGAGTTCATTTGTACCCAAAGCCTTCCTTTGAGGGCACTGTTTGATGGGCGAAAGGGGCTTGGAATGCGTTTTTTGGGGCCCTATTTGGAATTCCTCTCCCATGCTGGTTACGGCTATTTTTCAGGTTGCTCAGAAAGAGCGAACACAGAGGGTCCAGTTGCATGTGGGTCTGAGTGAAGGCTCCACTGGGGAGTACAGTTGTACGCAAAGACTTCCTCTTGGGGCACATTCTGATGGGTAACAGGGGCTTTGAACCCGTCTTCTTTGGACCTTTTTGAATTCCTCTGTGATGCCGGGTAGGGCTATGTTTCAGGTTACTCAGAAAGAGTGAACATAGAGGGTTCAGTTGCATGTGGGGCTTCATAAATGCTCTCCTGGGGAGTTTAGTTGTACCCTAAGGCTTCCTTTGAGGGCAAGTTTTGATGGGCGAAAGGGGCTTGGAAGGCGTTTTTTTTTGACCTATTTGGACTTACTCTCCGATGATGGGTAGGGCTATATTTCAGGTTGCTCATAAAGAGCGAACAGAAAGGGTCCATTTGCATGTGGGTCTGAGTGAAGGCTCCCCTGGGGAGTTCAGTTATACCCAAAGCCTTCCATTGGGGGCACATTTTGATGGGCGAAAGGGGCTTTGAATGCGTTTTCTTTGGTCCTATTTGGAATTCCTCTCTGATGCCGGGTAGGGCTATGTTTCGGGTTGCTCAGAAAGAGTGAAAACAGAGGGTCCAGCTGCATATGGGGCTGCATGAATACTCCCCTGGGGAGTTCAGTTGTACCCAAAGCCTTCCTTTGAGGGCACATTTTTATGGGCGAAAGGGGCTTGCAATATGTTTTCTGGGGCTATATTTGGAATTCCTCTCCCATGCTGGGTACAGCTATGTTTCGGGTTGCTCAGAAACAGCGAATACAGAGGGTCCAGTTGCATGTGGGGCTGAGTGAAGGCTCCCCAGGGGAGTTCAGGTGTACTCAAAACCTTCCTTTGAGTACAAGTTTTGATGGGCGAAAGGGTCTTTGAACGCGTTTTCTGGGGCCCTTATTTGAATTCCTCTCCCATGCCGGATAGGGCTATGTTTCGGGTTGCTCAGAAAGAGCTAACACAGAGGGTTCAGTTGCATGTGTGGCTGCGTGAAGGCTCCCCTGGGGAGTTCAGTTGTATCGAAAGCCTTCCTTTGAGCGCATTTTTTGATGGGCAAAAGGGGCTTTGAATGCGTTTTCTGGGGCCGTGTTTGGAATTCCTCTCCCATGGTGGATACGGCTATGTTTCAGTTTGCTCATAAAGAGCGAACACACAGGGTCCAGTTGCATGTGGGGCAGCGTAAATGCTCCTCTGGGGAGTTCAGTTGTACCCTAAGCCTTCCTTTGAGGGCAAGTTTTGATGCACGAACGGGGCTTTGAACGCGATTTCTGGGGTCCTATTTTGAATTCTTCTCCTATGCTGGGTACGGATATATTTCAGGTTGCTCAGAAAGAGCGAACACAGAGGGTCCAGCTGCATGTGGTTCGAAGTGAAGGCTCCCCTGGGGAGTTAGGTTGTACGCAAAGCCTTCCTCTGTGGGCACTTTTTGATGGGCAAAAGGGGCTGGCAATGCGTTTTCTTTGGTCCTATTTGGAATTCCTCTGCGATGCCGGGTAGGGTTATGTTTCAGGTTGCTTAGAAAGAGCGAACACAGAGGGTTCATGTGCATGTGGGGCTCCATGAATGCCCCCCTGGGGAGTTCAGTTGTACCCAAAACCTTCCTTTGAGGGCAACTTTTGATGGGCAAAAGGGGCTTGGAACACGTTTTCTGGGGCCCTTTTTTGAATTCCTCTCCCATGCCGGATACTGCAATGTTTTCTGTTGCTCAGAAATAGCAAACACAGAGGGTCCAGTTGCATGTGTGGCTGCGTGAAGGCTCCCCAGGGGAGTTCACTTGTACCCAAAGCCTTCCTGTGACGGCACTTTTTGATGGGCGAAAGGGGCTTTGAACGCGTTTTCTGGGGCCCTATTTTGAATTCCTCTCCGATGCTGGGTAGGGCTATATTTCGTGTTGCTCAGAAATAGCGAACACAGAGGCTCTAGCTGCATGTGTGGCTTCGTGAAGGCTCCCCTGTGGAGTTCAGTTGTACCCTAAGCCTTCCTTTGGGGGCACTTTTTGATGGGTGAAAGGGGCTTGGAATATGTTTTCTTGGGCCGTATTTGGACTTCATCTCCAATGCCGGGTAGGGCTATATTTCCGGTTGCTCAGAAAGAGCGAACATAGAGGGTCCTGTTGCATGTGTGGTTGCGTAAAGGCCCCCCTGGGAAGTTCGGTTGTACCCAAAGCCTTCCTCTGGGGGCACATTTTGATGTGCGAAAGGGGCTTTGAACGCGTTTTCTGGGGCCCTATTTGGAATTCCTCTCTGATGCTGGGTAGGGCTATGTTTCGGGTTGCTCAGAAAGAGCGAACATAGAGGGTTCATTTGCATGTAGGCCTGCGTGAAGGCTCCCCTGGGGAGTTCACTTGTACCCAAAGCCTTCCTCTGGGGGCACTTTTTGATGGGCGAAAGGGGCTGGCAATGCGTTTTCTTTGGTCTTATTTGGAATTCCTCTGTGATGCTGGGTAGGGCTATGTTTCGGGTTGCTCAGAAAGAGCAAACACAGAGGGTCAAGTTGCATGTGTAGCTGCGTGAAGGCTCCCCTGGGGAGTTCAGTTGTATCCAAAGCCTTCCTTTGAGGGCAATTTTTGATGGGAGAAAGGGTCTTGGCTTGGACTGGCGCACGCTTCGTTGGGTTAGAAACTGGCTGGATAGCCGGGCCCAAAGAGTCGTGGTAAATGGAGTCAAGTCCAGTTGGAGGCCAGTCACTAGTGGCGTCCCCCAGGGCTCGGTGCTGGGGCCAGTCCTCTTTAATATCTTCATCAATGATCTGGACTAGGGCATTGAGTGCACCCTCAGTAAGTTTGCAGATGACACCAAGTTAGGTGCGTGTGTCGATCTGCTTGAGGGTAGGAAGGCTCTGCAGGAGGATCTGGACAGGCTGGAGCGATGGGCTGAGGTCAACTGCATGAAGTTCAACAAGGCCAAGTGCCGGGTCCTGCACCTGGGGCGCAATAACCCCAAGCAGAGCTACAGGCTGGGAGACGAGTGGTTGGAGAGCTGCCAGGCAGAAAAGGACCTGGGAGTGATGGTGGATAGTCGGCTGAATATGAGCCAGCATTGTGCTCAGGTGGCCAAGAAGGCCAACGGCATCCTGGCTTGTATCAAAAACAGTGTGGCCAGCAGGGCTAGGGAGGTGATCGTCCCCCTGTACTCGGCTCTGGTGAGGCCGCACCTCGAGTACTGTGTTCAGTTTTGGGCCCCTCGCTATAAGAGGGACATGGAGGTGCTTGAGCAGGTCCAGAGAAGGGCGACGAAGCTGGTGAGGGGCCTGGAGAGCAGGTCCTACGAGGAGCGGTTGAGGGAGCTGGGCTTGTTCAGCCTGGAGAAGAGGAGGCTCAGGGGCGACCTTATCACTCTCTACAGGTACCTTAAAGGAGGCTGTAGTGAGGTGGGGGTTGGCCTGTTTTCCCACGTGCCTGGTGACAGGACGAGGGGGAATGGGCTAAAGTTGCGCCAGGGGAGTTTTAGGTTAGATGTTAGGAAGAACTTCTTTACTGAAAGGGTTGTTAGGCACTGGAACAGGCTGCCCAGGGAGGTGGTGGAGTCACCATCCCTGGAAGTATTTAAAAGACGCTTAGATGTGGAGCTTAGGGATATGGTTTAGTGGGGACTGTTAGTGTTAGGTTAGAGGTTGGACTCGATGATCTTGAGGTCTCTTCCAACCTAGAAATTCTGTGATTCTGTGATTCTGTCTTTGAACGCGTTTTCTTTGGACCTATTTGGACTTACTCTCTGATGCTGGGTAGGGCCATGTTTCGGGTTTCTCAGAAATAGCGAACACAGAGGGTCCTGTTGCATGTGTGGCTGCGTAAATGCTCCCCTGGGTAGTTCAGTTCTATCCAAAGTATTCCTCTGATGGCAGGTTTTGATGGGCAAAAGGGGCTTTGAACGCGTTTTCTGGGGCCTTATTTGGAATTCCTCTCCCATGCTGGGTACCGCTATGTTTCGGGTTGGTCAGAAAGAGGGAACACAGAGGGTCCATTTGCATGTTGGGCTGCATGAATGCTATCCTGGGGAGTTCACTTGTACCCAAAGCCTTCCTCTGGGGGTACTTTTTGATGGTCGAAAGGGGCTTTTAACGCGTTTTCTGAGGCCCTATTTGGACTTCCTCTCTGATGCTCTGTAGGGCGATGTTTCAGATTGCTCAGAAAGAGCGAACACAGAAGGTCCAGTTGCATGTGGGGCTGCGTGAAGGCTCCCCTGGGGAGTTCACTTGTACCCAAAGCCTTCCTCTGGGGGCACTTTTTGATGGGCGAAAGGGGCTGGCAATGCGTTTTCTTTGGTCTTATTTGGAATTCTTCTTTGATGCCGGGTAGAGCTACGTTTCCGGTTGCTCATAAAGAGCGAACACAGAGGGTTCAGTTCCATGTGTGGCTGCGTAAAGGCCCTCCTGGGGAGTTCAGTTGTACCCAAAGCCTTCCTCTGGGGGCAATTTTTGATGGGTGAAAGGTGCTCTGTACGTGATTTCTGGGGTCATATATTCAAGTACCCTCTGTTTCCGGTTAGGGATGTATTAAGGTTGTTCAGAAAGAGCGAACACAGAGAGTCCAGTTGCATTTTGGGCTGCGTAAAGGCTCCCCTGGGGAGTTCAGTTGTAGCCAAAGGCTTCCTTTGGGGGCTATTTTTGATGGGCGATAGGGACTCTGTACGCCGATTCTGGGGTCCTATTTTAAATTCCTCTCAGATTCTGGGAACGGATGTATTTAGTGTTTTTAAGGAAGAGCGAACACAGAGAGTCCAGTTGCATGTGGGGCTGCATAAAGGCTCCCCTGGGGAGTTCAGTTGTACCCAAAGGCTTCCTTTGGGGGCAATTTTTGATGGGTGAAAGTTGCAGTGTACATGATTTCTGGGGTCCTATTTTCAATTCCTCTCAGATTCTGGGAAGGGATGTATTTAGGATTGTTCAGAAAGAGCGAACACAGAGAGTCCAGTTGCATGTGGGGCTGCATAAAGGCTCCTCTGGGGAGTTCAGTTGTACCCATAGGCTTCCTTTGGTGGCAATTTTTGATGGGTGAACGGGGCGCTGTACTTGATTTCGGGGGTCATATTTTCAATTACTCAGATTCCGGGAAGGGATGTATTTAGGGTTGTTCAGAAAGAGCAAACACAGAGAGTCCAGTTGCATTTTGGGCTGTGTAAAGGCTCCCCTGGGGAGTTCAGTTGTACCCAAAGGATTCCTTTGGGGGCTATTTTTGATGGGCGAAAGGGACTCTGTACGCCGATTCTGGGGTCCTATTTTAAATTCCTCTCAGATTCCGGGAACGGATGTATTTAGTGTTTTTAAGAAAGAGCGAACACAGAGAGTCCAGTTGCATGTGGGGCTGCATAAAGGCTCCCCTGGGGAGTTCAGTTGTACCCAAAGGCTTCCTTTGGGGGCAATTTTTGATGGGCGAAAGAGGCTCTGTACGCCGTTTCTGGGGTCCTATTTTCAATTCCTCTCAGATTCCTGGAAGGGATGTATTAAGGTTGTTAAGAAAGAGCAAACACAGAGAGTCCAGTTGCATGTGGGGCTGCGTGAAGGCTCCCCTGGGGAGTTCAGTTTTACCCAAAGGCTTCCTTTGGGGGCTATTTTTGATGGGCGAAAGGGGCTCTGTACGTGATTTCTGTGGTCATATTTTCAATTCCCCTCTGTTTCCGGTTAGGGATGTATTAAGGTTTTTCAGAAAGAGCGAAAACAGAGAGTCCCGTTGCATGTGGGGGCTGCGTGAAGGCTCCCCTGGGGAGTTCAGTTGTACCCAAAGGCTTCCTTTCACGGCAATTTTTGATGGGTGAAAGGGGCGCTGTACGTGATTTCTGGGGTCATATTTATATTCCTCTCAGATTCCGGTTAGGGATGTATTTAGGGTTTTTAAGAAAGAGCGAACACAGAGAGTCCAGTTGCATGTGGGGCTGCGTGAAGGCTCCCCTGGGGAGTTCAGTTGTACTCAAAGGCTTCCTTTCAGGGCAATTTTTGATTGGGTGAAAGGGGCTCTAAACGTGATTTCTGGGGTCATATTTTCAAGTACCCTCTGTTTCCGGTTAGGGATGTATTAAGTTTGTTCAGAAAGGGCGAACACAGAGAGTCCCGTTGCTTGTGGGGCTGCTTGAAGGCTCCGCTGGGGAGTTCAGTTGTACCCAAAGGATTACTTTCAGGGTAATTTTTGATATGTGAATGGGGCGATGTACATGATTTCTGGGGTCCTATTTTAAATTCCTCTCAGATTCCGGGAACGGATGTATTTAGGGTTGTTCAGAAAGAGCGAACACAGAGAGTCCAGTTCCTTGTGGGGCTGCGTAAAGGATCCCCTGGGGAGTTCAGTTGTACCCAAAGGATTCCTTTTGGGGAAATTTTTGATGGGTGAAAGGGGCTCTGTACGTGATTTCTGGGGTCATATATTTTCAATTCCCCTCTGTTTCCGGTTAGGGATGTATTTAGGGTTGCTCAGAAAGCGCGAACACAGAGAGTTCAATTGCATGTGGGGCTGCGTAAATGCATGCCGCTTCGCGGCATTTTCGGTTCCGTCGGCGGTCGTGGACGGACACCCGTTGTCCCTGAATCGCCTTTCCCGAGAAAGTGCGGCTAGCAAACTCTTCTGCCGGGACCGGATCCCAAGGGCTCGGTACTGCAGGACTTAGAACCAAACGGGAACGAACCTCCGTTCCCCGTGACGGCCAGCCCCCGAGTCGGCGGACGACAGAATCCCGCTTAACGGCACGGGTGGTACCCGCGCTGCTTCTGACCGCTCACCCGTTGCCCCTGGATCACCTTCCATGAGCCGCCCGAGACGGTAGATGGTCCTTGGTGCGGCTAGCACAAACGTCGCCGAAGACCGAAGCGTACGGGCTCGGGATATCCGGACCCACGCGGCATGTGGACGGACACCTGAAACCTGTCATCGCCATGCTAGAGCCGCCCGATGCTCGACCTTAATCCGTTGCAGCTAGCAAACCCTTCTGCCGGGACCGGAGCCCAGGGGCTCGATAAGGCCGTTCTCCGCACCGAAGGGGAAAGAACCTCCGTTCCGCGTGACGGCCCATCCTGGAGCCGGCGGACGACAGACTGCCGCTTCCCGGCACGGGTGGATCCCACGCTGCATCTGACCGGTCACCCGTTGTCCCTGGATCGCCTTCCCCGAGAAAGTGCGGCTAGCAAACTCTTCCGCCGCGACCGGAGCCCAGGGCACGATACGGCCGTTCTCCTCACCGAACGGGAACGAAACTCCGTTCCCCGTGACGGCCAGTCCCCGAGCTGGCGGACGACAGCCTCCCGGTTCCCGGCACGGTTGGCACCCACGCTGCATCTGACCGGTCACCCGTTGTCCCTGGATCGCCTTCCCCGAAAAAGTGCGGCTAGCAAACTCTTCTGCCGGGACCAGAGCCCTAGGGCTCGGTACGGCAGGACTTTGAACCGAACGGAAACGAACCTCCGTTCCCCGTGACGGCCAGTCCCCGACCCGGCGAACGACAGCCTCCCGCTTCGCGGCATTGCCGGTTCCGTCGAAATTCGTGGTTGGACACCCGTTGTCCCTGAATCGCCTTCCCCGAGAAAGTGCGGCTAGCAAACCCTTCTGCCGGGACCGGAGCCCTAGGGCTCCGTACAGCAGGACTTCGAACCAAACAGGAACGAACCTCCGTTCCCCGTGACAGCCAGCCCCTGAGCCGGCGAACGACAGCCTCCCGCTTCGTAGCATTGCCGGTCCCGGCGGCGGTCGTGGCCGGACACCCGTTGTCCCTGGATCGCCTTCCCCGAGAAAGTGCAGCTAGCAAACACTTCTACCGGTACCAGAGCCCAGGGGCTCGGTATGGCAGGACATCGTACCGAAGGGGAACGAACCTCCGTTCCCCGTGACGGCCAGCCCCCGAGCCGGCGGACGACAGCCTCCCGCTTCGTGGCATTGCCGGTTCCGTCGAAATTCGTGGCCGGACACCCGTTGTCCCTGGATTGCCTTCCCCGAGAAAGTGCGGCTAGCAAACACTTCTGCCGGGATAGGAGCCCACGGGCTCGGTATGGCAGGACATCGAACCGAACAGGATCGAAGCTCCGTTCCCCGAGACGGCCAGCCCCCGAGACGGCGGACGACAGCCTCCCGCATCGCGGCATTGTCGGTTCCGTCGAAATTCGTGACCGGACACCCGTTGTCCCTGAATCGCCTTCCCCGAAAAAGTGCAGCTAGCAAACACTTCTGCCGGGACCGGAGCCCAGGGGCTCGATACGGCCGTTCTCCGCACCGAACAGGAACGAACCTCCGTTCCCCGTGATGGCCAGCCCCCGAGCCGGCGGACGACATCCTCCCGCTTCGCGGCATTGCCGGTTCCGTCGAAATTCGTGGCCGGACACCCGTTGTCCCTGGATCGCCTTCCCCGAGAAAGTGCGGCTAGCAAACTCTTCTGCTGGGACCGGAGCTCTAGGGCTCGGTACGACAGGACCTCGAACCGAACGGGAACGAACCTCCGTTCCCCGTGACGGCCAGCCCCCGAGCCGGCGGACGACAGCCTCCCACTTCGCGGCATTGCCGGTTCCGTCTTCGTTCGTGGAGGGACACCCGTTTTCCCTGGATCGCTATCCCAGAGAAAGTGCGGCAAGCAAACTCTTCTGTCGGGACCCGAGCCCAGGGCTCGATACGGCCGTTCTCCGCACCAAACGGGAACGAACCTCCGTTCCCCTTGACGGCCAGCCACCGAGCCGTCGGACGACATACTCCCGCTTCCCGGCACGGCTGGCACCCACGCTGCTTCTGACCGGTCACCTGTTGTCCCTGGCTCCGGTCCCGGCAGAAGTGTTTGCAAGACGCACTTTCTCAGGGAAGGCGATCCAGGGACAACGGGTGTCCGGCCACGAATTTCGACGGAACCGGCAATGCCGCGAAGCGGGGTGCTATCGCCCGCCGGCTCGGGGGCTGACCGTCACGAGGAACGGAGGTTCGTTCCCGTTCGGTGCGGAGAACGGCCGTATCGAGCCCCTGGGCTCCTGTCCCGGCAGAAGTGTTTGCTAGCCGCAACGGATTAAGGTCGATTATCGGGCGGCTCTGGCTTGGCGATGACAGGTTTCGGGTGTCCGTCCACGGGCCGCGTGGGTTCGGATGTCCCGAGCTCCTACGCTTCGCTCCTGGGCGAAGTTTGTGATAGCCGCACCAAGGTCCTTCTACCGTCTCGGGCGGCTCGGGGAAGGTGATCCAGGGGTAACGGATGAGCGGTCAGAAGCAGCGTGGGGGCCACCCGTGCCGGGAAACGCGAGGCTGTAGTCCGCCGGCACGGGGGCTGGCTGTCACGGGGAACGGAGGTTCGTTCCCCTTCGGTTCGAAGTCTTGCCATACCGAGCCCTTGGGCTCCGTTCCAGGCAGAAGTGTTTGCTAGCCGCACTTTTTCGGGGAAGGCGATACAGGGACAACGGGTGTCCGGCCACGACCGCTGACGGAACCGGCAATGCCGTGAAGTGGGAGGCTGTCGTCCGCCGGCTCGGGGGCTGGCCGTCACGGGGAATGGAGGTTCGTTCCCGTGCGGTACAATGTCCTGCCATACCGAGCCCCTGGGCTCCGGTGCCTGCAGACGTGTTTGCTAGCCTTACTTTCTCGTGGAAGGCGATCCAGGGAAAACGGGTGTCCCTCCACGAACGAGGACGGAAACGGCAATGCCGCGAAGCGGGAGGCTGTCGTCCGCCGGCTCGGGGACTGGCCGTCACGGGCAAAGGAGGTTCGTTCCTGTTCGGTTCGAAGTCCTGCCGTACCGAGCCGTAGGGCCCCGGTCCCGGCAGAAGAGTTTGCTAGCCGCAATTTCTCGGGGAAGGCGATTCAGGGACAACGGGTGTCCGGCCACGAATTTCGACGGAACCGGCAATGCCGCGATGCGGGAGGCTGTCGTCCGCCTGCTCGGGGACCGGCCATCACGGGGAACGGAGGTTCGTTTCCGTTCGGTTCGAAGTCCTGCCGTACCGAGCCCTAGGGCTCCGGTCCCGGCAGAAGTGTTTGCTAGCTGCACTTTTTCGGGGAAGGCGATTCAGGGACAACGGGTGTCGGGCCACGAATCTCGACGGAACCGGCAATGCCGCGATGCGGGAGGCTGTCGTCCGCCGGCTCGGGGGCTGGCCGTCACGGGGAACGGAGGTTCGTTCCCGTTCGGTACGATGTCCTGCCATACCAAGCCCTTGGGCTACTATCCCGGCAGAAGTGTTTGCTAGCCACAGTTTTTCGGGGAAGGCGATCCAGGTACAACGGGTGTCCGGCCACGACCGCCGACGGAACCGGCAATGTCGCGAAGCGGGAGGCTTTCGTCCGCCGGCTCGGGGGCTGGCTATCACGGGGAACGGAGGTTCGTTCCCGTTTGGTGCAGAGAACGGCCGTATCGAGCCCTGGGCTCCTATCCCGGCAAACGTGTTTGCTAGCCCCACTTTCTCGGGGAAGGCGATCCAGGGACAACGGGTGTCCATCCACGAACGAAGACGGAACCGGCAATGCCGCGAAGCGGGAGGCTGTCGTCCGCAGGCTCGGGGGCTGGCCGTCACGGGGAAAGGAGGTTCGTTCCTGTTCGGTTCGAAGTCCTGCCGTACCGAGCCCTAGGGCTCCGGTCCCGGCAGAAGAGTTTGCTAGCCGCACTTTCTCGGGGAAGGCGATTCAGGGACAACGGGTGTCCAACCACGAATTTCGACGGAACCGGCAATGCCGCGATGGGGGAGGCTGTCATTCTCCGGCTCGGGGGCTGGCCGTCACGGGGAACGGAGGTTCGTTCCTGGTCGGTGCGGAGAACGGCCGTATTGAGCCCCTGGGTTCCGGTCCCGGCAGAAGTGTTTGCTAGCCGCAACAGATTAAGGTCGAGCATCGGGTGGCTCGGGCATGGCAATCGCAGGTTTCGGGTGTCCGTCCACATGCCGCGTGGGTCCGGATGTCCCGAGCCCGTACGCTTCGGTCCTGGGCGACGTTTGTGCTAGCCGCACCAAGGTCCTTCTACCGTCTCGGGCGGCTCGGGGAAGGTGATCCAGGGGCAACGGATGAGCAGTCAGAAGCAGCGTGGGTGCCACCCGTGCCGGGAAGCGTGAGGCTGTCGTGCGCTGTCTCGGGGGCTGGCTGTCACAGGGAACGGAGGTTTGTTCCCCTTCGGTTCGAAGTCCTGTCGTACGGAGCCCTAGGGCTCCGGTCCCAGCAGACGTCTTTGCTAGCCGCACTTTTTCGGGGAAGGCGATTCAGGGACAACGGGTGTCCGGCCACGAATTTCGACGAAACCGGCAATGCCGCGAAGCGGGAGGCTGTCGTCCGCCGGCTCGGGGGCTGACCGTCACGGGGAACGGAGGTTCGTTTCCGTTTGGTTCTAAGTCCTGCCATACCGAGCCCTTGGGCTCTGGTCCCGGCAGAAGAGTTTGCTAGCCGCACTTTCTCGGGAAAGGCGATTCAGGGACAACGGGTGTCCGTCCACGACCGCCGACGGAACCGGCAATGCCGCGAAGCGGTAGGATGTAGTCCGCCGGCTCGGGGACTGGCCATCACGGGGAACGGAGGTTCGTTCCCGTTCGGTGCGGAGAACGACCGTATCGAGCCCTGGGCTCCTATCCAGGAAGAAGAGTTTGCTAGCCGCACTTTCTCGGGGAAGGCTATCCAGGGAAAACTGGTGTCCCTCCACGAACGAAGACGGAACCGGCAATGCCGCGAAGCAAGAGGCTGTCGTCCGCCGGCTTGGGGGCTGGCCGTCATGGGGAACGGAGGTTCGTTCCCATTCGGTTCGAAGTCCTGCCGTACCGAGCCCTTGGGCTCCGGTCCAGGCAGAAGAGTTTGCTAGCCGCACTTTCTCGGGGAAGGCGATTCAGGGACAACGGGTGTCCGGCCACGAATTTCGACGGAACCGGCAATGCCGCGATGCGGGAGGCTGTCGTTCGCCGGTTCGGGGACTGGCCGTCACGGGGAATGGAGGTTCGTTCCCCTTCGGTTCGAAGTCCTGCCGTACCGAGCCCTAGGGCTCCGGTCCCGGCAGAAGTGTTTGCTAGCCGCACATTTTCGGGGAAGGCGATTCAGGGACAACGGGTGCCGGGCCACGAATCTCGACGGAACCGGCAATGCCGCGAAGCGGGAGGCTGTCGTCCGCCGGCTCGGGGGCTGGCCGTCATGGGGAACGGTCGTTCGATCCTGTTCTGTGCGGAGAACGGCCGTATCGAGCCCTGGGCTCCTATCCCGGCAGAAGAGTTTGCTAGCTGCACTTTCTCGGGGAAGGCGATCCAGGGAAAACGGGTGTCCCTCCACGAACGAAGACGGAACCGGCAATGCCGCGAAGCGGGAGGCTGTCGTCCGCCGGCTCGGGGACCGGCCGTCACAGGGAACGGAGGTTCGTTCCAGTTCGGTACGATGTCCTGCCATACCGAGCCGTTGGGCTCCTATACCGGCAGAAGAGTTTGCTAGCCGCACTTTTTCAGGGAAGGCGATCCAGGGACAACAGGTGTCGGGCCACGAATTTCGACGGAACCGGCAATGCCTCGAAGCACGAGGCTGTCGTCCGCCGGCTCGGGGGCTGGCCGTCACGGGGAACGGCGGTTCGTTCCCGTTCGGTACGATGTCCTGCCATACCGAGCCCTTGGGCTCCTATCCCGGCAAACGTGTTTGCTAGCCCCACTTTCTCGGGGAAGGCGATCCAGGGACAACGGGTGTCCGGCCACGACCGCCGACGGGACAGGCAATGCCGCGAAGCGGGAGGCTGTCTTCCGCCGGCTCAGGGGCTGGCCGTCACGGGGAACGGAGGTTCGTTCCTGTTCGGTGCAGAGAACGGCCGTATCGCGCCCTAGGGCTCCTATCCCGGCAGAAGTGTTTGCTAGCCCCACTTTCTTGGGGAAGGCGATCCAGGGACAACGGATGTCCGGCCACGAATTTCGACGGAACCGGCAATGCCGCGAAGCGGGAGGCTGTCGTCCGCCGGCTCGGGGACTGGCCGTCACGGGGAACGGAGGATCGTTCCCGTGCGGTACGATGTCCTGCCATACCGAGCCCCTGGGCTCCGGTGCCTGCAGACGTGTTTGCCAGCCTTACTTTCTCGGGGAAGGCGATCCAGGGACAACGCGTGTCCGGCCACGACCGCCGACGGAACCGGCAATGCCGCGATGCGGGAGGCTGTCGTTTTCCGGCACGGGGACTGGCCGTCACGGGGAACGGAGGTTCGTTTCCGTTCGGTTCGAAGTCCTGCGGTACCGAGCCCTAGAGCTCCGGTCCCGGCAGAAGAGTTTGCTAGCCGCACTTTCTCGGGGAAGGCGATTCAGGGACAACGGTTGTCCGGCCACGACCGACGACAGAACCGGCAATGCCGCGAAGCGGGAGGCTGTCGTTCGCCGGCTCGGGGATTGGCCGTCACGGGGAACGGAGGTTCGTTCCCCTTCGGTTTGAAGTCCTGCCGTACCGAGCCCTAGGGCTCCGGTCCCGGCAGAAGTGTTTGCTAGCCGCACTTTCTCGGGGAAGGCGATTCAGGGACAACGGGTGTCGGGACACGAATTTCGACGGAACCGGCAATGCCGCGAAGCGGGAGGCTGTCGTTCGCCGGCTCGGCGACTGGCCTTCACGGGGAACGGAGGTTCGTTCCCGTTCGTTTCGAAGTCCTGCCGTACCGAGCCCCGGGGCTCCGGTCCCGGCAGAAGTGTTTGCTAGCCGCACTTTCTCGGGGAAGGCGATTCAGAGAAAACGGGTGTCCGGCCACGACCGACGACGGAACCGGCAATGCCGCGAATCGGGAGGCTGTCGTCCGCCAGCTCGGGGACTGGCCGTCACGGGGAACGGAGGTTCGTTTCCCTTCTGTGCGGAGAACGGCCGTATCGAGCCCTGGGCTCCTATCCCGGCAGAAGAGTTTGCTAGCCGCACTTTCTCGGGGAAGGCGATCCAGGGAAAACGGGTGTCCCCCCACGAACGAAGACGGAACCGGCAATGCCGCGAAGTGGGAGGCTGTCGTCCGCCGGCTCCAGGACGGGCCGTCACGGGGAACGGATGTTCGTTCCCCTTCGGTGCGGAGAATGGCCGTATCGAGCCCCTGGGCTCCGGTCCCGGTAGAAGGTTTTGCTAGCCGCAACGGATTAAGGTCGAGCATTGGGCAGCTCTAGCATGGCGATGGCAGGTTTCAGGTGTCCATCCACGGGCCGCGTGGGTCCGGATGTCCCGAGCCCCTACGCTTCCGTCTTGGGCGACGTTTGTGCTAGCCGCACCAAGGACCTTCTACCGTCTCGGGCGGCTCGTGGAAGGTGATCTAGGGGCAACGGATGAACGGTCAGAAGCAGCGTGGGTGCCACCCGTGCCGGTAAGCGCGAGGCTGTCGTCCGCCGGCTCGGGGCCTAGCCGTCACGGGGAACGGAGGTTCGTTCCCGTTCGGTTCTAAGTACTGCAGTACCGAGCCCTTGGGCTCCAGTCCCGGCAGAAGGCTCCCCAGGGGAGCCTTCACGCAGCCCTACAGCAACTGGACTCTCTGTGTTCGCTCTTTCTGAACAACCTTAATACATCCCTAACCGGAAGCAGAGGGGAATTGAAAATATGAACCCAGAAATCACGTACAGTGCCCCTTTCACCCATCAAAAATTGCCCCCAGAGGAAGCCTTTGGGTACAACTGAACTCCCCAGGGGAGCCTTTATGCAGACCAAAATGCAACTGGACTCTTTGTGTTCGCTCTTTCTCAAAAACCCTAAATATCTCCCTACCAGGAATCTGAGAGGAATTGAAAATAGGACCCCAGAAACCACGTACGAAGCCCTTTTCACCCATCAAAAACTACCCCCAAAGGAAGCCTTTGGGTACAACTGAACTCCCCAGGGGAGCCTTTATGCATCCCAAAATGGAACTGGACTCTCTGTGTTCGCTCTTTCTTAAACACACTAAATACATCCGTTCCCGGAATCTGAGAGGAATTTAAAATAGGACCCCAGAAATCATGTACAGCGCCACTTTCACCCATCAAAAATTGCCCTGAAAGGAAGCCTTTGGGTACAATTGAACTCCCCAGGGGAGCCTTCACGCAGCCCCTCAAGCAACTTGACTCTCTGTGTTCGCTCTTTCTGAGCAACCGGAAACATAGCCCTACCCATTTTAAAAGAAGAAGTCCAAAGAGGGCCCGAGAAAACGCATTCAATGCCCCTTTCGCCCATCAAAAAGTGCCCCTAGAGGAAGGCTTTGGGTACAACGGAACTCCCCAGGAGACAATTAATGCAGCCCCACATGCACATGAACCATCTGTGTTCGCTCTTTCTCAGCAGCCCGAAACATAGCCCTACCCGGCATCGGAGAGGAATTCGAAAAAGGTCCAAAGAAAATGCGTTCCAAGCGCCTTTCGCCCATCAAAAAGTGCCCCCAGAGGAAGGCTTTGGGTACAACTGAACTCCCCAGGAGAGCATTCATGCAGCCCCACATGCAACTGGACCCTCTGTGTTCGCTATTTCTGACCAACCCGATACATAGCCCTACCGGGCATCGCAGACGAATTCAAAAAAGCTCCAAAGAAAACGTGTTCCAAGCCTCTTTCACCCATCAAAAAGTGCCCCCAGAGGAAGGCTTTGGGTACAACTGAACTCCCCAAGGGAGTATTCATGCAGCCCCACATGCAGCTGGACCCTCTGTTTTCGCTCTTTCTGAGCAACCCGAAACATAGCCCTACCTGTCATCGGAGAGGAAGTCCAATTAAGGCCCCAGAAATAACATTCCAAGCCCGTTTCGCCCATCAAAAAGTGCCCTCAAAGGAAGGCTTTGGATACAACTGAACTCCCCAGGGGAGCCTTCACACAGCCACACATGCAACTGGACCCCCTGTGTACGCTCTTTCTGAGCAACCCGAAACATAACCCTATCCAGCATCGGTGTGGAATTCCAAATAGGGCCCCAGAAAATACATTCTAAGCCCTTCCGACCATCAAAAAGTGCCCTCAAAGGAAGGCTTTGGGTACAACTGAACTCCCCAGGGGAGCCTTTACATTTACCCACATGCAACTGAACCCACTGTGTTCGCTCTTTCTGAGCAACCCGAAACATGGCTTTACCCGACATCGCAGAAGAATTCAAAAAAAGTCCAACGAAAAAGCATTCAAAGCCCCTTTCACACATCAAAAAGTGCCCTCAAAGGAAGGCTTAGGATACAACGGAACTCCCCAGGGGAGCATTCATGCAGCCCCACATGCACATGAACCCTCTGTGTTCACTCTTTCTGAGGAACCCGAAACATAACCCTACCTCTCATTGGAGCGGAAGTCCAAATACGGCCCCAGAAAAAGCATTCCAAGCCCCTTTCGCCAATCAACAGTGCCCCCAAAGGAAGGTTTTGTGTACAACGGAACTCCCCAGGAGAGCATTCATGCAGCCCCACATGCAAATGGACCCTCTGTGTTCGCTCTTTCTGAGCAACCGGAAACATAGCCCTACCCGGCATCTCAGAGGAATTCCAAATAGGACTAAAGTAAACGCATAACCAGCTCCTTTCGCCCATCAAAAAGTGCCCTCAAAGGAATGCTTTGGGTACAACTGAACTAGCTAGGGGAACCTTCAAGCAGCCACACATGCATCCTCTTTGTTCGCTCTTTCTGAGCAACCTGAAACATAGCCCTACCCGGCATCGGAGAGGAATTCAAAAAAGGTCCAAAGAAAATGCGTTCCAAGCCCATTTCGCCCATCAAAATGTGCCCTCAGAGGAAGGCATTGGGTACAACTGAACTCCCCAGGGTAGCATTCACGCAGCCACACATGAAACTGGACCCTCTGTGTTCGATTTTTCCTAGTAACCTGAAACACAACCCTACACAGTATCGGAGAGAACGTCCAAATAGGGCCCCAGAATACGCATTCCAAGCCCCTTTAGCCCATGAAAACTTGCCCTCAAAGGAAGGCTTTGGGTACAACTGAACTCCCCAGGCAAGCCTTCACGCAGACACACATGAAACTGGACCCTCTGTGTTCGCTCTTTCTGAGCAACCTGAAACATAGCCCTACCCGGCATCGGAGAGGAATTCAAAACAGGTCCAAAGAAAACACGTTCCAAGCCCCTTTCGCCCATCAACAGTGCCCCCAAAGGAAGGCTTTGGGTACAACTGAACTCCCCAGGGGAGCATTCATGCAGCCCCACATGCAGTTGGACCCTCTGTGTTCGCTCTTTCTGAGCAACCAAAAACATAGCCCTACCTATCATCGGAGAGGAAGTCCAAATAGGGCCCCAGAAAATGCATTCCAAGCCCCTTTCACCCATTAAAAAGTGCCCTCAAAGGAAGGCTTTGGATACAACTGAACTCCCCAGGGGAGCCTTCACACAGCCACACATGCTGCTGGACCCTCAGTGTTCGCTCTTTCTGAGCAACCGGAAACATAGCCCTACCTGGCATCGGAGAGGAAGTCCAAATACGGCCCCAGAAAACGCATTCCAAGCCACTTTCACCAGTCAAACTTGGCCTCAAAGGAAGGCTTTGGAAACAAATGAACTCCGCAGGAGAGCATTCATGCAGCCCCACATTCAGCTGGACCCACTGTGTTCGCTCTTTCTGAGCAACCTGAAACATAGCCCTATCCAGCATCGGAGTGGAATTCCAATTAGGGCCCCAGAAAACATATTCCAAGCCCTTCCAACCATAAAACAGTGTCCTCAAAGGAAGGCTTTGGGTACAACTGAACTCCCCAGGGGAGCCTTAACGCAGCAACACATGCAACTGGACCCTCTGTGTTCGCTCTTTCTGAGCAACCTGAAACATAACACTACCGGGCATCGTAGAGGAATTCAAAAAAGGTCCAAAGAAAACTTATTCAAAGCCCCTTTCGACCATCAAAAATTACCCTCAAAGGAAGGCTTTGGATACAACTGTACTCCCCAGGGGAGCCTTCATGCAGCCACAAGTGAAAGTGGACCCTCTGTGTTCGCTCTTTCTGAGCAACCCGAAACATAGCCCTACCCGGTATCGGAGAGGACGTCCAAATAGGGTCCCAGAAAACGCATTCCATGCACCTTTTGGCCATCAAAACTAGCCCTCAAAGGAAGGCTTTGGGTACAACTGAACTCCCCAGGGGAGTCTTCACGCAGCCACACGTGTAACTGGACCCTTTGTGTTCGCTCTTTCTGAGTAACCCAAAACATAGCCTTACCCGGCATCGGAGAGGAATTCAAAAATGGTCCAAAGAAAACGAGTTCAAAGCCCCTTTCGCCCATCAAAAATTGCCCGCAAAGGAAGGTTTTCGGTACAACTGAACTCCCCAGGGGAGCCTTTACAGTGCCCGACAAGCAACTGAACCCTCTGTGTTCGGTCTTTCTGAGCAACCTGAAACATAACCCTACCCGGCATTGGAGATGAGTTACAAATAGGTCCCCAGAAAACGCATTCCAAGCCCCTTTCGCCCATTAAAACATGATTTCAAAGGAAGGCATTGCGTACAACTGAACTCCCCAGGAGAGCACTCACACAGTCCCACATGCATCTGGACCCTCTGTGTTCGCTCTTCCTGAGCAACCCGAAACATAGCCCTACCTGGCATTGGAGAGGAAGTCCAAATAGGGCCCCAGAAAACACATTCCAAACCCATTTCGCCCATCAAAACTTGACATCAAAGTAAGGTTTGGCTACTGCTGAACTCCAGTGGGGAGCCTTCACGCAGCCACACATGCAGCTGTACCATCTGTATTCGCTCTTTCTGAGCAACCGGAAACATAGCCCTACCCAGTATCAAAGAAGAAGTCCAAATAGGGCCCCAGAAAACGCATTCAAAGCCCCTTTCGCCCATCAAAAAGTGCCCCTAGAGGAAGGCTTTGGGTACAACTGAACTCCCCAGGAGAGCATTCACGCAGCCACACATGCAACTGGACCATCTGTGTTCGCTCTTTCTGAGCAACCCGAAACATAGCCCTACCCGGCATCCCAGAGGAATTCCAAATAAGACCAAGGTAAACGCATTAAAAGCCCATTTCGCCCATCAAAAAGTGCCCCAGAGGAAGGCTTTGGGTACAAATGAACTCCCCAGGGTAGCCTTTACGCAGCCCCACATGCAACTGCACCCTCTGTGTTCACTCTTTCTGAGCAACCCGAAACATAGCCCTACCCGGCATCACAGAGGAATTCCAAATAGGACCAAAGATAACGCATTGCCAGCCCCTTTTACCCATCAAAAAGTGCCCCCAGAAGAAGGCTTTGGGTACAAGTGAACTCCCCAGGGAAGCCTTCACGCAGGCCCACATGCAACTGAACCCTCTGTGTTCGCTCTTTCTGAGCAACCTGAAACATAACCCTACGCAGCATTGGAGAGGAATTCCAAATAGGGCCCCAGAAAACGCATTCCAAGCCCCTTTCGCCCATCAAAAGTTGCCCTCAAAGGAAGGTTTTGGATACAACTGAACTCACCAGGGGAGCATTCATGCAGCCCCACATGCAACTGACCCCTCTCTGTTCGCTATTTCTGAGCTACCCGAAAAATATCCCTACCTCTCATCGGAGAGGAAGTCCAAATACGGCCACAGAAAACACATTCCAATCCCTTCCGACCATCAAAAAGTGCCATTAAAGGAAGTCTTTGGGTACAACAGAACTCCCCAGGAGAGCATTCACGCAGTCCCACATGCAACTGGACCCACTGTGTTTGCTCTTTGTAAGCAACCCGAAACATAGCCCTACAAGGCATATTAGACAAATTCAAAAAAGCTCCAAAGAAAACGTGTTCAAAGCCCCTTTTGCCGATCAAAATGTGCCCCAAGAGGAAGGTTTTGGGTACAACGGAACTCCCCAGGAGAGCATTCATGCAGCCCCACATGCAACTGGACCCTCTGTGTTCGCTCTTTCTGAGCAACACATAACATAACCCTACCTGTCATCGGAGAGGAATTCCAAATAGGGCCCCAGAAAACACATTCCAAGCCCTTCCGACCATCAAAAAGTGCCCTCAAAGGAAGGCTTTGGGTACAACTAAACTCCACAGGAGACCATTCACGCAGTCCCACATGCAACTGCATCCTCTGTGTTCACTCTTTCTGAGCAACCCAAAACATAGCCCTACCCGGCATCGGAGAGGAATTCTAAAAAGATCCAAAGAAAACGAGTTCAAAGCCCCTTTCGCCCATCAAAAAGTGCCCGCAAAGGAAGGCTTTGGATACAACTGAACTCCCCTGTGGAGCCTTCATGTAGCCACACATGCAACTGGACCCTCTCTGTTCGCTCTTCCTGAGCAACACGAAACATAGCCCTACCAGGCATGGGAGAGGAATTCCAAATAGGGCCCCAGAAAACGTATTCCAATCCCCTTTTGCCCATCAAAAAGTGCCCTCAAAGGTAGGCTTTGGATACAACTGATCTCCCCAGGAGAGCATTCACACACTCCCACATGCAGCTGGATCGTCTGTGTTCGCTCTTTATGAGCAACCCCACACAGAGCCCTACCCGGCATCGGAGAGGAATTCAAAATAGGGTCCCAGAAAAACGCGTTCCAAGCCCCTTTCGCCCATCAAAAAGTGCCCTCAAAGGAAGGCTTAGGGTACAACTGAACTCCCCAGGGAAGCCTTCACGCAGCCACACATGCAACTGGACCGTCTGTGTTCGCTCTTTCTGAGCAACCCGAAGCATAGCCATACGCAGCATCAGAGAGGAAGTCCAAATAGGTCCAAAGAAAACGCGTTCCAATCCCCTTTCGCCCATCAAAAAGTGCCCCCAGAAGAAGGCTTTGGGTACAAGTGAACACTCCAGGGGAGCCTTCACGCAGCCACAAGTGCAACTGGACCCTCTGTGTTCACTCTTTCTGAGCATCCCAAAATATATACCTACCCTGAATGGGAGAGGAATTCAAACAAGGTCCAAACGCGTTCAAAGCCCCTTTCGCCCATCAAAAGCTGCCCTCAAAGGAAGGTTTTGGGTACAACTGAACTCACCAGGGGGGCATTCATGCAGGCGCAACATGCACATTAACCCTCTGTGTTCGCTCTTTCTGAGCAACCCAAAAACTAGCCCTACCCTGCATCGCAGAGGAATTCCAAATACGACCAAAGAAAACGCATTGCAAGCCCCTTTCGCCCATCAAAAAGTGCCCCCAGAGGAAGGCTTTGGGTACAAGTGAACTCCGCAGGAGAGCCTTCACGCAGCCACACATGCAACTGAACCCTCTGTGTTCGCTCTTTCTGAGCAACCTGAAACATAACCTTACCCGGCATTGGAGAGGAATTCCAAATAAGGCCCCAGAAAACATATTCCAAGCCCCTTTCGCCCATCAAAACTTGACGTCAAAGGAAGGCATTGGGTACAACTGAACTCCCCTGGGGAGCCTTCACGCAGCCACACATGCAACTGGACCCTCTCTGTTCGCTCTTTCTGAGCAACACGAAACATAGCCCTACCAGGCATGGGAGAGGAATTCAAAATAGGGCCCCAGAAAAAGCGTTCAAAGACACTTTCGCAAAAACAAAAGTTGCCCTCAAAGGAAGGCCTTGCGTACAACTGATCTCCCCAGGAGAGCATTCACGCAGTCCCACATGCAGCTGGATCCTCTGTGTTCGCTCTTTCTGAGCAACCCAACACATAGCCCTACCCGGCATCGGAGAGGAATTCAAAATAGGGCCTCAGAAAAAGCGTTCAAAGCCCCTTTCGCCCATCAAAAAGTGCCCTCAAAGGAAGTCTCTCTGCGTGAAGGCTCTCTTGGGGAGTTCAGTTTTATCCAAAGCCTTCCTTTGAGGGCTAGTTTAGATGGGCAAAAGGGGCTTGGAATGCGTTTTCTGGGGCCCTATTTGGACTTCCTCTGCGATACCGGGTAGGGTATGATTCCGGTTGCTCAGAAAGAGCTAACACAGAGGGTCCAGTTGCATGTGTGTCTGCGTGAAGGCTCCCCTGGGATTTCAGTTGTACCCAAAGCCTTCCACTGGGGGTACTTTTTGATGGGCGAAAGGGGCTTTGAATACGTTTTCTTTGGACCTGTTTTGAATTCTTCTCCGATGCCGGGCAAGGCTATGTTTCGGGTTGCTCAGAAAGAGCGAACACAGAGGGTTCATGTGCATGTTGGGCTGCATGAATGCCTCCCTTGGGAGTTCAGTTGTACCCAAAACCTTCCTTTGAGGGCAGCTTTTGATGGGTGAAAGGGGCTTTGAACGCGTTTTCTTTGGACGTTTTTGAATTCCTCTCTCATTCCGGGTAGGTCTATATTTTGGGATGCTCAGAAAGAGGGAACACAGAGGGTCCAGTTGCACGTGTGGCTGCATGAATGCTCTCTTTGGGACTTCCATTGTACCCAAAGTCTTCCTCTGGGGGCACTTTTTGATGGGCGAAAGGGGCTTTGAATGCGTTTTCTGGGGCCCTATTTGGAATTCCACTCCGATGCTGGATAGGGCTATATTTCGAGTTGGCCAGAAAGAGCGAACACAGAGGGTCCAGTTGTATGTGTGGCTGCGTGAAGGCTCCCCTGGGGAGTTCAGTTGTATCCAAAGACTTCCTTTGAGGGCACTTTTTGATGGGCGAAAGGGGCTTTGAACGCGTTTTCTTTGGACCTTATTTGAATTCCTCTCCGATGCCGGGTAGGGCTATGTTTCGGGTTGGTCAGAAAGAGCAAACACAGAGGGTCCAGTTGCATGTGTGGCTGCGTGAAGGCTCCCCTGGGGAGTTCAGTTGTATCCATAGACTTCCTTTGAGGGCACTTTTTGATGGGCGAAAGGGGCTTGGAATGCTTTTTCTGGGGCCGTATTTGGACTTCCTCTCCGATGAGAGGTAGGGTTATGTTTCGGGTTCCTCAGATAGAGCGACCACAGAGGGTTCATGTGCATGTGGGGCTGCATGAATGCTCCCCTGGGGAGGTCCGTTGTATCCTAAGCCTTCCTTTGAGGGCACTTTTTGATGGGCGAAATGGGCTTGGAACGCGTTTTCTTTGGAACTTTTCAGAATTCCTCTCCGATGCTGGATACGGCTATGTTTCAGGTTGCTCAGAAAGAGCGAACACAGAGGATGCAGTTGCATGTGGGCCTGCGTGAATGGTCTCCTGTAGAGTTTAGATATACCCAAAGCCTTCCTTTGAGGGCATTTTTTGATGGTCGGAAGGGCTTGGAATGTGTTTTCTGGGGCCCTATTTGGAATTCCTCTCCGATGACAGGTAGGGCTATGTTATGGGTTGATCAGAAAGAGCGAACACAGAGGGTCCAGTTGCATGTGGGGCTGCATGAATTCTCTCCTGGGGAGTTCCGTTGTACCCAAAACCTTCCTCTTGGGGCACTTTTTGATGGTCAAAAGGGGCTTTGAACACGTTTTCTTTGGAGCTTTTTTGAATTTGTCTGCCATGCCGTGTAGGGCCATATATCGGGTTGCTTACAAAGAGCAAACACAGTGGGTCCAGTTGCATGTGGGACTGCGTGAATGCTCTCCTGGGGAGTTCTGTTGTACCCAAAGACTTCCTTTAACGGCACTTTTTTATGGTCGGAACGGGTTGGAATGTGTTTTCTGTGGCCGTATTTGGACTTCCTCTCCGATGAGATGTAGGGTTATGTTTCGGGTTCCTCAGAAAGAGCGAACACAGAGGGTTCATGTGCATGTGGGGCTGCATGAATGCTCCCCTGGGGAGTTCAGTTTTATCCAAAGCCTAACTTTGAGGACACTTTTTAATGGGTGAAAGGGGCTTTGAATGCGTTTTCTGGGGCCCTATTTGGACTTCATCTTTGATACTGGGTAGGGCTATGTTTCCGGTTGCTCAGAAAGAGGGAATACAAAGGGTCCAGTTGCAAGTGTGGCTGTGTGGAGGCTCCCCTGGGGAGTTCAGTTGTATCCCAAGCCTTCCTATGAGGGCACTTTTTGATGGGCGAAAGGGGCTTGGAATGTGTTTTCTGGGGCCGTATTTGGACTTCATCTCCGATGCCGGGTAAGGCTATGTTTTGAGTTGCTCAGAAAGAGCGAACACAGAGGGTCCAGCTCCATGTGGGGCTGCATGAATGCTCTTCTGGGGAGTTCAGTTGTACCCAATGCCTTTCTCAGGGGGCAATTTTTGATGGGCGAAAGGGGCTTGGAATGCGTTTTCTTTGGACATTTTTTGAATTCCTCTACTATGCCGGGTAGGGCTATGTTTCAGGTTGCTCAGAAAGAGCGAACACAGAGGATGCAGTTGCATGTGGGACTGCGTGAATGCTCCCCTGGGGAGTTCAGTTGCACCCAAAGCCCTCATTTGAGGGCACTTTTTGATGGTCGGAAGGGGTTGGAATATATCTTCTGGGGCACTATTTGAATTCCACACCGATGCAGGGTAGTGGTATGTTTCGGGTTGCTCAGAAAGAGCAAACACAGAGGGTCCAGTTGCATGTGTGGCTGCGTGAAGGCTCCACCGGAGAGTTCAGTTATATCGAAAGCCTTCCTAGGAGGGCAATTTTTGATGGGCGAAAGGGTCTTTGATCACGTTTTACTTGGAGCTTTTTTGAATTCCTCTCCAGTGCCAGGTAGGGCTATGTTATGGGTTGCTCAGAAAGAGCGAACACAGAGGGTCCAGCTGCTTGTGTGGCTGTGTGAAGGTTTCCTTGGGGAGTTCAGTTGTATCCAAAGCCTTCCTTAGAGGGCACTTTTTGATGGGCGAAAGGGGCTTGGAATGCGTTTTCTTGGGCCGTATTTGGACTTCCTCTCCGATGCCAGGTAGGTCTATGTTTTGGGTTGCTCAGAAAGAGCAAACACAGAGGGTTCAGTTGCATGTGGGGCTGCATGAATGCTCCCCCGGGGGAGTTCAGTTGCACCCAAAGCCTTCCTTTGAGGGCACTTTTTGATGGGCAAAAGGGGCTTTTTACGCGTATTCTTTGGACCTTTTTTGAATTCCTCTCCGATGCTGGGTAGGGATATGGTTCGGGGTGCTCAAAACGAGTAAACACAGAGGGTCCAGTGTCATTTGTGGCTGCGTGAAGGCTCGCTTAGGAGTTCAATTTTATCCAAAGCCTTCATTTTAGGGCAAGTTTTGAGTGGCGAAAGGGGTTTGGAATGCGTTTTCTGGGGCCCAATTTGGATTTCCTCTTTGATGCCATCTAAGGTTGTGTTTCGGGTTTCTCAGAAAGAGCAAACACAGAGGGTCCAGCTGCATTTGTGGCTGCATGAATGCTCCCCTGGGGAGATAAGTTGTACCCAATGTCTTCCTTTGAGGGCTAGTTTTGATGGGCAAAAAGGGCTTGGAATGCGTTTTCTGGGGCCGTATTTGGACGTCCTCTACGTTACCGGGTAGGGCTATGTTTCAGGTTGCTCAGAAAGAGGTAATACAGAGGGTCTAGTAGCATGTGTGGCTGCGTGAATGCTCCCCTGGGGAGTTCAGTTGTATCAAAAGCCTTCCTTTGAGGGCAATTTTTGATGTTCGAAAGGGGCTTTGAACACGTTTTCTTTGGACCTGTTTTGAATTCCTCTCTGATGCCAGGTAGGGTTATGTTTCAGGTTGCTCAGAAAGAGCGAACAGAGAGGGTGCAGCTGTATGTGTGGCTGCGTGATGGCTCCCCTGGGGAGTTCAGTTGTACCCAAAGCCTTCCTTTGAGGGCACTTTTTGATGGTCGGAAGGGGAGGGAATATGTTTTCTGGGGCCCTAACTGGAATTCCACACCGATGCTGGATAGGGCTTTGTTTCGTGTTGCTCAGAAAGAGCGAACACAGAGGGTCAAGTTGCATGTGTGGCTGCGTGAAGGCTCCCCAGGGGAGTTCAGTTGTATCCATAGAGTTCCTTTGAGGGCACTTTTTAATGGGCGAAAGGGGCTGGTAACGCATTTTTTTGGACCTTTTTTGAATTCCTCTGCGATGCCGGACAGGACTATATTTTGGGTTGCTCAGAAAGAGCGAACACAGAGGGTCCAGTTGCATGTGTGGCTGCGTGAAGGCTCCCCTGGGGAGTACAGTTGTATCCAAAGCCTTCCTTTGAGGGCAATTTTTGATGGTCGAAAGGGGCTTTGAACACGTTTTCTTTGGACCTTTTTTGAATTCCTCTCCGATGCCAGGTAGTGTTATGTTTCAGGTTGCTCAGAAAGAGCGAACACAGAGGGTCCAGTTGCATGTGTGGCTGCGTGAAGGCTCCCCTGGGGAGTTCAGTTGTATCCAAAGCCGTCCTTTTAGGGCTAGTTTGACTGGTGAAAGGGGCTTGGAATGTGTTTTCTGGGGCCCTATTTGGACTTCCTCTCCGATGCTGGATAGGGCTATGTTTCGGGTTGCTCAGAAGGAGCGAACACAGAGCGTACAGCTGCATGTGGGGCTGCATGAATGCCTCCCTGGGGAGTTCAGTTGTACACAATGCCTTCCTCTTGGGGCACTTTTTGATGGGCAAAAGGGGCTTTGAACACGTTTTCTTTGGAGCTTTTTTGAATTTGTCTGCCATGCCGTGTAGGGCCATATATCGGGTTGCTTACAAAGAGCAAACACAGTGGGTCCAGTTGCATGTGGGACTGCGTGAATGCTCTCCTTGGGAGTTCAGTTGTACCCAAAGACTTCCTTTAACGGCACTTTTTGATGGTCGGAAGGGGTTGGAATGTGTTTTCTGTGGCCGTATTTGGACTTCCTCTCCGATGAGATGTAGGGTTATGTTTCGGGTTCCTCAGAAAGAGCGAACACAGAGGGTTCATGTGCATGTGGGGCTGCATGAATGCTCCCCTGGGGAGTTCAGTTTTATCCAAAGCCTAACTTTGAGGGCACTTTTTAATGGGCGAAAGGGGCTTTGAATGCGTTTTCTAGGGCCCTATTTGGACTTCTTCTTTGATACTGGGTAGGGCTATGTTTCCGGTTGCTCAGAAAGAGCGAATACAGAGGGTCCAGTTGCAAGTGTGGCTGTGTGAAGGCTCCCCTGGGGAGTTCAGTTGTATCCCAAGCCTTCCTATGAGGGCACTTTTTGATGGGCGAAAGGGGCTTGGAATGTGTTTTCTGGGGCCGTATTTGGACTTCAACTCCGATGACAGGTAGGCTTAAATTTTGGGTTGCTCAGAAAGTGCGAACACAGAGGGTCCAGCTCCATGTGGGGCTGCATGAATGCTCTTCTGGGGAGTTCAGTTGTACCCAAAGCCTTTCTCTGGGGGCACTTTCTGATGGGTGAAAGGGGCTTTGAATGCGTTTTCTTTGGAGCTTTTTTGAATTCCTCTGCGATGCCCGGTAGGGCTATGTATCGGGTTGGTCACAACGAGTAAACACAGAGGGTCCAGTTGCATGTGTGGCTGCGTGAAGGCTCCGCTGGGGAGTTCAGTTGTTTCCAAAGCCTTCCTTTGAGGGCTAGTTTTGATGGGCAAAAGGGGATTGGAATGCGTTTTGTATGGCCCTATTAGTACTACTTCTCCGACACCGGCTAGGGCTATGTTTCAGGTTGCTCAGAAAGAGCGAACACAGAGGGTACAGTTTATGTGTGGCTGCGTGAAGGCTCCCCTGGGGAGTTCCGTTGTACCCAATGCCTTTCTCAGGGGGCAATTTTTGATGGGCGAAAGGGGCTTGGAATGCGTTTTCTTTGGACATTTTTTGAATTCCTCTCCTATGCCGGGTAGGGCTATGTTTCAGGTTGCTCAGAAAGAGCGAACACAGAGGATGCAGTTGCATGTGGGACTGCGTGAATGCTCCCCTGGGGAGTTCAGTTGTACCCAAAGCCTTCATTTGAGGGCATATTTTGATGGTCGGAAGGGGTTGGAATATGTCTTC
This sequence comes from Mergus octosetaceus, assembly GCA_036873955.1. Lineage (NCBI taxonomy): Eukaryota > Metazoa > Chordata > Aves > Anseriformes > Anatidae > Mergus > Mergus octosetaceus. Next base: position 253,078 of record CM072311.1, read on the forward strand.
TGGGGCACTATTTGAATTCCACACCGATGCTGGGTAGTGGTATGTTTCGGGTTGCTCAGAAAGAGCAAACACAGAGGGTCCAGTTGCATGTGTGGCTGCGTGAAGGCTCCACCGGAGAGTTCAGTTATATCGAAAGCCTTCCTTTGAGGGCAATTTTTGATGGGCGAAAGGGGCTTTGAACACGTTTTACTTGGAGCTTTTTTGAATTCCTCTCCGATGCCAGGTAGGGCTATGTTTCAGGTTGCTCAGAAAGAGCGAACACAGAGGGTCCAGCTGCATGTGGGGCTGCGTGAAGGCTCCACTGGGGAGTTAAGTTGTACCCAAAGCCTTCCTCTGGGGGCACTTTTTGATGGGTGAAAGGGGCTTTGAACGCGTTTTCTGGTGCCCTAATTGGAATTCCTCTCCCATGGTGTGTACGACTATGTTTCGGGTTGCTCAGAAAGAGCGAACACAGAGGGTCCAGTTGCATGTGTGGCTGCGTGAAGGCTCCCCTGGGGAGTTCAGTTGTATCCAAAGCCGTCCTTTTAGGGCTAGTTTGACTGGTGAAAGGGGCTTGGAATGTGTTTTCTGGGGCCCTATTTGGACTTCCTCTCCGATGCTGGATAGGGCTATGTTTCGGGTTGCTCAGAAGGAGCGAACACAGAGCGTACAGCTGCATGTGGGGCTGCATGAATGCCTCCCTGGGGAGTTCAGTTGTACACAATGCCTTCCTCTTGGGGCACTTTTTGATGGGCAAAAGGGGCTTTGAACACGTTTTCTTTGGAGCTTTTTTGAATTTGTCTGCCATGCCGTGTAGGGCCATATATCGGGTTGCTTACAAAGAGCAAACACAGTGGGTCCAGTTGCATGTGGGACTGCGTGAATGCTCTCCTTGGGAGTTCAGTTGTACCCAAAGACTTCCTTTAACGGCACTTTTTGATGGTCGGAAGGGGTTGGAATGTGTTTTCTGTGGCCGTATTTGGACTTCCTCTCCGATGAGATGTAGGGTTATGTTTCGGGTTCCTCAGAAAGAGCGAACACAGAGGGTTCATGTGCATGTGGGGCTGCATGAATGCTCCCCTGGGGAGTTCAGTTTTATCCAAAGCCTAACTTTGAGGGCACTTTTTAATGGGCGAAAGGGGCTTGGAATGCGTTTTCTTTGGACCTATTTGGACTTCCTCTCTGATGCTGCGTAGGGCTATGTTTCCGGTTGCTCAGAAAGAGCGAATACAGAGGGTCCAGTTGCAAGTGTGGCTGTGTGAAGGCTCCCCTGGGGAGTTCAGTTGTATCCCAAGCCTTCCTATGAGGGCACTTTTTGATGGGCGAAAGGGGCTTGGAATGTGTTTTCTGGGGCCGTATTTGGACTTCAACTCCGATGACAGGTAGGCTTAAATTTTGGGTTGCTCAGAAAGTGCGAACACAGAGGGTCCAGCTCCATGTGGGGCTGCATGAATGCTCTTCTGGGGAGTTCAGTTGTACCCAAAGCCTTTCTCTGGGGGCACTTTCTGATGGGTGAAAGGGGCTTTGAATGCGTTTTCTTTGGAGCTTTTTTGAATTCCTCTGCGATGCCCGGTAGGGCTATGTATCGGGTTGGTCACAACGAGTAAACACAGAGGGTCCAGTTGCATGTGTGGCTGCGTGAAGGCTCCGCTGGGGAGTTCAGTTGTTTCCAAAGCCTTCCTTTGAGGGCTAGTTTTGATGGGCAAAAGGGGATTGGAATGCGTTTTGTATGGCCCTATTAGTACTACTTCTCCGACACCGGCTAGGGCTATGTTTCAGGTTGCTCAGAAAGAGCGAACACAGAGGGTACAGTTTATGTGTGGCTGCGTGAAGGCTCCCCTGGGGAGTTCCGTTGTACCCAATGCCTTTCTCAGGGGGCAATTTTTGATGGGCGAAAGGGGCTTGGAATGCGTTTTCTTTGGACATTTTTTGAATTCCTCTCCTATGCCGGGTAGGGCTATGTTTCAGGTTGCTCAGAAAGAGCGAACACAGAGGATGCAGTTGCATGTGGGACTGCGTGAATGCTCCCCTGGGGAGTTCAGTTGTACCCAAAGCCTTCATTTGAGGGCATATTTTGATGGTCGGAAGGGGTTGGAATATGTCTTCTGGGGCACTATTTGAATTCCACACCGATGCTGGGTAGTGGTATGTTTCGGGTTGCTCAGAAAGAGCAAACACAGAGGGTCCAGTTGCATGTGTGGCTGCGTGAAGGCTCCACCGGAGAGTTCAGTTATATCGAAAGCCTTCCTTTGAGGGCAATTTTTGATGGGCGAAAGGGGCTTTGAACACGTTTTACTTGGAGCTTTTTTGAATTCCTCTCCGATGCCAGGTAGGGCTATGTTTCAGGTTGCTCAGAAAGAGCGAACACAGAGGGTCCAGCTGCATGTGGGGCTGCGTGAAGGCTCCACTGGGGAGTTAAGTTGTACCCAAAGCCTTCCTCTGGGGGCACTTTTTGATGGGTGAAAGGGGCTTTGAACGCGTTTTCTGGTGCCCTAATTGGAATTCCTCTCCCATGGTGTGTACGACTATGTTTCGGGTTGCTCAGAAAGAGCGAACACAGAGGGTTCACTTGCATGTGTGGCTGCGTGAAGGCTCCCCTGGGAAGTTCAGTTGTATCCAAAGCCTTCCTCTGTGGGCAAGTTTTGAGTTGCGAAAGGTGCTTGGAATACGTTTTCTGGGGCCCTATATGGATTTCCTCTCCGTTACCGGGTAGGGCTATTTTCGGGTTTCTCAGAAAGAGCAAACACAGAGGGTCCAGCTGCATGTCGGGCTGCATGAATGCTCCCCTGGGGAGTTCAGTTGTATTCAAAGCCTTCCTTTGAGGGAAATTTTTGATGGGCGAAAGTGGCTTTGAACACGTTTTCTTTGGACCTTTTTTGAATTCCTCTCCGATGCCAGGTAGGGCTATGTTTCGGGTTGCTCAGAAAGAGCGAACACAGAGGGTCCAGTTGCATGTGTGGCTGCGTGAAGGCTCCCCTGGGGAATTCAGTTGTATCGAAAGCCTTCCTTTAAGGGCACTTTTTGATGGGCGAAAGGGGCTTGGAATGCATTTTCTGGGGCCGTATTTAGACTTCCTCTCAGATGACAGGTAGGATTATGTTTCAGGTTTCTCAGAAAGAGCGAACACAGTGGGTTCAGCTGCATGTGGGGCTGCATGAATTCTCCCCTGGGGAGTTCATTTGTACCCAAAGCCTTCCATTGAGGGCACTTTTTGATGGTCGGAAGGGGTTGGAATATGTTTTCTGGGGCCCTAATTGGAATTCTACTCCGATGCTGGATTGGGCTATGTTTCGGGTTGCTCAGAAAGAGCGAACACAGAGGGTCAAGTTGCATGTGTGGCAGCGTGAATGTTCCCTGGGGAGTTCAGTTGTATCCAAAGACTTCCTTTGAGGGCACATTTTGATGGGCGAAAGTGTCTTGGAACGGATTTTCTTTGGACCTTTTTTGAATTCCTCTCCAATGCCAGGTAGGGCTATGTTATGGTTTGTTCAGAAAGAGCGAACACAGAGGGTCCAGCTGCATGTGGGGCTGCATGAATGCTCCCCTGGGGAGTTCAGTTGTACCCAAAGCCTTCCTTTGAGGGCACTTTTTGATGGGCGAAAGGGGCTATGAACGCATATTCTTTGGACCTTTTTTGAATTCCTCTCCGACGCCGGATACAGCTATGTTTCCGGTTGCTCAGAAAGAGCGAACACAGAGGGTTCAGTTGCATGTGGGGCTGCATGAATGCTCCCCTGGGGAGTTCAGTTGTACCCAAAGCCTTCCTTTGAGGTCTCTTTTTGATGGGCGAAAGGGGCTTTGAACGCGTTTTCTTTGGACCATTTTTGAATTCCTCTCCGATGCCGGGTAAGGATATGTTTTGGGTTGCTCAGAAAGAGCAAACACAGAGGGTCCAGTTGCATGTGTGGCTGTGTGAAGGCTCCCCAGGGGAGTTCAGTTGTATCCAAAGCCTTCCTTTGAGGTCAAGTTTTGATGGGCGAAAGGGGCTTGGAATGCGTTTTCTGGGGCCCTATTTGGACTTTCTCTCCAATGCTGGGTAGGGTTGTGTTTCAAGTTGCTAGGAAAGGGCGAACAGAGAGGGTCCAGTTGCATGTGTGGCTGCGTGGAGGCTCCCCTGGGGAGTTCAGTTGTACCCAATGCCTTCCTTTGAGGGCACTTTTTGATGGGCGAAAGGGGCTGGCAATGCGGTTTCTTTGGTCCTATTTAGAATTCCTCTGCGATGCCGGGTAGGACTATGTTTCGAGTTGCTCAGAAAGAGCGACCACAGAGGGTTCAGTTGCATGTGGGCCTGCGTGAAGGCTTCCCTGGGGAGTTCACTTGTACCCAAAGCCTTCCTCTGGGGGCACTTTTTTATGGGTGAAAGGGGCTGGCAATGCATTTCTTTGGTCCTATTTGGAATTCCTCTGCGATGCCGGGTAGGGCTAGTTTCCGGGTTGCTCAGAAAGAGCGAACACAGAGGGTTCATGTGCATGTTGGGCTGCATGAATGCCCCCCTGGGGAGTTCAGTTGTACCCAAAACCTTCCTTTGAGGGCAACTTTTGATGGGCGAAAGGGGCTTTGAACGCGTTTTTTTGGACCTTTTTTGAATTCCTCTCCCATTCCGGGTAGGTCTATGTTTCGGGTTGCTCAGAAAGAGCGAACACAGAGGGTCCAGTTGCACGTGTGGCTGCGTGAAGGCTCCCCTGGGGAGTTCAGTTGTACCCAATGCCTTCCTTTGAGGGCACTTTTTGATGGGCGAAAGGGGCTGGCAATGCGTTTTCTTTGGTCCTATTTGGAATTTTTCTGTGATGCCGGGTAGGACTATGTTTCAGGTTGCTCAGAAAGAGCGAACACAGAGGGTTCATGTGCATGTGGGATTGCATAAATGCCCCCCTGGGGAATTCAGTTGTATCCAAAACCTTCCTTTGAGGGCAACTTTTGATCGGCGAAAGGGGCTTGGAATGCGTTTTCTGGGGCCCTATTTGGAATTCCTCTCCAATACTGGGTAGGGTTAATTTTCAGGTTGCTCAGGAAGAGCGAACACAGAGGGTTCAGTTGCATGTGGGCCTTCGTGAAGGCTTCCCTGGGGAGTTCACTTGTACCCAAAGCCTTCCTCTGGGGGCACTTTTTGATGGGCGAAAGGAGCTGGTTATGCACTTACTTTGGTCCTATTTGGAATTCCTCTGAGATGCCGGGTAGGGCTATGTTTAGTGTTGCTCAGAAAGAGCAAACACAGAGGGTCCAGTTGCATGTGTGGCTGCGTGAAGGCTCCCATGGGGAGTTCAGTTGTACCCAAAGCCTTCCTTTGAGGACTAGTTTTTATGGGCAAAATGTGCTTGGAACACGTTTTCTTTGGACCTTTTTTGATTTCGTCTCCAATGTCGGGTAGGGCTATGTTTCCGGTTGCTCAGAAAGAGCGAACACAGAGGGTCCATTTTCATGTGGGGCTGAATGAATGCTCTCCTGGGGAGTTCTGTTGTACCCAAAGCCTTCCTCTGGGGGCACTTTTTGATGGGTGAAAGGGGCTTTGAATGCGTTTTCTTTGGAGCATTTTTGAATTCCTCTGCGATGCCCGGTAGGGCTATGTATCGAGTTTCTCACAACGGGCAAACACAGGGTCCAGTTGCATGTGTGGCTGCCTGAAGGCTCTGCTGGGCAGTTTAGTTGTTTTCAAAGCCTTCCTTTGAGGGCTAGTTTTGATGGGCAAAAGGGGATTTGATTGCGTTTTGTTGGGCCCTATTAGGACTTCTTCTCCGATACCGGCTAGGGCTATGTTTCCTGTTGCTCAGAATGAGCGAACATAGAGGGCCCAGTTGCATGTGGGGCTGCATGAATGCTCCCCTGGGGAGTTCAGTTGTATCCAATGCCTTCCTTTGGTGGCAAATTTTGTTGGGCGAAAGTGGCTTGGAATGCATTTTCTGGGGCCGTATTTGGAATTCCTCTCCATTGACAGGTATGCTTAAATTTTGGGTTGCTCAGAAAGAGCGAACACAGAGGGTCCCGCTGAATGTGTATCTGTATGAATGCTCCCCTGGGGAGTTCAGTTGTACCCAAAGCATTACTTTGGGAGCAATTTTTGATGGGCGAAAGGGGCTTGGAATGTGTTTTCTTTGGACATTTTTTGAATTCCTCTCTGATGCTGGGTAGGGCTATGTTTCAGGTTGCTCAGAAAGAGCGAACACAGTGGTCCAGTTACATGTGTGGCTGCGTGATGGCTCCCCTGGGGAGTTCACTTGTACCCAAAGCCTTCCTTTGAGGGCACTTTTTGATGGTCGGAAGGGGTTGGAATGTGTTTTCTGGGGCCCTATTTGGAATTCCACACCGACGCTGGATAGGGCTATGTTTCGTGTTGCTCAGAAAGAGCGAACACAGAGGGTCCAGCTGCATATGTGGCTGCGTGTATGCTCCCCTGGGGAGTTCAGTTGTATCCATAGACTTCCTTTGAGGGCACTTTTTGATGCGTGAAAGGGGCTTGGAATGCGTTTTCTGGGGCCGTATTTGGACTTCCTCTCAGATGCCAGGTAGGGCTATGTTTTGGGTTGCTCAGAAAGAGCGAACACAGAGGGTCCAGTTTCATGTGGGCCTGCGTTAATGCTCCCCTGGGGAGTTCAGTTGTACCCAATGCCTTCCTTGGAGGGCACTTTTTGATGGGCGACAGGGGCTTGGAACGCGTTTTCTTTGGAACTTTTTTTAATTCCTCTCCGATGCCGGGTAGGGCTATGTTTCAGGTTGCTCAGAAAGAGCGAACACAGAGGATGCAGTTGCATGTGGGGCTGCATGAATGCTCTCCTGGGGCGTTCCGTGTACCCAAAGTCTTCCTCTAGGGGCACTTTTTGATGGGCGAAAGGGGCTTTGAATGCGTTTTCTGGGTCCCTGTTTGGACTTCTTCTTTCATAAAGGGTAGGGCTATGTTTCCGGTTGCTCAGAAAGAGCGAATACAGAGGGTCCAGTTGCATGTGGGGCTGCGTGAAGGCTCCCCTGGGGAGTTCAGTTGTACCCAAAGCCTTCCTCTGGGGGCACTTTTTGATGGGTGAAAGGGGCTTTGAAGACTTTCTCTAGGGCCCTATTTTGAATTCCACTCCTGTGCTTGGTACGGCTATGTTTCTGGTTGCTCAGAAAGAGCAAAAACAGAGGATCCAGCTGCATGTGGGACTGTGTGAATGCTCTCCTGGGGAGATCAGTTGTACCCAAAGCCTTCCTTTGAGGGCACCTTTTGTTTTTGCGAAAGGGGCTTTGAACACTTTTTCTGGGCCCTATTTGGAATTCCTCTCCCATGCCTGGTAGGGATATGTTTCAGGTTGCTCAGGAAGAGAGAACACAGAGGGTCCAGTTGCATGTGTGGCTGCGTGAAGGCTCCCCTGGGGAGTTCAGTTGTACCCTAAGCCCTCCTTTGAGGGCACTTTTTGATGGGCAAAAGGGGCTTTGAACGCGTTTTCTGGGGCCCTATTTGGAATTCCTCTCCGATGCCGGGTAGGGCTATGTGTTGGTTTCCTCAGAAAGAGTGAACAGAGAGGGTCTAGCTGCATTTTTGGCTGAGTGAAGGCTCCCCTAGGGAGTTCGGTTGTACCCAAAGCCTTCCTCTGGGGGCACTTTTTGATGGGCGAAAGGGGCTTTGAACGCATTTTCTAGGACCCTATTTTGAATTCCTCTCCCATGCTTGGTACCGCTATGTTTCAGGTTGCTCAGAAAGAGCGAACACAGAGGATCCAGCTGCATGTGGGACTGCGTGAATGCTCTCCTGTGGAGATCAGTTGTACGCAAGGCCTTCCTCTGAGGGCACCTTTTGTTTTTGCAAAAGGGGCTTTGAACACGTTTTCTGGGGCCCTATTTTGAATTCCTCTCCCATGCCTGGTAGGGCTATGTTTCGGGTTGCTCAGAAAGAGCGAACAGAGAGGGTCCAGTTGCATGTGTGGCTGCGTGAAGGCTCCCCAGGGGAGTTCAGTTGTATCCAAAGCCTTCCTTTGAGGTCAAGTTTTGATGGGCGAAAGGGACTTGGAATGCGTTTTCTGGGGCCCTATTTGGACTTTCTCTCCAATGCTGGGTAGGGTTGTGTTTCAGGTTGCTAGGAAAGGGCGAACAGAGAGGGTCCAGTTGCATGTGTGACTGCGTGAAGGCTCCCCTGGGGAGTTCAGTTGTACCCAATGCCTTCCTTTGAGGGCACATTTTGATGGGAAAAATGGGCTGGTAATGCGTTTACTTTGGTCTTATTTGGAATTCCTCTGCGATGCCGGGTAGGGCTATGTTTCGGGTTGCTCAGAAAGAGCGAACACAGAGGGTCCAGTTGCATGTGGGGCTGCATGAATTCTCTCCTGGGGAGTTCCGTTGTACCCAAAGCCTTCCTCTAGGGGCACTTTTTGATGGGCGAAAGGGGCTTGAAATGCGTTTTCTGCGGCCCTATTTGGACTTCTTCTTTGATACAGGGTAGGGCTATGTTTCCGGTTGCTCAGAAAGAGTGAATACAGAGGGTCCAGTTGCATGTGTGGCTGCGTGAAGGCTCCCCACTGGAGTTCAGTAGTAGCCAAACCTTCCTGTGATGTCAAGTTTTGATGGGCGAAAGGGGTTTTGAATGTGTTTTCTGGTGCCCTATTTGGACTTCCTCTCCAATGCCTGGTAGGGCTATGTTTCGGGTTGCTCAGAAGAAGCGAACACAGAGGGTCCAGTTGCATGTGTGGCTGCGTGAAGGTTCCCCTGGGTAGTTCGGTTGAATCCATTGACTTCCTTTGAGGGCACTTTTTGATGGGCGATAGGGGCTTGGAATGCATTTTCTGGGGCCGTATTTGGACTTCTTCTCCGATAATAGGTAGGGTTAGATTTCGGGTTCCTCAGAAAAAGCGAACACATAGGGTTCATGTGCATGTGGGGCTGCATGAATGCTCCCCTGGGGAGTTCAGTTGTATCTAAAGCCTTACTTTGAGGGCTCTTTAAGATGGGCGAAAGGGTCTTTGAACGCGTTTTCTTTGGACTTTTTTTGAATTCCTCTGCGATGTCGTGTAAAGCTATGCATCGGGTTGCTCAGAAAGAGCGAACACAGAGGGTTCAGTTGCATGTTGGGAAATGTAAAGGTTCCCCTGGGGAGTTCAGTTGTACCTAATGCCTTCCTTTGAGGGCACTTTTTGATGGTCAAAAGGCTTGGAATGTTTTTTCTGGGGCCCTATTTGGAATTACACACCGATGCTGGATAGGGCTATGTTTCGGGTTGCTCAGAAACAGCGAACACAGGGGGTCCAGTGGCATGTGGGGCTGCATGAATGCTGTCCTGGGGAGTTCCGTGTACCGAAAGCCTTCCTCTAGGGGCACTTTTAGATGGGCGAAAGGGGCTTTGAATTCGTTTTCTGGGGTCCTATTTGGACTTCTTTTTTGATACTGGGAAGGGCTATGTTTCCGGTTGCTCAGAAAGAGCGAATACAGAGGGTCCAGTTGCATGTGGGACTGCGTGAGTGCTCTCCTGGGGAGTTCAGTTGTACCCAAAGCCTTCCTTTGAAGTCAAGTTTTAATGGGCGAAATGTGCTTGGAATGCGTTTCCTGGGGTCCTATTTGTAATTCATCTCCAAAGCCGGGTTCGGTTATGTTTCAGGTTGCTCAGAAAGAGCGAACACAGAGGGTTCAGTTGCATGTGGGGCACTGTAAAGGCTCCGCTGGGGAGTTCAGTTGTACCGAAAACCTTCCTTTGCGGGCAATTTTTGATGGGCGAAAGGGGCTTTGAACTCGTTTTCTTTGGACCATTTTTGAATTCCTCTCCGATGCCGGGTAAGGCTATGTTTTGGGTTACTCAGAAAGAGCGAACACAGAGGGTCCAGTTGCACGTGTGGCTGCGTGAAGGCTCCCCTGGGGTGTTCACTTGTACCCAAAGCCTTCTTCTGGGGGCACTTTTTGATGGGCGAAAGGGGCTAGTAATGTGTTCACTTTGGTCTTATTTGGAATTCCTCTGCGATGCCTGGTAGGGCTATGTTTCGAGTTGCTCAGAAAGAGCAAACACTGAGGGTCCAGTTGCATGTTTGGCTGCGTGAAGGCTCCCCTGGGGTGTTCAGTTGTACCCAAAGCCTTCTTCTGGGGGCACTTTTTGATGGGCGAAAGGGGCTGGTAATGTGTTTACTTTCGTCATATTTGGAATTCCTCTGCGATGCCGGTTAGGGCTATATTTCGGGTTGCTCAGAAAGAGCGAACACAGAGGGTCCAGTTGCATGTGTGGCTGCGTAAAGGCTACCCTGGGGAGTTCATTTGTTCCCAAAGCCTTCCTCTGGGGGCACTTTTTGATGGGCGAAATGGGCTGTTAATGCGTTTACTTTGGTCTTATTTGGAATTCCTCTGCGATGCCGGTTAGGGCTATGTTTTGGGTTGCTCAGAAAGAGCGAATACAGAGGGTCCAGTTGCATGTGTGGCTGCATGAAGGCTCCCCTGGGGAGTTCAGTTGTACCCTAAGCCTTCCTCCGGGGGCACTTTTTGATGGGCGAAAGGGGCTTTGAACGCATTTTCTAGGGTCCTATTTTGAATTCCTCTCCCATGCTTGGTACGGTTATGTTTCAGGTTGCTCAGAAACAGCGAACAGAGAGGGTGCAGTTGCAGTGGGGCTGCGTAAATGCTCGTCTGGGGAGTTCAGATCTACCCAAAGCCTTCCTTTGAGGTCAAGTTTTGATGGGCGAAAGAGACTTGGAATGCGTTTTCTGGGGTCCTATTTTGAATTCCTCTCCTATGCTGGGTACTGCTATGTTTCGGGTTGCTCAGAAAGAGCAAAAACAGAGGGTCCAGTTGCATGTGTGGCTGCGTGAAGGCTCCCTACTGGAGTTCAGTAGTAGCCAAACCTTCCTTTGATGTCAAGTTTTGATGGGCGAAAGGGGCTTGGAATGCGTTTTCTGGGGCCCTATTTGGTCTTTCTCTCCAATGCCGGGTAGGGTTGTGTTTCAGGTTGCTAGGAAAGAGCGAACACAGAGGGTCCAGTTGCATGAGGGCCTGCATGAAGGCTCCCCTGGGGAGTTCACTTGTACCCAAAGCCTTCCTCTGGGGCAATTTTTGATGGGCGAAAGGGTTTGGCAATGCGTTTTCTTTGGTCCTATTTGGAATTCCTCTGCGATGCCGGGTACGACTATGTTTCGGGTTGCTCAGAAAGAGCGAACACAGAGGGTTCATGTGCATGTGGGGCTGCATGAATGCCCCCCTGGGGAGTTAAGTTTTATCCAAAACCTTCCTTTGAGGGCAACTTTTGATGGGCGAAAGGGGCTTTGAACGCATTTTCTGGGTCCCTTTTTTGAATTCCTCTTCCATGCTTGGTACGGCTATGTTTCAGGTTGCTCAGAAAGAGCGAACACAGAGGGTCCAGTTGCATGTGTGGCTGTGTGAAGGCTCCCCTGGGGAGTTCAGATGTATCCAAAGCCTTCGTATGAGGGCACTTTTAGATGGGCGAAAGGGGCTTGGAATGTGTTTTCTGGGGCCGTATTTGGACTTCCTGTCCGATGACAGGTAGGGCTATGTTTAGGGTTCCTCAGAAAGAGCTAACTTAGATGGTTCATGTGTATGTGCATCTTAATGAATGCTCCCCTGGGGAGTTTTGTTGTATGAAAAGCCTTCCTCTGGGGGCACTTTTTGATGGTCGAAAGGGGCTTTGAACGCGTTTTCTTTGGACCTTTTTTGAATTCCTCTCCGATGCCAGGTAGGGCTATGTTTCGGGTTGCTCAGAAAGAGCGAACACAGAGGGTTCATTTGCATGTGGGACACTGTAACGGCTCACCTGGGGAGTTCAGTTGTACCCAAAGCCTTCCTTTGAGGGCAATTTTTGATGGGCGAAAGAGTCTTTGAACTCGTTTTCTTTGGACCTATTCTGAATTCCTCTCCGACGTCGGGAAGGCTATGTTTCGGGTTGCTCACTACGAGCAAACACAGAGGGTCCAGTTGCATGTGGGACTGCGTGAATGCTCCTATGGGCAGTTCAGTTTTACCAAAAGCCTTCCTTTGAGGGCACTTTTTGATGGTCGGAAGGGGTTGGAATGTGTTTTATTGGCCCTATTTGGACTTCCTCTCCGATGCTGGATAGGGCTATGTTTCGGGATGCTCAGAAAGAGTGAACACAGAGGGTCCAGTTGTATGTGTGGCTGCGTGAAGGCTCCCATGGGGAGTTCAGTTGTATCCAAAGCCTTCCTCTGAGGGCAATTTTTGATGGGCGAAAGAGGCTTTGAACGCGTTTTCTTTCGACCTTTTTTGAATTCCTCTCCGATCCCGGGCACTGCTATGTTTCATGTTGTTCAGAAAGAGCGAATACAGAGGGTCCAATTGCATGTGTGGCTGCGTGAAGGCTCCCCTGGGGAGTTCAGTTGTATCCCAAGCCTTCCTATGAGGGCACTTTTAGATGGGCGAAAGGGGCTTGTAATGCGTTTTCTGGGGCCGTAATTGGACTTCCTCTCCGATGACAGGTAGGCTTAAATTTTGGGTTGCTCAGAAATAGCGAACACAGAGGGTTCATGTGTATGTGGGGCTGAATTAATACTCCCCTGTGGAGTTCAGTTGTATGCAAAGCCTTCCTTTGAGGCCACTTTTTGATGGGCGAAACGGGCTGTGAACTCGTTTTCCTTGGACCTTTTTTGAAATCCTCTCCGATGCCGGGTAAATCTATGTTTCGGGTTGCTCAGAAAGAGCGAACACAGAGGATTCATTTGCATGTGGGGCACTGTAAAGTCTCCCCTGGGGAGTTCAGCTGTACCCAAAGCCTTCCTTTGAGGGCAAGTTATGATGGGCGAAAGGGGTTTGGAATGCGTTTTCTCGGGCCCTAATTTGACTTCCTCTCCCATGCTGGATAGGGCTATGTTTCCGGTCGCTCAGAAAGAGCAAACACAGAGGGTCCATTTGCATGTGGGACTGCGTGAATGCTCTCCTGGGGAGTTCCGTTGTAACCAAAGTCTTCCTTTGAGGGCACTTTTTGATGGTCGGAAGGGGTTGGAATGTGTTTTCTGGGGCCATATTTGGACTTCCTCTCCGATGAGTGGTAGGGTTATGTTTCGGGTTCCTCAGAAAGAGCGAACACAGAGGGTTCATGTGCATGTGGGGCTGTATGAATGCTCCCCTGGGGAGTTCAGTGTTATCCAAAGCCTAAATTTGAGGGCACTTTTTGATGGGCAAAAGGGGCTTTGAATGCTTTTTCTGGGGCCCTCGTTGGACTTCTTCTTTTATACTGGGTAGGGCTATGTTTACGGTTGCTCAGAAAGAGCGAATACAGAGGGTCCAGGAGCATGTGGGACTGCGTGAGTGCTCTCCTGGGGAGCTCAGTTGTACCCAAAGCCTTCCCTTGAGGGCAATTTTTGAGTGGCGAAAGGGGCTTTGAATGCGTTTTCTTTTTATCTTTTTTGAATTCCTCTTCGAAGCCGGGTACGGATATGTTTAAAGTTGTTCAGAAAGAGAGAACACAGAGGGTCCAGTTGCATGTGTGGCTGCGTGAAGGCTCCCATGGGGAGTTCAGTTGTATCCCAAGCCTTCCTATGAGGGCACTTTTTGATGGGCGAAAGGGGCTTGGAACGCGTTTTCTTTGGACCTTTTTTGAATTCCTCTCCGATGCCGGGTAGGGCTATGTTTTGGGTTGGTCAGAAAGAGCGAACACAGAGGGTCCATTTGCATGTGTGGCTGCGTGAAGGCTCCCCTGGGGAGTTCAGTTGTATCCATAGACTTCCTTTGACGGCACTTTTTGATGGGCAAAAGGGGCTTGGAATGCTTTTTCTGGGGCCGTATTTGGACTTCCTCTCCGATGAGAGGTAGGGTTATGTTTCGGTTTCCTCAGAAAGAGCGAACACAGAGGGTTCATGTGCATGTGGGGCTGCATGAATGCTCTCCTGGGGAGTTCCGTTGTACCCAAAGCCTTCCTCTAGGGGCACTTTTTGATAGGCGAAAGAGGCTTTTAATGCGTTTTCTGGGGCCCTATTTGGAATTCCTCTCCAATGCCGGGTAGGGATATGTTTCAGGTTGCTCAGGAAGAGCGAACACAGAGGGTCCGGTTGCATGTGTGGCTGCGTGAAGGCTCCCCTGGGGAGTTCAGTTGTACCCTAAGCCCTCCTTTGAGGGCACTTTTTGATGGGCAAAAGGGGCTTTGAATGCGTTTTCTGGGGCCCTATTTGGAATTCCTCTCCGATGCCGGGTAGGGCTATGTGTTGGTTTCCTCAGAAAGAGTGAACAGAGAGGGTCTAGCTGCATTTTTGGCTGAGTGAAGGCTCCCCTAGGGAGTTCGGTTGTACCCAAAGCCTTCCTCTGGGGGCACTTTTTGATGGGCGAAAGGGGCTTTGAACGCATTTTCTAGGACCCTATTTTGAATTCCTCTCCCATGCTTGGTACCGCTATGTTTCAGGTTGCTCAGAAAGAGCGAACACAGAGGATCCAGCTGCATGTGGGACTGCGTGAATGCTCTCCTGTGGAGATCAGTTGTACGCAAGGCCTTCCTCTGAGGGCACCTTTTGTTTTTGCAAAAGGGGCTTTGAACACGTTTTCTGGGGCCCTATTTTGAATTCCTCTCCCATGCCTGGTAGGGCTATGTTTCGGGTTGCTCAGAAAGAGCGAACAGAGAGGGTCCAGTTGCATGTGTGGCTGCGTGAAGGCTCCCCAGGGGAGTTCAGTTGTATCCAAAGCCTTCCTTTGAGGTCAAGTTTTGATGGGCGAAAGGGACTTGGAATGCGTTTTCTGGGGCCCTATTTGGACTTTCTCTCCAATGCTGGGTAGGGTTGTGTTTCAGGTTGCTAGGAAAGGGCGAACAGAGAGGGTCCAGTTGCATGTGTGACTGCGTGAAGGCTCCCCTGGGGAGTTCAGTTGTACCCAATGCCTTCCTTTGAGGGCACTTTTTGATGGGCGAAATGGGCTGGTAATGCGTTTACTTTGGTCTTATTTGGAATTCCTCTGCGATGCCGGGTAGGGCTATGTTTCGGGTTGCTCAGAAAGAGCGAACACAGAGGGTCCAGTTGCATGTGGGGCTGCATGAATGCTCTCCTGTGGAGTTCCGTTGTACCGAAAGCCTTCCTCTAGGGGCACTTTTTGATGGGCGAAAGGGGCTTGAAATGCGTTTTCTGCGGCCCTATTTGGACTTCTTCTTTGATACTGGGTAGGGCTATGTTTCCGGTTGCTCAGAAAGAGTGAATACAGAGGGTCCAGTTGCATGTGTGGCTGCGTGAAGGCTCCCCACTGGAGTTCAGTAGTAGCCAAACCTTCCTTTGATGTCAAGTTTTGATGGGCGAAAGGGGTTTTGAATGTGTTTTCTGGTGCCCTATTTGGACTTCCTCTCCAATGCCTGGTAGGGCTATGTTTCGGGTTGCTCAGAAGGAGCGAACACAGAGGGTCCAGATGCATGTGGGGCTGCATGAATGCTCCCCTGGGGAGTTCAGTTGTACCCAAAGCCTTCCTTTGAGGGCACTTTTTGATGGGCGAAAGGGGCTTGGAACACGTTTTCTTTGGAACTTTTTTGAATTACTCTCCGATGCCCGGTAGTGTTATGTTTAAGGTTCCTCAGAAATAGCGAACACAGAGGGTCCAGTTGCATGTGTGGCTGCGTGAAGGCTCCCCTGGGGAGTTCAGTTGAATCCATTGACTTCCTTTGAGGGCACTTTTTGATGGGCGATAGGGGCTTGGAATGCATTTTCTGGGGCCGTATTTGGACTTCCTCTCCAATGAGAGGTAGGGTTAGGTTTCGGGTTCCTCAGAAAAAGCGAACACATAGGGTTCATGGGCATGTGGGGCTGCATGAATGCTCCCTTGGGGAGTTCAGTTGTATCTAAAGCCTTACTTTGAGGGCTCTTTTTGATGGGCGAAAGGGATTTTGAACGCGTTTTCTTTGGACTTTTTTTGAAATCCTCTGCGATGTCGTGTAAAGCTATGCATCGGGTTGCTCAGAAAGAGCGAACACAGAGGGTTCAGTTGCATGTTGGGAAATGTAAAGGTTCCCCTGGGGAGTTCAGTTGTACCTAATGCATTCCTTTGAGGGCACTATATGATGGTCCAAAGGATTTGAATGTTTTTTCTGGGGCCCTATTTGGAATTACACACCGATGCTGGATAGGGCTATGTTTCGGGTTGCTCAGAAAGAGCGAACACAGGGGGTCCAGTGGCATTTGGGGCTGCATGAATGCTGTCCTGGGGAGTTCCGTGTACCGAAAGCCTTCCTCTAGGGGCACTTTTAGATGGGCGAAAGGGGCTTTGAATTCGTTTTCTGGGGTCCTATTTGGACTTCTTTTTTGATACTGGGAAGGGCTATGTTTCCGGTTGCTCAGAAAGAGCGAATACAGAGGGTCCAGTTGCATGTGGGACTGCGTGAGTGCTCTCCTGGGGAGTTCAGTTGTACCCAAAGCCTTCCTTTGAAGTCAAGTTTTAATGGGCGAAATGTGCTTGGAATGCGTTTCCTGGGGTCCTATTTTTAATTCATCTCCAAAGCCGGGTTCGGTTATGTTTCAGGTTGCTCAGAAAGAGCGAACACAGAGGGTTCAGTTGCCTGTGGGGCACTGTAAAGGCTCCCCTGGGGAGTTCAGGTGTACCGAAAACCTTCCTTTGCGGGCAATTTTTGATGGGTGAAAGGGGCTTTGAACTCGGTTTTTTTGGACCATTTTTGAATTCCTCTCCGATGCCGGGTAAGGCTATGTTTTGGGTTACTCAGAAAGAGCGAACACAGAGGGTCCAGTTGCACGTGTGGCTGCGTGAAGGCTCCCCTGGGGTGTTCACTTGTACCCAAAGCCTTCTTCTGGGGGCACTTTTTGATGGGCGAAAGGGGCTAGTAATGTGTTTACTTTGGTCTTATTTGGAATTCCTCTGCGATGCCTGGTAGGGCTATGTTTCGGGTTGCTCAGAAAGAGCAAACACTGAGGGTCCAGTTGCATGTTTGGCTGCGTGAAGGCACCCCTGGGGTGTTCACTTGTACCCAAAGCCTTCTTCTGGGGGCACTTTTTGATGGGCGAAAGGGGCTGGTAATGTGTTTACTTTCGTCATATTTGGAATTCCTCTGCGATGCCGGTTAGGGCTATATTTCGGGTTGCTCAGAAAGAGCGAACACAGAGGTTCCAGTTGCATGTGTGGCTGCGTAAAGGCTACCCTGGGGAGTTCAGTTGTACCCTAAGCCTTCCTCCGGGGGCACTTTTTGATGGGCGAAAGGGGCTTTGAACGCATTTTCTAGGGTCCTATTTTGAATTCCTCTCCCATGCTTGGTACGGTTATGTTTCAGGTTGCTCAGAAACAGCGAACAGAGAGGGTGCAGTTGCAGTGGGGCTGCGTAAATGCTCGTCTGGGGAGTTCAGATCTACCCAAAGCCTTCCTTTGAGGGCACATTTTGATGGGCGAAAAGGGCTTGGAATGCGTTTTCTGGGGCCGTATTTGGACTTCCTCTCCGATACCGGGTAGGGCTATGTTTCAGGTTGCTCAGAAAGAGCGAACACAGAGGGTCCAGATGCATGTGTGGCTGCGTGAAGGCTCCCCTGGGGAGTTAAGTTGTATCCAAAGCCTTCCTTTGAGGTCAAGTTTTGATGGGCGAAAGGGACTTGGAATGCGTTTTCTAGGGTCCTATTTTGAATTCCTCTCCTATGCTGGGTACTGCTATGTTTCGGGTTGCTCAGAAAGAGCAAAAACAGAGGGTCCAGTTGCATGTGTGGCTGCGTGAAGGCTCCCTACTGGAGTTCAGTAGTAGCCAAACCTTCCTTTGATGTCAAGTTTTGATGGGCGAAAGGGGCTTGGAATGCGTTTTCTGGGGCCCTATTTGGTCTTTCTCTCCAATGCCGGGTAGGGTTGTGTTTCAGGTTGCTAGGAAAGAGCGAACACAGAGGGTCCAGTTGCATGAGGGCCTGCATGAAGGCTCCCCTGGGGAGTTCACTTGTACCCAAAGCCTTCCTCTGGGGCAATTTTTGATGGGCGAAAGGGTTTGGCAATGCGTTTTCTTTGGTCCTATTTGGAATTCCTCTGCGATGCCGGGTACGACTATGTTTCGGGTTGCTCAGAAAGAGCGAACACAGAGGGTTCATGTGCATGTGGGGCTGCATGAATGCCCCCCTGGGGAGTTAAGTTTTATCCAAAACCTTCCTTTGAGGGCAACTTTTGATGGGCGAAAGGGGCTTTGAACGCATTTTCTGGGTCCCTTTTTTGAATTCCTCTTCCATGCTTGGTACGGCTATGTTTCAGGTTGCTCAGAAAGAGCGAACACAGAGGGTCCAGTTGCATGTGTGGCTGTGTGAAGGCTCCCCTGGGGAGTTCAGTTGTATCCAAAGCCTTCGTATGAGGGCACTTTTAGATGGGCGAAAGGGGCTTGGAATGTGTTTTCTGGGGCCGTATTTGGACTTCCTGTCCGATGACAGGTAGGGCTATGTTTCGGGTTCCTCAGAAAGAGCTAACTTAGATGGTTCATGTGTATGTGCGTATTAATGAATGCTCCCCTGGGGAGTTTTGTTGTATGAAAAGCCTTCCTCTGGGGGCACTTTTTGATGGTCGAAAGGGGCTTTGAACGCGTTTTCTTTGGACCTTTTTTGAATTCCTCTCCGATGCCGGGTAAAGCTATTTTTCGGGTTGCTCAGAAAGAGCGAACACAGAGGGTTCAGTTGCATGTGGGACACTGTAACGGCTCGCCTGGGGAGTTCAGTTGTACCCAAAGCCTTCCTTTGAGGGCAATTTTTGATGGGTGAAAGGGGCTTGGAACGCGTTTTCTTTGGACCTATTCTGAATTCCTCTCCGACGTCGGGAAGGTTATGTTTCGGGTTGCTCACTACGAGCAAACACAGAGGGTCCAGTTGCATGTGGGACTGCGTGAATGCTCCCATGGGCAGTTCAGTTTTACCAAAAGTCTTCCTTTGAGGGCACTTTTTGATGGTCGGAAGGGGTTGGAATGTGTTTTATGGGGCCCTATTTGGACTTCCTCTCCGATGCTGGATAGGGCTATGTTTCGGGATGCTCAGAAAGAGTGAACACAGGGGGTCCAATTGCATGTGTGGCTGCGTGAAGGCTCCCCTGGGGAGTTCAGTTGTATCCAAAGCCTTCCTCTGAGGGCAATTTTTGATGGGCGAAAGAGGCTTTGAACACGTTTTCTTTCGACCTTTTTTGAATTCCTCTCCGATCCCGGGCACTGCTATGTTTCAGGTTGTTCAGAAAGAGCGAATACAGAGGGTCCAATTGCATGTGTGGCTGCGTGAAGGCTCCCCTGGGGAGTTCAGTTGTATCCCAAGCCTTCCTATGAGGGCACTTTTAGATGGGCGAAAGGGGCTTGTAATGCGTTTTCTGGGGCCGTAATTGGACTTCCTCTCCGATGACAGGTAGGCTTAAATTTTGGGTTGCTCAGAAATAGCGAACACAGAGGGTTCATGTGTATGTGGGGCTGAATTAATGCTCCCCTGTGGAGTTCAGTTGTATGCAAAGCCTTCCTTTGAGGCCACTTTTTGATGGGCGAAACGGGCTGTGAACTCGTTTTCTTTGGACCTTTTTTGAAATCCTCTCCGATGCCGGGTAAATCTATGTTTCGGGTTGCTCAGAAAGAGCGAACACAGAGGATTCATTTGCATGTGGGGCACTGTAAAGTCTCCCCTGGGGAGTTCAGCTGTACCCAAAGCCTTCCTTTGAGGGCAAGTTATGATGGGCGAAAGGGGTTTGGAATGCGTTTTCTCGGGCCCTATTTTGACTTCCTCTCCGATGCTGGATAGGGCTATGTTTCCGGTCGCTCAGAAAGAGCAAACACAGAGGGTCCATTTGCATGTGGGACTGCGTGAATGCTCTCCTGGGGAGTTCCGTTGTAAGCAAAGTC
The DNA here is from genome assembly GCA_036873955.1 of Mergus octosetaceus. Taxonomy (NCBI): domain Eukaryota; kingdom Metazoa; phylum Chordata; class Aves; order Anseriformes; family Anatidae; genus Mergus; species Mergus octosetaceus. The sequence goes on from CM072311.1 coordinate 272,753, forward strand.
TTCCTTTGAGGGCACTTTTTGATGGTCGGAAGGGGTTGGAATGTGTTTTCTGGGGCCGTATTTGGACTTCCTCTCCGATGAGTGGTAGGGTTATGTTTCGGGTTCCTCAGAAAGAGTGAACACAGAGGGTTCATGTGCATGTGGGGCTGTATGAATGCTCCCCTGGGGAGTTCAGTGTTATCCAAAGCCTAAATTTGAGGGCACTTTTTGATGGGCAAAAGGGGCTTTGAATGCTTTTTCTGGGGCCCTCGTTGGACTTCTTCTTTTATACTGGGTAGGGCTATGTTTCCGGTTGCTCAGAAAGAGCGAATACAGAGGGTCCAGGAGCATGTGGGACTGTGTGAGTGCTCTCCTGGGGAGCTCAGTTGTACCCAAAGCCTTTCCTTGAGGGCAATTTTTGAGTGGCGAAAGGGGCTTTGAATGCGTTTTCTTTTTATCTTTTTTGAATTCCTCTTCGAAGCCGGGTACGGATATGTTTAAAGTTGTTCAGAAAGAGAGAACACAGAGGGCCCAGTTGCATGTGTGGCTGCGTGAAGGCTCCCCTGGGGAGTTCAGTTATATCCCAAGCCTTCCTATGAGGGCACATTTTGATGGGCGAAAGGGGCTTGGAATGCGTTTTCTGGGGCCGTATTTGGACTTCCTCTCCGATGACAGGTAGGCTATATTTCAGGTTGCTCAGACTGAGCGAACACAGAGGTTCCAGCAGCATGTGGAGCTGCATGAAGGCTCCCCTGGGGAGTTCAGTTGTATCCAAAGCCTTCCTTTGAGGGCACTTTTTGATGGGCGAAAGGGGCTTGGAACGCGTTTTCTTTGGACCTTTTTTGAATTCCTCTCCGATGCCGGGTAGGGCTATGTTTTGGGTTGGTCAGAAAGAGCGAACACAGAGGGTCCATTTGCATGTGTGGCTGCGTGAAGGCTCCCCTGGGGAGTTCAGTTGTATCCATAGACTTCCTTTGACGGCACTTTTTGATGGGCAAAAGGGGCATGGAATGCGTCTTCTTTGGACCTTTTTTGAATTCCTCTCCGATGCCGGGTACGGATATGTTTAAGGTTGTTCAGAAAGAGAGAACACAGAGGGTCCAGTTGCATGTGTGGCTGCGTGAAGGCTCCCCTGGGGAGTTCAGCTGTATCCAAAGCCTTCCTTTGAGGGCACTTTTTGATGGGTGAAAGGGGCTTGGAATGCTTTTTCTGGGGCCGTATTTGGACTTCCTCTCCGATGAGAGGTTGGGTTATGTTTCGGGTTGCTCAGAAAGAGCGAACACAGAGGGTTCATGTGCCTGTGGGGCTGCATGAATGCTCCCCTGGGGAGTTCCGTTGTACCCTAAGCCTTCCTTTGAGGGCACTTTTTGATGTGTGAAAGGGGCTTTGAACGCGTTTTCGTTGGACTTTTTTTGAATTCTTCTGCGATGTCGGGTAAAGCTATGTTTCGGGTTGCTCAGAAAGAGCGAACACAGAGGGTTCAGTTGCATGTGGGGAAATGTAAAGTCTCCCCTGGGGAGTTCAGTTGTACCCAAAGCCTTCCTTTGAGGGCACTTTTTGATGGGCGAAAGGCGCTTGGAACGCGTTTTCTTTGGATCTTTTTTAATTCCTCTCCGATGCCGGGTAGGGCTATGTTTCAGGTTGCTCAGAAAGAGCGAACACAGAGGATGCAGTTGCATGTGGGACTGCGTGAATGGTCTCCTGTGGTGTTCATTTGTACCCAAAGCCTTCCTCTGAGGGCACTTTTTGATGGTCGGAAGGGCTTGGAATATGCTTTCTGGGGCCCTATTTGGAATTCCACACCGATGCTGGATAGGGCTATGTTTCGGGTTGCTCAAAAAGAGCGTGCACAGGGGGTCCAGTTGCATGTGTGGCTGTGTGAAGGATCCCCTGGGGAGTTCAGTTGTACCCAATGCCTTCCTTTGAGGGCACTTTTTGGTGGGCGAAAGGGGCTTGGAACGCATTTTCTTTGGACCTTTTTCGAATTCCTCTCAGATGCCGGGTAGGGCTATGTTTCGGGTTGCTCAGAAAGAGCGAACACAGATGGTTCATGTGCATGTGGGGCTGCATGAATGCTCTCCTGGGGAGTTCCGTTGTACCCAAAGCCTTCCTCTAGGGGCACTTTTTGTTGGGCGAAAGGGGCTTTGAATGCGTTTTCTGGGGCCCTATTTGGAATTCTACTCCGATGCTGGGTAGGGCTATGTTTCGAGTTGCTCAGAAAGAGTGAACACAGAGGGTTCATGTGTATGTGGGGCTGAATGAATGCTCCCCTGGGGAGTTCAGTTGTATGCAAAGCCTTCCTCTGGGGGCACTTTTTGATGGGCGAAAGGGGCTTGGAAAGCGTTTTCTTTGGACCTTTTTTGAATTCCTCACCGATGCCGGGTAAAGCTATGTTTCGGGTTGCACAGAAAGAGCGAACACAGAGGGTTCAGTTGCATGTGGGGCCCTGTAAAGGCTCCCCTGGGGAGTTCAGTTGTACCTTAAACCTTCCTTTGTGGGCAATTTTTGATGGGCGAAAGGGGCTTTGAACTCGTTTTCTTTAGACCATTTTTGAATTCCTCTCCGATGCCGGATAAGGCTATGTTTCAGGTTGCTCAGAAAGAGGAAACACAGAGGGTCCAGTTTCATGTGTGGCTGTTTGAAGGCTCCCCTGTGGAGTTCAGTTGTATCCTAAGCCTTCCTTTGAGGGCACTTTTTGATGTGTGAAAGGGGCTTTGAACGCATTTTCGTTGGACTATTTTTGAATTCTTCTGCGATGTTAGGTAAAGCTATGTTTCGGGTTGCTCAGAAAGAGCGAACACAGAGGGTTACGTTGCATGTGGGGAAATGTAAAGGCTCCCCTGGGGAGTTCAGTTGTACCTAATGCCTTCCTTTGAGGGCACTTGTTGATGGGCGAAAGGGGCTTGGAACGCGTTTTCTTTGGATCTTTTTTAATTCCTCTCCGATGCCGGGTAGTGCTATGTTTCGGGTTGCTCAGAAAAAGCGAACACAGAGGGTGCAGTTACATGTCTGGCTGCGTGAAGGCTCCCCTGGGGAGTTCAGTTGTATCCATAGACTTACTTTGAGGGCACTTTTTGATGGGCGAAAGGGGCTTGGAATGTATTTTCTGGGGCCATATTTGGACTTCCTCTCCGATGACAGGTAGGGCTATGTTTTGTGTTGCTCAGAAAGAGCGAATACAGAGGGCCCAGTTGCATGTGGGACTGCGTGAGTGCTCTCCTTGGGAGTTCAGTTGTACCTAATGCCTTCCTTTGACGTCAAGTTTTAATGGGCGAAAGGGGCTTGGAATGCGTTTTCTGGGGTCCTATTTGGAATTCCTCTCCAATGCCGGGTAGGATTATGTTTCAGGTTGCTGAGAAAGAGCGAACACAGAGAGTCCAGCTGCATGTGGGGCTGCATGAATGCTCCTCTGGGGAGTTCAGTTGTACCGAAAGCCTTCCTCTGGGGGCACTTTTTGATGGGCGAAAGGGGCTTGGAATGCGTTTTCTTTGGACCTATTTGGACTTCCTCTCTGATGCTGCGTAGGGCTATGTTTCCGGTTGCTCAGAAAGAGCGAATACAGAGGGTCCAGTTGCAAGTGTGGCTGTGTGAAGGCTCCCCTGGGGAGTTCAGTTGTATCCCAAGCCTTCCTATGAGCGCACTTTTTGATGGGCGAAAGGGGCTTCGAATTCGTTTTCTGGGGCCGTATTTGGACTTCATCTCCGATGACAGGTAGGCTTAAATTTTGGGTTGCTCAGAAAGAGCGAACACAGAGGGTCCAGCTCCATGTGGGGCTGCATGAGTGCTGTTCTGGGGAGTTCAGTTGTACCCAAAGCCTTTCTCTGGGGGCACTTTCTGATGGTTGAAAGGGGCTTTGAATGCATTTTCTTTGGAGCTTTTTTGATTTCCTCTGCGATGCCCGGTACGGCTATGTATCGGGTTGGTCACAACGTGCAAACACAGAGGGTCCAGTTGCATGTGTGGCGGCGTGAAGGCTCGCTTTGTGCGTTCAGTTTTATCCAAAGCCTTCCTTTGAGGGCTAGTTTTGACGGACAAAAGGGGAATGGAATGCGTATTATTGGGCCCTATTAGGACTACTTCTCCGACACCGGCTAGGGCTATGTTTCAGGTTGCTCAGAAAGAGCGAACACAGAGGGTACAGTTGCATGTGTGGCTGCGTGAAGGCTCCCCTGGGGAGTTCAGCTGTACCCAATGCCTTTCTCAGGAGGCAATTTTTGATGGGCGAAAGGGGCTTGGAAGGCCTTTTCTTTGGACCTTTTTTGAATTCCTCTCCGATGCCGGTTAGGGCTATGTTTCAGGTTGGTCAGAAATAGCGAACACAGAGGATGCAGTTGCATGTGGGACTGCGTGAATGCTCCCCTGGGGTGTTCAGTTGTACCCAAAGCCTTCCTTTGAGGGCACTTTTTGATGGTCGGAAGGGCTTGGAATGTGTCTTCTGGGGCCCTATTTGAATTCCACACCGATGCTGGGTAGTGGTATGTTTCGGGTTGCTCAGAAAGAGCTAACACAGAGGGTCCAGTTGCATGTGTGGCTGCGTGAAGGCTCCACCGGGTAGTTCAGTTGTACCCAAAGCCTTCCATTGAGGGCACTTATTGATGGGCGAAACGGTCTTGGAATGCGTTTTCTGGGGCCGTATTTAGAGTTCCTCTCAGATGACAGGTAGGGTTATATTTCAGGTTTCTCAGAAAGAGCGAACACAGAGGGTTCAGCTGCATGTGGGGCTGCATGAATGCTCCCCTGGGGAGTTCAGTTGTACCCAAAGCCTTCCTCTGGGGGCACTTTTTGATGGGCAAAAGGGGTTTGGAATGTGTTTTCTGGGACCCTATTTGGACTTCCTATCCAATGCCAGGTAGGGCTATGTTTAGGGTTGCTCAGAAAGAGCGAACACAGAGGGTCCATTTGCATGTGTGGCTGCGTGATGGCTCCCCTGGGGTGTTCAGTTGTATCCAAAGCCTTCCTTTGAGGGCACTTTTTGATGGTCGGAAGGGGAGGGAATATGTTTTCTGGGGCCCTAAATGGAATTCTACACCGATGCTGGATTGGGCTATGTTTCGTGTTGCTCAGAAAGATCGAACACAGAGGGTCAAGTTGCATGTGTGGCTGAGTGAAGCCTCCCCTGGGGAGTTCAGCTGTATCCATAGACTTCCTTTGAGGGCACTTTTTGATGGGCGAAAGGGGCTTGGAACGCATTTTCTTTGGACCTTTTTTGAATTCCTCTACGATGCCGGACAGGGGTATGTTTTGGGTTGCTCAGAAAGAGCGAAAACAGAGGGTTCAGTTGCATGTGTGGCTGAGTGAAGCCTCCCCTGGGGAGTTCAGCTGTATCCATAGACTTCCTTTGAGGGCACGTTTTGATGGGCGAAAGGGGCTTGGAACGCATTTTCTTTGGACCTTTTTTGAATTCCTCTACGATGCCGGACAGGGGTATGTTTTGGGTTGCTCAGAAAGAGCGAAAACAGAGGGTTCAGTTGCATGTGTGGTTGTGTGAAGGCTCCCCTGGGGAGTTCTCTTAGACCCAAAGCCTTCCTCTAGGGGTACTTTTTGATGGACGAAAGGGGCTTTGAACGCCATATCTGGGGCCCAATTTGGAATTCCTCTCCCATGCTGGGTATGGCTATGTTTTGGGTTGCTCAGAAAGAGCAAACACAGAGCATCCAGCTGCATATGGGGCTGCATGAATGCTCTCCTAGGGAGAACAACTGTACCCAAAGCCTTCCTTTGGGGGCACTTTTGATGGGCGAAAGGGGCTTTGAACCTGTTTTCTTTGGACCTGTTTTGAATTCCTCTCCGACTACGGGTAGGGCTATGTTTCAGGTTGCTCAGAAAGAGCGAACACAGAGGGTTCAGCTGCATGTGTAGCTGCGTGAAGGCTCCCCTGGGGAGTTCAGTTGTATCCAAAGCCTTCCTTCGGGGGCACATTTTGATGGGCGAAAGGGGCTTTGAACGCGTTTTCTTTGGACATTTTTTTAATTCCTTACCGATGCTGGGTAGCGATATGTTTATGGGTGCTCAAAAAGTGTAAACACAGAGGGTCCAGTTGCATGTGTGGCTGCGTGAAGGCTCGCTTGGTGCGTTCAGTTTTATCCAAAGCCTTCCTTTGAGGGCTAGTTTAGATGGGCAAAAGGGGCTTGGAATGCGTTTTCTGGGGCCCTATTTGGACTTCCTCTCCGATACCGGGTACGGTATGATTCCGGTTGCTCAGAAAGAGCGAACACAGAGGGTCCAGTTGCATGTGTGGCTGCGTGAAGGCTCCCCTGGGGCGTTCTGCTGTATCCAAAGCCTTCCTTTGAGGGCAATTTTTGATGGGCGAAAGGGGCTTTGAAAACGTTTTCTTTGGACCTGTTTTGAATTCCTCTCCGACGCCGGGTAAGGCTATGTTTCGGGTTGCTCAGAAAGAGCGAACACAGAGGGTCCAGTTTCATGTGTGGCTGCGTGAAGGCTCCCCTGGGGAGTTCAGTTGTATTCAAATCCTTCCTTTGAGAGCAATTTTTGATGGGCGAAAGGGGCTTTGAATTCGTTTTATTTGGACTTTTTTGAATTCCTATCCGATGCCAGGTACGGCTGTGTGTCAGGTTGCTCAGAAAGAGTGAACACTGAGGGTCAAGTTGCATATGGGGTTCTGAGTGAAGGCTCCCCTGGGGAGTTTATTTGTACCTAAATCCTTCCTCTGAGGCACTTTTTGATGGACGAAAGGGGCTTTGAACACGTTTTCTGAGGCCCAATTTGGAATTCCTCTCCCATGCTGGGTACGGCTATGTTTTGGGTTGCTCAGAAAGAGCAAAAACAGAGGGTCCAGCTGAATGTGGGGCTGCATGAATGCTCTTCTGGCGAGTTCAGTTGTATCCAAAGCCGTCCTTTTAGGGCTAGTTTGACTGGTGAAAGGGGATTGGAATGCGTTTTCTGGGGCCCTATTTGGACTTCCTCTCCGATGCCAGGTAGGGCTATGTTTCCGGTTGCTCAGAAAGAGCGAACACTGAGGGTCCAGCAGCATCTGTGGCTGCGTGAAGGCTCCCCTGGGGAGTTCAGTTGTATCTAAAGCCTTCCTTTGAGGACACTTTTTAATGGGTGAAACGGGCTTGGAATGCGTTTTCTGGGGCCGTATTTGGACTTCCTCTCCGATGAGAGGTAGGGCTATGTATTGGATTGCTCAGAAAGAGCGAACACAGAGGGGTCAGTTGCATGTGGGGCTGCATGAATGCTCTCCTGGGGAGTTCAGTTGTACCCAAAGCCTTCCTCTGGGAGCACTTTTTGATGGGCAAAATGGGTTTGGAATGTGTTTTCTAGGGCCCTATTTGGACTTCCTCTCCAATGCCAGGTAGGGCTATGTTTAGGGTTGCTCAGAAAGAGCGAACACAGAGGGTCCATTTGCATGTGTGACTGCGTGATGGCTCCCCTGGAGAGTTCAGTTGTATCCAAAGCCTTCCTTTGAGGGCTAGTTTTGATGGGCGAAAGTGGCTTGGAACACGTTTTCTTTGGAACTTTCTTGAATTCCTCTACGATGCCGGGTAGGGCTATGTTTCATGTTGCTCAGAAACAGCGAAAACAGAGGGTCCAGTTGCATGTGGGGCTGCATGAATGCTCTCCTGGGGCGTTCCGTGTACCGAAAGCCTTCCTTTGAGGGCACTTTTTGATGGGCGAAAGGGGCTTTGAATGCGTTTTCTGGGGCCCTATTTGGACTTCTTCTTTCATAAATTGTAGCGCTATGTTTCCGGTTGCTCAGAAAGAGCGAATACATAGGGTCCATTTGCATGTGTGGCTGCGTGAAGGCTCCCCTGGGGAGTTCAGTTGTACCCAATGCCTTCCTTTGAGGGCACTTTTTGATGGGAGAACGGGACTGGCAATGCGTTTTCTTTGGTCCTATTTGGAATTCCTCTGCGATGCCGGGTAGGACGATGTTTCGAGTTGCTCAGAAAGAGCGAACACAGAGGGTTCATGTGCATGTGGGATTGCATAAATGCCCCCCTGGGGAGTTCAGTTGTATTCAAAACCTTCCTTTGAGGGCAACTTTTGATCGGCGAAAGAGGCTTGGAATGCGTTTTCTGGGGCCCTATTTGGAATTCCTCTCCAATGCTGGGTAGGGTTATGTTTCAGGTTGCTCAGAAAGAGCGAACACAGAGGGTTCAGTTGCATGTGGGCCTGCTTGAAGGCTTCCCTGGGGAGTTCACTTGTACCCAAAGCCTTCCTCTGGGGGCACTTTTTGATGGGCAAAAGGGGAGGGAATATGTTTTCTGGGGCCCTAATTGGAATTCCACACCGATGCTGGATTGGGCTATGTTTCGTGTTGCTCAGAAAGAGCGAACACAGAGGGTCAAGTTGCATGTGTGGCTGAGTGAAGCCTCCCCTGGGGAGTTCAGCTGTATCCATAGACTTCCTTTGAGGGCACTTTTTGATGGGCGAAAGGGGCTTGGAACGCATTTTCTTTGGACCTTTTTTGAATTCCTCTACGATGCCGGACAGGGGTATGTTTTGGGTTGCTCAGAAAGAGCGAAAACAGAGGGTTCAGTTGCATGTGTGGTTGTGTGAAGGCTCCCCTGGGGAGTTCTCTTAGACCCAAAGCCTTCCTCTAGGGGTACTTTTTGATGGACGAAAGGGGCTTTGAACGCCATATCTGGGGCCCAATTTGGAATTCCTCTCCCATGCTGGGTATGGCTATGTTTTGGGTTGCTCAGAAAGAGCAAACACAGAGCATCCAGCTGCATATGGGGCTGCATGAATGCTCTCCTGGGGAGAACAACTGTACCCAAAGCCTTCCTTTGGGGGCACTTTTGATGGGCGAAAGGGGCTTTGAACGCGTTTTCTTTGGACATTTTTTTAATTCCTTTCCGATGCTGGGTAGGGATATGTTTCTGGGTGCTCAAAAAGTGTAAACACAGAGGGTCCAGTTGCATGTGTGGCTGCGTGAAGGCTCGCTTGGTGCGTTCAGTTTTATCCAAAGCCTTCCTTTGAGGGCTAGTTTACATGGGCAAAAGGGGCTTGGATTGCGTTTTCTGGGGCCATATTTGGACTTCCTCTCCTATAGCGGGTAGGGCTATGATACCGGTTGCTCAGAAAGAGCTAACACAGAGGGTCCAGTTGCATGTGTGGCTGCGTGAAGGCTCCCCTGGGGCGTTCTGTTGTATCCAAAGCCTTCCTTTGAGGGCACTTTTTGATGGGCGAAAGGGGCTTTGAACGCGTTTTCTTTGGACATTTTTTTAATTCCTTTCCGATGCTGGGTAGCGATATGTTTATGGGTGCTCAAAAAGTGTAAACACAGAGGGTCCAGTTGCATGTGTGGCTGCGTGAAGGCTCGCTTGGTGCGTTCAGTTTTATCCAAAGCCTTCCTTTGAGGGCTAGTTTAGATGGGCAAAAGGGGCTTGGAATGCGTTTTCTGGGGCCCTATTTGGACTTCCTCTCCGATACCGGGTAGGGTATGATTCCGGTTGCTCAGAAAGAGCGAACACAGAGGGTCCAGTTGCATGTGTGGCTGCGTGAAGGCTCCCCTGGGGCGTTCTGTTGTATCCAAAGCCTTCCTTTGAGGGCAATTTTTGATGGGCGAAAGGGGCTTTGAAAACGTTTTCTTTGGACCTGTTTTGAATTCCTCTCCGACGCCGGGTAAGGCTATGTTTCGGGTTGCTCAGAAAGTGCGAACGCAGAGGGTCCAGTTACATGTGTGGCTGCGTGAAGGCTCCCCTGGGTAGTTCAGTTGTATTCAAATCCTTCCTTTGAGAGCAATTTTTGATGGGCGAAAGGGGCTTTGAATTCGTTTTATTTGGACATTTTTGAATTCCTATCCGATGCTGGGTACGGCTGTGTTTCAGGTTGCTCAGAAAGAGTGAACACTGAGGGTCAAGTTGCATATGGGGTTCTGAGTGAAGGCTCCCCATGGGGAGTTTATTTGTACCTAAATCCTTCCTCTGGGGGCACTTTTTGATGGACGAAAGGGGCTTTGAACGCGTTTTCTGAGGCCCAATTTGGAATTCCTCTCCCATGCTGGGTACGGCTATGTTTTGGGTTGCTCAGAAAGAGCAAAAACAGAGGGTCCAGCTTAATGTGGGGCTGCATGAATGCTCTTCTGGCGAGTTCAGTTGTATCCAAAGCCGTCCTTTTAGGGCTAGTTTGACTGGTGAAAGGAGATTGGAATGCGTTTTCTGGGGCCCTATTTGAACTTCCTCTCCGATGCCAGGTAGGGCTATGTTTCCGGTTGCTCAGAAAGAGCGAACACTGAGGGTCCAGCAGCATCTGTGGCTGCGTGAAGGCTCCCCTGGGGAGTTCAGTTGTATCTAAAGCCTTCCTTTGAGGACACTTTTTAATGGGTGAAACGGGCTTGGAATGCGTTTTCTGGGGCCGTATTTGGACTTCCTCTCCGATGAGAGGTAGGGCTATGTATTGGATTGCTCAGAAAGAGCGAACACAGAGGGGTCAGTTGCATGTGGGGCTGCATGAATGCTCTCCTGGGGAGTTGAGTTGTACCCAAAGCCTTCCTCTGGGAGCACTTTTTGATGGGCAAAAGGGGTTTGGAATGTGATTTCTAGGGCCCTATTTGGACTTCCTCTCCAATGCCAGGTAGGGCTATGTTTAGGGTTGCTCAGAAAGAGCGAACACAGAGGGTCCATTTGCATGTGTGACTGCGTGATGGCTCCCCTGGAGAGTTCAGTTGTATCCAAAGCCTTCCTTTGAGGGCTAGTTTTGATGGGCGAAAGTGGCTTGGAACACGTTTTCTTTGGAACTTTCTTGAATTCCTCTACGATGCCGGGTAGGGCTATGTTTCATGTTGCTCAGAAACAGCGAAAACAGAGGGTCCAGTTGCATGTGGGGCTGCATGAATGCTCTCCTGGGGCGTTCCGTGTACCGAAAGCCTTCCTTTGAGGGCACTTTTTGATGGGCGAAAGGGGCTTTGAATGCGTTTTCTGGGGCCCTGTTTGGACTTCTTCTTTCATAAATTGTAGCGCTATGTTTCCGGTTGCTCAGAAAGAGCGAATACATAGGGTCCATTTGCATGTGTGGCTGCGTGAAGGCTCCCCTGGGGAGTTCAGTTGTACCCAATGTCTTCCTTTGAGGGCACTTTTTGATGGGAGAACGGGACTGGCAATGCGTTTTCTTTGGTCCTATTTGGAATTCCTCTGCGATGCCGGGTAGGACGATGTTTCGAGTTGCTCAGAAAGAGCGAACACAGAGGGTTCATGTGCATGTGGGATTGCATAAATGCCCCCCTGGGGAGTTCAGTTGTATTCAAAACCTTCCTTTGAGGGCAACTTTTGATCGGCGAAAGAGGCTTGGAATGCGTTTTCTGGGGCCCTATTTGGAATTCCTCTCCAATGCTGGGTAGGGTTATGTTTCAGGTTGCTCAGAAAGAGCGAACACAGAGGGTCCATTTGCATGTGGGCCTGCTTGAAGGCTTCCCTGGGGAGTTCACTTGTACCCAAAGCCTTCCTCTGGGGGCACTTTTTGATGGGCAAAAGGGGCTGGCAATGCGTTTTCTTTGGTCCTATTTGGAATTCCTCTGCGATGCCGGGTAGGGTTAGTTTCCGGGTTGCTCACAAAGAGCAAACACAGAGGGTTTATGTGCATGTTGGGCTGCATGAATGCCCCCCTGGGGAGTTCAGTTGTACCCAAAAACTTCCTTTGACGGCAACTTCTGATGGGCGAAAGTGGCTTTGAACGCGTTTTCTTTGGACCTTTTTTGAATTCCTCTCCCATTCCGGGTAGGTCTATGTTTCGGGTTGCTCAGAAAGAGCGAACACAGAGGGTCCAGTTGCACGTGTGGCTGCGTGAAGGCTCCCCTGGGGTGTTCACTTGTACCCAAAGCCTTCTTCTGGGGGCACTTTTTGATGGGCGAAAGGAGCTGGCATTGCGTTTACTTTCGTCCGATTTGGAATTCCTGTGCGATGCCGGTTAGGGCTATGTTTCGGGTTGCTCAGAAAGAGCGAACAAATAGGGTCCAGTTGCATGTTTGGTTGCGTAAAGGCTAACCTGGGGAGTTCATTTGTACCCAAAGCCTTCCTCTGGGGGCACTTTTTGATGGGCGAAAGGGGCTTGGAATGCTTTTCCTGAGGCCGTATTTGGACTTCCTCTCTGATGAGAGGTAGGTTTATGTTTCGGGTTCCTCAGAAAGAGCGAACACAGAGGGTCTAGCTGCATTTGTGGCTGCGTGAAGGCTCCCCTGGGGAGTTCGGTTGTACCCAAAGCCTTCCTCCGGGGGTACTTTTTGATGGGCGAAAGGGGCTTTGAATGCATTTTCTAGGACCCTATTTTGAATTCCTCTCCCATGCTTGGTACCGCTATGTTTCATGTTGCTCAGAAACAGCGAACAGAGAGGGTGCAGTTGCAGTGGGGCTGCGTAAATGCTCCTCTGGGGAGTTCAGTTCTACCCTAAGTCTTCCTTTGAGCGCTAGTTTTGATGAGTGAAAGGGGCTTGGAATGCCTTTTCTTGGGTCCTATTTTGAATTCCTCTCCTATGCTGGGTAGTGGTATGTTTCGGGTTGCTCAGAAAGAGCGAACACAGAGGGTCCAGTTGCATGTGTGGCTGCGTGAAGGCTCCCCTTGGGAGTTCAGTAGTAACCAAACCTTCCTTTGATGTCAAGTTTTGATGGGCGAAAGGGGCTTGGAATGTGTTTTCTGGGGCCCTATTTGGTCTTTCTCTCCAATTCCGGGTAGGGTTGTGTTTCAGGTTGCTAGGAAAGAGCGAACACAAAGGGTCCAGTTGCATGTGGGCCTGCGTTAAGGCTTCCCTGGGGAGTTCACTTGTACCCAAAGCCTTCCTCTGGGGGCAATTTTTGATGAGCGAAAGGGTTTGGCAATGCATTTTCTTTGGTCGTATTTGGAATTCCTCTGCGATGCCGGGTACGACTATGTTTCGGGTTGCTCAGAAAGAGCGAAAACAGAGGGTTCATGTGCATGTGGGGCTGCATGAATGCCCCCCTGGGGAGTTAAGTTTTATCCAAAACCTTCCTTTGAGGGCAACTTTTGATGGGCGAAAGAAGCTTTGAACGCGTTTTCTGGGTCCCTTTTTTGAATTCCTCTTCCATGCTGGGTACGGCTATGTTTCAGGTTGCTCAGAAAGAGCGAACACAGAGGGTCCAGTTTCATGTGTGGCTGTGTGAAGGCTCCCCTGGTCAGTTCAGTTGTATCCAATGCCTTCCTCTGAGGGCAAGTTTTGATGGGCGAAAGGGGCTTTGAACGCGTTTTCTTTGGACCTTTTTTGAATTCCACTCCTATGCCGGGTAAAGCTATTTTTCGTGTTGCTCAGAAAGAGCGAACACAGAGGGTTCAGTTGCATATGGTACACTGTAAAGGCTCACCTGGGGAGTTCAGTTGTACCCCAAGCCTTACTTTGAGGGCACTTTTTTATGGGCTAAAGGGGCTTGGAACGCGTTTTCTTTGGAGCTTTTTTGAATTCGTCTGCGATGCCGGGTAGGGCTATGTTTCGTGTTGCTCACTACGAGCAAACACAGAGGGTCCAGTTGCATGTGGGACTGCGTGAGTGCTCCCGTGGGGAGTTCAGTTTTACCAAAAGCCTTCCTTTGAGGGCACTTTTTGATTGTCGGAAGGGGTTGGAATATGTTTTATTGGGCCCTATTTGGACTTCCTCTCCGATGCTGGATAGGGTTATGTTTCGTGTTGCTCAGAAAGAGTGAACACAATGGGTCCAGTTCTATGTGGGACTGCGTGAGTGCTCTCCTGGGGAGTTCAGTTGTACCCAAAGCCTTCCTTTGACGTCAAGTTTTAATGGGCGAAAGGGGCTTGGAATGCGTTTTCTGGGGACTTATTTGGAATTCCTCTCCAATGCCGGGTAGTGTTATGTTTCAGGTTGCTCAGAAAGACAGAACACAGAAGGTTCAGTTGCTTTTGGGGCACTGTAGAGGCTCCCTTGGGGATTTCAGCTGTACCGAAAACCTTCCTTTGCGATCAATTTTTGATGGGCAAAAGGGGCTTTGAACGCGTTTTCTTTGGAATTTTTTGAATTCCTCTCCGATGCCGGGTAGGTCTATGTTTCGGGTTGGTCAGAAAGAGCGAACACAGAGGGTCCAGTTGCATGTGTGGCTGCGTGAAGGCTCCCCTGGGAATTCAGTTGTATCCTAAGCCTTCCTTTGAGGGCACTTTTTGATGGGCGAAAGGGGCTTGGAATGCTTTTTCTGGGGCCGTATTTTTACTTCCTCTCCGATGAGAGGTAGGGTTATGTTTCGGGTTCCTCAGAAACAGTGAACACAGGGGGTTCATGTGCATGTGTGGCTGCATGAATGCTCCCCTGGGGAGTTCCGTTGTATCCTAAGCCTTCCTTTGAGGGCACTTTTTGATGTGTGAAAGGGGCTTTGAACGCGTTTTCGTTGGAATTTTTTTGAATTCCTCTGCGATGTCGGGTAAAGATATGTTTCGGGTTGATCAGAAAGAGCGAACACAGAGGGTTCAGTTGCATGTGTGGAAATGTAAAGGCTCCCCTGGGGAGTACAGTTGTATCCAAAGCCTTCCTTTGAGGGCACTTTTTGATGGGCGAAAGGGGATTGGAATGTGTTTTCTGGGGCCTTATTTGGACTTCCTCTCCAATGACAGGTAGGCTTAAATTTTGGGTTGCTCAGAAAGAGCGAACACAGAGGGTTCATGTGTATGTGGGGCTGAATTAATGCTCCGATGACAGGTAGGGCTATATTATGGGTTGCTCAGAAAGAGTGAACACAGAGGGTCCAGGTGCATGTGGGGCTGCGTGAATGCTCCCCTGGGGAGTTCAGTTGTACCCAAATCCTTCCTTTGAGGGCACTCTTTGATGGCTGAAAGGGGCTTGGAACACATTTTCTTCGGACCTTTTTTGAATTCCTCTCCGATGCCGGGTAGGGCTATGTTTCGGGTTGCTGAGAAAAGGCGAACACAGATGGTTCATGTGCATGTGGGGCTGCATGAATGCTCTCCTGGGGAGTTCCGTTGTACCCAAAGCCTTCCTCTAGGGGCACTTTTTCTTGGGCGAAAGGGGCTTGGAATGCGTTTTCTGGGGCCCTATTTGGAATTCCACTCCCATGCTGGATATGGTTATGTTTGGAGTTGCTCAGAAAGAGCAAACACAGAGGGTCCAGTTGTATGTGTGGCTGCGTGAAGGCTCCCCTGGGGAGTTCAGTTGTATCCAAAGCCTTCCTCTGAGGGCAATTTTTGATGGGCGAAAGGGGCTTGGAATGCGTTTTCTGGGGCCGTATTTGGACTTCCTCTCCGATGACAGGTAGTCTTAAATTTTGGGTTGCTCAGAAAGAGCGAACACAGAGGGTTCATGTGTATGTGGGGCTGAATTAATGCTCCGCTGGGGAGTTCAGTTGCATCCAAAGCCTTCCTTTGAGGGCAGACTTTGATGGGCGAAAGGGGCTGTGAACTCGTTTTCTTTGGACCTATTTTGAAATCCTCTCCGATGCCGGGTAAATCTATGTTTCAGGTTGCTGAGAAAGAGCGAACACAGAGGATTCAGTTGCATGTGGGGCACTGTAAAGGCTCCCCTGGGGAGTTCAGTTGTACCCAATGCCTTCCTTTGAGGACAAGGTATGATGGGCGAAAGGGGATTGGAATGCGTTTTGTAGGGCCCTATTAGGACTATTTCTCCGACACCGGCTAGAGCTATGTTTCGGGTTGGTCAGAAAGAGCGAACACAGAGGGTCCAGTTGCATGTGTGGCTGCGTGAAGGCTCCCCTGGGGAGTTCAGTTGTATCCATAGACTTCCTTTGAGGGCACTTTTTGATGGGCGAAAGGGGCTTGGAATGCTTTTTCTTGGACCGTATTTGTGCTTCCTCTCCGATGAGAGGTAGGGTTATGTTTCGGGTTCCTCAGATAGAGCGAATACAGAGGGTTCATGTGCATGTGGGGAAATGTAAAGGCTCCCCTGGGGAGTTCAGTTGTACCTACTGCTTTCCTTTGAGGGCACTTTTTGATGCGCGAAAGGGGCTTGGAACGCGTTTCCTTTGGATCATTTTAGAATTCCTCTCCAATGCAGGGTAGGGCAATATTTCAGGTTGGTCAGAAAGAGCGAACACAGAGGATGCAGTTGCATGTCGGAGTGCGTGAATGGTCTCCTGTGAAGTTCAGTTGTTCCCAAAGCCTTCCTTTGAGGGCAATTTTTGATGGTCGGAAGGGCTTGGAATGTGTTATCTGGGGCCCTATTTGGAATTCCACACCGATGCTGGATAGGGCTATGTTTCGGGTTGCTCAAAAAGAGCGTACACAGGGGGTCCAGCTGCATGTGTGGCTGTGTGAAGGCTCCCCTGGGGAGTTCAGTTGTATGCAAAGCCTTCCTTTGAAGGCAATTTTTGATGGGCGAAAGGGGCTTTGATCGCGTTTTCTTTGGAACTTTTTTGAATTCCTCTCCGATGCCTGGTAGGGATATGTTTCAGGTTGCTCAGAAAGAGCAAACACAGAGGGTCCAGTTGCATGTGTGGCTGTGTGAAGGCTCCCCTGGAGAGTTCAGTTGTACCCAAAGCCTTCCTTTGAGGGCAAGTTTTGATGGGCGAAAGGGGTTTGGAATGCGTTTTCTCGGGCCCTATTTGGACTTCCTCTCCGATGCTGCATAGGGCTAAGTTTCGGGTTGCTCAGAAAGAGCGAACACAGAGCGTCCAGCTGCATGTAGGGCTGCATGAATGTTCCCCTGGGGAGTTCAGTTGTACTCAATGCCTTCCTTTGAGGGCTAGTTTTTGATGGGCAAAAGGGGCTTTGAACGCGTTTTCTTTGGAACTTTTTTGAATTCCTCTCCGATGCCGGGTAGGGCTATGTTTCCGGTTGCTCAGAAAGAGCGAACACAGAGGGTCCAGTTTCATGTGGGGCTGCATGAATGCTCTCCTGGGGAGTTCCGTTGTACCCAAATCCTTCCTCGTGGGGCACTTTTTGATGGGCAACAGGGGCTTTGAACGCGTTTTCTTTGGAGCTTTTTTGAATTCGTCTGCGATGCCTGGTAGGGCTATATTTCGGGTTGCTTACAAAGAGCAAACACAGAGGGTTCATGTGCATGTGGGGCTGCATGAATGCTCCCCTGGGGAGTTCAGTTTTATCCAAAGCCTAACGTTTAGGGCACTTTTTGATGGGCGAATGGGGCTTTGAATGCGTTTTCTGGGGCCCTATTTGGAGTTCTTCTTTGATACTGGGTAGGGCTATGTTTCCAGTTGCTCAGAAAGTGCGAATACTGAGGGTCCAGTTGCAAGTGTGGCTGTGTGAAGGCTCCCCTGGGGAGTTCAGTTGTATCCCAAGCCTTCCTTTGAGGGCACTTTTTGATGGGCGAAAGGGGCTTGGAATGCGTTTTCTGGTGCAGTATTTGGACTTCCTCTCCGATGACAGGTAGGCTTAAATTTTGAGTTGCTCAGAAAGAGCGAACGCAGAGGGTCGAGCTCCATGTGGGGCTGCATGAATGATCTTCTGGGGAGTTCAGTTGTACCCAAAGCCTTTCTGTGGGGGTACATTCTGATGGGTGAAAGGGGCTTTGAATACGTTTTCCTTGGAGCTTTTTTGAATTCCTCTGCGATGCCCAGTAGGGCTATGTATCTGTTTTCTCACAACGAGCAAACACAGAGGGTCCAGTTGCATGTGTGGCTGTGTGAAGGCTCCGCTGGGGAGTTCAGTTGTTTCCAAAGCCTTCCTTTGAGGGCTAGTTTTCATGGGCAAAAGGGTATTGGAATGCTTTTTGTAGGGCCCTATTAGGAGTACTTCTCCGACACCGGGTAGGGCTATGTTTCGGGTTGCTCAGAAAGAGCGAACACAGAGCGTCCAGCTGCATGTAGGGCTGCATGAATGCTCCCCTGGGGAGTTCAGTTGTATCCAATGCCTTCCTTTGAGGGCACTTTTTGATGGGCGAAAGGGGCTTGGAATGCTTTTTCTGGGGCCATATTTTTACTTCCTCTCCGATGAGAGGTAGGGTTATGTTTCGGGTTGCTCAGAAAGAGCAAACACAGAGGGTTCAGTTGCATGTGGGGAAATGTAAAGGCTCCCCTGGGGAGTTCAGTTGTACCTAATGCCTTCCTTTGAGGGCACTTTTTGATGGGCGAAAGGCGCTTGGAATGCGTTTTCTTTGGATCTTTTTTAATTCCTCTCCGATGCCGGGTAGGGCTATGTTTCAGGTTGCTCAGAAAGAGCGAACACAGAGGATGCAGTTGCATGTGGGACTGCGTGAATGGTCTCCTGTGGAGTTCAGTTGTACCCAAAGCCTTCCTTTGAGGGCACTTTTTGATGGTTGGAAGGGCTTGGAATGTGCTTTCTGGGGCCCTATTTTGAATTCCACACCGATGCTGGATAGGGCTATGTTTCGGGTTGCTCAGAAAGAGCGTGCACAGGGGGTCCAGTTGTATGTGTGGCTGTGTGAAGGCTCCCCTGGGGAGTTCAGTAGTATCCAAAGCCTTTCTCTGGGGGCACTTTTTGATGGGCGAAAGGGGCTTGGAATGCGTTTTCTGGGACCGTATTTGGACTTCCTCTCCGATGACAGGTAGGGCTCTGTTATGGGTTGCTCAGAAAGAGCGAACACAGAGGGTCCAGTTGCATGTAGGGCTGCATGAATACTCCCCTGGGGAGTTCAGTTGTACCCAAAGCCTTCCTTTGGCGGCACTTTTTGATGGGTGAAAGGGGCTTGGAACACATTTTCTTGGGACCTTTTTTGAATTCCTCTCCGATGCCGGGTAGGGCTATGTTTCGGGTTGGTCAGAAAGAGTGAACACAGAGGGTCCATTTGCATGTGGGGCTTCATGAATGCTCTCCTGGGGAGTTCCGTTGTACCAAAGCCTTCCTCTGGGGGCACTTTTTGATGGGCGAAAAGTGTTTGGAACGCGTTTTCTTTGGACCTTTTTCGAATTCCTCTCAGATGCCGGGTAGGGCTATGTTTCGGGTTGCTGAGAAAGAGCGAACACAGATGGTTCATGTGTATGTGGGGCTGCATGAATGCTTCCAATGGGGAGTTCCGTTGTACCCAAAGCCTTCCTCTAGGGGCACTTTTTGATGGGCGAAATGGGCTTGGAATGTGTTTTCTGGGGCCCTATTTAGAATTCCACTTCGATGCTGGATATGGCTATGTTTCGGGTTGCTCAGAATGAGCGAACAAAGAGGGTTCATGTGTATGTGGGACTGAATGAATGCTCCCCTGGGGAGTTCAGTTGTATGCAAAGCCTTCCTTTGGGGGCACTTTTTGATGGGTGAAAGGGGCTTGAAACGCGTTTTCTTTGGACCTTTTTTGAATTCCACAACCGATGCCGGGTAAAGCTATGTTTCAGGTTGTACAGAAAGAGCGAACACAGAGGGTTCAGTTGCATGTGGGACACTGTAAAGGCTCCCCTGGGGAGTTCAGTTGTACCGAAAACCTTCCTTTGCGGGCAATTTTTGATGGGCGAAAGGGGCTTTGAACTCGTTTTCTTTGGACCATTTTTGAATTCCTCTCCGATGCCGGGTAAGGCTATGTTTTGGGTTGCTCAGAAAGAGCAAACACAGAGGGTCCAGTTGCATGTGTGGCTGTGTGAAGGCTCCCCTGGAGAGTTCAGTTGTACCCAAAGCCTTCCTTTGAGGGCAAGTTTTGATGGGCGAAAGGGGTTTGGAATGCGTTTTCTCGGGCCCTATTTGGACTTCCTCTCCGATGCTGGATAGGGCTATGTTTCGGGTTGCTCAGAAAGAGCGAACACAGAGCGTCCAGCTGCATGTGGGGCTACATGAATGCTCCCCTGGGGAGTTCAGTTGTACCCAATGCCTTCCTTTGAGGGCACTTTTTGATGGGCGAAAGGGGCTTTGAACGCGTTTTCTTTGGAACTTTTTTGAATTCCTCTCCGATGCCGGGTAGGGCTATGTTTCCGGTTGCTCAGAAAGAGCGAACACAGAGGGTCCAGTTGCATGTGGGGCTGCATGAATGCTCTCCTGGGGAGTTCCGTTGTATCACACAGAATCACAGAATCACATAATTTCTAGGTTGGAAGAGACCTCAAGATCATCGAGTCCAACCTCTAACCTAACACTAACAGTCCCCACTAAACCATATCCCTAAGCTCCACATCTAAGCGTCTTTTAAATACTTCCAGGGATGGTGACTCCACCACCTCCCTGGGCAGCCTGTTCCAGTGCCTAACAACCCTTTCAGTAAAGAAGTTCTTCCTAACATCTAACCTAAAACTCCCCTGGCGCAACTTTAGCCCATTCCCCCTCGTCCTGTCACCAGGCACGTGGGAAAACAGGCCAACCCCCACCTCACTACAGCCTCCTTTAAGGTACCTGTAGAGAGCGATAAGGTCGCCCCTGAGCCTCCTCTTCTCCAGGCTGAACAAGCCCAGCTCCCTCAACCTCTCCTCGTAGGACTTGTTCTCCAGGCCCCTCACCAGCTTCGTCGCCCTTCTCTGGACCCGCTCAAGCACCTCCATGTCCCTCTTATAGCGAGGGGCCCAAAACTGAACACAGTACTCGAGGTGCGGCCTCACCAGAGCCGAGTACAGGGGGACGATCACCTCCCTAGCCCTGCTGGCCACACTGTTTTTGATACAAGCCAGGATGCCGTTGGCCTTCTTGGCCACCTGAGCACAATGCTGGCTCATATTCAGCCGACTATCCACCATCACTCCCAGGTCCTTTTCTGCCTGGCAGCTCTCCAACCACTCGTCTCCCAGCCTGTAGCTCTGCTTGGGGTTATTGCGCCCCAGGTGCAGGACCCGGCACTTGGCCTTGTTGAACTTCATGCAGTTGACCTCAGCCCATCGCTCCAGCCTGTCCAGATCCTCCTGCAGAGCCTTCCTACCCTCAAGCAGATCGACACACGCACCTAACTTGGTGTCATCTGCAAACTTACTGAGGGTGCACTCAATGCCCTAGTCCAGATCATTGATGAAGATATTAAAGAGGACTGGCCCCAGCACCGAGCCCTGGGGGACGCCACTAGTGACTGGCCTCCAACTGGACTTGACTCCATTTACCACGACTCTTTGGGCCCGGCTATCCAGCCAGTTTCTAACCCAACGAAGCGTGCGCCAGTCCAAGCCAAGAGCAGCCAGTTTCTTGAGGAGAATGCTGTGGGTGACGGTGTCAAAAGCCTTGCTGAAGTCAAGGTACACCACATCCACAGCCTTTCCCTCGTCCACCCAGCGCGTCACTTTGTCATAGAAGGAGATCAGGTTCGTCAAGCAGGACCTGCCTTGCATAAACCCATGCTGACTGGGCCTGATCGCCTGCTTGCCCTTCAAGTGCCGCATGATGACTCCCAAGAGGATCCGCTCCATGAGCTTCCCTGGTACTGAGGTCAAACTGACAGGCCTGTAGTTTCCCGGGTCTGCCCTCCGGCCCTTCTTGTAGATGGGCGTCACGTTTGCTAGCCGCCAGTCAGCTGGGACCTCCCCCGATAACCAGGACTGCCGATAAATGATGGATAGGGGCTTGGCCAGCTCCTCTGCCAGTTCTCTCAGCACCCTCGGGTGGATCCCATCCGGCCCCATCGACTTGTGCACATCCAAGTGCCGTAGCAGGTCACCAACCAGTTCTTCGTGGATGGTGAGGGCCACATCCTGCTCCCCATCCCCTTCCACCAGCTCAGGGTACTGGGTATCCAGAGAACAACCGGTACTGCCGTTAAAGACTGAGGCAAAGAAGGCATTGAGCACCTCCGCCTTTTCCTCATCTCTTGTAACTAAGTTTCCCCCCGCATCCAGTAAAGGATGGAGATTCTCCTTAGTCCTCCTTTTTGTGTTGATGTATTTATAAAAACATTTTTTGTTGTCTTTAACAGCAGTAGCCAGATTGAGCTCCAGATGAGCTTTGGCCTTCCTAATTTTGTCCCTGCACAGCCTCGCTAAATCCTTATAGTCCTCCCTAGTGGCCTGCCCACTTTTCCAAAGATTATAAACCCTCTTTTTTCTCCTAAGCTCAAGCCACAGTTCTCTGTTGAGCCAGGCTGGTCTTCTTCCCCGCTGGCTCATCTTTGGGCACATGGGGACAGACCGCTCCTGCGCCATTAGGATTTCCCTCTTGAAGAGCGCCCAGCCTTCCTGGACCCCTCTGTCCTTCAGAACCTCCTCCCAAGGGACTCCACCAACTAGTGTCCTGAGCAGCCCAAAGTTAGCCCTCCGAAAGTCCAATACAGTCGTTTTACTGGTCCCCTTCCTGGCCTCGCCAAGAATAGTGAACTCCACCATTTCGTGGTCACTCTGCCCAAGACAGCTCCCGACAATCACATCCTCCACCAGTCCTTCTCTGTTTGTGAAGAGAAGGTCTAGCGGGGCACCACCCCTGGTAGGTTCACTAATCAGCTGCGTCAGGAAGCTATCTTCCACGCTCTCCAGAAACCTCCTAGACTGCTTTCTCTGGGCTGTGTTGTGCTTCCAGGATATGTCTGGGAAGTTGAAGTCTCCCACGAGTACAAGCGCTGAAGATTTCGCAACTTCTGTCAGCTGCCTGTAGAACTCCTCATCCGTCTCCTCATCCTGGTTCGGCGGTCTATAGCAGACCCCGACCAGGACACTAGCCTTGTCATCCCTGCCGATCCTAACCCACAGGGACTCGACCTTGTCATTCCCAGCCTCGAGTTCAACAACCTCGAAAGACTCTCTAATATAGAGAGCCACACCGCCACCCCTTCTGTGCTGCCTGTCCCTTCTGAAGAGCTTATAGCCAGGCATTGCAGCACTCCAGTCATGAGACTGGTCCCACCACGTCTCCATGATGGCAACCAAGTCGTAGCCTGCCCGCTGCACGATGGCTTCCAGCTCCTCCTGTTTGTTACCCATGCTGCGTGCATTGGTGTAGATGCACTCCAGCTGGGCCTTTACCTTATCCTCTGGCCTTGCCATTGTTCCCCCTGGCACAGTCCCAACAATCCTTGCTTCAGCCCCATCCCCCTTCTTACCTAGTTTAAAGCCCTCTCAATAAGCCCCGCCAGCTCCTGGCCCAGGATCCTTTTTCCCCTAAAAGATAGAGACCCGTCCATGGCCATCAGGCCAGGTGCTGAGTAAAGTGCCCCATGGTCGAAAAAGCCAAGATTTCTGCGTTGGCACCAGCCCCGGAGCCACGTGTTTAACAGGTGGGCTTTCCATGTCCTCTCCGTACCCCTCCCTGCCACCGTAGGGATGGACGAAAACACCCCCTGCACTCCCGCTCCATCCACTAACCGTCCCAGCCCCCTAAAGTCTCTTTTTATAGCCCTCAGGCTTCTCTCTTCAATGTTGTCACTGCCCGCCTGGACTATCAAAAGAGGATAATAATCAGAGGGGCGTACCAGGTTGGGAAGCTTCCTGGCAACATCCCTGACCCTGGCCCCAGGGAGGCAGCAGACTTCCCTACGGGTAGGGTCAGGCCGACAAATAGGGCCCTCTGTTCCCCTAAGAATAGAGTCTCCAACAACAATAACCCTCCTGTCTTTCTTGATGGAGGCAGTCCTGAGGCGTGGAGTCGACCTCCTCGCCCTAGGCATCCTCCTGGGAACACTTGCTACCTCTTCCTCAGCTACTGGTCTCTCGAGCTCCAGGGCATCAAACCTGTTGTGTAAGGGCACCTGGGAAGGCGGGGCCGGAAGGGGAGGGCATCGCCTGCGATGTCGAGCAGGGACCTGTCTCCATTCCTCCTCAACTCTTAGGTCCCCTCCCTCTGCCCGACAGCGACAGGGCAGGGGGTCCACCCCCATTTGGGGTGTCTCACCCCGGTACCTCTCCTTGAGGCCCTGCAGGGAGTTACTCCACCAGTCTATCTCCCGCTCACACTCCCTGATGGCCCTCAACCTCTCCACCTCCTCCTTGAGCTCCGCCACCATGCGGATCAGGTCATCCACCTGCTCGCACCTCACGCACGCAGTTTCTCTGCCTCCAGCCGATGGCAGCAACAGGCTCAGACACTCCCTGCATCCGGTGACCTGAACTGCTGCATTCTTTAACGGGTAGTCGGTCTGGGTGCATACCGACTTCCTGGAGAGCGCACCGTGCCTGGTGGAGACCATTATCGCCTAGACAACGGCTGTCCTTAAGAGGCGTTCGTGTGGGTGGGGGTTGCTCTCCGCCCTTCCTGCTCGCCCTGCCTGCGCGAACTGCTGCGCTAACTGCCGCGCCACTCCCTTCTGACGCGACACGCCCTGTTTGCCCGCCCTGGTCGCTCGCGCTCCCTAGGGGCTTTTGAATGGCCAGGGAGGGGGCGCTGCTGGCTCCGCCTTAGCCTCGTCAGCCTCCCTCACGAGGAGGAGGTTTTGTACCCAAAACCTTCCTCTTGGGGCACTTTTTGATGGGCAAAAGGGGCTTTGAACGCGTTTTCTTTGGAGCTTTTTTGAATTCGTTTGCGATGCCTGGTAGGGCTATATTTCGGGTTGCTTACAAAGAGAAAACACAGAGGGTTCATGTGCATGTGGGGCTGCATGAATGCTCCCCTGGGGAGTTCAGTTTTATCCAAACATTGAGGGCACATTTTGATGGGCGAAAGGGGCTTTGAATGCGTTTTCTGGGGCCCTATTTGGAGTTCTTCTTTGATACTGGGTAGGGCTATGTTTCCGGTTGCTCAGAAAGAGCGAATACTGAGGGTCCAGTTGCAAGTGTGGCTGTGTGAAGGCTCCCCTGGGGAGTTCAGTTGTATCCCAAGCCTTCCTTTGAGGGCACTTTTTGATGGGCGAAAGGGACTTGGAATGCGTTTTCTGGTGCAGTATTTGGACTTCCTCTCCGATGACAGGTAGGCTTAAATTTTGAGTTGCTCAGAAAGAGCGAACGCAGAGGGTCCAGCTCCATGTGGGGCTGCATGAATGATCTTCTGGGGAGTTCAGTTGTACCCAAAGCCTTTCTCTGGGGGCACATTCTGATGGGTGAAAGGGGCTTTGAATGCGTTTTCTTTGGAGCTTTTTTGAATTCCTCTGCAATGCCCGGTAGGGCTATGTATCGGGTTGCTCACAACGAGCGAACACAGAGGGTCCAGTTGCATGTGTGGCTGCGTGAAGGCTCCGCTGGGGAGTTCAGTTGTTTCCAAAGCCTTCCTTTGAGGGCAAGGTTTGATGGGCAAAAGGGTATTGGAATGCTTTTTGTAGGGCCCTATTAGGACTACTTCTCCGACACTGGGTAGGGCTATGTTTCGGGTTGGTCAGAAAGAATGAACACAGAGGGTCCAGTTGCATGTGTGGCTGCGTGAAGGCTCCCCTGGGGAGTTCAGTTGTATCCATAGACTTCCTTTGAGGGCACTTTTTGATGGGCGAAAGGGGCTTGGAATGCTTTTTCGTTGGACTTTTTTTGAATTCTTCTGCGATGTCGGGTAAAGCTATGTTTCGGGTTGCTCAGAAACAGTGAACATAGAGCGTCCAGCTGCATGTGGGGAAATATAAAGGCTCCCCTGGGGAGTTCAGTTGTACCTAATGCCTTCCTTTGAGGGCACTTTTTGATGGGCGAAAGGAGCATGGAATGCGTTTTCTTTGGATCTTTTTTAATTCCTCTCCGATGCCGGGTAGGGCTATGTTTCAGGTTGCTCAGAAAGAGCGAACACAGAGGATGCAGTTGCATGTGGGACTGCGTGAATGGTCTCCTGTGGAGTTCAGTTGTACCCAAAGCCTTCCTTTGAGGGCACTTTTTGATGGTTGGAAGGGCTTGGAATGTGTTTTCTGGGGCCCTATTTGGAATTCCACACCGATGCTGGATAGGGCTATGTTTCGGGTTGCTCAGAAAGTGCGTACACAGAGGGTTCATGTGTATGTGTGGCTGTGTGAAGGCTCCCCTGGGGAGTTCAGTTGTATCCAAAGCCTTTCTCTGCGGGCACTTTTTGATTGGCGAAAGGGGCTTTGAACGCGTTTTCTTTGGACCATTTTTGAATTCCTCTCCGATGCCGGGTAAGGCTATGTTTTGGGTTGCACAGAAAGAGCAAACACAGAGGGTCCAGCTGCATGTGTGGCTGCGTGAAGGCTCCCCTGGGGAGTTCACTTGTACCCAAAGCCTTCCTTTGAGGGCAAGTTTTGATGGGCGAAAGGGGTTTGGAATGCGTTTTCTCGGGCCCTATTTGGACTTCCTCTCCGATGCCGGGTAGGGCTATGTTTCGGGTTGCTCAGAAAGAGCGAACACAGATGGTTCATGTGCATGTGGGGCTGCATGAATGCTCCAATGGGGAGTTCCGTTGTACCCAAAGACTTCCTCTAGGGGCACTTTTTGATGGGCGAAATGGGCTTTGAATGTGTTTTCTGGGGCCTTATTTGGAATTCCACTCCGATGCTGGATATGGCTATGTTTCGGGTTGCTCAGAAAGAGCGAACACAGAGGGTTCATGTGTATGTGGGGCTGAATGAATGCTCCCCTGGGGAGTTCAGTTGTATTCAAAGCCTTCATTTGAGGGCACTTTTTGATGGGCAAAAGGGGCTTTGAACGCGTTTTCTTTGGAGCTTTTTTGAATTCGTCTGCGATGCCTGGTAGGGCTATATTTCGGGTTGCTTACAAAGAGCAAACACAGAGGGTTCATGTGCATGTGAGGCTGCATGAATGCTCTCCTGGGGAGTTCAGTTTTATCCAAAGCGTAACGTTGAGGGCACTTTTTGATGGGCGAAAGGGGATTTGAATGCGTTTTCTGGGGCTCTATTTGGAGTTCTTTTTTGATACTGGGTAGGGCTATGTTTCCGGTTGCTCAGAAAGAGTGAATACAGAGGGTCCAGTTGCAAGTGTGGCTGTGTGAAGGCTCCCCTGGGGAGTTCAGTTGTATCCCAAGCCTTCCTTTGAGGGCACTTTTTGATGGGCGAAAGGGGCTTGGAATGCGTTTTCTGGGGCCGTATTTGGACTTCATCTCCGATGACAGGTAGGCTTAAATTTTGGGTTGCTCAGAAAGAGCGAACACAGAGCGTCCAGCTGCATGTGGGGCTGCATGAATGCTCCCCTGGGGAGTTCAGTTGTACCCAAAGCCTTCCTTTGAGGGCACTTTTTGATGGTCGGAAGGGGTTGGAATGTGTTTTCTGGGGCCCTATTTGAATTCCACACCGATGCTGGGTAGGGGTATGTTTCGGGTTGTTCAGAAAGAGCAAACACAGAGGGTCCATCTGCATGTGGGGCTGCGTGAAGGCTCGCCTGGGGAGTTCACTTCTACCCAGAGACTTCTTCTGTGGGCACTTTTTGATGTGCGAAAGGGGCTTGGAACGCATTTTTTTAGACCTTTTTTGAATTCCTCTCTGATGCCAGATAGGGCTATGTTTCGCGTTGTTCAGAAAGAGGAAACACAGAGGGTCCAGTTTCATGTGTGGCTGCGTGAAGGCTTGCCTGGGGAGTTCAGTTGTACCCAAAGCCTTCCTTTGAGGGCAAGTTTTGATGGGCTAAAGGGGCTTGGAATGCGTTTTCTGGGGCCATATTTGGAATTCCACTCCGATGCTGGATAGGGTTTTATTTCGGGTTGCTCAGAAAGAGCGAACACACAGGGTGCAGTTGCATGTGTGGTTGCGTAAATGCTCCCCTGGGGAGTTAAGTTGTATCCAATGCCTTCCTTTGAGGGCAAGTTTTGATGGGCTAAAGGGGCTTTGAATGCGTTTTCTTTGGACCTTTTTTGAATTCCTCTCCAAAGCAGGGAACGGCTATGTTTCGTATTGCTCAGAAAGAGCGAACACAGAGGGTCCAGTTGCATGTGTGGCTGCGTGAAGGCTCCCCTGGGGAGTTCAGTTGTATCCCTAGACTTCTTTTGAGGGCACTTTTTGATGGGAGAAACTGGATTGGAATGCTTTTTTGGGGCCGTAATTGGACTTCCTCTCCGATGACAGGTAGGGTTATGTTTCAGCTTCCTCAGAAGGAGCGAACACAGATGGTTCATGTGCATGTGGGGCTGCATGAATGCTCCTTTGGGGAGTTCAGTTGTATCCAAAGCCTTCCTTTGAGGGCACTTTTTGGTAGGCGAAAGGGGCTTTGAACGCGTTTTCTTTGGACTTTTTTTGAATTTCTCTGCAATGTCGTGTAAAGCTATTTTTCGGGTTGCTCAGAAAGAGCGAAGAAAGAGGGTTCAGTTGCATGTGGGGAAATGTAAAGGCTCCCCTGGGGAGTTCAGTTGTTCCCAAGGCCTTCCTTTGAGAGCACTTTTTGATGGGCGAAAGGGGCTTGGAACGCGTTTTCATGGGCCTTATTTTGAATTCCTCTCCGACACCGGGTAGGGATATGTTTCGGGTTGATAAAAAAGAGCAAACAGAGAGGGTGCAGTTGCATGTGGGGCACCGTAAAGGCTCCCCTGGGGAGTTCAGTTCTACCCAATGCCTTCATACGAGGGCACTTTTTGATGGGCCAAAGGGGCTTTGAACGCGTTTTACTTGGACCTTTTTTGAATTCCTCTCCGATGCCGGGTAGCGCTATGTTTTGGGTTACTAAGAAAGAGCGAACACAGAGGGTCCAGCTGCATATGTGGCTGCGTGAAGGCTCGCCTGGGGAGTTCAGTTGTACCCAATGCCTTCCTTTGAGGGCACTTTTTGATGGGCGAAAGGGGCTTTGAACGCGTTTTCTGGGGCCGTATTTGGACTTCCTCTCCGATGACAGGTAGGGTATGTTTTGGGTTGCTCAGAAAGATTGAACACAGAGAGTCTAGTTGCATGTGGGGCTGCATGAATGCTCTCCTGGGGAGTTTAGTTTTACCCAAAGCCTTCCTTTGAGGGCACTTTCTGATGGGTGAAAGGGACTTTGAACACTTTTTCAGTGGACATTTTTTGAATTCATCTCCGATGCCAGGTAAAGCTATGTTTCGGCTTGCTCAGGAAGTGCGAACACAGAGGGTCCAGCAGCATGTGGGGCTGCATGAATGCTCTTCTGGGGAGTTCAGTTGTACCCAATGCCTTCCTTTGAGGGCTAGTTTTGATGGGTAAAAGGTGCTTGGAATGCGTTTTCTGGGGCCCTATTTGGACTTCCTCTCCGATACCGGGTAGGGCTATGTTTCAGGTTGCTCAGAAAGAGCGAACACAGAGGGTCCAGTTGCATGTGTGGCTGCGTGAAGGCTCCCCTGGGGAGTTCAGTTGTACCTAAAGCCTTCCTTTGAGAAAAATTTTTGAAGGGCAAAAGAGGCTTGGAACGCGTTTTCTTTGGATATTTTTGAATTCCTCTCTGATGCCGGGTATTGCGATGTTTCAGGTTGCTCAGAAAGAGCGAACACAATGGGTCCAGCTGCATTTGTGACTGCGTGAAGGCTCCCCTGGGGAGTACACTTGTAACCAAAGACTTCTTCTGTGGGCACTTTTTGATGGGAGAAAGGGGCTTGGAACGCATTTTCTTTGGACCTTTTTTGAATTCCTCTGCGATGCCCGATAGGGCTATGTTTCAGATTGCTCAGAAAGAGCGAACACAGAGGGTTCAGTTGCATGTGTGGCAGCGTGAAGGCTCCCCTGGGAAGTTCAGTTGTACCCAAAGCCTTCCTCTGGGGGCACTTTTTGATGGGCGAAAGGGGATTTGAACGCCTTTTCTGGGGACCTATTTGGAATTCCTCTCCCATGCTGGGTACGGTTATGTTTCAGGTTGCTCAGAAAAAGCAAATACAGAGGGTCCAGCTGCATGCGGGTTTGCATGAATGCTCATCTGGGGAGTTCAGTTGTACAAAATGCCTTCCTTTGATTTGACTTTTTGATGGGCGAAATGGGCTTTGAACGCGTTATCTGGGGCCCTATTTGGACTTCCTCTCCGATACCGGGTAGGGCTATGTTTCAGGTTGCTCAGAAAGAGCGAACACAGAGGGTCCAGTTGCATGTGTGGCTGCGTGAAGGCTCCCCTGGGGAGTTCACTTGTACCCAGAGACTTCTTCTGTGGGCACTTTTTGATGTGCGAAAGGTGCTTTGCACGCGTTTTCTGGGGCCATATTTGGACTTCCTCTCCGATGACAGGTAGGGCGATGTTTTTGGTTGCTCAGAAAGAGCGAACACTGAGGGTCCAGCTGCATGTGGAGCTGTATGAAGGCTCCCCTGGGGAGTTCTGTTGTACCCAAAGCCTTCCTTTGAGGGCACATTTTCATGGGCGAAAGGGGCTTTGAACGCGTTTTCTGGGGCCCTATTTGGACTTCCTCTCCGATACTGGGTACGGCTATGTTTCAGGTTGCTCAGAAAAAGCGAATACAGAGGGTCCAGCTGCATGCGGGTTTGCATGAATGCTCATCTGGGGAGTTCAGTTGTACAAAATGCCTTCGTTTGATTTGACTTTTTGATGGGCGAAATGGGCTTTGAACGCGTTATCTGGGGCCCTATTTGGACTTCCTCTC
Organism: Mergus octosetaceus; assembly: GCA_036873955.1. NCBI lineage: Eukaryota > Metazoa > Chordata > Aves > Anseriformes > Anatidae > Mergus > Mergus octosetaceus. The sequence goes on from CM072311.1 coordinate 302,807, forward strand.
CAATACCGGGTAGGGCTATGTTTCAGGTTGCTCAGAAAGAGCGAACACAGAGGGTCCAGTTGCATGTGTGGCTGCGTGAAGGCTCGCCTGGGGAGTTCACTTGTACCCAGAGACTTCTTCTGTGGGCACTTTTTGATGTGCGAAAGGGGCTTGGAACGCATTTTTTTAGACCTTTTTTGAATTCCTCTCCCATGCTCTGTATGGCTATGTTTCGGGTTTCTCAGAAAGAGCGAACACAGAGGGTCCAGTTGCATGTGTGGCTGCGTGAAGGCTCCCCTGGGGAGTTCAGTTGTACCCAATGCCTTGCTTTGTGGTCACTTTTTAATGGGCGAAAGGGGCTTGGAATGCGTTTTCTGGGGCCCTATTTGGATTTCCTCTCCGATACCGGGTAGGGATATGTTTCGGGTTTCTCAGAAAGAGGAAACACAGAGGGTCCAGCTGCATTTGTGGCTGCATGAATGCTCTCCTGGGGAATTCAGTTGTATCCAAAGCCTTCCATTGAGAGCAATTTTTGATGGGCGAATGGGGCTTTGAACGCGTTTTCTTTGGACATTTTTGAATTCCTCTCTGATGCCGGGAACGGCTATGTTTCAGGTTGCTCAGAAAGAGCGAACACAGAGGGTCCAGATGCATGTGTGGCTGCGTGAAGACTCCCCTGAGGAGTTCAGTTGTACCCAATGCCTTCCTTTGAGGGCACTTTTTGATGGGCGAAAGGGGCTTTGAACGCGTTTTCTGGGGCCGTATTTGGACTTCCTCTCCGATGACAGGTAGGGTATGTTTTGGGTTGCTCAGAAAGAGCGAACACAGAGAGTCTAGTTGCATGTGGGGCTGCATGAATGCTCTCCTGGGGAGTTTAGTTTTACCCAAAGCCTTCCTTTGAGGGCACTTCCTGATGGGTGAAAGGGACTTTGAACACTTTTTCAGTGGACATTTTTTGAATTCATCTCCGATGCCAGGTAAAGCTATGTTTCGGCTTGCTCAGGAAGTGCGAACACAGAGGGTCCAGCAGCATGTGGGGCTGCATGAATGCTCTTCTGGGGAGTTCAGTTGTACCCAATGCCTTCCTTTGAGGGCTAGTTTTGATGGGCTAAAGGTGCTTGGAATGCGTTTTCTGGGGCCCTATTTGGACTTCCTCTCCGATACCGGGTAGGGCTATGTTTCAGGTTGCTCAGAAAGAGCGAACACAGAGGGTCCAGTTGCATGTGTGGCTGCGTGAAGGCTCCCCTGGGGAGTTCAGTTGTACCTAAAGCCTTCCTTTGAGAAAAATTTTTGAAGGGCAAAAGAGGCTTGGAACGCGTTTTCTTTGGATATTTTTGAATTCCTCTCCGATGCCGGGTATTGCGATGTTTCAGGTTGCTCAGAAAGAGCGAACACAATGGGTCCATCTGCATTTGTGACTGCGTGAAGGCTCCCCTGGGGAGTACACTTGTAACCAAAGACTTCTTCTGTGGGCACTTTTTGATGGGCGAAATGGGCTTTGAACGCGTTATCTGGGGCCCTATTTGGACTTCCTCTCCGATACCGGGTAGGGCTATGTTTCAGGTTGCTCAGAAAGAGCGAACACAGAGGGTCCAGTTGCATGTGTGGCTGCGTGAAGGCTCCCCTGGGGAGTTCACTTGTACCCAGAGACTTCTTCTCTGGGCACTTTTTGATGTGCGAAAGGTGCTTTGCACGCGTTTTCTGGGGCCATATTTGGACTTCCTCTCCGATGACAGGTAGGGCGATGTTTTTGGTTGCTCAGAAAGAGCGAACACTGAGGGTCCAGCTGCATGTGGAGCTGCGTGAAGGCTCCCCTGGGGAGTTCTGTTGTACCCAAAGCCTTCCTTTGAGGGCACATTTTCATGGGTGAAAGGGGCTTTGAACGCGTTTTCTGGGGCCCTATTTGGACTTCCTCTCCGATACCGGGAACGGCTATGTTTCAGGTTGCTCAGAAAGAGCGAACACAGAGGGTCCAGATGCATGTGTGGCTGCGTGAAGCCTTCCCTGGGGAGTTCAGTTGTACCCAAAGCCTTCCTTTGAGGGCACTTTTTGATGGGCAAAATGGGCTTTGAACGTGTTTTCTTTGGACATTTTTTGAATTCCTCTCCCATGCCGGATAGGGCAATGTTTTGTGTTGCTCAGAAGGAGCGAACACAGAGAGTCTAGTTGCATGTGGGGCTGCATGAATGCTCTCCTGGGGAGTTTAGTTTTAGCCAAAGCCTTCTTCTGGGGGCACTTTTTGATGTGCGAAAGGGGCTTGGAACGCATTTTTTTAGACCTTTTTTGAATTCCTCTCCCATGCTCTGTATGGCTATGTTTCGGGTTTCTCAGAAAGAGCGAACACAGAGGGTCCAGTTGCATGTGTGGCTGCGTGAAGGCTCCCCTGGGGAGTTCAGTTGTACCCAATGCCTTCCTTTGTGGTCACTTTTTAATGGGCGATAGGGGCTTGGAATGCGTTTTCTGGGGCCCTATTTGGATTTCCTCTCCGATACCGGGTAGGGATATGTTTCGGGTTTCTCAGAAAGAGGAAACACAGAGGGTCCAGCTGCATTTGTGGCTGCATGAATGCTCTCCTGGGGAATTCAGTTGTATCCAAAGCCTTCCACTGAGAGCAATTTTTGATGGGCGAATGGGGCTTTGAACGCGTTTTCTTTGGACATTTTTGAATTCCTCTCCGATGCCGGGTACGGTTATGTTTCGTGTTGCTCAGAAAGAGCGAACACAGAGGGTCCAGTTGCATGTGTGGCTGCGTGAAGACTCCCCTGAGGAGTTCAGTTGTACCCAATGCCTTCCTTTGAGGGCACTTTTTGATGGGCGAAAGGGGCTTTGAACGCGTTTTCTGGGGCCATATTTGGACTTCCTCTCCGATGACAGGTAGGGTATGTTTTGGGTTGCTCAGAAAGAGCGAACACAGAGAGTCTAGTTGCTTGTGGGGCTGCATGAATGCTCTCCTGGGGAGTTTAGTTTTACCCAAAGCCTTCCTTTGAGGGCACTTTCTGATGGGTGAAAGGGACTTTGAACACTTTTTCAGTGGACATTTTTTGAATTCATCTCCGATGCCAGGTAAAGCTATGTTTCGGCTTGCTCAGGAAGTGCGAACACAGAGGGTCCAGCAGCATGTGGGGCTGCATGAATGCTCTTCTGGGGAGTTCAGTTGTACCCAATGCCTTCCTTTGAGGGCTAGTTTTGATGGGTAAAAGGTGCTTGGAATGCGTTTTCTGGGGCCCTATTTGGACTTCCTCTCCGATACCGGGTAGGGCTATGTTTCAGGTTGCTCAGAAAGAGCGAACACAGAGGGTCCAGTTGCATGTGTGGCTGCGTGAAGGCTCCCCTGGGGAGTTCAGTTGTACCTAAAGCCTTCCTTTGAGAAAAATTTTTGAAGGGCAAAAGAGGCTTGGAACGCGTTTTCTTTGGATATTTTTGAATTCCTCTCCGATGCCGGGTATTGCGATGTTTCAGGTTGCTCAGAAAGAGCGAACACAATGGGTCCATCTGCATTTGTGACTGCGTGAAGGCTCCCCTGGGGAGTACACTTGTAACCAAAGACTTCTTCTGTGGGCACTTTTTGATGGGAGAAAGGGGCTTGGAACGCATTTTCTTTGGACCTTTTTTGAATTCCTCTGCGATGCCGGATAGGGCTATGTTTCGGATTGCTCAGAAAGAGCGAACACAGAGGGTTCAGTTGCATGTGTGGCAGCGTGAAGGCTCCCCTGGGAAGTTCAGTTGTACCCAAAGCCTTCCTCTGGGGGCACTTTTTGATGGGCGAAAGGGGATTTGAACGCCTTTTCTGGGGACCTATTTGGAATTCCTCTCCCATGCTGGGTACGGCTATGTTTCAGGTTGCTCAGAAAAAGCGAATACAGAGGGTCCAGCTGCATGCGGGTTTGCATGAATGCTCATCTGGGGAGTTCAGTTGTACAAAATGCCTTCCTTTGATTTGACTTTTTGATGGGCGAAATGGGCTTTGAACGCGTTATCTGGGGCCCTATTTGGACTTCCTCTCCGATACCGGGTAGGGCTATGTTTCAGGTTGCTCAGAAAGAGCGAACACAGAGGGTCCAGTTGCATGTGTGGCTGCGTGAAGGCTCCCCTGGGGAGTTCACTTGTACCCAGAGACTTCTTCTGTGGGCACTTTTTGATGTGCGAAAGGTGCTTTGCACGCGTTTTCTGGGGCCATATATGGACTTCCTCTCCGATGACAGGTAGGGCGATGTTTTTGGTTGCTCAGAAAGAGCGAACACTGAGGGTCCAGCTGCATGTGGAGCTGCGTGAAGGCTCCCCTGGGGAGTTCTGTTGTACCCAAAGCCTTCCTTTGAGGGCACATTTTCATGGGCGAAAGGGGCTTTGAACGCGTTTTCTGGGGCCCTATTTGGACTTCCTCTCCGATACCGGGAACGGCTATGTTTCAGGTTGCTCAGAAAGAGCGAACACAGAGGGTCCAGATGCATGTGTGGCTGCGTGAAGCCTTCCCTGGGGAGTTCAGTTGTACCCAAAGCCTTCCTTTGAGGGCACTTTTTGATGGGCGAAAAGGGCTTGGAATGCGTTTTCTGGGGCCGTATTTGGACTTCCTCTCCGATGACAGGTAGGGTTATGTTTCGGGTTGCTCAGGAAGTGCGAACACAGAGGGTCCAGCAGCATGTGGGGCTGCATGAATGCTCTTCTGGGGAGTTCAGTTGTACCCAATGCCTTCCTTTGAGGGCTAGTTTTGATGGGTTAAATGTGCTTGGAATGCGTTTTCTGGGGCCCTATTTGGACTTCCTCTCCGATACCGGGTAGGGCTATGTTTCAGGTTGCTCAGAAAGAGCGAACACAGAGGGTCCAGTTGCATGTGTGGCTGCGTGAAGGCTCCCCTGGGGAGTTCAGTTGTACCTAAAGCCTTCCTTTGAGAAAAATTTTTGAAGGGCAAAAGAGGCTTGGAACGCGTTTTCTTTGGATATTTTTGAATTCCTCTCCGATGCCGGGTATTGCGATGTTTCAGGTTGCTCAGAAAGAGCGAACACAATGGGTCCAGCTGCATTTGTGACTGCGTGAAGGCTCCCCTGGGGAGTACACTTGTAACCAAAGACTTCTTCTGTGGGCACTTTTTGATGGGAGAAAGGGGCTTGGAACGCATTTTCTTTGGACCTTTTTTGAATTCCTCTGCGATGCCGGATAGGGCTATGTTTCGGATTGCTCAGAAAGAGCGAACACAGAGGGTTCAGTTGCATGTGTGGCAGCGTGAAGGCTCCCCTGGGAAGTTCAGTTGTACCCAAAGCCTTCCTCTGGGGGCACTTTTTGATGGGCGAAAGGGGATTTGAACGCCTTTTCTGGGGACCTATTTGGAATTCCTCTCCCATGCTGGGTACGGCTATGTTTCAGGTTGCTCAGAAAAAGCGAATACAGAGGGTCCAGCTGCATGCGGGTTTGCATGAATGCTCATCTGGGGAGTTCAGTTGTACAAAATGCCTTCCTTTGATTTGACTTTTTGATGGGCGAAATGGGCTTTGAACGCGTTATCTGGGGCCCTATTTGGACTTCCTCTCCGATACCGGGTAGGGCTATGTTTCAGGTTGCTCAGAAAGAGCGAACACAGAGGGTCCAGTTGCATGTGTGGCTGCGTGAAGGCTCGCCTGGGGAGTTCACTTGTACCCAGAGACTTCTTCTGTGGGCACTTTTTGATGTGCGAAAGGGGCTTGGAACGCATTTTTTTAGACCTTTTTTGAATTCCTCTCCCATGCTCTGTATGGCTATGTTTCGGGTTTCTCAGAAAGAGCGAACACAGAGGGTCCAGTTGCATGTGTGGCTGCGTGAAGGCTCCCCTGGGGAGTTCAGTTGTACCCAATGCCTTCCTTTGTGGTCACTTTTTAATGGGCGATAGGGGCTTGGAATGAGTTTTCTGGGGCCCTATTTGGATTTCCTCTCCGATACCGGGTAGGGATATGTTTCGGGTTTCTCAGAAAGAGGAAACACAGAGGGTCCAGCTGCATTTGTGGCTGCATGAATGCTCTCCTGGGGAATTCAGTTGTATCCAAAGCCTTCCACTGAGAGCAATTTTTGATGGGCGAATGGGGCTTTGAACGCGTTTTCTTTGGACATTTTTGAATTCCTCTCCGATGCCGGGTACGGTTATGTTTCGTGTTGCTCAGAAAGAGCGAACACAGAGGGTCCAGTTGCATGTGTGGCTGCGTGAAGACTCCCCTGAGGAGTTCAGTTGTACCCAATGCCTTCCTTTGAGGGCACTTTTTGATGGGCGAAAGGGGCTTTGAACGCGTTTTCTGGGGCCGTATTTGGACTTCCTCTCCGATGACAGGTAGGGTATGTTTTGGGTTGCTCAGAAAGAGCGAACACAGAGAGTCTAGTTGCATGTGGGGCTGCATGAATGCTCTCCTGGGGAGTTTAGTTTTACCCAAAGCCTTCCTTTGAGGGCACTTTCTGATGGGTGAAAGGGACTTTGAACACTTTTTCATTGGAAATTTTTTGAATTCATCTCCGATGCCAGGTAAAGCTATGTTTCGGGTTGCTCAGGAAGTGCGAACACAGAGGGTCCAGCAGCATGTGGGGCTGCATGAATGCTCTTCTGGGGAGTTCAGTTGTACCCAATGCCTTCCTTTGAGGGCTAGTTTTGATGGGTTAAATGTGCTTGGAATGCGTTTTCTGGGGCCCTATTTGGACTTCCTCTCCGATACCGGGTAGGGCTATGTTTCAGGTTGCTCAGAAAGAGCGAACACAGAGGGTCCAGTTGCATGTGTGGCTGCGTGAAGGCTCCCCTGGGGAGTTCAGTTGTACCTAAAGCCTTCCTTTGAGAAAAATTTTTGAAGGGCAAAAGAGGCTTGGAACGCGTTTTCTTTGGATATTTTTGAATTCCTCTCCGATGCCGGGTATTGCGATGTTTCAGGTTGCTCAGAAAGAGCGAACACAATGGGTCCATCTGCATTTGTGACTGCGTGAAGGCTCCCCTGGGGAGTACACTTGTAACCAAAGACTTCTTCTGTGGGCACTTTTTGATGGGAGAAAGGGGCTTGGAACGCATTTTCTTTGGACCTTTTTTGAATTCCTCTGCGATGCCGGATAGGGCTATGTTTCGGATTGCTCAGAAAGAGCGAACACAGAGGGTTCAGTTGCATGTGTGGCAGCGTGAAGGCTCCCCTGGGAAGTTCAGTTGTACCCAAAGCCTTCCTCTGGGGGCACTTTTTGATGGGCGAAAGGGGATTTGAACGCCTTTTCTGGGGACCTATTTGGAATTCCTCTCCCATGCTGGGTACGGCTATGTTTCAGGTTGCTCAGAAAAAGCGAATACAGAGGGTCCAGCTGCATGCGGGTTTGCATGAATGCTCATCTGGGGAGTTCAGTTGTACAAAATGCCTTCCTTTGATTTGACTTTTTGATGGGCGAAATGGGCTTTGAACGCGTTATCTGGGGCCCTATTTGGACTTCCTCTCCGATACCGGGTAGGGCTATGTTTCAGGTTGCTCAGAAAGAGCGAACACAGAGGGTCCAGTTGCATGTGTGGCTGCGTGAAGGCTCCCCTGGGGAGTTCACTTGTACCCAATGCCTTCCTTTGAGGGCACTTTTTGATGGGCGAAAGGGGCTTTGAACGCGTTTTCTTTGGACATTTTTGAATTCCTCTCCGATGCCGGGTACGGTTATGTTTCGTGTTGCTCAGAAAGAGCGAACACAGAGGGTCCAGTTGCATGTGTGGCTGCGTGAAGACTCCCCTGAGGAGTTCAGTTGTACCCAATGCCTTCCTTTGAGGGCACTTTTTGATGGGCGAAAGGGGCTTTGAACGCGTTTTCTGGGGCCGTATTTGGACTTCCTCTCCGATGACAGGTAGGGTATGTTTTGGGTTGCTCAGAAAGAGCGAACACAGAGAGTCTAGTTGCATGTGGGGCTGCATGAATGCTCTCCTGGGGAGTTTAGTTTTACCCAAAGCCTTCCTTTGAGGGCACTTTCTGATGGGTGAAAGGGACTTTGAACACTTTTTCATTGGAAATTTTTTGAATTCATCTCCGATGCCAGGTAAAGCTATGTTTCGGGTTGCTCAGGAAGTGCGAACACAGAGGGTCCAGCAGCATGTGGGGCTGCATGAATGCTCTTCTGGGGAGTTCAGTTGTACCCAATGCCTTCCTTTGAGGGCTAGTTTTGATGGGTTAAATGTGCTTGGAATGCGTTTTCTGGGGCCCTATTTGGACTTCCTCTCCGATACCGGGTAGGGCTATGTTTCAGGTTGCTCAGAAAGAGCGAACACAGAGGGTCCAGTTGCATGTGTGGCTGCGTGAAGGCTCCCCTGGGGAGTTCAGTTGTACCTAAAGCCTTCCTTTGAGAAAAATTTTTGAAGGGCAAAAGAGGCTTGGAACGCGTTTTCTTTGGATATTTTTGAATTCCTCTCCGATGCCGGGTATTGCGATGTTTCAGGTTGCTCAGAAAGAGCGAACACAATGGGTCCATCTGCATTTGTGACTGCGTGAAGGCTCCCCTGGGGAGTACACTTGTAACCAAAGACTTCTTCTGTGGGCACTTTTTGATGGGAGAAAGGGGCTTGGAACGCATTTTCTTTGGACCTTTTTTGAATTCCTCTGCGATGCCGGATAGGGCTATGTTTCGGATTGCTCAGAAAGAGCGAACACAGAGGGTTCAGTTGCATGTGTGGCAGCGTGAAGGCTCCCCTGGGAAGTTCAGTTGTACCCAAAGCCTTCCTCTGGGGGCACTTTTTGATGGGCGAAAGGGGATTTGAACGCCTTTTCTGGGGACCTATTTGGAATTCCTCTCCCATGCTGGGTACGGCTATGTTTCAGGTTGCTCAGAAAAAGCGAATACAGAGGGTCCAGCTGCATGCGGGTTTGCATGAATGCTCATCTGGGGAGTTCAGTTGTACAAAATGCCTTCCTTTGATTTGACTTTTTGATGGGCGAAATGGGCTTTGAACGCGTTATCTGGGGCCCTATTTGGACTTCCTCTCCGATACCGGGTAGGGCTATGTTTCAGGTTGCTCAGAAAGAGCGAACACAGAGGGTCCAGTTGCATGTGTGGCTGCGTGAAGGCTCCCCTGGGGAGTTCACTTGTACCCAAAGCCTTCCTTTGAGGGCACATTTTCATGGGCGAAAGGGGCTTTGAACGCGTTTTCTGGGGCCCTATTTGGACTTCCTCTCCGATACCGGGAACGGCTATGTTTCAGGTTGCTCAGAAAGAGCGAACACAGAGGGTCCAGATGCATGTGTGGCTGCGTGAAGCCTTCCCTGGGGAGTTCAGTTGTACCCAAAGCCTTCCTTTGAGGGCACTTTTTGATGGGCGAAATGGGCTTTGAACGTGTTTTCTTTGGACATTTTTTGAATTCCTCTCCCATGCCGGATAGGGCAATGTTTTGTGTTGCTCAGAAGGAGCGAACACAGAGAGTCTAGTTGCATGTGGGGCTGCATGAATGCTCTCCTGGGGAGTTTAGTTTAACCCAAAGCCTTCTTCTGGGGGCACTTTTAGATGGGCGAAAGGGGCTGGTAATGCGTTTACTTTGGTCCTATTTGGAATTCTTCTGCAATGTCGGGTAGGGCTATGTTTCCGTTTGCTCAGAAAGAGCGAACACAGAGGGTCCAGTAGCATGTGTGGCTGCGTGAAGGCTCCCCTGGGGAGTTCAGTTGTACCCAAAGCCTATCTTTGAGGGCACTTTTTGATGAGCGAAATGGGCTTTGAACGCCTTTTCTGGGGCCCTATTTTGAATTCCTCTCCAATGTCGTGTAGGGCTATGTGTTGGGTTGCTAAGAAAGAGCGAACACAGAGGGTCTAGCTGCATTTCTGGCTGCGTGAAGGCTCCCCTAGGGAGTTCAGTTGTACCCAAAGCCTTACTCTGTGGGCACTTTTTGATGGGCGAAAGGGGCTTGGAACGCATTTTCTTTGGACCTATTTGGACTTCCTCTCTGATGCTGGGTAGGGCTATGTTTCAGGTTGCTCAGAAAGAGCGAACACAGAGGGTCCAGTTGCATGTGGGGCTGCGTGAAGGCTCCCCTGGGGAGTTCAGTTGTACCCAAAGCCTACCTTTGAGGGCACTTTTTGATGGGCGAAATGGGCTTTGAACGCCTTTTCTGGGGTCCTATTTTGAATTCCTCTCCAATGCCGTGTAGGGTTATGTGTTTGGTTGCTAAGAAAGAGCGAACACTGAGGGTCTAGCTGCATTTCTGGCTGCGTGAAGGCTCCCCTGGGGTATTCAGTTGTACCCAAAGCCTTCCATTGAGGGCACTTTTTGATGGGCGAAAGGCTCTTTGAACGCGTTTTCTCGGGCCCTATTTGGACTTCCTCTCCCATGCTGGGTAGGGCTATGTTTCTGCTTGCTCAGAAAGAGCGAACACAAAGAGTCCAGATGCATGTGGGGCTGCGTGAAGGCTTCCCTGGGGAGTTCACTTGTACCCAAAGCCTTCTTCTCTGGGCACATTTCATGGGCGAAAGGGGTTGGTAATGCGTTTACTTTGGTCCTATTTGGAATTCTTCTGCGATGCCGGGTAGGGCTATGTTTCGGGTTGCTCAGAAAGAGCGAACACAGAGGGTCCAGTTGCATGTGGGGCTGCGTGAAGGCTCCCCTGGGGAGTTCAGTTGTACCCAAAGCCTTCCTTTGAGTGCACTTTTTGATGTGCGAAATGGGCTTTGAACGCGTTTTCTGGGGCCCTATTTTGAATTCCTCTCCGATGCCGTGTATGGCTATGTGTTGGGTTGTTAAGAAAGAGCGAACACAGATGGTCTAGCTGCATTTGTGGCTGCGTGAAGGCTCCCCTAGGGAGTTTAGTTGTACCCAAAGCCTTCCTCTGGGGGCACTTTTTGATGGGCGAAAGGGGCTTGGAACGCATTTTCTTTGGACCTATTTGGACTTCCTCTCTGATGCTGGGTAGGGCTATGTTTCAGGTTGCTCAGAAAGAGCGAACACAGAGGGTCCAGTTGCATGTGGGGCTGCGTGAAGGCTCCCCTGGGGAGTTCAGTTGTACCCAAAGCCTACCTTTGAGGGCACTTTTTGATGGGCGAAATGGGCTTTGAACGCCTTTTCTGGGGTCCTATTTTGAATTCCTCTCCAATGCCGTGTAGGGTTATGTGTTTGGTTGCTAAGAAAGAGCGAACACTGAGGGTCTAGCTGCATTTCTGGCTGCGTGAAGGCTCCCCTGGGGTATTCAGTTGTACCCAAAGCCTTCCATTGAGGGCACTTTTTGATGGGCGAAAGGCTCTTTGAACGCGTTTTCTCGGGCCCTATTTGGACTTCCTCTCCCATGCTGGGTAGGGCTATGTTTCTGCTTGCTCAGAAAGAGCGAACACAAAGAGTCCAGATGCATGTGGGGCTGCGTGAAGGCTTCCCTGGGGAGTTCACTTGTACCCAAAGCCTTCTTCTCTGGGCACATTTCATGGGCGAAAGGGGTTGGTAATGCGTTTACTTTGGTCCTATTTGGAATTCTTCTGCGATGCCGGGTAGGGCTATGTTTCGGGTTGCTCAGAAAGAGCGAACACAGAGGGTCCAGTTGCATGTGGGGCTGCGTGAAGGCTCCCCTGGGGAGTTCAGTTGTACCCAAAGCCTTCCTTTGAGTGCACTTTTTGATGTGCGAAATGGGCTTTGAACGCGTTTTCTGGGGCCCTATTTTGAATTCCTCTCCGATGCCGTGTATGGCTATGTGTTGGGTTGTTAAGAAAGAGCGAACACAGATGGTCTAGCTGCATTTGTGGCTGCGTGAAGGCTCCCCTAGGGAGTTTAGTTGTACCCAAAGCCTTCCTCTGGGGGCACTTTTTGATGGGCGAAAGGGGCTTGGAACGCATTTTCTTTGGACGTATTTGGACTTCCTCTCTGATGCTGGGTAGGGCTATGTTTCGGGTTGCTCAGAATGAGTGAACACAGAGTGTCCAGTTGCACGTGGGGCTGCGTGACGGCTCCCCTGGGGAGTTCAGTTGTACCCAAAGCCTTCCTTTGAGGGCACTTTTTGATGGGCGAAAGGGTCTTTGAACGCGTTTTCTGGGGCCCTATTTTGAATTCCTCTCCGATGCCGCTTAGGGGTATGTTTTGGGTTGCTCAGAAAGAGCGAACACAGAGGGTCCAGTTGAATGTGTGGCTGCGTGAAGGCTCCCCTGGGGAGTTCAGATGTATCCAAAGCCTTCCTTTGAGGCCTAGTTTTGATGGGCAAAAGGGTCTTGGAATGCGTTTTCTGGGGCCGTATTTGGACTTCGTCTCCGATGCCAGGAAAGGCTTTGTTTCGGGTTGCTCAGAAAGAGCGAACACAGAGGGTCCAGTTGCATGTGTGGCTGCGTGAAGGCTCGCCTGGGGAGTTCAGTAGTATCCAAAGCCGTCCTTTGAGAGCAATTTTTGATGGGTGAAAGGGGCTTTGAACGCTTTTTCTTTGGACATTTTTGAATTCCTCTCCGATGCCAGGTAGGGCTATGTTTCAGGTTGCTCAGAAAGAGCTAACAAAGAGGGTCCAGTTGCATGTTGGACTGCGTGAATGCTCCCGTGGGGAGTTCAGTTGTACTAAAAGCCTTCCTTTGAGGGCACTTTTTGATGGGCGAAAGGGGCTTTGAACGCGATTTCTGGGGCCCTATTTTAATTCCTCTCCGATGCCGGATAGGTCTATGTGTTGGGTTGCTCATAAAGAGCGAACACAGAGGGTCTAGCTGCATTTGTGGCTGCGTGAAGGCTACCCTGGGGAGTTCAGTTGTACCCAAAGCCTTCCTCTGGGGGCACTTTTGATGGGCAAAAGGGGCTTTGAACGCGTTGTCTAGGGCCCTATTTTGAATTCCTTTCCCATGCTTGGTACGGCTAAGTTTCATGTTGCTTAGAAAGAGCGAACACAGAGGATCCAGCTGCATGTGGGACTGCGTAAATGCTCTCCTGTGGAGATCAGTTGTACGCAAGGCCTTCCTCTGAGGGCACCTTTTTTTTTTTTGCGAAAGGGGCTTTGAATGCATTTTCTAGGGCCCTATTTGGAATTCCTCTCCCATGCTTGGTAAGGCTATGTTTCGTGTTGCTCAGAAAGAGCGAACGCAGAGGGTCCAGTTGCATGTGTGGCTGCGTGAAGGCTCCCCTGGGGAGTTCAGTTGTATCCAAAGCCTTCCTTTGAGGGCAAGTTTTGATGGGCGAAAGGGGCTTGGAATTCGTTTTCTAGGGCCCTATTTGGAATTCCTCTCCAATGCCGGGGAAGGTTATGTTTCAGGTTGCTCAGAAAGAGCGAACACAGAGGGTTCAGTTGCATGTGGGCCTGCGTGAAGGCTCCCCTGGTGAGTTCATTTGTACCCAAAGCGTTCCTCTGGGGGCACTTTTTGATGGGCGAAAGGGGCTGGCAATGCGATTTCTTTGGTCCTATTTGGAATTCCTCTGCGATGCCGGGTAGGGCTAGTTTTAGGGTTGCTCAGAAAGAGCGAACACAGAGGGTTCATGTGCATGTTGGGCTGCATGAATGTCCCCCTGGGGAGTTCAGTTGTACCCAAAACCTTCCTTTGAGGGCAGCTTTTGATGGGCGAAAGGGGCTTTGAACGCATTTTCTTTAGACCTTTTTGAATTCCTCTCCCATTCCGGGTAGGTCTGTATTTTGGGATGCTCAGAAAGTGCGAACACAGAGCGTCCAGTTGCACATGTGGCTGCGTGAAGGCTCCCATGGGGTGTTCACTTGTACCCAAAGCCTTCTTCTGGGTGTACTTTTTGATGGGCTAAAGGGGCTTTGAATGCGGTTACTTTGGTACTATTTGGAATTCCTCTGCGATGCCGGGTAGTAATATGTTTCGGGTTGCTCAGAAAGAGCGAACACAGAGGGTCCAGTTGCATGTGTGGCTGCGTGAAGGCTCCCGTGGGGAGTTCACTTGTACACAAAGACTTCTTCTGGGGGCACTTTTTGATGGGCGAAAGGGCCTGGTAATGCGTTTACTTTCGTCTTATTTGGAATTCCTCTGCGAAGCCGGGTAGGGCTATGTTTCGGGTTACTCAGAAAGAGCGAACACAGAGGGTCCAGTTGCATGTGTGGCTGCGTAAAGGCTACCCTGGGGAATTCATTTGTACGCAAAGCCTTCCTCTGGCGGCACTTTTTGATGGGCGAAAGGGGCTTTGAACGCGTTTTCTTTGGACCTATTTGGACTTCTTCTCTGATGCTGGGTAGGGCTATATTTCGGCTTGCTTAGAAAGAGCAAACACAGAGGGTCCAGTTGCATGTGTGGCTGCGTGAAGGCTCCCCTGGGGAGTTCAGTTGTACCCTAAGCCTTCCTTTGAGGGCACTTTTTGATGGGCGAAAGGGGCTTTGAAGGCATTTTCTAGGGCCCAATTTTGAATTCCTCTCCCATGCTTGGTACGTCTATGTTTCTGGTTGCTCAGAAAGAACGAACACAGAGGATCCAGCTGCATTTGGGACTGTGTGAATGCTCTCCTGGGGAGACCATTTGTACGTAAGGCCTTCTTGGGGGCTGGTTTTGTTTTTGTGAAAGGGGTCTTGAACGCTTTTTCTGGGGCCCTATTTGGAATTCCTCTCCCATGCCTGGTATGGCTATGTTTCATTTTGCACAGAAAGAGCGAACAGAGAGGGTCAAATTGCATGTGGGGCTGCGTGAAGGCTACCCTGGGGAGTTCAGTTGTACCCTAAGCCTTCCTTTGAGGGCACTTTTTGATGGTCGAAAGGGGCTTTTAAAGCTTTTTCTGTGGCCCTATTTTGAATTCCTCTCCGATGCCGTGTAGAGCTATGTGTTGGGTTGCTCAGAAAGAGAGAACACAGAGGGTCTAGCTGCATCTGTGGCTGCGTGAAGGCTCCCCTGGGGAGTTCAGTTGTACCCAAAGCCTTCCTCTGGGGACACTTTTATATTGGCGAAAGGGGCTGGCAATGCGTTTTCTTTGGTTCTATTTGGAATTCCTTTGCGATGCCGGGTAGGGCTATGTTTCGGGTTGCTCACAAAGAGCGAACACAGAGGGTCTAGCTGCATCTGTGGCTGCGTGAAGGCTCCCCTGGGGAGTTCAGTTGTACCCAAAGTCTTCCTCTGGGGGCACTTTTTGATGGGCAAAAGGGGCTTGGAACGCGTTTTCTTTGGACCTTTTTTGAATTCCTCTCCGATGCTGCGTAGGGTTATGTTTTGGGATGCTCAGAAAACGCGAACGTAGAGGGTCCAGTTGCATGTGTGGCTGCGTGAAGGCTCCCCTGAGGTGTTCAGTTGTACCCAAAGCCTTCCTCTGGGGGCACTTTTTGATGGGCGAAAGGGGCTGGCAATGCGTTTTCTTTGGTTCTATTTGGAATTCCTCTGCGATGCCGGGTAGGGCTATGTTTCGGGTTGCTCAGAAAGAGCGAACACAGAAGGTCCAGTTGCATGTGTGGCTGCTGTAGTGGTTTAACCCGGCCGGCAGCTAAACACCACACAGCCGTTCGCTCACCCTCCCCCCTCCCCCTCTGGGATGGGGGAGAGAATTGGAAAGTGAGGCCTGTGAGTTAAGATAAAGACAGTGTAATTAGACAAAAAAAAATAAATAATAGTAATAATAATAATAATAATAATAATAATAATAATACAATGATGATAATAGTACTACTAATAATAACATGTACAAACAAGTGATGCACAATGCAATTGCTCACCACCCGCTGACCGATGCCCAGCCTAACCCCGAGCAGTCCAGCCAGCCCTCCCCCCGGCTAGCCACCCTATATATTGTTTAGCGTGACGTCAGATGGTATGGAATACCTCTTTGGCTAGTTTGGGTCACCTGTTCTGGGTCTGTCCCCTCCCAGTTCTTGCTGCACCCCCAGCCTGCCTGTTGACAGGACAGAGCAAGAAGTTGAGATGTCCTTGGCTTAGTACAAGCACTGCTCTGCAATAATTAAAACATCGGCGTGTTATCAGCACTCTTTTCATTCTAAGCCAAAGCATAGCATTCCACCGGCTACTAGGAACAAAATTAATTCTGTTCTAACTGAAACCAGGACATCTATCCACCCCTTATTCCATACCATTTATGTCATGCTCAGGTTACATTCTTTTCCATACATTCTAGTTAGTCACCATTCTTATCTAGGGTATATAGTAGTCATGATAGTGATTACATACAATATTATATAGTAATTAACATGGTACAATCCAATTCATGGGCTGTTCTCACCCAGTATTAAATCCCCTTGAGGTACACACCGGACCTCTCCGTTCTTTTGCATCACCCACCACGTATATCCAGGTCCCTGAGCAAAAGCATTTCCACGAATGGGTTTGCCTTTTCCTGAGGCAGGAGTAGCCCAGACCGTTTTACCCAGCATATTTCTTACATGCACTACAGGAACTTTATCCCCATCTACAGTACGTAACAGGTTTGATTGGGCAGGTCCAGTTCGGTTGGCGGATCCCCTAGTATTGACTAACCAGGTGGCCTTTGCCAAATGCGTATCCCAATTTTTGAACGTCCCAGCACCCATTGCTTTCAATGTAGTCTTTAACAGTCCATTATATCGTTCAACTTTCCCGGAGGCTGGTGCATGATAGGGGATGTGATACACCCACTCAATACCATGCTCTTTGGCCCAAGTGTCTATAAGGTTGTTTCGGAAATGAGTTCCATTGTCTGACTCTATTCTTTCTGGGGTGCCATGTCGCCATAGGACTTGTTTTTCAAGGCCCAGGATAGTGTTCCGGGCGGTGGCATGAGGCACAGGATATGTTTCCAGCCATCCAGTGGTTGCTTCCACCATTGTAAGTACATGGCGCTTGCCATTGCGAGTTTGAGGGAGTGTGATGTAATCAATCTGCCAGGCCTCTCCATATTTATATTTCAGCCATCGTCCTCCATACCAAAGAGGCTTTGACCGTTTGGCTTGCTTGATTGCAGCACATGTTTCACAGTCATGAATAACCTGTGCTACAGCGTCCATGGTCAGGTCCACCCCTCGATCACGAGCCCATCTGATGTTGCATCTCTACCTTGATGGCCTGAGGTGTCATGGGCCCATCGGGCTATAAATAATTCACCTTTATGCTGCCAATCCAGGTCCACCTGAGCTACTTCAATCTTAGCAGCCTGATCCACCTGCTGGTTGTTTTGATGTTCTTCAGTAGCCCGATTCTTGGGCATATGAGCATCTACGTGGCGTACCTTTACAGCCAGGTTCTCCACCCGAGCAGCAATATCTTGCCACAATGCAGCAGCCCAGATGGGTTTGCCCCTGCGCTGCCAGTTGTTTTGCTTCCATTGCTGTAACCATCCCCACAGGGCATTTGCTACCATCCATGAATCAGTGTAGAGATAGAGAACCGGCCATTTTTCTCGTTCAGCAATGTCTAAAGCCAGCTGAATGGCCTTTACTTCTGCAAACTGACTCAATTCACCTTCTCCCTCAGCAGCTTCTGCAACTCGTCGTGTAGGGCTCCATACAGCAGCCTTCCATCTCCGATGCTTCCCCACAATACGACAAGACCCATCAGTGAACAGGGCATATTTCTTCTCATTCTCTGGTAACTGGTTGTACAGTGGGGCTTCTTCAGCACGACCCACCTCCTCCTCTGATGATATCCCAAAGTATTTGCCTTCTGGCCAGTCCATAATCACTTCCAATATCCCTGGGCGACTGGGGTTTCCTATTCGAGCCCGCTGAGTAATCAGTGCAACCCACTTGCTCCATGTAGCATCGGTTGCATGATGTATAGGGGAGACCCTTCCTTTGAACATCCAGCCTAGTACTGGCAATCGGGGTGCTAGGAGGAGCTGCGCTTCAGTACCGACCACCTCCGAAGCAGATCGAACTCCTTCATATGCTGCCAATATTTCCTTTTCCGTTGGAGTGTAGCGGGCCTCAGATCCTCGGTATCCCCGACTCCAAAACCCCAGGGGCCGACCTCGAGTTTCCCCAGGTTCTTTCTGCCAGAGGCTCCAGGTGGGGCCGTTCTCCCCGGCTGCAGTGTAGAGCACATTCTTCACTTCTGGTCCTGTTCGGACTGGCCCAAGGGCTACTGCATGAACTATTTCCTGCTTAATTTGTTCAAAGGCCTGCCGTTGATCAGGGCCCCACTCAAACTCATTCTTCTTACGGGTTACTTGGTAAAGCGGGTTTACGATCAGACTGTAATTTGGAATGTGCATTCTCCAAAACCCCACAACACCTAGGAAAGTTTGTGTTTCTTTTTTGCTAGTTGGTGGAGACATAGCTGTTATTTTGTTGATCACATCCATTGGAATTTGACGACGTCCATCTTGCCATTTTATTCCTAAAAACTGGATCTCTCGTGCAGGTCCTTTGACTTTACTTTGTTTTATGGCAAAACCAGCTTTCAGAAGGATTTGGACTATTTTCTTTCCTTTCTCGAAAACTTCCTCTGCTGTGTCACCCCACACAATAATGTCATCGATGTACTGCAAGTGTTCAGGAGCTTCCCCCTGCTCCAGTGCAGATTGAATCAGTCCATGGCAAATGGTAGGGCTGTGTTTCCACCCCTGGGGCAGCCGATTCCAAGTATATTGGACTCCCCTCCAAGTGAAAGCAAATTGTGGCCTGCACTCTGCTGCTAGAGGGATGGAGAAAAATGCATTAGCGATATCAATTGTGGCGTACCACTTGGCTGCCTTCGATTCAAGTTCGTACTGGAGTTCCAGCATGTCCGGCACTGCAGCACTCAATGGTGGCGTGACTTCGTTCAGGCCACGATAGTCCACTGTTAGTCTCCACTCACCATTAGACTTTCGCACTGGCCATATGGGACTATTGAAAGGTGAATGAGTCTTGCTGATCACTCCTTGGCTCTCCAATTGACGAATTAGCTTATGGATGGGAATCAGGGAGTCTCGGTTAGTGCGATATTGCCGCCGGTGCACAGTTGTAGTAGCAATTGGCACTTGCTGTTCTTCGACCCTCAGCAACCCCACAACAGAGGGGTCCTCTGAAAGACCAGGCAAGGTAGATAATTGTTTAATGCCCTCCGTCTCTAAGGCAGCTATACCAAAAGCCCAGCGGAACCCTTTTGGGTCCTTGAAATATCCTCTTCTAAGATAGTCTATGCCAAGGATACATGGAGCATCCGGGCCAGTCACGATGGGATGCTTTTCCCACTCATTCCCAGTCAGACTCACTTCAGCCTCCAATACAGTCAACTGCTGAGATCCCCCTGTCACTCCACAAATACAGATGGGCTCTGGCCCTTTATAGCTCGATGGCATTAGAGTACATTGTGCACCGGTGTCTACTAAAGCCTTATACTTCTGTGCGTTTGACGTGCCAGGCCATCGAATCCACACAGTCCAATAAACTCGATTGTCCCTTTCCTCCCCCTGGCTGGAGGCAGGGCCCCCCTAATCCTGGTCAGAATCTTCTTCAATTCTGGGTTTGAAGGACTGTCTGCTGGAAGTTGGAGCAGCAACCTTTTCAGAGAATCCCTTTTTCCCGATTGTTTTCTTTTGCAACTCACGTACCCGTGCCTCTAGGGTTGCGGTGGATTTTCCATCCCATTTTCTCATGTCCTCTCCATGGCCTCGTAAGTAAAACCACAGGGTGGCACGGGGTGAGTACCCACCATATTGTCTTCTTTGTGTAGATGACCGCCTACCCCTGATAGCTGAGACACTGCTTTGTACAGGTGCGAAGGAGAATAATCTCTCTTCAAGTTGGTGAACCTTTTCAGAAAGTTTCTCCCAAGTATTCTCTTTTGGTCGGTGGACACTGGTTTGTTCAGGTGGGGAGGAAGATAGATTCTCTTTAAGTTGGTGGAACTCTTCAGAAAGTTTCTCCACAGCTGAGACGCAGGCCTGTAAGGAAGAGGAGAGACTTTCTTCGTACTGCCGGAGTTGTTTAGCCACTTCATCTATTATGGGTTCCTCATCCTTTTTCCAGGCCATTACTGCCAATGAGCTGGCATATGATGATGGTGCACTCCGTACAAACTTCCGCCACATGGGTCGTGTACATCTGACTCCATCTGGATCTTTGGACGTTTGTCCGGGGACTGGATCCTCATAAATCACTTCCCGTACGGCTAATTCCCTCAGGTACTGGATTCCCTTCTCCATAGTGGTCCACTTGCCTGGTACACATAAAAGTTCTTCCTTGAAGGGATACCTTTCCCTCACAGCTGAGAGGAGACGCCTCCAGAGGCTGAGAGATTGTGCTCCATTTGCAATTGCTTTGTCAATACCTGCGTCTCTAGCAAGGGATCCCAGCCGTCTGGCTTCAATGCCAGACAATTCCACACAATTGGCTCCAGCGTCCCAACACCGGAGTAGCCAGGTGACAAGCTGCTCACCTATACAGCGACCAAAATCTTTTCGCACATCTCGTAACTCACGCTCGCTTAGGTTTCGGGTAGTTATTGTTGCTTTTTCGGCGTCGTCATCTTCCTCCAACTGAAGCCCTGATGGCCCAGCATCGTCGTCTCCATCAGATTTGGCAGAAGATTCTCTGCGTTCTAAACGACCTGAATCTCTATACCATCTTTTCATCTTGTGTACCGGGGCTACTTGCACTGCTACAGCTCGTTTCTCTGGCCCCGTTACAAGGTCTGCCACAGGGATTGGAATACCCTCTGCAGGGTCGACTTGCACTGCTACAGCTCGTTTCTCTGGCCCCGTTACAGGGCCTGCCACAGGGATTGGAATACCCTCTGCAGGGTCGACTTGCACTGCTACAGCTCGTTTCTCTGACCCCGTTACAGGGCCTGCCACAGGGGTTAGAATACCCTCTGCAGGGTCGACTTGCACTGCTACAGCTCGTTTCTCTGACCCCGTTACAGGGCCTGCCACAGGGGTTAGAATACCCTCTGCAGGGTCGACTTGCACTGCTACAGCTCGTTTCTCTGACCCCATTACAGGGCCTGCCACAGGGGTTGGAATACCCCCGGCAGGGTCGACTTGCACTGCTACAGCTCGTTTCCCTGACCCAGCCACAGGAGCTGTAGCAGCTGCAGGAGCTGGAACTGGAGTGTCTGCAGGAGCTGGAGCTGTAGCAGCTGCAGGAGCTGGAACTGGAGTGTCTGCAGGAGCTGGAGCTGGAGCAGCTGCAGGAGCTGGAACTGGAGTGTCTGCAGGAGCTGGAGCTGGAGCGTCTGCAGGAACCGGAGCTGGAGCAGCTGCAGGACCTGGAACTGGAGTGTCTGCAGGAGCTGGAACTGGAGCGGCTGCAGAGTCCACCGTAGGAGTCGCAGTGGCCATTGGATCTGTCACAGGACTTGGAGTGGCCGCAGGGTCTGTCACTAAGTTGATAGCAGTATCAATGGCAGCTCGATAGGCATGAGCCAGGCCCCAACACGTTATAATGATTTGTGTTACTTTGGAACTGCCAGAGTCATGACACCTTTTTTTCAACCATTCTGCCAATTTTTTAGGATTTTGCAGTTGTTCAGGGGTGAATTTCCAAAACACTGGGGGTGCTAACTGCTCTAGATGTCTGCCCATATCCTCCCATACTCCCTGCCACCCACAACTATACTGCCTCCGGGCAGATCTCCGAATGAGCTTCCCAAATAGTTGTTTAACTTTAAGCAAAACCTGAAGCACATTCAGGAGGCATAAGAGCAAGACCATGCTGGTCTGAGTATCCCAAGGATATTCAATATCTTGGAGAGCTATTGTAACAAGCTCGGAAGATAAGAGGGTGGTGAAGGAGAAAGGGAGGGTGATCAAAGAGGATAAGGGGGTGGTGAAGGAGAAAGGGAGAGTGATCGAGTAAGGAAAAATATCTTCCCCTTTCCTCTCCACAGATTCACTCCCCGATGGAAAAAAACAACAGGTATAATTGCTAATAGTTTCCAAGATACGGTTTCCAAAGTATAAAGTCGACGATGTTACTGAGTACAAATACCAAGTTAGAGTCATGACCAGATATTTCATCGTCTCATAAGCCACTGTTACAAGACACAGTACCATAATGGTCTGAAACCAGGGCCCGGACAGGATAAACAACATGACAGAGAGCACATACGGAAAATAATGTGCTATAGTGCTCAATTTGAAAAGCAGGCGCAGCAGACTTGAGATTAAAGCAATCAGCATTATGACAAGTGACTATTAAGCAGGTCTAATACTTATAACAATCTTAGTTTAACACACTCTGATCAGGTCTGCCGTTATCTCAACCTTTCGAGCCCCACGTTGGGCGCCAAAAAGACTGTAGTGGTTTAACCCGGCCGGCAGCTAAACACCACACAGCCGTTCGCTCACCCTCCCCCCTCCCTCTCCGGGACGGGGGAGAGAAATGGAATGTGAGGCCTGTGAGTTGAGATAAAGACAGTTTAATAAGACAAGAAAATAATAATAGTAATAATAATAATTATAGTAATAGTAATAATAATAATAATGATACAATGATGATAATAGTACTACTAATAATAACATGTACAAACAAGTGATGCACAATGCAATTGCTCACCACCCGCTGACCGATGCCCAGCCTAACCCCGAGCAGTCCGGCCAGCCCTCCCCCCGGCTAGCCACCCTATATATTGTTTAGCGTGACGTCAGATGGTATGGAATACCCCTTTGGCTAGTTTGGGTCACCTGTTCTGGGCCTGTCCCCTCCCAGTTCTTGCTGCACCCCCAGCCTGCCTGTTGGCAGGACAGAGCAAGAAGTTGAGATGTCCTTGGCTTAGTACAGGCACTGCTCTGCAATAATTAAAACATCGGGGTGTTATCAGCACTCTTTTCATTCTAAGCCAAAGCATAGCATTCCACCGGTTACTAGGAACAAAATTAACTCTGTTCTAACTGAAACCAGGACAGTCGTGTACACCTGACTCCATCTGGATCTTTGGATGTTTGTCCGGGGACTGGGTCCTCATAAATCACTTCCCGTACGGCTAATTCCCTCAGGTACTGGATTCCCTTCTCCATAGTGGTCCACTTGCCTGGTACACATAAAAGTTCTTCCTTGAAGGGATACCTTTCCCTCACAGCTGAGAGGAGACGCCTCCAGAGGCTGTGAGATTGTGCTCCATCTGCAATTGCTTTGTCAATGCCTGCGTCTCTAGCAAGGGATCCCAGCCGTCTGGCTTCAATGCCAGACAATTCCACACAATTGGCTCCAGCGTCCCAACACCGGAGCAGCCAGGTGACAAGCTGCTCACCTATACAGCGACCAAAATCTTTTCGCACATCTCGTAACTCATGCTCGTTTAGGTTTCGGGTAGTTATTGTTGCTTTTTCGGCATCGTCATCTTCCTCCACCTGAAGCCCTGATGGCCCAGCATCGTCGTCTCCATCAGATTTGGTAGAAGATTCTCTGCATTCTAAACGACCTGAATCTCTATACCATCTTTTCATCTTGTGTACCGGGGCTACTTGCACTGCTACAGCTCGTCTCTCTGGCCCCGTTACAAGGTCTGCCACAGGGATTGGAATACCCTCTGCAGGGTTGACTTGCACTGCTACAGCTCGTTTCTCTGATCCCATTACAGGGCCTGCCACAGGGATCGGAATACCCTCTGCAGGGTCGACTTGCACTGCTACAGCTCGTTTCTCTGACCCCGTTACAGGGCCTGCCACAGGGGTTAGAATACCCTCTGCAGGGTCGACTTGCACTGCAACAGCTCGTTTCTCTGACCCCGTTACAGGGCCTGCCACAGGGGTTGGAATACCCCCGGCAGGGTCGACTTGCACTGCAACAGCTCGTTTCTCTGACCCAGCCACAGGAGCTGGAGCAGCTGCAGGAGCTGGAACTAGAGTGTCTGCAGGAGCTGGAGCTGGAGCGTCTGCAGGAACCGGAGCTGGAGCAGCTGCAGGACCTGGAACTGGAGTGTCTGCAGGAGCTGGAACTGGAGCGGCTGCAGAGTCCACCGTAGGAGTCGCAGTGGCCATTGGATCTGTCACAGGACTTGGAGTGGCCGCAGGGTCTGTCACTAAGTTGATAGCAGTATCAATGGCAGCTCGATAGGCATAAGCCAGGCCCCAACACGTTATAATGATTTGTGTTACTTTGGAACTGCCAGAGTCATGACACCTTTTTTTCAAACATTCTGCCAGTTTTTTAGGATTTTTCAGTTGTTCAGGGGTGAATTTCCAAAACACTGGGGGTGCCAACTGCTCTAGGTGTCTGCCCATATCCTCCCATACTCCCTGCCACCCACAACTATACTGCCTCCGGGCAGATCTCCGAATGAGCTTCCCAAATAGTTGTTTAACTTTAAGCAAAACCTGAAGCACATTCAGGAGGCATAAGAGCAAGACCATGCTGGTCTGAGTATCCCAAGGATATTCAATATCTTGGAGAGCTATTGTAACAAGCTCGGAAGGTAAGAGGGTGGTGAAGGAGAAAGGGAGGGTGATCAAAGAGGATAAGGGGGTGGTGAAGGAGAAAGGGAGAGTGATCGAGTAAGGAAAAATATCTTCCCCTTTCCCCTCCACAGATTCACTCCCTGATGAAAAAAAACAACAAGTATAATTGCTAATAGTTTCCAAGATACGGTTTCCAAAGTATAAAGCCGACGATGTTACTGAGTACAAATACCAAGTTAGAGTCATGACCAGATATTTCATCGTCTCATAAGCCACTGTTACAAGACACAGTACCATAATGGTCTGAAACCAGGGCCCAGACAGGATAAACAACATGACAGAGAGCACATACGGAAAATAATGTGCTATAATGCCCAATTTGAAAAACAGGCGCAGCAGACTTGAGATTAAAGCAATCAGCATTATGACAAGTGACTATTAAGCAGGTCTAATACTTATAACAATCTTAGTTTAACACACTCTGATCAGGTCTGCCGTTATCTCAACCTTTCGGGCCCCACGTTGGGCGCCAAAAAGACTGTAGTGGTTTAACCCGGCCGGCAGCTAAACACCACACAGCCGTTCGCTCACCCTCCCCCCTCCCTCTCTGGGATGAGGGAGAGAATTGGAAAGTGAGGCCTGTGAGTTGAGATAAAGACAGTTTAATAAGACAAAAAAAAAAAAAATAGTAATAATAATAATAATAATAATAGTAATAATAATAATAATGATACAATGATGATAATAGTACTACTAATAATAACATGTACAAACAAGTGATGCACAATGCAATTGCTCACCACCCGCTGACCGATGCCCAGCCTAACCCCGAGCAGTCCGGCCAGCCCTCCCCCCGGCTAGCCACCCTATATATTGTTTAGCGTGACGTCAGATGGTATGGAATACCTCTTTGGCTAGTTTGGGTCACCTGTTCTGGGTCTGTCCCCTCCCAGTTCTTGCTGCACCCCCAGCCTGCCTGTTGACAGGACAGAGCAAGAAGTTGAGATGTCCTTGGCTTAGTACAAGCACTGCTCTGCAATAATTAAAACATCGGCGTGTTATCAGCACTCTTCTCATTCTAAGCCAAAGCACAGCATTCCACCGGCTACTAGGAACAAAATTAACTCTGTTCTAACTGAAACAAGGACAGCTGCGTAAAGGCTACCCTGGGGAGTTCATTTGTACCCAAAGCCATCCTCTGGGGGCAATTTTTGATGGGCGAAAGGGCTTCGAACGCATTTTCTTTGGACCTATTTGGACTTCCTCTCTGATGCTGGGTAGGGCTATGTTTCGTGTTGCTCAGAAAGAGCGAACACAGAGGGTCCAGTTGCATGTGTGGCTGCGTGAAGGCTCCCCTGGGGAGTTCAGTTGTACCCAAAGCCTTCCTTTGAGGGCACGTTTTGTTTTTGTGAAAGGGGCTTTGAACGCTTTTTCTGGGGCCCTATTTGGAATTCCTCTACCATGCCTGGTATGGTTATGTTTCAGGTTGCTCAGAAAGAGCGAACAGAGAGGGTCCAGTTGCATGTGGGGCTGCGTAAACGCTCCTCTGGGGATTTCAGTTCTACCCTAAGCCTTCCTATGAGGGTAAGTTTTGATGGTGGAAAGGGGCTTGGAATGAGTTTTCTGGGGTCCTATTTTGAATTCCTCTCCTATGCTGGGTACGGCTATGTTTCAGGTTGCTCAGAAAGAGCGAACACAGAGGGTCCTGCTGCATGTTGGTCTAAGTGAAGGCTCCCCTGGGGAGTTCAGTTGTACCCAAAGCCTTCCTCTGGGGGCACTTTTTGATGGGCGAAAGGGGCTGGAAATGCGTTTTATTTGGTCTTATTTGGAATTCCTCTGCGATGCCGGGTAGGGCTATGTTTCGTGTTGCTCAGAAAGAGCGAACACAGAGGGTCCAGTTGCATGTGTGGCTGCGTGAAGGCTCCCCAGGGGAGTTCAATTGTATCCAAAGCCTTCCTTTGAGGGCAAGTTTTGATGGGCTAAAGTGTCTTGGAATGCGTTTTCTGGGGCCCTATTTGGACTTTCTCTCCAATGCCGGGTAGGGTTTTATTTCAGGTTGCTAGGAAAGAGCGAACACAGAGGGTCCAGTTGCATGTGGGCCTGCGTGAAGGCTCCCCTGGGGAGTTCACTTGTACCCAAATCCTTACTTTGGGGGCACTTTTTGATGGGCGAAAGGGGCTGGCAATGCGATTTCATTGGTCCTATTTGGAATTCCTCTGTGATGCCGGGTATGACTATGTTTCGGGTTGCTCAGAAAGAGCGAACACAGAGGGTCCAGTTGCATGTGGGACTGCGTGAATGCTCCCCTGTGGAGTTCAGTTTTACCAAAAGCCTTCCTTTGAGAGCACTTTTTGATGGTCGGAAGGGGGTGGAATGTGTTTTTTGGGGCCCTATTTGGACTTCCTCTCCGATGCTGCATAGGACTATATTTCGGGTTGCTCAGAAAGAGGGAACACAGAGGGTCCAGTTGCATGTGTGGCTGCGTGATGGCTCCCCTAGGGAGTTCAGTTGTATCCAAAGCCTTCCTTTGAGGGCACTTTTTGATTGGCGAAAGGGGCTTGGAACACGTTTTCTATGGAACTTTTTTGAATTTCTCTCCGATGCCGGGCAGGGCTATGTTTCAGGTTGCTCAGAAAAAGCGAACACAGAGGGTCCAGTTGCATGTCTGGCTGCGTGATGGCTCCCTTGCGTAGTTCAGTTATATCCATAGACTTCCTTTGAGGGCACTTTTTGATGGGCGAAAGGGGCTTGGAATGCATTTTCTGGGGCCGTATTTGGACTTCCTCTCTGATGAGAGGTAGGGTTATGTTTCGGGTTCCTCAGAAAGAGCGAACACATAGGGCTCATGTGCATGTGGGGCTGCATGAATGCTCCCCTGGGGAGTTCAGTTGTATCTAAAGCCTTACATTGAGGGCTCTTTTTGATGGGCCAAAGGGGCTTTGAACGCGTTTTCTTTGGACTTTTTTTGAATTCCTCTGCGATGTCGTGTAAAGCTATGTATCGGGTTGCTCAGAAAGAGCGAACACAGAGGGTTCAGTTGCATGTTGGGAAATGTAAAGGCTCCCCTGGGGAGTTCAGTTGTACCTAATGCCTTCCTTTGAGGGCACTTTTTGATGGTCCAAGTGGTTGGAATGTGTTTTCTGGGGCCGTATTTGGAATTACACACCGATGCTGGATAGGGCTATGTTTCAGGTTGCTCAGAAAGAGCGAACACAGGGGGTCCAGTTCCATGTGTGGCTGTGTGAAGGGTCCCCTGGTGAGTTCAATTGTATCCAAAGCCTTTCTTTGAGGGCAATTTTTGATGGGCGAAAGGGGCTTTGAACACGTTTTACTTGGACCTTTTTTGAATTCCTCTCTGATGCCAGTTAGGGCTATGTTTCGGGTTGTTCAGAAAGAGGAAACACAGAGGGTCCAGTTGCATGTGTGGCTGCGTGAAGGCTCCCCTGGGGAGTTCAGCTGTTTCCAAAACCTTCCTTTGAGGGCACGTTTTGATGGGCAAAAGGGGATTGGAATGCGTTTTGTAGGGCCCTATTAAGACTACTTCTCCAACACCGGCTAGGGCTATGTTTCGGGTTGCTCAGAAAGAGCGAACACAGAGGGTCCAGTTGCATGTGTGGCTGCGTGAAGGCTCCCCTGGGGAGTTCAGTTGTACCCAATGCCTTCCTTTGGGGGCACTTTTTGATGGTCGGAAGGGGTTGGAATGTGTTTTCTGGGGCCCTATTTGGAATTCCACACCGATGCTGGATAGGGCTATGTTTCGGGTTGCTCAGAAAGAGCGTACACAGAGGGTCCAGTTGCATGTGTGGCTGTGTGAAGGCTCCCCTGGGGAGTTCAGTTGTATCCAAAGCCTTCCTTTGAGGGCACTTTTTGATGGGCGAAAGGGGCTTGGAATGCGTTTTCTGGGGCCTTATTTGGACTTCTTCTCCGATGACAGGTAGGGATATGTTATGGTTTGCTCAGAAAGAGCGAACGCAGAGGGTCCAGCTGCATGTGGGGCTGCATGAATACTCCCCTGGGGAGTTCAGTTGTATCCAAAGCCTTCCTTTGGGGGCACTTTTTGATGGGTGAAAGAGGCTTGGAACACATTTTCTTGGGACCTTTTTTGAATTCCTCTCCGATGCCGGGTAGGGCTATGTTTCGGGTTGCTGAGAAAGAGCGAAGACAATGGTTCATGTGTATGTGGGGCTGCATGAATGCTCTCCTGGGGAGTTCCGTTGTACCCAAAGCCTTCGTCTAGTGGCACTTTTTGATGGGCGAAAGGGGCTTTGAATGTGTTTTCTGGGGCCCTATTTGGAATTCTGCTCCGATGCTGGATAGGGCTAAGTTTCGAGTTGCTCAGAAAGAGCGAACACAGAGGGTTCATGTGTATGTGGGGCTGAATCAATTCTCCCCTTGGGAGTTCAGTTGTATGCAAAGCCTTCCTTTGAGGGCACTTTTTAATGTGCGAAAGGGTCTTGGAACGCGTTTTCTTTGGACCTTTTTTGAATTCCACAACCGATGGTGGGTAAAGCTATGTTTCGGGTTGCTCAGAAAGAGCGAACACAGAGGGTTCATGTGCATGTGGGGCTGCATGAATGCTCCCCTGGGGAGTTCAGTTTTATCCAAAGCCTAACGTTGAGGGCACTTTTTGATGGGCGAAAGGGGCTTGGAATGCGTTTTCTGGGGCCCTATTTGGACTTCCTCTCCGATGACAGGTAGGCTTAAATTATGGGTTGCTCAGAAAGAGCGAACACAGATGGTCCAGCTCCATGTGGGGCTGCATGAATGTTCTTCTTTGGTGTATAGTTGTACCCAAAGATTTTCTCTGGGGGCACTTTCTGATGGGTGAAAGGGGCTTTGAATGTGTTTTCTTTGGAGCTTTTTTGAATTCCTCTGTGATGCCCGGTATGGCTATGTATCGGGTTGCTCACAACGAGCAAACACAGAGGGTCCAGTTGCATGTGTGGCTGCGTGAAGGTTCCGCTGGGGAGTTCAGCTGTTTCCAAAACCTTCCTTTGAGGGCTAGTTTTGCTGGGCAAAAGGGGATTGGAATGCGTTTTGTAGGGCCCTATTAGGACTACTTCTCCGACACCGGCTAGGGCTATGTTTCGGGTTGCTCAGGAAGAGCGAACACAGAGGGTCCAGTTGCATGTGTGGCTGCGTGAAGGCTCCCCCGGGGAGTTCAATTGTACCCAATGCCTTCCTTTGGGGGCACTTTTTAATGGTCGGAACGGGTTGGAATTTGTTTTCTGGGGCCCTATTTGAATTCCACACCGATGCCTGGTAGGGCTATGTTTCGGGTTGCTCAGAAAGAGCAAACACAGAGGGTCCAGTTGCATTTGTGGCTGCGTGAAGGCTCCCCTGGGGAGTTCAGTTGTATCCAAAGCCTTCCTTTGAGGGCAATTTTTGATGGGCGAAAGGGGCTTTGAACACGTTTTACTTGGACCTATTTTGAATTCCTCTCTGATGCCAGGTATGGCTATGTTTCGTATTGCTCAGAAAGAGCGAACACAGAGGGTCCAGTTGCATGTGTGGCTGCGTGAAGGCTCCCCTGGGGAGTTCAGTTGTATCCCTAGACTTCTTTTGAGGGCACTTTTTGATGGGAGAAACTGGATTGGAGTGCTTTTTTGGGGCCGTATTTGGACTTCCTCTCCGATGACAGGTAGGGTTATGTTACAGCTTCCTCAGAAAGAGCGAACAAAGAGGGTTCATGTGCATGTGGGGCTGCATGAATGCTCCGCTGGGGAGTTCAGTTGTATCCAAAGCCTTCCTTTGAGGTCATGTATTGATGGGCGAAAGGGGCTGTTAATGCGTTTACCTTGGTCTTATTTGGAATTCCTCTGCGATGCCGGGTAGGGCTATGTTTCAGATTGCTCAGAAAGAGCGAACACAGAGGGTCCAGTTGCACGTGTGGCTGCGTGAAGGCTCCCCTGGGGTGTTCACTTGTACCCAAAGCCTTCGTCTAGGGGCACTTTTTGATGGGCGAAAGGGCCTGGTAATGCGTTTACTTTCGTCGTATTTGGAATTCCTCTGCGATGCAGGTTAGGGCTATGTTTCGGGTTGCTCACAAAGAGCGAACACAGACGGTCCAGTTGCATGTGTGGCTGCGTAAAGGCTACCCTGGGGAGTTCATTTGTACCCAAAGCCTTCCTCTGGGGGCACTTTTTGATGGGCGAATTGGGCTGTTATTGCGTTTACTTTGGTCTTATTTGGAATTCCTCTGCGATGCCGGGTAGGTCTATGTTTCCGTTTGCTCAGAAACAGCGAAAACAGAGGGTCCAGTTGCAAGTGTGGCTGTGTGAAGGCTCCCCTGGGGAGTTCAGTTGTATCCCAAGCCTTCCTTTGAGGGCACTTTTTGATGGACGAAAGGGGCTTTGAATGCGTTTTCTGGGGCCCTATTTGGACTTCCTCTCCGATGACAGGTTGGCTTAAATTATGAGTTGCTCAGAAAGGTCGAACACAGAGGGTCCAGCTCCATGTGGGGCTGCATGAATGCTCTCCTGGGAGTTCAGTTGTACCCAAAGCCTTTCTCTGGGGGCACTTTCTGATGGGTGAAAGGGGCTTTGAATGCATTTTCTTTGGAGCTTTTTTGAATTCCTCTGTGATGCCCGGTAGGGCTATGTATCGGGTTGCTCACAACGAGCAAACACAGAGGGTCCAGTTGCATGTGTGGCTGCGTGAACGCTCCCCCGGGGAGTTCAGTTTTACCCAATGCCTTCCTTTGGGGGCAATTTTTGATGGTCAGAAGGGATTGGAATGTTATTTCTGGGGCCCTGTTTGAATTCCACACCGATGCTGGGTAGGGGTATCTTTCGGGTTGCTCAGAAAGAGCGTACACAGGGGGTCCAGTTGCATGTGTGGCTGCGTGAAGGCTCCACCGGGGAGTTCAGTTGTATCCAAAGCCTTCCTTTGAGGGCAATTTTTGATGGTCGAAAGGGGCTTTGAACACGTTTTACTTGGACCTTTTTTGAATTCCTCTCTGATGCCAGGTACGGCTATGTTTCGGGTTGCTCAGAAAGAGCAAACACAGAGGGTCCAGCTGCATGTGGGGCTGCGTGAAGGCTCCCCTGGGGAGTTCAGTTGTATCCAAAGCCTTCCTTTGAGGGCATTTTTAGATGGGCGAAAGGGGCTATGAACGAGTTTTCTTTGGACCTTTTTTGAATTCCTCTCCGACCACGGATATGGATATGTTTCGGGTTGCTCAGAAAGAGCGAACACAGAGGGTCCAGCTGTTTGTGTGTCTGCGTGAAGGCTCCCCTGGGGAGTTCAGTTGTATCGCAAGCCTTCCATTGAGGGCACTTTTTGATGGGCGAAAGAGGCTTGGAATGCGTTTTCTGGGGCCGTATTTGGACTTCCTCTCCATGACAGGTAGGCTTAAATTTTGGGTTGCTCAGAAAGAGCAAACACAGAGAGTCCAGTTGCATGTGCGGCTGTGTAAAGCCTCCCTTGAGGAGTTCAGTTGTACCCAAAGCCTTTCTCTGGGGGCACTTTCTGATGGGTGAAAGGGGCTTTGAATGCGTTTTCTTTGGAGCTTTTTTGAATTCCTCTGTGATGCCCGGTATGGCTATGTATCGGGTTGCTCAGAACGAGCAAACACAGAGGGTCCAGTTGCATGTGTGGCTGCGTGAAGGCTCCGCTGGGGAGTTCAGCTGTTTCCAAAACCTTCCTTTGAGGGCTAGTTTTGATGGGCAAAAGGGGATTGGAATGCGTTTTGTAGGGCCCTATTAGGACTATTTCTCCGACACCGGCTAGAGCTATGTTTCAGGTTGCTCAGAAAGAGCGAACACAGAGGGTCCAGTTGCATGTGTGGCTGCGTGAAAGCTCCCCTGGGGAGTTCAGTTGTATCCAAAGCCTTCCTTTGAGGGCATTTTTTGATGGGCGAAAGGGGCTTGGAATGCGTTTTCTGGGTCTATATATGGAATTCCTCTCCGATGCTGGGTAGGGGTATGTTTCGGGTTGCTCAGAAAGAGCGAACACAGAGGGTTCAGTTGCATGTGGGGCACCGTAAAGGCTCCCCTGGGGAGTTCAGTTGTACCCAAA
This sequence comes from Mergus octosetaceus, assembly GCA_036873955.1. Classification (NCBI taxonomy): domain Eukaryota; kingdom Metazoa; phylum Chordata; class Aves; order Anseriformes; family Anatidae; genus Mergus; species Mergus octosetaceus. Next base: position 334,932 of record CM072311.1, read on the forward strand.
GCCTTCCTCTGGGGGCACTTTTTGATGGGCTAAAGGGGCTTTGAACGCGTTCTCTAGGGCCCTATTTTGAATTCCACTCCCGTGCTTGGTATGGCTATGTTTCAGGTTGCTCAGAAAGAGCAAACACAGAGGATCCAGCTGCATGTGGGACTGCCTGAATGCTCTCCTGGGGAAATAAGTTGTACCCAAAGCCTTCCTTTGAGGGCACCTTTTGTTTTTGCGAAAGGGGCTTTGAACGCTTTTTCTGGGGCCCTATTTTGAATTCCTCTCCAATGCCGGGTAGGGTTATGTTTCAGGTTGCTCAGAAAGAGCGAACACAGAGGGTTCAGTTGGATGTGGGCCTGCATGAAGGCTTCCCTGGGGAGTTCATTTGTACCCAAAGCCTTCCTCTGGGGGCACTTTTTGATGGGCGAAAGGCGCTTGGAACGCATTTTCTTTGGTCTTATTTGGAATTCCTCTGCGATGCTGGGTCGGGCTAGTTTCCGGGTTGCTCAGAAAGATCGAACACAGAGGGTACATGTGCATATTGGGCTGCATGAATGCCCCCCTGGGGAGTTCAGTTGTACCCAAAACCTTCCTTTGAGGGCAACTTTTGATGGGCGAAAGGGGCTTTGAACGCGTTTTCTTTGGACCTATTTTGAATTACTCTCCCATTCCGGGTAGGTCTATGTTTTGGGATGCCCAGAAAGAGCGAACACAGAGGGTCTAGCTGCATTTGTGGCTGCGTGAAGGCTACCCTGGGGAGTTCGGTTGTACCCAAAGCCTTCCTCCGGAGGTAATTTTTGATTAGCGAAAGGGGCTTTGAACGCATTTTCTAGGGCCCTACTTAGAATTCCTCTCCCATGCTTGGTACAGCTATGTTTCAGGTTGCTCAGAAAGAGCGAACAGAGAGGGTGCAGTTGCAGTGGGGCTGCGTAAATGCTTCTCTGGGGAGTTCAGTTCTACCCTAAGCCTTCCTTTGAGGTCAAGTTTTAATGGGCGAAAGGGGCTTGGAATGCGTTTTCTGGGGTCCTATTTTGAATTCCTCTCCTATGCTGGGTACTGCTATGTTTCAGGTTGCTCAGAAAGAGCGAACACAGAGGGTCCAGTTGCATGTGTGGCTGCGTGAAGGCTCCCCACTGGAGTTCAGTTGTAGCCAAACCTTCCTTTGATATCAAGTTTTGATGGGCGAAAGGGGCTTTGAATGCGTTTTCTGGGTCCCTTTTTTGAATTCCTCTTCCATGCTGGGTACGGCTATGTTTCAGGTTGCTCAGAAAGAGCGAACACAGAGGGTCCAGTTGCATGTTTGACTGCGTGAAGGCTCCCCTGGGGAGTTCAGTTGTATCCAAAGCCTTCCTATGAGGGCACTTTTAGATGGGCGAAAAGGGCTTGGAATTTGTTTTCTGGGGCCGTATTTGGACCTCTTGTCCAATGACAGGTAGGGCTATGTTTCGGGTTCCTCAGAAAGAGCTAACTTAGAGGGTTCATGTGTATGTGGGGCTGAATGAATGCTCCCCTGGGGAGTTCAGTTGTACCCCAAGCCTTCCTTTGAAGGCAGGTTTTGATGGGCGAAAGGGGTTTGGAATGTGTTTTCTGGGGCCCTATTTGGACTTCCTCTCCGATGCTGGATAGGGCTATATTTCGGTTTGCTCAGAAAGAGCGAACACAGAGGGTCCAGTTGCATGTGGGGCTGCATGAATGCTCTCATGGGGAGTTCCGTTGTACGCAAAAGCCTTCCTCTTGGGGCACATTTTGATCGGCAAAAGGGCTTGAAACGCGTTTTCTTTGGAGCTTTTTTGAATTCGTCTGCGATGCCGGGTAGGGCTATGTTTCGCGTTGCTCACTACGAGCAAACACAGAGGGTCCAGTTGCATGTGGGACTGCATGAATGCTCCCGTGGGGAGTTCAGTTTTACCAAAAGCCTTCCTTTGAGGGCACTTTTTGATGGGCGAAAGGGGCTTGGAACAAGTTTTCTTTGGATCTTTTTTTGAATTCCTATCTAATGCCGGGTACGGATATGTTTAATGTTGTTCAGAAAGAGAGAACACAGAGGGTCCAGTTGCATGTGTGGCTGCGTGAAGGCTCCCCTGGGGAGTTCAGTTGTATCCAAAGCCTTCCTTTGAGGGCACTTTTAGATGGGCGAAAGGGGCTTGGAATGTGTTTTCTGGGGCCCTATTTGGACTTCCTCTCCGATGCTGGATAGGGCTATGTTTCGGGTTGCTCAGAAAGAAGGAACACAGAGGGTCCAGTTGCATGTGTGGCTGCGTGGTGGCTCGCCTGGGGAGTTCAGTTGTATCCATAGACTTCCTTTGAGGGCACTTTTTGATGGGTGAAAGGGGCTTGGAATGCTTTTTCTGGGGCCGTATTTGGACTTCCTCTCCGATGAGAGGTAGGGTTATGTTTCGAGTTCCTCAGAAAGAGCGAACACAAAGGGTTCATGTGCATGTGGGGCTGCATGAATGCTCCCATGGGGAGTTCCGTTGTATCCTAGCCCTCCTTTGAGGGCACTTTTTGATGTGTGAAAGGGGCTTTGAACGCGTTTTCGTTGGACTTTTTTTGAATTCTTCTGCGATGTCGGGTAAAACTATGTTTCGGGTTGCTCAGAAAGAGCGAACACAGAGGGTTCAGTTGCATGTGGGGAAATGTAAAGGCTCCCTTGGGAAGTTCAGTTGTACCGAAATGCTTCCTTTAGGGGCAATTTTTGATGGGTGAAAGGGGCTTTGTTCGCCGTTTCTTGGGTCCTATTTTAAATTCCTCTCAGATTCCGGGAAGGGATGTATTTAGGGTTGTTCAGAAAGAGCGAACACAGAGAGTCCAGTTGCATGTGGGGCTGTGTGAAGGCTCCCCTGTGGAGTTCAGTTGTACCCAAAGGCTTCCTTTGGGGGCAATTTTTGATGGACGAAAGGGGCTTTTTACGCGGTTTCTGGGGTCCTATTTTCAATTCCTCTCAGATTCTGGGTAGGGAGATATTTATGGTTGTACAGAAAGAGCGAACAAAGAGTTCAACGAACAGTTGCATGTTGTCTTGCGTGTAGGCTCCCCACGGGGAGCCTTCTGACACGACCGGAGCGTAAGGGCTCGGTACTGCAGGACTTAGAACCGAATGGGAACGAAACTCCGTTCCCCGTGACGGCCAGTCCCCGAGCTGGCGGACGACAGCCTCGCGCTTCTCGGCATTGCCGGTCCCGTCACGGTAGTAGCCGGACACGCCTTGTCCCTGGATTGCCTTCCCCGAGAAAGTGAGGCTAGCAAACACTTCTGCCGGGACAATTGCCCAAGGGCTTGGAACTGCAGGACTTCCAACCGAACGGGAACGAACCTCCTGTCGTCCGCCGGCTCGGGGACTGGCCATCACGGGGAACGGAGTTTCGTTCCCATTCGGTGCGGAGAACGGCCTTATCGAGCCCCTGGGCTCCGGTCCCAGCAGAAGTGTTTGCTAGCTGCAACGGATTAAGGTCGAGCATCGGGCGGATCTGGCATGGCGATCGCAGGTTTCGGGTGTCCGTCCACGGGCCGCGTGGGTCCGGATGTCCCGAGCCCATACGCTTCGGTCTTGGGCGACGTTTGTGCTAGCCGCACCAAGGTCCTTCTACCGTCTCGGGCGGCTCGGGGAAGGCGATCCACGGACAACGGTTGAGCGGTCAGAAGCAGCGTGGGTGCCACCCGTGCCGGGAAGCGGGAGTCTGTCGTCCGCCGGCTCGGGGGCTGGCCGTCACGGGGAACGGAGTTTCGTACCCGGTCGGGTGGAATTCGTACCGTACCGAGCCCTTGGGCTCTGTTCCCGGCAGAAGTGTTTGCTAGCCGCACTTTCTCACGGAAGGCGATCCAGGGACAAAGGGTGTCCGGCCACGACCGCCGACGGAACCGGCAATGCCGCGAAGCGGGAGTCTATCGTCCGCCGGCTCGGGGGCTGGCCGTCACGGGGAACGGAGGTTCGTTCCCGTTCGGTTCGAAGTCCTGTCGTACCGAGCACTTGGGCTCCTATCCCGGCAGACGAGTTTGCTAGCCGCACTTTCTCAGGGAAGGCGACCCAGGGAAAAATGGTGTCCGGCCACGACCGCCGACAGAACCGGCAATGCCGCGAAGCGGGAGTCTGTCGTCCGCCGGCTCGGGGGCTGGCCGTCACGGGGAACGGAGGTTCGTTCCCCTTCATTGAGGAGAACGGCCGCATCGAGCTCTGGGCTCCGGTCCCGGCAGAACTGTTTGCTAGCCGCACTTTCTCGGGGAAGGCGATCCAGCGAGAAAGGGTGTCCGACCACGACCGACGACGGAACCGGCAATGCCGCGAAGCGGGAGGCTGTTGTTCGCCGGCTCGGGGACTGGCTGTCACGGGGAACGGAGGTTCGATCCCGTTCGGTGCGGAAAGCGGCCTTATAGAACCCCTGGGCTCCGGTCCCGGCAGAAGTGTTTGCTAGACGCAACGCATTAAGGTCGAGCATCGGGGAGCTCTGCATGGCGATCGCAGGTTTCGGGTGTCCGTCCACGGGCCGCGTGTGTCCGGATGTCCCGAGCCCATACGCTTTGGTCCTGGGCGACGTTTGTGCTAACCACAACAAGGTCCTGCTACTGTCTCGGGCAGCTCAGGGAAGGCGATCCAGGGGCAACAGCTGAGCGGTCAGAAGCAGCGTGGGTGCCACCCGGACCGGGAAGCGCGAGGCTGTCGTCCGCCGGCTCGGAGACTGGCCGTCACGGGGAACGGAGTTTCGTTCCCGTTCGGTGCGGAGAACGGCCGTACCGAGCCCCTGGGCTCCGATCCGGGCAGAAGTGTTTGCTGGCACCACTTTCTCGGGGAAGGCGATCCAGGGACAACTGGTGTCCTGTCACGACCTCCGACGGAACCGGCAATGCCACGAAGCGGGAGGCAGTCGTTCGCCGGCTCGGGGACTGGCCGTCACGGGGAACGGAGGTTCGTTCCCGTTCGGTGCGGAGAGCGGCCGTATCGAACCCCTGGGCTCCGGTCCCGGCAGAAGTGTTTGCTAGCCGCAACGGATTAAGGTCGAGCATCGGGCGGCTCGGAACGGAACGGAGTTTCATTCCCATTCGGGTGGAATTCTTACCGTACCGAGCCCTTGGGCTCCGTTCCCGGCAGAAGTGTTTGCTAGCCGCACTTTCTCGGGGAAGGCGATCCAGGGACAACGGGTGACCAGTCAGATGCAGCCTGGGTGCCACCCGTGCCTGGAAGCGGGAGTCTGTCGTCCGCAGGCTCGGGGACTAGCCGTCACGGGGAACGGAGGTTCTTTCCCATTCGGTGCGGAGAACGGCCGTATCGAGCCCCTGGGCTCCGGTCCCGGCAGAAGTGTTTGCTAGACGCAACGCATTAAGGTCGAGCATCGGGCGGCTCTGGCATGGCGATCGCAGGTTTCGGGTGTCCTTCCACGGGCCGCGTGGGTTCGGATGTCCCGAGCCCATACGCTTTGGTCCTGGGCGACGTTTGTGCTAGCCACAACAAGATCCTTCTAGTGTATCGGTCGGCTCAGGGAAGGCGATCCAGGGGCAACGGCTGAGCAGTCAGAAGCAGCGTGGGTGCCACCCTTGCCGGGAAGCGGGAGTCTGTCGTCCGCCGGCTCGGAGACTGGTCGTCACGGGGAAAGGAGGTTCGTTCCCGTTCTGTTCGAAGTCCTGCCGTACCGAGCCCTTGGGCTCCGGTCCCGGCAGAAGTGTTTGCTAGCCGCACTTTCTCGGGAAGGAGATCCAGGGACAACGGGTGACCGGTCAGATGCAGCGTGGGTGCCACCCGTGCCGGGAAGCGGGAGTCTGTCGTCCGCCGGCTCGGGGACTGGCCATCACGGGGAACGGAGTTTCGTTCCCGTTCGGTGCGGAGAACGGCCGTATCGAGACCCTGGGCTCTGGTCCCAGCAGAAGTGTTTCCTAGCCGCAACGGATTAAGGTCAAGCATCGGGCGGATCTGGCATGGCGATCGCAGGTTTTGGGTGTCCGTCCACGGGCCGCGTGGGTCCGGATGTCCCAAGCCCATACGCTTCTGTCCTGGGAGACGTTTGTGCTAGCCGCAACAAGGTCCTTCTACCGTCTCGGGCGGCTCGGGGAAGGCGATCCAGGGGCAACGGTTGAGCGGACAGAAGCAGCGTGGGTGCCACCCGTGCCGGGAAGCGCGAGGCTGTCGTCCGCCGGCTCGGGGACTGGCCGTCACGGGGAACGGAGGTTCGTTCCCGTTCGGTTCGAAGTCCTGCCATACCGAGCCCTTGGGCTCCTATCCCGGCAGAAGAGTTTGCTAGCCGCAAATTCTCGGGAAAGTCGATCCAGGGAGAACTTGTGTCCGGCCACGACCGCCGACGGAACCGGAAATGCCGCGAAGCGGGAGTCTATCGTCCGCCGGCTCGGGGGCTGGCCGTCACAGGCAACCGAGTTTCGTTCCCCTTCGGTGAGGAGAATGGCCGTATGGAGCCCTGGGCTCCAGTCCCGGCAGAACAGTTTGCAAGCCGCACTTTCTCGGGGAAGGCGATCCAGGGAGAATGGGTGTCCGGCCACGACCGACGACGGAACCGGCAATGCCGCGAAGCGGGAGGCTGTCGTCCGCCGGCTCGGGGACTGGCTGTCACAGGGAACGGAGGTTCGTTCCCGTTCAAGTGGAACTCCTACCGTACCGAGCCCTTGGGCTCCTATCCTGGCAGAAGAGCTTGCAAGCCGCAATGTCTCGGGGAAGGCGATCCACGGACAACGGGTGACCGGTCAGATGCAGCGTGGGTTCCACCCGTGCCGGGAAGCGGGAGTCTGTCGTCCGCCGGCTCGGGGACTGGCCATCACGGGGAACGGAGATTCGTTCCCGTTCAGTGCGGAGAACGGCCGTATCGAGCCCTTGGGCTCTGGTCCCAGCAGAAGTGTTTCCTAGCCGCAAGGGATTAAGGTCGAGCATCGGGCGGACCTGGCATAGCGATCGCAGGTTTTGGGTGTCCGTCCACGGGCCGCGTGGGTCCGGATGTCCCGAGCCCATACGCTTCAGTCTTGGGCGACGTTTGTGCTAGCCGCACCAAGGTACTTCTACCGTCTCGGGAGGCTCGGGGAAGGCGATCCAGGGGCAACGGGTGAGCGGTCAGAAGCAGCATGGGTGCCACCCGTGCGGGGAAGCGGGAGTCTGTCGTCCGCCAGCTCGGGGGCTGGCCTACACGGGGAACGGAGGTTCGTTCCCCTTCGGTGAGGAGAATGGCCGTATCGAGCCCTGGGCTCCTATCCCGGCAGAACAGTTTGCTAGCCGCACTTTCTCAGGGAAGGCGATCCAGGGAGAACGGGTGTCCGGCCACGACCGAAAACGGAACCGGCAATGCCGGGAAGCGGGAGGCTGTCGTCCGCCGGCTCAGGGACTGACCGTCACGGGGAACGGAGGTTCGTTCCCATTCTATGCGGAGAACGGCCGTATCGAGCCCTTGGGTTCCTATCCCGGCAGAAGAGTTTGCTAGCCGCACTTTCTCGGGGAAGGCGATCCAGGGACAACTGGTGTCCGGCCACGACCGCCGAAGGTACCGGCAATGCCGCGAAGCGGGAGTCTATCGTCCGCCGGCTCCAGGACGGACCGTCACGGGGAACGGAGGTTCGTTCCCGTTCGGTGCGGAGAACGGCCTTATCGAGCCCCTGGGCTCTGGTTCCGTCAGAAGTGTTTGCTAGCCGCAACGGATTAAAGTCGATCATCGGGCGGCTCTGGTATGGCGATCGCAGTTTTCGGGTGTCCGTCCACAGGCCGCGTGGGTCCGGATGTCCCGAGCCCATACGCTTCGGTCTTGGGCGACGTTTCTGCTAGCCGCACCAAGGTACTTCTACCGTCTCGGGCGGCTCGGGGAAGGCGATCCACGGACAACGGGTGAGCGGTCAGAAGCAGCGTGGGTGCCACACGTGCTGGGAAGTGGGAGTCTGTCGTCTGCCGGCTCGGGGGCTGGCCGTCACGGGGAACGGAGGTTCGTTCCCCTTCGGTGAGGAGAACGGCCGTATCGAGCCCTGGGCTACTATCCCGGCAGAAGAGTTTGCTAGCCGCACTTTCTCGGTGAAGGCGATCCAGGGAGAACGGGTGTCCGGCCACGACCGACGACGGAACCGGCAATGCCGCGAAGCGGGAGGCTGTCGTCCGCCGGCTCGGGGACTGGCTGTCATGGGGAACGGAGTTTCGTTCCCGGTCAGGTGGAATTCGTACCGTACCGAGCCCTTGGGCTCTGTTCCCGGCAGAAGTGTTTGCTAGCCGCACTTTCTCAGGGAAAGCGATCCAGGGACAACGGATGACCGGTCAGATGCAGCCTGGGTGTCACCCGTGCCGGGAAGCGGGAGGCTGTCGTCCGCCGGCTCGGGGACTGGCCGTCACGGGGAACGGAGATTCGTTCCCATTCTGTGCGGAGAACGGCCGTATCGAGCCACTGGGCTCCGGTCCCAGCAGAAGTGTTTGCTAGCCGCACTTTCTCGGGGAAGGCGATCCAGGGACAACTGGTGTCCGGCCACGACCGCCGACGGAACCGGCAATGCCGCGAAGCAGGAGTCTATCGTCCGCCGGCTCGGGGGCTGGCCGTCACGAGGAACGGAGGTTCGTTCCCGTTCGGTTCGAAGTCCTGCCGTACCGAGCCCTTGGGCTCCTATCCCGGCAGAAGAGTTTGCTAGCCGCACTTTCTCAGGGAAGGCGATCCAGGGACAAATGGTGTCCGGCCACGACCGACGACGGAACCGGCAATGCCGCGAAGCGCGAGGCTGTCGTCCGCCGGCTCGGGGGCTGGCCGTCACGGGGAACGGAGGTTCGTTCCCCTTCAGTGAGCAGAACGGCCGTATCGAGCTCTGGGCTCCGGTCCCGGCAGAAGACCTTGCTAGCCGCACTTTCTCGGGGAAGGCGATCCAGGGACAACGGGTGACCGGTCAGATGCAGCGTGGGTGCCACCCGTGCCTGGAAGCGCGAGGCTGTCGTCCGCCGGCTCGGGGACTGGCCGTCACGGGGAACGGAGGTTCGTTCCCGTTCGGTTCGAAGTCGTGCCGTACCGAGCCCTTGGGCTCCGTTCCCGGCAGAAATGTTTTCTAGCCTTACTCTCTCGGGGAAGGCGATCCAGGGACAACTGGTGTCCGGCCACGACTGACGACGGAACCCGCAATGCCGCGAAGCGGGAGGCTGTCGTCCGCCGGCTCGGGGACTGGCCGTCACGGGGAACGGAGGTTCGTTCCTGTTCGGTTTAAAGTCCTGCCGTACCGAGCCCTTGGGCTCCTATCCCGGCAGAAGAGCTTGCTAACCGCACTTTCTCGGGGAAGGCGATCTAGGGACAACTGGTGTCCAGTCACGACCTCCGACGGAACCGGCAATGCCGCGAAGCGGGAGTCCATCGTCCGCCGGCTCCAGGACGGACCGTCACGGGGAACGGTGGTTCGTTCCCGTTCGGTGCGGAGAACGGCCTTATCGAGCCCCTGGGCTCCGGTTCCGTCAGAAGAGTTTGCTAGCCGCAACCGATTAATGTCGAGCATCGGGCGGCTCTGGCATGGCGATCGCAGGTTTCGGGTGTCCGTCCACGGGCCGCGTGGGTCCGGATGTCCTGAGCCCATACGCTTCTGTCCTGGGCGACGTTTGTGCTAGCCGCACCAAGGTCGTTCTACCGTCTCGGGCGGCTCGGGGAAGGCGATCCAGGGGAAACGGTTGAGCGGTGAGATGCAGCGTGGGTGCCACCCGTGCCGGGAAGCGCGGGGCTCTCGTCCGACGGCTCGGGGACTCACCGTCACGGGGAACGGAGGTTCGTTCCCGTTCGGTGCGGAGAACGGCCGTATCGAGCCCCTGGGCTCCGGTCCCGGCAGAAGTGTTTGCTAGCCGCACTCTCTCGGGGAAGGCGATCCAGGAACAACTGGTGTCCGGGCACGACCGCCGACGGAACCGGCAATACCGCGAAGCGCGAGGCTGTCGTCCGCAGGCTCGGGGGCTGGCCGTCACGGGCAACGGAGGTTCGTTCCCGTTCGGTGCGGAGAACAGCCTTATCGAGCCCCTGGGCTCCGGTCCCGGCAGAAGTGTTTGCTAACACCAACGGATTAAGGTCAAGCATCGGGCGGGTCTGGCATGGCGAACGCAGGTTTCGGGTGTCCGTCCACGGGCCGCGTGGGTCCGGATGTCCCAAGCCCATACGCTTCGCTTATGGGCGACGTTTGTGCTAGCCGCAACAAAGTCTTCTACCGTCTCGGGCGTCTCGGGGAAGGCTATCCAGGGGAAAGGGGTGAGCGGTCAGAAGCAGCGTGGGTGCCACCCGTGCCGGGAAGCGCGAGGCTGTCGTCCGCCGGCTCGGGGGCTGGCCGTCACGGGGAACGGAGGTTCGTTCCCGTTCTGTTCTTGGTCCTGCCGTACCGAGCCCTTGGGCTCCTATCCCGGCAGAAGAGTTTGCTAGCTGCACATTCTCGGGAAAGTCGATCCAGGGACAACTGGTGTCCTGCCACGACCGCCGACGGAACCGGCAATGCCGCGAAGCGGGAGTCTATCGTCCGCCGGCTCGGGGGCTGGCCGTCACGGGCAACAGAGGTTCGTTCCCGTTCGGTGAGGAGAATGGCCGTATCGAGCCCTGGGCTCTGTTCCCGGCAGAACAGTTTGCTAGCCGCACTTTCTCGGGGAAGGCGATCCAGGGAGAACGGGTGTCCGGCCACGACCGAGGATGGAACCGGCAATGCCGCGAAGCGGGAGGCTGTCGTCCGTCGGCTCGGGGACTGTCTGTCACAGGGAACGGAGGTTCGTTCCCGTTCAGGTGGAAGTCCTACGGTACCGAGCCCTTGGGCTCCGTTCCTGGCAGAAGAGTTTGCTGACCGGACTTTCTCGGGGAAGGCGATCCAGGGACAACTGGTGTCCGGCCACGACCGACGACGGAACCGGCAATGCCGCGAAGCGGGAGGCTGTCGTCCGCCGGCTCGGGGGCTGGCCGTCACGGGGAACGGAGGTTCGTTCCCGTTCGGTTCGAAGTCCTGCCGTACGAAGCCCTTGGGCTCCTATCCCGGCAGAAGAGCTTGCTAGCCGCACTTTCTCGGGGAAGGCCATCCACGGACAACGGGTGACCGGTCAGATGCAGCGTGGGTGCCACCCGTGCCGGGAAGCGGGAGTCCGTCTTCCGCCGGCTCGGGGACTGGCCATCACGGGGAACGGAGTTTCGTTCCCGTTCGGTGCGGAGAACGGCAGTATCGAGCCCTTGGGCCCCGGTCCCAGCAGAAGTGTTTCCTAGCACCAACGGATTAAGGTCGAGCATCGGGCGGATCTGGCATGGCGATCGCAGTTTTCAGGTGTCCGTCTACGGGCCGCGTGTGTCCGGATGTCCCGAGCCCATACGCTTTGGTCTTGGGCGACGTTTGTGCTAGCCGCACCAAGGTACTTCTACAGTCTCCGGAGGCTCGGGGAAGGCGATCCACGGACAACAGGTGAGCGGTCAGAAGCAGCGTGGGTGCCACCCGTGCCGGGAAGAGCGAGGCTGTCGTCCGCCGGCTTGGGGGCTGGTCGTCACGGGGAACGGAGGTTCGTTCCCGTTCTGTTCTTAGTCCTGCCGTACCGAGCCCTTGGACTCCTATCCCGGCAGAAGTTTTTGCTAGCCGCACTTTCTCGGTGAAGGCGATCCACGGACAACTGGTGTCCGGCCACGACCGACGACGGTACCGGCAATGCCGCGAAGCGCGAGGCTGTCGTCCGCCGGCTCGGGGGCTGGCCGTCACGGGGAACGGAGGTTCGTTCCCGTTCGGTGCGGAGAACAGCCTTATCGAGCCCCTGGGCTCTGGTCCCGGCAGAAGTGTTTGCTAGCCGCAACGGATTAAGGTCGAGCATCGGGCAGCTCTGGCATGGCGATCACAGGTTTCGGGTGTCCGTCCACGGGCCGCGTGGGTCCGGATGTCCCGAGCCCATACACTTCAGTCCTGGGCGACGTTTGTGCTAGCCGCACCAAGGTCCTTCTACCGTCTCGGGCGACTCGGGGAAGGCGATCCAGGGGCAACGGGAGAGCGGTCAGAAGCAGCGTGGGTGCCACCCGTGCCGGGAAGCGCGAAGCTGTCGTCCGCCGGCTCGGGGACTGGCCGTCACGGGGAACGGAGGTTCGTTCCTGTTCGGTTTAAAGTCCTGCCGTACCGAGCCCTTGGGCTCCTATCCCGGCAGAAGAGCTTGCTAACCGCACTTTCTCGGGGAAGGCGATCCAGGGACAACTCGTGTCCAGTCACGACCTCCGACGGAACCGGCAATGCCGCGAAGCGGGAGGCAGTCGTTCGCCAGCTCGGGGACTGGCCGTCACGGGGAACGGAGGTTCGTTCCCGTTCGGTTCGAAGTCCTGCCGTACCGAGCCCTTGGGTTCCTATCCCGGCAGAAGAGTTTGCTAGCCGCACTTTCTCGGGGAAGGTGATCCAGGGACAACTGGTGTCCGGCCACGACCGCCGACGGAACCGGCAATGCCGGGAAGCGGGAGACTATCGTCCGCCGGCTCGGGGATTGGCCGTCACGGGGAACAGAGGTTCGTTCCCGTTCGGTTCCAAGTCCTGCCGTACCGAGCCCTTGGGATCCGTTCCCGGCAGAAGTGTTTGCTAGCCGCACTCTCTCGGGGAAGGCGATCCAGGGACAACTGGTGTCCGGCCACGACCGCTGATGGAACCGGCAATGCCGCGAAGCGCGAGGCTGTCGCCCGCCGGCTCGGGGGCTGGCCGTCACGGGCAACGGAGGTTCGTTCCCGTTCGGTGCGGAGAACAGCCTTATCGAGCCCCTGGGCTCCGGTCCCGGCAGAAGTGTTTGCTAGCCGCAACGGATTAAGGTCGAGCATCGGGCAGCTCTGGCATGGCGATCGCAGGTTTCGGGTGTCCGTCCACGGGCCGCGTGGGTCCGGATGTCCCGAGCCCATACACTTCGGTCCTGTGCGACGTTTGTGCTAGCCGCAACAAGGTCCTTCTACCGTCTCGGGTGACTCGGGGAAGGCGATCCAGGGGCAACGGGTGAGCGGTCAGAAGCAGCGTGGGTGCCACCCGTGCCGGGAAGCGCGAGGCTGTCGTCCGCCGGCTCGAGGACTGGCCGTCACGGGGAACGGAGGTTCGTTCCCGTTCGGTTCGAAGTCCTGCCGTACCGAGCCCTTGGGCTCCGTTCCTGGCAGAAGTATTTGCTAGCCGCACTTTCTCGGTGAAGGAAATCCAGGGACAACTGGTGTCCGGCCACGAACGCCGACGGAACAGGCAATGCCGCGAAACGGGAGGATGTCGTTCGCCGGCTCGGGGACTGGCCGTCACGGGGAACGGAGGTTCGTTCCTGTTCGGTTCGAAGTCCTGCCGTACCGAGCCCTTGGGCTCCAGTCCCGGCAGAATTGTTTGCTAGCCGCACTTTCTCGGGGAAGGCGATCCAGGGACAACTGGTGACCGGTCAGATGCAGCGTGGGTGCCACCCTTGCCGGGAAGCGGGAGTCTGTCGTCCGCCGGCTCGGGGGCTGGCCGTCACGGGGAACGGAGGGTCGTTCCCGTTCGGTGCGGAGAACGGCCATATCGAGCCCCTGGGCTCCGGTCCCGGCAGAAGTGTTTGCTAGCCGCACTCTCTCGTGGAAGGTGATCCAGGGACAACTGGTGTCAGGCCAAGACCGCCGACGGAACCGGCAATGCCGCGAAGCATGAGGCTGTCGTCCGCCGGCTCGGGGACTGGCCGTCACGGGGAACGGAGGTTCGTTCCCGTTCGGTTCGAAGTCCTGCCGTACCGAGCCCTTGGGCGCCTATCCCGGCAGAAGGGTTTGCTAGCCGCACTTTCTCGGTGAAGTCGATCCAGGGACAACTGATGTCCGGTCAGATGCAGCGTGGGTGCCACCCGTGCCGGGAAGCGCGAGGCTGTCATCCGCCGGCTCGGGGGCTGGCCGTCACAGGGAACGGAGTTTCGTTCCCGTTCGGTTCGAAGTCCTGCCGTACCAAGCCCTTGGGATCCGTTCCCGGCAGAATTGTTTGCTAGCCACACTTTCTCTGTGAAGGCGATCCAGGGACAACTGGTGTCCGGCCACGACCGCCGACGGAATCGGCAATGCCGGGAAGCGGGAGTCTATCGTCCGAAGGGTCGGGGATTGGCCGTCACGGGGAACGGAGGTTCGTTCCCGTTCGGTGTGGAGAACGGCCGTATCGAGCACCTGGGCTCCGGTCCCGGCAGAACAGTTTGCTAGCCGCACTCTCTCGGGGAAGGCGATCCAGGGACAACTGGTGTCCGGCCACGACCGCCGACGGAACCGGCAATGCCGCGAAGCGCGAGGCTGTCGTCCGCCGGCTCGTGGGCTGGCCGTCACGGGAAACGGAGGTTTGTTCCCTTTCGGTGCGGAGAACGGCCTTATCGAGCCCCTGGGCACCGGTCCCGGCAGAAGTGTTTGCTAGCCGCAATGGATTAAGGTCGAGCATCGGGCGGCTCTGGCATGGCGATCACAGGATTCGGGTGTCTGTCCACGGGCCGCGTGGGTCCGGATGTCCCGATCCCATACGCTTCGGTCCTGGGTAACGTTTGTGCTAGCCGTACCAAGGTCCTTCTACCGTCTCGGGCGGCTCAGGGAAGGCTATCCAGGGGCAACGGGTGACCGGTCAGATGCAGCGTGGGTGCCACCCGTGCCGGGAAGCGCGAAGCTGTTGTCCGCCGGCTCTGGGACTGGCCGTCACGGGGAACGGAGGTTTGTTCCCGTTCGGTTCGAAGTCCTGCTGTACCGAGCCCTTGGGCTCCTATCCCGGCAGAAGAGTTTGCTAGCCGCACTTTCTAGGTGAAGGCGATCCAGGGAAAACTGGTGTCCGGCCACGACCGCCGACGGAACCGGCAATGCCGCGAAGTGGGAGGATATCGTTCTCCGGCTCGGGGACTGGCCGTAACGGGGAACGGAAGTTCGTTCCTGTTCGGTTCGAAGTCCTGCCGTACTGAGCCCTTGGGCTCCGGTCCCGGCAGAAGAGTTTGCTAGCCGCACTTTCTCGGGGAAGGCGATCCAGGGACAACTGGTGTCCGGCCACGACCGCCGACGGAACCGGCAATGCCGCGAAGCAGGAGGCTGTCGTCCGCTGGCTCGGGGACTGGCCGTCACGGGGAATGGAGGTTCGTTCCCGTTCGGTTCGAAGTCCTGCCGTACCGAGCCCTTGGGCTCCGGTCCCGGCAGAAGTGTTTGCTAGCCGCACTTTCTCGGGGAAGGCGATCCAGGGACAACGGATGACCGGTCAGATGCAGCGTGGGTGCCACCCGTGCCGGGAAGCGGGAGTCTGTCGTCCGCCGGCTCGGGGTCTGGCCGTCACGGGGAACGGAGGTTCGTTCCCATTCGGTGCGGAGAACGGTCGTATCGAGCCCTGGGCTCCTATCCCGGTAGTTTTGTTTGCTAGCCGCACTTTCTCGGTGAAGGCGATCCAGGGACAACTGGTGTCCGGCCACGACCGCCGAAGGAACCAGCAATGCCGCGAAGCGGGAGTCTATCGTCCGCCGGCTCCAGGACGGACCGTCACGGGGAACGGAGGTTCATTCCCGTTCGGTGCGGAGAACCGCCTTATCGAGCCCCTGGGCTCCGGTTCCGTCAGAAGTGTTTGCTAGCCGCAACGGATTAATGTCGAGCATCGGGCGGCTCTGGCATGGCGATCGCAGGTTTCGGGTGTCCGTCCACGGGCCGCGTGGGTCCGGATGTCCTGAGCCCATACGCTTCTGTCCTGGGTAACGTTTGTGCTAGCCGCACCAAGGTCCTTCTAACGTCTCGGGCGGCTCGGGGAAGGCGATCCAGGGGCAACGGTTGAGCGTTCAGATGCAGCGTGGGTGCCACCCATGCCAAGAAGCGCGAGGGTCTCGTCCGCCGGCTCGTGGACTCGCCGTCACGGGGAACAGAGGTTCGTTCCAGTTCGGTTCGAACTCCTGCCGTACCGAGCCCTTGGGATCCGTTCACGGCAGAAGTGTTTGCTAGCCACACTTTCTCGGTGAAGGCGATCCAGGGACAACTGGTGTCCGGCCACGACCGCCGACGGAACCGGCAATGCCGCGAAGCGGGAGTCTATCGTCCGCCGGCTCGGGGGCTGGCCGTCACGGGCAACGGAGGTTCGTTCCCGTTCGGTGCGGAGAACGGCCTTATCGAGCCCCTGGGCTCCGGTCCCGGCAGAAGTGTTTGCTAGCCGCAACGGATTAAGGTCGAGCATCGGGCGGCTCAGGCATTGTGATCACAGGTTTCGGGTGTCCGTCCACTGGCCGCGTGGGTTCGGATGTCCCGAGCCCATACACTTCGGTCCTGGGCGACGTTTGTGCTAGCCGCACCAAGGGCCTTCTACCGTCTCGGGCGGCTCAGGGAAGGCTATCCAGGGGAAACGGGTGAGCGGTCAGAAGCAGCGTGGGTGCCACCCATGCCGGAAAGCGGGAGTCTGTCGTCCGCCGGCTCGGGGACTGGCCGTCACGGGGAATGGAGGTTCGTTCCCGTTCGGTTCGAAGTCCTGCCGTACCGAGCCCTTGGACTCCTATCCCGGCAGAAGTGTTTCCTAGCCGCACTTTCTCGGGGATGGCGATCCAGGGGCAACGGGTGAGCGGTCAGATGCAGCGTGGGTGCCACCCGTGCCGGGAAGCACGAGACTGTCGTCCGCCGGCTCGGGGACTGGCCGTCACGGGGAACGGAGGTTCGTTCCCGTTCGGTGCGGAAAGCGGCCATATCGAGACCCTGGGCTCCGGTCCCGGCAGAAGTGTTTGCTAGCCACAACGGATTAATGTCGAGCATCGGGCGGCTCTGGCATTTCGATCGCAGGTTTCGGGTGTCCGTCCACGGGCCGCGTGGGTCCGGATGTCCCGAGCCCATACGCTTCGGTCCTGGGCGACGTTTGTGCGAGCCGCACCAATGTCGTTCTACCGTCTCGGGCGGCAAGGGGAAGGCTATCCAGGGGAAACGGGTGAGCGGTCAGAAGCAGCGTGGGTGCCACCCTTGCCGGGAAGAGCGAAGCTGTTGTCCACCGGCTCGGGGACTGGCCGTCACGGGGAACGGAGGTTCGTTCCCGTTCGGTTCGAAGTCCTGCCGTACCGAGCCCTTGGGCTCCTATCCCGGCAGAAGAGTTTGCTAGCCGCACTTTTTCGGTAAAGGCGATCCAGGGACAACTGGTGTCCGGCCACGACTGCCGACGGAAGCGGCAATGCCGCGAAGTGGGAGGATGTCGTTCTCCGGCTCGGGGACTGGCCGTAACGGGGAACGGAAGTTCGTTCCTGTTCGGTTCGAAGTCCTGCCGTACCGAGCCCTTGGGCTCCTGTCCCGGCAGAAGTGTTTGCTAGCCGCACTTTCTCGGGGAAGGCGATCCAGGGACAACGGGTGTCCGGCCACGACCACCGACGGAACCGGCAATGCCGCGAAGCAGGAGGCTGTCGTCCGCTGGCTCGGGGACTGGCCGTCACGGGGAATGGAGGTTCGTTCCCGTTCGGTTCGAAGTCCTGCCGTACCGAGCCCTTGGGCTCCGGTCCCGGCAGAAGTGTTTGCTAGCCGCACTTTCTCGGGGAAGGCGATCCAGGGACAACGGATGACCGGTCAGATGCAGCGTGGGTGCCACCCTTGCCGGGAAGCGGGAGTCTGTCGTCCGCCGGCTCAGGGACTGGCCGTCACGGGGAACGGAGGTTCGTTCCCATTCGGTGCGGAGAACGGCCGTATCGAGCCCTGGGCTCCTATCCCGGTAGTTTTGTTTGCTAGCCGCACTTTCTCGGTGAAGGCGATCCAGGGACAACTGGTGTCCGGCCACGACCGCCGAAGGAACCAGCAATGCCGCGAAGCGGGAGTCTATCGTCCGCCGGCTCCAGGACGGACCGTCACGGGGAACGGAGGTTCATTCCCGTTCGGTGCGGAAAACCGCCTTATCGAGCCCCTGGGCTCCAGTTCCGTCAGAAGTGTTTGCTAGCCGCAACGGATTAATGTCGAGCATCGGGCGGCTCTGGCATGGCGATCGCAGGTTTCGGGTGTCCGTCCACGGGCCGCGTGGGTCCGGATGTCCTGAGCCCATACGCTTCTGTCCTGGGCGACGTTTGTGCTAGCCGCACCAAGGTCCTTCTAACGTCTCGGGCGGCTCGGGGAAGGCGATCCAGGGGCAACGGTTGAGCGTTCAGATGCAGCGTGGGTGCCACCCATGCCAAGAAGCGCGAGGGTCTCGTCCGCCGGCTCGTGGACTCGCCGTCACGGGGAACAGAGGTTCGTTCCAGTTCGGTTCGAACTCCTGCCGTACCGAGCCCTTGGGATCCGTTCACGGCAGAAGAGTTTGCTAGCCGCACTTTCTAGGTGAAGGCGATCCAGGGAAAACTGGTGTCCGGCCACGACCGCCGACGGAACCGGCAATGCCGCGAAGCGGGAGTCTATCGTCCGCCGGCTCGGGGGCTGGCCGTCACGGGCAACGGAGGTTCGTTCCCGTTCGGTGCGGAGAACGGCCTTATCGAGCCCCTGGGCTCCGGTCCCGGCAGAAGTGTTTGCTAGCCGCAACGGATTAAGGTCGAGCATCGGGCGGCTCAGGCATTGTGATCACAGGTTTCGGGTGTCCGTCCACTGGCCGCGTGGGTTCGGATGTCCCGAGCCCATACGCTTCGGTCCTGGGCGACGTTTGTGCTAGCCGCACCAAGGGCCTTCTACCGTCTCGGGCGGCTCAGGGAAGGCTATCCAGGGGAAACGGGTGAGCGGTCAGAAGCAGCGTGGGTGCCACCCATGCCGGAAAGCGGGAGTCTGTCGTCCGCCGGCTCGGGGACTGGCCGTCACGGGGAATGGAGGTTCGTTCCCGTTCGGTTCGAAGTCCTGCCGTACCGAGCCCTTGGACTCCTATCCCGGCAGAAGTGTTTCCTAGCCGCACTTTCTCGGGGATGGCGATCCAGGGGCAACGGGTGAGCGGTCAGATGCAGCGTGGGTGCCACCCGTGCCGGGAAGCACGAGACTGTCGTCCGCCGGCTCGGGGACTGGCCGTCACGGGGAACGGAGGTTCGTTCCCGTTCGGTGCGGAAAGCGGCCATATCGAGACCCTGGGCTCCGGTCCCGGCAGAAGTGTTTGCTAGCCACAACGGATTAATGTCGAGCATCGGGCGGCTCTGGCATTTCGATCGCAGGTTTCGGGTGTCCGTCCACGGGCCGCGTGGGTCCGGATGTCCCGAGCCCATACGCTTCGGTCCTGGGCGACGTTTGTGCGAGCCGCACCAATGTCGTTCTACCGTCTCGGGCGGCTCGGGGAAGGCTATCCAGGGGAAACGGGTGAGCGGTCAGAAGCAGCGTGGGTGCCACCCTTGCCGGGAAGCGCGAAGCTGTTGTCCACCGGCTCGGGGACTGGCCGTCACGGGGAACGGAGGTTCGTTCCCGTTCGGTTCGAAGTCCTGCCGTACCGAGCCCTTGGGCTCCTATCCCGGCAGAAGAGTTTGCTAGCCGCACTTTTTCGGTAAAGGCGATCCAGGGACAACTGGTGTCCGGCCACGACTGCCGACGGAAGCGGCAATGCCGCGAAGTGGGAGGATGTCGTTCTCCGGCTCGGGGACTGGCCGTAACGGGGAACGGAAGTTCGTTCCTGTCCAGTTCGAAGTCCTGCCGTACCGAGCCCTTGGGCTCCGGTCCCGGCAGAAGAGCTTGCTAGCCGCACTTTCTCGGGGAAGGCGATCCAGGGACAACGGGTGACCGGTCAGATGCAGCGTGGTTGCCACCCGTGCCGGGAAGCGGGAGTCTGTCGTCTGCCGGCTCGGGGACTGGCCGTCACGGGGAACGGAGGTTCGTTCCCATTCGGTGCGGAGAACGGCCGTATCGAGCCCCTGGGCTCTGGTGCTGGCAGAAGTGTTTGCTAGCCGCATTTTCTCGAGGAAGGCGATCCAGGGACAATTGGTGTCAGGCCACGACCTCCGACGGAACCGGCAATGTCGCGAAGATTCAGTCTATCGTCCGCCGGCTCGGGGGCTGGCTGTCACGGGGAACGGAGGTTCGTTCCCGTTCGGTTCGAAGTCCTGTCGTACCGAGCCCTTGGGCTACTATCCCGGCAGAAGAGTTTGCTTGCTACACTTTCTCGGGGAAGGCGATCCAGGGAGAACGGGTGTCCGGCCACGACCGACGACGGAACCGGCAATGCCGCGAAGCGGGAGGCTGTCGTTCGCCGGCTCGGGGACTGGCTGTCACGGGGAACGGAGGTTCGTTCCCGTTCGGGTGGAAATCCTTCCGTACCAAGGCCTTGGGCTCCGTTCCCGGAAGAAGTGTTTGCTAGCCGCACTTTCTCGGGGAAGGCGATCCAGGGACAACGGGTGACCGGTCAGATGCAGCGTGGGTGCCACCCGTGCCGGGAAGCGGGAGTCTGTCGTCCGCTGGCTCGGGGGCTGGCCGTCACGGGGAACGGAGGTTCGTTCCCGTTCGGTTCGAAGTCCTGCCGTACCGAGCCCTTGGGCTCCTATCCCGGCAGAAGAGTTTGCTAGCCGCACTTTCTCGGTGAAGGCGATCCAGGGACAACTGGTGTCCGGCCACGACCGCCGACGGAAGCGGCAATGCCGCGAAGTGGGAGGATGTCGTTCCCCGGCTCGGGGACTGGCCCTAACGGGGAACGGAAGTTCGTTCCTGTTAGGTTCGAAGTCCTGCCATACCGAGCACTTGGGCTCCGGTCCCGGCAGAAGTGTTTGCTAGCCGCACTTTCTCGGGGAAGGCGATCCAGGGACAACGGGTGACCGGTCAGATGCAGCGTGGGTGCCACCCGTGCCGGGAAGCGGGAGTCTGTCGTCTGCCGGCTCGGGGACTGGCCGTCACGGGGAACGGAGGTTCGTTCCCATTCGGTGCGGAGAACGGCCGTATCGAGCAGCTGGGCTCCGGTGCTGGCAGAAGTGTTTGCTAGCCGCATTTTCTCGAGGAAGGCGATCCAGGGACAATTGGTGTCAGGCCACGACCTCCGACGGAACCGGCAATGCCGCGAAGATTGAGTCTATCGTCCGCCGGCTCGGGGGCTGGCCGTCACGGGGAACGGAGGTTCGTTCCCGTTCGGTTCGAAGTCCTGCCGTACCGAGCCCTTGGGCTACTATCCCGGCAGAAGAGTTTGCTTGCTACACTTTCTCGGGGAAGGCGATCAAGGGAGAACGGGTGTCCGGCCACGACCGACGACGGAACCGGCAATGCCGCGAAGCGGGAGGCTGTCGTTCGCCGGCTCGGGGACTGGCTGTCACGGGGAACGGAGGTTCGTTCCCGTTCGGGTGGAAATCCTTCCGTACCGAGCCCTTGGGCTCCGTTCCCGGAAGAAGTGTTTGCTAGCCACACTTTCTCGGGGAAGGCGATCCAGGGACAACGGGTGACCGGTCAGATGCAGCGTGGGTGCCACCCGTGCCGGGAAGCGGGAGTCTGTCGTCCGCTGGCTCGGGGGCTGGCCGTCACGGGCAACGGAGGTTCGTTCCCGTTCGGTTCGAAGTCCTGCCGTACCTAGCCCTTGGGCTCCTATCCCGGCAGAAGAGTTTGCTAGCCGCACTTTTTCGGTAAAGGCGATCCAGGGACAACTGGTGTCCGGCCACGACTGCCGACGGAAGCGGCAATGCCGCGAAGTGGGAGGATGTCGTTCTCCGGCTCGGGGACTGGCCGTAACGGGGAACGGAAGTTCGTTCCTGTCCGGTTCGAAGTCCTACCGTACCGAGCCCTTGGGCTCCGGTCCCGGCAGAAGTGTTTGCTAGCCGCACTTTCTCGGGGAAGGCGATCCAGGGACAACGGGTGACCGGTCAGATGCAGCGTGGGTGCCACCCGTGCCGGGAAGCGGGAGTCTGTCGTCTGCCGGCTCGGGGACTGGCCGTCACGGGGAACGGAGGTTCGTTCCCATTCGGTGCGGAGAACGGCCGTATCGAGCCCCTGGGCTCCGGTGCTGGCAGAAGTGTTTGCTAGCCGCATTTTCTCGAGGAAGGCGATCCAGGGACAATTGGTGTCCGGCCACGACCTCCGACGGAACCGGCAATGTCGCGAAGATTCAATCTATCGTCCGCCGGCTCGGGGGCTGGCCGTCACGGGGAACGGAGGTTCGTTCCCGTTCGGTTCGAAGTCCTGCCGTACCGAGCCCTTGGGCTCCTATCCCGGCAGAAGAGTTTGCTAGCCGCACTTTCTCGGTGAAGGCGATCCAGGGACAACTGGTGTCCGGCCACGACCGCCGACGGAAGCGGCAATGCCGCGAAGTGGGAGGATGTCGTTCCCCGGCTCGGGGACTGGCCCTAACGGGGAACGGAAGTTCGTTCCTGTCCAGTTCGAAGTCCTGCCATACCGAGCACTTGGGCTCCGGTCCCGGCAGAAGTGTTTGCTAGCCGCACTTTCTCGGGGAAGGCGATCCAGGGACAACGGGTGACCGGTCAGATGCAGCGTGGGTGCCACCCGTGCCGGGAAGCGGGAGTCTGTCGTCTGCCGGCTCGGGGACTGGCCGTCACGGGGAACGGAGGTTCGTTCCCATTCGGTGCGGAGAACGGCCGTATCGAGCAGCTGGGCTCCGGTGCTGGCAGAAGTGTTTGCTAGCCGCATTTTCTCGAGGAAGGCGATCCAGGGACAATTGGTGTCAGGCCACGACCTCCGACGGAACCGGCAATGCCGCGAAGATTGAGTCTATCGTCCGCCGGCTCGGGGGCTGGCCGTCACGGGGAACGGAGGTTCGTTCCCGTTCGGTTCGAAGTCCTGCCGTACCGAGCCCTTGGGCTACTATCCCGGCAGAAGTGTTTGCTTGCTACACTTTCTCGGGGAAGGCGATCCAGGGAGAACGGGTGTCCGGCCACGACCGACGACGGAACCGGCAATGCCGCGAAGCGGGAGGCTGTCGTTCGCCGGCTCGGGGACTGGCCGTCACGGGGAACGGAGGTTCGTTCCCGTTCGGGTGGAAATCCTTCCGTACCGAGCCCTTGGGCTCCGTTCCCGGAAGAAGTGTTTGCTAGCCACACTTTCTCGGGGAAGGCGATCCAGGGACAACGGGTGACCGGTCAGATGCAGCGTGGGTGCCACCCGTGCCGGGAAGCGGGAGTCTGTCGTCCGCTGGCTCGGGGGCTGGCCGTCACGGGGAACGGAGGTTCGTTCCCGTTCGGTGCGGAGAACGGCCATATCGAGACCCCGGGCTCCGGTCCCGGCAGAAGTGTTTGCTAGCCGCAACGGATTAATGTCGAGCATCGGGCGTGTCTGGCATGGCAATCGCAGGTTTCGGGTGTCCTTCCACGGGCCGCGTGGGTTCGGATGTCCCGAGCCCATACGCTTTAGTCCTGGGCGACGTTTGTGCTAGCCACAACAAGGTCCTTCTACTGTCTCGGGCGGCTCAGGGAAGGCTATCCAGGGGCAACGGCTGAGCGGTCAGAAGCAGCGTGGGTGCCACCCGTGCCACGAAGCGGGAGTCTGTCGTCCGCCGGCTCGGGGACTGGCCGTCACGGGGAAAGGAGGTTCGTTCCCGTTCTGTTCGAAGTCCTGCCGTATCGAGCCCTTCGGCTCCGTTACCGGCAGAAGTATTTGCTAGCCACACTTTCTCGGGGAAGGCGATCTAGGGACAACGGGTGACCGGTCAGATGCAGCGTGGGTGCCACCCGTGCCGGGAAGCGGGAGTCTGTCGTCCGCCGGCTCGGGGGCTAGCCGTCACAGGTATCGGAGGTTCGTTCCCGTTCGGTGTGGAGAACGGCCGTATCGAGCCCCTGGGCTCCGGTCCCCGCAGAAGAATTTGCTAGCCGCACTCTCTCGGGGAAGGCGATCCAGGGACAACTGGTGTCCGGCCACGACCGCCGACGGAAGCGGCAATGCCGCGAAGCGGGAGGATGTCGTTCTCCGGCTCGGGGACTGGCCGTAACGGGGAATGGAGGTTCGTTCCTGTTCGGTTCGAAGTCCTGCCGTACCGAGCCCTTGGGCTTCGGTCCCGGCGGAAGAGTTTGCTAGCCGCACTTTCTCAGGGAAGGCGATCCAGGGACAACTGGTGTCCGGCCACGACCGCCGACGGAACCGGCAATGCCGCGAACCAGGATGCTGTCGTCTGCCGGCTCGGGGACTGGCCGTCACGGGGAACGGAGGTTCATTCCCCTTCAGTGAGGAGAACGGCAGTATCGAGCTCTGGGCTCCGGTCCTGGCAGAAGATTTTGCTAGCCGCACTTTCTCTGGGATGGCGATCCAGGGACAACTGGTGTCCGGCCACGACCTCCGACGGAACCGGCAATGCCGGGAAGCGGGAGGCTGTCGTTCGCCGGCTCGGAGACTGGCTGTCACAGGGAACGGAGGTTCGTTCCCGTTCGGGTGGAATTCGTACCGTACCGAGCCCTTGGGCTCCGTTCCCGGCAGAAGAGTTTGTTAGCCGCACTCTTTCGGGGAAGGCGATCCAGGGACAACTGGTGTCCGGCCACGACCGCCGACGGAACCGGCAATGCCGCGAAGCGGGAATCTATCGTCCGCCGGCTCGGGCACTGGCTGTAACGGGGAACGGAGTTTCGTTCCCGTTCGGGTGGAATTCGTACCGTACCGAGCCCTTGGTCTCCGTTCCCGGCAGAAGTGTTTGCTAGCCGCACTTTCTCGGGGAAGGCGATCCAGGGACAACGGGTGACCGGTCAGAAGCAGCGTGGGTGCCACCCGTGCCGGGAAGCGGGAGTCTGTCGTCCGCCGGCTCGGGGACTGGCCGTCACGGGGAAAGGAGGTTCGTTCCCGTTCTGTTCGAAGTCCTGCCATATCGAGCCCTTGGGCTCCGTTACCGGCAGAAGTATTTGCTAGCCACACTTTCTCGGGGAAGGCGATCCAGGGACAACGGGTGACCGGTCAGATGCAGCGTGGGTGCCACCCGTGACGGGAAGCGGGAGTCTGTCGTCCGCCGGCTCGGGGACTGGCCGTCACGGGGAACGGAGGTTCGTTCCCATTCTGTGCGGAGAACGGCCGTATCGAGCCCCTGGGCTCCGTTCCCGACAAAAGTGTTTGCTAGCCGCATTTTCTCAGGGAACGCGATCCAGGGACAATTAGTGTCCTGCCACGACCGCCGACGGAAGCGGCAATGCCGCGAAGCGGGAGTCTATCGTCCGCCGGATCGGGGGCTGGCCGTCACGGGGAACGGAGGTTCGTTCCCATTCGGTTCGAAGTCCTGCCGTACCGAGCCCTTGGGCTCCTATCCCGGCAGAAGTGTTTGTTAGCCGCACGTTCTCAGGGAAGGCGATCCAGGGACAAATGTTGTCCGGCCACGACCGACGACAGAACCGGCAATGCCGCGAAGCGGGACTCTATCGTCCGCCGGCTCGGGGGCTGGCCGTCACGGGGAACTAAGGTTCGTTCCCCTTCAGTAAGGAGAACGGCACTATCGAGCTCTGGGCTCCGGTCCTGGAAGAAGAGTTTGCTAGCCGCACCTTCTCGGGGAAGGCGATCCAGGGAGAACGGGTGTCCGGCCACGACCGACGAATGAACCGGCAATGCCGCGAAGCGGGAGGCTGTCGTTCGCCGGCTCGGGGACTGGCCATCACGGGGAACGGAGTTTCGTTTCTGTTCGGTGCGGAGAACGGCCTTATCGAGCCCCTGGTTTCCGGTCCCAGCAGAAGTGTTTCCTAGCCGCAACGGATTAAGGTAGAGCATCGGGCGGATCTGGCATGGCGATCGCAGGTTTTGGGTGTCCGTCCACGGGCCGCGTGGGTCCGGATGTCCCGAGCCCATACGCTTCGGTCTTGGGCGACGTTTGTGCTAGCCGCACCAAGGTACTTCTACCGTCTCGGGCGGCTCGGGGAAGGCGATCCACGGACAACGGTTGAGCGGTCAGAAGCAGCGTGGGTGCCACCCGTGCCGGGAAGCGGGAGTCTGTCGTCCGCCGGCTCGGGGGCTGGCCGTCACGGGGAACGGAGTTTCGTACCCGGTCGGGTGGAATTCGTACCGTACCGAGCCCTTGGGCTCTTATCCCGGCAGAAGAGTTTGCTAGCCGCACTTTCTCAGGGAAGGCGATCCAGGGACAACTGGTGTCCGGCCACGACCGCCAACGGAACCGGCAATGCCGCGAAGCAGGAGGATGTCGTTCGCCGGCTCGGGGACTGGCCGTCACGGGGAACGGAGGTTCGTTCCCCTACATTGAGGAGAACGGCCGTATCGAGCTCTGTGCTCCGGTCCCGGCAGAACAGTTTGCTAGCCGCACTTTCTCGGGGAAGGCGATCCAGCGAGAACTGGTGTCCGGCCACGACCGACGACGGAACCGGCAATGCCGCGAAGCGGGTGGATGTCGTTCGCCGGCTCGGGGACTGGCCGTCACGGGGAACGGAGGTTCGTTCCCGTTCGGTGCGGAAAGCGGCCTTATCGAACCCCTGGGCTCCAGTCCCGGCAGAAGTGTTTGCTAGACGCAACGGATTAAGGTCGAGCATCGGTCGGATCTGGCATGGCGATCGCAGGTTTGGGTGTCCGTCCACGGGCCGCGTGGGTCCGGATGTCCCGAGCTCATACGCTTTGGTCCTGGGCGACGCTTGTGCTAACCACAACAAGGTCCTTCTACCGTCTCGGGCGGCTCGGGGAAGGCGATCCAGGGGCAACGGCTGAGCGGTCAGAAGCAGCGTGGGTGCCACCCATGCCGGGAAGCGCGAGGCTGTCGTCCGCCGGCTCGGGGGCTGGCCGTCACTGGGAACGGAGGTTCGTTCCTCTTCGGTGAGGAGAATAGCCGTATCGATCCCCGGGGCTCTGGTCCTGGCAGAAGTGTTTCCTAGCCGCAACGGATTAAGGTCGAGCATCGGTCGGATCTGGCATGGCGATCGCAGGTTTGGGTGTCCGTCCACGGGCCGCGTGGGTCCGGATGTCCCGAGCTCATACGCTTCGGTCTTGGGCGACGTTTGTGCTAGCCGCACCAAGGTACTTCTACCGTCTCGGGCGGCTCGGGGAAGGCGATCCACGGACAACGGTTGAGCGGTCAGAAGCAGCGTGGGTGCCACCCGTGCCGGGAAGCGGGAGTCTGTCTTCCGCCGGCTCGGGGGCTGGCCGTCACGGGGAACGGAGTTTCGTACCCGGTCGGGTGGAATTCGTACCGTACCGAGCCCTTGGGCTCTTATCCCGGCAGAAGAGTTTGCTAGCCACACTTTCTCAGGGAAGGCGATCCAGGGACAACTGGTGTCCGGCCACGACCGCCGACGGAACCGGCAATGCCGCGAAGCAGGAGGATGTCGTTCGCCGGCTCGGGGACTGGCCGTCACGGGGAACGGAGGTTCGTTCCCCTACATTGAGGAGAACGGCCGTATCGAACTCTGGGCTCCGGTCCCGGCAGAACAGTTTGCTAGCCGCACTTTCTCGGGGAAGGCGATCCAGGGACAACGGGTGACCGGTCACATGCAGCATGGGTACCACCCGTGCCGGGAAGCGGGAGTTTGTCGTCCGCCGGCTCGGGGACTGGCCGTCACGGGGAACGGAGGTTCGTTCCTGATCGGTGCGGAAAGCGGCCTTATCGAACCCCTGGGCTCCGGTCCCGGCAGAAGTGTTTGCTAGACGCAACGCATTAAGGTCGAGCATCGGGGGGCTCTGGCATGGCGATCGCCGGTTTCGGGTGTCCGTCCACGGGCCGCGTGGGTCCGGATTTCCCGAGCCCGTACGCTTCAGTCCTGGGCGACGTTTGTGCTAGCCGCACCAAGGTCCTTCTACCGTATCGGGCGGCTTGGGGAAGGCTATCCAGGGGAAACGGGTGAGCAGTCAGAAGCAGAGTGGGTGCCGCCCGTGCCGGGAAGCGGGAGTCCGTCGTCCGACGGCTCGGGGACTCACCGTCACGGGGAACGGAGGTTTGTTCCTGTTCGGTGCGGAGAACGGCCGTACCGAGCCCCTGGGCTCCGGTCCGGGCAGAAGTGTTTGCTGGCACTACTTTCTCGGGGAAGGCGATCCAGGGACAACTGGTGTCCTGTCACGACCTCCGACGGAACCGGCATTGCCACGTAGCGGGAGGCAGTCGTTCGCCGGCTCGGGGGCTGGCCGTCATGGGGAACGGAGGTTCGTTCCCGTTCGGTTTGAAGTCCTGCCGTATCGAGCCCCTGGGCTCCGGTCCGGGCAGAAGAGTTTGCTAGCTGCACTTTCTCGGGGAAGGCGATCCACGGACAACTGGTGTCTGGCCACGACCGCCGACGGAACCAGCAATGCCGCGAAGCGGAAGGCTGTCGTCCGCAGGCTCGGGGACTGGCTGTCACAGGGAACGGAGGTTCGTTCCCGTTCGGTGCGGAGAACGGCCTTATCGAGCCCCTGGGCTCCGGTTCCGTCAGAAGTGTTTGCTAGCCGCAACGGATTAAGGTCGAGCATCGGGCGGGTCTGGCATGTCGATCGCAGGATTCGGGTGTCCGTCCACGGGCCGCGTGGGTCCGGATGTCCCGAGCCCATACGCTTCGGTCCTGGGCGACGTTTCTGCTAGCCGCACCAAGGTCCTTCTACCGTCTCGGGCGGCTCGGGGAAGGCTATCCAGGAGAAACGTGTGACGCTCAGAAGCAGAGTGGGTGCCACCCGTGCCGGGAAGCGCGAGGCTGTCGTCCGCCGGCTCGGGGCTGGCCGTCATGGGGAACGGAGGTTCGTTCCCATTCGGTGCGGAGAACGGCCGTATCGAGCCCCTGGGCTCCGGTCCCGGCAGAAGTGTTTGCTACCCGCATTTTCTCAGGGAAGGCGATGCAGGGACAACTGGTGTCCGGCCACGACCGCCGACGGAACCGGCAATGCCGCGAAGCGGGAGTCTATCGTCCGCCGGCTCGGGGATTGGCCGTCACGGGGAACGGAGGTTCGTTCCAGTTCGGTATGGAGAACGGCCGTATCGAGCCCCTGGGCTCCGATACCGGCAGAAGAGTTTGCTAGGCGCACTCTCTAGGGGAAGGCGATCCAGGGACAACTGGTGTCCGGCCACGACCGTCGACGGAACCGGCAATGCCGCGAAGCGGGAGGATGTCGTCCGCCGGCTCTGGGACTGGCCATCACGGGGAACGGAGGTTCGTTCCTGTTCGGTGCGGAGAACGGCCGTATCGAGCCCCTGGTCTCCGGTCCCAGCAGAAGTGTTTCCTAGCCGCAACGGATTAAGGTCGAGCATTGGGCGGATCTGGCATGGCGATCGCAGGTTTTGGGTGTCCGTCCACGGGCCGCGTGGGTCCGGATGTCCCGAGCCCATACGCTTCGGTCTTGGGCGACGTTTGTGCTAGCTGCACCAAGGTCCTTCTACTGTCTCGGGCGGCTCAGGGAAGGCGATCCAGAGGCAACGGCTGAGCGGTCAGAAGCAGCGTGGGTGCCACCCGTGCCGGGAAGCGCGAGGCTGTCGTCCGCCGGCTCGGGGACTGGCCGTCACGGGGAAAGGAGATTCGTTCCCGTTCTGTTCGAAGTCCTGCCGTACCGAGCCCTTCGGCTCCGTTACAGGCAGAAGAGTTTGCTAGCCGCACATTCTGGGGAAAGGCGATCCAGGGACAACTGGTGTCCGGCCACGACCGCCGACGGAACCGGCAATGCCGCGAAGCGGGAGTCTATCGTCCGCCGGCTCGGGGGCTGGCCGTCACAGGCAACGGAGTTTCGTTCCCCTTCGGTGAGGAGAATGGCCGTATCGAGACCTGGACTCCTGTCCCGGCAGAACAGTTTGCTAGCCGCACTTTCTCGGGGAAGGCGATTCAGGGAGAACGGGTGTCCGGCCACGACTGACGACGGAACCGACAATGCCGCGAAGCGGGAGTCTATCGTCCGACTGCTCGGGGATTGGCCGTCACGGGGAACGGAGGTTCGTTCCCGTTCGGGTGGAAGTCCTACCGTACCGAGCCCTTGGGCTCCGTTCCCGGTAGAAGAGCTTGCTAGCCGCACTTTCTCGGGGAAGGCGATCCAGGGACAACTAGTGTCCGGCCACGACCGACGACGGAACCGGCAATGCCACGAAGCGGAAGGATGTCGTCCGCCGGCTCGGGGACTGGCCGTCACGGGGAACGGAGGTTCGTTCCCGTTCGGGTGGAAGTCCTACCGTACCGAGCCCTTGGGCTCCGTTCCCGGTAGAAGAGCTTGCTAGCCGCACTTTCTCGGGGAAGGCGATCCAGGGACAACTAGTGTCCGGCCACGACCTACGACGGAACCGGCAATGCCGGGAAGCGGGATTCTATCGTCCGCCGGCTCGGGGGCTGGCCGTCACGGGGAACGGAGGTTCGTTCCCGTTCGGTGTGGAGAACGGCCGTATTGAGCCCCTGGGCTCCGGTCCCGGCAGAAGAGTTTGCTAGCCGCACTCTCTCGGGGAAGGCGATCCAGGGACAACAGGTGTCTGGCCACGACCGCTGACGGAACCGGCAATGCCGCGAAGCGGGAGGCTGCCGTCCGCCGGCTCGGGTTTCTGGCCATATCGAACCCCTGGGCTCCGGTCCCGCCAGAATTGTTTGCTAGCCGCAACGGATTAAGGTCGAGCATCGGGCGGGTCTGGCATGGCGATCGCAGGATTCGGGTGTCCGTCCACGGGCCGCGTGGGTCCGGATGTCCCGAGCCCATACGCTTCGGTCCTGGTCGACGTTTGTGCTAGCCGCACCAAGGTCCTTCTACCGTCTCGGGCGGCTCGGGGAAGGCTATGCAGGGGAAACGGGTGAGAAGCAGCGTGGGTGCCACCCATGCTGGGAATCGCGAGGCTATCGTCCGCCGGCTCAGGGACTGGCCGTCACGGGGAACGGAGGTTCGTACCCGTTCGGTTCGAAGTCCTGCCGTACCGAGCCCTTGGGCTCCGGTCCCGGCAGAAGAGCTTGCTAGCCGCACTTTCTCGGGGAAGGCGATCCAGGGACAACGGGTGACCGGTCACATGCAGCATGGGTACCACCCGTGCCGGGAAGCGGGAGTTTGTCGTCCGCCGGCTCGGGGACTGGCCATCACGGGGAACGGAGTTTCATTCCCGTTCGGTGCGGAGAACGGCCGTATCGAGCCTCGGGGCTCCGGTCCCGGCAGAAGTGTTTGCTGGCCGCACTTTCTCGGGGAAGGCGATCCACGGACAACTGGTGTCCGGTCACGACCTCCGACGGAACCGGCAATGCCGCGAAGCGGGGGGCAGTCGTTCGCCGGCTCAGGGACTGGCCGTCACGGTGAACGGAGGTTCTTTCCCGTTCGGTTCGAAGTCCTGCCGTACCGAGCCCTTGGGTTCCTATCCCGGCAGAAGAGTTTGCTAGCCGCACTTTCTCGGGTAAGGCGATCCAGGGACAACTGGTGTCTGGCCACGACCGCCGAAGGAACCAGAAATGCCGCGAAGCGGGAGTCTATCGTCCGCCGGCTCCAGTACGGACCGTCACGGGGAACGGAGGTTCGTTCCCGTTCGGTGCGGAGAACGGCCATATCGAGACCCCGGGCTCCGGTCCCGGCAGAAGTGTTTGCTAGCCGCAACGGATTAATGTCGGGCATCGGGCGGCTCTGGCATGGCGATCGCAGGTTTCGGGTGTCTGTCCACGGGCCGCGTGGGTCCGGATGTCCCGAGCCCATACGCTTCTGTCCTGGGCGACGTTTGTGCTAGCCGCACCAAGGTCCTTCTACCGTCTTGGGCGGCTCGGGGAAGGCGATCCAGGGACAACGGGTGACCGGTTAGATGCAGCGTGGGTGCCACCCGTGCCGGGAAGCGCGAGGCTCTCTTCCGCCGGCTCGGGGACTCGCCGTCACGGGGAACGGAGGTTCGTTCCCCTTCGGTTCGAAGTCCTGCCGTACCGAGCCCTTGGGATCCGTTCCCGGCAGAAGTGTTTGCTAGCCGCACTTTCTCGCTGAAGGCGATCCAGGGACAACTGGTGTCCGGCCATGAACGCCGACGGAACCGGCAATGCCACGAAGCGGGAGTCTATCGTCCGCCGGCTCGGGGACTGGCCGTCACGGGGAAC
This sequence comes from Mergus octosetaceus, assembly GCA_036873955.1. Taxonomy (NCBI): domain Eukaryota; kingdom Metazoa; phylum Chordata; class Aves; order Anseriformes; family Anatidae; genus Mergus; species Mergus octosetaceus. The sequence goes on from CM072311.1 coordinate 366,520, forward strand.
GGAGGTTCGTTCCTGTTCGGTTGGAAGTCCTGCCGTACCGAGCCCTTGCGCTCCGGTCCCGGCAGAAGTGTTTGCTAGCCGCACTTTCTCGGGGAAGGCGATCCAGGGACAACGGGTGACCGGTCAGATGCAGCGTGGGTGCCACCCGTGCCGGGAAGCGGGAGTCTGTCGTCCGCCGGCTCGGGGACTGTCCATCACAGCGAACGGAGTTTCGTTCCCGTTCGGTGCGGAGAACGGCCGTATCGAGCCCCTGGGCTCCGGTCCCAGCAGAAGTGTTTCCTAGCCGCAACGGATTAAGGTCGAGCATCGGGTGGATCTGGCATGGCGATCACAGGTTTTGGGTGTCCGTCCACGTGCCGCGTGGGTCCGGATGTCCCGAGCCCATACGCTTTGGTCTTGGGCGACGATTGTGCTAGCCGCACCAAGGTACTTCTACCGTCTCGGGCGGCTCGGGGAAGGCGATCCACGGACAACGGTTGAGCGGTCAGAAGCAGCGTGGGTGCCACCCGTGCCGGGAAGCGGGAGTCTGTCGTCCACCGGCTCGGGGACTGGCCGTCACGGGGAACGGAGGTTCGTTCCCCTTCGGTGAGGAGAATGGCCGTATCGAGCCTTGGGCTCCTATCCCGGCAGAAGTGTTTGCTAGCCGCACTTTCTCGGTGAAGGCGATCCAGGGAGAACGGGTGTCCGGCCACGACCAACGACGGAACCGGCAATGCCGCAAAGCGGGAGGCTGTCGTCCGCCGGCTCGGGGACTGGCTGTCACGGGGAACGGAGTTTCGTTCCCGGTCGGGTGGAATTCGTACCGTACCGAGCCCTTGGGCTCTGTTCCCGGCATAAGTGTTTGCTAGCCACACTTTCTCGGGGAATGTGATCCAGGGACAACGGGTGACCGGTCAGATGCAGCGTGGGTGCCACCCATGCCGGGAAGCGCGAGGCTGTCGTCCGCCGGCTCGGGGGCTGGCCGTCACTGGGAACGGAGGTTCGTTCCTCTTCGGTGAGGAGAATAGCCGTATCGATCCCCGGGGCTCTGGTCCTGGCAGAAGTGTTTCCTAGCCGCAACGGATTAAGGTCGAGCATCGGTCGGATCTGGCATGGCGATCGCAGGTTTGGGTGTCCGTCCACGGGCCGCGTGGGTCCGGATGTCCCGAGCTCATACGCTTCGGTCTTGGGCGACGTTTGTGCTAGCCGCACCAAGGTACTTCTACCGTCTCGGGCGGCTCGGGGAAGGCGATCCACGGACAACGGTTGAGCGGTCAGAAGCAGCGTGGGTGCCACCCGTGCCGGGAAGCGGGAGTCTGTCGTCAGCCGGCTCGGGGGCAGGCCGTCACGGGGAACGGAGGATCGTTCCCATTCTGTGTGGAGAACGGCCGTATCGAGCTCCTGGGCTCCGGTCCCGGCAGAAGTGTTTGCTAACAGCACTCTCTCGGGGAAGGCGATACAGGGACAACTGGTGTCCGGCCACGACCGCCGACGGAACCGGCAATGCCGCGAAGCGGGAGTCTATCGTCCGCCAGCTCGTGGGCTGGCCGTAAAGGGGAACGGAGGTTCGTTCCCGTTCGGTTCGAAGTCCTGCCGTACCGAACCCTTGTGCTCCTATCCCTGAAAAAGAGTTTGCTAGCCGCACTTTCTCAGGGAAGGCGATCCAGGGACAACTGGTGTCCGGCCACGACCGCCGACGGAACCGGCAATGCCGCGAAGCGGCAGTCTGTTGTCCGCCGGCTCGGGTTACTGGCCGTCACGGGGAACGGAGGTTCGTTCCCCTTCAGTGAGGAGAACGGCCGTATCGAGCTCTGGACTCCGGTCACGGCAGAAGAGTTTGCTAGCTGCACTTTCTCGGGGAAGGCGATCCAGGGGCAACGGGTGACCGGTCAGATGCAGCGTGGGTGCCACCCGTGCCGGGAAGCACGAGGCTGTCGTCCGCCGGCTCGGGGACTGGCCGTCACGGGGAACGGAGGTTCGTTCCCGTTCGGTTCGACGTCGTGCCGTACCGAGCCCTTGGGCTCCGTTCCCGGCAGAAATGTTTTCTAGCCTTACTCTCTCGGGGAAGGCGATCCAGGGACAACTGGTGTCCGGCCACTACCGCCAACGGAACCGGCAATGCCGCGAAGCGGGAGGATGTCGTTCGCCGGCTCGGGGACTGGCCGTCATGGGGAACGGAGGTTCGTTCCCGTTCGGTGCGGAAAGCGGCCTTATCAAACCCCTGGGCTCCGGTCCCGGCAGAAGTGTGTGCTAGACGCAACGCATTAAGGTCGAGCATCGGGGGGCTCTGGCATGGCGATCACCGGTTTCGGGTGTCCGTCCATGGGCCGCGTGTGTTCGGATGTCCCGAGCCCATACGCTTTGTTCCTGGGCGACGTTTGTGCTAGCCACAACAAGGTCCTTCTACTGTCTCGGTCGGCACAGGGAAGGCGATCCAGGGGCAACGGCTGAGCGGTCAGAAGCAGCGTGGGTGCCACCCGTGCCGGGAAACGGGAGTCTGTCGTCTGCCGGCTCGGGGACTCGCCGTCACGGGGAACGGAGGTTCGTTCCCGTTCGGTTCGAAGTCCTGCCGTACCGAGCCCTTGGGATCCGTTCCCGGCAGAAGTGTTTGCTAGCCGCACTTTCTCGGTGAAGGCGATCCACGGACAACTGGTGTCCCGCCACGACCGCCAACGGAACCGGCAATGCCGGGAAGGGGGAGTCTATCGTCTGCCGGCTCGGGGATCGGCCGTCACGGGGAACGGAGGTTCGTTCCCGTTCGGTGTGGAGAACGGCCGTATCGAGCCCCTGGGCTCCGGTCCCGGTAGAAGAGTTTGCTAGCCGTACTTTCTCGGGGAAGGCGATCCAGGGAGAACGGGTGTATGGCCACGACCGCCGACGGAACCGGCAATGCCGCGAAGCGGGAGGCTGTCGTCCGCCGGCTCGGGGACTGGCTGTCACAGGGAACGGAGGTTCGTTCCCGTTCGGTTGGAAGTCCTACCGTACCGAGCCCTTGGGCTCCGTTCCTGGCAGAAGAATTTGCTGACCGCACTTTCTCGGTGAAGGCGATCCAGGGACACCTGGTGTCCGGCCACGACCGACGACGGAACCAGCAATGCCGCAAAGCGGGAGGCTGTCGTCCGCCGGCTCGGGGACTGGCCGTCACGGGGAACGGAGGTTCGTTCCCGTTCAGTTCGAAGTCCTGCCGTACTTAGGATAGCCCTTGGGCTCCTATCCCGGCAGAAGAGCTTGCTAGCAGCACTTTCTCGGGGAAGGCGATCCAGGGACAACGGGAGACCGGTCAGATGCAGCGTGGGTGCCACCCGTGCCGGGAAGTGGGAGTCTGTTGTACGCCGGCTCGGGTACTGGCCATCACGGGGACGGAATTTCGTTCCCGTTCGGTGCGGAGAACGGCCGTATCTAGCCCTTGGGCTCTGGTCCCAGCAGAAGTGTTTCCTAGCCGCAAGGGATTAAGGTCGAGCATCGGGCGGATCTGGCATGGCGATCGCAGGTTTCGGGTGTCCGTCCACGGGCCGCGTGTGTCCGGATGTCCCGAGTCCATATGCTTCGGTCTTGGGCAACGTTTGTGCTAGCCACACCAAAGTACTTCTACCGTCTCAGGCGGCTTGGGGAAGGCGATCCACGGACAACGGGTGAGCGGTCAGAAGCAGCGTGGGTGCCACCTGTGCCGGGAAGCGGGAGTCTGTCGTCCGCCGGCTCGGGGGCTGGCCGTCACGGGGAACGGAGGTTCGTTCCCCTTCAGTGAGGAGAACGGCTGTATCGAGCCCTGGGCTCCAATCCCGGCAGAAGAGTTTGCTAGCCTCACTTTCTCGGTGAAGGCGATCCAGGGAGAACGGGTGTCCGGCCACGACCGACGACGGAACCGGCAATGCCGCAAAGCGGGAGGCTATCGTCCGCCGGCTCGGGGACTGGCTGTCACGGGGAATGGAGTTTCGTTCCCATTTGGGTGGAATTCGTACCGTACCGATCCCTTGGGCTCCTATCCCGGCAGAAGTGTTTGCTAGCCGCAATTTCTCGGGGAAGGCGATCCAGGGACAACTGGTGTCCGGCCACGACCGCCGACGGAACCGGCAATGCCACGAAGCGGGAGTCTATCGTCCGCCGGCTTAGGGACTGGCCGTCACGGGGAACGGAGGTTCGTTCCCGTTCGGTTCGAAGTCCTGCCGTACCGAGCCCTTGGGCTCCTATCCCGGCAGAAGAGTTTGCTAGCCGCACTTTCTCAGGGAAGGCGATCCAGGGACAACTGGTGTCCGGCCACGACCGCCGACGGAACCGGCAATGCCGCGAAGCGGGAGTCTGTCGTCCGCCGGCTCATTGGCTGGCAGTCACGGGGAACGGAGTTTCGTTCCCGTTCGGTGCGGAAAGCGGCCTCATCGAACCCCTGGGCTCCGGTCGCGGCAGAAGTGTTTGCTAGACGCAACGCATTAAGGTCGAGCATCGGGCGGCTCTGGCATGGCGATCGCAGTTTTCGGGTGTCCGTCCACGGGCCGCGTGTGTTCGGATGTCCCGAGCCCATACGCTTTGGTCCTGGGCGACGTTTGTGCTAGCCACAACAAGGTCCTTCTACAGTCTCGGTCGGCTCAGGGAAGGCGATCCAGGGGCAAAGGCTGAGCAGTCAGAAGCAGCGTGGGTGCCACCCGTGCCGGGAAGCGGGAGTCTGTCGTCCGCCGGCTCGGGGACTGGCTGTCACGGGAAACGGAGTTTCGTTCCCTTTCGGATGGAATTCGTACCGTACCGAGACCTTGGGCTCTGTTCCCGGCAGAAGAGTTTGCTGACCGCACTTTCTCGGTGAAGGCGATCCAGGGACAACTGGTGTCCGGCAACGACCAACGACGGAACCGGCAATGCCGCGAAGCGGGAGGATGTCGTCCGCCGGCACGGGGACTGGCTGTCACGGGGAACGGAGGTTCATTCCTGTTCGGTTCGAAGTCCTGCCGTACCGAGCCCTTGGGCTCCTATCCCGGCAGAAGAGCTTGCTAGCCGCACTTTCTCAGGGAAGGCGATCCAGGGACAACAGATGACCGGTCAGATGCAGCGTGGGTGCCACCCGTGCCGGGAAGCGGGAGTCTGTCGTCCGCCGGCTCGGGGATTGGCCGTCACGAGGAACGGAGTTTCGTTCCCGTTCGGTGCGGAGAACGGCCGTACCGAGCCCCTGGGCTCCGATCCGGGCAGAAGTGTTTGCTGGCACCACTTTCTCGGGGAAGGCGATACAAGGACAACTTGTGTCCTGTCACGACCTCCGACGGAACCGGCAATGCCACGAAGCGGAAGGCAGTCGTTCGCCGGCTCGGGGACTGGCCGTCATAGGGAACGGAGGTTCGTTCCCGTTCGGTTCGAAGTCCTGCCGTACCGAGCCCTTGGGCTCCTATCCCGGCAGAAGAGTTTGCTAGCCGCACATTCTCTCGGGGAAGGCGATCCAGGGACAACTGTTATCCGGCCACAACCGCCGATGGAACCGGCAATGCCGCGAAGCGGGAGTCTATCGTTTGCCGGCTCGGGGGCTGGCCGTCACAGGGAACGGAGGTTCGTTCCCGTTCGGAGCGGAGAATGGCCGTATCGAGCCCCTGGGCTCCGGTCCGGGCAGAAGAGTTTGCTAGCCACACTTTCTCGGGGAAGGCGATCCAGGGACAACTGGTGTCTGGCCACGACCGCCGACGGAACCGGCAATGCCGGGAAGCGCGAGGCTGTCGTCCGCCTGCTCGGGGTCTGGCTGTCACGGGGAACGGAGGTTCGTTCCCGTTCGGAGCGGAGAACGGCGTTATCAAACCCCTGGGCTCCAGTCCCGGCAGAAGTGTTGGCTAGCCGCAACGGATTAAGGTCGAGCATCGGGGGGCTCTGGCATGGCGATCACAGATTTCGGGTGTCCATCCACCGGCCGCGTGGGTCCGGATATCCCGAGCCCATAAGCTTCGGTCCTGGGCGACGTTTGTGCTAGCCACAACAAGGTCCTTCTACCGTCTCGGGCGGCTCGGGGAAGGCGATCCAGGGACAACGGATGACAGGTCAGAGGCAGCGTTGGTGCCACCCGTGCCGGGAAGCGGGAGTCTGTCGTCCGCCGGCTCGGGGAATGGCCGTCACGGGGAACGGAGGTACGTTCCAGTTCGGAGGGGAGAACGGCCGTACCGATCCCTTGGGCTCCGTTCCCGGCAGAAGTGTTTGCTAGCCGCACTTTCTAGGGGAAGGCGATCCAGGGAAAACGTGTGACCGGTTAGACGCAGCGTGGGTGCCACCCTTTTCGGGAAGCGGGAGTCTGTCGTCCGCCGGCTCGGGGGCTGGCCGTCACGGGAAACAGAGGTTTGTTCCCGTTCGGTTCGAAGTCCTGCCGTACCGAGCCCCTGGGCTCCGGTCCCGGCAGAAGTGTTTGCTAGCCGCAACGGATTAAGGTCGAGCATCGGGCGGGTCTGGCATGGCGATCGCAGGTTTCGGCTGTCCATCCACGGGCCGCGTGGGTCCGGATGTCCCAAGCCCATACGCTTCGGTCCTGGGCGACGTTTGTGCTAGCCGCACCCAGGTCCTTCTACCGTCTCGGGCGGCTCGGGGAAGGCTATCCAGGGGAAACGGGTGAGCGGTCAGAAGCAGCGTGGGTGTCACCCATGCCGGGAAGCGCGAGGCTGTCGTCCGCCGGCTCGGGGACTGGCCGTCACGGGGAACGGAGGTTCGTTCCCGTTCGGTTCGAAGTCCTGCCGTACCGAGCCCTTGGGCTCCTATCCCGGCAGAAGAGTTTGCTAGCCGCAATTTCTCAGGTTAGGCGATCCAGGAACAACTGGTGTCCGGACACAACCGCCGACGGAACCGGCAATGCCGCGAAACGGGAGTGTATCGTCCTGTGGCTCGGGGGCTGGCCGTCACGGCGAACGGAGGTTCGTTCCCGTTCGGTGCGGAGAACGGCCGTATCGAGCCCCTGGGCTCCGGTCCCGGCAGAAATGTTTGCTACCCGCATTTTCTCAGGGAAGGCGATACAGGGACAACTGGTGTCCGGCCACAACCTCCGACGGAACCGGCAATATCGCGTTTCGGGAGTCTATCTTCCGCCGGCTCGTGGGCTTGCCGTCACGGGGATCGAAGGTTCGTTCCCGTTCGGTTCGAAGTCCTGCCGTACCGAGCACTTGGGCTCCTATCCCGGCAGAAGAGTTTGCTAGCCGCACTTTCTCAGGGAAGGCGATCTAGGTACAAATGGTGTAAGGCCACGACCGCCGACGGAACCGGCAATGCCGCGAAGCGGGAGTCTGTCGTCCGCCGGCTCGGGGGCTGGCCGTCACGGGGAACGGAGGTTCGTTCCCGTTCGGAGCGGAGAACGGCTTTATCGAACCCCTGGGCTCCGGTCCCTGCAGAAGTTTTGGCTAGCCGCAACGGATTAAGGTCGAGCATCGGGGGGCTCTGTCATGGCGATCACAGGTTTCGGGTGTCCGTCCACGGGCCGCGTGGGTCCGGATATCCCGAGCCCATACGCTTCGGTCCTGGTAGACGTTTGTGCTAGCCACAACAAGGTCCTTCTACCGTCTCGGGCGGCTCGGGGAACGCGATCCAGGGACAACAGATGACAGGTCAGAGGCAGCGTTGGTGCCACCCGTGCCGGGAACCGGGAGTCTGTCGTCCGCCGGCTCGGGGAATGGCCGTCACGGGGAACGGAGGTACGTTCCAGTTCGGTGCGGAGAACGGCCGTATCTAGCCCCTGGGCTCCGGTCCCGGCAGAAGTGTTTGCTAGCCGCACTTTCTCGGGGAAGGCGATCCAGGGACAACTGGTGTCCGGCCACGATCTCCGACGATACCGGCAATGCCGCGAAGCGGGTGTCTATAGTCCGCCGGCTCGGGGGCTGACCGTCACGGGGAACGGAGGTTCGTTCCCGTTCTGTTCGAAGTCCTGCCGTATCGAGCCCTTCGGCTCCGTTACCAGCAGAAGTGTTTGCTAACCGCACTTTCTCAGGGAAGGCGATCCAGGGACAACGGGTGACCGGTCAGATGCAGCGTGGGTGCCACCCGTGCCGGGAAGCGGGAGTCTGTCGTCCGCCGGCTCGGGAGCTGGCCGTCACGGGGAACGGAGGTTCGTTCCTCTTCGGTGAGAAGAACTGCCGTATCGAGCCCCTGGGCTCTGGTCCCGGCCAAAGTGTTTGCTAGCCGCAACGGATTAAGGTCGAACATCGGGCAGGTCTGGCACGGCGAACTCAGGTTTTGGGTGTCCGTCCACGGGCCGCATGGGTCCAGATGTCCCGAGCCCATAGGCTTCGGTCCTGGGCGACGTTTGTGCTAGCCGCACCAAGGTCCTTCTACCGTCTGAGGCGGATCGGGGAAGGCTATCCAGGGGAAAAGGGTGAGCGGTCAAAAGCAGCGTGGGCGCCACCCGTGCCGGGAAGCACGAGGCTGTCGTCCGCCGGCTCGGGAACTGGCTGTCACGGGGAACGGAGGTTCGTTCCCGTTCTCTTCGAAGTCCTGCCGTACCGAACCCTTGGGCTCCTATCCCGGCAGAAGAGTTTGCTAGCCGGACTTTATCGGGGAAGGCGATCCAGGGACAACTGGTGTCCGGCCACGACCGATGACGGACCCGGCAATGCCGTGAAGCGGGAGGCTGTCGTCCGCCGGCTCGGGGACTGGCTGTCACGGGGAACGGAGTTTTGTTCCCGTTCGGTTGGAATTCGTACCGTACCGATCCCTTGGGCTCCGTTCCCGGCAGAAGTGTTTGCTAGCCGCACTTTCTAGGGGAAGGCAATCCAGGGAAAACATGTGACCGGTTAGATGCAGCGTGGGTGCCACCCTTTTCGGGAAGCGGGAGTCTGTCGTCCGCCAGCTCGGGGGCTGGCCGTCACGGGGAACGGAGGTTTGTTCCCGTTCGGTTCGAAGTCCTGCCGTTCCGAGCCCTTGGGCTCCGTTCCCGGCAGAAGGGTTTGCTAGCCGCACTTTCTCGGGGAAGGCGATCCAGGGACAACTGGTGTCCGGCCACGACCACCGACGGAATCGGCAATGCCGCGAAGAGGGAGTCTATCTTCCGCCAGCTCAGGGGCTGGCCGTCACGGGCAATGGAGGTTCGTTCCCGTTCGGTGCGGAGAACAGCCGTATCGAGCCCCTGGGCTCCGGTCCCGGCAGAAGTGTTTGCTAGCCGCAACGGATTAAGGTCGAGCATCGGGCGGGTCTGGCATGGCGATCGCAGGTTTCGGGTGTCCATCCACGGGCCGCGTGGGTCCGGATGTCCCGAGCCCATACGCTTCGGTCCTGGGCGACGTTTGTGCTAGCCGCACCCAGGTCCTTCTACCGTCTCGGGCGGCTCGGGGAAGGCTATCCAGGGGAAACGGGTGAGCGGTCAGAAGCAGCGTGGGTGCCACCCGTGCCGGGAAGCGCGAGGCTGTCGTCCGCCGGCTCGGGGACGGGCCGTCACGGGGAACGGAGGTTCATTCCCGTTCGGATCGAAGTCCTGCCGTACCGAGCCCTTGGGCTCCTATCCCGGCAGAAGAGTTTGCTAGCTGCACTTTCTCGGTGAAGGCGATCCAGGGACAACTGGTGTCCGGCCACGACCGCCGACGGAACCGGCAATGCCGCGAAGCGGGAGGATTTCGTTCGCCGGCTCAGGGACTGGCCGTCATGGGGAATGGCATTGCGTTCCTGTTCGGTTCGAAGTCCTGCCGTACCGAGCACTTGGGCTCCTATCCCGGCAGCAGAGTTTCCTAGCCGCACTTTCTCGGTGAAGGCGATCCAGGGACAACGGGTGACCGGTCAGATGCAGCGTGGGTGCCACCCGTGCTGGGAAGCGGGAGTCTGTCTTCCGCCAGCTCGGGGACTGGCCGTCACAGGGAACGGAGGTTCGTTCCCCTTCGGTGAGGAGAATGGCCGTATCGAGCCCGGGGCTCCTATCCCGGCAGAAGTGTTTGCTAGCCGCACTTTCTCGGTGAAGGCGATCCAGGGACAACGGGTGTCCGGCCACGACCGACAACGGAACCGGCAATGCCGTGAAGCGGGATGCTGTCGCCGGCCGGCACAGGGGTTGGCCGTCACGGGGAACGGAGGTTCGTTCCCGTTCGGTGTGGAAAGCGGCCTTATCGAACCCCTGGGCTCCGGTCCCGGCAGAAGTGTTTGCTAGCCGCACTTTCTCGGGGAAGGCGATCCAGGGACAACGGGTGACCGGTCAGATACAGCGTGGGTGCCACCCGTGCCGGGAAGCGGGAGTCTGTCGTCCGCCGGCTCGGGGACTAGCTGTCACGGGGAAAGGAGGTTCGTTCCCGTTCGGGTGGAATTCCTACCGTACCGAGCCCCTGGGCTCCGTTCTCGGCAGAAGTGTTTGCTAGTCTTACTCTCTCGGGGAAGGATACCAGTGACAACGAGTGTCCGGCCACGACTGCCGACGTAACCGGCAATGCCGCGAAGTGAGATGCTGTCGCCGGCCAGCATGGGGGCTGGCCGTCACGGGGAACGGAGGTTCGTTCCCGTTTGGTGAGGAGAACGGCCATATCGAGCCCTGGGCTCCGGTCTCGGCAGAAGTGTTTGCTAGCCGCACTTTCTCGGGGAAGGCGATCCAGGGACAACGGGTGATCGGTCAGATGCAGCGTGTGTGCCACCCGTGCCGGGAAGCGCGAGGCTGTCGTCCGCCGGCTCGGGGACTGGCCGTCACGTGGAACGGAGGATCGTTCCCGTTCAGTTTGGAGAACGGCCATATCGAGCCCTTGGACTCCTATCCTGGCAGAAGAGTTTGCTGGCCGTACTTTCTCGGGGAAGGCGATCCAGGGACAACGGGTGACCGTTCAGATGCAGCGTGGGTGCCACCCGTGCCGGGAAGCGGGAGTCTGTCATCCGCCGGCTCGGGGACTGGCCGTCACGGGGAACGGAGGTTCATTCCTGTTCGGTGCAGAGAACGGCCGTTTCGAGCCCCTGGGCTCCGGTCCCGGCAGAAGTGTTTGCTAGCCGCACTCTCTCGGGGAAGGCGATCCAGGGACAACTGGTGTCCGGCCACGACCTCCGACGGAACCGGCAATGCTGTGAAGCGGGAGGTAGTCGTTCGCCAGCTCGGGGACTGGCCGTCACGGGGAATGGAGTTTCGTTCCTGTTCGGTTCGAAGTCCTGCCGTACCGAGCCCTTGGGCTACGTTCCCGACAGAAGAGTTTGCTAGCCGCACTTTCTCGGGGAAGGCAATCCAGGGACAACGGGTGACCGGCCACGACCGACGACGGAACCGGCAATGCCGCGAAGCGGGAGGCTGTTGTCCGCCGGCTCGGGAACTGGCTGTCAGGGGGAACGGAGGTTCGTTCCCGTTCGGTTGGAATTCCTACCGTACCGAGCCCTTGGGCACCTATCCTGGCAGAAGGGTTTGCTAGCCGCACTTTCTCGGGGAAGGCGATCCAGGGACAACTGGTGTCCGGCCACGACTGCCGACGGAACCGGCAATGCCGCGAAGTGGGAGGCAGTCGTTCGCCGGCTCTGGGACTGGCCGTCACGGGGAACGGAGGTTCGTTCCCGTTCGGTTCGAAGTCCTGCCGTACTGAGCCCTTGGGCTCCGTTCCCGGCAGAAGTGTTTGCTAGCCGCAATTTCTCGGGGAAGGCGATCCAGGGACAACGGGTGACCAGTCAGATGCAGCGTGGGTGCCACCCGTGCCGGGAAGCGGGAGTCTGTCGTCCGCCGGCTCGGGGACTGGCCGTCACGGGTAACGGAGGTTCGTTCCCGTTCAGTGAGGAGAACGGCCGTATCGAGCCCCTGGGCTCCGGTCCCGACAGAAGTGTTTCCCAGCCGCACTCTCTCGGGGAAGGCGATCTAGGGACAACTGGTGTCCGACCACGATCTCCGACGGATCCAGCAATGCCGCTAAGCGGGAGGCTGTCGTTCGCCGGATCGGGGGCTGGCCGTCATGGGGAACGGAGGACCGTTCCCGATCAGTGTGGAGAACGGCCGTATCGAGCCCCTGGGGTCCGGTCCCGGCAGAAGTGTTTGCTAGCCGCACTCTCTCGGGGAAGGCGATCCAGGGACAACTGGTGTCCGGCCACGACCTCCGACGGAACCGGCAATGCCGCGAAGCGGGAGGCAGTCGTTCACCAGCTCGGGGACTGGCCCTCACGGGGAACGGACGTTCGTTCCCGTTCGGTGCAGAGAACGGCTGTATCGAGCCCCTGGGCTCCGGTCCCGGCAGAAGTGTTTGCTAGCCGCACTCTCTCGGGGATGGCGATCCAGGGACAACTGGTGTCCGGCCACGACCGCCGACGGAACCGGCAATGCCACGAAGCGGGAAGTAGTCGTTCGCCGGCTCGGAGACTGACCGTCACGGGGAAGGGTGGTTCGTTCCCGTTCAGTTCTTAGTCCTTCCGTATCAAGCCCTGGGCTCCGGTCCCGGCAGAAGAGTTTGCTAGCCGCACTTTCTCGGGGAAGGCGATCCAGGGACAACTGGTGTCCGGCCACGACCGCCGATGGAACCGGCAATGCCGCGAAGCGGGAGTCTATCGTCCGCCGGCTCGGGGGCTGGCCGTCACGGGGAAAGGAGGTTCATTCCCGTTCGGGTGGAATTCCCACCGTACCGAGCCCTTGGGCTCCGTTCCCGGCAGAAGTGTTTGCTAGCCTTACTCTCTCGGGGAAGGCGATCCAGGGATAACGAGTGTCCGGCCACGACTGCCGACCGAACCAGCAATGCCGCGAAGCGGGATGCTGTCGCCGGCCGGCACGGGGGCTGACTGTCACGGGGAACGGAGGTTCGTTCCCCTTCGGTGCGGAAAGCGGCCTTATCGAACCCCTGGGCTCCGGTCCCGGCAGAATTGTTTGCTAACCACACTCTCTCGGGGAAGGCGATCCAGGGACAACTGGTGTCCGGCCACGACCGCCGACGGAACCGGCAATTCTGGGAAGCAGGAGTCTATCGTCCTTGGGCTCTGGGACTGACCGTAACAGGGAATGGAGGATCGGTCCCGTTCGTTGCGGAGAACGACCGTATCGAGCCCCTGGGCTCCGGTCCAGGCAGAAGTGTTTGCTAGCCGCACTTTCTCGGGGAAGGCGATCCAGGGACAACGGGTGACCGGTCAGATGCAGCGTGGGTGCCACACGTGCCGGGAAGCGGGAGTCTGTCGTCCGCCGGCTCGGGGGCTGGCCGTCACGGGGAACGGAGGGTCGTTCCCGTTCGGTGCGGAGAACGGCCGTATCGAGCCCCTGGTCTCCGGTCCCGGCAGAAGTGTTTGCTAGCCGCAATGGATTAAGGTCGAGCATCGGGCGGGTCTGGCATGGCGATCGCAGGTTTCGGGTGTCCGTCTACGGGCCGCGTGGGTCCGGATGTCCCAAGCCCCTACGCTTCGGTCCTGGGGAACGTTTGTGCTAGCCGCACCAAGGTCCTTCTACCGTCTTGGGCGGCTCGGGGAAGGCGATCCAGGGGCAACGGGTGAGCGGTCAGAAGCAGCGTGGGTGCCACCCGTGCCGGGAAGCGCGAGGCTGTTGTCCGACGGTTCGGGGACTGGCCGTCATGGGGAACGGAGGTTTGTTCCCGTTCTGTTCGAAGTCCTGCCGTACCGAGCCCTTGGGCTCCGTTGCCGGAACAAGTGTTTGCTAGCCGCACTTTCTCGGGGAAGGCGATCCAGGGACAACGGGTGACCGGTCAGATGCAGCGTGGGTGCCACCCGTGCCGGGAAGCGGGAGTCTGTCGTCCGCCGGCTCGGGGGCTGGCCGTCACGGGGAACGGAGGTTCGTTCCCGTTCGGTGAGCCACACTTTCTCGGTGAAGGCTATCCAGGGACAACGGTTGTCCGTCCATGACCGAAGATGGAACCGGCCATTCCGGGAAGCGGGAGGTATACGTTCGCCGGCTCGGGGACTGGCCGTCCTGGGGAACGGAGGTTCGTTCCCGTTCGGGTGGAATTCCCACCGTACCGAGCCGTTAGGCTCCGTTCCCGGCAGAAGTGTTTGCTAGCCTTACGCACTCGGGGAAGTTGATCCAGGGATAACGAGTGTCCGGCCACGACTGCCGACCGAACCAGAAATGCTGCGAAGCGGGATGCTGTCGCCGGCCGGCACGGGGGCTGGCCGTCACGGGGAACGGAGGTTCTTTCCCCTTCGGTGCGGAAAGCGGCCTTATCGAACCCCTGGGCTCCGTTCCCAGCAGAAGAGTTTGCTAGCTGCACTTTCTCGGTGAAGGCGATCCAGGGACAACTGGTGTCTGGGCACGACCGCGGACGGAACCGGCAATGCCGCGAAGCGGGAGTTTATCGTCCGTGGCCTCGGGGGCTGGCCGTCACGGGGAACGGATTATCGTTCCCGATCAGTGCGGAGATCGGCCGTATCGAGCCCTTGGGCTCCGGTCCCGGCAGAAATGTTTGCTAGCCAAACTTTCTCGGGGAAGTCGATCCAGGGACAACGGGTGACCGGTCAGATGCAGCGTGTGTGCCACCCGTGCCGGGAAGCGGAAGTCTGTCGTCCGCCGGCTCGGGGACTGGCCGTCACGGGGAACGGAGAAATCGTTCCCGTTCGGAGCGGAGAACTGCCGTATCGAGCCCCTGGGCTCCGGTCCCGGCAGAAGTGTTTGCTAGCCGCACTCTCTCGGGGAAGGCGATCCAGGGACAACTGGTGTCCGGCACAGACCTCCGACGGAACCGGCAATGCCGCGAAGCGGGAGGCAGTCGTTCGCCGGCTCGGGGGCTGGTCGTCACGGGGAACGGAGTTTCGTTCCCGTTCGGTCCGGACAACGGCCGTATCAAGCCCCTGGACTCCAGTCCCGGCAGAAGTGTTTGCTAGCCGAAACGGATTAAGGTCGAGCATAGGGCGGCTCTGGCATGGCGAACGCAGGTTTCGGGTGTCCGTCCACGGGCCGCGTGGGTCCGGATGTCTCGAGCCTCTACGCTTCGGTCCTGGGGGACGTTTGTGCTAGCCGCACCAAGGGTCTTCTACCGTCTCGGGCGGCTCGGGGAAGGTGATCCAGATGCAACGTGTGAGCGGTCAGAAGCAGCGTGGGTGCCACCCGTGCCGGGAAGGGCGAGGCTGTCGTCCGCCGGCTCGGGGGCTGGCCGTCACGGGGAACGGAGGTTCGTTCCCGTTCGGTGCGGAGAACGGCTGTATCGAGCCCCTGGGCTCAGGTCCCGGCAAAAGTCTCCCCAGGGGAGCCTTTACGCAGACCCACATGCAAGTGGACTCTCTGTGTTCGCTCTTTCTGAACAACCCTAAATATCTCCCTACCAGGAATCTGAGAGGAATTGAAAGTAAGACCCCAGAAACGGCGTACAAAGCCCCTTTCGCCCATAAAAAATGGCCCCCAAAAGGAAGCCTTTGGGTACAACTGAACTCCCCAGGGGAGCCTTTACACAGCCGCACATGCAACTGGACTCTCTGTGTTCGCTCTTTCAGAACAACCCTAAATACATCCCTTCTCGGAATCTGAGAGGAATTTAAAATAGGACCCAAGAAACAGCGTACAGAGCCCCTTTCGCCCACCAAAAATTGCCCCCAAAAGAAGCCTTTGGGTACAACTGAACTCACCAGGGGAGCCTTTACGCAGCCCCACATGCAACCGGACTCTCTGTGTTCGCTCTTTCTGAACAACCCTAAATACATCCCTAACCGGAATCTGAGAGGAATTGAAAATAGGACCCCAGAAAACGTGTACAGAGCCCCTTTCACCCATCAAAAATTGCCCCCAAAGGAAGCCTTTGGGTACAACTGAACTCCCCAGGGGAGCCTTTACGCAGCCCCACATGCAACTGGACTCTCTGTGTTCGCTCTTTCTGAACAACCCTAAATACATCCCTAACCGGAATCTGAGAGGAATTGAAAATATGACCCCAGAAATCACGTACAGCGCCCCTTCCACCAATCAAAAATTGCCCCCAAAGGAAGCCTTTGGGTACAACTGAACTCCCCAGCGGAGACTTTACGCAGCCCCACATGCATCAGGACTCTCTGTGTTCTCTCTTTCTTAAAAACCCTAAATACATCCCTTCCCGGAATCTGAGAGGAATTGAAAATAGGACCCCAGAAACGGTGTACAGAGCCCCTTTCGCCCATCAAAAAATGCCCCCAATGGAAGCCTTTGGGTACAACTGAACTCCCCAGGGGAGCCTTTACGCAGCCCCACATGCAACTGGACTCTCTGTGTTCGCTCTTTCTGCATAAACCTAAATACATCCCTTCCCGGAATCTGAGAGGAATTTAAAAGGACCCCAGAAACGGCGTACAGAGCTCCTTTCGCCCATTAAAAATTGCCCTGAAAGGAAGCCTTTGGGTACAACTGAACTCCCCAGGGGAGCCTTTATGCAGCCCCACATGCAACGGGACTCTCTGTGTTTGCTCTTTCTGAAGAAACCTAAATACATCCCTTCCCGGAATCTGAGAGGAATTGAAAATAGGACCCCAGAAATCGCGTACAGAACCCCTTTCGCCCATCAAAAGTTGCCCCCAAAGGAAGCCTTTGGGTACAACTGAACTCCCCAGGGGAGCCTTTACACAGCCCCACAAGCAACTGGACTCTCTGTGTTCGCTCTTTCTGAACAACCCTAAATACATCCCTTCCCGGAATCTGAGAGGAATTTAAAATAGGACCCCAAAAACGGCGTACAGAGCCCCTTTCGCCCATCAAAAATTGCCCCCAAAGGAAGCCTTTGGGTACAACTGAAATCCCCAGGGGAGACTTTATGCAGCCCCACATGCAACTGGACTCTCTGTGTTCGCTCTTTCTGAACAACCCTAAATACATCCCTTCCCCGAATCTCAGAGGAATTGAAAATAGGACCCCAGAAACGGTACACAGAGCCCCTTTCACCCATCAAAAATTTCCCCCAAAGGAAGCCTTTGGGTACAACTGAACTCCCCAGGGGAGCCTTTACGCAGGACCACATGCAACTGGACTCTCTGTGTTTGCTCTTTCTTAAAAACCCTAAATACATCCCTTCCCGGAATCTGAGAGGAATTGAAAATAGGACCCCAGAAACCGCGTACAGAACCCCTTTCGCCCATCAAAAGCTGCCCCCAAAGAAAGCCTTTGGGTACAACTGAACTCCCCAGGGGAGCCTTTACGCAGCCCAACATGCAGCTGGACCCTCTGTGTTCGCTCTTTCTGAACAACCCTAAATATCTCCCTACCAGGAATCTGACAGGAATTGAAAATAGGACCCCAGAAACGGCGTACAAAGCCCCTTTCGCCCACCAAAAATTGCCCCCAAAGGAAGCCTTTGGGTACAACTGAACTCCCCAGGGGAGCCTTTACGCAGACCAAAATGCAACTGGACTCTCTGTGTTCGCTCTTTCTGAACAAACCTAAATACATCCCTTCCCGGAATCTGAGAGGAATTGAAAATAGGACCCCAGAAACGGCGTACAGAGCCCCTTTTGCCCATCAAAACTTGCCCCCAAAGGAAGCCTTTGGGTACAACTGAACTCCCCAGGGGAGCCTTTACGCAGCCCCACATGCAACTTGACTCTCTGTGTTCGCTCTTTCTGAACAACCATAAATACATCCCTTCCCAGAATCTGAGAGGAATTGAAAATAGGACCCCAGAAATCGCGTACAGAGCCCTTTTCGCCCATCAAAAATTGCCCTGAAAGGAAGCCTTTGGGTACAACTGAACTCCCCAGGGGAGCCTTTACGCAGGACCACATGCAACGGGCCTCTCTGTGTTCGCTCTTACTGAACAACCCTAAATATCTCCCTACGAGGAATCTGAGAGGAATTGAAAATAGGACCCCAGAAACGGCGTACAAAGCCCCTTTCGCCCAACAATAATTGCCCCCAAAGGAAGCCTTTGGGTACAACTGAACTCCCCAGGGGAGCCTTTACGCAGCCCCACATGCAACTGGACTCTCTGTGTTCGCTCTTTCTTAAAAACCCTAAATACATCCCTTCCCGGAATCTGAGAGGAATTGAAAATAGGACCCAAGAAACGGCGTACAGAGCCCCTTTCGCCCATCAAAAATTGCCCCCAAAGGAAGCCTTTGGGTACAACTGAACAACCCAGGGGAGCCTTTACGCAGCCCCACATGCAACAGGACTCTCTGTGTTCGCTCTTTCAGAACAACCCTAAATACATCCCTTCCCGGAATCTGAGAGGAATTGAAAATATGACCCCAGAAATCACGTACAGCGCCCCTTCCACCAATCAAAACTTGCCCCCAAAGGAAGCCTTTGGGTACAACTGAACTCCCCAGGGGAGCCTTTACGCAGACCAAAATGCAACTGGACTCTCTGTGTTCGCTCTTTCTTAAAAACCCTAAATACATCCCTTCCTGGAATCTGAGAGGAATTGAAAATAGGACCCCAGAAACGGCGTAAAAAGCCCCTTTCGCCCATCAAAAGTTGCCCCCAAAGAAAGCCTTTGGGTACAACTGAACTCCCCAGGGGAGCCTTCACGCAGCCCCACAAGCAACTAGACTCTCTGTGTTCGCTCTTTCTGAACAACCTTAATACATCCCTAACCGGAATCTGAGAGGAATTTAAAATAGGACCCCAAAAACGGCGTACAGAGCCCCTTTCGCCCATCAAAAATTGCCCCCAAAGAAAGCCTTTGGTTACAACTGAACTCCCCAGGGGAGCCTTTACGCAGCCGCACAAGCAACGGGACTCTCTGTGTTCGCTCTTTCTTAAAAACGCTAAATACATCCCTTCCAGGAAAATGAGAGGAATTTAAAGTAGGACCCCAAAAACGGCGTACGGAGCCCCTTTCGCCCATCAAAACTTGCCCCCAAAGGAAGCTTTTGGTTACAACTGAACTCCCCAGGGGAGCCTTTACACAGCCCCACATGCAACTTGACTCTCTGTGTTCGCTCTTTCTGAACAACCATAAATACATCCCTTCCCGGAATCTGAGAGGAATTGAAAATAGGACCCCAGAAACGGCGTACAGAGCCCCTTTCGCCCATCAAAAATTGCCCCCAAAGGAAGCCTTTGGGTACAACTGAACTCCCCAGGGGAGCCTTTACGCAGCCCCACATGCAACTGGACTCTCTGTGTTCGCTCTTTCTTAAAAACCCTAAATACATCCCTTCCCGGAATCTGAGAGGAATTGAAAATAGGACCCCAGAAACGGCGTACAGAGCCCCTTTCGCCCATCAAAAATTGCCCCCAAAGGAAGCCTTTGGGTACAACTGAACTCCCCAGGGGAGCCTTTACGCAGCCCCACATGCAACTGGACTCTCTGTGTTCGCTCTTTCTTAAAAACCCTAAATACATCCGTTCCCGGAATCTGAGAGTAATTTAAAATATGACCCCAGAAATCACGTACAGCGCCCCTTCCACCAATCAAAAATTGCCCCCAAAGGAAGCCTTTGGGTACAACTGAACTCCCCAGGGGAGCCTTTACGCAGCCCCACATGCAACTGGACTCTCTGTGTTCGCTCTTTCAGAACAACCCTAAATACATCCCTTCCCGGAATCTGAGAGGAATTGAAAATAGGACCCCAGAAACCGCGTACAGAGCCCTTTTCGCCCATCAAAAATTGCCCCCAAAGGAAGCCTTTGGGTACAACTGAACTCCCCAGGGGAGCCTTTACGCAGACCAAAATGCAACTGGACTCTCTGTGTTCGCTCTTTCTGAACAAACCTAAATACATCCCTTCCCGTAATCTGAGAGGAATTTAAAATAGGACCCCAGAAACGGTGTACAGAGCCACTTTCGCCCATCAAAAATTGCCCCCAAAGGAATGCCTTTGGGTACAACTGAACTCCCCAGGGGAGCCTTTACGCAGCCCCACAAGCAACGGGACTCTCTGTGTTCGCTCTTTCTTAAAAACCATAAATACATCCCTTCCAGGAAAATGAGAGGAATTTAAAGTAGGACCCCAAAAACTGCGTACGGAGCCCCTTTCGCCCATCAAAACTTGCCCCCAAAGGAAGCCTTTGGTTACAACTGAACTCCCCGGGGGAGCCTTTACGCAGCCCCACATGCAACTTGACTCTCTGTGTTCGCTCTTTCTGAACAACCGTAAATACATCCCTGCCCGGAATCTGAGAGGAATTGAAAATAGGACCCCAGAAACGGTGTACAGAGCCCCTTTCGCCCATCAAAAATTGCCCTGAAGGGAAGCCTTTGGGTACAACTGAACTCCCCAGGGGAGCCTTTACGCAGCCCCACATGCATCAGGACTCTCTGTGTTCTCTCTTTCTTAAAAACCCTAAATACATCCGTTCCCGGAATCTGAGAGGAATTGAAAATATGACCCCAGAAATCACGTACAGCGCCCCTTCCACCAATCAAAAATTGCCCCCAAAGGAAGCCTTTGGTTACAACTGAACTCCCCAGGGGAGACTTTACGCAGACCAAAATGCAACTGGACTCTCTGTGTTCGCTCTTTCAGAACAACCATAAATACATCCCTTCCCGGAATCTGAGAAGAATTGAAAATAGGACCCTAGAAACGGTGTACAGAGCCCCTTTCGCCCATCAAAAATTGCCCCCAAAGGAAGCATTTGGGTACAACTGAACTCCCCAGGGGAGCCTTTACGCAGCCCCACATGCAACTGGACTCTCTGTGTTCGCTCTTTCTTAAAAACCCTAAATACATCCCTTCCCGGAATCTGAGAGGAATTGAAAATAGGACACAAGAAACGGCGTACAGAGCCCCTTTCGCCCATCAAAAATTGCCCTGAAGGGAAGCCTTTGGGTACAACTGAACTCCCCAGGGGAGCCTTTACGCAGGACCACATGCAACGGGACTCTCTGTGTTCGCCCTTTCAGAACAACCCTAAATACATCCCTTCCCGGAATCTGAGAGGAATTGAAAATATGACCCCAGAAATCACGTACAGCGCCCCTTCCACCAATCAAAAATTGCCCTGAAAGGAAGCCTTTGGGTACAACTGAACTCCCCAGGGGAGCCTTTACGCAGGACCACATGCAACGGGACTCTCTGTGTTCGCCCTTTCAGAACAACCCTAAATACATCCCTTCCCGGAATCTGAGAGGAATTGAAAATATGACCCCAGAAATCACGTACAGCGCCCCTTCCACCAATCAAAACTTGCCCCCAAAGGAAGCCTTTGGGTACAACTGAACTCCCCAGGGGAGCCTTTACGCAGACCAAAATGCAACTGGACTCTCTGTGTTCGCTCTTTCTTAAAAACCCTAAATACATCCCTTCCTGGAATCTGAGAGGAATTGAAAATAGGACCACAGAAACGGCGTAAAAAGCTCCTTTCGCCCATTAAAAATTTCCCCCAAAGGAAGCCTTTGGGTACAACTGAACTCCCCAGGGGAGCCTTTACGCAGGACCACATGCAACGGGACTCTCTGTGTTCGCTCTTTCTTAAAAACCCTAAATACATCCCTTCCCGGAATCTGAGAGGAATTGAAAATAGGACCCCAGAAACGGCGTACAGAGCCCCTTTCGCCTATCAAAAATTGCCCCCAAAGGAAGCCTTTGGGTACAACTGAACTCCCCAGGGGAGCCTTTATGCAGCCCCACATGCAACGGGACTCTCTGTGTACGCCCTTACTGAATAAACCTAAATACATCCCTTCCCGGAATCTGAGAGGAATTGAAAATAGGACCCCAGAAACCGCGTACAGAGCCCCTTTCGCCCATCAAAAATTTCCCCCAAAGGAAGCCTTTGGGTACAACTGAACTCCCCAGGGGAGCCTTTACGCAGCCCCACATGCAACTGGAATCTCTGTGTTCGCTCTTTCTGAACAACCCTAAATATCTCCCTACCAGGAATCTGAGAGGAATTGAAAATAGGTCCACAGAAACGGCGTACAAAGCCCCTTTCGCCCACCAAAAATTGCCCCCAAAGTAAGCCTTTGGCTACAACTGAACTCCCCAGGGGAGCCTTTACGCAGCCCCACATGCAACTGGACTCTCTGTGTTCGCTCTTTCTTAAAAACCCTAAATACATCCCTTCCCGGAATCTGAGAGGAATTGAAAATAAGACCCAAGAAACGGCGTACAGAGCCCCTTTCGCCCATCAAAAATTGCCCCCAAAGGAAGCCTTTGGGTACAAAAGAACTCCCCAGGGGAGCCTTTACGCAGCCCCACATGCAACTGGACTCTCTGTGTTCCCTCTTTCTGAACAACTCTAAATAACTCCCTACCCGGAATCTGAGAGGAATTGAAAATATGACCCCAGAAATCACGTACAGAGCCCCTTTCGCCTATCAAAAATTGCCCCCAAAGGAAGCCTTTGGGTACAACTGAACTCCCCAGGGGAGCCTTTATGCAGCCCCACATGCAACTGGACTCTCTGTGTTCGCTCTTTCTGAAGAAACCTAAATACATCCCTTCCCGGAATCTGAGAGGAATTGAAAATAGGACCCCAGAAACCGCGTACAGAACCCCTTTCGCCCATCAAATGTTGCCCTGAAAGGAAGCCTTTGGGTACAACTGAACTCCCCAGGGGAGCCTTTACGCAGCCCCACAGGCAACGGGAGTCTCTGTGTTCGCTCTTTCTGAACAACCCTAAATACATCCCTTCCCGGAATCTGAGAGGAATTGAAAATAGGACCCCAGAAACGGCGTAAAAAGCCCCTTTCTCCCACCAAAAATTGCCCCCAAAGGAAGCCTTTGGGTACAACTGAACTCCCCAGGGGAGCCTTTACGCAGCCCCACATGCAACTGGACTCTCTGTGTTCGCTCTTTCTGAACAACCTTAAATACATCCCTACCCGGAATCTGAGAGGAATTGAAAATAGGACCCTGGAAAATGCATAAAAAGCCCCTTTCACCCATCAAAAATTGCCCCCAAAGGAAGCCTTTGGGTACATATGAACTCCCCAGCGGATCCTTTACGCAGCCCCACGTGCAACTGGACTCTCTGTGTTCGCTCTTTCTTAAAAACCCTAAATAGATCCCTTCCCGGAATCTGAGAGGAATTGTAAATAGGACCCCAGAAACGGCATACAGAGCCCCTTTCGCCCATCAGAAATTGCCCTGAAAGGACGCCTTTGGGTACAACTGAACTCCCCAGGGGAGCCTTTACACAGCCCCACATGCAACTGGACTCTCCGTGTTCGCTCTTTCTGAACAACACTAAATACATTCCTACCAGGAATCTCAGAGGAATTTAAAATAGGACCCTGGAAAACGCGTACAGAGCCCTTTCACCCGTCAAAAATTGCCCCCAAAGGAATCCTTTGGTTACAACTGAACTCCCCAGGGGAGCCTTTACTCAGCCCCACATGCAACTGGACTCTCTGTGTTCGCTCTTTCTGAACAACCCTAAATACATGCCTTACCGATATG
This sequence comes from Mergus octosetaceus, assembly GCA_036873955.1. NCBI lineage: Eukaryota > Metazoa > Chordata > Aves > Anseriformes > Anatidae > Mergus > Mergus octosetaceus. Next base: position 389,599 of record CM072311.1, read on the forward strand.
TGAGAAGAATTGAAAATATGACCCCGGAAATCACATACAGAGCCCCATTCGCCCATCAAAAATTGCCCCCAAAGGAAGCCTTTGGGTACAACTGAACTCCCCAGGGGAGCCTTTACGCAGCCCCACATGCAACTGGACTCTCTGTGTTCGCTCTTTCTGAACAACTCTAAATAACACCCTACCCGGAATCTGAGATTAATTTAAAATAGGTCCCCAAAAAACGCATAAAAAACAGATTTCACCCATCAAAAATTTCCCCAAAAGGAAGCCTTTGGGTAAAACTGAGCTTCCCAGGGGAGCCTTTACGCAGCCTCACATGCAACTGGACTCTCTGTTTTTGCTCTTTCTTAAAAACCATAAATACATCCCTTCCCGGAATCTGAGAGGAATTTAAAAGAGGACCCCATAAACGGAGTACAGAGCCCCTTTCGCCCATCAAAAATTGCCCCCAAAGGAAGCCTTTGGGTACAACTGAACTCCCCAGGGGAGCCTTTACGCAGCCCCACATGCAACTGGACTCTCTGTGTTCGCTCTTTCTTAAAAACCCTAAATACATCCCTTCCCGGAATCTGAGAGGAATTGAAAATAGGACCCCAGAAACGGCGTACAGAGCCCCTTTCGCCCATCAAAAATTGCCCCCAAAGGAAGCCTTTGGGTACAACTGAACTCCCCAGGGGAGCCTTTACGCAGCCCCACATGCAACTGGACTCTCTGTGTTCGCTATTTCTTAAAAACCCTAAATACATCCGTTCCCGGAATCTGAGAGTAATTTAAAATATGACCCCAGAAATCACGTACAGCGCCCCTTCCACCAATCAAAAATTGCCCCCAAAGGAAGCCTTTGGGTACAACTGAACTCCCCAGGGGAGCCTTTACGCAGACCAAAATGCAACTGGACTCTCTGTGTTCGCTCTTTCAGAACAACCATAAATACATCCCTTCCCGGAATCTGAGAAGAATTGAAAATAGGACCCTAGAAACGGTGTACAGAGCCCCTTTCGCCCATCAAAAATTGCCCCCAAAGGAAGCATTTGGGTACAACTGAACTCCCCAGGGGAGCCTTTACGCAGCCCCACATGCAACTGGACTCTCTGTGTTCGCTCTTTCTTAAAAACCCTAAATACATCCCTTCCCGGAATCTGAGAGGAATTGAAAATAGGACACAAGAAACGGCGTACAGAGCCCCTTTCGCCCATCAAAAATTGCCCTGAAGGGAAGCCTTTGGGTACAACTGAACTCCCCAGGGGAGCCTTTACGCAGGACCACATGCAACGGGACTCTCTGTGTTCGCCCTTTCAGAACAACCCTAAATACATCCCTTCCCGGAATCTGAGAGGAATTGAAAATATGACCCCAGAAATCACGTACAGCGCCCCTTCCACCAATCAAAAATTGCCCTGAAAGGAAGCCTTTGGGTACAACTGAACTCCCCAGGGGAGCCTTTACGCAGGACCACATGCAACGGGACTCTCTGTGTTCGCCCTTTCAGAACAACCCTAAATACATCCCTTCCCGGAATCTGAGAGGAATTGAAAATATGACCCCAGAAATCACGTACAGCGCCCCTTCCACCAATCAAAACTTGCCCCCAAAGGAAGCCTTTGGGTACAACTGAACTCCCCAGGGGAGCCTTTACGCAGACCAAAATGCAACTGGACTCTCTGTGTTCGCTCTTTCTTAAAAACCCTAAATACATCCCTTCCTGGAATCTGAGAGGAATTGAAAATAGGACCCCAGAAACGGCGTAAAAAGCCCCTTTCGCCCATCAAAAATTGCCCCCAAAGGAAGCCTTTGGGTACAACTGAACTCCCCAGGGGAGCCTTTACGCAGGACCACATGCAACGGGACTCTCTGTGTTCGCTCTTTCTTAAAAACCCTAAATACATCCCTTCCCGGAATCTGAGAGGAATTGAAAATAGGACCCCAGAAACGGCGTACAGAGCCCCTTTCGCCTATCAAAAATTGCCCCCAAAGGAAGCCTTTGGGTACAACTGAACTCCCCAGGGGAGCCTTTATGCAGCCCCACATGCAACGGGACTCTCTGTGTACGCCCTTACTGAATAAACCTAAATACATCCCTTCCCGGAATCTGAGAGGAATTGAAAATAGGACCCCAGAAACCGCGTACAGAGCCCCTTTCGCCCATCAAAAATTGCCCCCAAAGGAAGCCTTTGGGTACAACTGAACTCCCCAGGGGAGCCTTTACGCAGCCCCACATGCAACTGGAATCTCTGTGTTCGCTCTTTCTGAACAACCCTAAATATCTCCCTACCAGGAATCTGAGAGGAATTGAAAATAGGACCACAGAAACGGCGTACAAAGCCCCTTTCGCCCACCAAAAATTGCCCCCAAAGTAAGCCTTTGGCTACAACTGAACTCCCCAGGGGAGCCTTTACGCAGCCCCACATGCAACTGGACTCTCTGTGTTCGCTCTTTCTTAAAAACCCTAAATACATCCCTTCCCGGAATCTGAGAGGAATTGAAAATAAGACCCAAGAAACGGCGTACAGAGCCCCTTTCGCCCATCAAAAATTGCCCCCAAAGGAAGCCTTTGGGTACAAAAGAACTCCCCAGGGGAGCCTTTACGCAGCCCCACATGCAACTGGACTCTCTGTGTTCCCTCTTTCTGAACAACTCTAAATAACTCCCTACCCGGAATCTGAGAGGAATTGAAAATATGACCCCAGAAATCACGTACAGAGCCCCTTTCGCCTATCAAAAATTGCCCCCAAAGGAAGCCTTTGGGTACAACTGAACTCCCCAGGGGAGCCTTTATGCAGCCCCACATGCAACTGGACTCTCTGTGTTCGCTCTTTCTGAAGAAACCTAAATACATCCCTTCCCGGAATCTGAGAGGAATTGAAAATAGGACCCCAGAAACCGCGTACAGAACCCCTTTCGCCCATCAAATGTTGCCCTGAAAGGAAGCCTTTGGGTACAACTGAACTCCCCAGGGGAGCCTTTACGCAGCCCCACAGGCAACGGGAGTCTCTGTGTTCGCTCTTTCTGAACAACCCTAAATACATCCCTTCCCGGAATCTGAGAGGAATTGAAAATAGGACCCCAGAAACGGCGTAAAAAGCCCCTTTCTCCCACCAAAAATTGCCCCCAAAGGAAGCCTTTGGGTACAACTGAACTCCCCAGGGGAGCCTTTACGCAGCCCCACATGCAACTGGACTCTCTGTGTTCGCTCTTTCTGAACAACCCTAAATACATCCCTACCCGGAATCTGAGAGGAATTGAAAATAGGACCCTGGAAAATGCATAAAAAGCCCCTTTCACCCATCAAAAATTGTCCCCAAAGGAAGCCTTTGGGTACATATGAACTCCCCAGCGGATCCTTTACGCAGCCCCACGTGCAACTGGACTCTCTGTGTTCGCTCTTTCTTAAAAACCCTAAATAGATCCCTTCCCGGAATCTGAGAGGAATTGTAAATAGGACCCCAGAAACGGCATACAGAGCCTCTTTCGCCCATCAGAAATTGCCCTGAAAGGACGCCTTTGGGTACAACTGAACTCCCCAGGGGAGCCTTTACACAGCCCCACATGCAACTGGACTCTCCGTGTTCGCTCTTTCTGAACAACACTAAATACATCCCTACCAGGAATCTCAGAGGAATTTAAAATAGGACCCTGGAAAACGCGTACAGAGCCCTTTCACCCGTCAAAAATTGCCCCCAAAGGAATCCTTTGGTTACAACTGAACTCCCCAGGGGAGCCTTTACTCAGCCCCACATGCAACTGGACTCTCTGTGTTCGCTCTTTCTGAACAACCCTAAATACATGCCTTACCGATATGTGAGAAGAATTGAAAATATGACCCCGGAAATCACATACAGAGCCCCATTCGCCCATCAAAAATTGCCCCCAAAGGAAGCCTTTGGGTACAACTGAACTCCCCAGGGGAGCCTTCACGCAGCCCCACATGCAACTGGACTCTCTGTGTTCGCTCTTTCTGAACAACTCTAAATAACACCCTACCCGGAATCTGAGATTAATTTAAAATAGGTCCCCAAAAAACGCATAAAAAACAGATTTCACCCATCAAAAATTTCCCCAAAAGGAAGCCTTTGGGTAAAACTGAGCTTCCCAGGGGAGCCTTTACGCAGCCTCACATGCAACTGGACTCTCTGTGTTTGCTCTTTCTTAAAAACCATAAATACATCCCTTCCCGGAATCTGAGAGGAATTTAAAAGAGGACCCCATAAACGGAGTACAGAGCCCCTTTCGCCCATCAAAAATTGCCCCCAAAGGAAGCCTTTGGGTACAACTGAACTCCCCAGGGGAGCCTTTACGCAGCCCCACATGCAACTGGACTCTCTGTGTTCGCTCTTTCTTAAAAACCCTAAATACATCCCTTCCCGGAATCTGAGAGGAATTGAAAATAGGACCCCAGAAACGGCGTACAGAGCCCCTTTCGCCCATCAAAAATTGCCCCCAAAGGAAGCCTTTGGGTACAACTGAACTCCCCAGGGGAGCCTTTACGCAGGACCACATGCAACTGGACTCTCTGTGTTCGCTCTTTCTTAAAAACCCTAAATACATCCGTTCCCGGAATCTGAGAGTAATTTAAAATATGACCCCAGAAATCACGTACAGCGCCCCTTCCACCAATCAAAAATTGCCCCCAAAGGAAGCCTTTGGGTACAACTGAACTCCCCAGGGGAGCCTTTACGCAGCCCCGCATGCAACTGGACTCTCTGTGTTCGCTCTTTCAGAACAACCCTAAATACATCCCTTCCCGGAATCTGAGAGGAATTGAAAATAGGACCCCAGAAACCGCGTACAGAGCCCTTTTCGCCCATCAAAAATTGCCCCCAAAGGAAGCCTTTGGGTACAACTGAACTCCCCAGGGGAGCCTTTACGCAGACCAAAATGCAACTGGACTCTCTGTGTTCGCTCTTTCTGAACAAACCTAAATACATCCCTTCCCGTAATCTGAGAGGAATTTAAAATAGGACCCCAGAAACGGTGTACAGAGCCACTTTCGCCCATCAAAAATTGCCCCCAAAGGAATGCCTTTGGGTACAACTGAACTCCCCAGGGGAGCCTTTACGCAGCCCCACAAGCAACGGGACTCTCTGTGTTCGCTCTTTCTTAAAAACCCTAAATACATCCCTTCCCGGAATCTGAGAGGAATTGAAAATAAGACCCAAGAAACGGCGTACAGAGCCCCTTTCGCCCATCAAAAATTGCCCCCAAAGGAAGCCTTTGGGTACAAAAGAACTCCCCAGGGGAGCCTTTACGCAGCCCCACATGCAACTGGACTCTCTGTGTTCCCTCTTTCTGAACAACTCTAAATAACTCCCTACCCGGAATCTGAGAGGAATTGAAAATATGACCCCAGAAATCACGTACAGAGCCCCTTTCGCCTATCAAAAATTGCCCCCAAAGGAAGCCTTTGGGTACAACTGAACTCCCCAGGGGAGCCTTTATGCAGCCCCACATGCAACTGGACTCTCTGTGTTCGCTCTTTCTGAAGAAACCTAAATACATCCCTTCCCGGAATCTGAGAGGAATTGAAAATAGGACCCCAGAAACCGCGTACAGAACCCCTTTCGCCCATCAAATGTTGCCCTGAAAGGAAGCCTTTGGGTACAACTGAACTCCCCAGGGGAGCCTTTACGCAGCCCCACAGGCAACGGGAGTCTCTGTGTTCGCTCTTTCTGAACAACCCTAAATACATCCCTTCCCGGAATCTGAGAGGAATTGAAAATAGGACCCCAGAAACGGCGTAAAAAGCCCCTTTCTCCCACCAAAAATTGCCCCCAAAGGAAGCCTTTGGGTACAACTGAACTCCCCAGGGGAGCCTTTACGCAGCCCCACATGCAACTGGACTCTCTGTGTTCGCTCTTTCTGAACAACCCTAAATACATCCCTACCCGGAATCTGAGAGGAATTGAAAATAGGACCCTGGAAAATGCATAAAAAGCCCCTTTCACCCATCAAAAATTGTCCCCAAAGGAAGCCTTTGGGTACATATGAACTCCCCAGCGGATCCTTTACGCAGCCCCACGTGCAACTGGACTCTCTGTGTTCGCTCTTTCTTAAAAACCCTAAATAGATCCCTTCCCGGAATCTGAGAGGAATTGTAAATAGGACCCCAGAAACGGCATACAGAGCCCCTTTCGCCCATCAGAAATTGCCCTGAAAGGACGCCTTTGGGTACAACTGAACTCCCCAGGGGAGCCTTTACACAGCCCCACATGCAACTGGACTCTCCGTGTTCGCTCTTTCTGAACAACACTAAATACATCCCTACCAGGAATCTCAGAGGAATTTAAAATAGGACCCTGGAAAACGCGTACAGAGCCCTTTCACCCGTCAAAAATTGCCCCCAAAGGAATCCTTTGGTTACAACTGAACTCCCCAGGGGAGCCTTTACTCAGCCCCACATGCAACTGGACTCTCTGTGTTCGCTCTTTCTGAACAACCCTAAATACATGCCTTACCGATATGTGAGAAGAATTGAAAATATGACCCCGGAAATCACATACAGAGCCCCATTCGCCCATCAAAAATTGCCCCCAAAGGAAGCCTTTGGGTACAACTGAACTCCCCAGGGGAGCCTTCACGCAGCCCCACATGCAACTGGACTCTCTGTGTTCGCTCTTTCTGAACAACTCTAAATAACACCCTACCCGGAATCTGAGATTAATTTAAAATAGGTCCCCAAAAAACGCATAAAAAACAGATTTCACCCATCAAAAATTTCCCCAAAAGGAAGCCTTTGGGTAAAACTGAGCTTCCCAGGGGAGCCTTTACGCAGCCTCACATGCAACTGGACTCTCTGTGTTTGCTCTTTCTTAAAAACCATAAATACATCCCTTCCCGGAATCTGAGAGGAATTTAAAAGAGGACCCCATAAACGGAGTACAGAGCCCCTTTCGCCCATCAAAAATTGCCCCCAAAGGAAGCCTTTGGGTACAACTGAACTCCCCAGGGGAGCCTTTACGCAGCCCCACATGCAACTGGACTCTCTGTGTTCGCTCTTTCTTAAAAACCCTAAATACATCCCTTCCCGGAATCTGAGAGGAATTGAAAATAGGACCCCAGAAACGGCGTACAGAGCCCCTTTCGCCCATCAAAAATTGCCCCCAAAGGAAGCCTTTGGGTACAACTGAACTCCCCAGGGGAGCCTTTACGCAGGACCACATGCAACTGGACTCTCTGTGTTCGCTCTTTCTTAAAAACCCTAAATACATCCGTTCCCGGAATCTGAGAGTAATTTAAAATATGACCCCAGAAATCACGTACAGCGCCCCTTCCACCAATCAAAAATTGCCCCCAAAGGAAGCCTTTGGGTACAACTGAACTCCCCAGGGGAGCCTTTACGCAGCCCCGCATGCAACTGGACTCTCTGTGTTCGCTCTTTCAGAACAACCCTAAATACATCCCTTCCCGGAATCTGAGAGGAATTGAAAATAGGACCCCAGAAACCGCGTACAGAGCCCTTTTCGCCCATCAAAAATTGCCCCCAAAGGAAGCCTTTGGGTACAACTGAACTCCCCAGGGGAGCCTTTACGCAGACCAAAATGCAACTGGACTCTCTGTGTTCGCTCTTTCTGAACAAACCTAAATACATCCCTTCCCGTAATCTGAGAGGAATTTAAAATAGGACCCCAGAAACGGTGTACAGAGCCACTTTCGCCCATCAAAAATTGCCCCCAAAGGAATGCCTTTGGGTACAACTGAACTCCCCAGGGGAGCCTTTACGCAGCCCCACAAGCAACGGGACTCTCTGTGTTCGCTCTTTCTTAAAAACCCTAAATACATCCCTTCCAGGAAAATGAGAGGAATTTAAAGTAGGACCCCAAAAACTGCGTACGGAGCCCCTTTCGCCCATCAAAACTTGCCCCCAAAGGAAGCCTTTGGTTACAACTGAACTCCCCGGGGGAGCCTTTACGCAGCCCCACATGCAACTTGACTCTCTGTGTTCGCTCTTTCTGAACAACCGTAAATACATCCCTGCCCGGAATCTGAGAGGAATTGAAAATAGGACCCCAGAAACGGTGTACAGAGCCCCTTTCGCCCATCAAAAATTGCCCTGAAGGGAAGCCTTTGGGTACAACTGAACTCCCCAGGGGAGCCTTTACGCAGCCCCACATGCATCAGGACTCTCTGTGTTCTCTCTTTCTTAAAAACCCTAAATACATCCGTTCCCGGAATCTGAGAGGAATTGAAAATATGACCCCAGAAATCACGTACAGCGCCCCTTCCACCAATCAAAAATTGCCCCCAAAGGAAGCCTTTGGTTACAACTGAACTCCCCAGGGGAGCCTTTACGCAGACCAAAATGCAACTGGACTCTCTGTGTTCGCTCTTTCAGAACAACCATAAATACATCCCTTCCCGGAATCTGAGAAGAATTGAAAATAGGACCCTAGAAACGGTGTACAGAGCCCCTTTCGCCCATCAAAAATTGCCCCCAAAGGAAGCATTTGGGTACAACTGAACTCCCCAGGGGAGCCTTTACGCAGCCCCACATGCAACTGGACTCTCTGTGTTCGCTCTTTCTTAAAAACCCTAAATACATCCCTTCCCGGAATCTGAGAGGAATTGAAAATAGGACACAAGAAACGGCGTACAGAGCCCCTTTCGCCCATCAAAAATTGCCCTGAAGGGAAGCCTTTGGGTACAACTGAACTCCCCAGGGGAGCCTTTACGCAGGACCACATGCAACGGGACTCTCTGTGTTCGCCCTTTCAGAACAACCCTAAATACATCCCTTCCCGGAATCTGAGAGGAATTGAAAATATGACCCCAGAAATCACGTACAGCGCCCCTTCCACCAATCAAAAATTTCCCCCAAAGGAAGCCTTTGGGTACAACTGAACTCCCCAGGGGAGCCTTTACGCAGGACCACATGCAACGGGACTCTCTGTGTTCGCCCTTTCAGAACAACCCTAAATACATCCCTTCCCGGAATCTGAGAGGAATTGAAAATATGACCCCAGAAATCACGTACAGCGCCCCTTCCACCAATCAAATCTTGCCCCCAAAGGAAGCCTTTGGGTACAACTGAACTCCCCAGGGGAGCCTTTACGCAGACCAAAATGCAACTGGACTCTCTGTGTTCGCTCTTTCTTAAAAACCCTAAATACATCCCTTCCTGGAATCTGAGAGGAATTGAAAATAGGACCCCAGAAACGGCGTAAAAAGCCCCTTTCGCCCATCAAAAATTGCCCCCAAAGGAAGCCTTTGGGTACAACTGAACTCCCCAGGGGAGCCTTTACGCAGGACCACATGCAACGGGACTCTCTGTGTTCGCTCTTTCTTAAAAACCCTAAATACATCCCTTCCCGGAATCTGAGAGGAATTGAAAATAGGACCCCAGAAACGGCGTACAGAGCCCCTTTCGCCTATCAAAAATTGCCCCCAAAGGAAGCCTTTGGGTACAACTGAACTCCCCAGGGGAGCCTTTATGCAGCCCCACATGCAACGGGACTCTCTGTGTACGCCCTTATTGAATAAACCTAAATACATCCCTTCCCGGAATCTGAGAGGAATTGAAAATAGGACCCCAGAAACCGCGTACAGAGCCCCTTTCGCCCATCAAAAATTTCCCCCAAAGGAAGCCTTTGGGTACAACTGAACTCCCCAGGGGAGCCTTTACGCAGCCCCACATGCAACTGGAATCTCTGTGTTCGCTCTTTCTGAACAACCCTAAATATCTCCCTACCAGGAATCTGAGAGGAATTGAAAATAGGACCACAGAAACGGCGTACAAAGCCCCTTTCGCCCACCAAAAATTGCCCCCAAAGTAAGCCTTTGGCTACAACTGAACTCCCCAGGGGAGCCTTTACGCAGCCCCACATGCAACTGGACTCTCTGTGTTCGCTCTTTCTTAAAAACCCTAAATACATCCCTTCCCGGAATCTGAGAGGAATTGAAAATAAGACCCAAGAAACGGCGTACAGAGCCCCTTTCGCCCATCAAAAATTGCCCCCAAAGGAAGCCTTTGGGTACAAAAGAACTCCCCAGGGGAGCCTTTACGCAGCCCCACATGCAACTGGACTCTCTGTGTTCCCTCTTTCTGAACAACTCTAAATAACTCCCTACCCGGAATCTGAGAGGAATTGAAAATATGACCCCAGAAATCACGTGCAGAGCCCCTTTCGCCTATCAAAAATTGCCCCCAAAGGAAGCCTTTGGGTACAACTGAACTCCCCAGGGGAGCCTTTATGCAGCCCCACATGCAACTGGACTCTCTGTGTTCGCTCTTTCTGAAGAAACCTAAATACATCCCTTCCCGGAATCTGAGAGGAATTGAAAATAGGACCCCAGAAACCGCGTACAGAACCCCTTTCGCCCATCAAATGTTGCCCTGAAAGGAAGCCTTTGGGTACAACTGAACTCCCCAGGGGAGCCTTTACGCAGCCCCACAGGCAACGGGAGTCTCTGTGTTCGCTCTTTCTGAACAACCCTAAATACATCCCTTCCCGGAATCTGAGAGGAATTGAAAATAGGACCCCAGAAACGGCGTAAAAAGCCCCTTTCTCCCACCAAAAATTGCCCCCAAAGGAAGCCTTTGGGTACAACTGAACTCCCCAGGGGAGCCTTTACGCAGCCCCACATGCAACTGGACTCTCTGTGTTCGCTCTTTCTGAACAACCCTAAATACATCCCTACCCGGAATCTGAGAGGAATTGAAAATAGGACCCTGGAAAATGCATAAAAAGCCCCTTTCGCCCATCAAAAATTGCCCCCAAAGGAAGCCTTTGGGTACATATGAACTCCCCAGCGGATCCTTTACGCAGCCCCACGTGCAACTGGACTCTCTGTGTTCGCTCTTTCTTAAAAACCCTAAATAGATCCCTTCCCGGAATCTGAGAGGAATTGTAAATAGGACCCCAGAAACGGCATACAGAGCCCCTTTCGCCCATCAGAAATTGCCCTGAAAGGACGCCTTTGGGTACAACTGAACTCCCCAGGGGAGCCTTTACACAGCCCCACATGCAACTGGACTCTCCGTGTTCGCTCTTTCTGAACAACACTAAATACATCCCTACCAGGAATCTCAGAGGAATTTAAAATAGGACCCTGGAAAACGCGTACAGAGCCCTTTCACCCGTCAAAAATTGCCCCCAAAGGAATCCTTTGGTTACAACTGAACTCCCCAGGGGAGCCTTTACTCAGCCCCACATGCAACTGGACTCTCTGTGTTCGCTCTTTCTGAACAACCCTAAATACATGCCTTACCGATATGTGAGAAGAATTGAAAATATGACCCCGGAAATCACATACAGAGCCCCATTCGCCCATCAAAAATTGCCCCCAAAGGAAGCCTTTGGGTAAAACTGAACTCCCCAGGGGAGCCTTTACGCAGCCCCACATGCAACTGGACTCTCTGTGTTCGCTCTTTCTGAACAACTCTAAATAACACCCTACACGGAATCTGAGATTAATTTAAAATAGGTCCCCAAAAAACGCATAAAAAACAGATTTCACCCATCAAAAATTTCCCCAAAAGGAAGCCTTTGGGTAAAACTGAGCTTCCCAGGGGAGCCTTTACGCAGCCTCACATGCAACTGGACTCTCTGTGTTTGCTCTTTCTTAAAAACCATAAATACATCCCTTCCCGGAATCTGAGAGGAATTTAAAAGAGGACCCCATAAACGGAGTACAGAGCCCCTTTCGCCCATCAAAAATTGCCCCCAAAGGAAGCCTTTGGGTACAACTGAACTCCCCAGGGGAGCCTTTACGCAGCCCCACATGCAACTGGACTCTCTGCGTTCGCTCTTTCTTAAAAACCCTAAATATCTCCTTACCGGGAATCTGAGAGGAATTTAAAAGAGGACCCCAGAAAGGGCGTACAGAGCCCCTTTCGCCCATCAGAAATTGCCCCCAAAGGAAGCCTTTGGGTACAACTGAACTCCCCAGGGGAGCCTTTACGCAGCCTCACATGCAACTGCTCTCTCTGTGTTCGCTCTTTCTGAACAACCCTAAATACATCCCTTCCCGGAATCTGAGAGGAATTTAAAATAGAACCCCGGAAATCGCGTACAAATCCCCTTTCGCCCATCAGAAATTGCCCCCAAAGGAAGCCTTTGGGTACACCTGAACTCCCCAGGGGAACCTTTACGCAGCCTCACATGCAACTGGACTCTCTGTGTTCGCTCATTCTGAACAACCCTAAATACATCCCTACCCGGAATCTGAGAGGAATTTAAAATAGAACCCCAGAAACGGCATACAGAGCCCCTTTCGCCAATCAGAAATTGCCCCCAAAGGAAGCCCTTGGGTACAACTGAACTCTTCTGTGGAATCTTTACGCAGCCCCACATGCAACTGGACTCTCTGCGTTTGCTCTTTCTTACAAACCCTAAATACATCCCTTCCCGGAATCTGAGTGGAATTTAAAAGAGAACCCCAGAAACGGCTTACAGAGCCCCTTTCGCCAATCAGAAATTGCCCCCAAAGGAAGCCTTTGGGTACAACTGAACTCTTCAGTGGATCCTTTACGCAGCCCCACATGCAACTGAACTCTCTGTATTCGCTCTTTCTTAAAAACCCTAAATACATCCCTTCCCGGAATCTGAGAGGAATTTAAAATAGGATCCCAGAAACGGTGTACAGAGCCCCTTTCGCTCATCAAAAATTGCCCCCAAAGGAAGCCTTTGGCTACAACTGAACTCCCCAGGGGAGCCTTCACGCAGCCCCACATGCAACTGGACTCTATGTGTTCGCTCTTTCTGAACAACCCTAAATGTCTCCCTACCCGTAATCTAAGAGGTGTTGAAAATATACACCGGAAAACGCATACAAATCCTCTTTCACACATAAAAAATTGCCCCCAAAGGAAGCCTTTGCGTACAACTGAACTCCCCAGGGGAGCTTTTACACAGCCCCACATGCAACTGGACTCTCTGTGTTCGCTCTTTCTGAACAACCCTAAATATCTCCCTACCCGGAATCTGAGTGGAATTGAAAATAGCTCCCCGGAAAACGCATACAAAGCCCATTTCACCCATCAAAAATTGCCCCCAAAGGAAGCCTTTGGGTACAACTGAACTCCCCAGGGGAGCCTGCACGCAGCCCCACATGCAACTGGACTCTCTGTGTTTGCTCTTTCTTAAAAACCCTAAATATCTCCCTACCCGGAAACTGAGAGAAATTGAAAATAGGATCCCAGAAACAGTGTACAGAGCCCCTTTCGCCCATAAAAAATTGCCCCCAAAGGAAGCCTTTGGGTACAACTGAACTCCCCAGGGGAGCCTTCACGCAGCCCCACATGCAATTGGACTCTCTGTGTTCGCTCTTTCTGATCAACCCTAAATATATCCCTACGCGGAATCTGAGAGGAATTTAAGACAGGTTCCCAGAAAACGCATACAAAACGCCTTTCACCCATCAAAAATTGCCCGAAAAGTAAGTCTTTGGGTACAACTGAACTCCCCATGGGAGCATTTACGCAGCCCCACGTGCAACTGGACTCTCTCTGTTCGCTCGTTCTGAAGAACCCTAAATACATCCCTACCCGGAATCTCAGAGGAATATAAAATTGGTCCCCGGAAAACGCATAACAAGCCCCTTTCACCCATCAAAAATTGCCCTGAAAGGATGCCTTTGGGTACAACTGAACTCCCCAGGGGAGCCTTTACGCAGCCCAACATGCAACTGGACTCTCTGTGTTCGCTCTTTCTTAAAAACCATAAATACATCCCTTCCCGGAATCTAAGAGGAATTTAAAAGAGGACCCCAGAAACGGCATACAGAGCCCCATTCGCCCATCAGAAATTGCCCCCAAAGGAAGCCTTTGGGTACAGCTGAACTCCCCAGGGGAGCTTTTACGCAGCCCCTCATGCAACTGCACTCTCTGTGTTCGCTCTTTCTTAAAAAACATAAATACATACCTTCCCGGAATCTGAGAGGAATTTAAAATAGGACCCCAGAAATCGCGTACAGAGCACCTTTCACACATAAAAAATTGCCCCTAAATAAGCCTTTGGGTACAACTGAACTCCCCAGGTGTACCTTTACGCAGCCCCACATGCAACTTGACTCTCTGTGTTCGCTCTTTCTGAACAACCCTAAATACATCCCTTCCCGGAATGTGAAAGGAATTTAAAATAGGACCCCAGAAAACGTATACAGAGCCCCTTTCACCCACCAAAAATAACCCCCAATTGAATCCTTTGGGTACAACTAAATTCCCCAGGAGAGCCTTTACGCAGCCCCACATGCAACTGGACTCTCTGTGTTCCCTCTTTCTGAACAACTCTAAATAACTCCCTACCCGGAATCTGAGAGAAATTTAAAATAGGTCCCCAAAAAACGCATAAAAAACAGCTTTCACCCATGAAAAATTGCCCCAAAAGGAAGCCTTTGGGTACAACTGAGCTTCCCAGGGGAGCCTTTACGCAGCCCCACGTGCAACTGGACTCTTTGTGTTTGCTCTTTCTTAAATCCATAAATACATCCCTTCCAGGAATCTGAGAGGAATTGAAAATAGGACCCCAGAAACGGCGTACAGAGCCCCTTTCGCCCATCAAAAATTGCCCCCAAAGGAAGCCTTTTGGTACAACTGAACTCCCCAGGGGAGCCTTTACGCAGCCCCACATGCAACTGGACTCTCTGTGTTCGCTCTTTCTTAAAAACCCTAAATATCTCCCTACCCGGAATCTGAGAGGAATTGAAAATAGGACCCCGATAAACGCAAACAGAGCCCCTTTCAGGCATCAGAAATTGCCACTAAAGGAAGCCTTTGGGTACAACTGAATTCCCCAGGGGAGCCTTTACGCAGACTCACATGCAACTGGACTCTCTGTGTTCGCTCTTTCTTAAAAACCCTAAATATCTCCCTACCCGGAATCTAAGAGGAATTGAAAATAGGACCCCAGAAACCGCGTACAGATCCCCGTTCGCCCATGAAAAATTGCCCCCAAAGGAAGCCTTTGGGTACAACTGAACTCCCCAGGGCAGCCTTTACGCAGCCCCACATGCAACTGGACTCTCTGTGTTAGCTCTTTCTGAACAACCCTAAATAATTCCCTACCCGGAATCTGAGAGGAATTTAAGATAGCTCCCCGGAAAACGCATACAAAACGCCTTTCACCCATCAAAAATTTCCCCAAAAGTAAGACTTTCGGTACAACTGAACTCCCCAGGGGAGCCTTTACGCAGCCCCACGTGCAACTGGACTCTCTCTGTTCGCTCGTTCTGAAGAACCCTAAATACATCCCTTCCCGGAATCTGAGAGGAATTTAAAATAGGACCCCAGAAACGGCATACAGAGCCCCTTTCACCCATCAGAAATTACCCTAAAAGGAAGCCTTTGGGTACAACTGAATTCCCCAGGGGAGCCTTTACACAGACTCACATGCAACTGGACTTCTGTGTTCGCTCTTTCTTAAAAACAATAAATACATCCCTTCCCGGAATCTGAGAGGAATTTAAAAGAGGACCCCAGAAACGGCTTACAGAGCCCCTTTCGCCCATCAAAAATTGCCCCAAAGGAACCCTTTGAGTACAACTGAACTCCCCAGGGCAGCCTTTACGCAACCCCACATGCAACTGGACTCTCTGTGTTTGCTCTTTCTTAAAAATCCGAAATATCTCCCTACCCGGAACCTGAGAGGCATTGAAAATAGGATCCCAGAAACCGCGTAGAGAGCCCCTTTCGCCCATCAAAAATTGCCCCCAAAGGAAGCCTTTAGGTACAACTGAACTCCCCAGGGGAGCCTTTATGCAGCCCCACGTGCAACTGGCTTCTCTCTGTTCGCTCGTTCTGAAGAACCCTAAATACATCCCTACCCGGAATCTAAGAGGAATTTAAAATAGGACCCCAGAAACGGCATAAAGAGCCCCTTTCCCCCAACAGAAATTGCCCCCAAAGGAAGCCTGTGGGTACAACTGAACTCCGCAGGGGAGCCTTTACGCAACCTCACTTACAACTGGACTCTCTGTGTTCGCTCTTTCTGAACAACCCTAAATACATCCCTACCTGGAATCTGAGAGGAATTGAAAATAAGACCCCAAAAATCGCGTACAACTCCCCTTTCGCCCATCAAAAATTGCCCCCAAAGAAAGCCTTTGGGTACAACTGAACTCTTCAGTGGATCCTTTACGCAGCCCCACATGCAACTGGACTCTCTGTGTTTGCTCTTTCTTAAAAACCCTAAATACATCCCTTCACGGAATCTGAGAGGAATTTAAAAGAGGACCCCAGAAACGGCTTACAGAGCCCCTTTCGCCCATCTAAAATTGCCCCCAAAGGAAGCCTTTTGGTACAACTGAACTCCCCAGGGGAGCCTTTACGCAGCCCCACATGCAACTGGACTCTCTGTGTTCGCTCTTTCTTAAAACCCCTAACTACCTCCCTACCCGGATTATGAGAGGAATTGAAAATAGGACACCGGAAATCGCATACAGAGCCCCTTTCACCCATCAGAAATTGCCCTGAAAGGAAGCCTTTGGGTACAACTGAATTCCCCAGGGGAGCCTTTACGAAGCCCCACATGCAACTGGACTCTCTGTGTTCGCTCTTTCTTAAAAAACCTAAATATCTCCCTACCCGGAATCTAAAAGGAATTGAAAATAGGACCCCAGAAACCGTGTACAGATCCCCGTTCGCCCATGAAAAATTGCCCTGAAAGGAAGCCTTTGGGTACAACTGAACTCCCCTGGAGAGCCTTTACGCAGCCTCACATGCAACTGGACTCTCTGTGTTCGCTCTTTCTTAAAAACAATAAATACATCCCTTCCCGGAATCTGAGAGAAATTTAAAAGAGGACCCCAGAAAGGGCGTACAGAGCCCCTTTCGCCCATCAGAAATTGCCCCCATAGGAAGCCTTTGGGTACAACTGAACTCCCCTGGGGAGCTTTAAAGCAACACTACATGCAACTGGACTCTCTGTGTTCGCTCTTTCTGAACAACCCTAAATATCTCCCTACCCGGAATCTGAGAGGAATTGAAAATAGGTCTCCGGAAAACTCATACAAAGCCCCTTTCACCCATTCAAAACAGCACCCAAAGGAAGCCTTTGGGTACAACTGAACTCCCCAGGGGAGCCTTTACGCAGCCCCACATGCAACTGGACTCTCTGTGTTCGCTCTTTCTGAACAACCCTAAATATCTCCCTACCCGGATTCAGAGGCATTAAAAATAGGATCCCAGAAACAGCGTACAGAGCCCCTTTCGCCCATCAGAAATTGCCCCCAAAGGAAGCCTTTAGGTACAACTGAACTCCCCAGGGGAGCCTTTATGCAGCCACACATGCAACTGGACTCTCTGTGTTCGCTCTTTCTTTAAAACCCTAAATATCTCCCTACCCGGAATCTGAGAGGAATTGAAAATAGGACCCCGGAAATCGCATACAGAGTCCATTTCGCCCATCAGAAATTGCCGCCAAAGGAAGCCTTTGGGTACAACTGAATTCCCCAGGGGAGCCTTCACGCAGCCCCACATGCAACTTGACTCTCTGTGTTCGCCCTTTCTGAACAACCCTAAATATCTCCCTACCCGGAATCTGAGAGGAGTTGTAAATAAGACCCCGGAAAATGCATACAAAGCCTCTTTCACCCATCAAAAATTGCCCCCAAAGGAAGACTTTGGGTACAACTGAACTCCCCAGGGGAGCCTTTACGCAGCCCCACATGCAACTGGACTCTCTGTGTTCGCTCTTTCTGAACAACCCTAAATACATCCCTACCTGGAATCTGAGAGGAATTGAAAATAAGACCCCAAAAATCGCGTACAACTCCCCTTTCGCCCATCAAAAATTGCCCCCAAAGAAAGCCTTTGGGTACAACTGAACTCTTCAGTGGATCCTTTACGCAGCCCCACATGCAACTGGACTCTCTGTGTTTGCTCTTTCTTAAAAACCCTAAATACATCCCTTCACGGAATCTGAGAGGAATTTAAAAGAGGACCCCAGAAACGGCTTACAGAGCCCCTTTCGCCCATTTAAAATTGCCCCCAAAGGAAGCCTTTTGGTACAACTGAACTCCCCAGGGGAGCCTTTACGCAGCCCCACATGCAACTGGACTCTCTGTGTTCGCTCTTTCTTAAAACCCCTAACTACCTCCCTACCCGGATTATGAGAGGAATTGAAAATAGGACACCGGAAATCGCATACAGAGCCCCTTTCACCCATCAGAAATTGCCCTGAAAGGAAGCCTTTGGGTACAACTGAATTCCCCAGGGGAGCCTTTACGAAGCCCCACATGCAACTGGACTCTCTGTGTTCGCTCTTTCTTAAAAAACCTAAATATCTCCCTACCCGGAATCTAAAAGGAATTGAAAATAGGACCCCAGAAACCGTGTACAGATCCCCGTTCGCCCATGAAAAATTGCCCTGAAAGGAAGCCTTTGGGTACAACTGAACTCCCCTGGAGAGCCTTTACGCAGCCTCACATGCAACTGGACTCTCTGTGTTCGCTCTTTCTTAAAAACAATAAATACATCCCTTCCCGGAATCTGAGAGAAATTTAAAAGAGGACCCCAGAAAGGGCGTACAGAGCCCCTTTCGCCCATCAGAAATTGCCCCCATAGGAAGCCTTTGGGTACAACTGAACTCCCCTGGGGAGCTTTAAAGCAACACTACATGCAACTGGACTCTCTGTGTTCGCTCTTTCTGAACAACCCTAAATATCTCCCTACCCGGAATCTGAGAGGAATTGAAAATAGGTCTCCGGAAAACTCATACAAAGCCCCTTTCACCCATTCAAAACAGCACCCAAAGGAAGCCTTTGGGTACAACTGAACTCCCCAGGGGAGCCTTTACGCAGCCCCACATGCAACTGGACTCTCTGTGTTCGCTCTTTCTGAACAACCCTAAATATCTCCCTACCCGGATTCAGAGGCATTAAAAATAGGATCCCAGAAACAGCGTACAGAGCCCCTTTCGCCCATCAGAAATTGCCCCCAAAGGAAGCCTTTAGGTACAACTGAACTCCCCAGGGGAGCCTTTATGCAGCCACACATGCAACTGGACTCTCTGTGTTCGCTCTTTCTTTAAAACCCTAAATATCTCCCTACCCGGAATCTGAGAGGAATTGAAAATAGGACCCCGGAAATCGCATACAGAGTCCATTTCGCCCATCAGAAATTGCCGCCAAAGGAAGCCTTTGGGTACAACTGAATTCCCCAGGGGAGCCTTCACGCAGCCCCACATGCAACTTGACTCTCTGTGTTCGCCCTTTTTGAACAACCCTAAATATCTCCCTACCCGGAATCTGAGAGGAGTTGTAAATAAGACCCCGGAAAATGCATACAAAGCCTCTTTCACCCATCAAAAATTGCCCCCAAAGGAAGACTTTGGGTACAACTGAACTCCCCAGGGGAGCCTTTACGCAGCCCCACATGCAACTGGACTCTCTGTGTTCGCTCTTTCTGAACAACCCTAAATATCTCCCTACTTGAAATCTGAGAGGAATTGAAAATAGGACCCCAGAAACCGCGTACAGAGCCCCTTTCGCCCATCAAAAATTACCCCCAAAGGAAGCCTTCGGATACAACTGAACTCCCCAGGGGAGCCTTTACGCAGCCCCACAGGCAACGGGAGTCTCTGTGTTCGCTCTTTCTGAACAACCATAAATACATCCCTTGCCTGAATCTGAGAGGAATTGAAAATAGGACCCCAGAAACGGCGTAAAAAGCCCCTTTCTCCCACCAAAAATTGCCCCCAAAGGAAGCCTTTGGGTACATATGAACTCCCCAGCGGATCCTTTACGCAGCCCCACGTGCAACTGGACTCTCTGTGTTCGCTCTTTCTTAAAAACCCTAAATAGATCCCTTCCCGGAATCTGAGAGGAATTATAAATAGGACCGCAGAAACGGCATACAGAGCCCCTTTCGCCCATCAGAAATTGCCCTGAAAGGACGCCTTTGGGTACAACTGAACTCCCCAGGGGAGCCTTTACACAGCCCCACATGCAACTGGACTCTCTGTGTTCGCTCTTTCTGAACAACTCTAAATAACTCCCTACCAGGAATCTGAGAGGAATTTAAAATAGGTCCCCAAAAAACGCATAAATAACGCCTTTCACCCATCAAAAATTGCCCCCAAAGGAAGCCTTCGGGTACAGCTGAACTCCCCAGGGGAGCCTTTACGCAGCCACACATGCAACTAGACGCTCTGTGTTCGCTCTTTCTGAACAACCCTAAATGCATCCCTACCCGGAATCTGAGAGGAATTGAAAATATTACCCCAGAAATCGTATACAGAGCACTTTTCGCCTATCAAAAATTGCCCCCAAATAAGCCTTTGGGTACAACTGAACTCCCCAGGTGAACATTAACGCAGCCCCACATGCAACTGGACTCTCTGTGTTCGCTCTTTCTGAACAACACTAAATACATCCCTACCAGGAATCTCAGAGGAATTTAAAATAGGACCCCGGAAAACGCGTACAGAGCCCTTTCACCCGTCAAAAATTGCCCCCAAAGGAATCCTTTGGTTACAACTGAACTCCCCAGGGGAGCCTTTACGCAGCCCCACATGCAACTGGACTCTCTGTGTTCGCTCTTTCTGAACAACTCTAAATAACACCCTACCCGGAATCTGAGAGTAATTTAAAATAGGTCCCCAAAAAACGCATAAAAAACAGCTTTCACCCATCAAAAATTTCCCCAAAAGGAAGCCTTTGGGTAAAACTGAGGTTCCCAGGGGAGCCTTTACGCAGCCTCACATGCAACTGGACTCTCTGTGTTTGCTCTTTCTTAAAAACCATAAATACATCCCTTCCCGGAATCTGAGAGGAATTTAAAATAGGACCCAAGAAAGCGCGTACAGAGCCCCTTTCGCCCATCAGAAATTGCCCCCAAAGGAAGCCTTTGGGTACAACTGAACTCCCCAGGGGAGCCTTTACGCAGCCCCACATGCAACTGGACTCTCTGTGTTCGCTCTTTCTTAAAAACCCTAAATATCTCCTTACCGGGAATCTGAGAGGAATTTAAAATAGGACCCAGGAAACCGCGTACAGAGCCCCTTTCGCCCATCAGAAATTGCCCCCAAAGGAAGCCTTTGGGTACAACTGAACTCCCCAGGGGAGCCTTTACGCAGCCTCACATGCAACCGGTCTCTCTGTGTTCACACTTTCTGAACAACCCTAAATACATCCCTATCCGAAATCTGAGAGGAATTTAAAATAGAACCCCGGAAATCGCGTACAAATCCCCTTTCGCCCATCAGAAATTGCCCCCAAAGGAAGCCTTTGGGTACAACTGAACTCCCCAGGGGAGCCTTTACGCAGCCTCACATGCAACTGGACTCTCTGTGTTCGCTCTTTCTGAACCACCCTAAATACATCCCTACCCGGAATCTGAGAGGAATTTAAAATAGAACCCCAGAAACGGCATACAGAGCCCCTTTCACCAATCAGAAATTGCCCCCAAAGGAAGCCTTTGGGTACAACTGAACTCTTCTGTGGAATCTTTACGCAGCCCCACGTGCAACTGGACTCTCTGTGTTTGCTCTTTCTTACAAACCCTAAATACATCCCTTCCCGGAATCTGAGTGGAATTTAAAAGAGAACCCCAGAAACGGCTTACAGAGCCCCTTTCGCCCATCAAAAATTGCCCCCAAAGGAAGCCTTTGGGTACAAGTGAACTCCCAGGTGGAGCCTTTACGCAGCCCCACATGCAACTGGACTCTCTGTGTTCGCTCTTTCTTAAAACCCCTAACTATCTCCCTACCCGGAATATGAGAGGAATTGAAAATAGGACCCCGGAAATCGCATACAGAGCCCCTTTCACCCATCAGAAATTGCCCTGAAAGGAAGCCTTTGGGTACAACTGAACTCCCCAGGGGAGCCTTTACGAAGCCCCACATGCAACTGGACTCTCTCTGTTCGCTCGTTCTGAAGAACCCTAAATACATCCCTACCCGGAATCTCAGAGAAATATAAAATTGGTCCCCGGAAAACGCATAACAAGCCCCTTTCACCCATCAAAAATTGCCCTGAAAGGATGCCTTTGGGTACAACTGAGCTTCCCAGGGGAGCCTTTACGCAGCCCCACGTGCAACTGGACTCTTTGTGTTTTCTCTTTCTTAAATCCATAAATACATCCCTTCCAGGAATCTGAGAGGAATTGAAAATAGGACCCCAGAAACGGCGTACAGAGCCCCTTTCGCCCATCAAAAATTGCCCCCAAAGGAAGCCTTTTGGTACAACTGAACTCCCCAGGGGAGCCTTTACGCAGCCCCACATGCAACTGGACTCTCTGTGTTCGCTCTTTCTTAAAAACCCTAAATATCTCCCTACCCGGAATCTGAGAGGAATTGAAAATAGGACCCCGATAAACGCAAACAGAGCCCCTTTCACGCATCAGAAATTGCCACTAAAGGAAGCCTTTGGGTACAACTGAATTCCCCAGGGGAGCCTTTACGCAGACTCACATGCAACTGGACTCTCTGTGTTCGCTCTTTCTTAAAAACCCTAAATATCTCCCTACCAGGAATCTAAGAGGAATTGAAAATAGGAACCCAGAAACCGCGTACAGATCCCCGTTCGCCCATGAAAAATTGCCCCCAAAGGAAGCCTTTGGGTACAACTGAACTCCCCAGGGCAGCCTTTACGCAGCCCCACATGCAACTGGACTCTCTGTGTTAGCTCTTTCTGAACAACCCTAAATAATTCCCTACCCGGAATCTGAGAGGAATTTAAGATAGCTCCCCGGAAAACGCATACAAAACGCCTTTCACCCATCAAAAATTTCCCCAAAAGTAAGACTTTCGGTACAACTGAACTCCCCAGAGGAGCCTTTACGCAGCCCCACGTGCAACTGGACTCTCTCTGTTCGCTCGTTCTGAAGAACCCTAAATACATCCCTTCCCGGAATCTGAGAGGAATTTAAAATAGGACCCCAGAAACGGCATACAGAGCCCCTTTCACCCATCAGAAATTGCCCTAAAAGGAAGCCTTTGGGTACAACTGAATTCCCCAGGGGAGCCTTTACACAGACTCACATGCAACTGGACTTCTGTGTTCGCTCTTTCTTAAAAACAATAAATACATCCCTTCCCGGAATCTGAGAGGAATTTAAAAGAGGACCCCAGAAACGGCGTACAGAGCCCCTTTCGCCCATCAAAAATTGCCCCAAAGGAAGCCTTTGAGTACAACTGAACTCCCCAGGGCAGCCTTTACGCAACCCCACATGCAACTGGACTCTCTGTGTTTGCTCTTTCTTAAAAATCCGAAATATCTCCCTACCCGGAACCTGAGAGGCATTGAAAATAGGATCCCAGAAACCGCGTAGAGAGCCCCTTTCGCCCATCAAAAATTGCCCCCAAAGGAAGCCTTTAGGTACAACTGAACTCCCCAGGGGAGCCTTTATGCAGCCCCACGTGCAACTGGCTTCTCTCTGTTCGCTCGTTCTGAAGAACCCTAAATACATCCCTACCCGGAATCTAAGAGGAATTTAAAATAGGACCCCAGAAACGGCATAAAGAGCCCCTTTCCCCCAACAGAAATTGCCCCCAAAGGAAGCCTTTGGGTACAACTGAACTCCGCAGGGGAGCCTTTACGCAACCTCACTTACAACTGGACTCTCTGTGTTCGCTCTTTCTGAACAACCCTAAATACATCCCTACCTGGAATCTGAGAGGAATTGAAAATAAGACCCCAAAAATCGCGTACAACTCCCCTTTCGCCCATCAAAAATTGCCCCCAAAGAAAGCCTTTGGGTACAACTGAACTCTTCAGTGGATCCTTTACGCAGCCCCACATGCAACTGGACTCTCTGTGTTTGCTCTTTCTTAAAAACCCTAAATACATCCCTTCACGGAATCTGAGAGGAATTTAAAAGAGGACCCCAGAAACGGCGTACAGAGCCCCTTTCGCCCATCAAAAATTGCCCCCAAAGGAAGCCTTTTGGTACAACTGAACTCCCCAGGGGAGCCTTTACGCAGCCCCACATGCAACTGGACTCTCTGTGTTCGCTCTTTCTTAAAAACCCTAAATATCTCCCTACCCGGAATCTGAGAGGAATTGAAAATAGGACCCCGATAAACACAAACAGAGCCCCTTTCACGCATCAGAAATTGCCACTAAAGGAAGCCTTTGGGTACAACTGAATTCCCCAGGGGAGCCTTTACGCAGACTCACATGCAACTGGACTCTCTGTGTTCGCTCTTTCTTAAAAACCCTAAATATCTCCCTACCAGGAATCTAAGAGGAATTGAAAATAGGAACCCAGAAACCGCGTACAGATCCCCGTTCGCCCATGAAAAATTGCCCCCAAAGGAAGCCTTTGGGTACAACTGAACTCCCCAGGGCAGCCTTTACGCAGCCCCACATGCAACTGGACTCTCTGTGTTAGCTCTTTCTGAACAACCCTAAATAATTCCCTACCCGGAATCTGAGAGGAATTTAAGATAGCTCCCCGGAAAACGCATACAAAACGCCTTTCACCCATCAAAAATTTCCCCAAAAGTAAGACTTTCGGTACAACTGAACTCCCCAGAGGAGCCTTTACGCAGCCCCACGTGCAACTGGACTCTCTCTGTTCGCTCGTTCTGAAGAACCCTAAATACATCCCTTCCCGGAATCTGAGAGGAATTTAAAATAGGACCCCAGAAACGGCATACAGAGCCCCTTTCACCCATCAGAAATTGCCCTAAAAGGAAGCCTTTGGGTACAACTGAATTCCCCAGGGGAGCCTTTACACAGACTCACATGCAACTGGACTTCTGTGTTCGCTCTTTCTTAAAAACAATAAATACATCCCTTCCCGGAATCTGAGAGGAATTTAAAAGAGGACCCCAGAAACGGCGTACAGAGCCCCTTTCGCCCATCAAAAATTGCCCCAAAGGAAGCCTTTGAGTACAACTGAACTCCCCAGGGCAGCCTTTACGCAACCCCACATGCAACTGGACTCTCTGTGTTTGCTCTTTCTTAAAAATCCGAAATATCTCCCTACCCGGAACCTGAGAGGCATTGAAAATAGGATCCCAGAAACCGCGTAGAGAGCCCCTTTCGCCCATCAAAAATTGCCCCCAAAGGAAGCCTTTAGGTACAACTGAACTCCCCAGGGGAGCCTTTATGCAGCCCCACGTGCAACTGGCTTCTCTCTGTTCGCTCGTTCTGAAGAACCCTAAATACATCCCTACCCGGAATCTAAGAGGAATTTAAAATAGGACCCCAGAAACGGCATAAAGAGCCCCTTTCCCCCAACAGAAATTGCCCCCAAAGGAAGCCTTTGGGTACAACTGAACTCCGCAGGGGAGCCTTTACGCAACCTCACTTACAACTGGACTCTCTGTGTTCGCTCTTTCTGAACAACCCTAAATACATCCCTACCTGGAATCTGAGAGGAATTGAAAATAAGACCCCAAAAATCGCGTACAACTCCCCTTTCGCCCATCAAAAATTGCCCCCAAAGAAAGCCTTTGGGTACAACTGAACTCTTCAGTGGATCCTTTACGCAGCCCCACATGCAACTGGACTCTCTGTGTTTGCTCTTTCTTAAAAACCCTAAATACATCCCTTCACGGAATCTGAGAGGAATTTAAAAGAGGACCCCAGAAACGGCTTACAGAGCCCCTTTCGCCCATCTAGAATTGCCCCCAAAGGAAGCCTTTTGGTACAACTGAACTCCCCAGGGGAGCCTTTACGCAGCCCCACATGCAACTGGACTCTCTGTGTTCGCTCTTTCTTAAAACCCCTAACTATCTCCCTACCCGGAATATGAGAGGAATTGAAAATAGGACCCCGGAAATCGCATACAGAGCCCCTTTCACCCATCAGAAATTGCCCTGAAAGGAAGCCTTTGGGTACAACTGAATTCCCCAGGGGATCCTTTACGAAGCCCCACATGCAACTGGACTCTCTGTGTTCGCTCTTTCTTAAAAAACCTAAATATCTCCCTACCCGGAATCTAAGAGGAATTGAAAATAGGACCCCAGAAACCGCGTACAGATCCCCGTTCGCCCATGAAAAATTGCCCCCAAAGGAAGCCTTTGGGTACAACTGAACTCCCCTGGAGAGCCTTTACGCAGCCTCACATGCAACTGGACTCTCTGTGTTCGCTCTTTCTTAAAAACAATAAATACATCCCTTCCCGGAATCTGAGAGGAATTTAAAAGAGGACCCCAGAAAGGGCGTACAGAGCCCCTTTCGCCCATCAGAAATTGCCCCCATAGGAAGCCTTTGGGTACAACTGAACTCCCCTGGGGAGCTTTAAAGCAACACTACATGCAACTGGACTCTCTGTGTTCGCTCTTTCTGAACAACCCTAAATATCTCCCTACCCGGAATCTGAGAGGAATTGAAAATAGGTCTCCGGAAAACTCATACAAAGCCCCTTTCACCCATTCAAAACAGCACCCAAAGGAAGCCTTTGGGTACAACTGAACTCCCCAGGGGAGCCTTTACGCAGCCCCACATGCAACTGGACACTCTGTGTTCGCTCTTTCTGAACAACCCTAAATATCTCCCTACCCGGATTCAGAGGCATTAAAAATAGAATCCCAGAAACAGCGTACAGAGCCCCTTTCGCCCATCAGAAATTGCCCCCAAAGGAAGCCTTTAGGTACAACTGAACTCCCCAGGGGAGCCTTTATGCAGCCACACATGCAACTGGACTCTCTGTGTTCGCTCTTTCTTTAAAACCCTAAATATCTCCCTACCCGGAATCTGAGAGGAATTGAAAATAGGACCCCGGAAATCGCATACAGAGTCCCTTTCGCCCATCAAAAAATTGCCGCCAAAGGAAGCCTTTGGGTACAACTGAATTCCCCAGGGGAGCCTTCACGCAGCACCACATGCAACTGGACTCTCTGTGTTCGCCCTTTCTGAACAACCCTAAATATCTCCCTACCCGGAATCTGAGAGGAGTTGTAAATAAGACCCCGGAAAATGCATACAAAGCCTCTTTCACCCATCAAAAATTGCCCCCAAAGGAAGACTTTGGGTACAACTGAACTCCCCAGGGGAGCCTTTACGCAGCCCCACATGCAACTGGACTCTCTGTGTTCGCTCTTTCTGAACAACCCTAAATATCTCCCTACTTGAAATCTGAGAGGAATTGAAAATAGGACCCCAGAAACCGCGTACAGAGCCCCTTTCGCCCATCAAAAATTACCCCCAAAGGAAGCCTTCGGATACAACTGAACTCCCCAGGGGAGCCTTTACGCAGCCCCACAGGCAACTGGACTCTCTGTGTTCGCTCTTTCTGAACAACCATAAATACATCCCTTGCCTGAATCTGAGAGGAATTGAAAATAGGACCCCAGAAACGGCGTAAAAAGCCCCTTTCTCCCACCAAAAATTGCCCCCAAAGGAAGCCTTTGGGTACAACTGAACTCCCCAGGGGAGCCTTTACGCAGCCCCACATGCAACTGGACTCTCTGTGTTCGCTCTTTCTGAACAACCATAAATACATCCCTACCCGGAATCTGAGAGGAATTGAAAATAGGACCCTGGAAAATGCATAAAAAGCCCCTTTCACCCATCAAAAATTGCCCCCAAAGGAAGCCTTTGGGTACATATGAACTCCCCAGCGGATCCTTTACGCAGCCCCACGTGCAACTGGACTCTCTGTGTTCGCTCTTTCTTAAAAACCCTAAATAGATCCCTTCCCGGAATCTGAGAGGAATTATAAATAGGACCGCAGAAACGGCATACAGAGCCCCTTTCGCCCATCAGAAATTGCCCTGTAAGGACGCCTTTGGGTACAACTGAACTCCCCAGGGGAGCCTTTACACAGCCCCACATGCAACTGGACTCTCTGTGTTCGCTCTTTCTGAACAACTCTAAATAACTCCCTACCAGGAATCTGAGAGGAATTTAAAATAGGTCCCCAAAAAACGCATAAATAACGCCTTTCACCCATCAAAAATTGCCCCCAAAGGAAGCCTTTGGGTACAGCTGAACTCCCCAGGGGAGCCTTTACGCAGCCACACATGCAACTAGACGCTCTGTGTTCGCTCTTTCTGAACAACCCTAAATGCATCCCTACCCGGAATCTGAGAGGAATTGAAAATATTACCCCAGAAATCGTATACAGAGCACTTTTCGCCCATCAAAAATTGCCCCCAAATAAGCCTTTGGGTACAACTGAACTCCCCAGGTGAACATTAACGCAGCCCCACATGCAACTGGACTCTCTGTGTTCGCTCTTTCTGAACAACACTAAATACATCCCTACCAGGAATCTCAGAGGAATTTAAAATAGGACCCTGGAAAACGCGTACAGAGCCCTTTCACCCGTCAAAAATTGCCCCCAAAGGAATCCTTTGGTTACAACTGAACTCCCCAGGGGAGCCTTTACGCAGCCCCACATGCAACTGGACTCTCTGTGTTCGCTCTTTCTGAACAACCCTAAATACATGCCTTACCGATATGTGAGAAGAATTGAAAATATGACCCCGGAAATCACATACAGAGCCCCATTCGCCCATCAAAAATTGCCCCCAAAGGAAGCCTTTGGGTACAACTGAACTCCCCAGGGGAGCCTTTACGCAGCCCCACATGCAACTGGACTCTCTGTGTTCGCTCTTTCTTAAAAACCCTAAATATCTCCTTACCGGGAATCTGAGAGGAATTTAAAATAGGACCCAAGAAAGCGCGTACAGAGCCCTTTTCGCCCATCAGAAATTGCCCCCAAAGGAAGCCTTTGGGTACAACTGAACTCCCCAGGGGAGCCTTTACGCAGCCTCACATGCAACTGGTCTCTCTGTGTTCGCACTTTCTGAACAACCCTAAATACATCCCTACCCGAAATCTGAGAGGAATTTAAAATAGAACCCCGGAAATCGCGTACAAATCCCCTTTCGCCCATCAGAAATTGCCCCCAAAGGAAGCCTTTGGGTACAACTGAACTCCCCAGGGGAGCCTTTACGCAGCCTCACATGCAACTGGACTCTCTGTGTTCGCTCTTTCTGAACCACCCTAAATACATCCCTTCCCGGAATGTGAGAGGAATTTAAAATAGGTCCCCGGAAAATGCATACAAAGCCCCTTTCACCAATCAGAAATTGCCCCCAAAGGAAGCCTTTGGGTACAACTGAACTCTTCTGTGGAATCTTTACGCAGCCCCACATGCAACTGGACTCTCTGTGTTTGCTCTTTCTTACAAACCCTAAATACATCCCTTCCCGGAATCTGAGTGGAATTTAAAAGAGAACCCCAGAAACGGCTTACAGATCCCCTTTCGCCCATCAAAAATTGCCCTGAAGGGAAGCCTTTGGGTACAAGTGAACTCCCCAGGGGAGCCTTTACGCAGCCCCACATGCAACTGGACTCTCTGTGTTCGCTCTTTCTTAAAAACCCTAAATATCTCCTTACCGGGAATCTGAGAGGAATTGAAAATAGGACCCCGGAAAAGACGTACAGAGCCCCTTTCGCCCATCAGAAATTGCCCCCAAAGGAAGCCTTTGGGTACAACTGAACTCCCCAGGGGAGCCTTTACGCAGCCTCACATGCAACTGGACTCTTTGTGTTCGCTCTTTCTGAACAACCCTAAATACATCCCTACCCGGAATCTGAGAGGAATTTAAAAGAGGACCCCAGAAACGGCTTACAGAGCCCCTTTCGCCCATCTAAAATTGCCCCCAAAGGAAGCCTTTGGGTACAACTGAACTCCCCAGGGGAGCCTTTACGCAGCCCCACATGCAACTGGACTCTCTGTGTTCGCTCTTTCTTAAAACCCCTAACTATCTCCCTACCCGGAATATGAGAGGAATTGAAAATAGGACCCCGGAAATCGCATACAGAGCCCCTTTCACCCATCAGAAATTGCCCTGAAAGGAAGCCTTTGGGTACAACTGAATTCCCCAGGGGAGCCTTTACGCAGACCAAAATGCAACTGGACTCTCTGTGTTCGCTCTTTCTTAAAAACCATAAATACATCCCTTCCCGGAATCTAAGAGGAATTTAAAAGAGGACCCCAGAAACGGCATACAGAGCCCCATTCGCCCATCAGAAATTGCCCCCAAAGGAAGCCTTTGGGTACAACTGAACTCCCCAGGGGAGCCTTTACGCAGCTTCACTTGCAGCTGGACTCTCTGTGTTCGCTCCTTCTGAACAACCCTAAATACATCCCTACCCGGAATCTGAGAGGAATTTAAAAGAGGACCCTAGAAATTGCGTACAGAGCCCCTTTCGCCCATCAAAAATTGCCCCCAAAGGAAGCCTTTGGGTACAACTGAACTCCCCAGGGGAGCCTTTACGCAGCCCCACATGCAACTGGACTCTCTGTGTTCGCTCTTTCTGAACAACCATAAATATCTCCCTACCCGGAATCTGAGAGGAATTGAAAATAGGTCTCCGGAAAACGCATACAAAGACCCTTTCACCCATTCGAAACAGCCCCCAAAGGAAGCCTTTGGGTACAACTGAACTCCCCAGGGGAGCCTTTACGCAGCCCCACATGCAACTGGACTCTCTGTGTTCGCTCTTTCTTAAAAACCATAAATACATCCCTTCCCGGAATCTAAGAGGAATTTAAAAGAGGACCCCAGAAACGGCATACAGAGCCCCATTCGCCCATCAGAAATTGCCCCCAAAGGAAGCCCTTGGGTACAACTGAACTCTTCTGTGGAATCTTTACGCAGCCCCACATGCAACTGGACTCTCTGTGTTTGCTCTTTCTTACAAACCCTAAATACATCCCTTCCCGGAATCTGAGAGGAATTTAAAAGAGGACCCCAGAAACGGCTTACAGAGCCCCTTTCGCCCATCTAAAATTGCCCCCAAAGGAAGCCTTTTGGTACAACTGAACTCCCCAGGGGAGCCTTTACGCAGCCCCACATGCAACTGGACTCTCTGTGTTCGCTCTTTCTTAAAACCCCTAACTATCTCCCTACCCGGAATATGAGAGGAATTGAAAATAGGACCCCGGAAATCGCATACAGAGCCCCTTTCACCCATCAGAAATTGCCCTGAAAGGAAGCCTTTGGGTACAACTGAATTCCCCAGGGGAGCCTTTACGAAGCCCCACATGCAACTGGACTCTCTCTGTTCGCTCGTTCTGAAGAACCCTGAATACATCCCTACCCGGAATCTCAGAGGAATATAAAATTGGTCCCCGGAAAACGCATAACAAGCCCCTTTCACCCATCAAAAATTGCCCTGAAAGGATGCCTTTGGGTACAACTGAACTCCCCAGGGGAGCCTTTACGCAGCCCAACATGCAACTGGACTCTCTGTGTTCGCTCTTTCTTAAAAACCATAAATACATCCCTTCCCGGAATCTAAGAGGAATTTAAAAGAGGACCCCAGAAACGGCATACAGAGCCCCATTCGCCCATCAGAAATTGCCCCCAAAGGAAGCCTTTGGGTACAACTGAACTCCCCAGGGGAGCCTTTACGCAGCTTCACTTGCAGCTGGACTCTCTGTGTTCGCTCCTTCTGAACAACCCTAAATACATCCCTACCCGGAATCTGAGAGGAATTTAAAAGAGGACCCTAGAAATTGCGTACAGAGCCCCTTTCGCCCATCAAAAATTGCCCCCAAAGGAAGCCTTTGGGTACAACTGAACTCCCCAGGGGAGCCTTTACGCAGCCCCACATGCAACTGGACTCTCTGTGTTCGCTCTTTCTGAACAACCATAAATATCTCCCTACCCGGAATCTGAGAGGAATTGAAAATAGGTCTCCGGAAAACGCATACAAAGACCCTTTCACCCATTCGAAACAGCCCCCAAAGGAAGCCTTTGGGTACAACTGAACTCCCCAGGGGAGCCTTTACGCAGCCCCACATGCAACTGGACTCTATGTGTTCGCTCTTTCTGAACAACCCTAAATATCTCCCTACCCGGAATCTGAGAGGAGTTGAAAATAAGACCCCTGAAAATGCATACAAATCCCCTTTCACCCATCAAAAATTGCCCCCAAAGGAAGCCTTTGGGTACAACTGAACTCCCCAGGGGAGCCTTCACACAGCCCCACATGCAACTGGACTCTCTGTGTTCACTCTTTCTTAAAAACCATAAATACATCCCGTGCTGGAATCTGAAAGGAATTTAAAATAGGACCCCAGAAACGGCGTACAGATCCCCTTTCACACATAAAAAATTGCCCCCAAAGGAAGCCTTTGCGTACAACTGAACTCCCCAGGGGAGCCTTTACGCAGCCTCACATGCAACTGGACTCTCTGTGTTCGCTCCTTCTGAACACCCCTAAATATCTCCCTACCGGGAATCTGAGAAGAATTGAAAATAGGACCCCAGAAACGGCGTACAAAGCCCCTTTCGCCCATCAAAAATTGCCCCCAAAGGAAGCCTTTGGGTACAACTGAACTCCCCAGGGGAGCATTTACGCAGCCCCACATGCAAATGGACTCTTTGTGTTCGCAGTTTCTGAAGAAAACTAAATACATCCCTACCCGGAAACTGAGAGGAATATAAAATTGGTCCCCGGAAAACGCATACAAAGCCCCTTTCACCCATCAAAAATTGCCCCCAAAGGAAGCCTTTGGGTACAGCTGAACTCCCTAGGGGAGCTTTTACGCAGCCCCTCATGCAACTGCACTCTCTGTGTTCGCTCTTTCTTAAAAAACATAAATACATACCTTCCCGGAATCTGAGAGGAATTTAAAATAGGAACCCAGAAATCGCGTACAGAGCACCTTTCACACATAAAAAATTGCCCCTAAATAAGCCTTTGGGTACAACTGAACTCCCCAGGTGTACCTTTACGCAGCCCCACATGCAACTTGACTCTCTGTGTTCGCTCTTTCTGAACAACCCTAAATACATCCCTTCCCGGAATGTGAAAGGAATTTAAAATAGGACCCCAGAAAACGTATACAGAGCCCCTTTCACCCACCAAAAAAAACCCCCAATTGAAGCCTTTGGGTACAACTAAATTCCCCAGGAGAGCCTTTACGCAGCCCCACATGCAACTGGACTCTCTGTGTTCCCTCTTTCTGAACAACTCTAAATAACTCCCTACCCGGAATCTGAGAGAAATTTAAAATAGGTCCCCAAAAAACGCATAAAAAACAGCTTTAACCCATCAAAAATTGCCCCAAAAGGAAGCCTTTGTGTACAACTGAGCTTCCCAGGGGAGCCTTTACGCAGCCCCACGTGCAACTGGACTCTCTGTTTTTTCGCTTTCTTAAATCCATAAATACATCCCTTTCAGGAATCTGAGAGGAATTGAAAATAGGACCCCAGAAACGGCGTACAGAGCCCCTTTCGCCCATCAAAAATTGCCCCCAAAGGAAGCCTTTTGGTACAACTGAACTCCCCAGGGGAGCCTTTACGCAGCCCCACATGCAACTGGACTCTCTGTGTTCGCTCTTTCTGAACAACCCTAAATATCTCCCTACCCGGAATCTGAGATGAATTGAAAATAGGACCCCAGAAACCGCGTACAGAGCCCCTTTCGCCCATCAGAAATTGCCCCCAAAGGAAGCCTTTGGGTACAACTGAACTCCCCATGGGAG
Source organism: Mergus octosetaceus (assembly GCA_036873955.1). NCBI lineage: Eukaryota > Metazoa > Chordata > Aves > Anseriformes > Anatidae > Mergus > Mergus octosetaceus. Next base: position 422,936 of record CM072311.1, read on the forward strand.
CCTTCACGCAGCACCACAAGCAACTGGACTCTCTGTGTTCGCTGTTTCTTTAAAAACCTAAATATCTCCCTACCCGGAATCTGAGAGGAATTGAAAATAGGACCCCGGAAATCGCATACAGAGCCCCTTTCGCCCATCAGAAATTGCCCTGAAAGGAAGCCTTTGGGTACAACTGAATTCCGCAGGGGAGCCTTTACGCAGCTTCACATGCAACTGGACTCTCTGTGTTCGCTCTTTCTGAACAACCCTAAATATCTCCCTACCCGGAATCTGAGAGGAGTTGTAAATAAGACCCCGGAAAATGCATACAAAGCCCCTTTCACCCATCAAAAATTGCCCCCAAAGGAAGCCTTTGGGTACACCTGAACTCCCCAGGGGAGCTTTAAAGCAACACTACATGCAACTGGACTCTCTGTGTTCGCTCTTTCTTAAAAACCCTAAATATCTCCCTACCCGGAATCTGAGAGGAATTGAAAATAGGACCCCGGAAAATGCATACAAAGCCCCTTTCGCCCATCAAACATTGCCCCCAAAGGAAGCCTTCGGGTACAGCTGAACTCCGCAGGGGAGCCTTTACGCAGCCCCACATGCAACTTGACTCTCTGTGTTCGCTCTTTCTGAACAACCCTAAATACATCCCTGCCGGGAATCTGAGAGGAATTTAATATAGGACCCAGGAAATCACGTACAATGCCCCTTTCACCCATCAAAAATTGCCACTAAAGGAAGCCTTTGGGTACAACTGAACTCCCCAAGAGAGCTTTTACAAAGACCCACATGCAACTGGACACTCTGTGTTCGCTCTTTCTGAACATCCCTTAATATCTCCCTATCCGGAAACTGAGAGGATTTGAAAATCGGTCCCGGAAAACGCATACAAAGCCCCCTTCACCCATTCAAAACAGCCCCCAAAGGAAGCCTTTGGATACAACTGAACTCCCCAGGGGAGGCTTTACGCAGCCCCACATGCAACTGGACTCTCTGTGTTCGCTCTTTCTGAACAACCCTAAATATCTCCCTACCCGGAATCTGAGAGGAGTTGAAAATAAGACCCAGGAAAATGCATACAAAGCCCCTTTCGCCCATCAAAAATTGCCCCCAAAGGAAGCCTTTGGGTACAACTGAACTCCCCTGGGGAGCTTTAAAGCAACACTACATGCAACTGGACTCTCTGTGTTCGCTCTTTCTGAACAACCCTAAATATCTCCCTACCCGGAATCTGAGAGGAATTGAAAATAGGTCTCCGGAAAACTCATACAAAGCCCCTTTCACCCATTCAAAACAGCACCCAAAGGAAGCCTTTGGGTACAACTGAACTCCCCAGGGGAGCCTTTACGCAGCCCCACATGCAACTGGACTCTCTGTGTTCGCTCTTTCTTAAAAACCCTAAATATCTCCCTACCCGGAATCTGAGAGGAATTGAAAATAGGACCCCGATAAACGCAAACAGAGCCCCTTTCACGCATCAGAAATTGCCACTAAAGGAAGCCTTTGGGTACAACTGAATTCCCCAGGGGAGCCTTTACGAAGCCCCACATGCAACTGGACTCTCTGTGTTCGCTCTTTCTTAAAAAACCTAAATATCTCCCTACCCGGAATCTAAGAGGAATTGAAAATAGGACCCCAGAAACCGCGTACAGATCCCCGTTCGCCCATGAAAAATTGCCCCCAAAGGAAGCCTTTGGGTACAACTGAACTCCCCTGGAGAGCCTTTACGCAGCCTCACATGCAACTGGACTCTCTGTGTTCGCTCTTTCTTAAAAACAATAAATACATCCCTTCCCGGAATCTGAGAGGAATTTAAAAGAGGACCCCAGAAAGGGCGTACAGAGCCCCTTTCGCCCATCAAAAATTGCCCCCAAAGGAAGCCTTTGGCTACAACTGAACTCCCCAGGGGCGCCTTTACGCAGCCCCACATGCAACTGGACTCTCTGTGTTCGCTCTTTCTGAACAACCCTAAATATCTCCCTACCCGGAATCTGAGATGAATTGAAAATAGGACCCCAGAAACCGCGTACAGAGCCCCTTTCGCCCATCAGAAATTGCCCCCAAAGGAAGCCTTTGGGTACAACTGAACTCCCCATGGGAGCCTTCACGCAGCACCACAAGCAACTGGACTCTCTGTGTTCGCTGTTTCTTTAAAAACCTAAATATCTCCCTACCCGGAATCTGAGAGGAATTGAAAATAGGACCCCGGAAATCGCATACAGAGCCCCTTTCGCCCATCAGAAATTGCCCTGAAAGGAAGCCTTTGGGTACAACTGAATTCCGCAGGGGAGCCTTTACGCAGCTTCACATGCAACTGGACTCTCTGTGTTCGCTCTTTCTGAACAACCCTAAATATCTCCCTACCCGGAATCTGAGAGGAGTTGTAAATAAGACCCCGGAAAATGCATACAAAGCCCCTTTCACCCATCAAAAATTGCCCCCAAAGGAAGCCTTTGGGTACACCTGAACTCCCAAGGGGATCTTTAAAGCAACACTACATGCAACTGGACTCTCTGTGTTCGCTCTTTCTTAAAAACCCTAAATATCTCCCTACCCGGAATCTGAGAGGAATTGAAAATAGGACCCCGGAAAATGCATACAAAGCCCCTTTCGCCTATCAAACATTGCCCCCAAAGGAAGCCTTCGGGTACACCTGAACTCCCCAGGGGAGCTTTAAAGCAACACTACATGCAACTGGACTCTCTGTGTTCGCTCTTTCTTAAAAACCCTAAATATCTCCCTACCCGGAATCTGAGAGGAATTTAAAATAGGACCCCGGAAAATGCATACAAAGCCCCTTTCGCCCATCAAACATTGCCCCCAAAGGAAGCCTTCGGGTACAGCTGAACTCCGCAGGGGAGCCTTTACGCAGCCCCACATGCAACTTGACTCTCTGTGTTCGCTCTTTCTGAACAACCCTAAATACATCCCTGCCGGGAATCTGAGAGGAATTTAATATAGGACCCAGGAAATCACGTACAATGCCCCTTTCACCCATCAAAAATTGCCACTAAAGGAAGCCTTTGGGTACAACTGAACTCCCCAAGAGAGCTTTTACAAAGACCCACATGCAACTGGACACTCTGTGTTCGCTCTTTCTGAACATCCCTTAATATCTCCCTATCCGGAAACTGAGAGGATTTGAAAATCGGTCCCGGAAAACGCATACAAAGCCCCCTTCACCCATTCAAAACAGCCCCCAAAGGAAGCCTTTGGATACAACTGAACTCCCCAGGGGAGGCTTTACGCAGCCCCACATGCAACTGGACTCTCTGTGTTCGCTCTTTCTGAACAACCCTAAATATCTCCCAACCCGGAATCTGAGAGGAGTTGAAAATAAGACCCAGGAAAATGCATACAAAGCCCCTTTCGCCCATCAAAAATTGCCCCCAAAGGAAGCCTTTGGGTACAACTGAACTCCCCTGGGGAGCTTTAAAGCAACACTACATGCAACTGGACTCTCTGTGTTCGCTCTTTCTGAACAACCCTAAATATCTCCCTACCCGGAATCTGAGAGGAATTGAAAATAGGTCTCCGGAAAACTCATACAAAGCCCCTTTCACCCATTCAAAACAGCACCCAAAGGAAGCCTTTGGGTACAACTGAACTCCCCAGGGGAGCCTTTACGCAGCCCCACATGCAACTGGACTCTCTGTGTTCGCTCTTTCTGAACAACCCTAAATATCTCCCTACCCGGAATCAGAGGCATTAAAAATAGGATCCCAGAAACCGCGTACAGAGCCCCTTTCGCCCATCAGAAATTGCCCCCAAAGGAAGCCTTTACGTACAACTGAACTCCCCAGGGGAGCCTTTATGCAGCCACACATGCAACTGGACTCTCTGTGTTCGCTCTTTCTTTAAAACCCTAAATATCTCCCTACCCGGAATCTGAGAGGAATTGAAAATAGGACCCCGGAAATCGCATACAGAGTCCCTTTCGCCCATCAGAAATTGCCGCCAAAGGAAGCCTTTGGGTACAACTGAATTCCCCAGGGGAGCCTTCACGCAGCACCACATGCAACTGGACTCTCTGTGTTCGCCCTTTCTGAACAACCCTAAATATCTCCCTACCCGGAATCTGAGAGGAGTGGTAAATAAGACCCCGGAAAATGCATACAAAGCCTCTTTCACCCATCAAAAATTGCCCCCAAAGGAAGTCTTTGGGTACAACTGAACTCCCCAGGGGAGCCTTTACGCAGCCCCACATGCAACTGGACTCTCTGTGTTCGCTCTTTCTGAACAACCCTAAATATCTCCCTACTTGAAATCTGAGAGGAATTGAAAATAGGACCCCAAAAATCGCATACAGAGCCCCTTTCGCCCATCAAAAATTACCCCCAAAGGAAGCCTTCGGATACAACTGAACTCTGCAGGGGAGCCTTTACGCAGCCCCACATGCAACTGGACTCTCTGTGTTCGCTCTTTCTGAACAATCCTAAATATCTCCCTACCCGGAATCTGAGAGGAGTTGAAAATAAGACCCAGGAAAATGCATACAAAGCCCCTTTCACCCATCAAAAACTGCCCCCAAAGGAAGCCTTAGGGTACAACTGAACTCCCCAGGGGAGCCTTAAAGCAACACTACATGCAACTGGACTCTCTGTGTTCGCTCTTTCTGAACAACACTAAATATCTCCCTACCCGGAATCTGAGAGGAATTGAAAATAGGTCTCCGGAAAACTCATACAAAGCCCCTTTCACCCATTCAAAACAGCCCCCAAAGGAAGCCTTTGGGTACAACTGAACTCCCCAGGGGAGCCTTTACGCAGCCCCACATGCAACTGGACTCTCTCTGTTCGCTCTTTCTGAACAACCCTAAATATCTCCCTACCCGGAATCTGAGAGGAATTGAAAATAGGACCCCGGAAATCGCATACAGATTCCCTTTCGCCCATCAGAAATTGCCCCCAAAGGAAGCCTTTAGGTACAACTGAACTCCCCAGGGGAGCCTTTATGCAGCCACACATGCAACTGGACTCTCTGTGTTCGCTCTTTCTTTAAAACCCTAAATATCTCCCTACCCGGATTCTGAGAGGAATTGAAAATAGGACCCCAAAAATCGCATACAGAGCCCCTTTCGCCCATCAGAAATTGCCCTGAAAGGAAGCCTTTGGGTACAACTGAATTCCCCAGGGGGCCTTTACGCAGCCTCACATGCAACTGGTCTCTCTGTGTTCGCTCTTTCCGAACAACCCTAAATATCTCCCTACCCGGAATCTGAGAGGAGTTGAAAATAAGACCCCGGAAAATGCATACAAAGCCCCTTTCACCCATCAAAAATTGCCCCCAAAGGAAGCCTTTGGGTACACCTGAACTCCCCAGGGGAGCTTTAAAGCAACACTACATGCAACTGGACTCTCTGTGTTCGCTCTTTCTTAAAAACCCTAAATATCTCCCTACCCGGAATCTGAGAGGAATTGAAAATAGGACCCCGGAAAATGCATACAAAGCCCCTTTCGCCCATCAAACATTGCCCCCAAAGGAAGCCTTTGGGTACACCTGAACTCCCCAGGGGAGCCTTTACGCAGCCCCACATGCAACTGGACTCTGTGTTCGCTCTTTCTTAACAACCCTAAATATCTCCCTACCCGGAATCTGAGATGAATTGAAAATAGGACCCCAGAAAGGGCGTACAGAGCCCCTTTCGCCCATCAAACATTGCCCCCACTGGAAGCCTTCGGATACAACTGAACTCCGCAGGGGAGCCTTTACGCAGCCCCACATGCAATTGGACTCTCTGTGTTCGCTCTTTCTGAACAACCCTAAATACATCCCTGCCGGGAATCTGAGAGGAATTTAATATAGGACCCAGGAAATCATGTACAATGCCCCTTTCGCCCATCAAAAATTGCCACTTGTCCTGGTTTCTGTTAGAACAGAGTTAATTTTGTTCCTAGTAGCCGGTGGAATGCTATGCTTTGGCTTAGAATGAGAAGAGTGCTGATAACACCCCGATGTTTTAATTATTGCAGAGCAGTGCTTGTACTAAGCCAAGGACATCTCAACTTCTTGCTCTGTCCTGTCAACAGGCAGGCTGGGGGTGCAGCAAGAACTGGGAGGGGACAGACCCAGAACAGGTGACCCAAACTAGCCAAAGGGGTATTCCATACCATCTGACGTCACGCTAAACAATATATAGGGTGGCTAGCCGGGGGGAGGGCGGGCCGGACTGCTCGGGGTTAGGCTGGGCATCGGTCAGCGGGTGGTGAGCAATTGCATTGTGCATCACTTGTTTGTACATGTTATTACTAGTAGTACTATTATCATCATTGTATCATTATTATTATTATTACTATAATTATTATTATTACTATTATTATTTTCTTGTCTTATTAAACTGTCTTTATCTCAACTCACAGGCCTCACTTTCCATTTCTCTCCCCCGTCCCGGAGAGGGAGGGGGGAGGGTGAGCGAACGGCTGTGTGGTGTTTAGCTGCCGGCTGGGTTAAACCACTACAGTCTTTTTGGCGCCCAACGTGGGGCACGAAAGGTTGAGATAACGGCAGACCTGATCAGAGTGTGTTAAACTAAGATTGTTATAAGTATTAGACCTGCTTAATAGTCACTTGTCATAATGCTGATTGCTTTAATCTCAAGTCTGCTGCGCCTGTTTTTCAAATTGAGCACTATAGCACATTATTTTCCGTATGTGCTCTCTGTCATGTTGTTTATCCTGTCCGGGCCCTGGTTTCAGACCATTATGGTACTGTGTCTTGTAACAGTGGCTTATGAGACGATGAAATATCTGGTTATGACTCTAACTTGGTATTTGTACTCAGTTACATCGTCGACTTTATACTTTGGAAACCGTATCTTGGAAACTATTAGCAATTATACCTGTTGTTTCTTTTCATCAGGGAGTGAATCTGTGGAGGGGAAAGGGGAAGATATTTTCCCTTACTCGATCACTCTCCCTTTCTCCTTCACCACCCCCTTATCCTCTTTGATCACCCTCCCTTTCTCCTTCACCACCCTCTTATCTTCCGAGCTTGTTACAATAGCTCTCCAAGATATTGAATATCCTTGGGATACTCAGACCAGCATGGTTTTGCTCTTATGCCTCCTGAATGTGCTTCAGGTTTTGCTTAAAGTTAAACAACTATTTGGGAAGCTCATTCGGAGATCTACCCGGAGGCAGTATAGTTGTGGGTGGCAGGGAGTATGGGAGGATATGGGCAGACATTTAGAGCAGTTAGCACCCCCAGTGTTTTGGAAATTCACCCCTGAACAACTGAAAAATCCTAAAAAACTGGCAGAATGTTTGAAAAAAAGGTGTCATGACTCTGGCAGTTCCAAAGTAACACAAATCATTATAACGTGCTGGGGCCTGGCTCATGCCTATCGAGCTGCCATTGATACTGCTATCAACTTAGTGACAGACCCTGCGGCCACTCCAAGTCCTGTGACAGATCCAATGGCCACTGCGACTCCTACGGTGGACTCTGCAGCCGCTCCAGTTCCAGCTCCTGCAGACACTCCAGTTCCAGGTCCTGCAGCTGCTCCAGCTCCAGCTCCTGCAGACACTCCAGTTCCAGCTCCTGCAGCTGCTCCAGCTCCTGTGGCTGGGTCAGAGAAACGAGCTGTAGCAGTGCAAGTCGACCCTGCCGGGGGTATTCCAACCCCTGTGGCAGGCCCTGTAACGGGGTCAGAGAAACGAGCTGTTGCAGTGCAAGTCGACCCTGCCGGGGGTATTCCAACCCCTGTGGCAGGCCCTGTAACCGGGTCAGAGAAACGAGCTGTTGCAGTGCAAGTCGACCCTGCCGGGGGTATTCCAACCCCTGTGGCAGGCCCTGTAACCGGGTCAGAGAAACGAGCTGTAGCAGTACAAGTCGACCCTGCAGAGGGTATTCCAATCCCTGTGGCAGACCTTGTAACGGGGCCAGAGAGACGAGCTGTAGCAGTGCAAGTAGCCCCAGTACACAAGATGAAAAGATGGTATAGAGATTCAGGTCGTTTAGAACGCAGAGAATCTTCTGCCAAATCTGATGGAGACGACGGTGCTGGGCCATCAGGGCTTCAGTTGGAGGAAGATGACGACGCCGAAAAAGCAACAATAACTACCCGAAACCTAAGCGAGCGTGAGTTACGAGATGTGCGAAAAGATTTTGGTCGCTGTATAGGTGAGCAGCTTGTCACCTGGCTACTCCGGTGTTGGGACGCTGGAGCCAATTGTGTGGAATTGTCTGGCATTGAAGCCAGACGGCTGGGATCCCTTGCTAGAGACGCAGGCATTGACAAAGCAATTGCAAATGGAGCACAATCTCTCAGCCTCTGGAGGCGTCTCCTCTCAGCTGTGAGGGAAAGGTATCCCTTCAAGGAAGAACTTTTATGTGTACCAGGCAAGTGGACCACTATGGAGAAGGGAATCCAGTACCTGAGGGAATTAGCCGTACGGGAAGTGATTTATGAGGATCCAGTCCCCGGACAAACATCCAAAGATCCAGATGGAGTCAGGTGTACACGACCCATGTGGCGGAAGTTTGTACGGAGTGCACCATCATCATATGCCAGCTCATTGGCAGTAATGGCCTGGAAAAAGGATGAGGAACCCATAATAGATGAAGTGGCTAAACAACTCCGGCAGTACGAAGAAAGTCTCTCCTCTTCCTTACAGGCCTGCGTCTCAGCTGTGGAGAAACTTTCTGAAGAGTTCCACCAACTTAAAGAGAATCTATCTTCCTCCCCACCTGAACAAACCAGTGTCCACCGACCAAAAGAGAATACTTGGGAGAAACTTTCTGAAAAGGTTCACCAACTTGAAGAGAGATTATTCTCCTTCGCACCTGTACAAAGCAGTGTCTCAGCTATCAGGGGTAGGCGGTCATCTACACAAAGAAGACAATATGGTGGGTACTCACCCCGTGCCACCCTGTGGTTTTACTTACGAGACCATGGAGAGGACATGAGAAAATGGGATGGAAAATCCACCGCAACCCTAGAGGCACGGGTACGTGAGTTGCAAAAGAAAACAATCGGGAAAAAGGGATTCTCTGAAAAGGTTGCTGCTCCAACTTCCAGCAGACAGTCCTTCAAACCCAGAATTGAAGAAGATTCTGACCAGGATTAGGGGGGCCCTGCCTCCAGCCAGGGGGAGGAAAGGGACAATCGAGTTTATTGGACTGTGTGGATTCGATGGCCTGGCACGTCAAACGCACAGAAGTATAAGGCTTTAGTAGACACCGGTGCACAATGTACTCTAATGCCATCGAGCTATAAAGGGCCAGAGCCCATCTGTATTTGTGGAGTGACAGGGGGATCTCAGCAGTTGACTGTATTGGAGGCTGAAGTGAGTCTGACTGGGAATGAGTGGGAAAAGCATCCCATCGTGACTGGCCCGGATGCTCCATGTATCCTTGGCATAGACTATCTTAGAAGAGGATATTTCAAGGACCCAAAAGGGTTCCGCTGGGCTTTTGGTATAGCTGCCTTAGAGACGGAGGGCATTAAACAATTATCTACCTTGCCTGGTCTTTCAGAGGACCCCTCTGTTGTGGGGTTGCTGAGGGTCGAAGAACAGCAAGTGCCCATTGCTACTACAACTGTGCACCGGCGGCAATATCGCACTAACCGAGACTCCCTGATTCCCATCCATAAGCTAATTCGTCAATTGGAGAGCCAAGGAGTGATCAGCAAGACTCATTCACCTTTCAATAGTCCCATATGGCCAGTGCGAAAGTCTAATGGTGAGTGGAGACTAACAGTGGACTATCGTGGCCTGAACGAAGTCACGCCACCATTGAGTGCTGCAGTGCCGGACATGCTGGAACTCCAGTACGAACTTGAATCGAAGGCAGCCAAGTGGTACGCCACAATTGATATCGCTAATGCATTTTTCTCCATCCCTCTAGCAGCAGAGTGCAGGCCACAATTTGCTTTCACTTGGAGGGGAGTCCAATATACTTGGAATCGGCTGCCCCAGGGGTGGAAACACAGCCCTACCATTTGCCATGGACTGATTCAATCTGCACTGGAGCAGGGGGAAGCTCCTGAACACTTGCAGTACATCGATGACATTATTGTGTGGGGTGACACAGCAGAGGAAGTTTTCGAGAAAGGAAAGAAAATAGTCCAAATCCTTCTGAAAGCTGGTTTTGCCATAAAACAAAGTAAAGTCAAAGGACCTGCACGAGAGATCCAGTTTTTAGGAATAAAATGGCAAGATGGACGTCGTCAAATTCCAATGGATGTGATCAACAAAATAACAGCTATGTCTCCACCAACTAGCAAAAAAGAAACACAAACTTTCCTAGGTGTTGTGGGGTTTTGGAGAATGCACATTCCAAATTACAGTCTGATCGTAAACCCGCTTTACCAAGTAACCCGTAAGAAGAATGAGTTTGAGTGGGGCCCTGAGCAACGGCAGGCCTTTGAACAAATTAAGCAGGAAATAGTTCATGCAGTAGCCCTTGGGCCAGTCCGAACAGGACCAGAAGTGAAGAATGTGCTCTACACTGCAGCCGGGGAGAACGGCCCCACCTGGAGCCTCTGGCAGAAAGAACCTGGGGAAACTCGAGGTCGGCCCCTGGGGTTTTGGAGTCGGGGATACCGAGGATCTGAGGCCCGCTACACTCCAACGGAAAAGGAAATATTGGCAGCATATGAAGGAGTTCGATCTGCTTCGGAGGTGGTCGGTACTGAAGCGCAGCTCCTCCTAGCACCCCGATTGCCAGTACTAGGCTGGATGTTCAAAGGAAGGGTCTCCCCTATACATCATGCAACCGATGCTACATGGAGCAAGTGGGTTGCACTGATTACTCAGCGGGCTCGAATAGGAAACCCCAGTCGCCCAGGGATATTGGAAGTGATTATGGACTGGCCAGAAGGCAAATACTTTGGGATATCATCAGAGGAGGAGGTGGGTCGTGCTGAAGAAGCCCCACTGTACAACCAGTTACCAGAGAATGAGAAGAAATATGCCCTGTTCACTGATGGGTCTTGTCGTATTGTGGGGAAGCATCGGAGATGGAAGGCTGCTGTATGGAGCCCTACACGACGAGTTGCAGAAGCTGCTGAGGGAGAAGGTGAATCGAGTCAGTTTGCAGAAGTAAAGGCCATTCAGCTGGCTTTAGACATTGCTGAACGAGAAAAATGGCCGGTTCTCTATCTCTACACTGATTCATGGATGGTAGCAAATGCCCTGTGGGGATGGTTACAGCAATGGAAGCAAAACAACTGGCAGCGCAGGGGCAAACCCATCTGGGCTGCTGCATTGTGGCAAGATATTGCTGCTCGGGTGGAGAACCTGGCTGTAAAGGTACGCCACGTAGATGCTCATATGCCCAAGAATCGGGCTACTGAAGAACATCAAAACAACCAGCAGGTGGATCAGGCTGCTAAGATTGAAGTAGCTCAGGTGGACCTGGATTGGCAGCATAAAGGTGAATTATTTATAGCCCGATGGGCCCATGACACCTCAGGCCATCAAGGTAGAGATGCAACATCAGATGGGCTCGTGATCGAGGGGTGGACCTGACCATGGACGCTGTAGCACAGGTTATTCATGACTGTGAAACATGTGCTGCAATCAAGCAAGCCAAACGGTCAAAGCCTCTTTGGTATGGAGGACGATGGCTGAAATATAAATATGGAGAGGCCTGGCAGATTGATTACATCACACTCCCTCAAACTCGCAATGGCAAGCGCCATGTACTTACAATGGTGGAAGCAACCACTGGATGGCTGGAAACATATCCTGTGCCTCATGCCACCACCCGGAACACTATCCTGGGCCTTGAAAAACAAGTCCTATGGCGACATGGCACCCCAGAAAGAATAGAGTCAGACAATGGAACTCATTTCCGAAACAACCTTATAGACACTTGGGCCAAAGAGCATGGTATTGAGTGGGTGTATCACATCCCCTATCATGCACCAGCCTCCGGGAAAGTTGAACGATATAATGGACTGTTAAAGACTACATTGAAAGCAATGGGTGCTGGGACGTTCAAAAATTGGGATACGCATTTGGCAAAGGCCACCTGGTTAGTCAATACTAGGGGATCCGCCAACCGAACTGGACCTGCCCAATCAAACCTGTTACGTACTGTAGATGGGGATAAAGTTCCTGTAGTGCATGTAAGAAATATGCTGGGTAAAACGGTCTGGGCTACTCCTGCCTCAGGAAAAGGCAAACCCATTCGTGGAATTGCTTTTGCTCAGGGACCTGGATATACGTGGTGGGTGATGCAAAAGAACGGAGAGGTCCGGTGTGTACCTCAAGGGGATTTAATACTGGGTGAGAACAGCCCATGAATTGGATTGTACCATGTTAATTACTATATAATATTGTATGTTATCACTATCATGACTACTATATACCCTAGATAAAAATGGTGACTAACTAGAATGTATGGAAAAGAATGTAACCTGAGCATGACATAAATGGTATGGAATAAGGGGTGGATAGATGTCCTGGTTTCTGTTAGAACAGAGTTAATTTTGTTCCTAGTAGCCGGTGGAATGCTATGCTTTGGCTTAGAATGAGAAGAGTGCTGATAACACCCCGATGTTTTAATTATTGCAGAGCAGTGCTTGTACTAAGCCAAGGACATCTCAACTTCTTGCTCTGTCCTCTCAACAGGCAGGCTGGGGGTGCAGCAAGAACTGAGAGGGGACAGACCCAGAACAGGTGACCCAAACTAGCCAAAGGGGTATTCCATACCATCTGATGTCACGCTAAACAATATATAGGGTGGCTAGCCGGGGGGAGGGCGGGCCGGACTGCTCGGGGTTAGGCTGGGCATCGGTCAGCGGGTGGTGAGCAATTGCATTGTGCATCACTTGTTTGTACATGTTATTACTAGTAGTACTATTATCATCATTGTATCATTATTATTATTATTACTATAATTATTATTATTACTATTATTATTTTCTTGTCTTATTAAACTGTCTTTATCTCAACTCACAGGCCTCACTTTCCATTTCTCTCCCCCGTCCCGGAGAGGGAGGGGGGAGGGTGAGCGAACGGCTGTGTGGTGTTTAGCTGCCGGCCGGGTTAAACCACTACACCACTAAAGGAAGCCTTTGGGTACAACTGAACTCCCCAAGAGAGCTTTTACGAAGACCCACATGCAACTGGACTCTCTGTGTTCGCTCTTTCCGAACATCCCTAAATATCTCCCTACACGGAATCTGAGAAGAACTGAAAATAGGACACCAGAAATCGCATACAAAGCCCCTTTCGCCCATCAAAAATTGCCCTGAAAGGAAGCCTTTGGGTACAACTGAACTCCCCAGGGGAGCCTTTACGCAGCCCCACATGCAACTGGACTCTCTGTGTTCGCTATTTCTGAACAACCCTAAATACATCCCTACCCGGAATCTCAGGGGAATTGAAAACAGGACCCCAGAAATCGCCTACAGAGCACGTTTCGCCCATCAAAAATCGCCCCCAGAGGAAGCCTTTGGGTAAAACTGAACTCCCGAGGATGCCTTCATGCAGCCCCACATGCAACTGGACTCTCTGTTTTCGCTATTTCTGAACAACCCTACATACATCCCTTCCTGGAATGTGAGAGGAATTGAAAATAGCACCCCGGAAAACGCGTACAGAGCCCCTTTCACACATAAAAATTGCCCCCAAAGGAAGCCTTTGGGTACAGCTGAACTCCCCAGGGGAGCCTTAAAGCAACACTACATGCAACTGGACTATCTGTGTTCACTCCTTCTGAACAACCCTACATACATCCCTTCCCGGAATCTGAGAGGAATTTAAAATAGTACCCAGGAAAACGCATACAAAGCCCCCTTCACCCATCAAAAATTGCCCCCAAAGGAAGCCTTTGGATACAACTGAACTCCCCAGGGGAGCCTTTACGCAGCCCCACATGCAACTGGACTCTCTGTGTTCGCTCTTTCTTAAAAACCCTAAATATCTCCCTACCCAGAATCTGAGAAGAATTGAAAATAGGACCCAAGAAATGGCGTACAAAGCCCCTTTCAGCCATCAAAAATTACCCCCAAAGGAAGCCTTTGGGTACAACTGAACTCCCCAGGGGAGACTTCACGCACCCTGCATGCAACTGGACTCTCTGTGTTCGCTCTTTCTTAAAAACCCTAAATACATCACTTCCCGGAATCTGAGAGGAATTTAAAATAGGACCCCAGAAACGGCATACAGAGCCCCATTCGCCCATCAAAAATAGCACCTAAATTCCCCAGGGGAGCCTTTACGCAGCCCCACATACAACTGGAATCTCTGTGTTAGCTCTTTCTGAACAACCCTAAATATCTCCCTACCCGGAATCTGAAAGGAATTTAAAATAGGTCCCCGGAAAATGCATACAAAGCCCCTTTCATCCATCAAAAATTGCCCCCAAAGGAAGCCTTTGGGTACAACTGAACTCCCCAAGGGAGCCTTTACGCAGCCCCACATGCAACTGGACTCTCTGTGTTCGCTCTTTCTGAACAACCCTAAATACATCCCTACCCGGAATCCCAGAGGAATTTAAAATAGGACCCTGGAAAAAGTGTACAGAGCCCCTTTCACCCGTCAAAAATTCCCCGAAAGGAATCCTTTCAGTACAACTGAAATCCCCAGGAGAGCTTTTATGCAACCCCACATGCAACTGGACTCTCTGTGTTCGCTCTTTCTTAAAATCCCTAAATACATCCCTACCCGGAATCTGAGAGGAATTGAAAACAGGACCCAGAAATCGCATACAAAGACCCTTTCGCCCATCAAAAATTGCCCCCAAAGGAAGCCTTTGGATACAACTGAACTCCCCAGGGGAGCCTTTACGCAGCCCCACATGCAACTGGACTCTCTGTGTTCGCTCTTTCTGAACAACCCTAAATATCTCCCTACACGGAATCTGAGAAGAACTGAAAATAGGACCCCAGAAATCGCATACAAAGCACCTTTCGCCCATCAAAAATTGCCCCCAAAGGAAGCCTTTGGATACAACTGAACTCCCCAGGGGAGCCTTTACGCAGCCCCACATGCAACTGGACTCTCTGTGTTCGCTCTTTCTTAAAAACCCTAAATACATGCCTAACCAGAATCTGAGAGGAATTTAAATTAGGACTCCAGAACTCGCGTACAAAGCCCCTTTCACCTATCAAAAATTGCCCCCGAAGGAAGACTTTGGGTAAAACTGAACTCCCCAGGGTACCCTTTATGCAGCCGCACATGCAACTGGACTCTCTGCGTTCGCTCTTTCTTAGAAACCATAAATACATCCCTTCCCAGAATCTGAGAGGAATTTAAAATAGCACCCCGGAAAACACATACAAAGCCCCCTTCACCCATCAAAAATTGCCCCCAAAGGAAGCCTTTGGGTACAACTGAACTCCCCAGGGGAGACTTCACGCACCCTGCATACAGCTCCACTCTCTGTGTTCGCTCTTTCTTAAAAACCCTAAATACATCACTTCCCGGAATATGAGAGGAATTTAAAATAGGACCCCAGAAACGGCATACAGAGCCCCTTTCACCAATCAAAAATTGACCTGAAAGGAAGCCTTTGGGTACAACTGAACACCCCAGGGGAGACTTCACGCACCCTGCATGCAGCTGCACTCTCTGTGTTCGCTCTTTCTTAAAAACCCTAAATACATCACTTCCCGGAATCTGAGAGGAATTTAAAATAGGACCCCAGAAACGGCATACAGAGCCCCATTCGCCCATCAAAAATAGCTCCTAAATTCCCCAGGGGAGCCTTTACGCAGCCCCACATGCAACTGGACTCTGTGTTCGCTCTTTCTGAACAACCCTAAATACATCCCTACGCGGAATCTCAGAGGAATTAAAAATAGGACTCCAGAAACGGAGTACAGAGCCCCTTTCGCCCATCAAAAATTGCCCTAAAAGGAAGCCTTTGGGTACAACTGAACTCCCCAGGGGAGCCTACACGCAGCCCCACATAGAACTGGAATCTCTGTGTTAGCTCTTTCTGAACAACCCTAAATATCTCCCTACCCGGAATCTGAAAGGAATTTAAAATAGGTCCCCGGAAAATGCATACAAAGCCCCTTTCATCCATCAAAAATTGCCCCCAAAGGAAGCCTTTGGGTACAACTGAACTCCCCAAGGGAGCCTTTACGCAGCCCCACATGCAACTGGACTCTCTGTGTTCGCTCTTTCTGAACAACCCTAAATACATCCCTACCCGGAATCCCAGAGGAATTTAAAATAGGACCCTGGAAAAAATGTACAGAGCCCCTTTCACCCGTCAAAAATTGCCCCGAAAGGAATCCTTTCAGTACAACTGAACTCCCCAGGAGAGCTTTTACGCAAACCCACATGCAACTGGACTCTCTGTATTCGCTCCTTCTGAACACCCCGACATACATCCCTTCCCAGAATGTGAGAGGAATTGAAAATAGCACCCCGGAAAACGCGTACAGAGCCCCTTTCACAAATAAAAATTGCCCCCAATGGAAGCCTTTGGGTACAACTGATATCCCCAGGGGAGCCTACACGCAGCCCCACATACAACTGGACTCTCTGTGTTCGCTCTTTCTGAACAACCCTAAATACATCCCTTCCCGGTATGTGAGAGGAATTTAAAATAAGACCCCAGAAAACGCATACAAAGCCCCATTCACCCATCAAAAATCGCCCCCAAAGGAAGCCTTTGGGTACAACTGAACTCCCCAGGGGAGCCTTTACGCAGCCCCACATGCAACTGGACTCTCTGTGTTCGCTCTTTCTGAACAACCCTAAATATCTCCCTACCCGGAATCTGAGAGGAATTTAAAAGAGGGCCCCAGAAATCGCATACAAAGCCCCTTTCGCCCATCAAAAATTGCCCTGAAAGGAAGCCTTTGGGTACAACTGAACTCCCCATGGGAGCCTTTACGCAGCCCCACATGCAACTGGACTCTCTGTGTTCGCTCTTTCTGAACAACCCTAAATATCTCCCTACACGGAATCTGAGAAGAACTGAAAATAGGACCCCAGAAATCGCATACAAAGTACCTTTCGCCCATCAAAAGTTGCCCTGAAAGAAAGCCTTTGGGTACAACTGAACTCCCCATGGGAGCCTTTACGCAGCCCCACATGCAACTGGATTCTCTGTGTTCGCTCTTTCTTAAAAACCCTAAATACATGCCTAACCAGAATCTGAGAGGAATTTAAAATAGGACTCCAGAACTCGCGTACAAAGCCCCTTTCACCTATCAAAAATTGCCCCCGAAGGAAACATTTGGGTACAACTGACCTCCCCAGGCGAGCCTTCACGAAGACCCACATGCAACTGGACTCTCTGTGTTCGCTCTTTCTGAACAACCCTCAATACATCCCTTCCTGGAATGTGAGAGGAATTGAAAATAGGACCCCAGAAAACGCATACAAAGCCCCTTTCACCCATCAAAAATCGCCCCCAAAGGAAGACTTTGGGTACAATTGAACTCCCCACGGGACCCTTCACGCAGCCTCACATTGAACTGGACTCTCTGTGTTTGCTCTTTCTGAACAACCCTAAATATCTCCCTACCTGGATTCTGAGAGAACCTGAAAATACGACCCCAGAAATCGCGTACAAAGCCCCTTTCGCCCATCAAAAAAATGGCCCCCAAAGGAAGCCTTTGGGTACAACTGAATTCCTCATGAGAGCTTTTACGCAGACCCACGTAAAACTGGACTCTCTGTGTTCGCTCTTTCTGAACAACCCTAAATATATCCCTTTCCAGAATGTGAGAGGAATTGAAAATACCACACCAGAAAACGCGTACAAAGCAACTTTCACACATAAAAATTGCCCCCAAAGGAAGCCTTAGGGTACAACTGAACTCCCCAGGGGAGCCTTTACGCAGCCCCACAAGCAACTGGACTCTCTCTGTTCGCTCTTTCTGAACAACCCTAACTATCTCCCTACCCGGAATCTGAGAGGAATTGAAAACAGGACCCCAGAAATCGCATACAAAGCCCCTTTCGCCCATCAAAAATTGCCCCCAAAGGAAGCCTTTGGGTACAACTGAACTCCCCAGCGGAGCCTTTACGCAGCCCCACATGCAACTGGACTCTCTGTGTTCGCTCTTTCCGAACAACCCTAAATATCTCCCTACACGGAATCTGAGAAGAACTGAAAATAGGACCCCAGAAATCGCATACAAAGCCCCTTTCGCCCATCAAAAATTGCCCTGAAAGGAAGCCTTTGGGTGCAACTGAACTCCCCAGGGGAGCCTTTACGCAGCCCCACATGCAACTGGACTCTCTGTGTTCGCTATTTCTGAACAACCCTAAATACATCCCTACCCGGAATCTCAGGGGAATTGAAAACAGGACCCCAGAAATCGCCTTCAGAGCACGTTTCGCCCATCAAAATTCGCCCCCAAAGGAAGCCTTTGGGTACAACTGAACTCCCCAGGGGAGACTTCACGCACCCTGCATGCAACTGCACTCTCTGTGTTCGCTCTTTCCTAAAAACCCTAAATACATCCCTTCCCGGAATCTGAGAGGAATTGTAAATAGGACTCCAGAAACGGCATACAGAGCCCCATTCGCCCATCAAAAATAGCACCTAAATTCCCCAGGGGAGCCTTTACGCAGCCCCACATGGAACTGGACTCTCTGTGTTCGCTCTTTCTGAACAACCCTAAATACATCCCTACGCGGAATCTCAGAGGAATTAAAAATAGGACTCCAGAAACGGAGTACAGAGCCCCTTTCGCCCATCAAAAATTGCCCTAAAAGGAAGCCTTTGGGTACAACTGAACTCCCCAGGGGAGCCTACACGCAGCCCCACATACAACTGGAATCTCTGTGTTAGCTCTTTCTGAACAACCCTAAATACATCCCTACCCGGAATCCCAGAGGAATTTAAAATAGGACCCTGGAAAAAGTGTACAGAGCCCCTTTCACCCGTCAAAAATTGCCTCGAAACGAATCCTTTCAGTACAACTGAACTCCCCAGGAGAGCTTTTACGCAACCCCACATGCAACTGGACTCTCTGTGTTCGCTCTTTCTTAAAATCCCTAAATACATCCCTACCCGGAATCTGAGAGGAATTTAAAATAGGACCCCAAAAACGGCGTACAGAGCCCCATTCGCCCATTAAAAATTGCACCCAAAGGAAGCCTTTGGGTACAACTGAACTCCCCAGGGGAGCCTTTACGCAGCCCCACATGCAACTGGACTCTCTGTGTTCGCTCTTTCCGAACAACCCTAAATATCTCCCTACACGGAATCTGAGAAGAACTGAAAATAGGACCCCAGAAACGGCGTACAGAGCCCCATTCGCCCATCAAAAATAGCACCCAAATTCCCCAGGGGAGCCTTTACGCAGCCCCACATGCAACTGGACTCTGTTCGCTCTTTCTGAACAACCCTAAATACATCCCTACGCGGAATCTTAGAGGAATTAAAAATTGGACTCCAGAAACGGAGTACAGAGCCCCTTTCGCCCATCAAAAATTGCCCTAAAAGGAAGCCTTTGGGTACAACTGAACTCCCCAAGAGAGCTATTACGCAGCCCCACATGCAACTGGACTCTCTGTATTCGCTCTTTCTTAAAAACCCTAAATATCTCCCTACCCGGCATCTGAGAGGAATTGAAAATAGGACCCCGGAAAATGCATACAAAGCCCCTTTCGCACATCAAAAATTGACCCCAAAGGAAGCCTTTGGGTACAAATGAACTCCCCAGGGGAGCCTTTACGCAGCCCCACATGCAACTGGACTCTCTGTGTTCGCTCTTTCTTTAAAAACTTAAATATCTCCCTACCTGGAATCTGAGAGGTATTGAAAATAGGACCCCAGAAACCGGGGACAGAGCCCCTTTCGCCCATCAAAAATTGACCCCAAAGGAAGCCTTTGGGTACAGCTGATATCCCCAGGGGAGCCTACACGCAGCCCCATATGCAACTGGACTCTCTGTGTTCGCTTTTTCTGAACAAAACTAAATACATGCCTAACCAGAATCTGAGAGGAATTGAAATTATGACCACAGAAATCACGTACAGAGCCCCTTTCACCCATCAAAAATTGCCCCCAAAGGAAGCCTTTGGGTACAACTGAACTCCCCAGGGGAGCCTTTACGCAGCCCCACATGCAACTGGACTCTCTGTGTTCGCTCTTTCCGAACAACCCTAACTATCTCCCTGCACGGAATCTGAGAAGAACTGAAAATAGGACCCCAGAAATCGCATACAAAGCCCCTTTCACCCATCAAAAATTGCCCCCAAAGGAAGCCTTTGGGTACAACTGAACTCCCCACGGGAGCTTGCACGCAGCCCCACATTGAACTGGACTCTCTGTGTTCCCTCTTTCTGAACAACCCTAAATACATCCCTACCCGGAATCTCAGGGGAATTGAAAACAGGACCCCAGAAATCGCCTACAGAGCACCTTTCGCCCATTAAAAATCACCCCCAGAGGAAGCCTTTCGGTAAAACTGAACTCCCCAAGGGAGCCTTTACGCAGCCCCACATGCAACTGGACTCTCTGTGTTCGCTCTTTCTGAACAACCCTACATACATCCCTTCCTGGAATGTGAGAGGAATTGAAAATAGCACCCCGGAAAACGAGTACAGAGCCGTTTTCACACATAAATATTGCCCCCAAAGGAAGCCTTTGGGTACAGCTGAACTCCCCAGGGGAGCCTTTACGCAGCCCCACATGCAACTGGACTCTCTGTGTTCGCTCTTTCTTAACAACCCTAAATATCTCCCTACCAGGACACTGACAGGAATTGAAAATAGGACCCCAGAAATCACGTACTGAGCCCCTTTCAACCATCAAAAATTACCCTGAAGGAAGCCTTTCGGTACAACTGAACTCCCCAGGGGAGCCTTTACGCAGCCCCACATGCAACTGGACTCTCCGTGTTCGCTCTTTCTGAACAACCCTAAATACATGCCTTAACGGAATCTGAGACGAATTTAAAAGAGGACCCCAGAAATCACGTACAGAGCCCCTTTCGCCCATCAAAAATTGCCACCAAAGGAAGCCTTTGGGTACAACTGAACTCCCCAGCGGAGCCTTTACACAGCCCCACATGCAACTGGAATCTCTGTGTTCGCTCTTTCTGAACAACCCTAAATACATCCCTGCCGGGAATCTCAGAGGAATTTAATATAGGACCCCGGAAATCACGTACAAAGCCCCTTTCACCCATCAAAAATTGCCACTAAAGGAAGCCTTAGGGTACAACTGAACTCCCCAGGGGAGCTTTTACGCAGCCCCACATGCAACTGGACTATCTGTGTTCGCTCTTTCTGAACAACCCTAAATACATGCCTACCCAGAATCTGAGAGGAATTGAAAATATGACCCCAGAAATCACGTACAGAGCCCCTTTCACCAATCAAAAACTGCCCTGAAAGGAAGCCTTTGGGTACAACAGAACTCCCCAGGGAAGCCTTTATGCAGCCCCACATGCAACTGGACTCTCTGTGTTCGCTCTTTCTGAACAACCTTAAATACATCCCTTCCCGGAATCTGAGAGGAATTTAAAAGAGGACCCCAGAAAGAGCATACAGAGCCCCTTTCAACCATCAAAAATCGCCCCCAAAGGAAGCCTGTGGGTACAACTGAACTCCCCAGGGGAGCCTTTACGCAGCCACACATGCAACAGGACTCTATGTGTTCGCTCTTTCTGAACAACCCTAAATACATCCCTTACCTGAATCTGAGAGGAATTTAAAATAGCACCCCAGAAAACGTGTACAGAGCCACTTTCACACATAAAAATTGCCCCCAAAGGAAGCCTTTGGGTACAACTGAACTCCCCAGGGGAGCCTTCATGCAGCCCCACATACACCTGAACTCTCTGTGTTCGCTCTTTCTGAACAACCCTAAATACATGCCTTACCAGAATCTGAGAGTAATTGAAAATATGACCCCAGAAATCACGTACACAGCCCCTTTCACCCATCAAAAATTGCCCTTAAAGGAAGCCTTTGGGTACAACTGAACTCCCCTGGGGAGCCTTTATGCAGCCCCACATGCAACTGGACTCTCTGTGTTCGCTCTTTCTGAACAAAACTAAATACATCCCTTCCCGGAATGTGAAAGGAATTTAAAATAGGACCCCAGAAAACGGATACAAAGCCCCTTTCACCCATCAAAAATCGCATCCAAAAGAAGTCTTTGGGTACAACAGAACTCCCCAGGGGAGCCTTTACGCAGCCCCACATTGAACTGGACTCTCTGTGTTCGCTCTTTCTGAACAACCCTAAATATCTCCCTAGCTGGAATCTGAGAGGAATTTAAAATAGGACCCCAGAAATCTCGTACAAAGACCCTTTCGCCCATCAAAAATTGCCCTTAAAGGAAGCCTTAGGGTACAACTGAACTCCCCAGGGGAGCCTTCACGCAGCCCCACATGCAACTGGACTCTCTGTGTTCGCTCTTTCGGAACAACCCTAAATACCACCCTACCCGGAATCTCAGAGGAATTTAAAATAGGTCCTAATAAAATGCATACAAAGCCCCTTTCACCCATCAAAAATTGCCCCCAATGGAAGGCTTTGGGTACAACTGAACTCCCCAGGGGAGCCTTTACGCAGCCCCACATGCAACTGGACTCTCTGTGTTCGCTCTTTCTGAACAACCCTAAATAACTCCCTACACGGAATATGAGAGGAATTGAAAATAGGACCCCAGAACTTGCTTACAGAGCACCTTTCGCCAATCAAAAATTGCCCCCAAAGGAAGCCTGTGGGTACAGCTGAACTCCCCAGGTGAGCCTTTACGCAGCCCCACATGCAACTGGACTCTCTGTGTTCGCTCTTTCTGAACAACCCTAACTATCTCCCTACACGGAATATGAAAGGAATTTAAAATAGGACCCCGGAAAACGTATACAGAGCCCCTTTCACCCATCAAAAATAACCCCCAAATGAAGCCTTTGGGTACAACTAAATTCCCCAGGAGAGCCTTTACGCAGCCCCACATGCAACTGGACTCTCTGTGTTCGCTCTTTCTGAACAACCCTAAATATCTCCCTACCCAGAATCTGAGAAGAACTGAAAATATGACCCCAGAAATCGCGTACATAGCACCTTTCGCCCATCAAAAATTGCCCTGAAAGGAAGCCTTTGGGTACAACTGAACTCCTGTGGGGAGCCTTTACGCAGCCCCACATGCAACTGGACTCTCTGTGTTCGCTCTTTCTGAACAACCCTAAATATCTCCCTAACCGGAATATGAGAGGAATTGAAAATAGGACCCCAGAAATCGCTTACAGATCACCTTTCGCCAATCAAAAATTGCCCCCCAATAAGCCTGTGGGTACAGTTGAACTCCCCATGGTAGCCTTTACGCAGCCCCACATGCAAATGGACTCTCTGTGTTCGCTCTTTCTGAACAACCCTAAATACATCCCTTCCCGGAATGTGAAAGGAATTTAAAATAGGACCCCGGAAATCGTATACAGAGCCCCTTTCACCCATCAAAAATAACCCCCAATTGAAGCCTTTGGGTACAACTAAATTCCCCAGGAGAGCCTTTACGCAGCCCCACATGCAACTGGACTCTCTGTGTTCGCTCTTTCTGAACAACCCTAAATACATCCCTTCCCGGAATGTGAAAGGAATTTAAAATAGGACCCCGGAAATCGTATACAGAGCCCCTTTCACCCATCAAAAATAACCCCCAATTGAAGCCTTTGGGTACAACTAAATTCCCCAGGAGAGCCTTTACGCAGCCCCACATGCAACTGGATTCTCTGTGTTCGCTCTTTCTGAACAACCCTAAATACATCCCTACCCTGAATCTGAAAGGAATTGAAAATAACACCCCGGAAAACGCTTACAGAGCCACTTTCACACATAAAAATTGCCCCCAAAGGAAGCCAATGGGTACAACTGCACTCCTCATGGGAGCTTTTACGCAGCCCCACATGCAACTGGACTCTCTGTGTTCGCTCTTTCTGAACAACCCTAAATACATGCCTACCCAGAATGTGAGAGGAATTGAAAATATGACCCCAGAAATCACGTACAGAGCCCCTTTCACCAATCAAAAATTGACCTGAAAGGAAGCCTTTGGGTACAACTGAACTCCCCAGGGAAGCCTTTATGCAGCCCCACATGCAACTGGACTCTCTGTGTTCGCTCTTTCTGAACAACACTAAATATCTCCCTTCCCGGAATTAGAGAGGAATTGAAAATAGCACCCCGGAAAATGTGTACAGAGCACCTTTCGCCCATCAAAAATTGCCCCCAAAGGAAGCCTTTGGGTACAACTGAACTCCCCAGGGGAGCTTTTACGCAGCCACACATGCAACTGGACTCTCTGTGTTCGCTCTTTCTGAACAACCCTAAATACATCCCTACGCGGAATCTCAGAGGAATTTAAAATAGGACCCCAGAAAACGCATACAAAGCCCCTTTCGACCATCAAAAATTGCCCCCAAAGGAAGGCTTTGGGTACAACTGAACTCCCCAGGGGAGCCTTTACGCAGCCCCACATGCAACTGGACTCTCTGTTCGCACTTTCTGAACAACCCTAAATATCTCCCTACCTGGAATATGAGAGGAATTGAAAATAGGACCCCAGAAATCGCTTACAGAGCACCTTTCGCCAATCAAAAATTGCCCCCAAATAAGCCTGTGGGTACAGCTGAACTCCCCATGGGAGCCTTTACGCAGCCCCACATGCAACTGGACTCTCTGTGTTCGCTCTTTCTGAACAACCCTAAATACATCCCTAACCGGATTCTCAGAGGAATTTAAAATAGGACCCTGGAAAACGTGTACAGAGACCATCTCACCCGTCAAAACTTGCCCCGAAAGGAATCGTTTTGGTACAACTAAACTCCCCAGGGGAGACTTTGTGCAGCCCCACATGCAACTGGACTCTCTGTGTTCGCTCTTTCTGAACAACCCTAAATACATCCCTACCCGGAATCTGAGAGGAATTGAAAATAGCACCCCGGAAAACGCGTACAGAGCCACTTTCACACATAAAAATTGCCCCCAAAGGAAGCCTTAGGGTACAACTGCACTCCCCATGAGAGCATTTACGCAGCCCCACATGCAACTGGACTCTCTGTGTTCGCTCTTTCTGAACAACCATAAATACATGCCTACCCAGAATCTGAGAGGAATCGAAAATAGGACCCCAGAAATCACGTACAGAGCCCCTTTCACCAATCAAAAATTGACCTGAAAGGAAGCCTTTGGGTACAACTGAACTCCCCAGGGAAGCATTTATGCAGACCCACATGCAACTGGACTCTGTTCGCTCTTTCTGAACAACCCTAAATACATCCCTACGCGGAATCTTAGAGGAATTAAAAATTGGACTCCAGAAACGGAGTACAGAGCCCCTTTCGCCCATCAAAAATTGCCCTAAAAGGAAGCCTTTGGGTACAACTGAACTCCCCAAGAGAGCTATTACGCAGCCCCACATGCAACTGGACTCTCTGTATTCGCTCTTTCTTAAAAACCCTAAATATCTCCCTACCCGGCATCTGAGAGGAATTGAAAATAGGACCCCGGAAAATGCATACAAAGCCCCTTTCGCACATCAAAAATTGACCCCAAAGGAAGCCTTTGGGTACAAATGAACTCCCCAGGGGAGCCTTTACGCAGCCCCACATGCAACTGGACTCTCTGTGTTCGCTCTTTCTTTAAAAACTTAAATATCTCCCTACCTGGAATCTGAGAGGTATTGAAAATAGGACCCCAGAAACCGGGGACAGAGCCCCTTTCGCCCATCAAAAATTGACCCCAAAGGAAGCCTTTGGGTACAGCTGATATCCCCAGGGGAGCCTACACGCAGCCCCATATGCAACTGGACTCTCTGTGTTCGCTTTTTCTGAACAAAACTAAATACATGCCTAACCAGAATCTGAGAGGAATTGAAATTATGACCACAGAAATCACGTACAGAGCCCCTTTCACCCATCAAAAATTGCCCCCAAAGGAAGCCTTTGGGTACAACTGAACTCCCCAGGGGAGCCTTTACGCAGCCCCACATGCAACTGGACTCTCTGTGTTCGCTCTTTCCGAACAACCCTAACTATCTCCCTGCACGGAATCTGAGAAGAACTGAAAATAGGACCCCAGAAATCGCATACAAAGCCCCTTTCACCCATCAAAAATTGCCCCCAAAGGAAGCCTTTGGGTACAACTGAACTCCCCACGGGAGCTTGCACGCAGCCCCACATTGAACTGGACTCTCTGTGTTCCCTCTTTCTGAACAACCCTAAATACATCCCTACCCGGAATCTCAGGGGAATTGAAAACAGGACCCCAGAAATCGCCTACAGAGCACCTTTCGCCCATTAAAAATCACCCCCAGAGGAAGCCTTTCGGTAAAACTGAACTCCCCAAGGGAGCCTTTACGCAGCCCCACATGCAACTGGACTCTCTGTGTTCGCTCTTTCTGAACAACCCTACATACATCCCTTCCTGGAATGTGAGAGGAATTGAAAATAGCACCCCGGAAAACGAGTACAGAGCCGTTTTCACACATAAATATTGCCCCCAAAGGAAGCCTTTGGGTACAGCTGAACTCCCCAGGGGAGCCTTTACGCAGCCCCACATGCAACTGGACTCTCTGTGTTCGCTCTTTCTTAACAACCCTAAATATCTCCCTACCAGGACACTGACAGGAATTGAAAATAGGACCCCAGAAATCACGTACTGAGCCCCTTTCAACCATCAAAAATTACCCTGAAGGAAGCCTTTCGGTACAACTGAACTCCCCAGGGGAGCCTTTACGCAGCCCCACATGCAACTGGACTCTCCGTGTTCGCTCTTTCTGAACAACCCTAAATACATGCCTTAACGGAATCTGAGACGAATTTAAAAGAGGACCCCAGAAATCACGTACAGAGCCCCTTTCGCCCATCAAAAATTGCCACCAAAGGAAGCCTTTGGGTACAACTGAACTCCCCAGCGGAGCCTTTACACAGCCCCACATGCAACTGGAATCTCTGTGTTCGCTCTTTCTGAACAACCCTAAATACATCCCTGCCGGGAATCTCAGAGGAATTTAATATAGGACCCCGGAAATCACGTACAAAGCCCCTTTCACCCATCAAAAATTGCCACTAAAGGAAGCCTTAGGGTACAACTGAACTCCCCAGGGGAGCTTTTACGCAGCCCCACATGCAACTGGACTATCTATGTTCGCTCTTTCTGAACAACCCTAAATACATGCCTACCCAGAATCTGAGAGGAATTGAAAATATGACCCCAGAAATCACGTACAGAGCCCCTTTCACCAATCAAAAACTGCCCTGAAAGGAAGCCTTTGGGTACAACAGAACTCCCCAGGGAAGCCTTTATGCAGCCCCACATGCAACTGGACTCTCTGTGTTCGCTCTTTCTGAACAACCTTAAATACATCCCTTCCCGGAATCTGAGAGGAATTTAAAAGAGGACCCCAGAAAGAGCATACAGAGCCCCTTTCAACCATCAAAAATCGCCCCCAAAGGAAGCCTGTGGGTACAACTGAACTCCCCAGGGGAGCCTTTACGCAGCCACACATGCAACAGGACTCTATGTGTTCGCTCTTTCTGAACAACCCTAAATACATCCCTTACCTGAATCTGAGAGGAATTTAAAATAGCACCCCAGAAAACGTGTACAGAGCCACTTTCACACATAAAAATTGCCCCCAAAGGAAGCCTTTGGGTACAACTGAACTCCCCAGGGGAGCCTTCATGCAGCCCCACATACACCTGAACTCTCTGTGTTCGCTCTTTCTGAACAACCCTAAATACATGCCTTACCAGAATCTGAGAGTAATTGAAAATATGACCCCAGAAATCACGTACACAGCCCCTTTCACCCATCAAAAATTGCCCTTAAAGGAAGCCTTTGGGTACAACTGAACTCCCCTGGGGAGCCTTTATGCAGCCCCACATGCAACTGGACTCTCTGTGTTCGCTCTTTCTGAACAAAACTAAATACATCCCTTCCCGGAATGTGAAAGGAATTTAAAATAGGACCCCAGAAAACGGATACAAAGCCCCTTTCACCCATCAAAAATCGCATCCAAAAGAAGTCTTTGGGTACAACAGAACTCCCCAGGGGAGCCTTTACGCAGCCCCACATTGAACTGGACTCTCTGTGTTCGCTCTTTCTGAACAACCCTAAATATCTCCCTAGCTGGAATCTGAGAGGAATTTAAAATAGGACCCCAGAAATCTCGTACAAAGACCCTTTCGCCCATCAAAAATTGCCCTTAAAGGAAGCCTTAGGGTACAACTGAACTCCCCAGGGGAGCCTTCACGCAGCCCCACATGCAACTGGACTCTCTGTGTTCGCTCTTTCGGAACAACCCTAAATACCACCCTACCCGGAATCTCAGAGGAATTTAAAATAGGTCCTAATAAAATGCATACAAAGCCCCTTTCACCCATCAAAAATTGCCCCCAATGGAAGGCTTTGGGTACAACTGAACTCCCCAGGGGAGCCTTTACGCAGCCCCACATGCAACTGGACTCTCTGTGTTCGCTCTTTCTGAACAACCCTAAATAACTCCCTACACGGAATATGAGAGGAATTGAAAATAGGACCCCAGAACTTGCTTACAGAGCACCTTTCGCCAATCAAAAATTGCCCCCAAAGGAAGCCTGTGGGTACAGCTGAACTCCCCAGGTGAGCCTTTACGCAGCCCCACATGCAACTGGACTCTCTGTGTTCGCTCTTTCTGAACAACCCTAACTATCTCCCTACACGGAATATGAAAGGAATTTAAAATAGGACCCCGGAAAACGTATACAGAGCCCCTTTCACCCATCAAAAATAACCCCCAAATGAAGCCTTTGGGTACAACTAAATTCCCCAGGAGAGCCTTTACGCAGCCCCACATGCAACTGGACTCTCTGTGTTCGCTCTTTCTGAACAACCCTAAATATCTCCCTACCCAGAATCTGAGAAGAACTGAAAATATGACCCCAGAAATCGCGTACATAGCACCTTTCGCCCATCAAAAATTGCCCTGAAAGGAAGCCTTTGGGTACAACTGAACTCCTGTGGGGAGCCTTTACGCAGCCCCACATGCAACTGGACTCTCTGTGTTCGCTCTTTCTGAACAACCCTAAATATCTCCCTAACCGGAATATGAGAGGAATTGAAAATAGGACCCCAGAAATCGCTTACAGATCACCTTTCGCCAATCAAAAATTGCCCCCCAATAAGCCTGTGGGTACAGTTGAACTCCCCATGGTAGCCTTTACGCAGCCCCACATGCAAATGGACTCTCTGTGTTCGCTCTTTCTGAACAACCCTAAATACATCCCTTCCCGGAATGTGAAAGGAATTTAAAATAGGACCCCGGAAATCGTATACAGAGCCCCTTTCACCCATCAAAAATAACCCCCAATTGAAGCCTTTGGGTACAACTAAATTCCCCAGGAGAGCCTTTACGCAGCCCCACATGCAACTGGACTCTCTGTGTTCGCTCTTTCTGAACAACCCTAAATACATCCCTTCCCGGAATGTGAAAGGAATTTAAAATAGGACCCCGGAAATCGTATACAGAGCCCCTTTCACCCATCAAAAATAACCCCCAATTGAAGCCTTTGGGTACAACTAAATTCCCCAGGAGAGCCTTTACGCAGCCCCACATGCAACTGGATTCTCTGTGTTCGCTCTTTCTGAACAACCCTAAATACATCCCTACCCTGAATCTGAAAGGAATTGAAAATAACACCCCGGAAAACGCTTACAGAGCCACTTTCACACATAAAAATTGCCCCCAAAGGAAGCCAATGGGTACAACTGCACTCCTCATGGGAGCTTTTACGCAGCCCCACATGCAACTGGACTCTCTGTGTTCGCTCTTTCTGAACAACCCTAAATACATGCCTACCCAGAATGTGAGAGGAATTGAAAATATGACCCCAGAAATCACGTACAGAGCCCCTTTCACCAATCAAAAATTGACCTGAAAGGAAGCCTTTGGGTACAACTGAACTCCCCAGGGAAGCCTTTATGCAGCCCCACATGCAACTGGACTCTCTGTGTTCGCTCTTTCTGAACAACACTAAATATCTCCCTTCCCGGAATTAGAGAGGAATTGAAAATAGCACCCCGGAAAATGTGTACAGAGCACCTTTCGCCCATCAAAAATTGCCCCCAAAGGAAGCCTTTGGGTACAACTGAACTCCCCAGGGGAGCTTTTACGCAGCCACACATGCAACTGGACTCTCTGTGTTCGCTCTTTCTGAACAACCCTAAATACATCCCTACGCGGAATCTCAGAGGAATTTAAAATAGGACCCCAGAAAACGCATACAAAGCCCCTTTCGACCATCAAAAATTGCCCCCAAAGGAAGGCTTTGGGTACAACTGAACTCCCCAGGGGAGCCTTTACGCAGCCCCACATGCAACTGGACTCTCTGTTCGCACTTTCTGAACAACCCTAAATATCTCCCTACCTGGAATATGAGAGGAATTGAAAATAGGACCCCAGAAATCGCTTACAGAGCACCTTTCGCCAATCAAAAATTGCCCCCAAATAAGCCTGTGGGTACAGCTGAACTCCCCATGGGAGCCTTTACGCAGCCCCACATGCAACTGGACTCTCTGTGTTCGCTCTTTCTGAACAACCCTAAATACATCCCTAACCGGATTCTCAGAGGAATTTAAAATAGGACCCTGGAAAACGTGTACAGAGACCATCTCACCCGTCAAAACTTGCCCCGAAAGGAATCGTTTTGGTACAACTAAACTCCCCAGGGGAGACTTTGTGCAGCCCCACATGCAACTGGACTCTCTGTGTTCGCTCTTTCTGAACAACCCTAAATACATCCCTACCCGGAATCTGAGAGGAATTGAAAATAGCACCCCGGAAAACGCGTACAGAGCCACTTTCACACATAAAAATTGCCCCCAAAGGAAGCCTTAGGGTACAACTGCACTCCCCATGAGAGCATTTACGCAGCCCCACATGCAACTGGACTCTCTGTGTTCGCTCTTTCTGAACAACCATAAATACATGCCTACCCAGAATCTGAGAGGAATCGAAAATAGGACCCCAGAAATCACGTACAGAGCCCCTTTCACCAATCAAAAATTGACCTGAAAGGAAGCCTTTGGGTACAACTGAACTCCCCAGGGAAGCATTTATGCAGACCCACATGCAACTGGACTCTCTGTGTTCGCTCTTTCTGAACAACCCTAAATATCTCCCTTCCCGGAATTAGAGAGGAATTTAAAAGTGGACCCCAGAAAGAGCGTACAGAGCCCCTTTTGCCCATCAAAAATTGCCCCCAAAGGAAGAATTTGGGTACAACTGAACTCCCCAGGGGAGCCTTCACGCAGCCCCATATGCAACTGGACTCTCTGTGTTCGCTCTTTCTGAACAACCCTAAATACATCCCTACCCTGAATCTGAGAGGAATTGAAAATAGCACCCCGGAAAAGACGTACAGAGCCCCTTTCGCCCATCAAAAATTGCCCCCAAAGGAAGCCTTAGGGTACAACAAAACTCCCCAGCGGAGCCTTTACGCAGCCCCACATGCAACTGGACTATCTGTGTTCGCTCTTTCAGAACAACCCTAAATACATCCCTACGCGGAATCTCAGAGGAATTTAAAATAGGACCCCAGAAAACGCATACAAAGCCCCTTTCACCCATCAAAAATTGCCCCCAAAGGAATGCTTTGGGTACAACTGAACTCCCCAGGGGAGCCTTTACGCAGCCCCACATGCAACTGGACTCTCTGTTCGCTCTTTCTGAACAACCCTAAATACCTCCCTACCCGGAATATGAGAGCAATTGAAAATAGGACCCAGAAATCGCGTACAAACCTATTTTGCCCATCAAAAATTGCCCTGAAAGGAAGCCTTTGGGAACAACTGAACTCCCCAAGGGAGCCTTTACGCAGCCCCACATGCAATTGGACTCTCTGTGTTCGCTCTTTCTGAACAACACTAAATATCTCCCTACCCTGAATCTGAGAGGAATTGAAAATAGCACCCCGGAAAAGACGTACAGAGCCCCTTTCGCCCATCAAAAATTGCCCCCAAAGGAAGCCTTTGGGTACAACTGAACTCCCCAGGGGAGCCTTCACGCAGCCCCACATGCAACTGGACTCTCTGTGTTCGCTCTTTCTGAACAACCCTAAATACCACCCTACCCGGAATCTCAGAGGAATTTAAAATAGGTCCTAATAAAATGCATACAAAGCCCCTTTCACGAATCAAAAATTGCCCCCAAAGGAAGGCTTTGGGTACAACTGAACTCCCCATGGGAGCCTTTACGCAGCCCCACATTGACCTGGACTCTCTGTGTTCGCTCTTTCTGAACAACCCTAAATATCTCCCTAGCTGGAATCTGAGAGGAATTTAAAATAGGACCCCAGAAATCGCGTACAAAGACCCTTTCACCCATCAAAAATTGCCCTTAAAGGAAGCCTTTGGGTACAACTGAACTCCCCAGGGTAGCCTTCACGCAGCCCCACATGCAACTGGACTCTCTGTGTTCGCTCTTTCTGAACAACCCTAAATATCTCCCTTCCCGGAATTAGAGAGGAATTTAAAAGAGGACCCCAGAAAGAGCGTACAGAGCCCCTTTTGCCCATCAAAAATTGCCCCCAAAGGAAGAATATGGGTACAACTGAACTCCCCAGGGGAGCCTTCACGCAGCCCCATATGCAACTGGACTCTCTGTGTTCGCTCTTTCTGAACAACCCTAAATACATCCCTACCCTGAATCTGAGAGGAATTGAAAATAGCACCCCGGAAAAGACGTACAGAGCCCCTTTCGCCCATCAAAAATTGCCCCCAAAGGAAGGCTTTGGGTACAACTGAACTCCCCAGGGGAGCCTTCACGCAGCCCCACATGCAACTGGACTCTCTGTGTTCGCTCTTTCTGAACAACCCTAAATATCTCCCTACCCGGAATCTCAGAGGAATTTAAAATAGGTCCCCGGAAAACTCATAACAAGCCCCTTTCACCCATCAAAAATTGCCCCCAAAGGAAGCCTTTGGGTACAACAAAACTCCCCAGGGGAGCCTTTACGCAGCCCCACATTGACCTGGACTCTCTGTGTTCGCTCTTTCTGAACAACCCTAAATATCTCCCTAGCTGGAATCTGAGAGGAATTTAAAATAGGACCCCAGAAATCGCGTACAAAGACCCTTTCACCCATCAAAAATTGCCCTTAAAGGAAGCCTTTGGGTACAACTGAACTCCCCTGGGGAGCCTTTACGCAGCCCCACATGCAACTGGACTCTCTGTGTTCGCTCTTTCTGAACAAAACTAAATACATCCCTTCCCGGAATGTGAAAGGAATTTAAAATAGGACCCCAGAAATCGCTTACAGAGCACCTTTCGCCAATCAAAAATTGCCCCCAAATAAGCCTGTGGGTACATCTGAACTCCTCATGGGAGCCTTTACACAGCCCCACATTGACCTGGACTCTCTGTGTTCGCTCTTTCTGAACAACCCTAAATATCTCCCTAGCTGGAATCTGAGAGGAATTTAAAATAGGACCCCAGAAATCGCGTACAAAGACCCTTTCACCCATCAAAAATTGCCCTTAAAGGAAGCCTTTGGGTACAACTGAACTCCCCAGGGTAGCCTTCACGCAGCCCCACATGCAACTGGACTCTCTGTGTTCGCTCTTTCTGAACAACCCTAAATATCTCCCTTCCCGGAATTAGAGAGGAATTTAAAAGAGGACCCCAGAAAGAGCGTACAGAGCCCCTTTTGCCCATCAAAAATTGCCCCCAAAGGAAGAATATGGGTACAACTGAACTCCCCAGGGGAGCCTTCACGCAGCCCCATATGCAACTGGACTCTCTGTGTTCGCTCTTTCTGAACAACCCTAAATACATCCCTACCCTGAATCTGAGAGGAATTGAAAATAGCACCCCGGAAAAGACGTACAGAGCCCCTTTCGCCCATCAAAAATTGCCCCCAAAGGAAGGCTTTGGGTACAACTGAACTCCCCAGGGGAGCCTTCACGCAGCCCCACATGCAACTGGACTCTCTGTGTTCGCTCTTTCTGAACAACCCTAAATATCTCCCTACCCGGAATCTCAGAGGAATTTAAAATAGGTCCCCGGAAAACTCATAACAAGCCCCTTTCACCCATCAAAAATTGCCCCCAAAGGAAGCCTTTGGGTACAACAAAACTCCCCAGGGGAGCCTTTATGCAGCCCCACATGCAACTGGACTATCTGTGTTCGCTCTTTCAGAACAACCCTAAATACATCCCTACGCGGAATCTCAGAGGAATTTAAAATAGGACCCCAGAAAACGCATACAAAGCCCCTTTCACCCATCAAAAATTGCCCCCAAAGGAATGCTTTCGGTACAACTGAACTCCCCAGGGGAGCCTTTACGCAGCCCCACATGCAACTGGACTCTCTGTTCGCTCTTTCTGAACAACCCTAAATACCTCCCTACCCGGAATATGAGAGCAATTGAAAATAGGACCCAGAAATCGCGTACAAACCTATTTTGCCCATCAAAAATTGCCCCCAAAGGAAGCCTTTGGGAACAACTGAACTCCCAGGGGAGCCTTTACGCAGCCCCACATGCAACTGGACTCTCTGTGTTCGCTCTTTCTGAACAACACTAAATATCTCCCTACCCTGAATCTGAGAGGAATTGAAAATAGCACCCCGGAAAAGACGTACAGAGCCCCTTTCGCCCATCAAAAATTGCCCCCAAAGGAAGCCTTTGGGTACAACTTAACTCCCCAGGGGAGCCTTCACGCAGCCCCACATGCAACTGGACTCTCTGTGTTCGCTCTTTCTGAACAACCCTAAATACCACCCTACCCGGAATCTCAGAGGAATTTAAAATAGGTCCTAATAAAATGCATACAAAGCCCCTTTCACGAATCAAAAATTGCCCCCAAAGGAAGGCTTTGGGTACAACTAAATTCCCCAGGAGAGACTTTACGCAGCCCCACATGCAACTGGACTCTCTGTGTTCGCTCTTTCTGAACAACCCTAAATACATGCCTACCCAGAATCTGAGAGGAATTGAAAATATGACCCCAGAAATCACGTACAGAGCCCCTTTCACCAATCAAAAACTGCCCTGAAAGGAAGCCTTTGGGTACAACAGAACTCCCCAGGGAAGCCTTTATGCAGCCCCACATGCAACTGGACTCTCTGTGTTCGCTCTTTCTGAACAACCATAAATACATCCCTACCCGGAATCTGAGAGGAATTTAAAAGAGGACCCCAGAAAGAGCATACAGAGCCCCTTTCACCCATCAAAAATCGCCCCCAAAGGAAGCCTGTGGGTACAACTGAACTCCCCAGGGGAGCATTTATGCAGCCCCACATGCAACAGGACTCTCTGTGTTCGCTCTTTCTGAACAACCCTAAATACATGCCTTACCGGAATCTGAGAGGAATTGAAAATATGACCCCAGAAATCACGTACACAGACCCTTTCACCCATCAAAAATTGCCCTTAAAGGAAGCCTTTGGGTACAACTGAACTCCCCAGGGGAGCCTTTACGCAGCCCCACATGCAACTGGACTCTCTGTGTTCGCTCTTTCTGAACAAAACTAAATACATCCCTTCCCGGAATGTGAAAGGAATTTAAAATAGGACCCCAGAAATCGCTTACAGAGCAACTTTCGCCAATCAAAAATTGCCCCCAAATAAGCCTGTGGGTACATCTGAACTCCCCATGGGAGCCTTTACGCAGCCCCACATTGACCTGGACTCTCTGTGTTCGCTCTTTCTGAACAACCCTAAATATCTCCCTAGCTGGAATCTGAGAGGAATTTAAAATAGGACCCCAGAAATCGCGTACAAAGCCCCTTTCACCCATCAAAAATTGCCCTTAAAGGAAGCCTTTGGGTACAACTGAACTCCCCAGGGTAGCCTTCACGCAGCCCCACATGCAACTGGACTCTCTGTGTTCGCTCTTTCTGAACAACCCTAAATACCACCCTTCCCAGAATCTCAGAGGAATTTAAAATAGGTCCTAATAAAATGCATACAAAGCCCCTTTCACCCATCAAAAATTGCCCCCAAAGGAAGGCTTTGGGTACAACTGAACTCCCCAGGGGAGCCTTTACGCAGCCCCACATGCAACAGGACTCTCTGTGTTCGCTCTTTCTGAACAACCCTAAATACATGCCTTACCGGAATCTGAGAGGAATTGAAAATATGACCCCAGAAATCACGTACACAGACCCTTTCACCCATCAAAAATTGCCCTTAAAGGAAGCCTTTGGGTACAACTGAACTCCCCTGGGGAGCCTTTACGCAGCCCCACATGCAACTGGACTCTCTGTGTTCGCTCTTTCTGAACAACCATAATTATCTTCCTACCCGGAATCTGACAGGAATTGAAAATAGCACCCCCGAAAACATGTACAGAGCCGCTTTCATTCATAAAAATTGCCCCCAAAGGAAGCCTTAGGGTACAACTGAACTCCCCAGGGGAGCCTTTACGCAGCCCCACATGCAACTGGACTATCTGTTCGCTCTTTCTGAACAACCCTAAATATCTCCCTACCTGGAATATGAGAGGAATTGAAAATAGGACCCCAGAAATCGCTTACAGAGCACCTTTCGCCAATCAAAAATTGCCCCCTGTAGTGGTTTAACCCGGCCGGCAGCTAAACACCACACAGCCGTTCGCTCACCCTCCCCCCTCCCTCTCCGGGACGGGGGAGAGAAATGGAAAGTGAGGCCTGTGAGTTGAGATAAAGACAGTTTAATAAGACAAGAAAATAATAATAGTAATAATAATAATTGTAGTAATAGTAATAATAATAATAATGATACAATGATGATAATAGTACTACTAATAATAATATGTACAAACAAGTGATGCACAATGCAATTGCTCACCACCCGCTGACCGATGCCCAGCCTAACCCCGAGCAGTCCGGCCCGCCCTCCCCCCGGCTAGCCACCCTATATATTGTTTAGCGTGACATCAGATGGTATGGAATACCCCTTTGGCTAGTTTGGGTCACCTGTTCTGGGTCTGTCCCCTCCCAGTTCTTGCTGCACCCCCAGCCTGCCTGTTGAGAGGACAGAGCAAGAAGTTGAGATGTCCTTGGCTTAGTACAAGCACTGCTCTGCAATAATTAAAACATCGGGGTGTTATCAGCACTCTTCTCATTCTAAGCCAAAGCATAGCATTCCACCGGCTACTAGGAACAAAATTAACTCTGTTCTAACTGAAACCAGGACATCTATCCACCCCTTATTCCATACCATTTATGTCATGCTCAGGTTACATTCTTTTCCATACATTCTAGTTAGTCACCATTTTTATCTAGGGTATATAGTAGTCATGATAGTGATAACATACAATATTATATAGTAATTAACATGGTACAATCCAATTCATGGGCTGTTCTCACCCAGTATTAAATCCCCTTGAGGTACACACCGGACCTCTCCGTTCTTTTGCATCACCCACCACGTATATCCAGGTCCCTGAGCAAAAGCAATTCCACGAATGGGTTTGCCTTTTCCTGAGGCAGGAGTAGCCCAGACCGTTTTACCCAGCATATTTCTTACATGCACTACAGGAACTTTATCCCCATCTACAGTACGTAACAGGTTTGATTGGGCAGGTCCAGTTCGGTTGGCGGATCCCCTAGTATTGACTAACCAGGTGGCCTTTGCCAAATGCGTATCCCAATTTTTGAACGTCCCAGCACCCATTGCTTTCAATGTAGTCTTTAACAGTCCATTATATCGTTCAACTTTCCCGGAGGCTGGTGCATGATAGGGGATGTGATACACCCACTCAATACCATGCTCTTTGGCCCAAGTGTCTATAAGGTTGTTTCGGAAATGAGTTCCATTGTCTGACTCTATTCTTTCTGGGGTGCCATGTCGCCATAGGACTTGTTTTTCAAGGCCCAGGATAGTGTTCCGGGCGGTGGCATGAGGCACAGGATATGTTTCCAGCCATCCAGTGGTTGCTTCCACCATTGTAAGTACATGGCGCTTGCCATTGCGAGTTTGAGGGAGTGTGATGTAATCAATCTGCCAGGCCTCTCCATATTTATATTTCAGCCATCGTCCTCCATACCAAAGAGGCTTTGACCGTTTGGCTTGCTTGATTGCAGCACATGTTTCACAGTCATGAATAACCTGTGTTATAGTGTCCATGGTCAGGTCCACCCCTCGATCACGAGCCCATCTGTATGTTGCATCTCTACCTTGATGGCCTGAGGTGTCATGGGCCCATCGGGCTATAAATAATTCACCTTTATGCTGCCAATCCAGGTCCACCTGAGCTACTTCAATCTTAGCAGCCTGATCCACCTGCTGGTTGTTTTGATGTTCTTCAGTAGCCCGATTCTTGGGCATATGAGCATCTACGTGGCGTACCTTTACAGCCAGGTTCTCCACCCGAGCAGCAATATCTTGCCACAATGCAGCAGCCCAGATGGGTTTGCCCCTGCGCTGCCAGTTGTTTTGCTTCCATTGCTGTAACCATCCCCACAGGGCATTTGCTACCATCCATGAATCAGTGTAGAGATAGAGAACCGGCCATTTTTCTCGTTCAGCAATGTCTAAAGCCAGCTGAATGGCCTTTACTTCTGCAAACTGACTCGATTCACCTTCTCCCTCAGCAGCTTCTGCAACTCGTCGTGTAGGGCTCCATACAGCAGCCTTCCATCTCCGATGCTTCCCCACAATACGACAAGACCCATCAGTGAACAGGGCATATTTCTTCTCATTCTCTGGTAACTGGTTGTACAGTGGGGCTTCTTCAGCACGACCCACCTCCTCCTCTGATGATATCCCAAAGTATTTGCCTTCTGGCCAGTCCATAATCACTTCCAATATCCCTGGGCGACTGGGGTTTCCTATTCGAGCCCGCTGAGTAATCAGTGCAACCCACTTGCTCCATGTAGCATCGGTTGCATGATGTATAGGGGAGACCCTTCCTTTGAACATCCAGCCTAGTACTGGCAATCGGGGTGCTAGGAGGAGCTGCGCTTCAGTACCGACCACCTCCGAAGCAGATCGAACTCCTTCATATGCTGCCAATATTTCCTTTTCCGTTGGAGTGTAGCGGGCCTCAGATCCTCGGTATCCCCGACTCCAAAACCCCAGGGGCCGACCTCGAGTTTCCCCAGGTTCTTTCTGCCAGAGGCTCCAGGTGGGGCCGTTCTCCCCGGCTGCAGTGTAGAGCACATTCTTCACTTCTGGTCCTGTTCGGACTGGCCCAAGGGCTACTGCATGAACTATTTCCTGCTTAATTTGTTCAAAGGCCTGCCGTTGCTCAGGGCCCCACTCAAACTCATTCTTCTTACGGGTTACTTGGTAAAGCGGGTTTACGATCAGACTGTAATTTGGAATGTGCATTCTCCAAAACCCCACAACACCTAGGAAAGTTTGTGTTTCTTTTTTGCTAGTTGGTGGAGACATAGCTGTTATTTTGTTGATCACATCCATTGGAATTTGACGACGTCCATCTTGCCATTTTATTCCTAAAAACTGGATCTCTCGTGCAGGTCCTTTGACTTTATTTTGTTTTATGGCAAAACCAGCTTTCAGAAGGATTTGGACTATTTTCTTTCCTTTCTCGAAAACTTCCTCTGCTGTGTCACCCCACACAATAATGTCATCGATGTACTGCAAGTGTTCAGGAGCTTCCCCCTGCTCCAGTGCAGATTGAATCAGTCCATGGCAAATGGTAGGGCTGTGTTTCCACCCCTGGGGCAGCCGATTCCAAGTATATTGGACTCCCCTCCAAGTGAAAGCAAATTGTGGCCTGCACTCTGCTGCTAGAGGGATGGAGAAAAATGCATTAGCGATATCAATTGTGGCGTACCACTTGGCTGCCTTCGATTCAAGTTCGTACTGGAGTTCCAGCATGTCCGGCACTGCAGCACTCAATGGTGGCGTGACTTCGTTCAGGCCACGATAGTCCACTGTTAGTCTCCACTCACCATTAGACTTTCGCACTGGCCAT
The DNA here is from genome assembly GCA_036873955.1 of Mergus octosetaceus. Lineage (NCBI taxonomy): Eukaryota > Metazoa > Chordata > Aves > Anseriformes > Anatidae > Mergus > Mergus octosetaceus. The sequence goes on from CM072311.1 coordinate 462,715, forward strand.
ATGGGACTATTGAAAGGTGAATGAGTCTTGCTGATCACTCCTTGGCTCTCCAATTGACGAATTAGCTTATGGATGGGAATCAGGGAGTCTCGGTTAGTGCGATATTGCCGCCGGTGCACAGTTGTAGTAGCAATGGGCACTTGCTGTTCTTCGACCCTCAGCAACCCCACAACAGAGGGGTCCTCTGAAAGACCAGGCAAGGTAGATAATTGTTTAATGCCCTCCGTCTCTAAGGCAGCTATACCAAAAGCCCAGCGGAACCCTTTTGGGTCCTTGAAATATCCTCTTCTAAGATAGTCTATGCCAAGGATACATGGAGCATCCGGGCCAGTCACGATGGGATGCTTTTCCCACTCATTCCCAGTCAGACTCACTTCAGCCTCCAATACAGTCAACTGCTGAGATCCCCCTGTCACTCCACAAATACAGATGGGCTCTGGCCCTTTATAGCTCGATGGCATTAGAGTACATTGTGCACCGGTGTCTACTAAAGCCTTATACTTCTGTGCGTTTGACGTGCCAGGCCATCGAATCCACACAGTCCAATAAACTCGATTGTCCCTTTCCTCCCCCTGGCTGGAGGCAGGGCCCCCCTAATCCTGGTCAGAATCTTCTTCAATTCTGGGTTTGAAGGACTGTCTGCTGGAAGTTGGAGCAGCAACCTTTTCAGAGAATCCCTTTTTCCCGATTGTTTTCTTTTGCAACTCACGTACCCGTGCCTCTAGGGTTGCGGTGGATTTTCCATCCCATTTTCTCATGTCCTCTCCATGGTCTCGTAAGTAAAACCACAGGGTGGCACGGGGTGAGTACCCACCATATTGTCTTCTTTGTGTAGATGACCGCCTACCCCTGATAGCTGAGACACTGCTTTGTACAGGTGCGAAGGAGAATAATCTCTCTTCAAGTTGGTGAACCTTTTCAGAAAGTTTCTCCCAAGTATTCTCTTTTGGTCGGTGGACACTGGTTTGTTCAGGTGGGGAGGAAGATAGATTCTCTTTAAGTTGGTGGAACTCTTCAGAAAGTTTCTCCACAGCTGAGACGCAGGCCTGTAAGGAAGAGGAGAGACTTTCTTCGTACTGCCGGAGTTGTTTAGCCACTTCATCTATTATGGGTTCCTCATCCTTTTTCCAGGCCATTACTGCCAATGAGCTGGCATATGATGATGGTGCACTCCGTACAAACTTCCGCCACATGGGTCGTGTACACCTGACTCCATCTGGATCTTTGGATGTTTGTCCGGGGACTGGATCCTCATAAATCACTTCCCGTACGGCTAATTCCCTCAGGTACTGGATTCCCTTCTCCATAGTGGTCCACTTGCCTGGTACACATAAAAGTTCTTCCTTGAAGGGATACCTTTCCCTCACAGCTGAGAGGAGACGCCTCCAGAGGCTGAGAGATTGTGCTCCATTTGCAATTGCTTTGTCAATGCCTGCGTCTCTAGCAAGGGTACAGCCTGTGGGTACAGCTGAACTCCCCATGGGAGCCTTTACGCAGCCCCACATGCAACTGGACTCTCTGTGTTCGCTCTTTCTGAACAACCCTAAATACATCCCTAACCGGATTCTCAGAGGAATTTAAAATAGGACCCTGGAAAACGTGTACAGAGACCATCTCACCCGTCAAAACTTGCCCCGAAAGGAATCCTTTTGGTACAACTAAACTCCCCAGGGGAGACTTTGTGCAGCCCCACATGCAACTGGACTCTCTGTGTTCGCTCTTTCTGAACAACCCTAAATACATCCCTACCCAGAATCTGAGAGGAATTGAAAATAGCACCCCGGAAAACGCGTACAGAGCCACTTTCACACATAAAAATTGCCCCCAAAGGAAGCCTTAGGGTACAACTGCACTCCCCATGGGAGCATTTACGCAGCCCCACATGCAACTGGACTCTCTGTGTTCGCTCTTTCTGAACAACCCTAAATACATGCCTACCCAGAATCTGAGAGGAATCGAAAATATGACCCCCAGAAATCACGTACAGAGCCCCTTTCACCAATCAAAAATTGACCTGAAAGGAAGCCTTTGGGTACAACGAACTCCCCAGGGAAGCATTTATGCAGACGCACATGCAACTGGACTCTCTGTGTTCGCTCTTTCTGAACAACCCTAAATATCTCCCTGCCCGGAATTAGAGAGGAATTTAAAAGAGGACCCCAGAAAGAGCGTACAGAGCCCCTTTCGCCCATCAAAAATTGCCCCCAAAGGAAGCCTTTGGGTACAACTGAACTCCCCAGGGGAGCCTTCACGCAGCCCCACATGCAACTGGACTCTCTGTGTTCGCTCTTTCTGAACAACCCTAAATATCTTCCTAGCCGGAATCTCAGAGGAATTTAAAATAGGACCCCAGAAAACGCATACAAAGCCCCTTTCACCCATCAAAAATTGCCCCCAAAGGAATGCTTTGGGTACAACTGAACTCCCCAGGGGAGCCTTTACGCAGCCCCACATGCAACTGGACTCTCTGTTCGCTCTTTCTGAACAACCCTAAATACCTCCCTACCCGGAATATGAGAGCAATTGAAAATAGGACCCCAGAAATCGCGTACAAACCTATTTTGCCCATCAAAAATTGCCCCCAAAGGAAGCCTTTGGGAACAACTGAACTCCCCAGGGGAGCCTTTACGCAGCCCCACATGCAACTGGACTCTCTGTGTTCGCTCTTTCTGAACAACACTAAATATCTCCCTACCCTGAATCTGAGAGGAATTGAAAATAGCACCCCGGAAAAGACGTACAGAGCCCCTTTCGCCCATCAAAAATTGCCCCCAAAGGAAGCCTTTGGGTACAACTGAACTCCCCAGGGGAGCCTTCACGCAGCCCCACATGCAACTGGACTCTCTGTGTTCGCTCTTTCTGAACAACCCTAAATACCACCCTACCCGGAATCTCAGAGGAATTTAAAATAGGTCCTAATAAAATGCATACAAAGCCCCTTTCACCCATCAAAAATTGCCCCCAAAGGAAGGCTTTGGGTACAACTAAATTCCCCAGGAGAGACTTTACCCAGCCCCACATGCAACTGGACTCTCTGTGTTCGCTCTTTCTGAACAACCCTAAATACATGCCTACCCAGAATCTGAGAGGAATTGAAAATATGACCCCAGAAATCACGTACAGAGCCCCTTTCACCCATCAAAAACTGCCCTGAAAGGAAGCCTTTGGGTACAACAGAACTCCCCAGGGAAGCCTTTATGCAGCCCCACATGCAACTGGACTCTCTGTGTTCGCTCTTTCTGAACAACCATAAATACATCCCTACCCGGAATCTGAGAGGAATTTAAAAGAGGACCCCAGAAAGAGCATACAGAGCCCCTTTCACCCATCAAAAATCGCCCCCAAAGGAAGCCTGTGGGTACAACTGAACTCCCCAGGGGAGCATTTATGCAGCCCCACATGCAACAGGACTCTCTGTGTTCGCTCTTTCTGAACAACCCTAAATACATGCCTTACCGGAATCTGAGAGGAATTGAAAATATGACCCCAGAAATCACGTACACAGACCCTTTCACCCATCAAAAATTGCCCTTAAAGGAAGCCTTTGGGTACAACTGAACTCCCCTGGGGAGCCTTTACGCAGCCCCACATGCAACTGGACTCTCTGTGTTCGCTCTTTCTGAACAAAACTAAATACATCCCTTCCCGGAATGTGAAAGGAATTTAAAATAGGACCCCAGAAATCGCTTACAGAGCACCTTTCGCCAATCAAAAATTGCCCCCAAATAAGCCTGTGGGTACATCTGAACTCCCCATGGGAGCCTTTACGCAGCCCCACATTGACCTGGACTCTCTGTGTTCGCTCTTTCTGAACAACCCTAAATATCTCCCTAGCTGGAATCTGAGAGGAATTTAAAATAGGACCCCAGAAATCGCGTACAAAGCCCCTTTCACCCATCAAAAATTGCCCTTAAAGGAAGCCTTTGGGTACAACTGAACTCCCCAGGGTAGCCTTCACGCAGCCCCACATGCAACTGGACTCTCTGTGTTCGCTCTTTCTGAACAACCCTAAATACCACCCTTCCCAGAATCTCAGAGGAATTTAAAATAGGTCCTAATAAAATGCATACAAAGCACCTTTCACCCATCAAAAATTGCCACCAAAGGAAGGCTTTGGGTACAACTGAACTCCCCAGGGGAGCCTTTACGCAGCCCCACATGCAACTGGACTCTCTGTCTTCGCTCTTTCTGAACAACCCTAAATACCACCCTACCCGGAATCTCAGAGGAATTTAAAATAGGTCCTAATAAAATGCATACAAAGCCCCTTTCACCCATCAAAAATTGCCCCCAAAGGAAGGCTTTGGGTACAACTAAATTCCCCAGGAGAGACTTTACGCAGCCCCACATGCAACTGGACTCTCTGTGTTCGCTCTTTCTGAACAACCCTAAATACATGCCTACCCAGAATCTGAGAGGAATTGAAAATATGACCCCAGAAATCACGTACAGAGCCCCTTTCACCAATCAAAAACTGCCCTGAAAGGAAGCCTTTGGGTACAACAGAACTCCCCAGGGAAGCCTTTATGCAGCCCCACATGCAACTGGACTCTCTGTGTTCGCTCTTTCTGAACAACCATAAATACATCCCTACCCGGAATCTGAGAGGAATTTAAAAGAGGACCCCAGAAAGAGCATACAGAGCCCCTTTCACCCATCAAAAATCGCCCCCAAAGGAAGCCTGTGGGTACAACTGAACTCCCCAGGGGAGCATTTATGCAGCCCCACATGCAACAGGACTCTCTGTGTTCGCTCTTTCTGAACAACCCTAAATACATGCCTTACCGGAATCTGAGAGGAATTGAAAATATGACCCCAGAAATCACGTACACAGACCCTTTCACCCATCAAAAATTGCCCTTAAAGGAAGCCTTTGGGTACAACTGAACTCCCCTGGGGAGCCTTTACGCAGCCCCACATGCAACTGGACTCTCTGTGTTCGCTCTTTCTGAACAAAACTAAATACATCCCTTCCCGGAATGTGAAAGGAATTTAAAATAGGACCCCAGAAATCGCTTACAGAGCACCTTTCGCCAATCAAAAATTGCCCCCAAATAAGCCTGTGGGTACATCTGAACTCCCCATGGGAGCCTTTACGCAGCCCCACATTGGCCTGGACTCTCTGTGTTCGCTCTTTCTGAACAACCCTAAATATCTCCCTAGCTGGAATCTGAGAGGAATTTAAAATAGGACCCCAGAAATCGCGTACAAAGACCCTTTCACCCATCAAAAATTGCCCTTAAAGGAAGCCTTTGGGTACAACTGAACTCCCCAGGGTAGCCTTCACGCAGCCCCACATGCAACTGGACTCTCTGTGTTCGCTCTTTCTGAACAACCCTAAATACCACCCTTCCCAGAATCTCAGAGGAATTTAAAATAGGTCCTAATAAAATGCATACAAAGCCCCTTTCACCCATCAAAAATTGCCCCCAAAGGAAGGCTTTGGGTACAACTGAACTCCCCAGGGGAGCCTTTACGCAGACCCACATGCAACTGGACTCTCTGTGTTCGCTCTTTCTGAACAACCCTAAATAACTCCCTACCCGGAATATGAGAGGAATTGGAAATAGGACCCCAGAAATCGCTTACAGAGCACCTTTTGCCAATCAAAAATTGCCCCCTAATAAGCCTGTGGGTACAGCTGAACTCCCCAGGTGAGCCTTTTCGCAGCCCCACATGCAACTGGACTCTCTGTGTTCGCTCTTTCTGAACAACCCTAAATACATCCCTTCCCGGAATGTGAAAGGAATTTAAAATAGGACCCCGGAAAACGTATACAGAGCCCCTTTCACCCATCAAAAATAACCCCCAATTGAAGCCTTTGGGTACAACTAAATTCCCCAGGAGAGCCTTTACGCAGCCCCACATGCAACTGGACTCTCTGTGTTCGCTCTTTCTGAACAACCCTAAATACATCCCTACCCAGAATCTGAGAGGAATTGAAAATAGCACCCCGGAAAACGCGTACAGAGCCACTTTCACACATAAAAATTGCCCCCAAAGGAAGCCTTAGGGTACAACTGCACTCCCCATGGGAGCATTTACGGAGCCTCACATGCAACTGGACTCTCTGTGTTCGCTCTTTCTGAACAACCATAAATACATGCCTACCCTGAATCTGAGAGGAATCGAAAATATGACCCCAGAAATCACGTACAGAGCCCCTTTCACCAATCAAAAATTGACCTGAAAGGAAGCCTTTGGGTACAACTGAACTCCCCAGGGAAGCATTTATGCAGACCCACATGCAACTGGACTCTCTGTGTTCGCTCTTTCTGAACAACCCTAAATATCTCCCTTACCAGAATTAGACAGGAATTTAAAAGAGGACCCCAGAAAGAGCGTACAGAGCCCCTTTGGCCCATCAAAAATTGCCCCCAAAGAAGCTTTTGGGTACAACTGAACTCACCAGGGGAGCCTTCACGCAGCCCCATATGCAACTGGACTCTCTGTGTTCGCTCTTTCTGAACAACCCTAAATACATCCCTACCCTGAATCTGAGAGGAATTGAAAATAGCACCCCGGAAAAGACGTACAGAGCCCCTTTCGCCCATCAAAAATTGCCCTTAAAGGAAGCCTTTGGGTACAACTGAACTCCCCAGGGGAGCCTTCACGCAGCCCCACATGCAACTGGACTCTCTGTGTTCGCTCTTTCTGAACAACCCTAAATATCTCCCTAGCCGGAATCTGAGAGGAATTTAAAATAGGTCCCCGGAAAACGCATAACAAGCCCCTTTCAAACATCAAAAATTGCCCCCAAAGGAAGCCTTTGGGTACAACAAAACTCCCCAACGGAGCCTTTACGCAGCCCCACATGCAACTGGACTCTCTGTGTTCGCTCTTTCTGAAAAACCATAAATACATCCCTACCCTGAATCTGAGAGGAATTGAAAATAGCACCCCGGAAAACGTGTACAGAGCCCCTTTCGCCCATCAAAAATTGCCCCCAAAGGAAGCCTTTGGGTACAACTGAACTCCCCAGGGGAGCCTTTACGCAGCCACACATGCAACTGGACTCTCTGTGTTCGCTCTTTCAGAACAACCCTAAATACATCCCTACACGGAATCTCAGAGGAATTTAAAATAGGACCCCAGAAAACGCATACAAAGCCCCTTTCACCCATCAAAAATTGCCCCCAAAGGAAGGCTTTGGATACAACTGAACTCCCCAGGGGAGCCTTTACGCAGCCCCACATGCAACTGGACTCTCTGTCTTCGCTCTTTCTGAACAACCCTAAATATCTCCCTACCAGGAATATGAGAGGAATTGAAAATAGGACCCCAGAAATCGCTTACAGAGCACCTTTCGCCAATCAAATATTGACCTGAAAGGAAGCCTTTGTGTACAACTGAACTCCCCAGGGAAGCCTTCACGCAGCCCCACATGCAACTGGACTCTCTGTGTTCGCTCTTTCTGAACAACACTAAATATCTCCCTTCCCGGAATTAGAGAGGAATTTAAAAGAGGACCCCAGAAAGAGCGTACAGAGCCCCTTTTGCCCATCAAAAATTGCCCCCAAAGGAAGCCTTTGGGTACAACTGAACTCCCCAGGGGAGCCTTCACGCAGCCCCACAAGCAACTGGACTCTCTGTGTTCGCTCTTTCTGAACAACCTTAAATATCTCCCTACCCGGAATCTGAGAGGAATTTAAAATAGGACCCCAAAAATCGCGTACAAACACCCTTTCACCCATCAAAAATTGCCCTTAAAGGAAGCTTTTGGATACAACTGAACTCCCCAGGGTAGCCTTCACGCAGCCCCACATGCAACTGGACTCTCTGTGTTCGCTCTTTCTGAACAACCCTAAATACATCCCTTCCCGGAATCTGAGAGGAATTGAAAATAGCACCCCGGAAAACGCGTACAGAGCCACTTTCACACATAAAAATTGCCCCCGAAGGAAGCATTAGGGTACAAATGCACTCCTCATGGGAGCTTTTACGCAGCCCCACATGCAACTGGACTCTCTGTGTTCGCTCTTTCTGAACAACCCTAAATACATGCCTACCCAGAATCTGAGAGGAATTGAAAATATGACCCCAGAAATCACGTACAGAGCCCCTTTCACCAATCAAAAATTGACCTGAAAGGAAGCCTTTGGGTACAACTGAACTCCCCAGGGAAGCCTTTATGCAGCCCAACATGCAACTGCACTCTCTGTGTTCGCTCTTTCTGAACAACACTAAATATCTCCCTTCCCGGAATTAGAGAGGAATTTAAAAGAGGACCCCAGAAAGAGCGTACAGAGCCCCTTTTGCCCATCAAAAATTGCCCCCAAAGGAAGCCTTTGGGTACAACTGAACTCCCCAGGGGAGCCTTCACGCAGCCCCATATGCAACTGGACTCTCTGTGTTCGCTCTTTCTGAACAACCCTAAATACATCCCTTCCCGGAATGTGAGAGGAATTTAAAATAGGTCCCCGGACAATGCATACAAAGCCCCTTTCACCCATCAACAGTCGCCCCCAAAGGAAGCCTTTGGGTACAACTGAACTCCCCAGGGGAGCCTTCACGCAGCCCCACATGCAACTGAACTCTCTGTGTTCGCTCTTTCTGAACACCCCTAAATACATGCCTTACCGGAATCTGAGAGGAATTGAAAATATGACCCCAGAAATCACGTACACATCCCCTTTCACCCATCAAAAATTGCCCTTAAAGGAAGCCTTTGGGTACAACTGAACTCCCCAGGGGAGCCTTCACGCAGCCCCACATGCAACTGGACTCTCTGTGTTCGCTCTTTCTGAACAACCCTAAATATCTCCCTACCAGAAATCTGAGAGTAACTGAAAATAGGACACCTGAAATCGTGTACAAAGCCCCTTTCGCCCATCAAAAATTGCCCTTAAAGGAAGATTTGGGGACAACTGAACTCCCCAGGGGAGCCTTTGTGCAGCCCCACATGCAACTGGACTCTCTGTTCGCTCTTTCTGAACAACCCTAAATATCTCCCTACCCGGAATCTGAGAGGAATTGAAAATAGGACCCCAGAAATCGCATACAAAGCCCCTTTCACCCATCAAAAATTGCCCCCAAATAAGCCTGTGGGTACAGCTGAACTCCCCATGGGAGCCTTTACGCAGCCCCACATGCAACTGGACTCTCTGTGTTCGCTCTTTCTGAACAACCCTAAATACATGCCTACCCAGAATCTGAGAGGAATTGAAAATATGACCCCAGAAATCACGTACAGAGCCCCTTTCGCTCATCAAAAATTGCCCCCCAAGGAAGCCTTTGGGTACAACAGAACTTCCGAGGCGAGCCTTTATGCAACCCCACATGCAACTGCACTCTCTGTGTTCGCTCTTTCTTAAAAACCTTAAATATCTCCCTTCCTGGAATCTGAGAGGTATTGAAAATAGGACCCCAGAAACGGCGTACAGAGCCTCTTTCGCTCATCAAAAATTGCCCCCAAAGGAAGCCTTTGGGTACAACTGAACTCCCCAGGGGAGCCTTCACGCAGCCCCACATACAACTGGACTCTCTCTGTTCACTCTTTCTGAACAACCCTAAATATCTCCCTACCGTAATCTGACAGGAATTTAAAATTGGTCCCCGGAAAATGCATACAAAGCCCCTTTTGCCCATCAAAAATTGCCACCAATGGAAGCGTTTGGGTACAACTAAACTCCCCAGGGGAGCCTTTACGCAGCCCCACATGCAACTGGATCTCTTTGTTCGCTCTTTCTTAAAAACCTTAAATATCTCCCTACCTAGAATGTGACAGGAATTGAAAATAGGACCCCAGAAACCACGTACAGAGCCCCTTTCGCTCATCAAAAATTGCCCCCAAAGGAAGCCTATGGGTACAACTGAACTCCCCAGGGGAGCCTTTGTGCAGCCCCACATGCAACTGGACTCTCTGTGTTCGCTCTTTCTGAACAACCCTAAATACATCCCTACCCGGAATCTGAGAGGAATTTAAAATAGGTCCCCGGAAAACGCATACAAAGCCCCTTTCACCCATCAAAAATCGCCCACAAAGGAAGCCTTTGGGTACAACAGAACTCCCCAGGGGAGCCTGTACGCAGCCCAACATTGAACTGGACTATCTGTGATCGCTCTTTCTAAAAACCCTAAACACATCCCTTCCCGGAATCTGAGTGGAATTTAAAATAGGACCCCAGAAATGGCGTATAGAGCCCCTTTCTCCCAACAAAAACTGCCCCCAAAGGAAGCCTTTGGGTACAACTGAACTCCCCAGGGGAGCCTTCACGCAGCCCCACAAGCAACTGGACTCTCTGTGTTCGCTCTTTCTGAACAACCCTAAATATCTCACTACCCGGAATCTGAGAGGAATTTAAAATAGGTCCCCGGAAAACGCATAACAAGCCCCTTTCACCCAACAAAAATTGCCCCCAAAGGAAGCCTTTGGGTACAACAGAACTCCCCAGCGGAGCCTTTACGCAGCCCCACATGCAACTGGACTCTCTGTGTTCGCTCTTTCTGAAAAACCATAAATACATCCCTTCACGGAATCTGAGAGGAATTTAAAAGAGGACCCCAGAAAAGGCGTACAGAGCCCCTTTCGCCCATCAAACATTGCCCCCACTGGAAGCCTTTGGGTACAACTGAACTCCCCAGCGGAGACTTTACGCAGCCACACATGCAACTGGACTCTCTGTGTTCGCTCTTTCTGAACAACCCTAAATATATCCCTACGCGGAATCTCAGAGGAAATTAAAATAGGACCCCAGAAATCGCATACAAAGCCCCTTTCACCCATCAAAAATTGCCCCCAAAGGAAGCCTTTGGGTACAACTGAACTCCCCAGGGGAGCCTGCACGCAGCCCCACATGCAACTGGACTCTCTGTGTTCACTCTTTCTGAACAACCCTAAATATCTCCCTACCCGGAATCTGAGAGGAACTGAAAATAGGACACAAGAAATCGCGTACAAAGCCCCTTTCGCCGATGAAAAATTGCCCCCAAAGGAAGCCTTTGGATACAAGTGAACTCCCCAGGGGAGCCTTCACGCAGCCCCACATGCAACTGGACTCTCTGTGTTCGCTCTTTCTGAACAAACCTAAATACATCCGTATGCGGAATCTCAGAGGAATTTAAAATAGGACCCCAGAAAACGCATACAAAGCCCCTTTCACCCATCAAAAATTGCCCCCAAAGGAAGGCTTTGGGTACAACTGAACTCCCCAGGTGAGCCTTCACGCAGCCCCACATGCAACTGGACTCTCTGTGTTCGCTCTTTCTGAAAAAACCTAAACACATCCCTACCTGGAATCTGAGAGTAATTTAAAATAGGACCCCGGAAAACTTGTACAGCGCCCCTTTCACCCATCAAAAATTACCCCCAAAGGAATCCTTTGGGTACAACTGAATTCCTCAGGGGAGACTTTACGCAGCCCCACATGCAACTGGACTCTCTGTGTTCGCTCTTTCTGAACAACCCTAAATAAATCCCTACCCGGAATCTGAGACGAATTTAAAATAGGTCCCCGGAAAACACATACAAAGCCCCTTTCACCCATCAAAAATTGCCCCCGAAGGAAGCCTTTGGGTACAACTGAACTCCCCAGGGGAGCCTTTACGCAGACCCACATGCAAGTGGATTCTCTGTGTTCGGTCTTTCTGAACAACCCTAAATACATCCCTTTCCGGAATGTAAGAGGAATTGAAAATAGCACCCCGGAAAATGCGTACAGAGGCCCTTTCACCCATCAAAAATTGCCCCCAAAGGAAGCCTTACGGTACAACTGAACTCCCCAGGGGAGCCTTTGTGCAGCCCCACATGGAATTGGACTCTCTGTGTTCGCTCTTTCTGAACAACCCTAAATATCTCCCTACCCGGAATCTGACAGGAATTTAAAATAGGTCCCCGGAAGACGCATACAAAGCCCCTTTCACCCGTCAACAATTGACCCCAAAGGAAGCCTTTGGGTACAACTGAACTCCCCAGGGGAGCCTTCACGCAGTTCCACATGCAACTGGACTCTTTGTGTTTGTTCTTTCTGAACAACCCTAAATACATCCCTACCCGGAATCTGAGAGGAATTGAAAATAGCACTCTGGAAAACGCGTATAGAGCCCCTTTCACACATAAAAATTGCCCTCAAAGGAAGCCTTTGGGTACAACAGAACTCCCCAGCGGAGCCTTTACGCAGCCCCACATGCAACTGGACTCTCTGTGTTCGCTCTTTCTGAAAAACCGTAAATACATCCCTTCCCGGAATCTGAGAGGAATTTAAAAGAGGACCCCAGAAAAGGCGTACAGAGCCCCTTTCGCCCATCAAAAATTGCCCCCACTGGAAGCCTTTGGGTACAACTGAACTCCCCAGCGGAGCCTTTACGCAGCCCCACATGCAACTGGACTCTCTGTGTTCGCTCTTCCTGAACAACCCTAAATACATGCCTAACCAGAATCTGAGAAGAATTGACAATATGACCCCAGAAATCACGTGCAGAGCACCTTTCACCCATAAAAAATTAACCTGAAAGGAGGCCTTTGGGTACAAGTGAACTCCCCACGGGAGCCTTTGCGCAGCACCACATAGAACAGGACTCACTGTGTTCGCTCTTTCTGAACAACCCTAAATATCTCCCTACCCGGAACATGAGAGGAACTGAAAATTGGACACAAGAAATCGCGTACAGAGCGCCTTTTGACCATCAAAAATTGCCCCCAAAGGAAGCCTTTGGGTACAACAGAACTCCCCAGGGGAGCCTTCACGCAGCCCCACAAGCAACTGGACTCTCTTTGTTCGCTCTTTCTAAAAACCCTAAACACATCCCTACATGGAATCTGAGAGGAATTGAAAATAGCACACCGGAAAAAGCGTACAGAGCCCCTTTCGCCCATCAAAAATTGCCCCCAAAGGAAGCCTTTGGGTACAACAGAACTCCCCAGCGGAGCCTTTACGCAGCCCCACAGGCACCTGAACTCTATGTGTTCACTCTTTCTGAACAACCCTAAATACATCCCTACACGGAATCTCAGAGGAATTTAAAATAGGACCCCAGAAATCGCGTACAAAGCCTATTTTGCCCATCAAAAATTGCCCCCAAAGGAAGCCTTTGGGTACAACTGAACTCCCCAGGGGAGCCTTCACGCAGCCCCAAAAGCAACTGGACTCTCTGTGTTCGCTCTTTCTGAACAACCTTAAATATCTCCCTACCCGGAATCTGAGAGGAATTTAAAATAGGACCCCAGAAATCGCGTACAAACACCCTTTTACCCATCAAAAATTGCCCTTAAAGGAAGCTTTTGGGTACAACTGAACTCCCCAGGGTAGCCTTCACGCAGCCCCACATGCAACTGGACTCTCTGTGTTCGCTCTTTCTGAACAACCCTAAATACATCCCTTCCCGGAATCTGAGAGGAATTGAAAATAGCACCCCGGAAAACGCGTACAGAGCCACTTTCATACATAAAAATTGCCCCCGAAGGAAGCATTAGGGTACAACTGCACTCCTCATGGGAGCTTTTACGCAGCCCCACATGCAACTGGACTCTCTGTGTTCGCTCTTTCTGAACAACCCTAAATACATGCCTACCCAGAATCTGAGAGGAATTGAAAATATGACCCCAGAAATCACGTACAGAGCCCCTTTCACCAATCAAAAATTGACCTGAAAGGAAGCCTTTGGGTACAACTGAACTCCCCAGGGAAGCCTTTATGCAGCCCAACATGCAACTGCACTCTCTGTGTTCGCTCTTTCTGAACAACACTAAATATCTCCCTTCCGGGAATTAGAGAGGAATTGAAAATATGACCCCAGAAATCACGTACAGAGCCCCTTTCACCCATCAAAAATTGCCCTTAAAGGAAGCCTTTGGGTACAACTGAACTTCCCAGGGGAGCCTTCACGCAGCCCCACATGCAACTGGACTCTCCGTGTTCGCTCTTTCTGAACAACCCTAAATATCTCCCTACCAGAAATCTGAGAGTAACTGAAAATAGGACACCTGAAATCGTGTACAAAGCCCCTTTCGCCCATCAAAAATTGCCCTTAAAGGAAGATTTGGGGACAACTGAACTCCCCAGGGGAGCCTTTGTGCAGCCCCACATGCAACTGGACTCTCTGTTCGCTCTTTCTGAACAACCCTAAATATCTCCCTACCCGGAATCTGAGAGGAATTGAAAATAGGACCCCAGAAATCGCATACAAAGCCCCTTTCACCCATCAAAAATTGCCCCCAAATAAGCCTGTGGGTACAGCTGAACTCCCCATGGGAGCCTTTACGCAGCCCCACATGCAACTGGACTCTCTGTGTTCGCTCTTTCTGAACAACCCTAAATACATGCCTACCCAGAATCTGAGAGGAATTGAAAATATGACCCCAGAAATCACGTACAGAGCCCCTTTGGCCCTTCAAAAATTGCCCCCCAAGGAAGCCTTTGGGTACAACAGAACTTCCGAGGCGAGCCTTTACGCAACCCCACATGCAACTGCACTCTCTGTGTTCGCTCTTTCTTAAAAACCTTAAATATCTCCCTTCCTGGAATCTGAGAGGTATTGAAAATAGGACCCCAGAAACGGCGTACAGAGCCTCTTTCGCTCATCAAAAATTGCCCCCAAAGGAAGCCTTTGGGTACAACTGAACTCCCCAGGGGAGCCTTCACGCAGCCCCACATACAACTGGACTCTCTCTGTTCGCTCTTTCTGAACAACCCTAAATATCTCCCTACCGTAATCTGACAGGAATTTAAAATTGGTCCCCGGAAAATGCATACAAAGCCCCTTTTGCCCATCAAAAATTGCCACCAATGGAAGCGTTTGGGTACAACTAAACTCCCCAGGGGAGCCTTTACGCAGCCCCACATGCAACTGGACTCTCTGTGTTCGCTCTTTCTGAACAACCCTAAATACATCCCTACCCGGAATCTGAGAGGAATTTAAAATAGGTCCCCGGAAAACGCATACAAAGCCCCTTTCACCCATCAAAAATCGCCCACAAAGGAAGCCTTTGGGTACAACAGAACTCCCCAGGGGAGCCTGTACGCAGCCCAACATTGAACTGGACTATCTGTGATCGCTCTTTCTAAAAACCCTAAACACATCCCTTCCCGGAATCGGAGTGGAATTTAAAATAGGACCCCAGAAATGGCGTATAGAGCCCCTTTCTCCCAACAAAAACTGCCCCCAAAGGAAGCCTTTGGGTACAACTGAACTCCCCAGGGGAGCCTTCACGCAGCCCCACAAGCAACTGGACTCTCTGTGTTCGCTCTTTCTGAACAACCCTAAATATCTCCCTACCCGGAATCTGAGAGGAATTTAAAATAGGTCCCCGGAAAACGCATAACAAGCCCCTTTCACCCATCAAAAATTGCCCCCAAAGGAAGCCTTTGGGTACAACAGAACTCCCCAGCGGAGCCTTTACGCAGCCCCACATGCAACTGGACTCTCTGTGTTCGCTCTTTCTGAAAAACAATAAATACATCCCTTCCCGGAATCTGAGAGGAATTTAAAAGAGGACCCCAGAAAAGGCGTACAGGGCCCCTTTCGCCCATCAAACATTGCCCCCACTGGAAGCCTTTGGGTACAACTGAACTCCCCAGCGGAGACTTTACGCAGCCACACATGCAACTGGACTCTCTGTGTTCGCTCTTTCTGAACAACCCTAAATATATCCCTACGCGGAATCTCAGAGGAAATTAAAATAGGACCCCAGAAATCGCATACAAAGCCCCTTTCACCCATCAAAAATTGCCCCCAAAGGAAGCCTTTGGGTACAACTGAACTCCCCAGGGGAGCCTGCACGCAGCCCCACATGCAACTGGACTCGCTGTGTTCACTCTTTCTGAACAACCCTAAATATCTCCCTACGTGGAATCTGAGAGGAACTGAAAATAGGACACAAGAAATCGCGTACAAAGCCCCTTTCGCCGATGAAAAATTGCCCCCAAAGGAAGCCTTTGGATACAAGTGAACTCCCCAGGGGAGCCTTCACGCAGCCCCACATGCAACTGGACTCTCTGTGTTCGCTCTTTCTGAACAACCCTAAATACATCCGTACGCGGAATCTCAGAGGAATTTAAAATAGGACCCCAGAAAACGCATACAAAGCCCCTTTCACCCATCAAAAATTGCCCCCAAAGGAAGGCTTTGGGTACAACTGAACTCCCCAGGTGAGCCTTCACGCAGCCCCACAAGCAACTGGACTCTCTGTGTTCGCTCTTTCTGAAAAAACCTAAACACATCCCTACCTTGAATCTGAGAGTAATTTAAAATAGGTCCCCGGAAAACACATACAAAGCCCCTTTCACCCATCAAAAATTGCCCCCGAAGGAAGCCTTTGGGTACAACTGAACTCCCCAGGGGAGCCTTTACGCAGACCCACATGCAAGTGGATTCTCTGTGTTCGGTCTTTCTGAACAACCCTAAATACATCCCTTTCCGGAATGTAAGAGGAATTGAAAATAGCACCCCGGAAAATGCGTACAGAGGCCCTTTCACCCATCAAAAATTGCCCCCAAAGGAAGCCTTACGGTACAACTGAACTCCCCAGGGGAGCCTTTGTGCAGCCCCACATGGAATTGGACTCTCTGTGTTCGCTCTTTCTGAACAACCCTAAATATCTCCCTACCCGGAATCTGACAGGAATTTAAAATAGGTCCCCGGAAGACGCATACAAAGCCCCTTTCACCCGTCAACAATTGACCCCCACTGGAAGCCTTTGGGTACAACTGAACTCCCCAGGGGAGCCTTCACGCAGTTCCACATGCAACTGGACTCTTTGTGTTTGTTCTTTCTGAACAACCCTAAATACATCCCTACCCGGAATCTGAGAGGAATTGAAAATAGCACTCTGGAAAACGCGTATAGAGCCCCTTTCACACATAAAAATTGCCCTCAAAGGAAGCCTTTGGGTACAACAGAACTCCCCAGCGGAGCCTTTACGCAGCCCCACATGCAACTGGACTCTCTGTGTTCGCTCTTTCTGAAAAACCATAAATACATCCCTTCCCGGAATCTGAGAGGAATTTAAAAGAGGACCCCAGAAAAGGCGTACAGAGCCCCTTTCGCCCATCAAAAATTGCCCCCACTGGAAGCCTTTGGGTACAACTGAACTCCCCAGCGGAGCCTGCACGCAGCCCCACATGCAACTGGACTCTCTGTGTTCGCTCTTCCTGAACAACCCTAAATACATGCCTAACCAGAATCTGAGAAGAATTGACAATATGACCCCAGAAATCACGTGCAGAGCACCTTTCACCCATAAAAAATTAACCTGAAAGGAGGCCTTTGGGTACAAGTGAACTCCCCACGGGAGCCTTTGCGCAGCCCCACATAGAACAGGACTCACTGTGTTCGCTCTTTCTGAACAACCCTAAATATCTCCCTACCCGGAACATGAGAGGAACTGAAAATTGGACACAAGAAATCGCGTACAGAGCGCCTTTTGACCATCAAAAATTGCCCCCAAAGGAAGCCTTTGGGTACAGCTGAACTCCCCAGGGGAGCCTTCACGCAGCCCCACAAGCAACTGGACTCTCTGTGTTCGCTCTTTCTAAAAACCCTAAAAACATCCCTACATGGAATCTGAGAGGAATTGAAAATAGCACACCGGAAAAAGCGTACAGAGCCCCTTTCGCCCATCAAAACTTGCCCCCAAAGGAAGCCTTTGGGTACAACTGAATTCCTCAGGGGAGCCTTTACGCAGCCCCACATGCAACTGGATTCTCTGTGTTCGCTCTTTCTGAACAACCCTAAATACATTCCTAACCAGTATTTGAGAGGAATTGAAAATATGACCCCAGAAACCACGTACAGAGCCCCTTTCGCCCATCAAGAATTGCCCCCAAAGGAAGCCTTTGGGTACAACAGAACTCCCCAGGGGAGCCTTTACGCAGCCCCACATGCAACTGGACTCTCTGTGTTTGCTCTTTCTGAACAACCCTAATTATCTCCCTACCCGGAATCTGAGAAGAATTGAAAATAGGACCCCGGAAAACGCATACAAAGCCCCTTTCATCCATCAAAAATTGCCCCCAAAGGAAGACTTTAGGTACAACTGAACTCCCCAGGGGAGCCTTTACGCAGCCCCACATGCAACTGGATAATCTGTGTTCGCTCTTTCTGAACAACCCTAAATACATCCCTTTCCGGAATGTAAGAGGAATTGAAAATAGCACCCCGGAAAATGCGTACAAAT
Source organism: Mergus octosetaceus (assembly GCA_036873955.1). NCBI lineage: Eukaryota > Metazoa > Chordata > Aves > Anseriformes > Anatidae > Mergus > Mergus octosetaceus. The sequence continues at coordinate 480,827 of CM072311.1, forward strand.
CCACTTTCACCCATCAAAAATTGACCACAAAGGAAGCCTGTGGGTACAACTAAATTTCCCAGGGGAGACTTTACGCAGCCCCACATGCAACTGGACTCTCTGTGTTCGCTCTTTCTGAACAACCCTTAATACATCCCTACCCGGAATCTGAGAGGAATTTAAAATAGGTCCCCGGAAAACGCATACAAAGCCCCTTTCACCCATCAAAAATTGCCCCCAAAGGAAGCCGTTGGGTACAACTGAACTCCCCAGGGGAGCCTTTACGCAGCCCCACATGCAACTGGATAATCTGTGTTCGCTCTTTCTGAACAACCCTAAATACATCCCTTTCCGGAATGTAAGAGGAATTGAAAATAGCACCCCGGAAAATGCGTACAGAGGCCCTTTCACCCATCAAAAATTGCCACCTAAGGAAGCCTTAGGGTACAACTGAACTCGCCAGGGGAGCCTTTACACAGCACCACATGCAACTGGACTCTCTGTGTTCGCTCTTTCTGAACAACCCTAAATATCTCCCTACCCGGAATCTGAGAGGAACTGAAAATAGGACACCAGAAATCACGTACAAATCCACTTTCACCCATCAAAAATTGCCAACAAAAGAAGCCTTTGGGTACAACTGAACTCCCCAGGGGAGCCTTTGTGCTGCCCCACATGCAACAGGACGCACTGTGTTCGCTCTTTCTGAACAACCCTAAATACATCCCTACCCGGAATCTGAGAGGAATTTAAAATAGGTCCCCGGAAAACGCATACAAAGCCCCTTTCACCCATCAAAAATTGCCCCCAAAGGAAGCCTTTGGGTACAACTGCACTCCACAGGGGAGCCTTTACGCAGCCCCACATGCAACTGGATAATCTGTGTTCGCTCTTTCTGAACAACCCTAAATACATCCCTTTCCGGAATGTAAGAGGAATTGAAAATAGCACCCCGGAAAACGCGTACAGAGCCCCTTTCACCCATCAAAAATTGACCCCAAAGGAAACCTTTGGGTACAACTGAACTCCCCAGGGGAGCCTTTACGCAGCCCCACATGCAACTGGACTCTCTGTGTTCGCTCTTTCTTAAAAACCTTATATATCTCCCTATCTGGAATCTGAGAGGAATTGAAAATAGGACCCCAGAAAACGTGTACAGAGCCCCTTTAACCCATCAAAAATTGACCCCAAAGGAAGCCTTTGGGTACAACTAAATTCCCCAGGGAAGCCTTCACGCAGCCCCACATGCAACAGGACTCACTGTGTTCGCTCTTTCTGAACAACCCTAAATACATCCCTTTCCGGAATGTAAGAGGAATTGAAAATAGCACCCCAGAAAATGCGTACAAATCCACTTTCACCCATCAAAAATTGACCACAAAGGAAGCCTTTGGGTACAACTAAATTCCCCAGGGGAGCCTTTACGCAGCCCCACATGCAACTGGACTCACTCTGTTCGCTCTTTCTTAAAAACCCTAAATACATCTGTTCCCGGAATCTGAGAGGAATTTAAAATAGGTCCCCGGAAACCGCATACAAAGCCCCTTTCACCCATCAAAAATTGCCCCCAAAGGAAGCCTTCGGGTACAACTGAACTCCCCAGGGGAGCCTTTACGCAGCCCCACATGCAACTGGATAATCTGTGTTCGCTCTTTCTGAACAACCCTAAATACATCCCTTTCCGGAATGTAAGAGGAATTGAAAATAGCACCCCGGAAAATGCGTACAGAGCCCCTTTCACCCATCAAAAATTGCCCCCAAAGTAAGCCTTAGGGTACAACTGAACTCGCCAGGGGAGCCTTTACACAGCACCACATGCAACTGGACTCTCTGTGTTCGCTCTTTCTGAACAACCCTAAATATCTCCCTACCCGGAATCTGAGAGGAACTGAAAATAGGACACCAGAAATCGCGTACAAATCCACTTTCACCCATCAAAAATTGCCCCCAGAAGAAGCCTTTGGGTACAACTGAACTCCCCAGGGGAGCCTTTGTGCTGCCCCACATGCAACAGGACTCACTGTGTTCGCTCTTTCTGAACAACCTTAAATACATCCCTACCCGGAATCTGAGAGGAATTTAAAATAGGTCCCCGGAAAACGCATACAAAGCCCCTTTCACCCATCAAAAATTGCCCCCAAAGGAAGCCTTAGGGTACAACTGAACTCCCCAGGGGAGCCTTTACGCAGCCCCACATGCAACTGGATAATCTGTGTTCGCTCTTTCTGAACAACCCTAAATACATCCCTTTCCGGAATGTAAGAGGAATTGAAAAAAGCACCCCGGAAAACGCGTACAGAGCCCCTTTCACCCATCAAAAATTGCCCCCAAAGGAAGCCTTAGGGTACAACTGAACTCCCCAGGGGAGCCTTCACGCAATTCCACATGCAACTGGACTCTCTGTGTTCGCTCTTTCTGAACAACCATAATTATCTCCCTACCCGGAATCTGACAGGAATTGAAAATAGGTCCCCGGAAAACGCATACAAAACCCCTTTCACCCATCAAAAATTGCCCCAAAAGGAAGCCTTTGTTTACAACTGAACTCCCCAGGGGAGCCTTCACGCAGGCCCACAAGCAACTGGACTCTCTGTGTTCGCTCTTTCTAAAAACCCTAAACACATCCCTTCCCGGAATCTGAGTGGAATTTAAAATAGGTCCCCAGAAACGGTGTACAGAGCCCCTTTCGCCCATCAAAAATTGCCACCTAAGGAAGCCTTTCGGTACAACTGAACTTGCCAGGGGAGCTTTTACGCAGGACCACATGCAACTGGACTCTCTGTGTTTGCTCTTTCTGAACAACCCTAAATATCTCCCTACACGGAATCTCAGAGGAATTTAAAATAGGTCCCCGGAAGACGCATACAAAGCCCCTTTCGCCCATCAAAAATTGACCCCAAAGGAAGCCTTTGGGTACAACTGAACTCCCCAGGGGAGCATTTACACAGCACCACATGCAACTGCACTCTCTGTGTTCGCTCTTTCTGAACAAACCTAAATATCTCCCTATCTGGAATCTGAGAGGAATTGAAAATAGGACCCCAGAAAACGTGTACAGAGCCCCTTTAACCCATCAAAAATTGACCCCAAAGGAATCCTTTGGGTACAACTGATATCCCCAGGGGAGCCTTCACGCAGCCCCACATGCAACTCGACCCTCTGTGTTCGCTCTTTCTGAACAACCCTAAATACATCCCTACCCGGAATCTGAGAGGAATTGAAAATACCACCCCGGAAAACGCGTACAGAGCCCCTTTCACGCACAAAAATTGACCCCAAAGGAAGCCTTAAGTTACAACTGAACTCCTCATGGGAGCCTTTACGCAGCTCCACATGCAACTGGACTCTCTGTGTTCGCTCTTTCTGAACAACCCTTAATACATCCCTACCCGGAATCTGAGAGGAATTTAAAATAGGTCCCCGGAAAACGCATACAAAGCCCCTTTCACCCATCAAAAATTGCCCCCAAAGGAAGCCGTTGGGTACAACTGAACTCCCCAGGGGAGCCTTTACGCAGCCTCACATGCAACTGGATAATCTGTGTTCGCTCTTTCTGAACAACCCTAAATACATCCCTTTCCGGAATGTAAGAGGAATTGAAAATAGCACCCCGGAAAATGCGTACAGAGGCCCTTTCACCCATCAAAAATTGCCACCTAAGGAAGCCTTAGGGTACAACTGAACTCGCCAGGGGAGCCTTTACACAGCACCACATGCAACTGGACTCTCTGTGTTCGCTCTTTCTGAACAACCCTAAATATCTCCCTACCCGGAATCTGAGAGGAACTGAAAATAGGACACCAGAAATCACGTACAAATCCACTTTCACCCATCAAAAATTGCCAACAAAAGAAGCCTTTGGGTACAACTGAACTCCCCAGGGGAGCCTTTGTGCTGCCCCACATGCAACAGGACGCACTGTGTTCGCTCTTTCTGAACAACCCTAAATACATCCCTACCCGGAATCTGAGAGGAATTTAAAATAGGTCCCCGGAAAACGCATACAAAGCCCCTTTCACCCATCAAAAATTGCCCCCAAAGGAAGCCTTTGGGTACAACTGCACTCCACAGGGGAGCCTTTACGCAGCCCCACATGCAACTGGATAATCTGTGTTCGCTCTTTCTGAACAACCCTAAATACATCCCTTTCCGGAATGTAAGAGGAATTGAAAATAGCACCCCGGAAAACGCGTACAGAGCCCCTTTCACCCATCAAAAATTGACCCCAAAGGAAACCTTTGGGTACAACTGAACTCCCCAGGGGAGCCTTTACGCAGCCCCACATGCAACTGGACTCTCTGTGTTCGCTCTTTCTTAAAAACCTTATATATCTCCCTATCTGGAATCTGAGAGGAATTGAAAATAGGACCCCAGAAAACGTGTACAGAGCCCCTTTAACCCATCAAAAATTGACCCCAAAGGAAGCCTTTGGGTACAACTAAATTCCCCAGGGAAGCCTTCACGCAGCCCCACATGCAACAGGACTCACTGTGTTCGCTCTTTCTGAACAACCCTAAATACATCCCTTTCCGGAATGTAAGAGGAATTGAAAATAGCACCCCAGAAAATGCGTACAAATCCACTTTCACCCATCAAAAATTGACCACAAAGGAAGCCTTTGGGTACAACTAAATTCCCCAGGGGAGCCTTTACGCAGCCCCACATGCAACTGGACTCACTCTGTTCGCTCTTTCTTAAAAACCCTAAATACATCTGTTCCCGGAATCTGAGAGGAATTTAAAATAGGTCCCCGGAAACCGCATACAAAGCCCCTTTCACCCATCAAAAATTGCCCCCAAAGGAAGCCTTCGGGTACAACTGAACTCCCCAGGGGAGCCTTTACGCAGCCCCACATGCAACTGGATAATCTGTGTTCGCTCTTTCTGAACAACCCTAAATACATCCCTTTCCGGAATGTAAGAGGAATTGAAAATAGCACCCCGGAAAATGCGTACAGAGCCCCTTTCACCCATCAAAAATTGCCCCCAAAGTAAGCCTTAGGGTACAACTGAACTCGCCAGGGGAGCCTTTACACAGCACCACATGCAACTGGACTCTCTGTGTTCGCTCTTTCTGAACAACCCTAAATATCTCCCTACCCGGAATCTGAGAGGAACTGAAAATAGGACACCAGAAATCGCGTACAAATCCACTTTCACCCATCAAAAATTGCCCCCAGAAGAAGCCTTTGGGTACAACTGAACTCCCCAGGGGAGCCTTTGTGCTGCCCCACATGCAACAGGACTCACTGTGTTCGCTCTTTCTGAACAACCTTAAATACATCCCTACCCGGAATCTGAGAGGAATTTAAAATAGGTCCCCGGAAAACGCATACAAAGCCCCTTTCACCCATCAAAAATTGCCCCCAAAGGAAGCCTTAGGGTACAACTGAACTCCCCAGGGGAGCCTTTACGCAGCCCCACATGCAACTGGATAATCTGTGTTCGCTCTTTCTGAACAACCCTAAATACATCCCTTTCCGGAATGTAAGAGGAATTGAAAAAAGCACCCCGGAAAACGCGTACAGAGCCCCTTTCACCCATCAAAAATTGCCCCCAAAGGAAGCCTTAGGGTACAACTGAACTCCCCAGGGGAGCCTTCACGCAATTCCACATGCAACTGGACTCTCTGTGTTCGCTCTTTCTGAACAACCATAATTATCTCCCTACCCGGAATCTGACAGGAATTGAAAATAGGTCCCCGGAAAACGCATACAAAACCCCTTTCACCCATCAAAAATTGCCCCAAAAGGAAGCCTTTGTTTACAACTGAACTCCCCAGGGGAGCCTTCACGCAGGCCCACAAGCAACTGGACTCTCTGTGTTCGCTCTTTCTAAAAACCCTAAACACATCCCTTCCCGGAATCTGAGTGGAATTTAAAATAGGTCCCCAGAAACGGTGTACAGAGCCCCTTTCGCCCATCAAAAATTGCCACCTAAGGAAGCCTTTCGGTACAACTGAACTTGCCAGGGGAGCTTTTACGCAGGACCACATGCAACTGGACTCTCTGTGTTTGCTCTTTCTGAACAACCCTAAATATCTCCCTACACGGAATCTCAGAGGAATTTAAAATAGGTCCCCGGAAGACGCATACAAAGCCCCTTTCGCCCATCAAAAATTGACCCCAAAGGAAGCCTTTGGGTACAACTGAACTCCCCAGGGGAGCATTTACACAGCACCACATGCAACTGCACTCTCTGTGTTCGCTCTTTCTGAACAAACCTAAATATCTCCCTATCTGGAATCTGAGAGGAATTGAAAATAGGACCCCAGAAAACGTGTACAGAGCCCCTTTAACCCATCAAAAATTGACCCCAAAGGAATCCTTTGGGTACAACTGATATCCCCAGGGGAGCCTTCACGCAGCCCCACATGCAACTCGACCCTCTGTGTTCGCTCTTTCTGAACAACCCTAAATACATCCCTTTCCGGAATGTAAGAGGAATTGAAAATAGCACCCCGGAAAACGCGTACAGAGCCCCTTTCACGCACAAAAATTGACCCCAAAGGAAGCCTTAAGTTACAACTGAACTCCTCATGGGAGCCTTTACGCAGCTCCACATGCAACTGGACTCTCTGTGTTCGCTCTTTCTGAACAACCCTAAATACATGCCTAACCAGAATCTGAGAGGAATTGAAAATATGACCCCAGAAATCACGTACAAAGCCCCTTTCACCCACCAAAAATTGACCCCAAAGGAAGCCTTTGGGTACAACTTAACTCCCCAGGGGAGCCTTTACGAAGCCCCACATGGAACTGGACACTCTGTGTTCGCTTTTTCTGAACAACACTATATATCTCCCTACCCGGAATTAGAGAGGAATTTAAAAGAGGACCCCAGAAACGGCGTACAGAGCCCCTTTCGCCCATCAAAATTTGCTCCCAAATAACCCTTTGGGTACAAATGAACTCCCCAGGGGAGCCTTTACGCAGCCCCACATGTAACCTGACTCTCTGTGTTCGCTCTTTCTTAAAAACCCTAAATACATCGGTTCCCGGAATCTGAGAGGAATTTAAAATAGGACCCCAGAAATTGCGTACAGAGCCCCTTTCGCCCATCAAAAATTGCCCCCATAGGAAGACTTTGGGTACAACTGAACTCCCCAGGGGAGCCTTTACGCAACCCCACATGCAAATGGACTGTGTTCGTTCTTTCTTAAAAACCTTAAATATCTCCCTACTTGGAATCTGAGAGGAATTGAAAATAGGACCCCAGAAACCGCGTACAGAGCCTCTTACGCTCATCAAAAATTGCCCCCAAAGGAAGCCGTTGGGTACAACTGAACTCCCCAGGGGATCCTTTACGCAGCCCCACATGCAACTGGATAATCTGTGTTCGCTCTTTCTGAACAACCCTAAATACATACCTACATGGAATCTGAGAGGAATTGAAAATAGCACCCCGGAAAACGCGTACAGAGCCCCTGTCATTCATAAAAATTGCCCCCAGAGGAAGCCTTTGGGTACAACTGAACTCCCCAGGGGAGCCTTCACGCAGCCCCACATGCAACTGGATCTCTTTGTTCGCTCTTTCTTAAAAACGTTAAATATCTCCCTACCTAGAATGTGACAGGAATTGAAAATAGGACCCCAGAAACCACGTACAGAGCCCCTTTCGCTCATCAAAAATTGCCCCCAAAGGAAGCCTTTCGGTACAACTGAACTCCCCAGGGGAGCCTTTGTGCAGCCCCATATGCAACTGGACTCTCTGTGTTCGCTCTTCCTGAACAACCCTAAATACATGCCTAACCAGAATCTGAGAGGAATTGAAAATATGACCCCAGAAACCGTGTACAGAGCCCCTTTCACCCATCAAATATTGCCCACAAAGGAAGCCTTCGGGTACAAGTGAAATCCCCAGGGGAGCCTTCACGCAGCCCCACATGCAACTGGACTCTCTTTGTTCGCTCTTTCTGAAAAACACTAAATACATCCCTACCTGGAATCTGAGAGTAATTTAAAATAGGACCCCGGAAAACGTGTACAGAGCCCCTTTCACCCATCAAAAATTGACCCCAAAGGAAGCCTTAGGGTGCAAATGTACTCGCCATGGGAGCCTTTACGCAGTCCCACATGCAACTGGACTCTCTGTGTTCGCTCTTTCTGAACAACACTAAATATCTCCCTACCTGAAATATCAGAGGAATTGAAAATAGGACCCCAGAAATCGCGTACACAGCCCCTTTCGCTCATCAAAAATTGCCTCCAAAGGTAGCCTTTGGGCACAACTAAACTCCCCAGGGGAGCCTTTGTGCAGCCCCACATGCAACTGGACTCTCTGTGTTCGCTCTTCCTGAACAAGCCTAAATACATCCCTACATGGAATCTGAGAGGAATTGAAAATAGCACCCCGGAAAACGCGTTCAGAGCCTCTTTCATTAATAAAAATTGCCACCAAAGGAAGCCTTAGGTAAACAACTGAACTCCTCATGGGAGCCTTTACGCAGCCCCACATGCAATTGGACTCTCTGTGTTTGCTCTTAAAAACCCTAAATACATGCCTAACCAGAATCTGAGAGGAATTGAAAATAGGTCCCCGGAAAACGCATACAAAGCCCCTTTCACCAATCAAAAATTGACCTGAAAGGAACCCTTTGGGTACAACTGAACTCCACAGGGGAGCCTTTACGCAGCCCCACATGCAACTGGACTCTCTGTGTTCGCTCTTTCTGAACAACACTAAATATCTCCCTACCCAGAAATAGAGAGGAATTGAAAATAGGTCCCCGGAAAATGCATACAAAGCCCCTTTCGCCAATCTAAAATTGCCCCCAAAGGAAGCCTTTGGGTACAACTGAACTCCCCAGGGGAGCCTTTATGCAGCCCCACATGCAATTGGACTCTCTGTTTTCGCTCTTTCTGAACAACCCTAAATATCTCCCTACCCGGAATCTGAGAGGAACTGAAAATAGGACACCAGAAATCGCGTACAAATCCACTTTCACCCATCAAAAATTGACCCCAAAGGAAGCCTTAGGGTACAAATAAATTCCCCAGGGGAGCCTTTACGCAGCCCCACATGCAACTGGACTCTCTGTGTTCGCTCTTTCTGAACAACCCTAAATACATGCCTACCCAGAATCTGAGAGGAATTGAAAATAGTACCCCGGAAAATGCGTACAGAGCCCCTTTCACACATAAAAATTGCCCCCAAAGGAAGCCTTTGGTTACAACTGAACTCCCCAGGGGAGCCTACACACAGCCCCTCATGCAACTGGACTCTCTGTGTTCGCTCTTTCTGAACAACCATAATTATCTTCCTACCCGGAATCTGACAGGAATTGAAAATAGCACCCCGGAAAACATGTACAGAGCCCCTTTCATTCATAAAAATTGCCCCCAAAGGAAGCCTTAGGGTACAACTGAACTCCCCAGGGGAGCCTTCACGCAGTTCCACATGCAACTGGACTCTCTGTGTTCGCTGTTTCTGAACAACCATAATTATCTCCCTACCCGGGATCTGACAGGAATTGAAAATAGGTCCCCGGAAAACGCATACAAAGCCCCTTTCACCCATCAAAAATTGCCCCCAAAGGAAGCCTTTGTTTACAACTGAACTCCCCAGGGAGCCTTCACACAGCCCCACACGCAACAGGACTCTCTGTGTTCGCTCTTTCTGAACAAACCTAAATATCTCCCTACCCGGAATCTGAGAGGAATTGAAAACTGGTCCCTGGAATATGCATACAAAGCCCCTTTTGCCCATCAAAAATTGCTCCCAAAGGAAGACTTTAGGTACAATTGAACTCCCCAGGGTAGCCTTTATGCAGCACCACATGCAACTGGACTCTCTGTGTTCGCTCTTACTTAAAAACCTTAAATATCTCCCTACCTGGAATCTGAGAGGAATTGAAAATAGGACCCCAGAAATCGCGTACAAAGCCCCTTTCGCTCATCAAAAATTGCCCCCAAAGGAAGCCTTTGGGTACAACTGAACTCCCCAGGGGAGCCTTTGTGCTGCCCCACATGCAACTGGACTTTCTGTGTTCGCTCTTTCTGAACAACCCTAAATATCTCCCTACCCGGAATCGGAGAGGAATTGAAAATAGGACCCCGGAAAACGCGTTCAGAGCCTCTTTCATTAATAAAAATTGCCCCCTAAGGAAGCCTTAGGGTACAACTGAACTCCCCAGGGGAGACTTTACGCAGCCCCACATGCAATTGGACTCTCTGTGTTCGCTCTTAAAAACCCTAAATACATGCCTAACCAGAATCTGAGAGGAATTGAAAATAGGTCCCCGGAAAACGCATACAAAGCCCCTTTCACCAATCAAAAATTGACCTGAAAGGAAGCCTTTGGGTACAACTGAACTCCCCAGGGGAGCCTTTATGCAGCCCCACATGCAACTGGACTCTCTGTGTTCGCTCTTTCTGAACAACCCTAAATATCTCCCTACCCGGAATTAGAGAGGAATTTAAAAGAGGACCCCTGAAACGGCGTACAGAGCCCCTTTCGCCCATCAAAATTTGCTCCCAAATAACCCTTTGGGTACAACTGAACTCCCCAGGGGAGCCTTTACGCAGCCCCACATGTAACCTGACTCTCTGTGTTCGCTCTTTCTTAAAAACCCTAAATACATCCGTTCCCGGAATCTGAGAGTAATTTAAAATAGGACCCCAGAAATTGCGTACAGAGCCCCTTTCGCCCATCAAAAATTGCCCCCAGAGGAAGCCTTTGGGTACAACTGAACTCCCCAGGGGAGCCTTCACGCAGCCCCACATGCAACTGGACCTTCTCTGTTCGCTCTTTCTGAGCAACCCTAAATATCTCCCTACCCGGAATCTGACAGGAATTTAAAATAGGTCCCCGGAAAACGCATACAAAGCCCCTTTCACCCATCAAAAATTGCCCCCAAAGGAAGCCTTTGTTTACAACTGAACTCCCCAGGGAGCCTTCACACAGCCCCACACGCAACAGGACTCTCTGTGTTCGCTCTTTCTGAACAAACCTAAATATCTCCCTACCCGGAATCTGAGAGGAATTGAAAACTGGTCCCTGGAATATGCATACAAAGCCCCTTTTGCCCATCAAAAATTGCTCCCAAAGGAAGACTTTAGGTACAATTGAACTCCCCAGGGTAGCCTTTATGCAGCACCACATGCAACTGGACTCTCTGTGTTCGCTCTTACTTAAAAACCTTAAATATCTCCCTACCTGGAATCTGAGAGGAATTGAAAATAGGACCCCAGAAATCGCGTACAAAGCCCCTTTCGCTCATCAAAAATTGCCCCCAAAGGAAGCCTTTGGGTACAACTGAACTCCCCAGGGGAGCCTTTGTGCTGCCCCACATGCAACTGGACTTTCTGTGTTCGCTCTTTCTGAACAACCCTAAATATCTCCCTACCCGGAATCGGAGAGGAATTGAAAATAGGTCCCCGGAAAACGCATACAAAGCCCCTTTCACCAATCAAAAATTTACCTGAAAGGAAGCCTTTGGGTACAACTGAACTCCCCAGGGGAGCCTTTATGCAGCCCCACATGCAACTGGACTCTCTGTGTTCGCTCTTTCTGAACAACCCTAAATATCTCCCTACCCGGAATTAGAGAGGAATTTAAAAGAGGACCCCTGAAACGGCGTACAGAGCCCCTTTCGCCCATCAAAATTTGCTCCCAAATAACCCTTTGGGTACAACTGAACTCCCCAGGGGAGCCTTTACGCAGCCCCACATGTAACCTGACTCTCTGTGTTCGCTCTTTCTTAAAAACCCTAAATACATCCGTTCCCGGAATCTGAGAGTAATTTAAAATAGGACCCCAGAAATTGCGTACAGAACCCCTTTCGCCCATCAAAAATTGCCCCCAGAGGAAGCCTTTGGGTACAACTGAACTCCCCAGGGGAGCCTTCACGCAGCCCCACATGCAACTGGACCTTCTCTGTTCGCTCTTTCTGAGCAACCCTAAATATCTCCCTACCCGGAATCTGACAGGAATTTAAAATAGGTCCCCGGAAAATGCATACAAAGCCCCTTTTGCCCATCAAAAATTGCCCCAGAGGAAGCATTTGGGTACAACTAAACTCCCCAGGGGAGCCTTTACGCAGCCCCACATGCAACTGGATCTCTTTGTTCGCTCTTTCTTAAAAACCTTAAATATCTTCCTACCTAGAATGTGACAGAAATTGAAAATAGGACCACAGAAACCACGAACAGAGCCCCTTTCGCTCATCAAAAATTGCCCCCAAAGGAAGCCTTTGGGTACGACTGAACTCCCCAAGGGAGCTTTTACGCAGCACCACATGCAACTGTACTCTCTGTGTTCGCTCTTTCTGAAAAACCCTAAATACATCCCTACCTGGAATCTGAGAGCAATTTAAAATAGGACCCCGGAAAATGTGTACAGAGCCCCTTTCACCCATCAAACATTGACCCCAAAGGAAGCCAATGGGTACAACTAAATTCCCCAGTGGAGCCTTTACGCAGCCCCACATACAACTGGAATCTCTGTGTTCGCTCTTTCTGAACAACCCTAAATACATCCCTACCCGGAATCTGAGAGGAATTGAAAATAGCACCCCGGAAAACGCGTACAGAGCCCCTTTCACCCATCAAAAATTGCCCCCAAAGGAAGCCTTATGGTACAAATGTACTCGCCATGGGAGCCTTTACGCAGCACCACATGCAACTGGACTCTCTGTGTTTGCTCTTTCTGAACAACCCTAAATATCTCCCTACCCGGAATCTGAGAGTAATTTAAAATAGGTCCCCGGAAGACGCATACAAAGCCCCTTTCACCCATCAAAAATTGCCCCCAAAGGAAGCCTTCGGGTACAACTGAACTCCCCAGGAGAGCCTTCACGCTGTTCCACATGGAACTGGACTCTCTGTGTTCGCTCTTTCTGAACAACCATAATTATCTCCCTACCCAGAATCTGACAGGAATTGAAAATAGGTCCCAGGAAAACGCATAGAAAACCCCTTTCACCCATCAAAAATTGCCCCCAAAGGAAGCCTTTGTTTACAATTGAACTCCCCAGGGAGCCTTCACACAGTCCCACACGCAACAGGACTCTCTGTGTTCGCTCTTTCTGAACAACCCTAAATATCTCCCTACCCGGAATCTGAGAGGAACTGAAAATAGGACACCAGAAATCGCGTACAAATCCCCTTTCACCCATCAAAAATTGACCCCACATGAAGCCTTAGGGTACAACTAAATTCCCCAGGGGAGCCTTTACGCAGCCCCACATGCAACTGGACTCTCTGTGTTCGCTCTTTCTGAACAACCCTAAATATCTCCCTACCCGGAATCTGAGAGTAATTGAAAATAGTACCCCGGAAAATGCGTACAGAGCCCCTTTCACACATAAAAATTGACCCCAAAGGAAGCCTTAGGGTACAACTGAACTCCCCAGGGGAGCCTACAAACAGCCCCACATGCAACTGGACTCTCTGTGTTCGCTCTTTCTGAAAAACCCTAAATACATCCCTACCTGTAATCTGAGAGTAATTTAAAATAGCACCCCGGAAAACGTGTACAGAGCCCCTTTCCCCCATCAAAAATTAACCCCAAAGGAAGCCTTTGGGTACAACTAAATTCCCCAGAAGAGACTTTACGCAGGCCCACATGCAACTTGACTCTCTGTGTTCACTCTTTCTGAACAACCCTGAATACATCCCTACCCGGAATCTGAGAGGAAATTAAAATAGGTCCCCGGAAAACGCATACAAAGCCCCTTTCACCCAACCAAAATTGCCCCCAAAGGAAGCCTTCGGGTACAACTGAACTCCCCAGGGGAGCCTACACGCAGCCCCACATGCAACTGGATTCTCTGTGTTCACTCTTTCTGAACTACCCTAAATACATCCCTTTCCGGAATGTAAGAGGAATTGAAAATAGCACCCCGGAAAACGCGTACAGAGCCCCTTTACCCCTTCAAAAATTGCCCCCAAAGGAAGCCTTTGTTTACAACTGAACTCCCCAGGGAGCCTTCACACAGCCCCACACGCAACAGGACTCTCTGTGTTCGCTCTTTCTGAACAACCCTAAATATCTCCCTACCCGGAATCTGAGAGGAATTGAAAATAGGTCCCTGGAATATGCATACAAAGCCCCTTTTGCCCATCAAAAATTGCTCCCAAAGGAAGACTTCAGGTACAACTGAACTCCCCAGGGGAGCCTTTATGCAGCCCCACATGCAACTGTACTCTCTGTGTTCGCTCTTTCTGAACAATACTAAATATCTCCCTACCCAGAAATAGAGAGGAATTGAAAATAGGACGCCAGAAAACGTGTACAGAGCCCCTTTAACCCATCAAAAATTGACCCCAAAGGAAGCCTTTGGGTCCAACTAAGTTCCCCAGGGGAGCCTTTACGCAGTCCCACATGCAACTGGACTCTCTGTGCTCGCTCTTTCTGAACAACCCTAAATATCTCCCTACACGGAATCTGAGAGGAATTGAAAATACGTCCCCGGAAAATGCATACAAAGCCCCTTTCGCCCATCAAAATTTGCCCCCAATGGAAGCCTTTGGGTACAACTGAACTCCCCATGGGAGACTTTGTGCAGCCCCACATGCAACTGGACTCTCTGTGTTCGCTCTTTCTTAAAAACCTTAAATATCTCCCTACCTGGAATCTGAGAGGAATTGAAAATAGGACCCCAGAAATCGCGTACACAGCCCCTTTCGCTCATCAAAAATTGCCCCCAAAGGAAGCCTTTGGGTACAACTGAACTCCCCAGGGCAGCCTTCAGGCAGCCCCACATGCAACTGGACTCTCTGTGTTCGCTCTTTCTTAAAAACCTTAACTATCTCCCTACCCGGAATTGGAGAGGAATTGAAAATAGGACCCCGGAAAACGTGTACAGAGCCTCTTTCATTAATAAAAATTGCCCCCAAAGGAAGCCTTACGGTACAACTGAACTCCCCAGGGGAGCCTTTACGCAACCCCACATGCAACTGGACTCTCTGTGTTCGCTCTTTCTGAAAAACCCTAAATACATGCCTAACCAGAATCTGAGAGGAATTGAAAATATGTCCCCAGAAAGCGCGTACAGATCCCCTTTCGCCCATCAAAAATTACCACCAAAGGAAGACTTTGGGTACAATTGAACTCCCCAGGTGGGCCTTTACGCAGCACCACATGCAACTGTACTCTCTGTGTTCGCTCTTTCTGAACAACCCTAAATATCTCCTTACCCGGAATCTGAGAGTAACTGAAAATAGGACACCAGAAATCGCGTACAAATCCCCTTTAACCCATCAAAAATTGACCCCAAAGGAAGCCTTAGGTTACAACTTAACTCCCCAGGGGAGCCTTTGTGCAGCCCCACATGCAACTGGACTCTCTGTGTTCGCTTTTTCTGAACAACACTATATATCTTCTTACCCGGAATTAGAGAGGAATTTAAAAGAGGACCCCAGAAACGGCGTACAGAGCCCCTTTCGCCCATCAAAACTTGCTCCCAACTAACCCTTTGGGTACAACTGAACTCCCCAGGGGAGCCTTTACACAGCCCCACATGTAATCTGACTCTCTGTGTTCGCTCTTTCTTAAAAACCCTAAATACATCCGTTCCCGGAATCTGAGAGGAATTTAAAATAGGACCCCAGAAACTGCGTACAGAGCCCCTTTCGCCCTTCAAAAATTGCCCCCATAGGAAGACTTTGGGTACAACTGAACTCCCCAGGGGAGCCTTTACGCAACCCCACATGCAACTGGACTGTATTCGCTCTTTCTTAAAAACCTTAAATATCTCCCTACTTGGAATCTGAGAGGAATTGAAAATAGCACCCTGGAAAATGCGTACAGAGCCCCATTCATTCATAAAAATTGCCCCCAAAGGAAGCCTTAGGGTACAACTGAACTCCCCAGGGGAGCCTTCATGCAGACCCACATGCAACTGGACTCTCTGTGTTCACTCTTTCTAAAAAACGCTAAACACATGCCTAACCAGAATCTGAGAGGAATTGAAAATAGCACCCCAGAAACCGCGTACAGAGCCCATTTCGCCCATCAAAAATTGCCACCTAAGGAAGCCTTTCGGTACAACTGAACTCCCCAAGGGAGCTTTTACGCAGCACCATATGCAACTGGACTCTCTGTGTTCGCTCTTTCTGAACAACCCTAAATATCTCCCTACTAGAAATCTGAGAGTAACTGAAAATAGGACACCAGAAATCGCGTACAAAGCCCCTTTCGCCCATCAAAAATTGCCCCCAAAGGAAGCCTTTGGGTACAACTGAACTCCCCAGGGGAGCCTTTGTGCAGCCCCACATGCAACTGGACTCTCTGTGTTCGCTCTTTCTGAAGAACCCTAAATATATCCCTACACGGAATCTGACAAGAATTGAAAATAGGACCCCGGAAAATGCATACAACGCCCCTTTCACCCATCAAAAATTTCCCCCAAAAGAAGCCTTTGGGTACAACAGAACTCCCCAGGGGAGCCTACACGCAACCCCACATGCAACTGGACTCTCTGTGTTCGCTCTTTCTTAAAAAACTTAAATATCTCCCCTCCTGGAATCTGAGAGGTATTGAAAATAGGACCCCAGAAATGGCGTACAGAGCCTCTTTCGCTCATCAAAAATTGCCCCCAAAGGAAGCCTTTGGGTAAAACTGAACTCCCCAGGGTACCCTTTATGCAGCCGCACATGCAACTGGACTCTCTGTGTTCGCTCTTTCTGAAAAACCCTAAATACATCCCTACCTGAAATCTGAGAGTAATTTAAAATAGGACCCCAGAAAACGTGTACAGAGCCTGTTTCACCCATCAAAAATTGACCCCAAAGGAAGCCTTTGGGTACAACTGAACTCCCCAGGGGAGCCTTTACGCAGCCCCACATGCAACTGGATAATCTGTGTTCGCTCTTTCTGAACAAGACTAAATACATCCCTACCCGGAATCTGAGAGGAATTGAAAATAGCACCCCGGAAAACGCGTATAGAGCCCCTTAAACACATAAAAATTGCCCCCAAAGGAATCCTTATGGTACAAATGTACTCGCCATGGGAGCCTTTACGCAGTTCCACATGCAACTGGACTCTCTGTGTTCGCTCTTTCTGAACAACCCTAAATATCTCCCTACCCGTAATCTGAGAGGAATTGAAAATAGGACCCCGGAAAATGCATACAAAGCCCCTTTCGACCATTTAAAACTGCCCCAGAGGAAGCCTTTGGGTACAAGTGAACTCCCCACGGGAGCCTTTACGCAGCCCCACATGCAACAGGACTCATTGTGTTCGCTCTTTCTTAAAAAACTTAAATATCTGGCCTCCTGGAATCTGAGAGGTATTGAAAATAGGACACCAGAAATCGTGTACAGAGCCGCTTTTACCCATCAAAAATTACCCCCAAAGGAAGCCTTTGGGTACAACTGAACTCCCCAGGGGAGCCTTTGTGCTGCCCCACAAGCAACTGGACTCTCTGTGTTCGCTCTTTCTGAACAACCCTAAATACATCCCTACATGGAATCTGAGAGGAATTGAAAATAGCACCCCGGAAAATGCGTACAGAGCCTCTTTCATTCATAAAAACTGCCCCCAAAGGAAGCCTTAGGGTACAACTGAACTCCCCAGGGGAGCCTTTACGCAGCCCCACATGCAATTGGACTCTCTGTGTTCGCTCTTAAAAACCCTAAATACATGCCTAACCAGAATCTGAGACGAATTGAAAATAGGTCCCCGGAAAACGCATACAAAGCCCCTTTCACCAATCAAAAATTGACCTGAAAGGAAGCCTTCGGGTACAACTGAACTCCCCAGGGGAGCCTTTATGCAGCCCCACATGCAACTGGACTCTCTGTGTTCGCTCTTTCTGAAGAACCCTAAATATCTCCCTACCCGGAATCTCAGAGGAACTGAAAATAGGACACCAGAAATCGCGTACAAATCCCCTTTCACCCATCAAAAATTGACCCCAAAGGAAGCCTTAGGGTACAACTAAATTCCCCAGGGGAGCCTTTACACAGCCCCACATGCAACTGGACTCTCTGTGTTCGCTCTTCCTGAACAACCCTAAATACATCCCTACCTGGAATCTTAGAGTAATTTAAAATAGGACCCCGGAAAATGCGTACAGAGCCCCTTTCACACATAAAAATTGACCCCAAAGGAAGCCTTTGGGTACAACTGAACTCCCCAGGGGAGCCTTTACGCAGCCCCACATGCTACTGGACTCTCTGTGTTCGCTCTTTCTGAACAACCCTAAATACAAGCCTAACCAGAATCTGAGAGAAATTGAAAATATGACCCCAGAAACCATGTACAGAGCCCCTTTCGCCCATCAAAACTTGCCCCCAAAGGAAGCCTTTGGGTACAACTGAACTCCCCAAGGGACCTTTTACGCAGCACCACATGCAACTGGACTCTCTGTGTTCGCTCTTTCTGAAAAACCCTAAATATCTCCCTACCCGGAATCTGAGAAGAATTAAAAATAGGACCCCGGAAAATGCATACAAATCCCCTTTCGCCCATCAAAAATTGCCCCCAAAGGAAGACTTTGGGTACAACTGAACTCCCTAGGGGAGCCTTTGTGCAGCCCCACATGCAACAGGACTCATTGTGTTCGCTCTTTCTGAACAACCCTAAATATCTCCCTACCCGGAATCTGAGAGGAACTGAAAATAGGACACCAGAAATCGCGTACAAAGCCCCTTTCGCCCATCAAAAATTGCCCCCAAAGGAAGCCTTTGGGTACAACTGAACTCCCCATGGGAGACTTTGTGCAGCCCCACATGCAACTGGACTCTCTGTGTTCGCTCTTTCTGAACAACCCTAAATACATCCCTACCCGGAATCTGAGAGGAATTGAAAATACCACCTTGGAAAACGCGTACAGAGCCCCTTTCACGCATAAAAATTGACCCCAAAGGAAGCCTTAGGTTACAACGGAACTCCTCATGGGAGCCTTTACGCAGCCCCACATGCAACTGGACGCTCTGTGTTCGCTCTTTCTGAACAACCCTAAATACATGCCTAACCAGAATCTGAGAGGAATTGAAAATATGACCCCAGAAATCACGTACAGAGCCCCTTTCACCCATCAAAAATTGACCCCAAAGGAAGCCTTTGGGTACAACTTAACTCCCCAGGGGAGCCTTTGTGCAGCCCCACATGCAACTGGACTTTCTGTGTTCGCTCTTTCTGAACAACCCTAAATATCTCCCTACTTGGAATCTGAGAGGAATTGAAAATAGGTCCCCGGAAAATGCATAACATCCCCCTTTCGCCCATCAATATTTGCCCCCACTGGAAGACTTTGGGTACAACTGAACTCCCCAGGAGTGCATTTACGCAGCACCACATGCAACTGGACTCTCTGTGTTCGCTCTTTCTTAAAAACCTTAAATATCTCCCTACCTGGAATCTGAGAGGAATTGAAAATAGGACCCCAGAAATCGCGTACACAGCCCCTTTCGCTCATCAAAAATTGCCCCCAAAGGAAGCCTTTGGGTACAACTGAACTCCCCAGGTGAGCCTTTACGCAGCCCCACACGCAACAGGACTCATTGTGTTCGCTCTTTCTGAACAACCCTAAATATCTCCCTACCAGAAATCTGAGAGAAACTGAAAATAGGACCACAGAAATCGCGTACAAAGCCCCTTTCGCCCATCAAAAATTGCCCCCAATGGAAGCCTTAGGGTACAACCGAACTCCCCAGGGGAGCCTTTACGGAGGCCCACATGCAAATCGACTCTCTGTGTTCGCTCTTTCTGAACAACCCTAAATACATCCCTACCCGGAATCTGAGAGGAATTGAAAATAAGACCCCAGAAAACGTGTACAGAGCCCCTTTAACCCATCAAAAATTGACCCCAAAGGAAGCCT
The DNA here is from genome assembly GCA_036873955.1 of Mergus octosetaceus. NCBI lineage: Eukaryota > Metazoa > Chordata > Aves > Anseriformes > Anatidae > Mergus > Mergus octosetaceus. The sequence continues at coordinate 500,579 of CM072311.1, forward strand.
TTGGGTACAACTAAATTCCCCAGGGGAGCCTTTATGGAGCCCCACATGCAACTGGACTCTCTGTGTTCGCTCTTTCTGAACAACCCTAAATACATCCCTACTCGGAATCTGAGAGGAATTGAAAATACCACCCCGGAAAACGCGTACAGAGCCCCTTTCACACATAAAAATTGACCCCAAAGGAAGCCTTAGGGTACAACTGAACTCCTCATGGGAGCCTTTACGCAGCCCCACATGCTACTGGACTCTCTGTGTTCGCTCTTTCTGAACAACCCTAAATACATGCCTAACCAGAATCTGAGAGGAATTGAAAATATGGCACCAGAAATCACGTACAGAGCCCCTTTCACCCATCAAAAATTGACCCCAAAGGAAGCCTTTGGGTACAACTGAACTCCCCAGGGGAGCCTTTGTGCAGCCCCACATGCAACTGGACTCTCTGTGTTCGCTTTTTCTGAACAACACTATATATCTCCCTACCCGGAATTAGAGAGGAATTTAAAAGAGGACCCCAGAAACGGCGTACAGAGCCCCTTTCGCCCATCAAAATTTGCTCCCAACTAACCCTTTGGGTACAACTGAATTCCCCAGGGGAGCCTTTACACAGCCCCACATGTAATCTGACTCTCTGTGTTCGCTCTTTCTTAAAAACCCTAAATACATCCGTTCCCGGAATCTGAGAGGAATTTAAAATAGGACCCCAGAAACTGCGTACAGAGCCCCTTTCGCCCATCAAAAATTGCCCCCATAGGAAGACTTTGGGTACAACTGAACTCCCCAGGGGAGCCTTTACGCAACCCCACATGCAACTGGACTGTATTCGCTCTTTCTTAAAAACCTTAAATATGTCCCTATTTGGAATCTGAGAGGAATTGAAAATAGCACCCCGGAAAATGCGTACAGAGCCCCTTTCATTCATAAAAATTGCCCCCAAAGGAAGCCTTAGGGTACAACTGAACTCCCCAGGGGAGCCTTCACACAGCCCCACATGCAACTGGACTCTCTGTGTTCACTCTTTCTAAAAAACGCTAAACACATGCCTAACCAGAATCTGAGAGGAATTGAAAATAGCACCCCAGAAACCGCGTACAGAGCCCATTTCACCCATCAAAAATTGCCACCAAAGGAAGCCTTTCGGTACAACTGAACTCCCCAGGGGAGCCTTTGTGCAGCCCCACATGCAACTGGACTCTCTGTTTTCGCTCTTTCTGAAAAACCCTAAATATCTCCCTACCCGGAATCTGAGAAGAATTAAAAATAGGACACCAGAAATCGCGTACAAATCCCCTTTCACTCATCAAAAATTGCCCCCAAAGGAAGCCTTAGGGTACAACTGAACTCCCCAGGGGAGCCTTTACGCAGCCCCACATGCAATTGGACTCTCTGTGTTCGCTCTTAAAAACCCTAAATACATGCCTAACCAGAATCTGAGAGGAATTGAAAATAGGTCCCCGGAAAACGCATACAAAGCCCCTTTCACCAATCAAAAATTGCCCCCAAAGGAAGCCTTTGGGTACAACTGAACTCCCCAGGGGAGCCTTTATTCAGCCCAAAATGCAACTGGACTCTCTGTGTTCGCTCTTTCTGAACAACCCTAAATATCTCCCTACCCGGAATCTGAGAGGAACTGAAAATAGGACACCAGAAATCGCGTACAAATCCCCTTTCACTCATCAAAAATTGACCCCAAAGGAAGCCTTAGGATACAACTAAATTCCCCAGGGGATCCTTTACACAGCCCCACATGCAACTGGACTCTCTGTGTTCGCTCTTTCTGAACAACCCTAAATACAAGCCTAACCAGAATCTGAGAGGAATTGAAAATATGATCCCAGAAATCATGTACAGAGCCCCTTTCACCCATCAAAAATTGACCTGAAAGGAAGCCTTTGGGTACAACTGAACTCCCCAGGGCAGCCTTTATGCAGCCCCACATGCAACTGGACTCTCTGTGTTCGCTTTTTCTGAACAACACTATATATCTCCCTACCCGGAATCTGAGAGGAATTGAAAATAGGTCCCCGGAAAATGCATACAGATCCCCTTTTGCCCATCTAAAATTGCCCCCAAATAAGCCTTAGGGTACAACTGAACTCCCCAGGGGAGCCCTTACGCAGCCCCACATGCAACTGGATTCCCTGTGTTCGCTCTTTCTTAAAAACCTTAAATATCTCCCTACGTGGAATCTGAGAGGAATTGAAAATAGGACCCCAGAAACCGCGTACAGAGCCCCTTTCGCTTATCAAAAATTGCCCCCAAAGGAACCCTTTGGGTACAACTGAACTCCCCAGGGGAGCCTTTACGCAGCCCCACATGCAACTGGACTCTCTGTGTTCGCTCTTTCTTAAAAACCCTAAATACATGCCTAACCAGAATCTGAGAGGAATTGAAAATTACAGACCCTTTCTGTACTGTAAAACATACTGTTTTTCTGCAGCTTCAGGAGGTTTTTGTCTGCTCCCGTGGTGAGCAGCTGAGAGTGGAGGCTCCTCTGAGGAAAATACTCGGGGTGCACCTAAGGGTGTCCGCTCCGCAGTCAATCCCGCAGCCAAGCAGAGCATCTCCTGGCTGGCTTGCCAAACTGACTTGCAGAAAACAGACTCCACAATCAGTAAGATTGTAAAGTAGGTATGTTTATTCAGCACTGGGAAGCATGGAGGGTAGTCCCACCAAAGTCGTGCGCACCTGACGCAACTTGCCTTGGTTATATGCAGTGAAGAGTTACGTATGCATGAAGTTTCACAATATGCCTATACATATGCATGACCTGTCCCTGCTCCATATTAAAATTAGTTCAAGAAATCATTTCCTTAAGCTCCTCCCATCTGCACTTGCACAATGTCTCCTGGTGGTTGTCGTCAGGAGTCATGGGGATGAAGCTTGATGGATCTTTCTTGTCACCGCTAGCTGACCTCTTGTCTCTGCACAGACTCAATTGCTCCTTGGCTCTTGTCCATCTGCAGGACTAGTTTCTGCCAGTTTCTTAAGGTAAGCTCGCACTCTTAATAAGAGACTGACTTTGGTAAGGGGCCCAAAGCTTCTTGCTTTAGTTAATTTGCACAATGTACCATAGTTAGCAAAGACACTAAGTAGCATCCTAGTTTAATGCTGTCAGCACTCTATCTCTACTTGATAAGATTCTCCTAACTCCCTCTCTCAAGTGTACCCATTGCAGACAACAGCCACCAGGTCTGCCCATCTCCTCCTGCAGCTGCCAGGTCTACCCGGCTGTGGTTGCCATATTTGCATAGCCTGTAATGACCTTTAGGGATCTGTGCTGAGCCGTCTGTCATGGATGTCTGTGGGATCTTATCAACCTCTATAATTACCTGAGGGGACAATGTAAAGTAGATGGGCCCAAACTCTTCTCGGTGGTGGCCAGTTATAGGACAAGGGGTAATGGGTATAAATCGAACCACGAGAGGTTTAATCTCCTTATGAGAAAGACCTTCTTTACAGTTCGTGTGACAGAGCACTGGAACAGACTGCCCAGAGAGGTTGTGGAGTCTCTACTTTGGGGATATTCAAAACTTGTCTGGACGCCATTCTGTGTAACATGTTCTAGGTAACCCTGCTTGAGCAGGGGGGGTGGACTAGGTGATCTCTGGAGGGCCCTTCCAACCTCAACCATTTTGTGATTCTGTGATTCTAAGGAGGGGATTACTGCCCTTCCAAAAGCAGGAAATTGGGTAGGCATTTATGTTTGAAAGAGAATTATTGAGTTCTCAGTTTTCCTGAGGCACCCTAAAGTGAGTGTGCCATTGAAGCCAATCACTTCAGTATGAATGGATACTAATTCAAACATGCACCTCCAGTAGTGCCAGGTTCCAGGACACAGGTTCTGAGGTGAGGGCAGATGAGGTAATTTTAGCTGATGTGAGATGAGGTGAGATAAGATGAGGGGAGGGGAAGGAAGTGCAGAGGAGGCGAGGGGAAGGGAGGGGAGGCGAGGGGAAGGGAGGCGAGGGGAGGGGAGGCGAGGGGAGGGGAGGGGAGGGGAGGGGAAGGGAGGGGAGGGGAGGGGAGGGGAGGGGAGGGGAGGGGAGGGGAGGGGAGGGGAGGGGAGGGGAGGGAAGGGAAGGGAAGGGAAGGGAAGGGAAGGGAAGGGAAGGGAAGGGAAGGGAAGGGAAGGGAAGGGAAGGGAAGGGAAGGGAAGGGAAGGGAAGGGAAGGGAAGGGAAGGGAAGGGAAGGGAAGGGAAGGGAAGGGAAGGGAAGGGAAGGGAAGGGAAGGGAAGGGAAGGGAAGGGATGTTATCAGAGTTTTGATGACATGAGGTGAAGTAGGTTATGTTAGTTGAGGTGAAGTGGGTAGAACTGCTCCGAGGTGAGGTAATGTTAGTTGAGGCGATGTGGGTTGAACTGTGGTGATGTGTGCTGAGGTTAGATGAAGTGACATGAGATTAGTTAAAGTGAGGTGATGTGAGGTGAGATGAGGTGAGGTGATGTAAAATGATGTGAGTTGAACTGCTGTGAGGTGAGTTTAGGTGAGGGGAGGTGTTAGGCAAGGTGAGATGAGGTGACATGAGATGAGGTGAAGTGAGATGAAATAGTATGAGCTGTGAAGTGAGGTAAGGTAAACTGAAGTGAGATGAGATGAGATGATGAGATGAGATGAGATGAGATGAGATGAGATGAGATGAGATGAGATGAGATGAGATGAGATGAGATGAGATGAGGTGTGTTAAGTGGAGAGGAGAGGCACAAAGATGTGGGGAGGGAATAGGAGTGGAGGTGAAGTGTGTTGATCTGTGTTGAGGTGACATCAGGTGTTGCCAGGTGATAGGTAATGAGATGAGGTGAGGTTAGGTGAGGAGAAGTGAGGTAAGGTAAGGTGTTGTGAGGTGAGATTAGAAGAGGTGAGTGACATGAGTTTAACCGAGGGGAGTTGAGGTGAGGAGAATTGGGTTAAACTGCAGTTAGGTTAGGGTGAGGTGAGATGAGGTGACGTCAGATAAGGTGAGGTGAGTTGAGCTGAGGTGAGGTTATGTGAAGTGAGGTGATTAGAGGTGAGGTAATATTAGGTAAGGTGAGATGAGTAGAAGTTAGGTAATGTGAGATGAGTTAGAAAGAGGTAAATTGAGATGAGCTGAACTTATATGAGGTGACGTGATTACAGGTGAGGTGATGTTAGGTAAGGTGAGATGAGGTGAGGTAACCTGAGGCGAACTAAGGTGATGTGAGGTGAGATGAAAAGAGATGAGATGACGTGAGTTGAGAGGAGGTGAAGTGAGATTACATGATGTGAAACTAGATAAGGCAAGTGGAGGTGAGAAGAGATGAAATGAGACAGGCTGTGGTGAGGTGAGGAGAAGTGAGATGAGGTGAGGAGATGTGAGTTGAGGTCAGATGAGATGAGATAATCTGTGGTGAGCTGATGTGAAGTGAGGTGTGGTGTGGTGAGGTGAGCTGAGCTAAGGTGAGACGAGTAAAGATGGTGAGGTGAGCATTCTGGTGAGGTGAGGACAGATGAACTAAGGTGCTCACCTCACCACATATCATCTCATCTCACCTCAGCGCACTTCATCTTACATAACCTCTTCACCTCACCTTACCTCATTTTGCCTCACCTCATGTCACCTCAAATTACCTCACCTTACCTCACCTAACCTCATCTCAAGTCACCTAACATAACCTCATCTCACCTTAACTAACATCACCTCACCTTACCTTAACAAACATCAACTCACCTTATCTCACCTAAGCTGAACACAGTTAAACTCACCTCACTTCACCTCAGCTCAGCTCACCACACCACACCACACATAACATTACCTAATCTCAACAACTCTCACCTCACCTCACCTCACCTCACCTCACCTCATCTCATCTCACTTCACCTCATCTCCTCTCTTCTCCAGTAATCGCCAAATCTGACTTCTACATAGGGTCTCAGAATTAGATTTCTTCCCTGTTCGGAAGGACCCTCCATACCACTTTGGGGGAACTAGTGCTAGAATTAATTATGGAAGTCACATGGAATTCACTGGTTTGGGGAAACAAAATCCAAGTTGGATATTAGAAGGGTCGAGAGAAATGGGAAGCTAATACACTGTGACTTTGCTCCCTGTGGAGGATGACATGACCTCCCAGTAGTAAAAGATACACACTTTGAGCCCAAGGCATCACCCTGAGAAGTCATGGATGGATTACCCACATCCAACGTGGGAAGTTTGGTGAAAGGCTTTTCTTTGCTGCGTGGATTATTGTTTGCATTGTTACCTGTTCTTGTTCTTTATACGGGAAAAAATGGTGCAGGAGAAGTTTATATTCACACACTGTGGATGTAAAATCCTGTCTCATTTAATTGAGAGTTTGGCTAACATAAATTGGTAAACCTGCTTTGTTCTTACCTTGTGTATCTTGTAGGCAGTTGCAAAAGCCTTTATGATTATATTATATGTATAATTTTGTATACTGTAACAGTAAAGGATGCTTTTGGAGGCCTACCTCCTTGTCCTCCTTGGCAGGAGAAAAGGAAATGAATCTCCAAACCCTGCATGGGACTTAATAAAAGGACTTAAGTGAGATGGAACCATCGTAACCAAGGGCCATGCGCAGCTCTTTCTTCATCAGCTGGTGAGGGAATTGAGATGGTCTTAATACCAAATTATGGAATCTGACCTGAAATGCAAAAGTTCTGAATGAATATGGAATATATAATGGCAGCAATGTAGCTGTGAAAAGTGGAATTGAGGCACACCTCTGTTTGGAATATCCTTGGAGTTTAAATGTGAATTTACTGAAAACTCGAGACCCCTTTCAATATGAGTATAGTTATAAATGGGATATCAAATGGCGTATTCGAATTCCTGATGCACATGCTGGCCACAAAGTCTGAAGGGGAAACAGATCTCATGAATGGGCTTGGTCACTTAAAAAGCTCTGGATAAAACAGAAAATAAACCCATTAAAATACACATGACTGACATCACCAGATAGTCCCCTATTCAATTGTACCAAAATTATTATTACTTGTACCCATGGCCCTGGGGACCCCCTGGAGACATGGCTTTTTTTTGGAACTCAATCCAAGAGCTGTGTACATGTGCGTGATACCCCTCCAAGAGATTCAAAACTCAGGTCTGTCAGTGTACAGAACCCACAGATGACTTCACTAATGTGAGTGTATGCAGAATACTTAACACTCATGCTCTGGAAAAGAGGTTTCCTTTAGGAAGTAATTTAAAGGTCCTGTAATTCTTTTGTCCAATAAAAAGTTCAGATTCATTACCCTGTGTTTCAATGACCCAATATGCTCACTAGGTCGAGATATTATTTATTTTAGAATGGTGCAAGTCTGAGTACCAGGTGGTTTCCCACAGAGCTGATACAACAAAGGATTTTCCATTCAACTCTGTATGAATTCCTTATCAATATATTTACATGCTTGTACAATCCCCTAGCTGATTGCTTAAATAATTAATTCCCTGAGCCCCTCCCCAAACCTCCCCGGAATCTCAACATAATGGTCTTCCTCATTAGGAATTACTCAGTTACTAATCCTTTAGACATCTCCAAAGCCTGGGTCAACCTGGCTATTCCTCAAAGTACATATTTTATCTCTTAGGTGCCAATATATTTGCCATCTGAGCATGCCAGGTGCTCATCCACCAATGCCTGGGCTCCCTGCAACACTTGCGGCAGGTAGAGCCTACACAGGCGGACACTATGAGGGAGAATCAGAGGACCCTGCTACAGGTAGTCAGTTCACTGCACTCAATGTTCCTGTTGCTCCAAGCAGATATTAGATTTGCTAGATGTTAGATGAAGTTACTTCTTCTTTTCAGTTACCTAACAATGAGTGGCAAATCTGTTGGCGCCTTCCAGCAGAGCACAGAGGCACTCTGCCATGGGTCAGTGATGCCCATGGAGTGCTGGGATGTGAGTAACCCAGTACCTGTGGCTGCGCAGCAGCGTTTTGCCAGCAGTACCAGACACACACTCGGTGCTCAGAGCAAATCAGCCAGAGAAGACAATTAGGAAGAAAACCTTGCTGGTGGCTGTAACCCTGCAAGCTGAGGGGATGGGAGCGTTGCGAGGACTGTGGCCTGCGCAGGAAATTCTTTGGGAGCAGCAGCCTTTGCCTTCTCACCTGCTGGGACACTATGGCCTAGCTGTCAGGGGCAGAAGAGGTGAGTGGGATTGGAGCAGGAAATCTGGCGTGCCTCAGTGGTCACTTTTCAAAATGCACAAGAGGGAGAAGAGATCATTGTGCTGAACTGAAAATGGTCCTAGATTTCCTAAGCTCACGAGGGTGCTCTGTGTCCTCCTCCTCTCCTTCTAGTAGGGGATGTGGACAGCAGCCCTCCCCAGACATGAAGGACCCAGGTTGCTACAGGCTGCGTGGAAGACTGCAGAGTTTTGCCCTGGCTTGTTGCCCTCAAAAGACTGTCTGGATTGTTGCAGTTAAATTTAGCACTATCAATGTTTGAAAAAAAAGCTTGAAAGTCTCTAATGCTGTGAAGTAGATTCTTTTCATGGGAAGACTGCAATACATGCAAATAGAATTGACAGCATCCTGTGGTTTGGCGGCTTTCCTAAGGCAGGCAGGGGCAGGAGAAAGGAGGCCATGCCCGATGAGCAGACAAATCCCCAGGGCAGCAAAGGCAAGCAGGCGTCCAGGCAACTTGACCACCCCAGCTCCCCCACCTCATGCGACCCTCACACCAGGTGCCAGCATCCCTGAATGGGCTCCTTGTCTCATCAGCCCCGGGCAAACAGGGCTTATCAGAGATGCTTCAGGGGCAAACATCTCTCCTGAGGCCAGGGGAGCTTTGTTGCCCTGACATTAGCTTCGAGCGGCTGCCCAGGAACAAGAGCCTGCTTCATCGGGTCCCCTCTGAATGGCCACCTCCTGCCTGGGGGCAGCAGTGACCTGTGCCTGGGGTGAGGGCACTGAAGGGACACTGCCTGGGGACAAGGGTCTTTGAGGACCATTGGCTGATTCCCAGCCGGGGCTGGGGTCGGGGCCTTGCTGGGGCTGGAGGCACTGTCACCCGCTGTCCAGGGGCAGCTCTGCCAAGAAGGACCCAGGTGTCCACGTGGGAACCGTGGCCACAGGCAGCAGCAGCTCTGGCAACATTCCTCTCTGGTCTCCACACTGGGGAGGGCAAGAGTGCCCGAAGAGGGGGACAAGTTTGGGGCCTGCAGAAAACCTTGCAAGGCTAGCCTGCCATCTCCCGCTGCCCACCCGTCACCAGAACAACTCATTTCCAGTGCTGCCCAGTATCCCCACTGACTGTACTCTTTTTCCCAGTTCCCCAAGAGTGCCCACGGATCGTGCCTCTAAACCTCACCACCACCTTCCAGTGTCCCCAGTTCCCACAGTTCCTGCTAGCCCATGAACCGCACTGAGTCCAGTCTCCTCTTCCTCCAAAGGCCTGGAAAAGTGCCTGGGACAACGGTGCTTGGAGAGCCCCGCTTCCAGGCAAGATACTGGCACACGGGGAGCCCTGGGGGGTTGACTGGACAGGGAGAAATGAGGCAGAGGCAGGTGGGGGGCACCGGCAGACCGACCAGGAGAAGGTGAGGCACTGCCCCCCACCAACTCATGCCTGGATGGAGCTGCCTCATGGAGCTGCCCCACGCAGGAAGCTGGCCTGGTGCCGGGGAAGGTGGCTGGCTGAGTGCCAGGGGTGGGGGTCAGTCTGTGCCAGGGCTGGGCTCGTTGCCAGGGCTGGTGTCCCTGCCAAACCCAGCTTTGCCCCAGGGGCTCTTGGGGGAGACAGGAGGAGACCGGGCAGGAATAAATCTTGTCCCTCACCTTCTCCAGCTTCACTCAAGACTCACCAGACCACAGAGGAAGATGAAGGTCGCTGTGCTCAGTGTGGCCCTGCTCCTCGCCATCCTGTGCCACCCGGCAGATGCAAAGGTGAGCCCCCCATCATGGGCACAGGCTGAAGGCTGGAGGTGGGGATGGGCTGCAGGGGGCCCCTCTGGCCAGGCGTACTTTGCCCTCTTTGGACACTGGGGTCTCAACGCAATGTGGGTCCATGCCTGGCTGCCCCGGTCTCTTTCATGCCTTCTCTTGCTCCTTTCTCTCCTGCCACAGGTGGCTCTTCGTCCTGCTGAATCATCTGTGGTGGCCTTGGACCAGGTGGTAAGTGCTCACGTGGCCCCTCAGGTCTCACTCTGGGCAATAGGACCCCAAAGAGGTGACCTTCCAGAGATTTCTGGCCAGACTGGGCTGGGATACCTCCCCCAGCTGACAGCTGTCAACTCTCTTGCAAAAGAAATCCGCAGTGGTGGGCATCAAACCTCCTTGCTTTGCTTCTCCCTTTGCCAAGCAAGGGGCTGGCAAAGACTCCAACTCCCTCCCTTTGGGTACCCCAATTCCCCACACTCTCCTTGTCCCCCATCCCCAACACTGGTGTCCTTGCATGGGCAGACATCCCAGAGAAGCCTTAGGAGCAGTGAGGTTATGGGGAGCACTCGCGCCGAGCCAAGGGGAGGGGTGGACAGCAAAACCCTGGGACTACCCAACCCCACCAGCCCAACACCATCCCATCACCACTGAGCTCCACTCACGACTGCCTCATGGCTCTTCTTCCCTAGGACGTGGCAGATGTTGATGTGACAGCAAGCGAAGATGTTGCTGTGTCAGTGAGTAGCGGGGTGACCCTGGGGCTGGCCAGGCCAGGGAAGCGCAGAGTTGTGCTCGCCTTTCTCATTCCTCATGGCACGTGGGGACATCCCTGTGACCTACCAGGTCTCTCATGGGCTGCCTCCTGCTGCAGGTGGACAACGTGCAGGAGAAGGGGCTCTGGGAGGCACCACGAGATCTGGCGGCTTCAGGCCTTCCCTTGCCTTTCCCAAGGCACTCCAGTGTCTTGGGCAACCCCAGTGTGTCCCACTATACCCCATTGCCCCACAATACTCACTCAAGCATCCACAGAATTTTCCCTGGAGGTCCCTTTCCCCAGAGCCCCCCTTGCCTTCCCCTGCCTCCCAGTACAACCCAGTTTGGCCCTAACACTCCCTTTCTCTCCAGCCTGCCTTGGACACGGAGGTAAAGGCCTTGCGCAAGAGAAGCCTGGCTGCAGCCCTAAGTGCCTAGGTGAGTAGGAGCCCCACAGAGGCTGCCAGGTGACCCTGGCAGAACCCGGAGTCCTTGGGGAATTGGGTGTCAGGGCCTGGGTGTGGGTCTGGATGAAAGGGGCTGCCCATGACCTGCTCTGGAGGGACCTGGGATATGCCATCCCCCAATCTTTCCCTTGTGCTCCTCAGTTGTGGACAGACCAGGAGGGTCTCTGTAAGGGACAGGCAGGATTATGGGTGCTATACAGGCAGCCCAGGGACACCGCAGATGTGGGAGATGGTCCGCGGGTGCTGTAAGCATACCTGGGGGGACCCAGGTCCTGCTGTGTAAGGGTTGCCTGCTCCCAACACTTCTCATTCCCGTGGTCCTTTGAGAGAAACCCCACAGGGACAAAGCTTCTCTTGTCCCAGTGGACTTTGGGGGACCCTTTTTGGCTGTGTCTTTCAGGAGAAGACATGATGTGGACCCCCCCCTGTCCTCAGCCCCTCCAGTGGCATGAGGAGATGATCAGCCCTGGACGCACCGACCTGATGTCATGGGAGCCCTGGACCTTTTTCCTCTAATGATCAATAAAGCCCTCCAGCAAAGCTCTGCTCTGTGTGTCTGTGTGTTTGGGGGGGGGTTCCAGGTCCACCCTCATCTGCTAGCACCCAGACACCTGGATCTTCTCTGGCAGCACCAGTGCTAAGCTTGAGGGAAGGACTGGAGGCCTGGTAGCCTGGGACCTCTCCTGAGTGGAGGATTTCCTTGAGCATCCACCTGGAAGAGAAAGAGATGAGGAGCAGCTGGTGCCACACCTTGGTGCACCTCTGTTTGGGAGGGACCAATGCAAGCAGGCTGCTGCAGAGGCCTGTGGAGCACTGTGTGAACACCAGCCCCCATTTGGAGAGGGGTCAGGAGAGGAGTGCAGACAGACAGCCCGTATCCCTAGGTCCTCTTCCCCACTCTGTGATGGGCAGCGGTTTCTTCTGCAGGGGCCCAGCACTCCTGGGTTCACAGGTGTTTTTGCAGCCCCCTGCTGAGTACCCCCATTGCACAGCCTGCTGTATGGAGCGGTGGCTGTTTAGCACCAGTGGGTACTGCTTGACAAAGCTGATCTCCTTCTACAGCAATGCGACACGCTCAGTGGATGAGGGAAAGGCCCTGTGTATGGTTTACCTAGACTTCAGTAAGGCTTTTGACACCGTTTCCCTCACCATTGTCCTGGAGCAGTTGGCTGCTGAAGGCCTGGACAAGTGTCCGCTTCATTGGGTTAAAAGCTGGCTGGGTGGCCAGGCCCAAAGTCGTGTGGTGAATGGAGTTAAATCCAGCTGGATGTCGGTCACTAGTGGTGTCCCTCAGGGCTCAGTACCAGGACCAATTCTCTTCAATATCTTTCTCAAGGATTTGCACGAGGGGATCAAGCACACCCTCAGTAAGTTTCCAGACAACACCAAGTTAGGCACAAGTGTCGATCTGCTTGAGGGTAGGAGGGCTCTGCAGAGGGGTCTAGGTAGGCTGGACTGATGGTCCGAGGCCAACTGTCTGAGGTTCAGCAAGGCTAAGTGTCGGGCCCTGCACTTGGGGCACAGCAACCCCATGCAACGCTACAGGCAGGGGGAAGAGACAGTCTGGAAAGCTGCCTGGCGGAAAGGGTGCTGGGGCGTTGGTCGACAGCTGCCTGAATATGAGCCAGCGGTGTGGTCAGGTGGCCAAGAAGGCCAACAGCATCCTGGCTTGTACCAGAAATAGTGTGGCCAGCAGCACTAGGGCAGTGATTGTCCCTCTGTACTCAGCTCCGGTGAGGCCGCACCTCAAATACTGTGCTCAGTTTTGGGCCCCTCACTACAAGAAGGACATTGACGTGCTGGAGCATGTCCAGAGAAGGGCAGCGAGGCTGGTGAAGGGTCCGAGAACAAGTCTTATGAGAAGCGGCTGAGGGAGCTGGGGTTCTTCAGCCTGGAGAAAAGGAGGCTCGGGGAACTCCTGATAACACTCTGCAGTTAGCTTAAAGGAGGCTGTAGCGAGGTGGGAATAGGTCTCTACAAATCAGGCTATAGCGAGGTGGGGATTGGTCTCTTCTCCCAAGCAGCAAGTGAGAAGACAAGAGGAAATGGCCTTAAGTTGCGCTAGGGGAGGTTTACTTTGGATATTAGGAAGACTTTCTTGACCGAAAGCGTTGGGAAGTATGGGAACAGGCTGCCCAGGGCAGTTGTTGAGTCACCGTTCCTGGAGTTCTTCAAAAACGTGTAGAACTAGAACTTATTAGTGTGGTTTAGCGGTGGACTTCTCAGTGCTGGGTTACAGCGTGGAGTAGATGTTCATAGAGGCCTTTTCCAACCTAAACGATTCTATGACTCTATGAATTTCAGTTACCTTAAGAGAGTGGCAAATCTGTTGGCGCCTTCCAGCAGAGCACAGAGGCACTCTGCCATGGGTCAGTGATGCCCATGGAGTGCTGGGATGTGAGTAACCCAGTACCTGTGGCTGCGCAGCAGCGTTTTGCCAGCAGTACCAGACACACACTCGGTGCTCAGAGCAAATCAGCCAGAGAAGACAATTAGGAAGAAAACCTTGCTGGTGGCTGTAACCCTGCAAGCTGAGGGGATGGGAGCGTTGCGAGGACTGTGGCCTGCGCAGGAAATTCTTTGGGAGCAGCAGCCTTTGCCTTCTCACCTGCTGGGACACTATGGCCTAGCTGTCAGGGGCAGAAGAGGTGAGTGGGATTGGAGCAGGAAATCTGGCGTGCCTCAGTGGTCACTTTTCAAAATGCACAAGAGGGAGAAGAGATCATTGTGCTGAACTGAAAATGGTCCTAGATTTCCTAAGCTCACGAGGGTGCTCTGTGTCCTCCTCCTCTCCTTCTAGTAGGGGATGTGGACAGCAGCCCTCCCCAGACATGAAGGACCCAGGTTGCTACAGGCTGCGTGGAAGACTGCAGAGTTTTGCCCTGGCTTGTTGCCCTCAAAAGACTGTCTGGATTGTTGCAGTTAAATTTAGCACTATCAATGTTTGAAAAAAAAGCTTGAAAGTCTCTAATGCTGTGAAGTAGATTCTTTTCATGGGAAGACTGCAATACATGCAAATAGAATTGACAGCATCCTGTGGTTTGGCGGCTTTCCTAAGGCAGGCAGGGGCAGGAGAAAGGAGGCCATGCCCGATGAGCAGACAAATCCCCAGGGCAGCAAAGGCAAGCAGGCGTCCAGGCAACTTGACCACCCCAGCTCCCCCACCTCATGCGACCCTCACACCAGGTGCCAGCATCCCTGAATGGGCTCCTTGTCTCATCAGCCCCGGGCAAACAGGGCTTATCAGAGATGCTTCAGGGGCAAACATCTCTCCTGAGGCCAGGGGAGCTTTGTTGCCCTGACATTAGCTTCGAGCGGCTGCCCAGGAACAAGAGCCTGCTTCATCGGGTCCCCTCTGAATGGCCACCTCCTGCCTGGGGGCAGCAGTGACCTGTGCCTGGGGTGAGGGCACTGAAGGGACACTGCCTGGGGACAAGGGTCTTTGAGGACCATTGGCTGATTCCCAGCCGGGGCTGGGGTCGGGGCCTTGCTGGGGCTGGAGGCACTGTCACCCGCTGTCCAGGGGCAGCTCTGCCAAGAAGGACCCAGGTGTCCACGTGGGAACCGTGGCCACAGGCAGCAGCAGCTCTGGCAACATTCCTCTCTGGTCTCCACACTGGGGAGGGCAAGAGTGCCCGAAGAGGGGGACAAGTTTGGGGCCTGCAGAAAACCTTGCAAGGCTAGCCTGCCATCTCCCGCTGCCCACCCGTCACCAGAACAACTCATTTCCAGTGCTGCCCAGTATCCCCACTGACTGTACTCTTTTTCCCAGTTCCCCAAGAGTGCCCACGGATCGTGCCTCTAAACCTCACCACCACCTTCCAGTGTCCCCAGTTCCCACAGTTCCTGCTAGCCCATGAACCGCACTGAGTCCAGTCTCCTCTTCCTCCAAAGGCCTGGAAAAGTGCCTGGGACAACGGTGCTTGGAGAGCCCCACTTCCAGGCAAGATACTGGCACACGGGGAGCCCTGGGGGGTTGACTGGACAGGGAGAAATGAGGCAGAGGCAGGTGGGGGGCACCGGCAGACCGACCAGGAGAAGGTGAGGCACTGCCCCCCACCAACTCATGCCTGGATGGAGCTGCCTCATGGAGCTGCCCCACGCAGGAAGCTGGCCTGGTGCCGGGGAAGGTGGCTGGCTGAGTGCCAGGGGTGGGGGTCAGTCTGTGCCAGGGCTGGGCTCGTTGCCAGGGCTGGTGTCCCTGCCAAACCCAGCTTTGCCCCAGGGGCTCTTGGGGGAGACAGGAGGAGACCGGGCAGGAATAAATCTTGTCCCTCACCTTCTCCAGCTTCACTCAAGACTCACCAGACCACAGAGGAAGATGAAGGTCGCTGTGCTCAGTGTGGCCCTGCTCCTCGCCATCCTGTGCCACCCGGCAGATGCAAAGGTGAGCCCCCCATCATGGGCACAGGCTGAAGGCTGGAGGTGGGGATGGGCTGCAGGGGGCCCCTCTGGCCAGGCGTACTTTGCCCTCTTTGGACACTGGGGTCTCAACGCAATGTGGGTCCATGCCTGGCTGCCCCGGTCTCTTTCATGCCTTCTCTTGCTCCTTTCTCTCCTGCCACAGGTGGCTCTTCGTCCTGCTGAATCATCTGTGGTGGCCTTGGACCAGGTGGTAAGTGCTCACGTGGCCCCTCAGGTCTCACTCTGGGCAATAGGACCCCAAAGAGGTGACCTTCCAGAGATTTCTGGCCAGACTGGGCTGGGATACCTCCCCCAGCTGACAGCTGTCAACTCTCTTGCAAAAGAAATCCGCAGTGGTGGGCATCAAACCTCCTTGCTTTGCTTCTCCCTTTGCCAAGCAAGGGGCTGGCAAAGACTCCAACTCCCTCCCTTTGGGTACCCCAATTCCCCACACTCTCCTTGTCCCCCATCCCCAACACTGGTGTCCTTGCATGGGCAGACATCCCAGAGAAGCCTTAGGAGCAGTGAGGTTATGGGGAGCACTCGCGCCGAGCCAAGGGGAGGGGTGGACAGCAAAACCCTGGGACTACCCAACCCCACCAGCCCAACACCATCCCATCACCACTGAGCTCCACTCACGACTGCCTCATGGCTCTTCTTCCCTAGGACGTGGCAGATGTTGATGTGACAGCAAGCGAAGATGTTGCTGTGTCAGTGAGTAGCGGGGTGACCCTGGGGCTGGCCAGGCCGGGGAAGCGCAGAGTTGTGCTCGCCTTTCTCATTCCTCATGGCACGTGGGGACATCCCTGTGACCTACCAGGTCTCTCATGGGCTGCCTCCTGCTGCAGGTGGACAACGTGCAGGAGAAGGGGCTCTGGGAGGCACCACGAGATCTGGCGGCTTCAGGCCTTCCCTTGCCTTTCCCAAGGCACTCCAGTGTCTTGGGCAACCCCAGTGTGTCCCACTATACCCCATTGCCCCACAATACTCACTCAAGCATCCACAGAATTTTCCCTGGAGGTCCCTTTCCCCAGAGCCCCCCTTGCCTTCCCCTGCCTCCCAGTACAACCCAGTTTGGCCCTAACACTCCCTTTCTCTCCAGCCTGCCTTGGACACGGAGGTAAAGGCCTTGCGCAAGAGAAGCCTGGCTGCAGCCCTAAGTGCCTAGGTGAGTAGGAGCCCCACAGAGGCTGCCAGGTGACCCTGGCAGAACCCGGAGTCCTTGGGGAATTGGGTGTCAGGGCCTGGGTGTGGGTCTGGATGAAAGGGGCTGCCCATGACCTGCTCTGGAGGGACCTGGGATATGCCATCCCCCAATCTTTCCCTTGTGCTCCTCAGTTGTGGACAGACCAGGAGGGTCTCTGTAAGGGACAGGCAGGATTATGGGTGCTATACAGGCAGCCCAGGGACACCGCAGATGTGGGAGATGGTCCGCGGGTGCTGTAAGCATACCTGGGGGGACCCAGGTCCTGCTGTGTAAGGGTTGCCTGCTCCCAACACTTCTCATTCCCGTGGTCCTTTGAGAGAAACCCCACAGGGACAAAGCTTCTCTTGTCCCAGTGGACTTTGGGGGACCCTTTTTGGCTGTGTCTTTCAGGAGAAGACATGATGTGGACCCCCCCCTGTCCTCAGCCCCTCCAGTGGCATGAGGAGATGATCAGCCCTGGACGCACCGACCTGATGTCATGGGAGCCCTGGACCTTTTTCCTCTAATGATCAATAAAGCCCTCCAGCAAAGCTCTGCTCTGTGTGTCTGTGTGTTTGGGGGGGGGTTCCAGGTCCACCCTCATCTGCTAGCACCCAGACACCTGGATCTTCTCTGGCAGCACCAGTGCTAAGCTTGAGGGAAGGACTGGAGGCCTGGTAGCCTGGGACCTCTCCTGAGTGGAGGATTTCCTTGAGCATCCACCTGGAAGAGAAAGAGATGAGGAGCAGCTGGTGCCACACCTTGGTGCACCTCTGTTTGGGAGGGACCAATGCAAGCAGGCTGCTGCAGAGGCCTGTGGAGCACTGTGTGAACACCAGCCCCCATTTGGAGAGGGGTCAGGAGAGGAGTGCAGACAGACAGCCCGTATCCCTAGGTCCTCTTCCCCACTCTGTGATGGGCAGCGGTTTCTTCCGCAGGGGCCCAGCACTCCTGGGTTCACAGGTGTTTTTGCAGCCCCCTGCTGAGTACCCCCATTGCACAGCCTGCTGTATGGAGCGGTGGCTGTTTAGCACCGGTGGGTACTGCTTGACAAAGCTGATCTCCTTCTACAGCAATGCGACACGCTCAGTGGATGAGGGAAAGGCCCTGCGTATGGTTTACCTAGACTTCAGTAAGGCTTTTGACACCGTTTCCCTCACCATTGTCCTGGAGCAGTTGGCTGCTGAAGGCCTGGACAAGTGTCCGCTTCATTGGGTTAAAAGCTGGCTGGGTGGCCAGGCCCAAAGTCGTGTGGTGAATGGAGTTAAATCCAGCTGGATGTCGGTCACTAGTGGTGTCCCTCAGGGCTCAGTACCAGGACCAATTCTCTTCAATATCTTTCTCAAGGATTTGCACGAGGGGATCAAGCACACCCTCAGTAAGTTTCCAGACAACACCAAGTTAGGCACAAGTGTCGATCTGCTTGAGGGTAGGAGGGCTCTGCAGAGGGGTCTAGGTAGGCTGGACTGATGGTCCGAGGCCAACTGTCTGAGGTTCAGCAAGGCTAAGTGTCGGGCCCTGCACTTGGGGCACAGCAACCCCATGCAACGCTACAGGCAGGGGGAAGAGACAGTCTGGAAAGCTGCCTGGCGGAAAGGGTGCTGGGGCGTTGGTCGACAGCTGCCTGAATATGAGCCAGCGGTGTGGTCAGGTGGCCAAGAAGGCCAACAGCATCCTGGCTTGTACCAGAAATAGTGTGGCCAGCAGCACTAGGGCAGTGATTGTCCCTCTGTACTCAGCTCCGGTGAGGCCGCACCTCAAATACTGTGCTCAGTTTTGGGCCCCTCACTACAAGAAGGACATTGACGTGCTGGAGCATGTCCAGAGAAGGGCAGCGAGGCTGGTGAAGGGTCCGAGAACAAGTCTTATGAGAAGCGGCTGAGGGAGCTGGGGTTCTTCAGCCTGGAGAAAAGGAGGCTCGGGGAACTCCTGATAACACTCTGCAGTTAGCTTAAAGGAGGCTGTAGCGAGGTGGGAATAGGTCTCTACAAATCAGGCTATAGCGAGGTGGGGATTGGTCTCTTCTCCCAAGCAGCAAGTGAGAAGACAAGAGGAAATGGCCTTAAGTTGCGCTAGGGGAGGTTTACTTTGGATATTAGGAAGACTTTCTTGACCGAAAGCGTTGGGAAGTATGGGAACAGGCTGCCCAGGGCAGTTGTTGAGTCACCGTTCCTGGAGTTCTTCAAAAACGTGTAGAACTAGAACTTATTAGTGTGGTTTAGCGGTGGACTTCTCAGTGCTGGGTTACAGCGTGGAGTAGATGTTCATAGAGGCCTTTTCCAACCTAAACGATTCTATGACTCTATGAATTTCAGTTACCTTAAGAGAGTGGCAAATCTGTTGGCGCCTTCCAGCAGAGCACAGAGGCACTCTGCCATGGGTCAGTGATGCCCATGGAGTGCTGGGATGTGAGTAACCCAGTACCTGTGGCTGCGCAGCAGCGTTTTGCCAGCAGTACCAGACACACACTCGGTGCTCAGAGCAAATCAGCCAGAGAAGACAATTAGGAAGAAAACCTTGCTGGTGGCTGTAACCCTGCAAGCTGAGGGGATGGGAGCGTTGCGAGGACTGTGGCCTGCGCAGGAAATTCTTTGGGAGCAGCAGCCTTTGCCTTCTCACCTGCTGGGACACTATGGCCTAGCTGTCAGGGGCAGAAGAGGTGAGTGGGATTGGAGCAGGAAATCTGGCGTGCCTCAGTGGTCACTTTTCAAAATGCACAAGAGGGAGAAGAGATCATTGTGCTGAACTGAAAATGGTCCTAGATTTCCTAAGCTCACGAGGGTGCTCTGTGTCCTCCTCCTCTCCTTCTAGTAGGGGATGTGGACAGCAGCCCTCCCCAGACATGAAGGACCCAGGTTGCTACAGGCTGCGTGGAAGACTGCAGAGTTTTGCCCTGGCTTGTTGCCCTCAAAAGACTGTCTGGATTGTTGCAGTTAAATTTAGCACTATCAATGTTTGAAAAAAAAGCTTGAAAGTCTCTAATGCTGTGAAGTAGATTCTTTTCATGGGAAGACTGCAATACATGCAAATAGAATTGACAGCATCCTGTGGTTTGGCGGCTTTCCTAAGGCAGGCAGGGGCAGGAGAAAGGAGGCCATGCCCGATGAGCAGACAAATCCCCAGGGCAGCAAAGGCAAGCAGGCGTCCAGGCAACTTGACCACCCCAGCTCCCCCACCTCATGCGACCCTCACACCAGGTGCCAGCATCCCTGAATGGGCTCCTTGTCTCATCAGCCCCGGGCAAACAGGGCTTATCAGAGATGCTTCAGGGGCAAACATCTCTCCTGAGGCCAGGGGAGCTTTGTTGCCCTGACATTAGCTTCGAGCGGCTGCCCAGGAACAAGAGCCTGCTTCATCGGGTCCCCTCTGAATGGCCACCTCCTGCCTGGGGGCAGCAGTGACCTGTGCCTGGGGTGAGGGCACTGAAGGGACACTGCCTGGGGACAAGGGTCTTTGAGGACCATTGGCTGATTCCCAGCCGGGGCTGGGGTCGGGGCCTTGCTGGGGCTGGAGGCACTGTCACCCGCTGTCCAGGGGCAGCTCTGCCAAGAAGGACCCAGGTGTCCACGTGGGAACCGTGGCCACAGGCAGCAGCAGCTCTGGCAACATTCCTCTCTGGTCTCCACACTGGGGAGGGCAAGAGTGCCCGAAGAGGGGGACAAGTTTGGGGCCTGCAGAAAACCTTGCAAGGCTAGCCTGCCATCTCCCGCTGCCCACCCGTCACCAGAACAACTCATTTCCAGTGCTGCCCAGTATCCCCACTGACTGTACTCTTTTTCCCAGTTCCCCAAGAGTGCCCACGGATCGTGCCTCTAAACCTCACCACCACCTTCCAGTGTCCCCAGTTCCCACAGTTCCTGCTAGCCCATGAACCGCACTGAGTCCAGTCTCCTCTTCCTCCAAAGGCCTGGAAAAGTGCCTGGGACAACGGTGCTTGGAGAGCCCCGCTTCCAGGCAAGATACTGGCACACGGGGAGCCCTGGGGGGTTGACTGGACAGGGAGAAATGAGGCAGAGGCAGGTGGGGGGCACCGGCAGACCGACCAGGAGAAGGTGAGGCACTGCCCCCCACCAACTCATGCCTGGATGGAGCTGCCTCATGGAGCTGCCCCACGCAGGAAGCTGGCCTGGTGCCGGGGAAGGTGGCTGGCTGAGTGCCAGGGGTGGGGGTCAGTCTGTGCCAGGGCTGGGCTCGTTGCCAGGGCTGGTGTCCCTGCCAAACCCAGCTTTGCCCCAGGGGCTCTTGGGGGAGACAGGAGGAGACCGGGCAGGAATAAATCTTGTCCCTCACCTTCTCCAGCTTCACTCAAGACTCACCAGACCACAGAGGAAGATGAAGGTCGCTGTGCTCAGTGTGGCCCTGCTCCTCGCCATCCTGTGCCACCCGGCAGATGCAAAGGTGAGCCCCCCATCATGGGCACAGGCTGAAGGCTGGAGGTGGGGATGGGCTGCAGGGGGCCCCTCTGGCCAGGCGTACTTTGCCCTCTTTGGACACTGGGGTCTCAACGCAATGTGGGTCCATGCCTGGCTGCCCCGGTCTCTTTCATGCCTTCTCTTGCTCCTTTCTCTCCTGCCACAGGTGGCTCTTCGTCCTGCTGAATCATCTGTGGTGGCCTTGGACCAGGTGGTAAGTGCTCACGTGGCCCCTCAGGTCTCACTCTGGGCAATAGGACCCCAAAGAGGTGACCTTCCAGAGATTTCTGGCCAGACTGGGCTGGGATACCTCCCCCAGCTGACAGCTGTCAACTCTCTTGCAAAAGAAATCCGCAGTGGTGGGCATCAAACCTCCTTGCTTTGCTTCTCCCTTTGCCAAGCAAGGGGCTGGCAAAGACTCCAACTCCCTCCCTTTGGGTACCCCAATTCCCCACACTCTCCTTGTCCCCCATCCCCAACACTGGTGTCCTTGCATGGGCAGACATCCCAGAGAAGCCTTAGGAGCAGTGAGGTTATGGGGAGCACTCGCGCCGAGCCAAGGGGAGGGGTGGACAGCAAAACCCTGGGACTACCCAACCCCACCAGCCCAACACCATCCCATCACCACTGAGCTCCACTCACGACTGCCTCATGGCTCTTCTTCCCTAGGACGTGGCAGATGTTGATGTGACAGCAAGCGAAGATGTTGCTGTGTCAGTGAGTAGCGGGGTGACCCTGGGGCTGGCCAGGCCGGGGAAGCGCAGAGTTGTGCTCGCCTTTCTCATTCCTCATGGCACGTGGGGACATCCCTGTGACCTACCAGGTCTCTCATGGGCTGCCTCCTGCTGCAGGTGGACAACGTGCAGGAGAAGGGGCTCTGGGAGGCACCACGAGATCTGGCGGCTTCAGGCCTTCCCTTGCCTTTCCCAAGGCACTCCAGTGTCTTGGGCAACCCCAGTGTGTCCCACTATACCCCATTGCCCCACAATACTCACTCAAGCATCCACAGAATTTTCCCTGGAGGTCCCTTTCCCCAGAGCCCCCCTTGCCTTCCCCTGCCTCCCAGTACAACCCAGTTTGGCCCTAACACTCCCTTTCTCTCCAGCCTGCCTTGGACACGGAGGTAAAGGCCTTGCGCAAGAGAAGCCTGGCTGCAGCCCTAAGTGCCTAGGTGAGTAGGAGCCCCACAGAGGCTGCCAGGTGACCCTGGCAGAACCCGGAGTCCTTGGGGAATTGGGTGTCAGGGCCTGGGTGTGGGTCTGGATGAAAGGGGCTGCCCATGACCTGCTCTGGAGGGACCTGGGATATGCCATCCCCCAATCTTTCCCTTGTGCTCCTCAGTTGTGGACAGACCAGGAGGGTCTCTGTAAGGGACAGGCAGGATTATGGGTGCTATACAGGCAGCCCAGGGACACCGCAGATGTGGGAGATGGTCCGCGGGTGCTGTAAGCATACCTGGGGGGACCCAGGTCCTGCTGTGTAAGGGTTGCCTGCTCCCAACACTTCTCATTCCCGTGGTCCTTTGAGAGAAACCCCACAGGGACAAAGCTTCTCTTGTCCCAGTGGACTTTGGGGGACCCTTTTTGGCTGTGTCTTTCAGGAGAAGACATGATGTGGACCCCCCCCTGTCCTCAGCCCCTCCAGTGGCATGAGGAGATGATCAGCCC
The DNA here is from genome assembly GCA_036873955.1 of Mergus octosetaceus. NCBI lineage: Eukaryota > Metazoa > Chordata > Aves > Anseriformes > Anatidae > Mergus > Mergus octosetaceus. The sequence goes on from CM072311.1 coordinate 523,333, forward strand.
TGGACGCACCGACCTGATGTCATGGGAGCCCTGGACCTTTTTCCTCTAATGATCAATAAAGCCCTCCAGCAAAGCTCTGCTCTGTGTGTCTGTGTGTTTGGGGGGGGGTTCCAGGTCCACCCTCATCTGCTAGCACCCAGACACCTGGATCTTCTCTGGCAGCACCAGTGCTAAGCTTGAGGGAAGGACTGGAGGCCTGGTAGCCTGGGACCTCTCCTGAGTGGAGGATTTCCTTGAGCATCCACCTGGAAGAGAAAGAGATGAGGAGCAGCTGGTGCCACACCTTGGTGCACCTCTGTTTGGGAGGGACCAATGCAAGCAGGCTGCTGCAGAGGCCTGTGGAGCACTGTGTGAACACCAGCCCCCATTTGGAGAGGGGTCAGGAGAGGAGTGCAGACAGACAGCCCGTATCCCTAGGTCCTCTTCCCCACTCTGTGATGGGCAGCGGTTTCTTCCGCAGGGGCCCAGCACTCCTGGGTTCACAGGTGTTTTTGCAGCCCCCTGCTGAGTACCCCCATTGCACAGCCTGCTGTATGGAGCGGTGGCTGTTTAGCACCGGTGGGTACTGCTTGACAAAGCTGATCTCCTTCTACAGCAATGCGACACGCTCAGTGGATGAGGGAAAGGCCCTGCGTATGGTTTACCTAGACTTCAGTAAGGCTTTTGACACCGTTTCCCTCACCATTGTCCTGGAGCAGTTGGCTGCTGAAGGCCTGGACAAGTGTCCGCTTCATTGGGTTAAAAGCTGGCTGGGTGGCCAGGCCCAAAGTCGTGTGGTGAATGGAGTTAAATCCAGCTGGATGTCGGTCACTAGTGGTGTCCCTCAGGGCTCAGTACCAGGACCAATTCTCTTCAATATCTTTCTCAAGGATTTGCACGAGGGGATCAAGCACACCCTCAGTAAGTTTCCAGACAACACCAAGTTAGGCACAAGTGTCGATCTGCTTGAGGGTAGGAGGGCTCTGCAGAGGGGTCTAGGTAGGCTGGACTGATGGTCCGAGGCCAACTGTCTGAGGTTCAGCAAGGCTAAGTGTCGGGCCCTGCACTTGGGGCACAGCAACCCCATGCAACGCTACAGGCAGGGGGAAGAGACAGTCTGGAAAGCTGCCTGGCGGAAAGGGTGCTGGGGCGTTGGTCGACAGCTGCCTGAATATGAGCCAGCGGTGTGGTCAGGTGGCCAAGAAGGCCAACAGCATCCTGGCTTGTACCAGAAATAGTGTGGCCAGCAGCACTAGGGCAGTGATTGTCCCTCTGTACTCAGCTCCGGTGAGGCCGCACCTCAAATACTGTGCTCAGTTTTGGGCCCCTCACTACAAGAAGGACATTGACGTGCTGGAGCATGTCCAGAGAAGGGCAGCGAGGCTGGTGAAGGGTCCGAGAACAAGTCTTATGAGAAGCGGCTGAGGGAGCTGGGGTTCTTCAGCCTGGAGAAAAGGAGGCTCGGGGAACTCCTGATAACACTCTGCAGTTAGCTTAAAGGAGGCTGTAGCGAGGTGGGAATAGGTCTCTACAAATCAGGCTATAGCGAGGTGGGGATTGGTCTCTTCTCCCAAGCAGCAAGTGAGAAGACAAGAGGAAATGGCCTTAAGTTGCGCTAGGGGAGGTTTACTTTGGATATTAGGAAGACTTTCTTGACCGAAAGCGTTGGGAAGTATGGGAACAGGCTGCCCAGGGCAGTTGTTGAGTCACCGTTCCTGGAGTTCTTCAAAAACGTGTAGAACTAGAACTTATTAGTGTGGTTTAGCGGTGGACTTCTCAGTGCTGGGTTACAGCGTGGAGTAGATGTTCATAGAGGCCTTTTCCAACCTAAACGATTCTATGACTCTATGAATTTCAGTTACCTTAAGAGAGTGGCAAATCTGTTGGCGCCTTCCAGCAGAGCACAGAGGCACTCTGCCATGGGTCAGTGATGCCCATGGAGTGCTGGGATGTGAGTAACCCAGTACCTGTGGCTGCGCAGCAGCGTTTTGCCAGCAGTACCAGACACACACTCGGTGCTCAGAGCAAATCAGCCAGAGAAGACAATTAGGAAGAAAACCTTGCTGGTGGCTGTAACCCTGCAAGCTGAGGGGATGGGAGCGTTGCGAGGACTGTGGCCTGCGCAGGAAATTCTTTGGGAGCAGCAGCCTTTGCCTTCTCACCTGCTGGGACACTATGGCCTAGCTGTCAGGGGCAGAAGAGGTGAGTGGGATTGGAGCAGGAAATCTGGCGTGCCTCAGTGGTCACTTTTCAAAATGCACAAGAGGGAGAAGAGATCATTGTGCTGAACTGAAAATGGTCCTAGATTTCCTAAGCTCACGAGGGTGCTCTGTGTCCTCCTCCTCTCCTTCTAGTAGGGGATGTGGACAGCAGCCCTCCCCAGACATGAAGGACCCAGGTTGCTACAGGCTGCGTGGAAGACTGCAGAGTTTTGCCCTGGCTTGTTGCCCTCAAAAGACTGTCTGGATTGTTGCAGTTAAATTTAGCACTATCAATGTTTGAAAAAAAAGCTTGAAAGTCTCTAATGCTGTGAAGTAGATTCTTTTCATGGGAAGACTGCAATACATGCAAATAGAATTGACAGCATCCTGTGGTTTGGCGGCTTTCCTAAGGCAGGCAGGGGCAGGAGAAAGGAGGCCATGCCCGATGAGCAGACAAATCCCCAGGGCAGCAAAGGCAAGCAGGCGTCCAGGCAACTTGACCACCCCAGCTCCCCCACCTCATGCGACCCTCACACCAGGTGCCAGCATCCCTGAATGGGCTCCTTGTCTCATCAGCCCCGGGCAAACAGGGCTTATCAGAGATGCTTCAGGGGCAAACATCTCTCCTGAGGCCAGGGGAGCTTTGTTGCCCTGACATTAGCTTCGAGCGGCTGCCCAGGAACAAGAGCCTGCTTCATCGGGTCCCCTCTGAATGGCCACCTCCTGCCTGGGGGCAGCAGTGACCTGTGCCTGGGGTGAGGGCACTGAAGGGACACTGCCTGGGGACAAGGGTCTTTGAGGACCATTGGCTGATTCCCAGCCGGGGCTGGGGTCGGGGCCTTGCTGGGGCTGGAGGCACTGTCACCCGCTGTCCAGGGGCAGCTCTGCCAAGAAGGACCCAGGTGTCCACGTGGGAACCGTGGCCACAGGCAGCAGCAGCTCTGGCAACATTCCTCTCTGGTCTCCACACTGGGGAGGGCAAGAGTGCCCGAAGAGGGGGACAAGTTTGGGGCCTGCAGAAAACCTTGCAAGGCTAGCCTGCCATCTCCCGCTGCCCACCCGTCACCAGAACAACTCATTTCCAGTGCTGCCCAGTATCCCCACTGACTGTACTCTTTTTCCCAGTTCCCCAAGAGTGCCCACGGATCGTGCCTCTAAACCTCACCACCACCTTCCAGTGTCCCCAGTTCCCACAGTTCCTGCTAGCCCATGAACCGCACTGAGTCCAGTCTCCTCTTCCTCCAAAGGCCTGGAAAAGTGCCTGGGACAACGGTGCTTGGAGAGCCCCGCTTCCAGGCAAGATACTGGCACACGGGGAGCCCTGGGGGGTTGACTGGACAGGGAGAAATGAGGCAGAGGCAGGTGGGGGGCACCGGCAGACCGACCAGGAGAAGGTGAGGCACTGCCCCCCACCAACTCATGCCTGGATGGAGCTGCCTCATGGAGCTGCCCCACGCAGGAAGCTGGCCTGGTGCCGGGGAAGGTGGCTGGCTGAGTGCCAGGGGTGGGGGTCAGTCTGTGCCAGGGCTGGGCTCGTTGCCAGGGCTGGTGTCCCTGCCAAACCCAGCTTTGCCCCAGGGGCTCTTGGGGGAGACAGGAGGAGACCGGGCAGGAATAAATCTTGTCCCTCACCTTCTCCAGCTTCACTCAAGACTCACCAGACCACAGAGGAAGATGAAGGTCGCTGTGCTCAGTGTGGCCCTGCTCCTCGCCATCCTGTGCCACCCGGCAGATGCAAAGGTGAGCCCCCCATCATGGGCACAGGCTGAAGGCTGGAGGTGGGGATGGGCTGCAGGGGGCCCCTCTGGCCAGGCGTACTTTGCCCTCTTTGGACACTGGGGTCTCAACGCAATGTGGGTCCATGCCTGGCTGCCCCGGTCTCTTTCATGCCTTCTCTTGCTCCTTTCTCTCCTGCCACAGGTGGCTCTTCGTCCTGCTGAATCATCTGTGGTGGCCTTGGACCAGGTGGTAAGTGCTCACGTGGCCCCTCAGGTCTCACTCTGGGCAATAGGACCCCAAAGAGGTGACCTTCCAGAGATTTCTGGCCAGACTGGGCTGGGATACCTCCCCCAGCTGACAGCTGTCAACTCTCTTGCAAAAGAAATCCGCAGTGGTGGGCATCAAACCTCCTTGCTTTGCTTCTCCCTTTGCCAAGCAAGGGGCTGGCAAAGACTCCAACTCCCTCCCTTTGGGTACCCCAATTCCCCACACTCTCCTTGTCCCCCATCCCCAACACTGGTGTCCTTGCATGGGCAGACATCCCAGAGAAGCCTTAGGAGCAGTGAGGTTATGGGGAGCACTCGCGCCGAGCCAAGGGGAGGGGTGGACAGCAAAACCCTGGGACTACCCAACCCCACCAGCCCAACACCATCCCATCACCACTGAGCTCCACTCACGACTGCCTCATGGCTCTTCTTCCCTAGGACGTGGCAGATGTTGATGTGACAGCAAGCGAAGATGTTGCTGTGTCAGTGAGTAGCGGGGTGACCCTGGGGCTGGCCAGGCCGGGGAAGCGCAGAGTTGTGCTCGCCTTTCTCATTCCTCATGGCACGTGGGGACATCCCTGTGACCTACCAGGTCTCTCATGGGCTGCCTCCTGCTGCAGGTGGACAACGTGCAGGAGAAGGGGCTCTGGGAGGCACCACGAGATCTGGCGGCTTCAGGCCTTCCCTTGCCTTTCCCAAGGCACTCCAGTGTCTTGGGCAACCCCAGTGTGTCCCACTATACCCCATTGCCCCACAATACTCACTCAAGCATCCACAGAATTTTCCCTGGAGGTCCCTTTCCCCAGAGCCCCCCTTGCCTTCCCCTGCCTCCCAGTACAACCCAGTTTGGCCCTAACACTCCCTTTCTCTCCAGCCTGCCTTGGACACGGAGGTAAAGGCCTTGCGCAAGAGAAGCCTGGCTGCAGCCCTAAGTGCCTAGGTGAGTAGGAGCCCCACAGAGGCTGCCAGGTGACCCTGGCAGAACCCGGAGTCCTTGGGGAATTGGGTGTCAGGGCCTGGGTGTGGGTCTGGATGAAAGGGGCTGCCCATGACCTGCTCTGGAGGGACCTGGGATATGCCATCCCCCAATCTTTCCCTTGTGCTCCTCAGTTGTGGACAGACCAGGAGGGTCTCTGTAAGGGACAGGCAGGATTATGGGTGCTATACAGGCAGCCCAGGGACACCGCAGATGTGGGAGATGGTCCGCGGGTGCTGTAAGCATACCTGGGGGGACCCAGGTCCTGCTGTGTAAGGGTTGCCTGCTCCCAACACTTCTCATTCCCGTGGTCCTTTGAGAGAAACCCCACAGGGACAAAGCTTCTCTTGTCCCAGTGGACTTTGGGGGACCCTTTTTGGCTGTGTCTTTCAGGAGAAGACATGATGTGGACCCCCCCCTGTCCTCAGCCCCTCCAGTGGCATGAGGAGATGATCAGCCCTGGACGCACCGACCTGATGTCATGGGAGCCCTGGACCTTTTTCCTCTAATGATCAATAAAGCCCTCCAGCAAAGCTCTGCTCTGTGTGTCTGTGTGTTTGGGGGGGGGTTCCAGGTCCACCCTCATCTGCTAGCACCCAGACACCTGGATCTTCTCTGGCAGCACCAGTGCTAAGCTTGAGGGAAGGACTGGAGGCCTGGTAGCCTGGGACCTCTCCTGAGTGGAGGATTTCCTTGAGCATCCACCTGGAAGAGAAAGAGATGAGGAGCAGCTGGTGCCACACCTTGGTGCACCTCTGTTTGGGAGGGACCAATGCAAGCAGGCTGCTGCAGAGGCCTGTGGAGCACTGTGTGAACACCAGCCCCCATTTGGAGAGGGGTCAGGAGAGGAGTGCAGACAGACAGCCCGTATCCCTAGGTCCTCTTCCCCACTCTGTGATGGGCAGCGGTTTCTTCCGCAGGGGCCCAGCACTCCTGGGTTCACAGGTGTTTTTGCAGCCCCCTGCTGAGTACCCCCATTGCACAGCCTGCTGTATGGAGCGGTGGCTGTTTAGCACCGGTGGGTACTGCTTGACAAAGCTGATCTCCTTCTACAGCAATGCGACACGCTCAGTGGATGAGGGAAAGGCCCTGCGTATGGTTTACCTAGACTTCAGTAAGGCTTTTGACACCGTTTCCCTCACCATTGTCCTGGAGCAGTTGGCTGCTGAAGGCCTGGACAAGTGTCCGCTTCATTGGGTTAAAAGCTGGCTGGGTGGCCAGGCCCAAAGTCGTGTGGTGAATGGAGTTAAATCCAGCTGGATGTCGGTCACTAGTGGTGTCCCTCAGGGCTCAGTACCAGGACCAATTCTCTTCAATATCTTTCTCAAGGATTTGCACGAGGGGATCAAGCACACCCTCAGTAAGTTTCCAGACAACACCAAGTTAGGCACAAGTGTCGATCTGCTTGAGGGTAGGAGGGCTCTGCAGAGGGGTCTAGGTAGGCTGGACTGATGGTCCGAGGCCAACTGTCTGAGGTTCAGCAAGGCTAAGTGTCGGGCCCTGCACTTGGGGCACAGCAACCCCATGCAACGCTACAGGCAGGGGGAAGAGACAGTCTGGAAAGCTGCCTGGCGGAAAGGGTGCTGGGGCGTTGGTCGACAGCTGCCTGAATATGAGCCAGCGGTGTGGTCAGGTGGCCAAGAAGGCCAACAGCATCCTGGCTTGTACCAGAAATAGTGTGGCCAGCAGCACTAGGGCAGTGATTGTCCCTCTGTACTCAGCTCCGGTGAGGCCGCACCTCAAATACTGTGCTCAGTTTTGGGCCCCTCACTACAAGAAGGACATTGACGTGCTGGAGCATGTCCAGAGAAGGGCAGCGAGGCTGGTGAAGGGTCCGAGAACAAGTCTTATGAGAAGCGGCTGAGGGAGCTGGGGTTCTTCAGCCTGGAGAAAAGGAGGCTCGGGGAACTCCTGATAACACTCTGCAGTTAGCTTAAAGGAGGCTGTAGCGAGGTGGGAATAGGTCTCTACAAATCAGGCTATAGCGAGGTGGGGATTGGTCTCTTCTCCCAAGCAGCAAGTGAGAAGACAAGAGGAAATGGCCTTAAGTTGCGCTAGGGGAGGTTTACTTTGGATATTAGGAAGACTTTCTTGACCGAAAGCGTTGGGAAGTATGGGAACAGGCTGCCCAGGGCAGTTGTTGAGTCACCGTTCCTGGAGTTCTTCAAAAACGTGTAGAACTAGAACTTATTAGTGTGGTTTAGCGGTGGACTTCTCAGTGCTGGGTTACAGCGTGGAGTAGATGTTCATAGAGGCCTTTTCCAACCTAAACGATTCTATGACTCTATGAATTTCAGTTACCTTAAGAGAGTGGCAAATCTGTTGGCGCCTTCCAGCAGAGCACAGAGGCACTCTGCCATGGGTCAGTGATGCCCATGGAGTGCTGGGATGTGAGTAACCCAGTACCTGTGGCTGCGCAGCAGCGTTTTGCCAGCAGTACCAGACACACACTCGGTGCTCAGAGCAAATCAGCCAGAGAAGACAATTAGGAAGAAAACCTTGCTGGTGGCTGTAACCCTGCAAGCTGAGGGGATGGGAGCGTTGCGAGGACTGTGGCCTGCGCAGGAAATTCTTTGGGAGCAGCAGCCTTTGCCTTCTCACCTGCTGGGACACTATGGCCTAGCTGTCAGGGGCAGAAGAGGTGAGTGGGATTGGAGCAGGAAATCTGGCGTGCCTCAGTGGTCACTTTTCAAAATGCACAAGAGGGAGAAGAGATCATTGTGCTGAACTGAAAATGGTCCTAGATTTCCTAAGCTCACGAGGGTGCTCTGTGTCCTCCTCCTCTCCTTCTAGTAGGGGATGTGGACAGCAGCCCTCCCCAGACATGAAGGACCCAGGTTGCTACAGGCTGCGTGGAAGACTGCAGAGTTTTGCCCTGGCTTGTTGCCCTCAAAAGACTGTCTGGATTGTTGCAGTTAAATTTAGCACTATCAATGTTTGAAAAAAAAGTTTGAAAGTCTCTAATGCTGTGAAGTAGATTCTTTTCATGGGAAGACTGCAATACATGCAAATAGAATTGACAGCATCCTGTGGTTTGGCGGCTTTCCTAAGGCAGGCAGGGGCAGGAGAAAGGAGGCCATGCCCGATGAGCAGACAAATCCCCAGGGCAGCAAAGGCAAGCAGGCGTCCAGGCAACTTGACCACCCCAGCTCCCCCACCTCATGCGACCCTCACACCAGGTGCCAGCATCCCTGAATGGGCTCCTTGTCTCATCAGCCCCGGGCAAACAGGGCTTATCAGAGATGCTTCAGGGGCAAACATCTCTCCTGAGGCCAGGGGAGCTTTGTTGCCCTGACATTAGCTTCGAGCGGCTGCCCAGGAACAAGAGCCTGCTTCATCGGGTCCCCTCTGAATGGCCACCTCCTGCCTGGGGGCAGCAGTGACCTGTGCCTGGGGTGAGGGCACTGAAGGGACACTGCCTGGGGACAAGGGTCTTTGAGGACCATTGGCTGATTCCCAGCCGGGGCTGGGGTCGGGGCCTTGCTGGGGCTGGAGGCACTGTCACCCGCTGTCCAGGGGCAGCTCTGCCAAGAAGGACCCAGGTGTCCACGTGGGAACCGTGGCCACAGGCAGCAGCAGCTCTGGCAACATTCCTCTCTGGTCTCCACACTGGGGAGGGCAAGAGTGCCCGAAGAGGGGGACAAGTTTGGGGCCTGCAGAAAACCTTGCAAGGCTAGCCTGCCATCTCCCGCTGCCCACCCGTCACCAGAACAACTCATTTCCAGTGCTGCCCAGTATCCCCACTGACTGTACTCTTTTTCCCAGTTCCCCAAGAGTGCCCACGGATCGTGCCTCTAAACCTCACCACCACCTTCCAGTGTCCCCAGTTCCCACAGTTCCTGCTAGCCCATGAACCGCACTGAGTCCAGTCTCCTCTTCCTCCAAAGGCCTGGAAAAGTGCCTGGGACAACGGTGCTTGGAGAGCCCCGCTTCCAGGCAAGATACTGGCACACGGGGAGCCCTGGGGGGTTGACTGGACAGGGAGAAATGAGGCAGAGGCAGGTGGGGGGCACCGGCAGACCGACCAGGAGAAGGTGAGGCACTGCCCCCCACCAACTCATGCCTGGATGGAGCTGCCTCATGGAGCTGCCCCACGCAGGAAGCTGGCCTGGTGCCGGGGAAGGTGGCTGGCTGAGTGCCAGGGGTGGGGGTCAGTCTGTGCCAGGGCTGGGCTCGTTGCCAGGGCTGGTGTCCCTGCCAAACCCAGCTTTGCCCCAGGGGCTCTTGGGGGAGACAGGAGGAGACCGGGCAGGAATAAATCTTGTCCCTCACCTTCTCCAGCTTCACTCAAGACTCACCAGACCACAGAGGAAGATGAAGGTCGCTGTGCTCAGTGTGGCCCTGCTCCTCGCCATCCTGTGCCACCCGGCAGATGCAAAGGTGAGCCCCCCATCATGGGCACAGGCTGAAGGCTGGAGGTGGGGATGGGCTGCAGGGGGCCCCTCTGGCCAGGCGTACTTTGCCCTCTTTGGACACTGGGGTCTCAACGCAATGTGGGTCCATGCCTGGCTGCCCCGGTCTCTTTCATGCCTTCTCTTGCTCCTTTCTCTCCTGCCACAGGTGGCTCTTCGTCCTGCTGAATCATCTGTGGTGGCCTTGGACCAGGTGGTAAGTGCTCACGTGGCCCCTCAGGTCTCACTCTGGGCAATAGGACCCCAAAGAGGTGACCTTCCAGAGATTTCTGGCCAGACTGGGCTGGGATACCTCCCCCAGCTGACAGCTGTCAACTCTCTTGCAAAAGAAATCCGCAGTGGTGGGCATCAAACCTCCTTGCTTTGCTTCTCCCTTTGCCAAGCAAGGGGCTGGCAAAGACTCCAACTCCCTCCCTTTGGGTACCCCAATTCCCCACACTCTCCTTGTCCCCCATCCCCAACACTGGTGTCCTTGCATGGGCAGACATCCCAGAGAAGCCTTAGGAGCAGTGAGGTTATGGGGAGCACTCGCGCCGAGCCAAGGGGAGGGGTGGACAGCAAAACCCTGGGACTACCCAACCCCACCAGCCCAACACCATCCCATCACCACTGAGCTCCACTCACGACTGCCTCATGGCTCTTCTTCCCTAGGACGTGGCAGATGTTGATGTGACAGCAAGCGAAGATGTTGCTGTGTCAGTGAGTAGCGGGGTGACCCTGGGGCTGGCCAGGCCGGGGAAGCGCAGAGTTGTGCTCGCCTTTCTCATTCCTCATGGCACGTGGGGACATCCCTGTGACCTACCAGGTCTCTCATGGGCTGCCTCCTGCTGCAGGTGGACAACGTGCAGGAGAAGGGGCTCTGGGAGGCACCACGAGATCTGGCGGCTTCAGGCCTTCCCTTGCCTTTCCCAAGGCACTCCAGTGTCTTGGGCAACCCCAGTGTGTCCCACTATACCCCATTGCCCCACAATACTCACTCAAGCATCCACAGAATTTTCCCTGGAGGTCCCTTTCCCCAGAGCCCCCCTTGCCTTCCCCTGCCTCCCAGTACAACCCAGTTTGGCCCTAACACTCCCTTTCTCTCCAGCCTGCCTTGGACACGGAGGTAAAGGCCTTGCGCAAGAGAAGCCTGGCTGCAGCCCTAAGTGCCTAGGTGAGTAGGAGCCCCACAGAGGCTGCCAGGTGACCCTGGCAGAACCCGGAGTCCTTGGGGAATTGGGTGTCAGGGCCTGGGTGTGGGTCTGGATGAAAGGGGCTGCCCATGACCTGCTCTGGAGGGACCTGGGATATGCCATCCCCCAATCTTTCCCTTGTGCTCCTCAGTTGTGGACAGACCAGGAGGGTCTCTGTAAGGGACAGGCAGGATTATGGGTGCTATACAGGCAGCCCAGGGACACCGCAGATGTGGGAGATAGTCCGCGGGTGCTGTAAGCATACCTGGGGGGACCCAGGTCCTGCTGTGTAAGGGTTGCCTGCTCCCAACACTTCTCATTCCCGTGGTCCTTTGGAGAGAAACCCCACAGGGACAAAGCTTCTCTTGTCCCAGTGGACTTTGGGGGACCCTTTTTGGCTGTGTCTTTCAGGAGAAGACATGATGTGGACCCCCCCCTGTCCTCAGCCCCTCCAGTGGCATGAGGAGATGATCAGCCCTGGACGCACCGACCTGATGTCATGGGAGCCCTGGACCTTTTTCCTCTAATGATCAATAAAGCCCTCCAGCAAAGCTCTGCTCTGTGTGTCTGTGTGTTTGGGGGGGGGTTCCAGGTCCACCCTCATCTGCTAGCACCCAGACACCTGGATCTTCTCTGGCAGCACCAGTGCTAAGCTTGAGGGAAGGACTGGAGGCCTGGTAGCCTGGGACCTCTCCTGAGTGGAGGATTTCCTTGAGCATCCACCTGGAAGAGAAAGAGATGAGGAGCAGCTGGTGCCACACCTTGGTGCACCTCTGTTTGGGAGGGACCAATGCAAGCAGGCTGCTGCAGAGGCCTGTGGAGCACTGTGTGAACACCAGCCCCCATTTGGAGAGGGGTCAGGAGAGGAGTGCAGACAGACAGCCCGTATCCCTAGGTCCTCTTCCCCACTCTGTGATGGGCAGCGGTTTCTTCTGCAGGGGCCCAGCACTCCTGGGTTCACAGGTGTTTTTGCAGCCCCCTGCTGAGTACCCCCATTGCACAGCCTGCTGTATGGAGCGGTGGCTGTTTAGCACCGGTAGGTTACTAAGCACCAACATGCTTCTGTCTCACTCTGCTCCTCAGGACAGGGAAAATAAAGGAGAAAAAAAAAAAAAAGAAATGGAACAACAACAACAGAAAACAAACTTAAGCAAACAACCAACCAAGAACAACAACATTAATAACATCAACATCAAAAAACATCTCATGAGTTATTAAAAGGACAGGGAGATTGCCAACTCACCTGCTTCCCATCCTCCAGCACAGTGTGCCTCTCAAGGGATGCATGCAGTCTTTCATGAACTGATTCTAGAAGGACTTCCCACGGACTGCAGTTCTTCAAGAACTGCTCAATATTTGTCTGTAATACAGGGTGAAATCCTTTCAGGAGCGGGTGGCTCCAGCACTCCTCCTCCACATGTGGCTGCTCCCACCAGATCACCTGCTCCACCATGGACTCCTCTTTATGGAAGTCATGTCCAGCCAGGGGCCTGCTCCTGTGTGGACAGCCTCCTTCAGGCCAGATTGACCTGCCTTGGGAATAGGCTGCCCAGGGAATTGGTTGAGTCACCATCCCTGGATTTCTTTAAAAGACATTTAAAGTTTAGTGATATGGTTTAGTGGAGGACTTGTTAGTGTTAGGTCAGAGGTTGGACTAGATGATCGTGGAGGTCTCTTCCAACCTAGATGATTCTGTGATTCTATGATTCAGGCCAGATCCACCTGCTTCAGTATGAGCTCATCCAGGGGCTGCAGGGTGGAGATGTACTCCAACATGGTACCCAGTGGTCTGCAGGGACACTGCCTGCTTCACCCTGGTCCTCTCCATGGGTGTAAGAGACTGAAAAGCTACAAAAGAATAATGTCTCAAACACTTGGCAGAAAAAGAGTGCTATCACGCTAATGAGATAAGATATGTTCAGAAAAGAGGATCCTGAAGAGGGGGGACAGCACTTTTCTGAAGCCTACCTCCTTACCTAAGGGCAAATAAAATTTACTTCAGGGCCTTGGGACACCTGGTTAAGGGATTGGCAGAACATGTAGTGTTTTCCTCTATCCCTCCATCTGCAGACAATAACAAGGCAAAGAACAGGAAGACCCAGCAAAACAATACCTGGCACAGAGCCTGGTGTCAGTGGAAGAACTTCGGGTTTTTTGATCACAGGTCATTTTACAAGACACCGGGCCTGCTGGCAGTGGAGGGGTTCACTTGTCTCTAAGGGGGATCTTTGATTTCTTTCAGGAGTTGGCAGAACACAGTGATAGGGCTTTAAACTAGATTTGAAGGGGTTAAAGGAGTAAAACCAGGCTTGACAGAGACAAGCCTGGGGGTGGTATGACAAAGGTTATAGGACAGTGGGCTAACAAGGTTGATTGGTCTGCCATCCAGGTTGAGTTGGGGGATGGAGAGCCATGCAGCAGCAAAGGCACAAGGGACATGGACAGGTTAGAAACCACAGAAGTGGCCAGGAATGGTCATGCATGAATTAGAGCTTTTCCCTAATTCCATAAAAAGATAGGGGTAGGGCTTCCCCCAGGGGAAGCTGGGAAAAGAGAGATGGGAGATACAGGGTAGTGAAGAAGAGCTTGACTAGCCCTAGTGCATTTACACTAATGTGCAGTCAGGCTGTAGTACATCTACGCTATCGTCCAAACAGGCCTGAAGTGCATCTACACTAGAGGCCAGTCAGTCTTACCTCTGTGCCTGGCAAGATCATGGAGCAGATCCTCCTGGAAAATATGCTGAGGCATGTGGAAAATAAGGAAGCGACTGGCAACAGCCAACATGGCTTCACGAAGGGCAAATTGTGCCTGGTGGCCTTCTACAAGGGACTTACAGCACCCATGGATAGAGGAAGAGCAACTGACATCTACTCCACAGACTGTCTCACTGACCAGGTACCTCCCAGAAAGCAATCCCAGCCATGGTCACACCACCAGTTGGCATGCACTTGCTAAAGCACTTGCCAAAAGTCTGTGGCAACCTGTACCGAATGCCTCCCCAAAGATGTGGCTGTTCAGGTCTCTGTCTGCAGGGACTGCATGAGCCTGTTGCTGCCAATGGAGGTTTACAGAGATACTGCCTGAGTGAGTCGCGAGCAGGTGGAATGTGGGTGGAACATGGGGGAGGCCTTCTGCAGCATGAGCTGGTTGGCAGGCAGAGTATCTGAGGGATTGTGCAGGGCACTCCCTGCAACCCATGCTCCTGGGTGGGCTGAGAAGAGGCCTCCTGAGGACAACAGCTCCTTGTAGCCCTGTGGATGCTGGCTGTGAGGCCACTTCTGTCCCAGCACCTGGCTGGCCAACAGCAGGGAGGCAGAGCCTCTGAGGTCATAAAGGCCTTCAGAAAGCTGCCCCCAACAGGGTGACACATTTGGCGAGGCCAGGGGAAGCTGGGAAAAGAGAGATGGGAGATACGGGGTAGTGAAGAAGAGCTTGACTAACAGAAATAAAAGATTTTGAAGAGGTAGGAGGGGTTCAGGTATGAGACAGCTGCAACACTGTGAAACCATTCATAATACACCCTTACACCATTTCTAATTAATAACATCGAGCCCTACCCCTTTCCCTAAATGCTACCCCTCACCTTGACAGGAATCCACTGATCTAATCCTTAACCTCAGAGCATTTCTTGAAGCCCAAACCCATAACCTCTTAGTTTTACCCCATGGCTCACCCTAAATCCTAGCCTTTATTCCTAGCAATGAAAGGTTAAGCCTGATCCCTAGCCCTCACCCCAGCCCTACACAAAACCCCAACCCACAAAGCTAGTTCATACCCTAAGTAGTGACCAGACACCCTAAACAGAACACCAAACCAGCCCCTAAACCTTTGCCTAGTTCATAACCCCCAAAGGTGAGTTCTAATCACTAGACCCTAATCTGACTTGACAACAGGACTGTTGTGCCTCAGGACCTCATGGGTCAGCAGGAGCCATGTGGTGGTGAAGGTGGCTGTGAGGTCACTTCTGCCTGAATACTTGATAAGCCACCTTCAGGCACATGGCTAGTGTATGTGATCTCAGCTGCATGTAAGGAATTGAGACCACCAATATTTATTTGGTTTAAATAGTGATAGCCACTCCTACCCTTGTACCTTACACAAGAGGCATAGCTGTCTCCTGTCCATCAGAGAAGCTGACAGGCCAAAAATGTTTCTGGTATTACAATCAGCTTACTTTTATCTGTTCAGCTGCTGGGCCATAGGGAGAGAGCCAGGTGGGTATGTTATTATGAAGTCAGTTGTGCCTCAGAAACTCATAATCTGGTGCAGCTGTGAATGTGGCTGTGAGTTCACTTCTGCCTCTGGAGCTGATAGATCATCAGCAGGAATGTGGCTGGGAAAGGGGCTATGAGACTACTTCTTCCTGAAGCAGCTGGTAGCTCAACCTCTTTGCTATGAAATATGTATGTAGGCTCTGTGGAGTAACTGCATAAAGTGACCAAGAAAATTAAACTAATATTCACATTTTAAAGAAAATGTACAGCACTGAGGAGGCTTTCAGGTTAGGGTGTAGCTGCATTACTTGAGCATTCCCTAGGCTTCCAACCTTAGATGCTATCACACTGGGGGAACCTGGTGTGCTGGCTCTAAGGAACAGTATGGAGCGTAGAGTGGAGTGGAGACACCACAGCTAGGCTGAGACCAGGTGGGGACTTGATTGTTCTTGTGCACACCAAGACCAATAAGCTGCACTTTTGCTACACTGAGCCAACAACCTGTCATTTTTTTGACAAAATGCTGTACTCCGGTGAACTTTTGCTCATATAATATCATTATAATACCAAAACACACCTCCATCCCAAAAGCTACTCACCTTCAATGTGCAACCCCCCCTCACTGAGCACACACTCTGAATTTCTCAGAGCCTATACCTTTAAATGAAGAAGGGAAAACTTTTCACCAATCATAACTAAGATATCACAGAATCACAGAATTGAAGGGGTTGGAAGGGACCTCGAAAGATCATCAGATATGCTTCACTAGAGTCACTCAAGCTCCACCTAAAAGATAGAAAATAATATAAATTGGTCTAAGAGAGAGGGAATGTTAGAGAAGATACCATCATGAGGATGTTGTGACTTCTGGGATCAGTCAACAGGCTGAGCTTCTCTTCACCCCCCGCACTGGGACGCCTTTGGGTGAGATTTGAACACTTGGTTATACTGGGTATCTCCATGGAAACTTGATATAGAAATCTCTATAGAGTCTTTGTGCCTTTTAACGTGTTACTTTCCAGGCTGCACACCTGTGTATTTCATGCATGCTAGCTTGCTTTTTGTCCTGGTTTCAGTTAGAACAGAGTTAATTTTCTTCCTAGTAGCGGGTAGAATGCTATGTTTTGGCTTAGGATGAGAAGAGTGCTGATAACACCCCGATGTTTTAATTGTTGCAGAGCAGTGCTTATACTAAGCCAAGGACGTTTCAGCTTCTCACTCTGTCCTGCCAGCGGGCAGGCTGGGGGTGCAGCAGGAGCTGGGAGGGGACAGACCCAGGACAGGTGACCCAAACTAGCCAAAGGGGTATTCCATACCATCTGACATCATGCTAAACAATATATAGGGGTGGCTAGCCGGGGGAGGGGGGCCAGACTGCTCGGGGTTAGGCTGGGCATCGGTCAGTGGGTGGTGAGCAATTGCATTGTGCATCATCTGTTTGTACACATTATTAGTAGTAGTACTATTATCATCATTGTTATTATTATTATTGTTATTATTATTTTCCTGTCTTATTAAACTGTCTTTATCTCAACTGACGGGCTTCATTTTCCGTTTCTCTAACCCGTCCCAGAGAGGGAGGGGGGAGGGTGAGCGAACGGCTGTGTGGTGTTTAGCTGCCGGCCGGGTTAAACCACAACACTTTTGCAGACAGTAAATTATCGCTGGCAATCCAAAGAACCTGTGTACCTGTTGCTATAATAAATTGCACTTAATTGCATTGTTCCTAGCTGTGAATAGTTCTCGTTGAACACAACTATAGTAAGGGTGTGTTACGTTGTTGGTGAGTCCATGACTGTGATAGTTTAGTCTGACCAGACCCACATCTGTAAATACACTATTGGTGAATCTGTGACCGTGATAGTTCAGTACCCTGAATCTGACCAGACCTGTAACGGTTAATTGGTTACACACTTTAACATGACAGGCTCACATCTACCTGGTCTCTGATGGGCCAGAGATAGATACCTGGTTGGTACATTGATTGTGAGACACCCCACCCCCTCCACCCTCCCATCCACGTACCTGGTAGGCCCATGCAGGAAAGAAGGCTTGGACATGGGTTGTCTTGTCCATTCTGCCTGAGTACATGAGTGGACAGCAGTAGGCTTTGAGGTTACTCAGAGGTAATCATGGTGAGGTTACCTCTGTCTGGTAAGGTGACAGGAAAATAAGAGTGGTGAGTTGGGACACTTGTTTGAAGGATGGTTTCCAAGATGAAGAAAAAAAAAAAAAAAATGAAATATGGTAAAGTTTAATAAACAATAAAATATACTCCACAACTGTATGCTAGTGTCCTGGTTTCAGTTAGGACAGAGTTAATTTTCTTCCTAGTAGCTGGTAGGGTGCTATGTTTTGGCTTAGGATGAGAAGACTGCTGATAACATGCTGGTGTTTTAATTGTTGCAGGGCAGTGCTCACACCAAGCCAAGGACATTTCAGCTTCTCACTCTGTCCTGCCAGTGGGCAGGCTGGGGGTGCAGCAGGAGCTGGGAGGGGACAGACCCAGGACAGGTGACCCAAACTAGCCAAAGGGGTATTCCATACCATCTGACGTCATGCTAAATAATATATAGGGGTGGCTAGCCAGGATGGGGGGGCTGGCTGCTCGGGGTTAGACTGGGCATTAGTCAGCAGGTGGTGAGTAATTGCATTGTGCATCACTTGTTTCATACACATTATTAGTAGTAGTACTATTATCATCATCATCATCATTATTATTATTGTTATTATTATTTTTCTGTCTTAATAAACTGTCTTTATCTCAACTCACAGGCTTCACTTTCCCGTTTCTCTCCCCCATCCCAGAGAGGGAGGGGTGACAGTGAGCGAACGTCTGTGTGGTGTTTAGCTGCCGGCCGGGTTAAACCACAGCTAGGTGCAAGCTGTTTCCAGTGAAGCTTCCACAAGAGGTAATCTTATAAGAAATGTTTTAAATAGGCAGATATGAAATGTTAAATACAAACACAGTTAAAGAGCTGGCGAAAGAGACAAATGGACTACATAAAGACAGGGCAATCTTTTAACTTCCTGAAGTTCAAAGCAGTAACTGGAGAGTTATCAGAGTGAACAGAGAATAAGGGCAGGAGGGAAAATGAAGAATAATTGAAAGTGCTTATGTCCACATTGGCTGTTGAAAAGATTACTTTAGAAATGGTCATTTTGTCTGGATAAGTGAAAATATATGAAAGATTAGAGAAATTAAATACATATTACGATTGGCAGAAAATAGTGGTAAAGAAGTTACAGGAGGAGATCAAGATTTCTTGATACGCTCCCTGGAAATTCCCATTTTGGCATGATGGATAAACATTGTAATATTATTAAGATGGTTCAATCATTTCAGCTAATGAAGGGCATCCTGTTCTGGGTTAACACCAGACAACAAAAAAAAACACCATAACAGCTGCTCAGTCACTCCTAGTGGGACAAGGGTGAGAATTGGAAAGGTGCAATTGAAGAAGCTCACAGAATCACAGAACAGTAGAGGTTTGAAGGGACCTCTGGACAGCATATGGTCCAAGCCCCCTGCTCAAGCACAGATCCAGTTGCCCAGGATCATGTTCAGGCTGCTTTTGAATATCTCAAAGGAGAGATATTCACAAAATCTCTGGGCATTCTCTGCCAGTGCTTGGTCACCACCATAGTAAAAAACGTGTTGGCTGATGATCAGTGGGAGCCTCCTCTATTTCAGTTTGTGCTCACTGTCTCTTCTCCTATCACTGGACACTAGTGATAAAAGCCTGTTTCCATCCTCTTTGCACTCTTCCACGTAGTATGTCATAGAAACCACAGAATCATAGAATGGCAAGAGTTGGAAAGGACCTTAAAGATCGTCTAGTTCCAAACCCCCCACCATGGTCAGGGATGCAACACACTAGATCAGGTTGCTCAAGGCCTCATCTAACCAGGTCTTGAACATCTCCAGGGATGGAGCATCCAGAGCTCTTCTGTGCAGCCTGTGCCAATGTCTCAACACCTTCTGAGTGAAGAATTTCCTCCTAACCTCTGATCTAACCTCCCCGCTTTTAGTTTAAAACCATTCCCCTTGTCTCATCACTATCTGGCCAGGCAAAAAGTTTCTCTCATCTGTTTTATAAGCCCCCTTTAAGTATTGAGAAGCTGCAATAAGGTCACCCCGAAGCCTTTTATTCTGTAGGCTGAACAGCTCCAGCTCCTTCAGCCCGTCTTCACAGGAAAGGTGCTCCAGCCCTCTGATCAACTATGTGGCCCATTCTAACAGATCCACATCCTTCATGTGCTGGGGCTCTAGACCTGGATGCAGGTCTGGGGGAGAACAGACTTCAGGTAAATTCAGACTTCAGGTGAATTCAGGTTTGTTCTAGGGGAGAACAGACGGCAAGCTATTAACCACTTCATAAGGTCCCCTGGGAATCTGTTTCTGAAGGTGTCAGAGTCCATCAGTGCTGGTCACTTTTTAAGAGCCACCTCTTAAGAGCACAGGAGCAGGTGATTCCAAAGTGTTGGATGTTAAACAAGAAGGACAGAATGCTGGCTTGGCTGAGAAGGGATCTTCTTCTATAGCTTAGGCAGAAAAAAGAAAGTCTATGGACACTGGAAGCAAGTTCAAGTGACGAGGGAGGACTACATAAATGCTGTGTGCCATTGGAAGGAGAAAAGTTGTGTGGCCAAAACTCAGAGTTGAAGCTGGCCAGTACTGTGGGAGGCAACAAAAAGGGCTTTTTAAAGTATGTCAACACCAAGAGGAGGACTACAAGTAACATTGCTCTATTACTTGATGAGATGAGTCACCTCACAAATAGGGTCACAGACAAAGCAGACATTTAATGTCTTCTTTGCCTCTGTTTTCAACACTGAACACGGGCCTTGGGACACCTGGAGCCCTGTGTTGAAGGGCCATGATGGTGGGAGCAAGAAACTCCCAGCCAACCCTCAACTTGTGCGGGATTTGTTGCGCCAGATGCATACACAAAAGTCTATGGGGCCTGATGGGATTCATCCCAGGGTACTCAAACAGCTGGCTGATGCCATTGCAACACCTCTCACAATGTGTCCAAAAGAAAGCAACAAAGATGGTGAAGGGTCTAGAGGGGAAGACATAGAAGGAGCAGCTGAGCTCATTTGGTTTTGTCTACAGCTTCCTCACAAGGCGTAGCGGAGGGGCAGGCGCTCATCCCTTCTCTCTGGTGACAGTGACAGGGCCTTAGGGAGTGGCGTGGAGCTGTCAGGGCAGGTTCAGGCTGGGTATTACGGAAAGATTCTTCATGGAAAGGGTGGTCAGGCACTGGGACAGGCTCCCCAGGGGAAGCGGTCATGGCACCAAGCCTGCCAGAGTTCAAAAAGGATTTGGGCAATACTCACACACACATGGTTTGATTTTTGGGTGGTCCTGTGTGGAGTCAAGAGTTGCATTTGATGATCCTTGTGGAGCCCTTTCAACCTGGGATATGCTACGGTTCCTTGATTCTAAGTGGAACATGCACAGAAGCACAAGCTCATCATGAGCACCAGATTCACGTTTAGTTGTTTTGAAAGGGTTGTGAACAAGGCATAAGAAAAGGCATAAAAGAAGGACCCACGTGCTCTCGCTGTGGACTCAGACTCGCCATCAGCTACCCACACACCAACATCAACGGGGAGGCCCCTGATGCCAACTGCCAGGGAAGATGAGATTTGACCTAGTGCAGTTCAAGCATGGCAAGGGCATTTGGGGGAAACCCTTACTGGAGGGATATGCTTGCAGGATATGTGCAAGACTGGTCATTCTTGCTGCCTGTGTTCTTTGGTTCCAGGCCTTAAAGAACCAGCTGATTGTAACTGCCTGTGTAGCTGCAGTAGAGAACTGAGCAAGC
Organism: Mergus octosetaceus; assembly: GCA_036873955.1. Classification (NCBI taxonomy): domain Eukaryota; kingdom Metazoa; phylum Chordata; class Aves; order Anseriformes; family Anatidae; genus Mergus; species Mergus octosetaceus. The sequence goes on from CM072311.1 coordinate 544,109, forward strand.
TTTTCTGTGCCTTCCATTCTTATTTTTTTAATCCCTTCACGTTTTCACTTGATTTACATTTCCAATCAGTGATTGCTTGATTAGACTCAAAATCTGGAAGAAACCCTGGGCACCCCTCTACTGGTGCATCACAGTGCCCAAGGGCAGGGGGAAGGTCCAGCCCCAGGTGGGGCTTTGAATGCTCCCAGGGCTCCAGCAGTACCAAGACTCTGGGGAAAGAAATCATGGACCTCTCCAGAGCTTGGCAGATGATAGAGGTCTCTGAACTAGTCTTTCATATCCTGTCTTCACCCCAAATTGTGCTCTTTGGGGCATGGAGCTCACAAAAGCCTGTGTAATAACCATTTCCTACACTGTCTCTTTCAAATACCTGGTGCCCAAAGAGCTGACACCACTTGTTCTTCATGTCTCCCAGTATCACTGGGAGATCATACAATCCTAAAATCACAGAATGGTTTCAGTTGGAAGGAACCTTAAGGATTACCTAGTTTCAATTCCCCATCACAGACAGGGACACCTCCCGCTAGATCAGGTTGCTCACAGCCCTGGCCTTGAACACTTGAACACCTGTTTGTGAGGTGGAGGGCAGGAACCACTTCTCTGGACAACCCGCTGCAGGGTCTCATCACCCTCAGTGTAAGAGCTTCTTCCTAAGAGCTAAACTAAATCTACCCTTTTAGTTGCAATCCATTACTCCTTGTCCTATCACTACATTCACTGATAGACTCCCTTCCCAGCTTCCTTGTGGCCCCCCATTAGGTACTAGAAGGCTGCTGTAACGTCTCCCCAAACCCTTCTCTTTTCCAGGCCGAACACCCCCAGCTCTCTCAGTCTGTCTTTATCGGACAGATGCTCCAGCCCTACAATCATCCTCGTGGCCCTCCTCTGGACTTGCTCCAACAGGTCCATGTTGTTAAACCCCTGCATGTTCTGTTTTCAGGTGATTCATCATGACACGCAAAATTATGGCTATAAAAACCTCAGAGACAAACCAAGGAAGTTTTATTACCAGAAAAACAATCACAAGAATCCCAAAACTTTGAGGGATGAGGGTTGTGTGTGTCTTTCCCCCCACTCTCCCCCCGCTCCCCTCCCATCTTCCCATTTTGTAAAACATCACAACAAAACCAAGCATCTTCAGGAACTTTGAAGAAAACTGGGAGATTTCCCAAACCTTTTCCCATCCATGTTAAACCAAAACTTGGATTCACTGGAGCAAATCCTGACATTCTGCTCAGTTGTCCAGCTGTTCCAGCTCATCCATGTCATCTGGGTCAAGCCTCTTGATCTCGGTCTCTGAAGAAAGAAAACAAATGTCAGTGCCTGCACAGGAGTTGGCAAAGGCATAGCACTGCTGCTCTGGGGCTGCTAGCAGTGGCAAACCCTCGCAGCCATGCCCAGGACTCTCGGCTCTGCCTTCCACAGATGACATAAAACAAGCTGTGAGCTGTTCAGCACGTGTCCGGAAGTGAGAGGTTAGAAACCTGCCCAGCTGTTTGCATCAAACCCAGTTGACTAGAGGTAGAGGTAGAGGTAAAAGTGACACAGATTCCAGCTATCTCAGGACCAACTGGCCACCTCTGGGATACTGCTTCCTGGCTCAGTGCATGTGCTAACGTCGCTCTGGGCTATCCAAAGCCCGTCGCTCTGAGCTACCCAAAGTGCTCAGCATGGCATTTCCACACTGGAGTTCAAAAGATAATCAAACTTTGAGAGAGCACAACAGACACAAACCTGACCGACAAATGATAACGGATGTATGTAGTGATGGGAACCCAAACTGGTCAGTCACACTGACTGATGGAGCTCAGAATGTTTATTCCACAGAGGTTATCCGATCAAGGACCTTGGCAGCTGGGCAACGTGGGAAAAGGGGGAAACAAGCAACAAAACACATGGAGACACAGACCTGACAAAACCAATGAGACAATGACAAGAAACTAACCTCACCACTCACAGTAATTGATGAGCTATCGGGAAACTACAGGTGCCACTTCCCAGAAGAACCACCTGCACTTTACAGCTGGTAAGGCTGTGAGCCAGGGGGACCTGCACTGGAAGGGGTGTGGGAACTGGGAGGGCTGTACAAACCCATGATGGGACGTGCAGGAGGAAAGGGAGGTGGGAGGCGCAAAGAGGGGGTAAGCAGGAAAGGGCACAGAAGCGGCCACTTGCATGTGAAATGGGGCTAGTCGGTGTGCTTCTTTGGTTTAGCCCCGACACTGATCGCCACGGTCTGTCTTGTAGTCTTACGCCTGCTTAAATCTTTTCCCACTTCTGTCTCCCTGTGATCTCACACTCAATCCCTGGTATGTGTGTGTGTGTACGTGCGTGCGTACAGCAGTACAGCAGTACCTTCTCACCAGCTACTGGTGAGACCCGTGCGTGAATGAAAACTGGTGCCAACTCCTGCAGTCAGACAGGGACAAGGCTGCCCCTGGCCTCGGCTGCCACCTACTGGAGCCACTGCAGGGGTCTCACTGCAGATGCTGCAGCAAGCGCGGTTCTTCAGCTCCCAGCCACTGGGCCGGGGATGCTGTGCATCCAAAAAAACATCTGTTGGGGGGGCACCGGAGTGACTGTGACTGTGTGTGCATGTACATGAACTCGAAGTGACAGCTGCTGGGGGCAGAGGTGAGCATCTGTACCTTCTACAGACTGCGTGGGTATGGAGGGTGTGTGTGTGTGTCTATTCACCTGCAAACTTCAGCCTGGGTCACCTAGTGACTGTGGGGTCCCTCAGGCCCAGGCCAGGGTATCAGGTGCTTGGGTGGGGTCCGTGCGAGTATCAGGCTGGACCAGCCAGCAAGTAGGGGAGCTGTCAGAGGGCAAGGGTCTGGTCAGGGACACTAGGAGAATAGAGGGGCTGGGATGGTGCTTGCGGACCCACAAACACCTGTGTGCGTTTGGACCCGGAAGTGCATGTGTGTGCTTGCACTAGTGACTCTCTGCCGGCCGTCGAGGAGAAGGGGATCTGTGTGTGCTTGTGTGTCTGTCTCCGTATCTTTGTGTGTGTCTGTGCGTGTTTGTCTCAGGGACATGTGTTCAGTGACACTGCTGATTGAGCCTGGGGTAAAGGGTAAAGTGGCAGACGCATCCCTCAGCTTCTGCAGAGTCCCCAGGTGCCCAGGCACCAGGCTGGGCTCCCGCAGCTCACAAGGACCGTACTGGTCTGTACTGGCCTGTGCTGTGCTGCAGCAACCAGGCATGGAGGTCCTGGGCCAGAGCGGCTGCAAGAGGTGGCCACACTCCTGACATCCCTTAGCACATCCCAATGCACTTCTCATCCACGTGTACCTCAGCTCTTCACAGCATCAGAGCTGGGCACAAGGATACTCACGGAAATGCTCCTCTATACTGTGCACGAGGTACGTGGTCTGCCTTTCCACCATGTTGAAGGCAATGCCCTTCTTCCCAAAGCGGCCCGTTCGCCCAATGCGGTGCAGGTAGGTCTCAAAATCCAGCTGCTTCTCCTGATTAACAGGGAGGCTGAAGTTCACCACGATGGTGACTTGTGCCACATCAATCCCTGAAAGACAGAGAGGTTTCTCACAACCAGGCTCCCACGGCTCTGAAGGCAATCACCTGCGTCCAGACTGGGGCCAGTCCACGTGCAGTATAAAGCGGTCAGCCCTGGCTCTGCAGCGCACACTACAATGACATGTCAAGGCAACCAAAGACCTAGAGGCCACGGAGCACGGGTTGCGTCACCAGAAACGAAGCAGCATCGTGTGTCCCCTGCGAGTTGATGGGCCATGGGGCAAAGCAAGGGGATTCCCACACTGCAGACGCTGCGAGGGTGTTGCTTTTCAGGATACGGTACCTCTAGCACAGACGTTTGTGGTGATGAGGACCTTCTCCTTCCCATCGCGGAATCTCTGAATCACATTGGCCCTCTGCACTATGGTCAGCTCTGCCGTCAGCATGGCGACCTGGTGCCCATCCTTGCTCATCTCCACCGACAGCCAGTCCGCGCTCCTGCGAGTCTAGATGCGTGGGAGAGGCAGGAGGAGCTTTTGCAGCAGCTCTGCTGCCGCTGCTCCTCTCAGTCATTGCCAATCCTTCACTGCTAAGCTTCCCCTAAATCCCCTGCTCCTTTCAGTTGAGCCCCTGCTGATTTTTAACAGGCAGAGCCTCAAAATACGACCAAAGTGATGCAGGCGAGCAAGAAGCCCTTGTCAGGACACAAAGTGCAAAGGGCAAGGAAACACAGTATGTTTCCTATGCAATGCTCCCTGGGGAAGCCAGGCAAACGGGATCTCAACCATCACGAGAGATGCTGTTACAACACCTCTTTTAAAGGCTGCACTTGCTGCAAGTCATCGTGCCCGTGCTTTCCCGCACAGCTCCAGCCAATCTAATGGCTCTCCCAGAAGGGCCGTCCTTTAAGTGCTGCCCAGGTGCTTCCTATCCCTCCCTTCCTTTTGATGGTCTCAGCAGAAGTACTGAGGCCACGCTGTAAGACGGATCGTTTACATACCACTGACTGCAAGGACACCACCACTCTCTCCTGGCAAACTAGCTGCTTTACCTGGCAGAATATCATAGCCTGCCCAATGGTGATGCTGCCGTAGATGTTGCACAGGGCCTCGTACTTCTCCTCTCTGTTCCTGCACACAAAGTAGTACTGCCTGATATTGCTCAGGGTCAGCTCTTCCTGACGGAGCTTTATTATGATGGGGTTGGAGACAATTTGCATTGCAAAATTCCACACTGTTTCCTTGAAGGTTGCGGAGAAAAGCAGCATTTGGCAGCCCCTAGGTAAAGCCCTAGAGCAGAAAAAGGACTTGTTACGCCTGAGGTATGCTACAAGCACCCCTGGATCAACAGGCTTTGGAAACAAAGGGATTCCTCCATCCAGGGAGGGCCATTCCTCACTCGGGCACAGCACAGCACTCCAGCATGAGTCAGCCCTATGGAAGAGGCCTGTCGGAATAAGCTACTCTGCATTTGCAGTATTATTATTCCAAAAGGCTATCTACTATCGGAGGAAAAAACACCCAATTAGCAGTTGGCCTCCTTCTTTGCACCTGCAGACACCGCTCACACACAGCATTTGCACATGGACAGGTCCCCTTGACTTTGGAAAAAGCTTATGTTTCAATAATGGAAAAAGCGAGCCTTTTGTGAATGTGCTTCTATCCAGGCCAGCCATTTTTGTATTCAAAGGAACAGCAAATGAAACACAGCCACTAAAGAGCTATCCCTATCCGAGATTCAGAGGCATTAAGCCTGCTATGCTCCTATCCTTGCTCCTATTATGGAGCAAGAACCTGAAGAGTTCCAGCCCGAGGTTTGACTTTCAGTGACTTGTAACAGGATCGGAGTTACCAACTTCCTGTTTCCTGGGACTGCTGACAATACTTTGAATGCAACCAATTTGAAAGAACAGCAGGAGAAAGCCTTTGAAATTGGTAAACCCACTCCCTACATCATGCCAAAGAGAGCCCGAGCAAGAACCTTTAGCATGCCTTTAGCAGAGTTCAGCTGTACGGGCCCCTCTTCTAAGGAGAACTTTTACCCCCTGCCTTTCAGCTAGAAGGGATAAACCCAGACCATCTAAAAACAGTTTTCCTTTAAAAAGGGGTAGCTAGAAGCTAGCCACAAGGTGCTCTTCTCCAGCTCCCCAAACATACCCAGCTGAGCTGAGCACACAGAGGAGGTGGGAAGGGCTGCGTGTGACGCTCATCTCTCTCACTACCTCTGTCACCAGGAAACTGCAGCTCCTCTCAGCCTGGGCAGTGGGATGCTGCCGGTCAACCGCTGACCCGGCAGAGCAGCCTGCTGCCCAGGAGTCCTCATTAACCTGCACCACGCCCTGAAGAAAGCCTGTTTCAAGCTATTTTGTTTGTGTCGCCTTCAACACAAGGCACCATATCACAGAATATCCTGAGTTCAAAACGGCCCACAAGGATCGTCCACTATCAGCTCAAAGGAAGTCAAAGTGAGCTGAAGATCTTCCTATTCATCTGCCTAAGGGCTACAGTTTTAAAGAAAGCCACATCCCAGGACTAAGCAGACCTGAGCCTGCCGATGTGCAGGAAAGAGCTCGTTCTCACATCAACAAAAGCCTTCTGCATCAAAGGGATACTCTCCCTGTTCATTCGGCTGGTTTCGTGCCTGATTTGCTCAAAGCTGAGCAGCCAGCAAAAAGCGGGGGAGGAGGATTTACTTGTCTACGTTCTGATCAGGAGCAAAGCTAGGTCTGGCCAAGGACATCCAAGGGATGTTGTAGTCAGAGGCAATTTCTTTGGCTCCCTTGTTCTGCAGTTTCCTCCACACAAAGTGGTTTTCTTTCTTCCTCTCTCTCCCTCTCTCTCTTGTAGTTTCCTGTCTCTCCTGCTCTCTTTCTTTCGCTACCCAATGTATCTAAGGGCATCTAGAAACACCGCATTTGACTATCTCAAATTGTGTCAGGACACAAGCCAACACTGCTATTCACCTCTGAATGCGAATGCTTTGGTACGAGAAGCCCTGATGGTCGATCATTACGTCAGCTTCATCCAGCACAAACAGGCTGATTCTCTTCACATTCACCACTCTCCGTTTGAAACACCAGTCCAGCATTGTCCCAGGAGTCCCGATGACAATCTGCTCCTCCAGCAAGGCGCCTGGCAGAACTGCAGGAGGAGAAGTCCTATCACACCACCTCCGTACAAGGAGCAGTACGTTCCTCGGCCACACACACCTGGCTGGGAACGAGCAGGGTAGTATCCAGAGAGATAGGGACTCAAAATCTGCTAGGTTCTGGCTGCTTGAGCATGGCTCCCACCCTGCTGAGTCAGCTTCGGACTGCCTAGCGATGCCTTTGAGGGGGTCATTGCAAAGCGGAGCTCAGGAGCTTAAAATTGCAGGTAGCCATCAAGCAGGGCTGACGCTTCCCTGACGCCTTGTCAGGTGGAAACCAGCAAAAGGGGTGCCCCACCTCTGAAAGGAGACAGCGGTCACGAGAATGACTCCTTAGAAGGCACGGGAATTCACACGCTGTTTCATGTGCCTGCAGAGCTCCGCACAGCTCCTGCTAGTTCACAGCTCTCACAGCATCCCGCTAATTCCTTACAGGACTGTTACACCGCCCACAACTCTGCTCAGCAGGGCTGGACTCACCTCTGTTTCCCTGGACAGCGTACGTAACCCTGATGTCGGCACAAAACTGACCCATCTTCTCGATCACATGTCCGATCTGCAGGGCCAGCTCGTAGGTTGGAGCCAAGCAGAGGCACTTTGAGAGATAAGAGAGCTGTCAGACAAGAGCCACATCTTTTAAAAGTACGCAGCACCCCTGGCATGGCATACCCTACGCAAATGAGAAGGCATTTCAAAGGAACGGAAAGCTCAGCACGCTGAAATCTCACCGCTAAACTCTTCCAAATCTGCAGAGGGATCAGCAACGGCAGCCACATTTGCAGGTTTGGAAGGTGGGAACACAGCTGAAGGCAGAAAGGACTCAAGGCAACTACTTTGAGAGGTCCCTTCTTTACTGTGAGGGTGACAGAGCGCTAGAACTGGCTGCCCAGAGAGGCTGTGGAGTCTCCTTCTTTCGAGACATTCTAAACCCGCCTGGATGCCATCCTGCACAGTGTGCTCTAGGTGATCCTGATCAGAGGGGGGTTGGACTAGATGAGCTTCAGAGGGCCCTTCCAACCTCGCCCGTTCTGGGATCCTGTGATTTTTGCTAGGGAAATTGGTTTCCTCAGGCACAGTGCCATTTGCTTCTGTGCCCAGCTTTCAACTGAGAGTTTAAATTACATAGGACGCTTGAGACTCGAGACTTTTAAGTGCAGCACCCAGCCTGCGTAGGTGATTCTGAACCCAGAGAGGTGTCTTGCCTTCCCAGGAGCTTTTACGGCACCAGAAACTAGCGCAAGTCACAGCAAACAGCTGGAGTCTCTGCGCGTGCTTCTCCAAGCTGGCTGGATGCTCCTCAAAACAGAACGTCAGGACACCTAGGGCCTGGCTAAATCCACTGCTACCAAGTAGAAGTACCCTCCTTTAGCTGGCAGCTTCATCTGCTCCCGAGCTTTCCAGCCGACCTGCCTGCTGCTGGGACGCTACCTGGGCGTTTACCACCCCACTACAGCGGCCACAGCAGGTAGACCACCGTTGAGACTGGGACAAAACCAGAGCTCTGTCCACGGGCAGCAGCTTGAGGGTGCAGGCAAACCCCTGCCGCATGGCCTTTCCCCTTCCTACATTACCTGCGGGTACTTCTCTGCACCATTAACTCTGCTCAACATCGCCAACACAAAAGCTGCCGTTTTCCCTGTCCCTGACTGGCTCTGTGCAATCAGGTTTTGCGGCCTGCAAGGCAAAGGCTGCTTAGTTGAGCACAAAGGCTTGGCATCCCCGCACCGGCACCCTGACGCCACGGTGCCTCAGGGGAGCCAAGGCGGTGGTACCGGTCTGCTCACCCGGGCGGCCCTGGTACTCACGGATGGGCCAGCATCATTGGCAGAGCTGTCTCCTGGATCTTGGACGGCCTGTTGAAGCCCATGGTGTAGACCCCCTGCAAGAGCTCCTTCTTCCTGTCCAAAAGCACCAAAAGCGACCGTTCCACAAGGAATGGCTAACAGCGCCCAGGGGCAGCTCCAAAGCCCTCCTGCCTCGGGGCTGCCGCCTACTCACAGGCGCAGCTCCTCAAAGCTTTTCACGGAGAACAGAGGCGAGCTGGGGTCCTGCTGCAGGATCTCCACGTGATGGCTGGACTCCACGAGGGACGTGTGGATCAGCTTGTTCAACAGGGAGCTCTCCGCCAAGTCCACTAGAGAAGGGGCGGGCTCGTGAAAAGCCCCGGCGCCCAGCAGAAGCCTCCCCTCCCATCGGGTCCCCCGTCCCACACACACGGGGCTCTCCAGCCATCCGCCCCCACCGCCCCTGCCACCGCCGGCTCTTCGCCCAGCTCCTGCGCAACCTACCTCAGTCCCGAGGAACCCGCCTGGACTTCACGGCAGCCTGGCACCCTGCCCCGGCCCACGCCTCCGCTGCCCTCGCCTGCTGCCGAGGCTCCGGGAGCTGCCGCTCCCCCAGCCCGGCCCCGGGGGTGCCGGCCCCGCGGCCTGCGCGCAGGCCCCGGCGGACAAGGCCCGGCGGGACCCACCTCTGTCCTCCTCCTCGCTCTCCTCGTCCTCGCTCGTGCAGGCGGGCTCTGCCACGGGACAAGACACACGACGCTCAGCACCTCCCCGCAGCCCCGCCCGGGCCGGCCCCGGCACACGGGGCCCCGACGGGGGCCGGCCCTCACCCCGCTGCCGACACGGACGCAGCTCCCGGCGCCGGCCCGCGCACCGCTGCCGGCGGCCAGGCGAGCCGCACAGCCCGCACAGCCCGCGGCGCCGACGGCAGAGGCGGCCCCGGCCAGGGGACCGCGCGGGGGACGGGCTGCCCGGGGACGGGCTGCCCGGGGACGAGCTGCCCGCCAGGAGGCTGCCCGGGCCCCGCGCCCGCTCCCGCCGCCGGCCCCCGCCGCCCGAGGCCATCGCGCCCCCGCCGCCGCAGCTCGCGAACCTTCCCCAGGCGCCGCCGCCGCCGCCTGCTGCCCCCCGGCGGCCGGCAGGGCGCAAGGCGGCTGCCGGCGGGCCCCGGACAAGGAGGGCGCGGAGGGGCCCCACACGGGCCTACCCCAGAGTTCAGCCCGTAGGACTAAGAGCACAGTCCGAACGCTTCCTAAACTCCGGCTTGGTCTTGGACCGCGTCCCTGGGGAGCCGATGCCAGTGCACGACAGCCCTCTGGGTGAAGAACCTCTTCCAGTCGACTGGTGGCTAGCAACTGGGTCACCCATCTCCAAGAAGGGCCGGAATAAGTTTAATATTGTCTTTTGTAATACTTGTTTGGAATTGGAAATTGTTACAACGAATGTCCATGTTAGCTTCTGTAGTGGTTTAACCCGGCCGGCAGCTAAACACCACACAGCCATTCGCTCACCCTCCCCCCTCCCTCTCTGGGATGGGGGAGAGAAATGGAAAGTGAGGCCTGTGAGTTGAGATAAAGACAGTTTAATAAGACAAGAAAATAATAATAGTAATAATAATAATTATAGTAATAGTAATAATAATAATAATGATACAATGATGATAATAGTACTACTAGTAATAACATGTACAAACAAGTGATGCACAATGCAATTGCTCACCACCCGCTGACCGATGCCCAGCCTAACCCCGAGCAGTCCAGCCGGCCCTCCCCCCGGCTAGCCACCCTATATATTGTTTAGCATGACATCAGATGGTATGGAATACCTCTTTGGCTAGTTTGGGTCACCTGTTCTGGGTCTGTCCCCTCCCAGTTCTTGCTGCACCCCCAGCCTGCCTGTTGACAGGACAGAGCAAGAAGTTGAGATGTCCTTGGCTTAGAACAAGCACTGCTCTGCAATAATTAAAACATCGGGGGGTTATCAGCACTCTTTTCATTCTAAGCCAAAGCATAGCATTCCACCGGCTACTGATATTGAATAAACTCACTTTAGGATAGAATAAAACTTCTGGTTAAAAGTTAGCAAGGACAAAGTAAACGACATCTTGTTATCTGTAGATCTTCTGTTATAACATCTTGTTATTTGAAAACATCCCAGTATCTGTTAACCCTCAGCCAGGCTGAGGCTTGAGATAACTCGAGTCAACTGTCTGCTATGTCTTGTTAACTGAAACATCCGGTTATCTGCCGACCCTCAGTTAAACTGAAAGACAACTCAGCATTTTTACAGCTTGGAAAACGATTGAGCAAAGGTTAAAAGTGCATCACAAGGAAGACATACGGCCTTCCTCCCAAAGACCACTGCCCACATCCCGAAGACCCCGGCCCACAATTCTTGGAAGGCTTTGCGCAAGCGCAAGGACTGATAAGCTAATTAGCATACGAGGCGAGAGTAGGCGGGGTTAGGTAATGAATATGTATAGGCGCTAACAGAATATTCATTGTTTCGCTGTATAAATACGAGATAGTTTGTCACTTCGAACATGCACGATAGGCGGAAAAATCCCCCGTGCATCCAGCGCTGCAATAAAGAATATACCACTTAAGGAAATTTCGGTTTTGATCTTTAAATCAATTTGGCGACCCAGATGGGACAACCTCTCTGCCGGACCGCAGGACCCACTGGGGACAGGACTTCCTAGGGTACCCCCAGGATTTCCTGGAGGGACTCCTCGACTCACCGGATCACTGCGGAGGCAGACAAGGACCCCATCATTGTAAGTGAGTATATTCTTTATTCTGGTTTGGTTTTCTGGTAGACCGGTCATCTGGAACTGTCTGTTAAGTCGGAAGAGTGATCTTCTGCAAGGCAGTATTTGGTATATACTTTGTGGTTAGTACCATAAGTATATTTGGGGACCTTAAGGTCCATCTGGAACTGTCTGTAAGTCGGAAGAGTGATCTTCTGCAAGGCAGTATTTGGTATATACTTTGTGGTAAGCACCATAAGTATATTTGGGGACCTTAAGGAAAGAGCTCGCTTTAAGGTCCATCTGGAATTGTGTTGCCTATTTTGGTTTTCTGACTCATGGAGTGTGGTATTTAACTCTGGTTATTGGTACTGTGATTTTGGCTATTTTCTTGGTGATAATAATAGGTTCGTGGCATTGTTATAAGAAAGATATCGTTACGGTGTTACACATTTCGGTTTTCTGACTTATCGCATGTGGAATTTGACTCTGATTATTGTTATTGTGACTTTGGCAATATCTCCTGGTAATAATAGTAGTTTTGTGACATCGCTATTGAAAGATACCTGCGTGCCCACATTTCTGTAAGTGATACATATATTCTGAAAGTGTGAATTAGAAAATGGGGGGGCGAGAAAGCAGTGAAATTCCTAAGAAAAGTACATTGGGCTGTATTTTGAGTCATTGGAAGGATATAGGAGGGGTACCAGGTGGAGGTGAAAATAAGAAAACTCTGATAAAATATTGTAATCAGTGGTGGCCTCTTTACAAATTAGAAGATGGAGAAAAAAGGCCTAGAAATGGGACTTTGAATTATAACACTATTGCAATTAATGTTATTTTTCAGGAGGGAAGGAAAGTGGGATGAAGTTGCATATGCAGATATGTTTTTTACTCTGAGAAACCACACAGAATGGCAGAAGGAGTGTGGCATTAATCTGGCTCCACAAGACCCTTTAATCTTATCAATAGAAAAGGATATGAGGAGGAATGGAGCAGTGAAGATAAGGAGGTGTTGTTCGGCATGTAGCATTGGGCAGAGATGTTTAAAATTAAATGAGCCAGAGGAAAGAATGGAAGATTATGTTTTGCCACCTAAGACCAGTGATGTAGGTACTGGAATAGAAGTTGAAAAAGTTGAAAATGACATAGACTCTAAGGGGTTTACTCTGATAACTGCTCGTACACGGAGTAAATTAGGACCTATAATCCAAGCCCCTCTGCGGCAGGCTATGGGAGCTAATGGACCTGCTAGAATTAAAGTACCCTTCACAACTAATGAACTAGACTCTTGGAAAGAGGCAGTGACAGGGTATCGAGATGATCCAGAGGCGGTGGCCAAAAGGTTTGAATTGATTGTGAAAAACTTAGACCCGGATTGGAGGGATATAGAGATAATGTTGGCTGCATTATCAGAAACTGAAAAACAGCTAATAGTTAAAGCTGCTAGAACGCTGGTACAAACCCAGGTAGCCTCGGGAGTCTTGCCCGGCACAGTGGAAGTACATGTGCCTAGGGCGGATCCTAATTGGGATTATAATGATGAGAATGATTATAGGATGCTAAAACGATATCAAGAATGGATTAGGATTGCTTTAGAAAATGCGATACCAAAGTCTGTGAATTGGTCAAGACTATATACAATAAAACAGGGAATCTCAGAAACCCCATCAGAATTTCTTGAAAGGCTGAGGGCGGCAATGCAGAAGTTTACCACTATAGACCCTTCCTCAGAGGAGGGTAGACTTCAGTTAGTATCTCTATTTTTAGGTCAATCGGCAGAAGATATTAGAAGAAAGCTTCAGAAAATGAAAGAACCAGACGTAAGGGATTTAGAAAGATTAATAGAAGAAGCTTGGAGGGTGTTTAGAAATCGTGAGGGGAATGAAAGACAAAAATTAGGTGAAACAATTGCAACTGCCACTGTGGCAGCCCTACGAAAACAGGAAGAACCTCTTCAAGGCAGGGGAAGGGGGGGAAGGATGATGCGATCCTCCTTGCGGGCTGAACAGTGTGCCTATTGTAAAGGGCTAGGACATTGGAAAAATGAATGCCCGAAGCGGCAAGAGGGAAACAAGCTAGTAATGGTTACGAACCAATGAGGGGGACCGGGGGACTCTACCCTAGCAGATCCACTGGTTAAAATTAAGCTAGGAAAATTGGAACAGGAGATGGAATTTTTAATAGACACGGGAGCTTCTTATTCAGTGCTGAACCAGAAATTAATACCAGAAGATAAAGACTTTGTGACTGTGATCGGAGCCACTGGCCAAAAAGAAAAAGCCTTTTTCTTAAAACCATTAAAATATAAATTGGGAAAACAAATGGGGATACATAGATTTTTATACTTACCTGGATCTCCAAAATCTCTATTAGGTCGAGATTTGTTAGAACAATTAGAAGCAGAAATTATCTTTGAAAAGGGGAAAATGGAATTAAGGATAGGAGAAGAACAACTAATAAATGTGTTAAGCTTGGCTCTAATACAAACGGACCCTAAAAGTGAAATACCCTTAGAGATCATAAATCAAGTATATCCAGGAGTTTGGGCCACTGAGGTTCCTGGAAGAGCTAAAAATGTGACCCCAATAATTATTAAATTAAAGCCAGGAGAGAAACCTGTTAAGGTTAAACAATATCCTTTGAGGATAGAAGATAGGAAAGGAATTAAAGAGATAATTGATAGATTTATGCAGTATGGATTATTGATTGAATGCGAATCAGAATACAATACACCCATATTGCCAATTAAAAAGGCAGATGGAAAAAGATATAGGCTAGTTCAGGATCTGAGGGCCATAAATAAGATCACTGAGGATATACATCCAGTAGTGGCAAACCCTTATACTTTGCTGACTAAATTAAGGAATAGTCAAGTCTGGTTTACCGTACTGGATTTAAAAGATGCCTTCTTCTGCCTACCTTTAGCCACTGAAAGCCAAAACCTATTTGCCTTTGAATGGGAAAACCCTGACTCAGGCAGAAAGACACAGCTAACGTGGACAGTGCTACCTCAAGGATTTAAGAATAGCCCCACTATTTTTGGAAACCAATTAGCAAAGGAACTTGAAACTTAGATACCTCCGGACACTGAAGGGGCTTTGTTACAATACGTAGATGATCTCTTAATAGCTACCAAGACCAAAGAGAGTTGTATTCAATGGACTATAAGTCTCCTTAATTTTCTGGGTTTAAATGGATATCGAGTCTCTCAACAGAAAGTCCAGCTGGTTCAACAACATGTGACCTACTTGGGATTTGGAATTTCGGGAGGTCAGCGAGAACTAGGAGCTGAACGTAAGGAAGTCATTTGCTGGACTCCAGAACCCCAAACGGTAAAGGAGCTACGAACCTTTTTAGGAATGACAGGTTGGTGTCGTCTTTGGATTTATAATTATGGACTAATGGTAAAGCCTCTATATGAATTGATAAAGAGTAATCAGTCAAAATTAGTCTGGACTGGAGAAGCACGAAACGCCTTTAAACAACTTAAACGAGAATTGATGCAAGCTCCGGCTTTGGGATTACCGGATCTCTCGAAACCCTTTTGGTTGTTTTCTCATGAGAGACAAGGGATAGCTTTGGGAGTACTAGCACAAAGATTGGGTCCCTATAAACGAGCAGTAGCTTACTTCTCTAAACAATTAGATGAAGTAAGTAAAGGATGGCCCGAATGCCTTTGAGCTGTTGCAGCTGTTGTTATCAATATACAAGAAGCTCGGAAGTTTACAATGGGACAGAAAATGACAGTGTTAGTCTCCCATACGGTATCAACAGTTTTAGAACAAAAAGGAAATCATTGGCTTTCACCACAAAGATTTTTAAAATATCAAGCAATATTAGTGGAACAAGATGATGTGGAAATTGTGGTCACTAACATCGTAAATCCAGCTTCTTTCCTTAGCGGAACTCTGGATGAACCCATAACTCATGATTGTATAGAAGTAATGGAGGCTGTGTATTCTAGTCGACCCGATCTTAAGGAAGAACCTTTAGAAGATGCTGATGAATCTCGGTATACTGATGGAAGCAGCTTTGTAAAACAAGGACAACGTAAGGCAGGATATGCTGTTACAACTGCTCAACAGGTAATCGAGTCTAAACCATTACCCCCTGGGACATCCGCCCAGAAAGCAGAGATAATTGCTCTTACGCGAGCACTGGAACTGGCAGCAGGAAGGAAAATAAATATTTGGACTGACTCTAAATATGCATTCAGCGTGGTACATGCTCATGGAGCAATTTGGAAAGAACGTGGATTATTGACTGCTCAGGGAAAACAGATAAAACATGCTGAAGAAATTTTAAAATTGTTAGAGGCTGTAAAACAACCAGAAAAGGTAGCTATCATGCGTTGTCAGGGACACCAAAAGGGGAACACCGATTTTGGAATTGGAAATCGATTGGCAGATCAGGAGGCTAAACAGGCAGCTGAAATAACTGAGGTGAAGGCATTGTCTTTTATACCAGACGGTAAAATCTAAACTATATACACGAACCAAAAAGCCAAATTATACAAAAGAGGACTTAAAATTAATTGAAGATTTGAAAGGTAAAATGAAACCAGATGGATGGGTATATTTAAAAGATAACCGCGTGATAATACCCTCTAATTTGATATGGCCCATAGTTCTTACAGAACACAATAAAACACATTGGGGAGCTGACACATTGCATAAGAGCCTGAGTCAGACATTAGTGGGACGAAATTTATACACAACAATAAAACAAGTAACTCAACAATGTAGCATCTGTTTATGTAACAACCCCAATACTAAGAATAGAATAAAATTTGGAATAATTGGTAAAGGAAATTATCCAGGACAACAGTGGCAAATTGATTTTTCAGAACTCCCTAGAAAAGGGGGGTATCATTATTTACTGGTTCTGACTGACACGTTTTCAGGATGGCCTGAAGCTTTTCCCTGTCGAACAAACAAAGCAAGAGAAGTGGTTAAAGTCTTGTTAAATGAAATAATACCACGCTACGGGATCCCAGTAGCAATGTCTTCTGATAGAGGCTCACATTTTTGTGCACAAGTGGTACAACAGATAAGTAAGATCTTAAAGATAGATTGGCAACTACATACTCCTTATAGACCACAGGCAAGTGGACAGGTAGAAAAAATGAACCATTTAATTAAACAACAAATAGCTAAAATCGGACAAGAGGCTAATTTGTCATGGCCTCAATCCCTCCCTTTAGCATTACTTAGGATTAGAGTTAAACCTAGAGTAAAAGAGAATTTGAGCCCCTTTGAAATTTTATATGGAAGGCCATATCAATTTCTATTTAGTGGAGAGGATCTAACGTAGTTGGGATCAGAATATTTATATGCTTATATGACTAAACTTCAAAAACAATTAAATAAAGTACATAAATTTGTGTTAGGGACCAGGGCTAGAGGGTTGGATCAACCAATCCACCCCTTTAAGCCTGGGGATTATATATATATATATAAAGACTTTTTCAGGACAACCCCTGGAGGAAAAATGGAATGGACCATATCAAGTGTTGCTGACAACTCACACTGCAATCAAGATTAGAGAACAAGCTGCTTGGATCCACTATTCCCGAGTAAAGAAGGCCCCAGGAGCTTCTTGGGAAGTAACACCAGGTGACAACGAACTGAAACTAAAGCTTAGTCGAACAAAATGAGGACATTATGGTTGGGAGTATTTGGTAATATGATTGGCAGAAGATTTGTTCATAGAATTGTTTTGTTTTTATGGCTTATAGTTGTAATTGTGATTCAAGAAGGTGCCTCTGTGATAATAGAGAATGGTGGGTGGCCTTGGACTGAAGCCGTAACAACAGAGGGTAAGGATTTTAATGGAAAATTATCAGTCATGGTCATCTGGCGAACAAATGGTAACTATTTATATAAACCATCAGAATGGCGAAAATTAGGGGAAGGGTGGACATACCAAAGAACCATAGGGGATGAAATTAAAATAGGGTGTCGAATGTTTAATGGAACGACCGATGAAAAAGCAACGGGGATTTTAGTTAAACCGATTTCCAAAAATGAACAACAAAAGGGTTGTATTCGCCCAGGTAAATTGGATTGCTGGTATAATTTTATATTAACACAGAATGTAGAAATCAGCTGTTTTTGGAATAATAATAATGGCCAACAGTTCAAAGTCAATAATGGTGAGGGCCTCATATTAAATTTCACAATATATGCAGCACTTCCTACAACAGTGAGACCCTCTACAACTCATGCCCCACCTCCAATCAAACTGGAACCCAAAATTTATGAAACAGGCCCATATGTAGTAAGGAACACGGGCCAACAGCAATTGTTATTTAATCCAGAATGGTCGCTCAAGCGTGTTGAATTGCTAATACAAATCAATATCTCGGCAGTTCAACCAGCCTGTTCTCCTTTCCTAAAAACATCATTTGAAGACTGGACAATATGGTCACAGAAGCAAGTACACTTCAGGGGCAGGACACGAAGAGACTTAACTGGAATGCTAGGAACAGGGTTGGGAATTTTAAATGGAATTGATTCAGAAATATTAATGAATAAGCTAGCCACAGCAACAAGTGATTTGACAAAATTAAAACAACCCCTACAATCATCCTTATTGGCATTGGGAACTAGCCACTGGCAAGTTTCAAAGGTGTTACTGAGATGGGAAAATGTAGAAGACGAAGACCACAAACTAATAATAGATGCACTTAGTATGGTTCAAGATAATGTATCCTTAGCTCTTAGTTGTATGCAGGCACAGTTATGGTTGCAGGCAACAGCTGCCCTGATCATTAGGGAAGGTAGTGAAGGCATTTTTCCAGCTGAAGTCCGAAAGGCAGTTTGGGACAATGCCAATGATTTTGAGAAGAAGTTCCAGTCTTGGTGGACCCTGGTGAATTTTACTTATGATCCCGTTGTTAACATGGCTACTGCCTTCGTGCTTACTATACGTAATGCCACAGTTTATGCTATTCACCCGATCCTTGCACTAGGATTAAACCATGAGAAGACAGTGCTTTATCCTTCGGAGCATAGAACATGGGCACAAATGGAGAATGGGAAATGGCAGTCTGTAAATCTAGAATCATGTGTTACCCGGGAACAACAAGCATTTATTTGTGAAAGCAATACAATTGATGCTCAGGATGTATGTTTTGACACGGAGCAAGGTATCTGCCACTTTGAAATTCATCCAAATACTAGTCAAAAGACTGTGCTTGTATATGTTGGTCAAGGGTGTGTGTGTTTAAGAACTGCTTGTGATTTTGTAGAAATAGATAAGGAGAATATAACTCTCCATAGCAAAAATCATTCTAATTTTTGTATTTGTAACTTTGTTAGAATCGTCGGGTGTGATTTTCTATATTTGGCACCAGTGGTATCCCACCAGCTGATCAAGTCTAACAACACAATGTATCATAAGTTACTACCTACACCTATTGGGATGAACCTCACACTAGTGAAGCAACTAGTTAAACACCAAGACCTAATTAAAATTTTAAAAGGCATTCAGGAAAATGGAGAGAGGACTCTAATTACTGTCCATCATGATACAAAGGAAATAAACAGAGTTTTGCAAAGAGTAAAACAAGACACAAGTCACAACTGGTGGGATACACTCTTTGGATGGTCGCCAACTGCAACTGGGATTTTGAACACACTGAGTCACCCAATTATTGTTTTATTGATATTAGTTGGTATAAGTTTAATATTGTCTTTTCTATTACTTATTTGGAATTGGAAATTGTTACAACGAACGTCCATGTTAGCCTCCTTGACAAATGTGCATGGCAAGGTATTGAGGGGTACATATCATAAAGACTGGGAAGAAAATTTTCGTATTAAGTAAAAGAATTTACTAGATTTTCCAGAAAAGGGGGGAATGATATTGAATAAACTCACTTTAAGATAGAATAAAACTTCTGGTTAAAAGTTAGCAAGGACAAAGTAAACGACATCTTGTTATCTGTAGATCTTCTGTTATAACATCTTGTTATTTGAAAACATCCCAGTATCTGTTAACCCTCAGCCAGGCTGAGGCTTGAGATAACTCGAGTCAACTGTCTGCTATGTCTTGTTAACTGAAACATCCGGTTATCTGCCGACCCTCAGTTAAACTGAAAGACAACTCAGCATTTTTACAGCTTGGAAAACAATTGATTGAGCAAAGGTTAAAAGTGCATCACAAGGAAGACATACGGCCTTCCTCCCAAAGACCACTGCCCACATCCCGAAGACCCCGGCCCACAATTCTTGGAAGGCTTTGCGCAAGCGCAAGGACTGATAAGCTAATTAGCATACGAGGCGAGAGTAGGCGGGGTTAGGTAATGAATATGTATAGGCGCTAATAGAATATTCATTGTTTCACTGTATAAATACGAGATAGTTTGTCACTTCGAACATGCACGATAGGCGGAAAAATCCCCCGTGCATCCAGCGCTGCAATAAAGAATATACCACTTAAGGAAATTTCGGTTTTGATCTTTAAATCACTACTAGGAACAAAAGTAACTCTGTTCTAACTGAAACCAGGACAGCTTCCTTGACAAAAGTGCATGGCAAGGTATTGAGGGGTACATATCATAAAGACTGGGAAGAAAAAATTTTGTATTAAGAATTTACTAGATTTTCCAGAAAAGGGGGGACTGATATTGTATAAACTCAGGCTGTGCAGTCTATGCCTCTGAGAAAGCAGATTTAAGAAAGGAAAGACAAAACCGCTGCACATCAGCACCCGTGAGACAGAGGAGTGAGAAACAGCCCTGCAGACACCGAGGTCAGTGCAGCAGGAGGGCAGGGGGTGCTCCAGGCATGCAGCAGCAGTTCCCCTGCGGCCTGTGGAGAGGCCCCTGGTGGAGCAGGCTGTTCCCCTGCTGCCCATGGTGTACCACAGCGGCGCAGAGCTCCATGATGCAGCCAGGGAAGGAGCCCACAATGGATCTGACCTGAAGGAGGCTGTGGCCTGTGGAGAACCCCTGCCGGAGCAGACTCCAGGCCAGACCTGCAGCCCATGGAGAGGAGCCTCTGCAGGAACAGGGGACCTGGGGGGAGCTGCAACCCATGGGGTCCCATCGTGGAGCAGTTTGCTGCTGACGGATGTTCCATGGTACGGACCCATACTTGGAGCAGTTCTCGAGGCGCTGCTGCCTGTGGGAAGCCCACGCAGGATCCTTTTTGGAAAGGACTGCATCCCATGGGAGGTATCCCACTTTGGAGCAGGGGCAGAGAGTGACCGAGAAGGAGCGGCAGAGACAAAGTGCCATAAACCGACCACAACCCCTATTCCCTGTTTGTCTGCGCCGCATGGGGGGAGCAGGTGGAAGAGGGCGGATGGGGTGGAAGGTGGTTTTAATTTGTTTTCTCTGTTTCTCACTTCTCTAGCTTGTTAGTAACAGGCAATACATTTCTCTAATCTCTCTCCACTGAGTCCGTGTTGCCCGTGGCAATCTCCTTGGCCTTATCTCAAGCTGTGAGCCCTTTTCATCGTATTTTCTCCCCCTTTCCCTTTGAGGTGTGGGAGTGAGAGAGCGGCTGTGGTGGAGCTCAGCTGCCCACCTGAGTAAAACCACGACACTCTTGGAGGAGGAGGTTATCACCAATGCATTCCGGGAAGCTCTTAGATTGCTTATGCCCTGCTGTGCTGTCCCTCCAACAGATGTGCAGTGGTTGACATCTCCCCTGAGGACCAGGGCTTGTGAATGTGAGGTTGCTCCCAACTGCCTATAAAAGGCCTTATCTGCTTGGTCTTCCTGGTCGGGCGGCCCGTAGGCAGCCTCCACTGTACTGCCACCTCTCTTGAATCCACCCTTAGTCCCATGCTTCACTTTGCCCCGATCTGCCCTAAACTGGGGGCATATGGCAGGTGGGAAGCGTGGAAGGGGGAATCTGCCCAACAGAGAAACCCTGGCCTCTGGGCTCCCAGCTTTCCCCTCAGCCAGTCTGCTCACTGTGGCGGTGCTGCCAGAAAGGACCCAGGCATTCCAGTCACCGGCAGAGGAGAGGGGACACAGGCACACATATGGTAGCTTTGCTGAAGGTGTTTATTGCAGACGGGGGGGAAATGGGCCATATCTTCCAGAGGATCTGGCAGCATGATCCAGGGATGACCATCTCTTCATGTAACTGGGGGGGGACAGGATGGGGGTTCATCACAATCTGTGGGCCTGAAAGACAAAGCGCAAGACGCGATAGCCCAGCATCCGTGGGGACACGAGAGAGGCCTCGTCCCCACCAGGTCTCTGAAAAGATCAGAGGATGAAGCAGGGAATCAAAGCCCACCCCCAGCCCCCAATACACCCCCAGCAGGACTCGGCTCTCTTGGGGTCCGTACGGCACCCAGAGCCCCTTGCCCAGTGTGCAGCTACCCTGGGATGCCCATAGACCTCTGGACCCAGTCCTATGGGGATCCTGGGGGTCTGTATGGCATCAGAACCCCTGCCTACACTGCATTTTAAGCCTCTGGGTCCATCCAGCCCGCTGAGCATAAGGCCCAGGGACGGTTCTGTCCAGCCACAAAGTTCAACAAGGCCAAGTGCAAGGTCCTGCATCTGGGCTGGGGCAGTCCCAAGGACAAACACAGGCCAGGTGAAGAACAGATTGAGAACAGCCCTGAGGAGAAAGACCTCGGGGTGCTGGTTGACGAGAAGCTTGACGTGAGCCAGCAACGTGCACCTGCAGCCCCAAAAGGCAACCGTACCCTGGGCTGCATCAAAAGCAGCGTAGCCAGCAGGGCGAGGGAGGTGATTCTCCCCCTCTGCTCTGCTCTGCTCTGGTGAGACCCCACCTGGAGCTCTGTGGTCAGCTCTGGGGCCCCCAGCACCAGGACATGGACCTATTAGAACGAGTCTAGAGGAGGGCCACAACGATGATCAAAGGGCTGGAGTACCTCTCCTATGAAGACAGGCTGAGGGAGCTGGGGTTGTCCAGCGTGGAGAAGAGGAGGCACCAGGGACACCTCATTGTGGCCTCTCAGTACTTAAAGGGGGCCTGCAGAAAAGCTGGGGGGGGGGCTCTTTCTCAGCGAGTGTAGTGATAGGACAAGGAGTAATGGTTTTAAACTAAAAGAGGGTAGGTTTAGATTAGATACTCAGAAGAAGTTCTTCACTCTGAGGGTGGTGAGGCTCTGGCGCAGGTTGCCCAGAGACATGGTGGATGCCTCATCCCTGGAAGTGCTCCAGGCCAGCTTGGATGGGGCTTTGGGCAACCTGGTCTGCTGGGAGGTGTCCCTGCACATGGCAGGGGGCTTGAAACTAGATGACCTTTAGGGTCCCCTCCAACCCAAAACATTCTGTGATTCCATGATCCCGAGACAGATCGTGGCTAATGCCCTCTATTGCCCCCAGCCATACGCAAGTTCTGCCCAGCACAGAGGCCTCTGGGGTTTCCTGGAGTAAAGGATCCTTTGTGGGGCCAGCGACACACCAGTGATGCTCACCTAGGCATAGAGATCTGCAGCCAGGCGTTTCTTGCGCACTGCTGCCACCACCTCGATGGGCACAGGCTGCAGAGCCCTCTTCCCTCGCAGAAACTTCAGCTGCAGCAGGAGAGAGATCGTGAGACCTCAGTGGGCGCCGGGATGAATTCAACCCAGCAGGTGACAGCAGGGCACGGGGGAGGCAAATGGCCCCGCAGTTCTTGAGACTGGCTCCAGCCCAAGGCCACCCCAATACTCACTTCCAGATCAAAGCCTCCACTTGCCGCAAACTCAGAGTCTTTCAGGAACTAGGAAAGGAGAATGAGGGGGTCAGTCTGGATTGGTGCTTGATGTGGAAGGATGAAGGGGGCACAGATGTCCCCAGTCACCCCTACTGCATGGCTTCCCCTCAGTCTGAGAGGGAGAATCCCTTCTGCTCCCCACAGACCCATTGCTCCCCAGCTTCATCTGGAATAGCTGTTGATGCAGGGACCTCGGGTGGGGATGGAGACGAGGATGTGGGGACCAAAAGACAGGGCACGGAGGGGATTCGAACAGAGGGAATTTGCAGACCCCAAGAGACTACTGGGCTGGGGGTGCTAAAGTTATGGGACCATGTGGGACGCAAGTCAGGGGATAAGGAATTCAAATAGAGCGAATGTGGAGACTTCAAGTGACGTGATTGGTGTGGGCTGAAGGAAGAGGCTTGAGGTGGACCAAAACGACGGGACTTGGAGGACTGCTGGGGGGTTATTT
The DNA here is from genome assembly GCA_036873955.1 of Mergus octosetaceus. Classification (NCBI taxonomy): domain Eukaryota; kingdom Metazoa; phylum Chordata; class Aves; order Anseriformes; family Anatidae; genus Mergus; species Mergus octosetaceus. The sequence goes on from CM072311.1 coordinate 567,422, forward strand.
GGAAGCGGGGGTGAAAGGAAGGGGACACCACAGCAATGGATTAGCTGAAAGGCAGAGGACTGAGAGGAAAGAATGAAAGAAAGGCATTGGGAGAGATGAAAGGTACGGCACTGGGGAGCCTAGACAGGACATGGAGGAGATCCAGGGAAAGGGACACCTTGGTGGGGACCAAAGGCATCGGGGCGGTGGGCTTAGGGCTCCAGAGGTCTCTGGAGAGGGATCTCCAGACTCTTTGGGCATCCCACACACCTGACCAGGAGTGGAGGGATCACCTGGATGCTTTATGGAGGTTTTGCCAAAGTCTAGGTGTCAGGGAGGGCGCAGTGCCCCCGGTCAGTGGGGTCTCCTCCCAAAGAGCCGCCCATAGCATGGAACCCATCCCCATAGCACTGGGGCTCACCAGAGCATCTGCTGGGAGGCATAGCATGGCAAGGAGCAGGGCCATGCTGAGCACGGCAATCTTCATCTTCCTCCGTGGTCTACACAGTCCCGGATGAGGCTGGAGAAAGTGAGGGGCAAGATTTATCTCTCGCAGGACTCCCCACTGACCCCGCCCCGAGAGCTCAGGGGCAAAGCCGCGCTTGGCATGCACCAGCCCTGGCAGTGAGCCCACCGCTGGCAGAGACTGACCCACACCTCCGCCACTCACCCAGCCACCTTCTGTGGCACCAGGCCAGCTTCCTGCACGGGGCGGCTCCACGGGGATGGCTCCAGGCATTGGGGGTGGCGAGGGGGCGAGGGGGCAGTGAGTTCCCCAGCAGGAAACCATCCTCCATCAGCCCCTAAAGTCACATCTCCCTGTCTCCCAGTGCCCCTCACCTTCCAGGCCAGGCTTGCTCCCCAGGACTCCCCCAGAGATGATGCAGCCTCAAATTAAGGGACTCTAAGCAGAGTTGTTTCTGACCCCTCTGTAGTCCCTTGAGTGAACGGCACGCTGAGACTGACTCCTCTTCTTCAGGCACTGGGGACACTGGAATTAGGGGACACTGGGAAGGTAGGAGGACAGCTGGGGGGCATGGGCAATGGGGACAGCCGGGTGACTGGGAACTTGAGGTGCAGAGGGTGATCAGGGTACAGGGAGGCACTGGCTGTGAAGAGCACTGGTGAATGCTGGGCACCAGGGGATGAGGACTCTGCTTGCGGGAGCTGCTGGGGGCGGTCGAAGAGCACAGCTCCAGCCCAGACCATCTCCCTGTTACTGCAGGCCCCAAACTGGTCCCAGTCTCCAGCCATGGCCCCCGAGAGAGGACAGCACAAGGGAACAAGCCCTGCACTGGTCCAGGCCTTGCCACTGTCTGGGGGCACCATGCCCTCCTGGACACCTGGGTCCTTGCCTGCAGAGCTGACCCCCACATGGCGGGTGCCAGTGCCCCATCCCCAGGAAGGCTCCAGCTCCCCTTCCATTCCCACGTGGGGCTCAGCCAAGTCTCCCCAAAGGCCTTGTTCCCAGGCAGTGTCCCTGCAATGCCCCTGGCCCCAGCATGGGCTAGCCCTGTCCCTGAGCAGGATGAGGCCATTCAGAGGGGACGCGATGAGGCAGGCACTTGTCCCCGGGCAGCTGCTCAGACCTAATTGCGGGAGCAAATTTCCTCTGGACAGGGAAGAGAGGTTTGACTCCAAAGCATCTCTGACAAGCTGTGTTTGCCCAGGGCCCGTGGGACAAGGAGCCCATTCAGGCAGCACGGTCCTTCCGGACAGGGCCTGAGCAGGAGGAGGTTGCAGCGGGACGTGGAGCAGCCTGGGCTCCCTCCAGCATTGGCAGTCAGCAGAGCCCACGGAGGTGGGCAGCCCTGGTGTGGTAGTGGAGGAGCACATCCTGGAGCAAGCAGTCAACTGGAAGATTTTCATTTTGGCTGCTTCTGCTTCTTGCACTACTTGCCAGATAGCTGAATTATCAGCTTATCAGTGTTGCATTATTTATTATATTTAAAAACAAAGTGACATTATTAAAAGTGGTCTTCAGGGAGATCCCATCTGCTGGTTTAATGATATCTAAAGAGAAATGTTTGTGGAAGAGGGGAGAGATATGCCACTGTTAAAAAACACAAACCTTTTGTTTCATGAAATCTTCTGGTTGACTGCCTATTCTTTGGTAAATTTCCAAAGCTAATATTCAACATGATCTGCAGGGGAGGAAAACAAGATGTGGGACATCTGGCTTCCCTGTTCTGCATGAGGAGGCAAGCATGGGCTGGAAACCACTCTGTCTCAGGGTCACTGGGGAGCTCTCCTTGATCTGAGGGGAGAGTTGAGCCTGTTGTCCACACTGCCACTGCCTCCCCTGGCCCACACTGCCCAGAGGATGCTGCCCAGGGACCCTAAGACACTGATGTCCAGGATGGGGGACAGGGAAGAAAACCCCTCTGGTAGCCCTTGGAAGATCTGTAGAGCCGGCAGGGCAGAGAGAGGAGAGGCAGTGCCCCACAGGGAGACACCTCTATCGTACTGCTGCTCAATGCCTCTTCCCTGCCAGGACTGCCCTGCCATCAGGTTTCTCCAAAGGAAAGTGACCACCCGGCTGTCAGGCTGCTCCCAGAGGACTGCCACTGCCTCTGGGCTCCAGCCTGTCCCCAGGGCAGCGAGGGAACCGCAGCATGCTGGGTGCTCCAGGATGTGCTCCTCCACTACCACACCAGGGCTGCCCCCCTCCGTGGGCTCTGCTGACTGCCAATGCTGGAGGGAGCCCAGGCTGCTCCACGTCCCGCTGCAACCTCCTCCTGCTCAGGCCCTGTCCGGAAGGACCGTGCTGCCTGAATGGGCTCCTTGTCCCACGGGCCCTGGGCAAACACAGCTTATCAGAGATGCTTTGGAGTCAAACCTCTCTTCCCTGTCCAGAGGAAGTTTGCTCCCGCAATTAGGTCTGAGCAGCTGCCCGGGGACAAGTGCCTGCCTCATCGCGTCCCCTCTGAATGGCCTCATCCTGCTCAGGGACAGGGCTAGCCCATGCTGGGGCCAGGGGCATTGCAGGGACACTGCCTGGGAACAAGGCCTTTGGGGAGACTTGGCTGAGCCCCACGTGGGAATGGAAGGGGAGCTGGAGCCTTCCTGAGGATGGGGCACTGGCACCCGCCACGTAGGAGTCAGCTCTGCAGGGAAGGACTGGGACCAGTTTGGGGCCTGCAGTAACAGGGAGACGGTCTGGGCTGGAACCGTGTTCTTCGATCGCCCCCAGCAGCTCCCGCAAGCGGAGTCCCGCAAGCAGCTTGGCGAGCACCTCTGCCAGCTCCCTCAGGACCCTCGGTGGGTCCCATCCGGCCGCACGCCCACACCCGCGCCCGAGTGGTTTCGCAGGTCGCGGGCCAGGAGGGCTCCGCTCCGCTCCCCGCCCGTCCACCAGCTCGGGCTCCGAGGCGGCAGCGGGCGGGCACCTGCCCCTCCTGCCCCCCACGCGGGGGTCCCGGCCCGGCCCGGCCGCCGATCGCCGAGCGCCCTCCGCGCCCTCCTTGTCCGGGGCCCGCCGGCAGCCGCCTTGCGCCCTGCCGGCCGCCGGGGGGCAGCAGGCGGCGGCGGCGGCGCCTGGGGAAGGTTCGCGAGCTGCGGCGGCGGGGGCGCGATGGCCTCGGGCGGCGGGGGCCGGCGGCGGGAGCGGGCGCGGGGCCCGGGCAGCCTCCTGGCGGGCAGCTCGTCCCCGGGCAGCCCGTCCCCGGGCAGCCCGTCCCCCGCGCGGTCCCCTGGCCGGGGCCGCCTCTGCCGTCGGCGCCGCGGGCTGTGCGGGCTGTGCGGCTCGCCTGGCCGCCGGCAGCGGTGCGCGGGCCGGCGCCGGGAGCTGCGTCCGTGTCGGCAGCGGGGTGAGGGCCGGCCCCCGTCGGGGCCCCGTGTGCCGGGGCCGGCCCGGGCGGGGCTGCGGGGAGGTGCTGAGCGTCGTGTGTCTTGTCCCGTGGCAGAGCCCGCCTGCACGAGCGAGGACGAGGAGAGCGAGGAGGAGGACAGAGGTGGGTCCCGCCGGGCCTTGTCCGCCGGGGCCTGCGCGCAGGCCGCGGGGCCGGCACCCCCGGGGCCGGGCTGGGGGAGCGGCAGCTCCCGGAGCCTCGGCAGCAGGCGAGGGCAGCGGAGGCGTGGGCCGGGGCAGGGTGCCAGGCTGCCGTGAAGTCCAGGCGGGTTCCTCGGGACTGAGGTAGGTTGCGCAGGAGCTGGGCGAAGAGCCGGCGGTGGCAGGGGCGGTGGGGGCGGATGGCTGGAGAGCCCCGTGTGTGTGGGACGGGGGACCCGATGGGAGGGGAGGCTTCTGCTGGGCGCCGGGGCTTTTCACGAGCCCGCCCCTTCTCTAGTGGACTTGGCGGAGAGCTCCCTGTTGAACAAGCTGATCCACACGTCCCTCGTGGAGTCCAGCCATCACGTGGAGATCCTGCAGCAGGACCCCAGCTCGCCTCTGTTCTCCGTGAAAAGCTTTGAGGAGCTGCGCCTGTGAGTAGGCGGCAGCCCCGAGGCAGGAGGGCTTTGGAGCTGCCCCTGGGCGCTGTTAGCCATTCCTTGTGGAACGGTCGCTTTTGGTGCTTTTGGACAGGAAGAAGGAGCTCTTGCAGGGGGTCTACACCATGGGCTTCAACAGGCCGTCCAAGATCCAGGAGACAGCTCTGCCAATGATGCTGGCCCATCCGTGAGTACCAGGGCCGCCCGGGTGAGCAGACCGGTACCACCGCCTTGGCTCCCCTGAGGCACCGTGGCGTCAGGGTGCCGGTGCGGGGATGCCAAGCCTTTGTGCTCAACTAAGCAGCCTTTGCCTTGCAGGCCGCAAAACCTGATTGCACAGAGCCAGTCAGGGACAGGGAAAACGGCAGCTTTTGTGTTGGCGATGTTGAGCAGAGTTAATGGTGCAGAGAAGTACCCGCAGGTAATGTAGGAAGGGGAAAGGCCATGCGGCAGGGGTTTGCCTGCACCCTCAAGCTGCTGCCCGTGGACAGAGCTCTGGTTTTGTCCCAGTCTCAACGGTGGTCTACCTGCTGTGGCCGCTGTAGTGGGGTGGTAAACGCCCAGGTAGCGTCCCAGCAGCAGGCAGGTCGGCTGGAAAGCTCGGGAGCAGATGAAGCTGCCAGCTAAAGGAGGGTACTTCTACTTGGTAGCAGTGGATTTAGCCAGGCCCTAGGTGTCCTGACGTTCTGTTTTGAGGAGCATCCAGCCAGCTTGGAGAAGCACGCGCAGAGACTCCAGCTGTTTGCTGTGACTTGCGCTAGTTTCTGGTGCCGTAAAAGCTCCTGGGAAGGCAAGACACCTCTCTGGGTTCAGAATCACCTACGCAGGCTGGGTGCTGCACTTAAAAGTCTCGAGTCTCAAGCGTCCTATGTAATTTAAACTCTCAGTTGAAAGCTGGGCACAGAAGCAAATGGCACTGTGCCTGAGGAAACCAATTTCCCTAGCAAAAATCACAGGATCCCAGAACGGGCGAGGTTGGAAGGGCCCTCTGAAGCTCATCTAGTCCAACCCCCCTCTGATCAGGATCACCTAGAGCACACTGTGCAGGATGGCATCCAGGCGGGTTTAGAATGTCTCGAAAGAAGGAGACTCCACAGCCTCTCTGGGCAGCCAGTTCTAGCGCTCTGTCACCCTCACAGTAAAGAAGGGACCTCTCAAAGTAGTTGCCTTGAGTCCTTTCTGCCTTCAGCTGTGTTCCCACCTTCCAAACCTGCAAATGTGGCTGCCGTTGCTGATCCCTCTGCAGATTTGGAAGAGTTTAGCGGTGAGATTTCAGCGTGCTGAGCTTTCCGTTCCTTTGAAATGCCTTCTCATTTGCGTAGGGTATGCCATGCCAGGGGTGCTGCGTACTTTTAAAAGATGTGGCTCTTGTCTGACAGCTCTCTTATCTCTCAAAGTGCCTCTGCTTGGCTCCAACCTACGAGCTGGCCCTGCAGATCGGACATGTGATCGAGAAGATGGGTCAGTTTTGTGCCGACATCAGGGTTACGTACGCTGTCCAGGGAAACAGAGGTGAGTCTAGCCCTGCTGAGCAGAGTTGTGGGCGGTGTAACAGTCCTGTAAGGAATTAGCGGGATGCTGTGAGAGCTGTGAACTAGCAGGAGCTGTGCGGAGCTCTGCAGGCACATGAAACAGCGTGTGAATTCCCGTGCCTTCTAAGGAGTCATTCTCGTGACCGCTGTCTCCTTTCAGAGGTGGGGCACCCCTTTTGCTGGTTTCCACCTGACAAGGCGTCAGGGAAGCGTCAGCCCTGCTTGATGGCTACCTGCAATTTTAAGCTCCTGAGCTCCGCTTTGCAATGACCCCCTCAAAGGCATCGCTAGGCAGTCCGAAGCTGACTCAGCAGGGTGGGAGCCATGCTCAAGCAGCCAGAACCTAGCAGATTTTGAGTCCCTATCTCTCTGGATACTACCCTGCTCGTTCCCAGCCAGGTGTGTGTGGCCGAGGAACGTACTGCTCCTTGTACGGAGGTGGTGTGATAGGACTTCTCCTCCTGCAGTTCTGCCAGGCGCCTTGCTGGAGGAGCAGATTGTCATCGGGACTCCTGGGACAATGCTGGACTGGTGTTTCAAACGGAGAGTGGTGAATGTGAAGAGAATCAGCCTGTTTGTGCTGGATGAAGCTGACGTAATGATCGACCATCAGGGCTTCTCGTACCAAAGCATTCGCATTCAGAGGTGAATAGCAGTGTTGGCTTGTGTCCTGACACAATTTGAGATAGTCAAATGCGGTGTTTCTAGATGCCCTTAGATACATTGGGTAGCGAAAGAAAGAGAGCAGGAGAGACAGGAAACTACAAGAGAGAGAGGGAGAGAGAGGAAGAAAGAAAACCACTTTGTGTGGAGGAAACTGCAGAACAAGGGAGCCAAAGAAATTGCCTCTGACTACAACATCCCTTGGATGTCCTTGGCCAGACCTAGCTTTGCTCCTGATCAGAACGTAGACAAGTAAATCCTCCTCCCCCGCTTTTTGCTGGCTGCTCAGCTTTGAGCAAATCAGGCACGAAACCAGCCGAATGAACAGGGAGAGTATCCCTTTGATGCAGAAGGCTTTTGTTGATGTGAGAACGAGCTCTTTCCTGCACATCGGCAGGCTCAGGTCTGCTTAGTCCTGGGATGTGGCTTTCTTTAAAACTGTAGCCCTTAGGCAGATGAATAGGAAGATCTTCAGCTCACTTTGACTTCCTTTGAGCTGATAGTGGACGATCCTTGTGGGCCGTTTTGAACTCAGGATATTCTGTGATATGGTGCCTTGTGTTGAAGGCGACACAAACAAAATAGCTTGAAACAGGCTTTCTTCAGGGCGTGGTGCAGGTTAATGAGGACTCCTGGGCAGCAGGCTGCTCTGCCGGGTCAGCGGTTGACCGGCAGCATCCCACTGCCCAGGCTGAGAGGAGCTGCAGTTTCCTGGTGACAGAGGTAGTGAGAGAGATGAGCGTCACACGCAGCCCTTCCCACCTCCTCTGTGTGCTCAGCTCAGCTGGGTATGTTTGGGGAGCTGGAGAAGAGCACCTTGTGGCTAGCTTCTAGCTACCCCTTTTTAAAGGAAAACTGTTTTTAGATGGTCTGGGTTTATCCCTTCTAGCTGAAAGGCAGGGGGTAAAAGTTCTCCTTAGAAGAGGGGCCCGTACAGCTGAACTCTGCTAAAGGCATGCTAAAGGTTCTTGCTCGGGCTCTCTTTGGCATGATGTAGGGAGTGGGTTTACCAATTTCAAAGGCTTTCTCCTGCTGTTCTTTCAAATTGGTTGCATTCAAAGTATTGTCAGCAGTCCCAGGAAACAGGAAGTTGGTAACTCCGATCCTGTTACAAGTCACTGAAAGTCAAACCTCGGGCTGGAACTCTTCAGGTTCTTGCTCCATAATAGGAGCAAGGATAGGAGCATAGCAGGCTTAATGCCTCTGAATCTCGGATAGGGATAGCTCTTTAGTGGCTGTGTTTCATTTGCTGTTCCTTTGAATACAAAAATGGCTGGCCTGGATAGAAGCACATTCACAAAAGGCTCGCTTTTTCCATTATTGAAACATAAGCTTTTTCCAAAGTCAAGGGGACCTGTCCATGTGCAAATGCTGTGTGTGAGCGGTGTCTGCAGGTGCAAAGAAGGAGGCCAACTGCTAATTGGGTGTTTTTTCCTCCGATAGTAGATAGCCTTTTGGAATAATAATACTGCAAATGCAGAGTAGCTTATTCCGACAGGCCTCTTCCATAGGGCTGACTCATGCTGGAGTGCTGTGCTGTGCCCGAGTGAGGAATGGCCCTCCCTGGATGGAGGAATCCCTTTGTTTCCAAAGCCTGTTGATCCAGGGGTGCTTGTAGCATACCTCAGGCGTAACAAGTCCTTTTTCTGCTCTAGGGCTTTACCTAGGGGCTGCCAAATGCTGCTTTTCTCCGCAACCTTCAAGGAAACAGTGTGGAATTTTGCAATGCAAATTGTCTCCAACCCCATCATAATAAAGCTCCGTCAGGAAGAGCTGACCCTGAGCAATATCAGGCAGTACTACTTTGTGTGCAGGAACAGAGAGGAGAAGTACGAGGCCCTGTGCAACATCTACGGCAGCATCACCATTGGGCAGGCTATGATATTCTGCCAGGTAAAGCAGCTAGTTTGCCAGGAGAGAGTGGTGGTGTCCTTGCAGTCAGTGGTATGTAAACGATCCGTCTTACAGCGTGGCCTCAGTACTTCTGCTGAGACCATCAAAAGGAAGGGAGGGATAGGAAGCACCTGGGCAGCACTTAAAGGACGGCCCTTCTGGGAGAGCCATTAGATTGGCTGGAGCTGTGCGGGAAAGCACGGGCACGATGACTTGCAGCAAGTGCAGCCTTTAAAAGAGGTGTTGTAACAGCATCTCTCGTGATGGTTGAGATCCCGTTTGCCTGGCTTCCCCAGGGAGCATTGCATAGGAAACATACTGTGTTTCCTTGCCCTTTGCACTTTGTGTCCTGACAAGGGCTTCTTGCTCGCCTGCATCACTTTGGTCGTATTTTGAGGCTCTGCCTGTTAAAAATCAGCAGGGGCTCAACTGAAAGGAGCAGGGGATTTAGGGGAAGCTTAGCAGTGAAGGATTGGCAATGACTGAGAGGAGCAGCGGCAGCAGAGCTGCTGCAAAAGCTCCTCCTGCCTCTCCCACGCATCTAGACTCGCAGGAGCGCGGACTGGCTGTCGGTGGAGATGAGCAAGGATGGGCACCAGGTCGCCATGCTGACGGCAGAGCTGACCATAGTGCAGAGGGCCAATGTGATTCAGAGATTCCGCGATGGGAAGGAGAAGGTCCTCATCACCACAAACGTCTGTGCTAGAGGTACCGTATCCTGAAAAGCAACACCCTCGCAGCGTCTGCAGTGTGGGAATCCCCTTGCTTTGCCCCATGGCCCATCAACTCGCAGGGGACACACGATGCTGCTTCGTTTCTGGTGACGCAACCCGTGCTCCGTGGCCTCTAGGTCTTTGGTTGCCTTGACATGTCATTGTAGTGTGCGCTGCAGAGCCAGGGCTGACCGCTTTATACTGCACGTGGACTGGCCCCAGTCTGGACGCAGGTGATTGCCTTCAGAGCCGTGGGAGCCTGGTTGTGAGAAACCTCTCTGTCTTTCAGGGATTGATGTGGCACAAGTCACCATCGTGGTGAACTTCAGCCTCCCTGTTAATCAGGAGAAGCAGCTGGATTTTGAGACCTACCTGCACCGCATTGGGCGAACGGGCCGCTTTGGGAAGAAGGGCATTGCCTTCAACATGGTGGAAAGGCAGACCACGTACCTCGTGCACAGTATAGAGGAGCATTTCCGTGAGTATCCTTGTGCCCAGCTCTGATGCTGTGAAGAGCTGAGGTACACGTGGATGAGAAGTGCATTGGGATGTGCTAAGGGATGTCAGGAGTGTGGCCACCTCTTGCAGCCGCTCTGGCCCAGGACCTCCATGCCTGGTTGCTGCAGCACAGCACAGGCCAGTACAGACCAGTACGAGAGTCCTGGGCATGGCTGCGAGGGTTTGCCACTGCTAGCAGCCCCAGAGCAGCAGTGCTATGCCTTTGCCAACTCCTGTGCAGGCACTGACATTTGTTTTCTTTCTTCAGAGACCGAGATCAAGAGGCTTGACCCAGATGACATGGATGAGCTGGAACAGCTGGACAACTGAGCAGAATGTCAGGATTTGCTCCAGTGAATCCAAGTTTTGGTTTAACATGGATGGGAAAAGGTTTGGGAAATCTCCCAGTTTTCTTCAAAGTTCCTGAAGATGCTTGGTTTTGTTGTGATGTTTTACAAAATGGGAAGATGGGAGGGGAGCGGGGGGAGAGTGGGGGGAAAGACACACACAACCCTCATCCCTCAAAGTTTTGGGATTCTTGTGATTGTTTTTCTGGTAATAAAACTTCCTTGGTTTGTCTCTGAGGTTTTTATAGCCATAATTTTGCGTGTCATGATGAATCACCTGAAAACAGAACATGCAGGGGTTTAACAACATGGACCTGTTGGAGCAAGTCCAGAGGAGGGCCACGAGGATGATTGTAGGGCTGGAGCATCTGTCCGATAAAGACAGACTGAGAGAGCTGGGGGTGTTCGGCCTGGAAAAGAGAAGGGTTTGGGGAGACGTTACAGCAGCCTTCTAGTACCTAATGGGGGGCCACAAGGAAGCTGGGAAGGGAGTCTATCAGTGAATGTAGTGATAGGACAAGGAGTAATGGATTGCAACTAAAAGGGTAGATTTAGTTTAGCTCTTAGGAAGAAGCTCTTACACTGAGGGTGATGAGACCCTGCAGCGGGTTGTCCAGAGAAGTGGTTCCTGCCCTCCACCTCACAAACAGGTGTTCAAGTGTTCAAGGCCAGGGCTGTGAGCAACCTGATCTAGCGGGAGGTGTCCCTGTCTGTGACGGGGGAGTTGAAACTAGGTAATCCTTAAGGTTCCTTCCAACTGAAACCATTCTGTGATTTTAGGATTGTATGATCTCCCAGTGATACTGGGAGACATGAAGAACAAGTGGTGCCAGCTCTTTGGGCACCAGGTATTTGAAAGAGACAGTGTAGGAAATGGTTATTACACAGGCTTTTGTGAGCCCCATGCCCCAAAGAGCACAATTTGGGGTGAAGACAGGATATGAAAGACTAGTTCAGAGACCTCTATCATCTGCCAAGCTCTGGAGAGGTCCATGATTTCTTTCCCCAGAGTCTTGGTACTGCTGGAGCCCTGGGAGCATTCAAAGCCCCACCTGGGGCTGGACCTTCCCCCTGCCCTTGGGCACTGTGATGCACCAGTAGAGGGGTGCCCAGGGTTTCTTCCAGATTTTGAGTCTAATCAAGCAATCACTGATTGGAAATGTAAATCAAGTGAAAACGTGAAGGGATTAAAAAAATAAGAATGGAAGGCACAGAAAAGCTTGCTCAGTTCTCTACTGCAGCTACACAGGCAGTTACAATCAGCTGGTTCTTTAAGGCCTGGAACCAAAGAACACAGGCAGCAAGAATGACCAGTCTTGCACATATCCTGCAAGCATATCCCTCCAGTAAGGGTTTCCCCCAAATGCCCTTGCCATGCTTGAACTGCACTAGGTCAAATCTCATCTTCCCTGGCAGTTGGCATCAGGGGCCTCCCCGTTGATGTTGGTGTGTGGGTAGCTGATGGCGAGTCTGAGTCCACAGCGAGAGCACATGGGTCCTTCTTTTATGCCTTTTCTTATGCCTTGTTCACAACCCTTTCAAAACAACTAAACGTGAATCTGGTGCTCATGATGAGCTTGTGCTTCTGTGCATGTTCCACTTAGAATCAAGGAACCGTAGCATATCCCAGGTTGAAAGGGCTCCACAAGGATCATCAAATGCAACTCTTGACTCCACACAGGACCACCCAAAAATCAAACCATGTGTGTGTGAGTATTGCCCAAATCCTTTTTGAACTCTGGCAGGCTTGGTGCCATGACCGCTTCCCCTGGGGAGCCTGTCCCAGTGCCTGACCACCCTTTCCATGAAGAATCTTTCCGTAATACCCAGCCTGAACCTGCCCTGACAGCTCCACGCCACTCCCTAAGGCCCTGTCACTGTCACCAGAGAGAAGGGATGAGCGCCTGCCCCTCCGCTACGCCTTGTGAGGAAGCTGTAGACAAAACCAAATGAGCTCAGCTGCTCCTTCTATGTCTTCCCCTCTAGACCCTTCACCATCTTTGTTGCTTTCTTTTGGACACATTGTGAGAGGTGTTGCAATGGCATCAGCCAGCTGTTTGAGTACCCTGGGATGAATCCCATCAGGCCCCATAGACTTTTGTGTATGCATCTGGCGCAACAAATCCCGCACAAGTTGAGGGTTGGCTGGGAGTTTCTTGCTCCCACCATCATGGCCCTTCAACACAGGGCTCCAGGTGTCCCAAGGCCCGTGTTCAGTGTTGAAAACAGAGGCAAAGAAGACATTAAATGTCTGCTTTGTCTGTGACCCTATTTGTGAGGTGACTCATCTCATCAAGTAATAGAGCAATGTTACTTGTAGTCCTCCTCTTGGTGTTGACATACTTTAAAAAGCCCTTTTTGTTGCCTCCCACAGTACTGGCCAGCTTCAACTCTGAGTTTTGGCCACACAACTTTTCTCCTTCCAATGGCACACAGCATTTATGTAGTCCTCCCTCGTCACTTGAACTTGCTTCCAGTGTCCATAGACTTTCTTTTTTCTGCCTAAGCTATAGAAGAAGATCCCTTCTCAGCCAAGCCAGCATTCTGTCCTTCTTGTTTAACATCCAACACTTTGGAATCACCTGCTCCTGTGCTCTTAAGAGGTGGCTCTTAAAAAGTGACCAGCACTGATGGACTCTGACACCTTCAGAAACAGATTCCCAGGGGACCTTATGAAGTGGTTAATAGCCTGACATCTGTTCTCCTCATATCCAAGGATGACATTTTGAGTGGAGTTTTTCTCCTGTCACCAAAGATTTTAAACTCAAGTACTTCATGGTCACTTTGGCCAAGACAGCCACCAATTGCCACCTTACTCAAGAGACCTTCTGTGTTTACAAACAACAAATCCTGGAGGCACCTTTCCCCTTCGTGCCTGTACCAAGAAGTTAGCTTCAATGTGCATTAGGAATTTCCTGGACCTGTTTGTATTGACAGTTGGTATTCCCAGTTAATGTCTGTGAAGTTGAAGTCACCCATAAGGATCAGGTTAGCTGATCTAGAGACATCCCTTGATAATCTGTGACCTTCAAGTTCCCAGTCTTCATACCTATTGTATAAGGGCACCTGGGAAGGCGAAATAGGGAAGGAGGGGATTTGCTTGCTGCCCTGACCAGAAAATTTCTTCCATTCCCCCTTATTCCTAGATTAACCCCTCATGTCCAGTACTGAGAGGGTAGGGAATCTATAGAATCATGTTACGACTGGCCAATGCCTTTGTCCCAAGGATGGTAGAGTACAATTCCACCAGTCAATCTCCTCCTCAGACTCCCTGATACTCCTCAGCTTAGTTGCTAGCATATGCCACTGTCCATGGTGTGGGCCCTTGGGTGCCATGTCTCTCTAGGAATGTGGCTCTGCACCCCAAACTGCCGGCTACCCTCAGTACTTGTGGGTCCCATCAGAGCTCATCATGGACTTAAGTATGTCCTGTTTGCTCAAGCAGCCCCTCACCTGATGATACTCAACCAAGGTTAAATCTTTTATTGTGTAAGTCTTTTATTGTATAAGTATTTGGGGGAAAAATGTGTGCTGTCTTTGGAAATGAAAAAGATTTTCAGAGTCGGGATGGGATGCTGTTAGAGGGACAAAAGTGTCACAAACACTGTGCCAGCACAGGCACCTCCACCTGCAGCTCCCTCACTGCTCCACACTGTCTGTGGTGTCCACGTGGGCTGAAGCCAGCCTTGCCCCACTCCTCCCCTTTGTGTCCCCTCGCTGCTCTGCACAGCCTCAGGGTTGCTGTCCTGGCGGGTCTGGAGGTGCTGTCCTATGTGGAGACTGGGAGGTCATACAGCTGCAAGGAGGCTCTCCTGTGGCTGCAGATCATCCTGCTTGCGCTGAGGGGAACAGCAGCCCTTTGCTGTGGTTGGGAGACAAGTGCCAGGGCCAGGCTGGGGCTGCCCAGTGAGCTGGCAGTAGCACAGAAGGATGGCTTTTGTGAAGGTCTCTGGCTGCTGGAGCAGCAGAGATGGAGCAGAAGGCTGCACTAGACTCAGGCCCAGGTCTCCAAGCTGCTTCCAGCCCTGTTGGTCACAAGCAAAATGCGTGTGCAGGGAAGGGAGGCAGGCTGGAAAAAGTGCAGATTTGGCACCTGACTGCTCTCCCACCTGCTGCTCCATCAGCGGGCTTAACCCTGGATGCAGTGAAGCACCCCACAGCCCCTCCTCAGCAAGATGGGGCAGTGGGGAGAAAACATAAGGTTGAAGGAAACTTGTGTGCTTGAGATAGGAGCAGTTTAATGGCATGAAGCATGAAGATGAAGATGAGACCTGCTGTGTGAGGTCTCATATGGGAGCTACAGAGCTATGTAGCCATCCACCGCCTCTACAAACCTTTTGTACAGAGTACTGTTTGTCTGCAGGAGATGCAGAGATAGAATGCATCTGAATGCATAGAATGGAAATAAATTCCATTGCAGAAGATATTTTTGAAAGCCCTTTCATTTGTACTTCCTGAAAATACAAACCTGTTCTTGTCATTACCCCCCTCCCTGTAGTCCTTGATCTGAAAACTTGGAAGGGTTGACTTGGATTTGGAGAGAATCCTCACCTTTGGACCTAGTGCTTATGGACATGGTTTAGTGGGTGATGTTAGTAGTAGGGTGACGGTTGGACTCGATGATCTTGAGGTCTCTTCCAACCTAGAAAATTCTGTGAAATTCTGTGAAAATTCTCTGTGGTTCTGCATTTCCTGCACGTCTGCAGATCTTGGGCCTTTGTGAATTAATCTTTTGATTTTGATAGGGGTTAAGCTGCAATGCTACTTTTCCCCAGGGCATATGTGTGAGATGGCCATGATCTGTTGCTTCTCCTTTGACCGATTTGACTATCTGCACTGTGCAGGCTGGCAGGGAGAGATGCCATGCTGGTGAGCAGCAGTAGCAAGAGAGCCCTGTACAGACTTGCTCATCCTGCTCACATGAACATGGTACTTTTTCAGGCAGACAACTCAGGTGCCAAGGTAGGTGGGATCTGTTCCTTTTTTAACAATATGGTTATATGAGTGCCCAGGGTGAGCTGGAGGAGATTCACACACATGCACAGCACAAAATGATACCAGAGCCCTAAGACAGGGCAAAAGATAGCTCATGGTGCAGAAGGCTTTTCAGGATTCGGGTACTGGAAAAAACATAATCTCTGTAAAAACACAGTTCTGTTTCTGTATCCCCTCTTCCCTCTGGAGTACAATTTTTTCATTGTAGTGAGCCTTTCTTGTGTTACTGGATGACTGTCAAAGAACAGTTTGCTTCCCTTGGAAAGCCAAGACTTACCTATGGATGGAGAGCTGTCAGCCCAGGAAGAGTGGTCCACGTACGGCTATAGAAATATATGGAAACCATCTTAGAAAATTACACCTGTGCTCAAAATTGTCCAGAAATAGATCATGAGTTAGAGCTGAAAAGACGCAGGCAGTGTCCTTCCTAGTGGAGAAAAAGGCAGCAGAGTTGTTTAATTTTATCATTAGTATGCTATTCAAAGTAGTACTTTTGTTAGTTTGGTTGGTTGCTTGGTTTAGTTTGGTTTGCTTTGCAGCCCTGATGAGAAGGACCTGGGGGGTGCCGTTTGATAAGAAGCTCAACATGAGACAGCAATGTATGCTTGCAGCCCCAAAAGCCAACTGTACCCTGGGCTACATCAAAAGAAGTCTCACCAGTGGGGCGAGGGAGGTGATTCACCCCCTCTACTCTGCCCTCAGGAGACCCCTCCTGGAGCTTTGTGTTCAGCTTTGGGGCCTCCTGCAGAAGAAAGACTTGGACCTATTAGAACAAGTCCAGAGGAGGGCCACAAAGATGTTCAAGGGGCTAGAGCACCTCTCCTGAGAAGACAGGCTGAAGGAGTTGATGAGGTTGCCCAGAGAAGTCATGGATGCCCTCTCCCTGGAAGCATTCAAGGCCAGGTTAGATGGAGCTTTGAGCAAGCTGATCCACTGGGAGGTGTCCCTGCCCATGGCAAGGGGTTGGAATTAGATGATCTTTAAGGTCCCTTTCAACCCAAACCATTCTATGATTCTATTTGCTTTGTTTGGTTTGGTTTGTGTTTGTTTTATTTGGTTTAGTTTCCTTTAAAGGATAGTTAACATTCTGAACATTTCTTGAAGGGTCCAATTACAGAGTATATCTCCCACCTTCTGTATAGCCCAATGTACTCAGTGTCAATGGAACATGTGGCAATGGTACTCATGGAAGAACTGCTAAGGTTGGGAATCCCCTCAGCCGCTGTACTGGGACATGAAAGAGATACTGCTGGAACTGGGATAGTTGTGTGAAGCTAATGCAGGAGAATATGGATACCGAAACAGAGTCAGATGGTCTGGACAATTAGAATGGTCTTGTCTGCTTCCCCCTCCCAGCAAATATGATCTCACAAGTGCCAAATAAAGGGAGTAGACTCATGCCTGTAAACTTTCCAGCTATGTTCTTGCCAGTGCAGCCCAGGGTGCAGCTGTTGTTCCTTGCTGCCAAGAACACATTGCATGCTCCTACTCAATATGAGGTCTCCCAGGTCCCCATCTGCAAAGTTACTCTTTAGTCAGTTGGCCCCCAGCTTGTTCTGTTGCATGGAATTTCTCCATGCCTTATGGTCACATTTCATTCCACAAGGCATTTTCAGTGGACAAATGGTCTTTGTCTTGCACCTGCCATCAGGTGCCATCAGGTTCCCTCAGCGCTTGGGAGTATCTAAGAGAGATTTAGTTCGGCAAGAACCTTTATTTTCCCTTCTGTAGCTCTTTTCCCACTAAAACCCAGCTCACCTCTCTCCTTATCTTCATGTTCTCCCTTCTGTTGAGTTTCACTTATATCTGCCCCTCAGCCCAGTCCTCTCCTGGGTGTCATAGGGCACAGGGTACAGGTCTCTCTTTTTCCTTCTGGGGCTGTGCTTTGCCCTGCACATTTCCTCCCTGCAATTGTAAACCTCATGTGTCCCATCCACCATCATTTCTTTTGATTTTCATGCAATTAACAAAATGTTCTACTTTCCTGTTGAATTGTGAAGGCCTGGCTGTTCTACCAGTGGAAATCCTCCTGAAACAACTGGAGGGGCTGAAGGGCTGGGTGCTGCACCCAGCTCCAGGCAGGCTGACCCAGTGGCCGTGCCATCTATAATTGGGGACATCTGGATGCCCTCTGCCTGCATAGCGCTGGGCCTAGCACCAGGGCAGAACATCCCCATGGCCGCCCATCATCTGGGCCTGGGTCTGGCCTTAGCATGTTCCATCTCCATGGCCCCAGCTGGCCCAGTGCTGGACGGACTGTGTGGTGTCATGGCAGGCTGGGGTTAGTGCATGTCAAGGGCAATGTCAGGTGCATCTGTCCTGGTGGCTGTGCTGACTCCACAGCTCTTCTGCATGTGTCTTCCCCACAGGTCATGGGAGTGCGAGCTCACCAGCACATGCTGTAGGGAGCTGGACACTGTGCTCCGCATCAACCATCTCTTGATTTTTTTTCTCCCTCTGGCAGTCACATCAGGCCAGACTGCCACAAGGAGATGCGCTCCCTCAGAAGGTTCCCCGGGGAAGATTCTTGTCAAGAGCTCATCTCACAACTCCACCTCAGCCCACAGGTAGGCTTCACCACAGACCTCCAAGGAGCTGGAGCTGCCCTGGGCTCAGGGACTGCCTGGCAGCTGGAAGATTTAGCATCTGCACAGCATCAGTGGTGTCAGCTGGGACATGAGGGTGCGGAATGCAGAGCTCTCAGCTTGTGCCCAGTCCACTCATTCACAGCCATGTGGGCTGGAGCATAAGGTCAGATCCAAAGCTGCAAGGGTTAAACAGGGAGGTTTGCTTGACTGCACCTAAGGGTGAGTCTTGCCAGAGCAGTCAGCAATAAAGAATAAATGAGCTTGATCAGCAGTCAATCTCAGTCATTTCTGGCTCAGCTGGGCATTCTGCTGTGCTGGCTCAGGGACTGGAATTATGATGATGGGCGTGGGATGGCAATGCGTGATTGTGTAATTCTTCTTCAAATGTGGTAATACAACTATCTACAGAGAGACAGGAAGAGCTATTTGTTCTTGATGCTGTTGCACCAGGTAGGATGTCAAAGGATATGGCTCTTTGGAACTTTTTTTTTTGTCTAGGAGAAGCCATACTTGCCCACAACTCAACAAACCCCCTGGTAGCAGCATTTGTTTATTATTATTATGTTTGATCTCTGGCAGTACTGCTCAAAACTGTCTGTTGGGAGCTGCTTTTTTGTTAATGTGTGTAAATCTAAAAAGGTTTTGTAAGAATCAGTGTAAGTTTTTGTAGAACCATGGGGTCTGCGCATAGCAGGTGTTGTGAGTCAGAGAAGCAGAGGAAGAGAAAAAAGGAAGGGAAGCCAACAGACCAACACTGGGGACCAGGCCCCACTCACCACAAAACTTAGGGCATAGTTCTCCCCACTTTAATCATATTAGAAAGCTTGCTGTCTCATTTTCTTTTTTCCTAACGCTCTCAGAGACTTCTGTCTTCATTCAGTCATCTTTGCCATAAGTTCCTCTGTAACTGGACCATAACTGGAAAAATCTTCCAGGTGCCGGCGGACCCCAGAGGAATTCCTGAAGATATAGTCTCTGATGAATTTCTGAATATCATGATTTGTGTGTGTTTCATTGCACACTCAGACCTTTGTCTGTGCAGTTTCTATCCTTGACATTATAGAACCCAAATGTGTAGGCACCATTTGAACTAAATTCTCCAAATCAGTTTCATTTTTGCACTTTCTCTGTGCAGTGGCTCTTTGTCATGCATGACAGACCTACGTGTAATAGTCTGATGGAGAATGTAGGCAAGGTATAGGTGATACATTTGTAATTTTTTCTGTACATCTCTCACCTGCATTCAGCGTAGGAGTGCTGGAGTCAAAATTCTCTCTTCTGTGACTTTTCCTATGCCTGATTGCTTGACAAATAGGTTGTTTTTACTGGGGGGTTTGAGCTTATCCAGGTTTGGCAAGATTGCTGAACACATCTAAATAAATATTTATGTGCCAGGAAAAGTGACAATTACTGTGCCTGTTCTGTGTTTTTGAGTAACCTTACCCCTTCATCGTCTGGTGAGACTCATCCCAAACTTCACTGGGCATCTGGAAATAGACTATTCCAA
This sequence comes from Mergus octosetaceus, assembly GCA_036873955.1. NCBI lineage: Eukaryota > Metazoa > Chordata > Aves > Anseriformes > Anatidae > Mergus > Mergus octosetaceus. Next base: position 586,568 of record CM072311.1, read on the forward strand.
GGCAGAGGTCTGAGTCATTCATAGCTCCTGGATGGATGGCAGTAAATCAGCAGCATGAAATACTCCTGCCCCTATATAGTGAAGGAGCTTCACTATAGGTAGAATGTTGTACTGAAGGCAGCCCTTGCTGCTGCACACAGACATTCCTCAATAAATGAAACTTTGTTGATTAAATATTTGGTTGGCTGACTTCAGGAATAGCTCCTGACACTTGGTTGGACTCAAACAGTATTTTGTCTGGGAATATGCCCTAAGGAACAGCCACACCCCAAGTTTGTCCTGTTGCCCCAAAACTGAGAGACAAAACCTGCAATAAAAGTGAAGGGCTTGTAAAGATGGCAAATGAGATGACCAGAGGTGCACCTTGCTGTCTGTCTCTCTGGATGCTCAGAATCAACTGAACTCTGAAGGAAAGCAAATGTGGAATTAGTTCTTACAAAAAGCACACTTAAAACTCCTTATAAGTTAGCCCACAACAAAACTCTTCATAGAGGTTGTTTGTGCAAAGGCAGTGTGGGAAGTGCAAAAGATAAAACAGACCTCGCAGCTCACACTAAATAAATATGTCACTGAGGAAAAGGATGTTACCAAATTCCACAAGTGGGTGATTTAACAGGAGAAAATTGACCTTGGAGGATCTGCTGTTTCAAAGTAGCAGATGCCACCTCTGCAGACTGTGAAGCTTAGGTTAGGCATTGCAAATGGGCAAAATTTAAATTTTGCCCATTTTAAATTAAAATTTTCAGTAAAAAAGAAGCCATGTGCCATGTGGACACTCTAATACAGCTTACGTGACTCACACAGAATCTCCTAAAAAAGAATAAAGTAATAATAATAATAATAATGAAGAGATAAAGAAGTTACAAAAAGAAATCAAGAAACTAGGGGAGTAGGAAACTCCTAAATTAGCAGGACAAGAGGACAAGAAACCACTGTAATCAGAAGAGAGGAAGATCTTAGAAGCCCAAAAAGCCTGTTTACAAGCCTCACAACTAGAGATGGAAGTTGGAAAAGTATGAGATTTAGAAACAGAAGTAAGGACTTTACAAAATGAGCTAGGGAAACTAGAACAGCAGCTCAGAGCAATGTGAAATAAGTCATGATCAATGGAATGCAATCATTGCAGGTCCAAGAGAAAAACTTTATTTGCATGAAAGGTTAATAGCTGATGTGAAGGCATCACAACAAACAGCATAAACAGCAAAAGAAGGCATTGAGTACTTCAGCCTTTTTCTTGTCGCTTGTCACTCATTCCCCAGTCCCATTCAGTCCCAGGCCAATGTTTTCCCTAGTCTTTCTTTTGCTGTTTATGTACTTGCAGAAGCCTCGCTTTTTGTCCTTCCCTGCTCAAAGCCCTCTTTGCCTCAGTCTTTACTGAAGAGACCAGCTTATAGCAACTGGGACAGGTTTCTGAAGGTTGGAAGTGAGCAAATGTCAGTTCTATCTTCAAGATAGGAAAGAGGAAAGAAAGATCCAGGGAAATAACAGGCCTGCCAGCCCCACCTCTATCCACAGAAAGGTGATGGGAGAAAACTCTCCTGGAAGCCATTTCCAAACACATGGAGGAGAAGGCGGTTGGGAGTACTCAACATGCATTTACCAAGGGGAAATCAGGCTTAACCACACTGATAGCCCGTTACAATGAGGAGACTAGCTTGGTGCTGAAGGGGAGTGTATTACATGTGTACCTCCACACGTAAGGCTTTTCATACTGTCTCCCATAACATCCACATAGAAATGCTGACAATGCATGGCTTAGACAAGGAGAGACTGATGTTGGTAGAAAAATGGATGAGCAGAAGGACCATGAGGGTTGTGATCTGCAACTGAAAGTCTAATTGGAAGCTAGTAACTAGCTGTGTAGATCAGGGATCAACACTGTCTCCAGTCTTTTTAACATCTTCATTAATGATCTGGATGATTCTGGACAAATTCTGAATGAATTCTTTACCCTGAGGGTGGTGAGGCACTGGCACAGGTTGCCCAGAGGAGCTGTGGATGCCTCATCCCTGGAAGCATTCAAGGCCAAGTTGCATGGGGCTTTGAGCAACCTGGTCTAGTGGGAAGAGGGCTAGAATTAGATGATCTTTAAGGTGGCCTCCAACCCAAACCATTCTATGATACTATGATGGGGCATGCCACCTTTGCAACTTTGCAGGTGACACAGAAGTGGGAGGAGTGGCGGAAGCACCTGTAGCATCTCTCCTAAGAGGAAAGGTTGAGATAGCTGGGACTGTGATAGCCTAGGGGGGGATCTTATCAGTGTATATAAATACTTGAGTGGAGGGTGCAAAGAAGATGGAGCCAGGCACTTTTCAGTGGTGCCCAGTGCCACGACGAGAGGCACTGGGATCAAACTGAAGCATAACAGGTTCCCTCTGAGCCTTGGGAAACACTTTTTCACTATGAGGGTGACTGAGCACTGGCACAGGCTGCCCAGAGAGGTTGTGGAGTCTCCCACCTTGGAGATATTCAAAAGCTATCTGGACATGGTCCTGGGCAACTGGCTCTAGGTGGCCTTGTTTGAGCAGGAGGCTTGGATCAGATGACCTCCAGAATTGCCTTCCAACCTAAACCCTTTTCTGAATCTGTGTCTCATGTCCAATTTACCCTGTTTTCTGTTTCTGAGGCACCCAGGTGACCAGGGTGCTAACATACATGGCTCCACTTATATCCAAGGAATCTAGGTGTCCAGGTTTGCCCTCTCCTTCAAATCACCTCAGCTTCTGTCCAGGGGACCTAAGGCATCTGAGAGATCCAGACATCCATCTGCCTCCTGCCCTCTAAACAGCCTTGACATGGGCCTGGGGACCTCAGAGTACAGGGAACCCCTCTCCCCAAAGCTCCTCAGTTCATGTCTGGAGGATCCAGGCATCCTAGAGATGCAGGGAGGGCATACCCCTTCCCCCATCACCCCTGGACCCAGAGTGTCTGGATGCCCTGTAGCCCCTGCACCCAGGGACACAGGAGCAGGCTGATACCAATGGAGACAGGCTGGAGGGACCTGAGGGTGATATGGGTGTCCCCCAGGTGCCGGGCAGGTTGTCATGCAGAGAGGAGAGTGGCAGTAGGTGGCATCTGTGTCACCCACTTGTCACCTGCTGTCACCCCTTTCACCACTGTGATGCGTATGTCACCCATGCCAGCGACGTATCACCTGTACTACCTGCGTATCACCCACTCACATCTAGCACTGCAGCCACCTGCATCACCATGAAGCTCAGCATCCTGGCCAGGTCCTCCACCTGCAGAGCATCCAGGAGTGTCCTGGGGACACCTGCAGGTAGCACTGTGACCCTGGGGGACACTCTGGTAGTGCAAAAGGGGTTACAGGCACAGCAAGGAGGGAGATAGAGTCACAGGGATGATTGATGGTGGAGACATAAGTAAGGCAAGGAACGCTAGGGGCTGGTACTGGGTGACGTGGGGAATCTGGAGAGACACCAGCTGACCCAGAGGGTGACAGGCAACCACTGGAGACGGCATGGGGCACACCAGAGGACCCTAACATAGGCTGCCATGGGACATGCCAGGGACTCTGGGGGTTGGCATGGGGTGAACCAAGGTTCCCCGTGCAGTGCTAGAGAATATCATGGAACACATCAGGGGATCCTGGGGTGACACAAGGGACACCATGGGGTGGCATGGGGTTACCCAGGAGCCTCTGCAGTAGCACATGGTGGCCTAGGTCACGCCAGGGGACTCAGACCTCAGGGTATAACAGACGGTGATCCTGAGAGAGACAGAGCGTAAGCTTGGGACCACAGGGATGATGTGGGGCAAGTCAGGGTAATACAGGCTTACGGGGGTGACATGGGATCCCAGAGGGTAACACAAAGTGAACTGGGGGCCCCGGGGCAACCAACAGGCCAGCTGTGGCACCCCAGGGTGACCCTGGAGGTAGCAGGGTGACACAGGGCACCACACTTGGTGACACAGGCTGAGCAGGGATGCCCTGCCCACACTCACCACTGCACACAGGGGTACCTGCTGCTAAGCATTTGCAGCACTTGACCCTGGGCCCCTGCCAGCAGGTTGGGGTGTAGGGCCACCTTCCAGGGGGTGAGCCCTGGGGACACAGCAAGGGGCATTGGGGAGGCATCCAAAGGCCCACACTCCCCTCACCCCAACGCTCCACAACACCCTACCTTCCTTCTCCTCAGCACCTCCATGGTCTCTGAGAGTCCTTGCCTGCAGGGAAGCAGATGAGGTGGGTGCTCAGATGCCATTGTGGGTGAGGGTGCCACCTCCCACCCTGTGCTTCAGGGTGTCCTTACGCCACCGGGAAAGGGACGTGTGCTCCTTGGGGCAGGGGGCCAGAACCTGAAGCAGGCTCCTGTGGACACGGGTTGTGGGGTATCTGTCCCTTGGGCACATCCCAACCCTGGGGACACAGCAGAGGCCCCATCATTTATGGTCCCTGTCCCCAGCCACCCTGCTGGGTGTCCCCACACTGTGTCCCTATGTCTTCCCCTGTCCCTGCATAACTGCCTGTGCCCCTCCATCCCCACGTTCTCGGCCCGTGTCACCCTCCTCTGCCCCCCACTGAAGCCAGGGTTAGAAGAATGAGGACTTGTTTAATCACATTAATGATTTCTAAATAAAGCAATCATTATTGTTAAAGCCAGGGACGGAAGAACGGGGGCTTGCCTAATCACATTAAAATAGACGTTGCTGAGTGTCTTTGCTTACTGCTGTGCAAATTAACCAAAACAAGGAGTCTCGGGGCCCCTCACAGAGGACGTTTCCTGACAAAAATGGGGAACCCGTCTCAAAAAACCAGCTGAGACCGACCGTGTGGTTTGGGCAAGAGCCAAGGAGCAGCTGAGTCTGTCCAAAGCCGGGGGGGAGCAGCTAGTGGCGATGAAGAGGAGTTATCAGCCTTCATCCCCACGACCCCCCCGATGACCACTGCGATGGCACTGCGCAGGCGCAGAATGGAGGAGTTTAAGGAAATGCCTTCTTGGAGCTAATTTTAATACAAAGCGGGGATAGGTTATGAATATGCATAGGCGTAGTGGGAAACTTCGTGCCTAACTTTTTACTGCATATCACCACAGCAAGTCGCCGCTTTATGCCTTTGGGACACGCCCGGCGCCGAAATAAACCGCATGCCTACTTTATAACTCATTTGCTTTGAGCTGTAGAGTTCTTACACGAATCACCCCCCCCACACACACCCCTCCCAATGCGAGAGGAAGGGGGCAACCGGCAAAATGGCAGCGGCGGTCGCCTAGCGACGGGCTGGAGCCTGCCGGGGGGGGCCCGGCCCGGCCCGGCCCGGGGCTGTGCCCGCTGCCGGAGCCAGCCCGGCCGTGCCCCGTGGCCCCCCCGGGTGTGCCCGGAGAAACGGGGAGCCGCCCGGGGCAGATCCGCCTCGGGGAGCGGGGGCTGCGCTGCGTCAATCCGCGTTTACCTGGGGGTAAATCCGCCTTGGTAGGGGTGGGGGGGGAGGCACGCCCTTCCTGGGGTCAGTTCTGCCGCGGGTGGGGGGCAGATCCCGGCCCGTGGGGCGGCCCCGGTGGGCTGGGCCCTGCCTTGCGTGCAGGGCTGGGCTAGGACAAAGGCAAAGAGCTCTTCCGGGCTCCGCCGCCTGCTGTTGTGCCCCAGGGCAGATCTCCTGACACCCCCCGGCGAGCTCATCTCCTGCGCCGCCCCAGGTGAGGTCTCCTTCTGCCCCGCGACGGGGCCGTCTGCCCGGCAGAAAGCTCTCCTGCCCCGGGGCGAGGTCTCCCGGCCATTTTGAGGTGCCGCAGCCCGTGGCGAGCTTACCCGCGGCACGGTGAGCTCGTCTTCCCCGTGGCGAGGTCGCCCAGCCCACGGTGTGAGCTCGTCTTCTCCCTGGAATGGTTCTTTTGCCCTGCAGCGAGCTCATCTGCCTCCTGGCAAGCCCTTCTGTCCCATGATGTAGTCTCTTACCCCACCGCAGAGCCCGTGGCGAGGTCTCTCAGTGGGCGGTGATGTGGTCTCCTACCCCACGGCGAGGTCTTCTGCTCCCCTGGCAATCTCATCCACCCCGTGGCAACTTCATCTGCCCCCCAGGGGCTTCACCTGCCCCAGGTTAAGCTTTTCTGGCCTGTGGCAAGGCCTGCCACTCCCACGGTGAGCCACAGCAGGCTGTTCTGTCCCACAGCAAGCTCGCCCGTCCCCGTGGCAAAGTCTCCTGTCGCACGGTGCAGCCTCCTACCCGATGGAAGACCCTGTTATCCGCATACCCCCCTACCACTATGTCCACGTGCTGGACCTCAACAGTAACGTCACTCGTGTGGAGGTTGGGCCCCACACCTACATCAGGCAGGACCATGAGAGGTGGGTGCTTTGGGGCAGTCTCCTTCCTACAGCAAAAGACATGGGTGCTATGGCGGGGGGGGGGGGGGGTCAGCTGTGGAGTGGTAGTGCCATTCTGTGGTTTGCAGGACTACAAAACATTCGTGCTATGGGATGGGGGGGATTTACGTAGCTACAGAGTGATCTGGATTTACAGGGCCGTGAGCGATGATGTTTGAGGAAGCTCTGCGGGGGCTCTTTAGGACTGTGGGAGGTGTTGGGGGTCTCTATAGGACTATGTGGACTTCATGGGCCCTTGGGGGGGGGGGAGGTGTACAGGGCTGCAGGGGCTCTGTGGGGCTGTTGGGGTTTTTTTTGAGGGTTCTATAGGATCGTAGGACCTCTGTAGGACCGAGTTGGTTCCATAAGGCTGTAGAGGGCCATAGGAGGGCTGTGGGGCTAGACTGAGACTGTGGAGGACTTGAGGGATTCCATAGGGTCCTGGGGGCTCTGTAGAGCTGAGGGGAGCAGTGTGGGGGTACCCACAGGGTGGTGTTTGCGCCCAAACGCATGGTGATGGTGCCCCCCCGCCACTACTGCGTGGTGCTCAACCCCGTGGCCCGGAGCCCTACGGGGGCTGTGCTGGTGGATGGCGCGGGACAGGTCCGTCTGCGGCACGCTGACCTCGATGTCCGCCTGGCCCAGGAGCCCTTCCCCCTGTACCCTGGCGAGGAGCTCCAGCAGGTACCTGTAACACCCCCCTCCCTGCAGTGTCCGCCCCCAGTCTTCTGTAGCCTTCCTGGTAGTTATAGACAGCCACCCAGCTCTTGTAGCATACAACAGTCTTCTATAACTCTTAGCCCCACCGTGGCCTGTTATAGCTTAGTTGCAGTTTGCTATGGTCCCCTATAGCTGCTTCAGCTATTTTAGCCCTTCATGACCCCTGGAACACCTCTAGCTCACCAATGGCTCTCTTAGAGTTCCTGTAGCCCACTGGGTTTTTCTGTAATCCTTCCAGCTACCTGCTCATGCATTCCTGCAGCTCTTTACAGGCTCTACAGCACCCCTGTAGCTCCTACAGTTCATTTGGCACGCCTGTAGTTCCTCTGCTCCTTCCCACTCTCCCACCCTCCAGTCTCCTGTAACTTCTATAGACTCCACAATCCCTCTCTGTAACACCTCTGTAACCTTCCATGGCTACCCATAGCCCCTAGAGCTCCTCTAATCCTCCTCTTGTTTCTCACAGCTCCTATAGCCCCTATAGTTCCCCGTTCTCTTCCATACCTGCTCTAGCCATCTCATGGCCCAGAATTTATCCTGTAGACCCCCCTCAGTGTGTCATCCTTGTCCTTGCTCTGAGCCTGTGTACCTCTCCCCAAGGTGTCCCTGCAGTGTTTCCAATCCCTTCAGTGTGTTCTGTCTCCATAGTGTCACTCGTGCCCCTGTAGTGCCCCCACCCCCAGCCTGTCGCCCACATCGCCCATGGCGAAAACCTGTGTCCCAGTCCCCAGGGTTCCACTCAGGTCCCTCACAATGACCCCCATGTCCACCATTTCTCTGCAAAGACCCTTGTACCCCCCTTACCCTCACAGCCCTGTCGTGACCCCGTGTCCCCACCTAGTCCACAGTGACACTTCCCATCTATGTCTCCTGCAGTGACCCCTCTGTGTCCCCGTGTCTTCTACTGTGCCCCCAGGACAACCCCTGAAACCATCCCTCTCACCCTCCACATGTGCCACACCTCTACTACGATGCCCATGCCCCCACGTTGCCTCACTCAACTCTCTTCCGACACCTGTGTCCCCAGGGTGTCACCCCACTGCAGGTGGTGCTGGCTGACACCGCCCTGCGCCTTCGGGCCCTGCTTGACTTTGAGGATGAGGATTCTAACAAGTTCGTAGCAGGCGACGAGTGGCTCTTCGAGGGTCCTGGTGAGCAGCAGGGACACCTTCCTGGGGACCCCCTGGGGAGACCTCAGGGAGCTGGGGGCTGATGGCGCTGCCTGCGTGCAGGTACCTACATCCCCCGCAAGGAGGTGGAGGTGGTGGAGACGCTGCAGGCCACCGTCATTGGGCACAACCAGGCCATCCGCCTGCGGGCACGCAAGGAGTGCCTCGACCGTCAGGGCATCCGCCGCGTCACAGGTAGCACTCGTGGACACCCAGTTGCACCCGGTGACACTCCAGGGCTCCCTGGTAGCCGCGGTGGCTTCCTGGGTTCAGCCCTCACTCAGTGTTAGCTGGCTCAGTGTCACCCTGTGCCTATGGTGTCCCCCCTCAGCACCCATGGGACCTTAGTGTTGCCTGAAGGCAGCCCTGGAACACCACACCCCATACCCTGGGATCCTCTTCTCACCCTCCAGCCCCTCTCTGACCCCGTGTCACCCTTTAGCACCCATGGGAGCTCCATGTCATCTGAGAGTGCCCCTGGAGCCTGCAGCGCCCCAACCCATCTCCCAGGACTCCTGGGACCCCAAGCGCCCCTGCAATCCTTGTGTTTCCTCCCAGCACGCACACACCTTCTATGTTGTCTAACAGCCCTCCTGGGACTCCCAGCATCCTGAGCACCCATCGGACCCCTCCAGCACCACTGGGAGCCCTGTGTCACCCCCTAACACCCATGGGATTTCTGTGTTATTCAGAAGCACCCCTGGGCTCCCCTCCCCACGCTGCAGCATGTGTGGGACACTTGCCTCATCCCTCAGCTTGCCTGGGGTCTCCCGCATTCCCATTCCACTGTCCAGCACCCCCTCTCACCCCACAGCACCTCCAGCATCCCTGTCTGACCCCACTGCGCCCCTGTGATCCCCAACACATCCATCCTGCCCCCCCCATAACCTCCTTCCTCTCCCATAGCACCTGTGGGACCCTGTCTTAGCCCCTAGCCCCTCAAGATTCCCAGCACCCACAGGGCTCCCATAACTACCAGTACCTCCAGCACCCTTAGGATTCTCCCATCTGCCCCCTAGTGCCCTTTGCTCCCAGCACCTTTAGGACACCTAAGATCCATAGGATGCTTAGCACCCTTAGGACCTGCATATGCCCCAGTCCCCTCAAAACCCATCCCATCCCAGTCCCCCTGGGACTCCCAGTCCCCACGCTGCCCATCACTGCAGCATCCTTAGCCCCATCCCTCTGCTCCCAGGGGAGGAGTGGCTGGTGAAGCGGGTGGGTGCCTACCTGCCCGGTGTCTACGAGGAGGTGGTCGACGTTGTGGACGCCTACGTCCTCACCGACAAGGTACCTGGCATCGTGACCCTTGCCCGTGGTTTCCCCTGCCCCTGCAGATGACAGGGATTCTCCAGGACCTGAGCCAGTAGCGTAGCCATGCCTGTGGTGCCTCTGGAGGTCCCTCTGGACTGGGTTTGGGGGTCCATGTACCTATTCTCCTGCAACCGTGGGTGTGACGGGGATCCTCCGGGATGGGCGAAGGGTCTAATCACCCTGATCCATCATGGCACTGTCCCCATTGCACCCATGGGTGATGAGAACCCTCTGGGGGACGTTCCAACCCACCAAGTTGCCATGCCTCCTGCACCCATGGGTGATGAGGACTGTGTGAGGGGTACTGTCCCCCGCAGCTATGCTGTCTTTGTTCCCCCTGCCTCAGGGGGTGATGTGGACCCTCTGGGTATCCTGTCCCCACCAGCCCACCATGACCCCATTCCTGCTGCACTCATAGGTAACAAAGACCTGGTTTGGGGGTCCTGTTATGTGCTCCAGGCACAGACAGGTGATAAGGACCTTTCAGGATGGGTTTGGGGGTTCTGTGTCCCTATTCTCCTGCACCCAAGGTGGCAAGTGACCTTCCAGGATAGGTGTGGGGTACCATCACCCCCCTGTGCCCCCTGCACCCGCAGGTGACGAGGCTCCTTGGGGATATGTTTGAGGGTCCCATTCCCCATGCCTTGAGCCCACTGTGTCCCCTTTTTCCCTGCACCTGTGGGTGACAAGGACTCTCTAGAGGGTCCAGCCCTGCTTCAATCCACCATGTCCCTGTCTTCCCTTCACCCACACATAACAAGGACCCTATGGGACAAGTCTGAAGTCCCATAACCCTGTCGCCTTGCCCACACAGGTGACGAGGCCTGGTGGGGCCGGCTTTTGGTGTCCCACCACCCACTGTTGTCCCTCCCTCCCGTAGAAAGCCCTGCACCTGCGAGCCGTACGGACCTTTGAGGATGCACAGGGCCGGGTGCGCCGCACGGGTGAGGAGTGGCTGGTGACGCAGCAGCAGAGCGAGGCCTACGTCCCAGAGGTGTTCGAGGAGGTGGTGGCTGAGGTGCAGGTGACGACGCTGGGTCCCCGGCAGTACTGCGTGGTGCTCGACCCCGTGGGGCCCAACGGGCAGCCCCAGTTGGGCCAGCAGCGTGTGATCAAGGTGGGCACCCCAGGGACTCGCAGGTGACCTAATGTGGCCTTAGCTTCCCCACAGGTATCAAAGGTGTGGTCCTGAGCAGCTCTAAGACACAATGTGCCCCTAATGTATCAGCGGGGGACAGTAAGGTGCCCCAGGGGTCCCAAGTGTGGACCTCAGGACCTGAGGGTGGCCCCAAGGGCCACACAGATGGCTCTGAGGGAATCTGGTATATGCATAGGTGTCCCCAGAGGTCTCAAAGGTGGCCCCAAGGGACCCTAATGCATCTCTGAGGCATCCCTTAAAGTCCCAAAGTTATCCCCGAGGGATCCTGACATGGCCCCTGAGGCGTCCCCGAGGTGCCCCGAGTGCCCCCAAGGAGCCCATGGGTGGCCCTGATGTACACATAGGCATCCCCAAATATCTCAGTGGTGGTCCCAAAGGACCCTACAACACCTAAACTAACCTTAGTGTGTTGATGAGGGATGCTAAGCTTCTACAGCAGCCCATGGTTGGTCCCCAGGGACTTGAAGTTGGCCCTGACGTACCTGTAGACATCCCTGAAGGTCTTAAAAGTGGTCCACAGGGACCCAAAGGAATACTAATGCCCCCTTCCATATATCCTTGTACTGTGTCTCACCGTATCCCCATGCCCCTGCCCCGTGTCCTCACCACATTGCCATGTCCTTGCCCTGCTGGTGACACATTCCCACGTCCCCAGGGGGAGAGGTCCTTCTTTCTGCAACCAGGCGAGCGGCTCCAGGATGGCATCCAGGACGTCTTTGTGCTCTCTGAGGATGAGGGGCTACTGCTTCAGGCACTCCAGACGATCAAGGACACCAGTGAGGTGACCCAGGGGGCACCCAGGCTTGCAGGATCACCTGGAGGCACCTGGGAGAAACTGGGGATCGAGGGAGCCTGGGATGACCAGGGCAACCAGGAGTGATTTGGGGACAAAGGGGACAACTGGGGGACCCACTGGTGGCTGGATGTTATGGGGGACGGTCGAGTAGCTGGGGGCAGGTGGGTATGTGGGGGATGTCTGGGGGGTTATGGGGGCCTCAGGGGACACTTGAGGGGGCATCTGTCGTTATCATTGGGTCTCCAAGCCAGGTGGGTAGCAGAGGACAGTGGGAGGGGATGCTGTCCCCAAGCTGGCAGGCTGTGGGGGTGCTCCCTGTCTCCATGTCTTCAGGCTGGCTGGTAGCAGAGGGCCATGAGGTGTGCGTCTGTCCCCATGTCCCCAGCCAGGGCTTGGGTAGGGGTCCGTGTGTCCCTGCGTCCCCAGGCTGGTTGCTGATGGTATCCCCACATCCCCAGGAGGGGACAGAGGTGACACGGCGCGCAGGTGACCGCTGGCTGGCCCGGGGCCCCCTCGAGTACGTGCCGCCCGCCGAGGTGGCTGTGCTGGAACGTCGCCAGGCTGTGGCCCTAGCTGACAACGAGGGCATTTATGTGCGCGACATCCGCACTGGCAAGGTGCCTGCCCTGCTGCTATAGCTCCCCTGGAGCTCGTAGCTCCCTGTAGCTGATTTTCCTGTGGCCTCCTATAGCCCATAATGTCTCCTATAGCTGCCTTATAGCCTCTTTTAGCTCTCTGTGGCTCCCCATAACCCCATTACTGCTCCCTGTAGCTCCCTGTAGACTTCTAGGGCTCCCCTACATCACTCTGTAGTTCTCCATAGATCCCTGCAGCTCCTTATAGTCCCCAGTAATCCTCTGTAGACCCACATAAACGTTTCCCACTCACCCACAGCCCCCTATAGCACCCTGCGGCCCCCACAGATGCCTGTAAGTCCCCCCATTGCCCTCAGTAGCTTCCTATAATTCACATAGCTCCCCAGAGTTCCCCAAAACAGCCAGGACTCCCTATAGCCCAAGTAATCTCGCGAGCTCACTATAGCCCTCCACTCCCACGCCCAGTGCCCCCAGTTTTCCTGCCAGTGTTCCACATTCCTCCAGTGCCCCCATATCCCAATCCAGTATCCCCAGACTCTCTCCCAGTGCTCCCCAAATCCATCTTAGTGCCTCCAGCTCCCTTCCCAGTGCTTCCTATAACCTACCCCAGTATCCCACACACTGCTTTCCAGTGCTCCCAGTATCCCATGTGGCCCCAGACATGCTCCCAGTGCGCCCTGGGCCCCCTCTCAGTGCCCCCCCATCACCTCCCACAGTCAATCCCAGGGCTCCCAGTATCCCATATATCTGCTTCCAGTGTGTTCAAACCCCTGTTCAGTTCCCCCAGATCTTCCCAGTGTCCCCAGACATGCCATCCTAGTGCTCCCGGTGTCCCTTATACCCATTCCAGTGCCCCCAGTGCCCCTCCTAATGCCTTCATACACCCTCCAAGTGCTTCCAGTGCCCTCCAAATCCCTTCCCAGTGCCCCCAGCGGCTGTCCCAGCCCAGCAGCACCATGAGGTGGGTGTGAACGCAGGTGCGGGTGGTGACGGGCCAGACCTACATGTTGACGGAGTCTGAGGAGCTGTGGGAGAAGGAGCTGCCCCCTGGGGTGGAGGCACTGCTGGCCGAAGCCCGTGGAGACCGCACTGGCCTGGATGCTGGGATCCCCTCCTCCTCGAGCCCGGATGCTGAGGTCCAGCACCGTGACCGCACCCGCGCCGTCACCTACCAGGTGCCCCACAACGCTGCTGTGCAGGTCTACGACTACCGGGAGCGGCGGGCACGGTGAGCACCTGTGGTTGTGGGCATGGCAGGGCAGGGACGTGGTGGATGTGGTGGGGGTGACGCAGGAGGAGGATTTGGGCACAGAGGTGACGCAGAGGGTGGTGCTGGGTTTAGATGATGTTACTGTTGGCACATCTGTGGTAGGTGGCCCCACTGACCGATGCAGAGCCCAGTGTTGGTGGTGCCAAGCCCCAGGGAGCAGGTGATGGTGTGGGGACTTGTGTGTCCTGGGCATGTCCTAGGCATGTCCTTCTGTTGTGGGTTTAACCCTGGTAGGCTGCTTGGCACTAGGCACCACGCAGCTGCTTGCTCACATCCCCCAGTGGGATGGGGGAGAGAATTGGAAAGGTAAAGGTGAGAAAAGTCTCAGGTTGAGATAAAGTTTGGTTGGTAAAGTGAAAGTTCTGTGTGCAAGCAAGAGAAATCTAACAATGAGTTCATTCACTCCTTGCCATCAGCTGGTGATGTCCAGCCATTCCCAGGGCTCATCAAGTGTAATGGTTACTTGGGAAGACAGGTGCCAGCATCCCAGATGTCCCTCTTCTTCCTCCTTTCTCCCAGCTTTTATAAAATACAAACTTTTGTGACATCATACGGTTTGGAATAGCCTTTTGGCCAGTTGGGGTCAGCTGTCCTGGCTGTGTCCCCTCCCAGCTTCTTGCCCACCCTGAGCCTCCTTGCTTGCAGGGCAGCCAGAGGAGCAGAGAAAGCCTTGGTGCTGTGCAATTCAGTAGTAGCTGAAACCTTGGTGTGTTATAAACAGTATTTTGGTCCCAAATGCAAACCACAGCACCATGCAAGCTGCTTTGAAGAAAATTAACTCCATCCTAGCCAGACCCAATGTACTTTGGCATGCGACCCTTTGCTTGTCCTTGACAGGGTGTGAAGTCGTGCTGCGTTTTGAGTTGGCCCTGCGGGGCCCTGGGGACCAGGTGACAGTGTAGGGATTCATAACACGTTCTTGGCAGTCTCTGTCACGTAACTCCTGTCCTTGGTGTGTGATCTCACAGGCTGGTGATGGGCCCTAAGGAGCAGGTGACAATGCAGGGACCTGCATGTCATTGCATGTCCTTGGCATGTAACTCATGTCCTTGGTGTGTCATCAGCATGTACTGGCCCAGGATAGTGTTAGGCCCCATTCTGGTGGTCGTGAGCCCTGAGGAGCAGGTGGTTCAGGAACCTACCTGTCATTGCATGTCCTTGGCAAGTGGACAGTGACCATGGCATAAAGTTGGTGTGTGCAGGTACAGGGTAGTAATAGGCTCCAAACTGGTGGTACTGGGGCCTAGGGAGTAGGTGATAATGCTGGGACACTTGGCAGGGCATGTCCTTCATGTGTCTAGACCACTCACCTCTGTCTCTGGCGTGTTGCTGGGTGGTTCTAGGCCCTGAGATGGTGGTCTGGGCCCTGAGGACTGGGTGACAGTGTGGGGACCCACGTATCCTAGCATGTGTCTGCAGCATGTCCTTGGGTATGATCCATATCCTTGGCATATCTGTAGCATGTGACCCTGCAGGCTTTTGCTGGGCTCTGAGTTGGTGGTGCTGGGCCATGGGGAGCAGGAGCAGAGACCTCCATGTCGTGGCAAGTCCTTGGCATATGAGCTAGACAGAGCCTGTTCCTAGCAGATTGGTATGTGCAAACTCTGAGGAAGGCAAAGGCTGGAAGCTGGAGATTTCCGATGCCAAGAGAAGTTGTCCTGCTCCCCATCTTGCAGCTGCATAATAAGTTTGCTGCACTCAAAGCTGAGGAATCAGGAGCTGGATGTGTTTTCAAATGAAACATCTGGGCAGACTGACCCTGAGCCATGTAGGAGCACTGGGAGGAACTGGTGAGTGATGCTGGTGGGCATGATTCAGGGGATGGAGGCACCCATTGGTCAGCCTGGTCTCTTTTGCTGTCTGCTAGGAGCCTGGATCCAGGATGCTGTGGAAGGACTGCCAAAGCTAGTCCAACCCTCTGGACATGATTATGGGGAAAGAAAACACACTTTCTGGGAAATGAGCACATTGGGGAGCCTCTTCTGAAGGGTCTGTTTCCTAGTGCATGCAGCATTGGGGTATCAACAAAAGGAGTTAGAGATCTGTGTTCAGTTGATCACAGGATATGAATGTCAAAGGCAGCCATGGTTGCAGTAACCATGAGATGATGGAGTTCAGGCTCCTGAGGGGAAGAAGCAAGACAAAAAGCAAGATCACAAGCCTGGACTTTAGGAGGGCAGACTATGGCTTCTCCAAAGACCTGCTTGTGAGAGTCCTATGGGATTCTGAAAGCTTACCCGCTCCAAGCTCAGGAGCAGTCCGTCCCAATAGCAGGAAGTAGGTCAACAATGTCAGGAGATCTGCGTGGATAAACAAGCCTGGCCAAACTCACACACAAAAAGGAAACACAGAAAATGGAAGCAGGGACAGGTAACCTAAGAGGAAAATGGAGACACCGTTCAAGCATGTAGGGTTGCAGATTGGAAAGTCAATGCTCAATCTGGCAATGGATGTCAAAGGTAACAGGAAGGGCTTCTACAAGTACAGAAAGGGCAAAAGGAAGACGAAAGAAAATATGGGCCTAGTGCTGCATGTATCAGGGGACCTAGCGACACAGGATGTAGAAAAGGCTGTGGGAATGAATGCCACCTTCACCTCGGTCTGCATTAGACACACCAGTCTTCAGGTATCCTAGGCTCTGGAGACCAGGGAGAAAGCCTGGAGTAAAGCATGCCCTTGGTGGCAGAGGATCAGATTTGAGGATACTTAGGCAAATTGGGTGTATGTATAGTTCCATAGGCCCTGATGGGGTGCAACTACAAGTGCTGAAGTAGCTGGCTGATGTCATTGCAACACCATGCTTGGTGATCTTTGAACGGTCATGACAACTGGGAGAGATGACTGAAGAATGGAGGAAAGCAAGTGCTACACTTTTCTTCAAGGGCAAAAAGGAGGAGCCAGGGAACTACAGGCCCATCAGCCTCACCTCGATCCCTTGGAAGGTGATGGAGCAGCTAATCCTGGCAACCATCTCCAGGCACAGGAAGGACAAGAAAATCATTGTCAGCGTGGATTTACCAAGGGGAAGTCAGGCTTGATGAACATGGTTGGTAGCATTCTGTGATGAAATGACTGGCCAGGTAGACAAGGGGAGACCGGTGGATATGGTCTGCCTGGGCTTCAGGAAGGCCTTTGACACAGTCCCCCATAAGATCCTCACAGGCAAGCTGCTGCAGCCTGGGCTGGATGAGCACAGAACAAGGTGGACTGAAGAGTGGCTCAGCAGCTGAGCCCAGAGGGTGGTGACCAGTGGCATGGAGTCTGGTTGGAGGTCGGTAACTGGTGGTGTACCCCAGGGATCAGTACTCACTCCAGTCGTATTTGACACCTCCAGTAATGATCTGGACAGTGAGGGGGCAGAGTGGATCCTCAGCCAGTCTGTGATTTATACAAAGCTGGGGGGAGTGACTGAGATGCCAGAGGGTCCCGCTGCCGTAACACAGGAGGGCCTGGACCTGGATAGGCTGGAGAACTGGACAGGCAGAAACCTCATGGAGTTCAACACAGACAAGTACAAAGTCCTGAACCTGGGGTGGGACAGCCCCACGCACCATTTATGCTGGGGCTGCCCAGCTGCAGAGCAACTTTGCAGAAAATGTTCTGAAAAATGTGGTCCTGGTGGACACGAAGTCCAACAAAAGCCAGAAATGTGCCCTTGCCACAGTGACAGCTAGTGGTTGCATTAGGCAAAGTGTTGCCAGCAGGTTGAGGTAATGCACCTCTCTGCTCAGCATTGGTGAAGCCACACCTGGAGCACTGCATCCAGTTCTGGGCTCCTCATTACAATAGAGACCTGCCCATCCTGCAGAGAGAGTCCGATGAAGGGCCACAGAAATGATGAAGGGCCTGGAGCACATCTCCTGGAGGAAAAGCTTGGGGAGATGGACTTTTGAGCTTTGAGAGGAGAAGGCTTGGGTCTTATTAATGTAGATAAATACCTGAGTGCCGGGGTGGTCAAAGAAGATGGAGCCAGGCTATTTCCAGTGGTCCCCACATGGTCCTGGGCAACTGGCTCTAGGTGGCCCTGTTTGAGCAGGAGGCTTGGACCAGGTGACCTCCAGAGTTGCCTTCCAACATCAACCAGTCTGGGATTCTGTGATAAGTCCTTGGTGTGTCCCCGTCTTGTGACCTGCATCCTCAGCATGTGACCCATGTCCTTTCCATGTTCTTGTTACAACACAAGGGAGTGTTGGGCTCCAGTGTGACTGTGCCTTCACCCATGTGTCACAGCATGTCCTTGATGTGGCAGGGTGGTATTGGTCTCCGTGGTGTATGTGACAGTGCTGGGACCTGTGTGTCATGACTTATCTTTGGGGTGTTCTTGCTGTGTTGCAGGGTGGTGCTGGGCCCTGAACTGGTGGTGCTGGGCCCTGGGGAGCAGCTGACGGTCCTGTCCCTCTCAGCAGGCCGCCCCAAGCGGCCCCATGCCCGCCGCAGCCTCTGCCTCCGCCTTGGCCCCGACTTCTGTGCCGACATCGTGACCATCGAGACTGCTGACCATGCCCGCCTCCAGCTCCAGCTCGCCTACAACTGGTGGGTGAGGCTTATGTTGGTGGGCCATGGGGATGGGTGATGAGGGTGGGGGCCTGGAATCGTCTCAGGTAAATGGTGTGGGATGGGATTGGGCGTGAGTCTTGGGGACATGGTTAGGGGCTGGGGGTGGGGTTGGATTTGGGGTAGTCTTGGACGCTGGGGATAGGGCCTTGAGCCCTATGGGGTCAGGACTTGGGCTGTGGGGTCATGGTTAGGCCGTGGGTGGCGTTGGGGTTATCGGGCAGTGATGCTGCTTGGGCAGGACTGGGCTAGGAGGACGAGGAGGAGGTGGGGTGGGATCTGGTGGAGGCACTGACAACAATATGGGGACAGACCAGATCCTGGGTCATAACTGGGGACAGAGCCTTTAGGTAGGGAGCACGTGCTAGAGCCAGGAGGTGCAGCTTGGCTGCTGGGTGGAGTCTGATGCTTTGGCCTTTGTTTGGTGGTTCTGGGACAGAGGTGGGTTATGGCAGTGGGAGTGGGATCAGGCCAGGATCAAGGACCAGGGTGGGAGCACTCTGGGGTGGGAGAGACCTGAGGACACTTTCCTTGCAGGCACTTTGAGGTACCAGAAGAACCGAAAGATCTGGGGCGCCTCTTCAGTGTCCCTGACTTTGTGGGTGATGCCTGCAAGGCCCTGGCCTCCCGTGTGCGTGGTGCTGTTGCTGCTGTCACCTTTGATGACTTCCACAAGGTCTTGTTGGTCATACATATTTTCCCTTGGTCAAGTACCTCCACTTTCACATGCACCACCAGTGCCTCCACCCCCTCCTCCTGCCATGGTACTCTGTGTCATTGGTGCACCATCCTGTGTCACCTGTGCCCCCACATGTCTTCCTATGTTGCATGTGTGACCATGGTCCACTCAGATTCAACATCCTCCCCCCTCAACATTACATGTGCCCCTTCTGTGTCACTTGGCATAACCTTGTGGCTCCTGCATATTACTCTGGGTCTCCGTTGTCCCCCTGAGCCTCTGATGTGCCTAAGAGTCACTGGGGACATCAGGAATTTCCCAATGCCCCAAGAACTCAAACAGGCTGTTCTGCTCGGCTCTGTTTGGCATTGATGAAGCCCTGTATGTTCCCCAGTGTCCCCACTGCCCCAATGGCCTCAACATCCCCAAGTGACGCTGATGTCCCCAATGTCCCCAGAACTCAAATCGTCTCATCTGCTCAGCTGTGTTTGGCTTCGATGAGAGTGGGCGTTTGCGGGAGCAGCTCCGCTTTGCCCCCAATGGGCTGGTGGTGACAAGCGTCGACATCCAGAGTGTGGAGCCTGTGGACCAGCGCACCCGCGATGCCCTGCAGCGCAGTGTCCAGCTGGCTATCGAGATTGCCACCAACTCCCAGGAGGCTGCTGCTAGGTCCCCATGTTTCCCCATGTCACCTCATGTCCCACCAAGTCCTCTTTATGTCCCCTGTCTTTCTCCAGTGCACCTCCCAGTTTGCTGTTAGGATCACCACTAACTCCCAGGAGGCCAATGACAGGTCTCCCTTGATTCTCCAAAAGTCCCTCCGTGTCCCCAAATATTTATTTTTGACTCTCCATATGCCCTGTGTTGCCATATCCCCGTCTGTCTCCCCCACATCCCTCATGTCCTCAAATGTCCTCCCATATCCCCCGTATCCCAAAACTTCCTTCCATGTCTTTCCATATCCCCTACGTGCCACATACCCTCAGCATGCCCTGTTTCCCCATGTTCCCAACATCCCCCATATCTTCATTGCCTCCCCACACCCCCAGTTTCCCCCATATCTCCAGCGTGGCCTGCGTCCCACCCTGTCCCCAGTGTCCCATACATCACAGAATTGTCTAGGTTGGAAGAGACCTCAAGATCATCAAGTCCAACCTCTGACCTAACACTAACAAGTCCTCCACTAAACCATATCACTAAGCTCTACATCTAAGCGTCTTTTAAAGACCTCCAGGGATGGTGACTCCACCGCTCCCCTGGGCAGCCCATTCCAATGCCTAACAAAGGGATGCATCTCGCATCCCTTGGTCTCTGTCAACAGGCACGAGGCAGAGCGCCTAGCGCAGGAGGCCCGAGGACGCCTGGAACGACAGCGCCTCCTTGACCAGGCTGAGGCTGAGCGGGCACGCAGAGAACTGCTGGAGCTCGAGGCTCTCAGGTCAGCCATCTCCTCATTATGCGCTGCCCTGGGGGCTCTGAGGGCTTCTGCTTGCCCACAGGCACTGGGTTCTTCCACCTTCCCAGCATGCAGGGGTCTTCCTCAGTGGGTTAGGGTGTACCGGGGCCCTCCATCCCCCCACAGTGTGCTGGGGCTCTGCAGCTTTCCCAGGGTGGTCCTGTGGTCCTCCATCTTCCCGAGGGTACTGGGGCGGAGGTGTGGGGCTGGGGGTGGAAGGTGTGGTGGGAGGGGGTGCGGCCCGTGGCGGGCACAGTGTGTGACGCAGCCCCACAGCGCAGCGGTGGAGAGCGCGGGGGTGGCACGCGCAGAGGCTCAGGCCCGGGCAGAGGCTGCCCGCATCGAGGGCGAAGCTGCCATCCTCCAGGCCAAGCTCAAGGCTGAGGCTATCGCCATAGAGACGGTGCGTTAGGGCGGAGCCTGAAAGGAGGGGGGTGTGGCCTGAAGGGAGGGGGCGGGGCCTGAAGGGAGGGGGTGGGGCTAATGGTGCCTCAGGCTACCTGGGGTTGGGGAGGAGCTGGGATGAAGGGGTGGGGCTGTCCTAGGGGGCGTGTCCCGTTCTAGCCCCGCCCATATGATGGGGCATATAACCTATGAGCAGCACCCCTGTGGGCTCAGTGGGAGGGGCCTGTGGTGGGTAGGTGTGTCTGTGAGCAAAAGGGGCGAGCCCTATGCGTTCTCCACCCCCAGGAGGCGGAGCTGAAGCGGCTGGAGCAGGTGCAGGCACAGGAGGTACAGGCACAGCGGGCCCGGGCAGAGGTAGAGGCGGCACGGGCCCAGGCGCTGGCGGATGTGGAGGCCTCGCGGGTGCGGGAGGTGGCCAAGGCCCTGGGTCCCGACACCATTCGGGACATTGCCCGGGCTGGGCCTGAGCTGCAGGTGAGTAGGGCGTGGCCTAAGAGGGGGTGTGCCCTAAGAGGGGTGTGGCCATTTTGTGGGAGGCGTGGCATTAGGTATGGCCTCTTGGAGGGGTGGCAGCTGCAGAGGCTGGGCTCTGGCCTGGGGGGGTTGGATCCCTGGGAGCGGGTGGGGCTTTGTGGGTGTTGAGCCTTGGGGGGCAGGCTGTTGGTAGGGGTCTCCATGGGGTGGGGTCTCCATGGGGCAGGTCTGAGTGGGGAAGCGGCTCAAGGAGGACAGGGCTTCCAGGAGGCAGTGCCTGCTTGGACTCGCCGGAGGGGGTATGGTCTGCCAGGGTTGTGGTGTGCTGGGAGGGATGACCAGCACTGTGCCCATCTCCAGGTGAAGCTGCTGCAAGGCCTGGGACTCCAGTCGACCCTCATCACCGATGGTGCTGCACCCCTCAACCTCTTTACCACCGCCCGGGGGCTGCTGGGCCTGGCAGCTCCTCCAGAAAACTCCAATTCCACAGCCTCTGCCCCCTGAGGACCAAGGCATCTGGGCCTTCCCCAGAGACCTGTGTGTCCTGACCAGCTGGAACCTCCTATCCCTTTTCATGTGTTTCCTTTTCTCAGAATAAAGCAAACAGATTGACTTTACAGCTGCAAAGTGATGGTGGGGTTGGGGGCAGTGACATCAGAGTGTGTTTTGGAAGGGACGACCACCTGTCATTATGCTTCTGTGTTCCTTTGTGGCTGGGCAGATGAGCTTTTATCACATAATCTGACATTCTCCCACTTAAAGAACCAGAAAGAAGTGCATCGTCTTCTCTTCTTGCACAACAATTCTCAGCCATTTGTTTCATTTCCTGGGAAGGATGCACTCATGGAGCAGACTTAGTACTGCTGCTAAGTACCTTTAAAGGGTCTTATAGGTCTATAAGACGGGTCTATATTGCCCTAGCATGCTGCGTTTTACAGTCCCACTTCTCTGGAAGGGAGTTGCAGGATCAGAGTTGCTGCAATTGTCAGTGTAACCCTGTGTAGTCTTGGCTGGACCTGCAAGGTCTGTTGCCTTGCTTCAGTATCTCTGGTGTCTGGTCACACTGATTGGTAAGGGCATGTGAGAACGTGGAAGGTTTATTCCAGCAGGTTTATCTTGATCAAGGACTTTTAAGTTAGTAGACAATGACCAGAAACAAACCTGGACAGTTGTAATAAATAAGAGACAGGATGTGGGACTATTGATTCAAGCAATGGTTTCTGAGTGAGGATTTCTGGATCAGGCTGATAAGAAAAGAAAGGGGAACAATATGCAAAATGCTAAGGCACAGACCTGACAAAACAAACATGGAGACAATGGCAAGAAAAAAACACAACACTCTCAGTCACACTAGTTGATGAGCTATCAAAATACTTCTAGGCAGATCAACATGGACTTTGCAACAGGTAAGACTGTAAACCAGGGGGACCCTGGACTGTGAGGGATACAGGAAACTGCGGAGCACTGCAAACCCATGTAGGAAGTGCAAGTTGAAAAGGAAGCAGGAGGAACAAATAGGGGGGGCAGGCAGAAAAAGTGTAAAATGGTGGTTCACAGGCAAAATGGGATGTACACTTGTCTGGTTTGCATCTGATCACCTTAGTCTGTCCTATCTACTTCTGTCTCTCATTATTTTGCTTTTAACTCACGGGTGGTTGTGTGTGTTTTTTTGAGTGGACTGGGTGCCAGTCAGACTGGAGGAGTGGGCACCTGGCCTATGGTGCCACCTACTGGGTCCAGTGGGGTCCTGGCATCAGCTACTGGAGTGAGTGGGGGGTCTTCTCCTCCCAGCCATGGGGAGTGAGCATTGTGTGCTCCCAAAGAGCTGCTGGGGGCAACTGGTGTGAGGTGAGTGCAGGCTCTGCACCAGCAGCTGGATCAGGGCCATGGGTCACAGCCTGGTGCTGGCTGCTGGAGGGCCTGAGCGTCTGCATCTTCACCAAACTGGCCTGCATGGGGTGTACATGTGCATTCACCTGCAAACTTTAATCTGGACAAGCCAGCGAGTAATGGGGGCCTTGGGTTTGGGCTGAGGTGTCAGGCCAGGGAATCAGGTGGGTCCATGCTCTGCTATGCCCAGGGACACTTGTGACTGTGGCATGCATGAGGGATGAGTGTGTATGTGTGTGCATTTACAGTGAACTTCAAGCTGGATCAGCTAGTCAATGGGTGACCCCTGAAGTGGGTTTATCTTGATCAAGAAGGGGCCTGGAGTCTGGGAGGGGTTCTGGGTGGGCAGAGGAGCCATGCCAGGTACTTGAGGGAACATAGAATGCCTTGGGTTGGAAGGAATCTTGAAGATCATCCAGTTCCAATCCACCTGCCATGGGCAGGGATGCCACCCATTAGATCAGGTTGTCCAGGGCCTTGTCCAACTTGGTCTTGGAACACTTCCAGGGATGGGGCATCCACTTCTCTGCACAACCTGTCCCAGTACCTCACCACACTCTGAATGAAGAATTTCCTCCTAATATCTAATCTAAATCTCCCCTCTTTTAGTTTAAAACCATCCGCCAATGTACTATCATTATTCATTCATGTACAAAGTTGCTCTCCATTAATTCATCAATCCCCTTTGAGTATTGAAAGGCTGCAATGAGGTCTCCCTAGAGTCTTCTCCAGGCTGAACAACTCCTGCTCTCTCAGCCTGTCTTCATAGGAGAAGAAGCCCCTTAATCATCTTTGTGGCCCTCTTCTGGACCTACTCTAACAGATCAACATCCTTTTTGTGCTGGTGTTGCCGGATATGGATGCAGTACTTCAAGTGTGTACTTTTCCAACCTTAATGATTCTCTGTGGCCTCCCAAGGGCGGAGCAGAGGGGGACAATCCCCTCCTGCTGTCCATTTTTCTGTTGATGCAGCCCAGGATGCAGTTGGCCTTCTGGGCTGCAAGCACAAACTACTGGCTCATGTCGGACTTTCCATCCACCAGAACCCTCAAGTCCTTCTCTGCAGGGCTGCTCTCAATGAGTTCTTCTCCCAGTCTGTCCTTATGTCTGGGACTGCCCCGATCCAGGTGTAGCACCTTAGAATATCCTGAGTTGGAAGGGACCCTTAAGGATCATCAAGTCCAACTCTTGACACCGCACAGGTCTACCCAAAAGTTCAGACCATGTGACTAAGTGCACAGTCCAATCTCTTCTTAAATTCAGACAGGCTCGGTGCAGTGACCACTTCCCTGGGGAGCCTGTTCCAGTGTGCAACCACCCACTCTGTGAAGAACCCCCTCCTGATGTCAAGCCTAAATTTCCCCTGCCTCAGCTTAACCCCATTCCCACGGGTCCTGTCACTGGTGTTAATGGTCTCCTGCCTCTCGACACCCCCTTACGAGGAAGTTGTAGACTGTGATGAGGTCTCCCCTCAGCCTCCTCTTCTCCAGGCTGAACAGGCCCAGTGCCCTCAGCCGTTCCTCGTACGTCTTCCCCTCCAGGCCTTTCACCATCTTCGTAGCCCTCCTCTGGACACTCTCCAACAGTTTCATGTCCTTTTTATACTGTGGTGCCCAGAACTGCACACAGTACTCGAGGTGAGGCCACACCAGCGCAGAGTAGAGTGGGACAATCACCTCCCTTGACCTACTAGCGATGCCGTGCTTGATGCACCCCAGAACACGGTTGGCCCTCCTGGCTGCCAGGGCACACTGCTGGCTCATATTCAACTTGCTGTCTACCACGACCCCCAGATCCCTCTCTTCTGGGCTGCTCTCCAGCGTCTCATTGCCCAGTCTGTACGTGCAGCCAGGGTTTCCCCGTCCCAGGTGCAGGACCCGGCATTTGCTCTTATTGAACTTCATGCGGTTGGTGATCGCCCAGCTCTCCAACCTATCCAGATCCCTCTGCAAGGCCTTTCTACCCTCATTCGAGTCCACAACTCCTCCAAGTTTGGTGTCATCAGCAAACTTGCTCAAAATACCTTCTATTCCTACATCCAGATCGTTTATAAAAATATTGAAAAGTACCGGCCCTCAAATGGAGCCTTGAGGGACCCCACTGGTGACCGGAAGCCAGCCTGACGCAGCCCCATTTACCATAACCCTTTGGGCCCTGCCCATTAGCCAATTGCTCACCCATCGTATGATGTTTTTATTTAGCTGTATGGTGGACATTTTGTCCAGTAGGATCCTATGGGAAACCATGTCAAAAGCCTTGCTGAAGTCCAAAAAAATCACATCAGCTGGTTTCCCTTGGTCCACCATATGGGTGATCTTATCATAAAAGGAAATCAGGTTAGTTAGGCAGGACCTACCCTTCACAAACTCATGCTGGCTGGGACCAATGAACCTTGCACTTGGACTTGTTGAACCTCATTATGTTTATGAGGGGCCACTTCCTAAACTTTTTCCCAGGTCCCTTTGGATGATTTCCCTTATTTCTGTTGTATCAGCTGTGAGGTGCAAAAATCAAACTTTACAACTTGAGGAGAGTTATAAAGCAGGTATGTTTATTGCAGTGCTGGGTGCAAGAGGGATCGCTCCTCCTAGCTTGCACACCAAGGGTTACTGCTAGGGTACTTATATTAATGGGATATATACCTATTAATCTCACTTCACCCCCTCTGGGACACTGTCACTGGGATATGTGCTCAGATTTGCTACTGGCTGAATCTGTGAAGGTGACAGCAGCATCCCCCAGTCTGGGCAGACCCCAGGGCACTGGGCAGGGCCCCAGCAGCCTGGCATGGGCTGTGGTGGCTGCAGGAGGCACACTCTGCACCTCGTTTAACACACTGCAGGCTCTGCAGTGCCTGTGACACAAAAACTCCAGGCTGGCTTCTAAATGAAAATTTCAGAATTGAAATGTGTCCTAAAAATGGAGTCCCTGTGTGGTGGGAAAACAAAATAAAACAAAAACAACAACAACAAAACACCAATATTTAAGATATAAGAGGTCTGATGAAGAAGTTTACCTAGCAAAAAGAACATTGCTTTCAACCAAAACCTAGCAGTTTGATTATTCCTGTTTTCTGAGCTAATAATACTGGGTTTGACACTCCTACATGCCTAACCAGGGTGTCAATTGTGGCAGTTAACAAGATGCTTAAGGAGTCTACCCCTTCCAGGAATGGGTACTTCCTTCTTCTTAAGATCTAAATGATATTCTGGAGTCCATCCTTCCCAGGAAAGCACACTTGACTTTGTTAATATTATAATGTTTTTTCCTTACCTCTTTCCTTTCTTTGAAACAGTGTGTAAATCGGGTCTCTGCAATCGAGTAGAGAACACGAGGACAGAGAGAGAGATGCTGCCATTCTTTCCCTCCGATTACAGTTAATAAAGCTTCTTATTAAATTAATAAAGCTCTGAAATCCTACGTGTGTTATTATGTGCTTGGAGTCCTGATATTCTCCAACACTTTATATGTTTAAAAATGACTCTATGCAGGAATGAAAAACAGTGAAGAATCAGTACATTATGCCTAAGGAGGTGTGAAAATCCAAAAAAATATAATACTGTTTTGCAGGATGATGGCCAAATAGTGGGCTGGGGAGCACCGCTTTGCTAAAAGGTTCTTTCCAAAATGGAAAGTTGCTTTCTGTTCTGTTGGAAATTTCTTTCTACTGTATGAAATAACTCCTTTCTTGACGCTCTCCACTTCCTTGACTGTTTTCAACTCATCCGCTCCCTTATTACATCATCTGTCCTCTATGACCCTGTCTTTACAGGTTCCAGCTCTGCCCTTTCTTCCTGTACTTGAGTTTGACAGACGGTTCTGCCTGCTTGTGCGTCCTCTCCTGCTGCTGCTGTCACCACATCGGTTGGGGTATTTGCTTTTTAATGACAGGTGGTAACATTCACATCCTCTCCTGTAGTTCTTGGAGTTGACTTACTGTCTCAGGATCCTATAATTTCTCAAGATTTAGGACCAAATCCTTACCACAAGATTTCTGGAAAGTATTAAGATTCCCAACTTCAACGTGGTATTCTCTTCATGAAGAAAATGCATTTTTTATTTTTTTTTTTCCCCACAGACTTGTCTTTTATTGGAGTAAGTTTCCTCAGCTACTTAAAACCTAATCATCCAGCTTCTGGATCCCCAGTTTCTTAAAAGGTAATTGAAGTTCCAGCATATGAATTCTGACTCTTTGTTTTGGGATACATGCAAAAAGGCATATCCCACAATGTTTTGTGCATAATTTTTTTTTTTTTTTTCATTTCCCCTTCCTTCACCTATGAAAGTACTCTTAATTCTCCATAGTGGCAAAAGGCAACTTGAGCAAAATTAGTAGCTGTTTCTTATAATGCAAATTATATACAATTAGAGCTTTGGCAACTATGAGGCTAGTTGCTGCCAAGGGTAAGAGCTCTTTGCAATATAACTGGAGCAAAGTATTCTAAGTAGCAGAAAAGAGTATTTTGGAAATGTGATGGTCTCATACTATGAAGGAAGCAGCAAGAGAGCTATCTGAGAATACCAGACTGAAGTCTATGACTTGGAGAATAGTGACCATCTCTTGTGTATTTTTTCTGTGAAAACTTGTTTCTTAGCTTTCCAAATTTGAAAAAGACTGCACATACCTTTTTTGAGTGTCAATGCCATACTGCCTCCTCCCTGAGTCATCTTGCTGGCTGTACTGGGCTAAACTTGAGCAAACACGATTATCAGTTAACTCTCTGGAATGAGGAAGAGCCCATGAGCAAATAGAGGTGTGAATGGTAAAACTGCTTCTGCACTTCTTGTTTGTGGAGCAAGGGACTATGAATACCCTGGGGGCTGCTTCTGTTGTCTGATAAAAAGTTTGGATTCATTACCCAATGTACAATAAGCTAATCGACACACTAGCTTGAAATATTGTTTATTTCAGAATTGCACAAGTCTGAGTACCACATGGTTTTCCACAAGGCTGACACACCTATGGATTTTCTGTGCCACTCTTTATACAATCTCTTATCAATACATTTATGTTTTTACAATCCCCCAGCCTCTGACTGCTTACATAATTATAAAGCTAACATGACAGAATCATTCTGCACATCTTCAGAGTGGAAGGATTCCTGGTCAGGCTGGGGTCTCACAGCCTAGAGCGTGATTTTTACTATTATAATGAGGATAGTTGATGATTAAATGGTATTACTTGTAGAAGCTGGAAAGAAACATTTAGAGGTAGTATGCAGTAACTGCTTATTTAAAGCATCTCCATGTAAAGAAAAACTCACCTGTCTTGCACACAATTCAGAATTGTGCCTACAATAAATTCCTTCATACAGGACAAAATTAATTATATGGCCTTCCTGACATCAGTAGCATTTACTTTCCCCTGCAAGTCAGAAATGCAACTAAGGTACATCAAGTTCCTTTGTATTCTACCATCCTCATTAAATACACAAGCATCAGCAATACTAATGAGAAGACTGTACCTGTGCAAGTGATTTAGGGCTTGCTAGAACTACAGCACATGAAAATCTTGTATGTATTTCTCCTAGAATGTAAATTGCAGGGAATGAAATAAAGATTAGTTTTGTCAGTATCAACAAAAATACCTTTAAATCTCTATTGAAAATACAGTACAAAATGCTAAAATAGTAGATTTTACACAATGATAAAAATTAACCAAAAAGATGCCTCTATACTGTTTTCTTTTCCAGCCCACGGATTATCTCCTCATTCACAAAGTGCACACTACAACTCAAGTGATCTGGATCTTTACTACACATAACAGTGAACAAATCATTTTCAGTTTATGTATAGCAATATATATGCAAATCAGTTCAACTAGTGGTAATTTGAAAATAGCTATACAATTTTAACATTTATCTGTAGTGCCCCACTTGATAATTGCAGGGCAGTAGATTCTCAAAATACTGGAATTCTTGATCAGCCTTAAATGTTTGGGTTCTCTCTGGTATCTGGGCAAAAGTACAAACAATTGTTGTTTTTAAAGCAAGACTGACTAGAGCTGCAGATTTTCTTTGGTACACTTAAACCTGGAAGCTAAACCATAAAAGCCTCAAACCCTGAGCTAAAGCAATTTTTAATCGAACTGATTCAAGAACATGATCTTGATTGCTGGATTTTGCAATTCTGCAATTATTCTGGTACACTTACCTGGAAGATGTTGACTTGTGGAAAACGGACTCCACAATCAGTAAGATTGTATAGTAGGTATGTTTATTCAGCACTGGGCAGCACAGGGTAGTCCCGCCAAAGTCGTGCGCACCTGACGCAACTTGCCTTGGTTTTATGCAGTAAAGTGTTATATATGCATGAAGTTTCACAATACGCCTATACATATTCATAACCTGTCCCTGCTATTAAAATTAGTTCCAAGAAGTCATTTCCATAAACTCCTCCCATCTGTGCTTGCGCAGTGTATTCTGGTGGTGGTCGTCGGTGGTTGTGGGGATAAGATTGATGACTCTTCCTTGTCACCGCTAGTTGACCTTTTGTCTCTGTGCAGACTCAGTTGCTCCTTGGCTCTTGTCCATCCGCAGGACCAGTTTCTTAAGATAGGCTCACACTCTTATTAGGAGACTGACCTTGGTAAAGGGGCCCAAGGCTTATTGCTTTAATTAATTTGAGCATCCTAGTTTCATGCTGTCTATCACTCTATCTCTACTTGTTAAGATTCCCCTAACTTCCTCTCTCAGTTCCCCCTTTTCTAAAAGTTAGTAAGTTCTTTTCTAAAAGGTTAGTGATTTATTGTATTCTCCTAACTCCCTCTCTCAGTGTGACAGGGCCCTTTATACATACAGGAAACTAAATGGTGTTTTTGGACTAAGAACATGCACAAGACACGCTGCTTAAATTTATCACAAGACTTTACGAGCATTAGCATTTGCTAACACTTCAACTTCGTGTCTCTAAAGCTGTATTCAGTTATCATAGAAGTATTTCCTAGTACCATCAGTCATTAATCCAAGAACTACACATCTCTAATACATCAACATAAAAAACCCTACAGTGTACCCCTGCGTCCTAGTGCTGGATTAGAATTTGGGAAAGGAATTCAACTGGACAGCTCTGAGAAGCTCAAAGGTTGGAACCTAAAGAAACTTTAGCTTCCTGGGTCTCTGAGTAATTCTACAGCTTAACTGGTGATAAACATCTACTTTAGATAAGATAATACATGTCAACACTCATCATGGATCCAAGAAAGCAATATTCTTCTGCCCTAAGGGTTTCAAATCCAACACCTTAATTCCTATATACTTTCTTCCAAAACCAGGATACTATCTTATTTTTTTTGTAACACCATTTAAACATTTCTTCCATGAGATGGGACTGGAGCTGCAATTAATCAAGCAATTTTTAAGCATTTGAGCCTTTTGAGTATTTTTTTCCACCATGGTTTGCATGAGAAGGAACAGGAAAAAAAGACATAATAGATGGTTATAAGTTAAATTTATAATGCTAGTCACTATGGTGAAAAAATAAGACTGAGAATAAATCCTTTTTCTCAGGGGGGAGAGTACAAGCCAGATAAATAAAATGCTCATCAGACTGGTACCATTTTTATGTTAAAAAGAAAAAAAGAAAAAAACAGATCTGAGAACAAGAACTGGTTCCTACCATATTTCCTTTGTATAGTAATAAAGTGTAGACGTACTACACTTGAATCATACATATTACATAAATGCATAGCTTATATAAATACCAAGTAATTAAATATTATAAAATACAGTAATTATACAGTAATATGTGTATCTACATAGACACAAACATATATATGCATAGATATATAAAAATTAAAACAGTACTCATTTTCTGGGCTTTCACCTCAATGCACACAGAGAATTTTAAATATCCAAAAGAAATCATTTAAAGTTCCAAGACAACCTGTAGCTAGAGTATTACAAAATTTATCAGGAGTGCAAAGTCACCATTATGAACTTTAAAGCACATCATTCTATAATTTGATTTATTTACTTTTAGAAAGTGATAGGACTAAATCCTGAAGGTCTGTCACAGAATCACAGAATCACAGAATTTCTAGGTTGGAAGAGACCTCAAGATCATCGAGTCCAACCTCTAACCTAACGCTAACAGTCCCCACTAAACCATATCCCTAAGCTCTACATCTAAACGTCTTTTAAAGACTTCCAGGGATGGTGACTCCACCACCTCCCTGGGCAGCCTGTTCCAGTGCCTAACAACCCTTTCAGTAAAGAAGTTCTTCCTAACATCTAACCTAAAACTCCCCTGGCGCAACTTCAGCCCATTCCCCCTCGTCCTGTCACCAGGCACGTGGGAAAACAGGCCAACCCCCACCTCGCTACAGCCTCCTTTAAGGTATCTGTAGAGAGCGATAAGGTCGCCCCTGAGCCTCCTCTTCTCCAGGCTGAACAAGCCCAGCTCCCTCAACACTGTCCATTAGTGTTTGTTTTTAAGTAACATACTGAAATAGTTTTTGTTATTGCTATCCAAGAGTACTTGGTTTCTAAGTTTGCAGTCATCAAAACCATTGATTAAAAATTGTTTTTCTGCAATTTACCTAAACAGCACCGACAGTATACAGAAAACAAGCATCTGACTTGTGTTGGCATTTATCCCACCACTCTCACTGTGACATGATGTGACAAATACCAGAATCTGTCATCTGTTCCTTCAGTGCAGCTGTCCCATCTGTCTGTCATTTAGTGGCCCTTTGACTGTCTCCTGTAGCTCCATCTCTCTTATGCTGGGGAGCCCAGAGCTGGATATGGCACTCCAGATGTGGCTGAGTAATTTTTCCAAGAAGTCCAGGGAACACGCGTTCTGCCAGCACTGCCCAGCAGAGGCTAGCCAAATTTGAAACAAAACACAAAACTCTCAAGAATTCCTCTTCCTCGGCTGTTCCTGCTGCAAACAGTTAAGTGCATACACTGATGGAAAGGAATATACCCTTAAATACATTGAATCTGAAATAAAAATGATCACATAAGTCATTCTTAAGGAAAAGTTTCACTTTGACTTGAAGTGAATCATTGTGACTGAACATTTACTTAAGCAAGTGCAGCAGTCAGAGAGGCTGCATTCCTTCAAGCCGATACCGTCACTGCTGGGTTGGATCTCAGTCCTCCGAACAGTCTTCATGTAGGCAAAGCCTTCACACTGCAGAACCTCAACAGCCACGCAGCTGTTGTGGGCAGCAGCACAGGAGGAACTGAGGTGCAGCTATTTGCCTGTTTCAGACGCTGGACAACTTATGCAAAATACAATTTAAATGATGTGGCAAACAAAATGAATAAAAACCACCACGCCTCTCTGTTTAAAATGAGTTTTTATTCGAATGCAGCAACGGCTGTCAGAAATAACATTTTGATCATCTAACTTTACAGTGAAAAAACATTGTGTTGTGAGGTTCTCGTTTCTTGCCCTTTTTGTACTTGGATTTTTGGAGTAATATTCAAATTTAGAATAGATATATTATAAATGAAAATATGGCAATGCTTCCTAGATGTTATTTTATGTGGCATTGGTTAAAATTAAAAAGTTAAAAATTGAACAATCATTCTTATTTATGCTATAAAAAAAACACATAATTATATTTACCAAAAGCTGTCCATAACACCCAACTGTAACACAGAGGTCTTGCACAGGAGAAGGCACAAGTATTTTCTTCATGAACACAACAGGTTTCTTTGAAGAACAGAGATAAAGGCTTTCAATGACAATTTTTTCAGTGCTGGATTTAGGTGAATAACGTGGTTAAGAAATTGAAAATAAGCCCTATTATGTTGTGTCTTTTGAAAACAAGAAGTAGGTTTTGTTCATATTGCTTCAGGGACACACATAAAATATAGACAAACTACAAATAGTAATCCTGTCTCTGTTTGAGAAAAATAATAGTGCAGTGTGTTCTAATTTATGATAATACATGCTTTCGAATGGTCCAGAAATTAATATTTATTTTTTTTTTAAATACAAATTTCTAAAGGCCAACAAAACCAACATGTTAGCGTATTTATTTTCAGCTAGCTCTAGGTGACCTAGAGACAATCTGCTGCAACGTGGTATTCCTGAGGAATTAGAATAGCATTTGTAAGTAACTATTTCCCTGAGATTTATTAATTTGATATCCATCCAAATGCCAATGACAAAAGAGACGGAACAAATCTGTATCATTATAAACAATACAGAAACTCTCCGTATTTAATTCCTCATGCTGAATTTCCACATGCTGAATGCCTTCCCTGACCAAAAAAAAAAAAATAAGTTAAAAAAATCTGAATTTTGGTAACTTTTTAAATCAAGTAAATCTATACATTTTATAGGGAAGGTTTTTTCCCTTCCCCCATCAAAGGCTAAATATTTGCGTGAAAATGATTAAGTGGGGAAAGACAACAATCAATCACTTTGGAATTCTGA
Source organism: Mergus octosetaceus (assembly GCA_036873955.1). Classification (NCBI taxonomy): domain Eukaryota; kingdom Metazoa; phylum Chordata; class Aves; order Anseriformes; family Anatidae; genus Mergus; species Mergus octosetaceus. Next base: position 619,772 of record CM072311.1, read on the forward strand.
GAGAGTGGATGGGAAGAAGTAGTGTTTAATAATGTATTCAATAAAAAGATTTTTAAGGAAAAGGACTTTTTTTCCACAAATTTTCCATTGTATTGAGAAACACACTAAAATCCTCTTCCATGAGAACACAGAATACTACCACAGTGCCACACACATTTCTTTAAGCCTTAAATTTGCTAACATGTTCACGAGCTATGATCATCCTTTGAATCTGAGCAGTTCCCTCATAAATCTGAAAAGAAGAATTGCAACAATGTTAGATGATCATTCTTAAAAAGGTTTAAATTGATCTTTCTACACTTTTAAACCTCCTTAGCATGCTAGATTACAGTGTGGATTGGAATGTTAAATCCAAGAAAAATAGAACTGAAAAATTCCAATGTGACTAAGTAACTACATTTGGCTAAATAGAATAAATCATACACAAGATACTGAGAGACAGTCTCATATCCTCTCATCTAAATTCAGGAAGAAAATACATAGTTTAGGTTTTACAAACTAGGTTTTAAAACAATGGGTGAAGAGAAAATGACTTGTGCTGAGTGTTGTCTTTTTGTTGACTAGCCTTTCAAGGTCACATCAAGCATTTGCTTTGATTCATTTACTTCCATTTCTTCTTGCTAACTAGTACTCTCTCCAATACAGTATCCCTTTTTTTCTGTTCTTTAACCTTACATTCTTGCATCGTCTTCTAGAAACATTCTGCATCATCACCCTGTTTTACATGGCTCGATGGCAGGAAAGACAGAGATGCAAAACACTGTATATAGGAAGCTCTAATGCAGTAAGAAGACTCTATGCTCCACAGGAATACTGCAACAGGATTTGAGGGTGGAAGTAACACAGCTTAGGGATTCAAGTGTTTCAGTTCCCAGGCCTGCCAGAACTTGGTTTGACGAGTTGCTCAAATTCAGGTAAATTCACTTTCTGCAGTCATAAAATGGGGACAGTATTCTCAAGAACCTTACAAAGCTTTTTGGAAATAGAACCACTATAACCTGCAGTCACATTAGTTTTTTGCTTCAGAGGAAACTTTTCATTCTCAAAGTGAATCATCAGACTGCTGCTGCTTACCCTACAATGATCCAGGTTATAGAGCAGATTTAGTTTGATGAAAGTAGGTGCTTTTTATAGCAAACTTAACTGGAAACTCTACTCCCTCTATACACCAAATAGGTCCAAAATTAGGTCCAAATCCTAATGAAGCCAAAATTGTCTAGGCCTATAACGATTTACAGATTTGTTTACAACTTACAAGCCTTTACAATTACACACATAATGGGGACATTCAGGCCAAGTAACCAAACAGGCATGCTGTGAACTTAGCCTCTCCAAACTGGATATAGTGTAGCTGGAGGGCATTCAGCAGCTATTCCTGCAATCTGCTAATCTCCTCCTATTGTACTAAATTACTTGCTGATGAAGACAGCCATGGAACTCAAGTGTAAAGACATCAAAACTCTCAGTCTGCTTAAATAAATGCAAAAGAGGTTTTGGCTTATAAGCAACGGAAGCAGCTTCAAGCACCACCTTCAACTGAAGGGAAGTAGTAGAACTGTGTAATACTGAGAAATATCAAATATATGGAAGAAAAGAACAAGTGAAAAATGAAGTTTTATACATGAAACCCATGGCCAAAAGCATGTACCATGTGGAATTGGGCCGTAATATAGTAAAGCATAATCAAGAGACATGGGCAAAATTATTGTAAAGACAAAATCCTTCCTTGTATTCTTTTAAGGGATGAAGGGAAGCAGAAAAACAACAAAAATTAATACTAAATCTGATTAGACTGAACAATTAGAAAAGTCTACCTTGCCATGGATCACTATACCTGTATCAGTATACCTGTATCAGTATATCAGTATCTACCTGTGATGGATCAGTATAATAGAAGATCTAAATAACTAGAATTCTGTAAAATTAATCTTAACTTTTAAATAAGCTTCCAATCCTCACAACATCTTTCTCTAGAAAAACATAGAACCTGACAGAAAAAATGCCCACAGTAAAATTATATTACTCATTCATCTTGCTTGCAGGACTGCAATTAGTACTAAGGACCTTTAGATTCCAAAGTAGTAGCTTTCTTTCCTTAAAGAGAGAAAACCAAAATATTGGCTAGGGAGAATCATAGTTTTCACTTTAAAAGTCAGCTATAAGAGAAATGCTAGCTACATAGGATCTTAAGAACAACAACCGTTATAACTAACCTTTCAGATTATGGTTCACATGCATTTCTTGATACCTATTCTGCTAAGTTTTACCTAGCCACTATTACTATCAGAAAGAGGTGAAAAGATTACTGGTTTTGCTGAGCATAATTAAAACATTCTTGCTGAATAAAGAACTGCAGCATAATATATCTCAAGACAAGAATTATGACATAACATGGAATAATTTCTCAGCAATAATAATGCAGAAAAACCTGGGAATTATGGGTGACTACAGGCTAAACATGAGTAAGTATAGGTTTGGTTTGTTGTTAAAAACAGGCCAATTGTTCCAGGTTGTGTCATACTTCTGTTAATAAAACATATGAAAGACCGCGATATAGTCCATGACACTCAATGCTGGTGATATATCAACTGAAATATTCTGCCTGGGTTATGCTACCAAAATTTCAAACATAAGGTTTAGAGTATAGCCAGAAGCAATGAAGAGACTGGAAACAGAAAAGGAAAAAATAAAAATAAAAAAAGTCATTCAGCATGACTGATGAGGAAAAAGGTGAAGAAGCCGCTTTAGTGTTCTCTTCTAGACTAAAATAAGAGAAACGTGAGAAGCTCCTAAAATGTCATTACCAATCAGTTGTTCTGCATACTGTCTTTGGATCTGAGGAGTAAAAGGAGATAATTTGCAACAACTGTTATTTGAACTAGGTATCAGGCTGAAGGAAAAGCTAAACTATAGGCAGGCACCAGTCTATGATACATATGGAAAGTCAGAGAATTTCTAGCACCGAAGGTTTTCAAGAACAGCATCATACATAAACTACACCTACTTATAGAATACCAGAGGAAGTATTGGTATTTTAAGCAGTGTTTTCTACAGTGTTTGATTCCAAAATGAAGAAGATTCCAAATGAAGAAGAGCCTAAGAATTTCAGAGTTACCATTAAATTTATTTGTAGGTTAAGCTGTTGATCTAGTGCATAGTATGCAAGAATTTGCCCAATTTGAATTTCCTTTTTTTAAAATTGAAGGATACTTACTGTCATTCTAAAAAATTATGTCATATGCGTACATCAAGATTTGAAATAAGTAGCCATTAGGTATTTCTATATAAAATTTAGGCATTATTATAGAGATCACATTCTCTTTTACTTACCTGGTAGATTTTAGCATCCCTCATTAGTTTTTCTACAGGATATTCAGTATTAAATCCATTTCCTCCAAAAATTTGCACCGCATCTGTAGCTACTTGGTTTGCAATGTCACCAGCAAATGCCTTTGCAATGGAAGCATAGTAGGTATTTCTGCGGCCAGCATCAACTTCCCATGCAGCTCTTTGGTAAGCCATCCTAGCAAGTTCCACTTTCATTGCCATTTCAGCAAGCATGAATGACACTGCTTGGTGCTATGAACGATGAGATACACTAGATTAACATTGCCTGCTTAAGATTCTGTGACATCCAAAAAGAATAAAATCTTTTTTATACACTAATACCTTCAACAAAGTAAATTGTATGAGATGAGTTCTCCAGAATATGGATCAAGCTGTCATAATTCTGTGTTGAATTAGACTTTTAAGGTTTTCATTCTAAAATTCATTTAGTCACAGGGATTAAGTACTGAATTATGAAGTTGTGTTTCAGTATTTATGACATCTTATTTAGCTAGCTGTTTATTTAAATTTATTTAAAACTGGTAAGTAGTGTGATTGGTAACATATTCTAAGTTTTTATTAATACTGTGTATTGTTTCATATAGCTCAGAGAAGCTTATACCTTGCCTGAAAATCCCTATTTATTAGTATTGAAGAACTTATGTATGTCTTGAGAGTTTAGAAGAATTCCTGGAGTAACTGCATGGCTAGATTTACTTAGATGTCACTGACCTATGTATTTGAGAACCTAAGCAATGGCAGAGATACAGTAACTCATACCCTAAAAATCAAGGAACAACCCTGAAAATTCACTAGTAGTACATCTACTGTACTGATGTGAAAACATAGCTTATACAAGTGAATACGTATGAATAAATATGTAATTAACTTACTTCAGCAATCACTTTCCCAAAGGTTTTTCTCTCCAAAGCGTATTTAGTAGCTTCATCGAGTGCTCTTTTTGCTAACCCAACAGCACCAGCTGCTACCTGAATTAAATACGGCACAGAATCAAAACAAAAAAATTCCTATTACATTTTATAAATAAATTATTTTTGATACTTACAGGTGGTCTGGTCTTATCAAAAGCTCCCATTGCGATTTTAAAGCCAGCTCCCTCAGCTATTAATACATTTTCTTTCGGGACTCTCACATCTTCAAAGACAATACCTCTTGTATCTGAGCAGCGTTGACCCATATTCATTTCCTGAAAAGAGAAATTTACGGAGGTGCAACTAAGTTGGATTTTTCCAAGGTACAACACATAGTCTTACTTTAGTTTACTCAAAGCATAAGGCAAGCTTCTCCCCTCCAGCTCCTCCCAGACACTTCAATTTCATCTAAGAATTACCATATACGTGAAAAATAGTAGTTCTGTATTTACAGACCAGCATGCCCTTTATTTGTCTAAGCTGGGCAGTTTATCTTACACCTATATAAAATTGATTCTGTAACTGCAATCACTCACGTGGTCTTTCTCAAGTTCAACTGTATCATTTGAGGTGGGAGAGGAAAAAGTAAAGAAACTAGTATGCAGGCAGTAGAAAAAATAATTGTAACAGAAACACACACAAAAAAATAAAGTGGAGTTTTCAAGTTTTCAGATTCCTTCCCTGATACACAATGTCCATTTTTTCCCCTATTTATTTAATTTGCACCAGAACCTCGAGAGCCTTCCTTGAGCAGTAGCTAAAATTAAAGCTCACTGTGTAATTATGGTTAAAACCGTCCACCTTCTTTTTTATCCTTTGACGGCATATTTCTCATCTACTGGCATTGATCAATAAAATGGTTCTCAAAAGATTTTTTTGCAGCTATTCAAAGTCATTTTCCTTTAATCCACTCTGAATAATTCTTTATCTGAATGAGTAAAATTATGTCTTATGAATAGTTTATGTTGTGAAAATGAAAAGATGACAATGTGAAAACGTTCAGTTGTGTAACATGTTTTCTTTAATTGCAATTTGTTGTGATTTGATTTAGAAACAATTAATAACCCCTGGTTTGTCAAGTAAGAGATACTTTCTTCACCTTTCTTCCAATTTGGATTCCAGGGCTATCTGCCTCCACAATGAATCCAGTAAAAGCTTTGCTTGCAGGAACTTTTGGATCTGGATCGGTACGAGCAAGCAAGAAATACCTAGTGTAAAACAAAGAAGTGGAAACTCAGTTTATCCTCACAATTAACAATATGTGTGTATATCTATATATTTAGTGTTTCTAGCATGTAATAAATCTATCAGAAAATTAACAATCCATTCTTCTTGCCCCTTACAAAAATAAATCGACAGTGTGCAATGGAGAGAAGTGTCACTGCATCTCTTACTGCAACATTCAAGATTTAATAAAATTACTTAATATAAACATGCAAAGATTCTCCACCTTTTCCACTTACTTTAAGTCTTTATGGTATTATCAGTTTCATGAACAGTAAAAAAGGAACCTGTCACATCACATATTTAAAAATGAATTCTTAGGAGATACAGTGTTGCACAGAAAATGTTATCACCTGATTTCAAATATCTTAATGTTATTCTTTTAAGTTGTAAATAAGTATTTCAATTAGAAATTAAACAGCTGTAAATCACATTCATGGTGTTCGGTAATGTCAAAAGATACATGTAGCTGGTACATTCTCTTTGATAGTTCTGCCTTGAACAAGGAAATAAATAATTAGAAAATTCAGCTTTATGAGTGAATGCACACAGCTTTTTCACTTAAATTAAAACAATTTATGTGTTGGGGATGAGTGTGATAATATAGACCTCTTTTCATCACGTCTCACATAATGTCAAGTATGCTCCACAGACACACCACCACAGCAATATCTGGATTCTTTGACTGTTAGAAAATGTCTTCCCTTATGAAAATAAAATGTAACACCACAATCCAAGAGTGTTTCTAGCTTCACTAAAAGTGAGAGATGTTTTGAACAGAATCAGTAGCAAGTGATCTCGATCACTGCACCTTCAAAGTAAAGTAGCTGGTAATATGGGCTTCCTGAGTATTTTGCAAGTTAAATCACACTCCTGCTGTCCTCCCTTGAAGAAAAAGCAAAATTATTTTGTTTGGTAGAATCAAGGTTTAAGAGGTATTCTTGAATGTATAGTTGCCATATCATCACTTAATTTCCTTTTTAAGCTTTGCACAGCCCTGAGAGTCTTATACCTTGTGCTGATACACTAATCACAGATGCAAAATTGTATTGGGGTGAAACATAATGAAGACTTGGATTTACAACAGAACTTTAAAGAAACACTAATATCTAACTTTGGGGGAAAAAAAAAAGCCAGTATAGAACAGAATAATAGAAAATGTAGGATGAGTCAACTGTTAACACACCAGTTTGCTTTCCCACCATTTGTGATCCACATTTTCTGTCCATTAATAACATATTCATCTCCTTTCTTCTCAGCCTTTGTTTTTATACCAGCCACATCGGAGCCTGCACCAGGCTCCGTTACGCAGTAAGCCTAGAAAAAAGTAAAATATAAAATCTTGAGGAAAAAAGTTCTTTCTTTAGGAACCATATTGTTGCAGACTATGTGCACCAAAACCGCATAGTAAACCCTAAAATACTATACAAAAAACCCTACCACCACCAAAAAGCAACAACTGTCAAAGCAAATATGGGTTAATTTTCCTAATAAATGCATATTTTAAATAATTTTTAATGATCATAGAATGGTTTGGGCTGGAAGGGACCTTAAGGACCATCTAATACCAACCCTCCTGCCACAGGCAGGGATGCCACTCGCTAGATCAGGTTTTCTTCACCATTTGAGTGAAGAATTTTATCCTAACCTCTAACCTAAATATCCCCTCTTTTAGTTTAAAACCATCACTCCTCATCCTGTATTATCTGAGCGAGCAAAGAGTCCCTCTCCAGCCTTTTTATGAGAACCCTTTCAGTATTTCAATATACAGGCCACAATGAGGGAGCCTTCCCTTCTCCAGGCTGAACATCCACAGCTCTCTCAGCCTCTCCTCACAGGAGAGGTGCTCCAGCTCTCTGATAATCTTTGTGCCCCTCCTCTGGACTCCTTCTGACAGGTCCACATTTTTCCTGTTCTGGGGGCCCCAAACCTGGACGTGGTACTCGAGGTGGGGCCTGACAAGGGCAGAGCAGAGGGGGATAATCACCTCACTCGACCTGCTGCTCACACCTCTTTTGATGCATCCCAGGATGCAGTTGGCCTTTTGGGTTGCAAGCGCATGCTGCTGACTCATGTTGAGCCTTTCGTACACCAGATAAATATGATAAACAGAAACATTTTGTAACTCTTAAGTCATCAATTCCTCATACTTCACAAACTGATGTAAAAGCTGAGGATCTTTAAAATTTGCAAATAAGAGTACAGCGTAACATTTTATACCTACTGTGTTCTTCATTTTATGGGGCTTAGTTATTTAGGTTGAAATGCGTTGCACATGACTCTTTCTTTCTTTCTCTGTAACAAGTACTGCTCATGTCATACGAGTGTGTGCTTATATAAGCCTCTTTTAAACTCCCACACCTCTTCTTAGAATCACAGAAGTTTGGAATTGTTCAGGTAGGAAAAGACCTCTAAGGTCATCTGGTCCGGCCTTCAACCTAGTACTGAAATCCACTGCTAAACCATGCTAAATTCTATATTTACACGTTTCTTGAAGACCTTCTGGGATGTTGACTCAAATACTTCCCTGGGCAGCCTATTCTTATGCCACATAACCTTTTCAGTAAAGAAATTTCTCCTATGTCCAACCTAAACGTCCCCTGGTGCAACTTGAAGTCATCTTCCCTGTCTTATCACTTGGTGCTTGGGAGAAGTGCCCAATCCCCACCTCTCTACAACCTCCTTTAAGGCAATTGTAAAGTACAATAAGGTCTCCCTTGAGCCTTCTCTTCTCCAAGCTAAATGACCCCAGCTAAACAACCTCCTGAAAGGGAAATAAATTTTTTTTTTTGGTAAGTGATTAGGATGGTTTTCCAGGTAATATCTTCTGTTTTCTCACTGTTTGCATCAAATTTACTATTCCTTGACTTTGAATAAATGACACAGTGTATTTACAAGCAAAAATAGGCCAAATTTTAAGTAGATACCACTGCTTTCTTCCAAAAAATGACTAATACCGATGAATGTGGGTTAGGAACATTCTACAGTGTGTAAGTTATACTTACACACATCATTGGTTCTTCTGTCATTCTTCCCAAGTATTTTTTCTGTTGCTGCTCATTTCCTGCAATGATTACTGGCATTTGCTGAAAGAAAATATTTATACTATTAATCTTCTTTTTTAAAATGCACAGACTTCAGTTTAAAGGAGGTAAGAAATGACAGAACTTACCCCTAGGGAATTTGCTTCAATGGCAGTTTGAACCCCTGTGCATCCATAAGCTAACTCTTCCGTAATAAGGCATGCTTCAAAACTGCCAAGGCCAAGACCGCCTACAGTTGAAATATTTAATTTACTAAAATGATTTTAAAGTGGGACATACTAGCAATTTACAGAAATTAACTATCAAAAACATACTGCCCCATATACATTTGATTGTGCACTGCGTTTGATCAGACATCCCACACCAACTTTTTAAATGAAGTTTTGTCAGAATGGTAAGAAATGATTGCAAAACTACATTTGACTGCTCCAAGGTTGCATGATTGATATGGGGCACGTTACACAGAATGGCAACAACTGTTTGACTACTTTACATTTGAGAATGTCTTTTAGAGCTCTTAGGGAGCAGACAAGTGACCACAAAGGCTCCTGAGCTACCATAGCTCCTAGGAATACCGAGTTACTCATGTTAGTCAGCCAATCTTGTAATCTGTTTCTGACAGAAACCGACTTGGGGAAGTGCTTCGAAATACAGTAACAATGCAACAACATTTGTTCAAAATACATTCTCCATCCTCTAGGTGTCTCCCTCAGCCTGAAGAAATCTTGGTATCCTTGTTAACGCTAACCCTTGACAAACTTCCCCTTCAGTGAATTTGCACTTATCTCTTTTTAACATAGATAAACATTTTAGCATCAATATCATGCAGCAGCAATGAGTTCCACAAATTAACTACACACTTCATAAAATGAAGGGGAAATAGAGATTGTAACTGTTTAGCAGATGTGACCAAGGAATGACCTGGCTGGAGAATGGGGTAGGCTGGCTGGGAGCAGGAATGCCAAGGACAGAGCAACTCTGCTACGAGTTTCCCTTGGTACCGTGATGAGAAATGCCACAGCTTTGTCTTGTAAAAGTGCTCAGGGGCCACCTTTGGGCCATGGACCTGGTCTGGGAAGTGAATATAATTCAGGGCTAGTATGTTCCGTGCTGATGTTCACAGTGATTAGTGCTGGTGCAGGGGCCTACAACAAATGTGCTCAGGGTGCATCTTGGCAGGCTCCTTGCAGTGGTAGGACTTCATCCAATGCATTGTTCATTAAATCTTTTTATATTTAAGGAAAAGCATGTGTTTAATTCACACTATCTCCTTTAATTTACTCAGAACCTGCCATCTGCTGACTTCACTGATGCCTTCTAGTTGTATGGAAAGGGATGATGAACTATCAATCCCTTTTCACACTCTTCATGACACTAACGTTTTAGTTATTTCTCATACAGAAGCTGTTCTGTATCTTTTGCTATCATTATCGTTTTTAGGAATCCCTTCCACTTCCATGATAGCCTTTGAAGATGGAAGGCTCAGACTGCGTAATGAATAAAACAGGAAATTAAAAGGTTAAACTTAATTATTCAAATATGCAACTATTTATTTTATACAGAATCCATAATTACACATTTAAACCTCCAAGTCCTTTTCTTAGTCTTATTTTACAGATTAAAAATATTTACTTACCACAGCTTTCTGGTATGTGTGAATTTATAAGACCGAGTTCCCAAGCCCGTTTTATGAGTGGAAGAGGGTACTGAAATAAATGAGGAAAATCACTTTCTGATTAATCACAGCCAGCATTTTAAATTTCATACAGGGTAAGATAAAAATCTAATCTTCCCCTACTGTATGATAGATTTACCTCTCCAGTTTTATCGTATTGTGCAGCAACAGGAATAATTTCCTCCAGAGCAAATTTACGAGCAGTAGCTTGAAACTCTTTCTGTTCATCAGTAAGTTCTATTATAACAAAGGAAAAAAGAAGTCACAAATTCTACATTGGCTTTAATTTTGCCAGTTGTCAGAGTATGGGAAAAGAGTAGTGTCATTCCTCTCAAGACAATCTAAACCACCACTTCCTGGGCCTCTCCAGTAACCAAAAAAGTTCAACTTTCTCTTCATACTGGCCTGCAATACAGTGTTTTTTTTATTTTAAACTAACTCTGCAATTTGTCCTTTCACTCCTTTCAAAGAACATGATACCTACCGAAGCTAAAGCCAGCTCCAGGTTTGCCTGTATGGACATTTTGAGCAGGTTTACTAGAATGTGATCTCCATCCAAGCCCTGCAATGGTTTGGAGCATCCGCTGAAGAGAAACAGAACAGGAGACATATCAGACATTGATAGCTCAAGTCTCCTAAAGCTACTAACCTGATGGCAGCACAACTTTAAATATAGATTCCCTCTTTAGAAAACAGTATCGCATCAGGTACAATACAGTGACTAACATGATCTAGAAGAATTCCTGGCTACCTTCAACTTTGTTCCTGTGGCAAGCTGATGCAAACTGATGGCTTACGTCAACATGGGATCCAAGACAGCACTGAGCTTGTTTGAACTGGTGTATCCATTTCTAAGATTGCAAAATCAATTATTTAAAAATAACTAAGCATAATATAGCACATCTTCTTTAAAGTACATAAATCCACATGTGAACATGCTCACAGAGACATAATAATATATATATTTTGAAACGTACACTAATCAAACAGAAGGTACTGCCCACTACTGAGCACTCCACCTATCCAGTGTTTACCTACGGTCAGGATTAGTATGATTCTGAAAACTACAATCTACGTAATAAACAATAGGTATCAGAATATTTTGACCTAATAATGCCCAAGATTCCCTTCTAGCAAGTTGCAGTTATGTATATATACTTAGTGATTACTGTTGTAGTGGTGTCATTGTGGCCTGCATCAGAACTGGCATGGCCAACAGGACTGGGGAAGTGATTGTCCCCTTGTACGTGGCACTGATGAGCCTTCACCTTGAGTACTGTGTTCAGTGGTGGGACCCTCACTCCAAGAAGGACATCAGGGTTCAGGGGCATGTTCAGAGAAGAGCAAGGAAGCTATAAAACACATCTTATGAGGAGTGGCTGTGGGAACTGGGGTTGCTTAGCGTGGAGAAGAGGCTGAGGGGAGACCTCATCTCTCTCTGCAACTACCTGAAAGGACATTGCAGATGTCAGTCTCTTTCATCATGTGACAAGTGATTAGGTTAAAAAAAAAGTTTGATGAGACCAGTCACTTATTTTGTAGCATTAGAAAATTGAATTGATCATAATAGTACAAAAATATGTCAGAATTTGTATTGGAAACTCTAGAGACAGGAGTGGTATATAGCTGGGTAGGCTATAAGTAGTTAAAAAACAAAGTAGTGGTAGATGACTGCTCTTAAAAATAAGAATGCTACGCAGAGAAGGTTAAAAAAGCAAACACGGGTATCAACAGAGTGAAAAGAGGTATTTTTAAAGCATACTGAAAACATCTATAAAGTTGAAAGGTGAAGAAATGCTGGAAGACTAGGCATAGGACAGGGGAAGGTATCACATAATTGAATACTTAACTATTAAGTTTATTCACAGTTCGGGATTGTATTGTCTATTAGGCAATATATTACTCATTTGGAGTTTTCACAAGCCATAGCATTGCAGAATAGTAGCATGATATTTTACCTAAGTTTTATGCAACTGCTACCACAGTTGTAATATAGGAAAACAAACAAAATCAACAAGCATCTAGACGAACCTCAATCATTCAGCATTTTTTATACCTTCCTTTATCTAGAAGAAGCCAAGATGATGATGAGGTTGAGCAAAAGCCAGGTATTTGAAATTGCCTTTTTTTTTAAAAAAAAAAAAAAAAAAAAAAAAAAAAAGGAGCAGCCCTTGATAGTCATATGCAGCTTTTTCACCAAAACGTTTTATCTCAACTAGAAAAAGTACTGAATTCAAAATAACGCTAAGGGTGACATCCTACATAAAGGAAACAGTGAAATTCATCCCAGAAAACTTATATCTGTTGGGGTTTTCATACAGAGCAGTATGCCAGGTCAGCATGGAAGGTTTTGCAGAAACACCACAGACAGACACATGGAAAGAACAAGGTGTGATCCATCCCTGGATGTGGCGGAAGTGATCAAGTGACAAAGGACCATGGTTTGTAACCTGTAAGAATTTGGGTTGCCACCTATTTCATCTGCTTCCCTGTTTGACTCAGTGGGACAGCTGGATTCAGTGCCAAGGTGCTAGCGATGCTCGCACAGCTCCTACAGCTCTCTGCAGCCAAAACCGTGACTGTGAAGGTGACGTGTCCGGAGGCTGAACTCGCAACACCGATGTACATGGTGCATGGTCACTGTCCGTCACCTTCCTATGGCTGGAAGCTCTCTGCCTGGTGCGCTGAACACCCGCTGGCCTGGCACGCCAAGCACCCTGGCCACAGGCCCAGCCCAGCGGTCATGCCTCAGCACTGACCCAGGGCCCTTCAACTTTTACCTACTTCTGGAAGCAGGGAAGCCAGGAAAAGGCCCCTGCGAAGGTTTAGTGAGGTGCTACCTGAGCCCTGAACCATCCCCACCTTGGAAATTAGGAGGTGCCGGTGGGTCAGCAGCTTTTGATGTATGCAGAAATCCAGGTTTATAAAAGCTCAGCCCTTCAGAGAAACAACCTTTCTGCACTGCTCAATAACTTCTTTCCCTGTAAGCAGTATTTCGAGTTTAGAGAACCGCAGCACTTCAGAAAACCAATATTTATGTACCGCACGTATAAAAAAACAGCATAAGCAAAAACAAACAAACAAAAAAAACCAGTGTAGGCAGCACAGCTAGGAACGGCACCGTACGAAATACTCTGAACCGTAAGCCCTGACGCTTAGAAGCTGGAAGCAAAACCCGTTTTTTTTTATTTTTATTTATTTTTTTCTAACAGCCCTGCGTGTGCAGCACAACAGCAGAGAGACAGGAGCAGCGCTCCTGAGATAAACGTTGCCAATTCATGGCCGAGACGAAAAAAACAACAAAAAAAAAACCACAAAAAACAAAAAAACAAAAACAAAACAAAACAAAACAAAAAAAAACACAACAAAACAGAGCAGGGCGCGGACTTCAGCCCCGCACGGCTCCGTCCTCCGGGGCTCCCGAGCAGTCCCGAGCCCTTCAGACCTCCGAGGCCTCCGCAGCCCCCTGCCCTGCCCCGCGTCCCCCCCCACCGCCGCTCACCCGGGTGGCTCCGAAGGCAGACATCTTGGCCAGGGCCGCGGAGGCTCCCGAGGGCAGGGGAGGGGCGGCGCTCCGGGGACAGCGGGGCCGCGGGTTCGGGGCCGGGCTGAGGCGGGTGACGGGGAGAGGGGCGGGGAGGGGGCAGCCGGCCCGGAACGGGGCTGGCCGCTGGGGGACGGAGCCTTTCGTCCCTCCCTTCGGTTAAGGGGGAGTTTATTTCCCTCGCTGCTCGTTACACGTAGTGTGGGAGGTGCGTTTCGGCTACCAAATGGCTGTCTGGATGCAGTCTGTTGGGCTGGTGCCAGCGGCCCACGTCTTCTTCCTGCTAGCAGAGCAGTCCCGAGGCCTGTTTCACCGTGTTTTCGTCCCTCAGGGAGCGGCGAAGTTAACTTTGCGAAGGTGTGCCAGGAGCTGGGGCTTTGCAGGGGGTAGTTCTGTGGAAGCGCAGCCACAAGTGCTCTCAGTCCTGGCTACACGTTAAAGCAGCGAGCTTTATCTGCAGCGGTGTTCTTGCAATCATCTGCAGTAAGGTAGCTGCAGAGTGCAAAATATGTTCTTTTGAATAGTATTGCTCTAGTGTCCTAAAGCTGAATAAACGCTGAAATAACACTTTGAAGAGAAATAGCTACTTTGACTTCTTTATTAACATTTTTTTTTCCTGTTCGAAATTTTAACAGAATTACCAAAATATAAGGCAGTTTTCTGAAAGCTGGATTTTTGCTAACCTTTTATTTTGCGTAACAGTTTAAAGTAAAATGTTGAAGGTATTTTTAGCATCGTTATTGCCTTGGTTTGCTCAGTTCTTGATTGACTGACTGCCAGGTACGGCTACTGGTTTTGTACTCAGTACAGCAGAAGCACTTCACTAGGAAACTGGCCAGTAAGTTACTTTTTTGTCATATAGATGAACTGTTTAAAAACAAGCTGATTGTAATCTTGCATAGGCTTCGCACTCCAGGCCTTTACTGAATGAAGGCATGTAAGCAGCAATGACTTAGTGCACAGACTACTGATTTTTCACTCCAGTATCACTGGATTTTTTTCTGCTGTACTTTAAGGGTAGTTGAGTAAAAGATATAGGCAAAATTTATAGCTGTATGTTATTTAAATATTTCTTGAAGATTTTTATATCTTTTTCCTGTTTTATATCTTATTTCAAGTACTTTATACCTCTGAATTGTATATCAGGGGGACTTTTAAATATAAGCACACAAGTCTGTGTTGTGTGTTTATGTAGGGTTCTGTGCCATAGCTCACGTTTCCCAAGTATGGTGTGGAAGATTAATTACTGAGCAGTCCACTTACTAGTATTTTGACGGCAAAGTGACAGTAGGGGTGATGTAGGCTGGGTTTTAAGAGACATTTGTATCTATCCTATCCTGAGTTGTAAGACCGTAATATTGCATTTAGTAACATCTAGTATATGTAACATTCAAGAACTTAACTGTCTAAATGGGTGTTGACATAAGATGCAACGTTAACAGTAATTTTGCAGTCAAACCTCTATAATTATCTTTGGCAACTGCAGCAAAACATGAAAGAAATCCTACCTTAAGGCACAGGAGTTCAGTTTCCAGACCAGCTGACGGAACTTCTGCCCACACACTGAAGACAGGAATCAACAATGATTGCAGGTATCCTGTCTTCATAGGAGAGGTGCTCCAGCCCTCTAATCGTTTTTGTGAGCCTCCTCTGAACTTGTTCTAATATTCCCATGCCCTTGTGCTGGGGGCCCCAGAGCTTGTGGTGGTTACCTTGCTAGGCAGCTGAACTCCACCGCAACCGCTCTCTCACTCCCACACCTCAGAAGAGGAAGGGAAGAAGAAAGTTAAAAACAACAACTCACGGGTTAAGATAAGGATAATTTAATTAAAGGGAAAATAATTAAGATAAAATTATTTTTAAGGGAAAATTAATTGAACTAAAGGGAAAAAGAGGAGGGGACAAAAGAAAAAAAGGCCATGTGGAAACAGAGAGAGAGGAAAGAAATTGCTCACAAATTAATCACTTCCCATCTATGATTGATTCTTGATCATGTCCCTGAAGCAGGGCCTCCATACACATAGCTGTTGTTCTGAGGACATATGTTTTCATAACAGGAGCCTGCTCCTCCCCACTTCTTCCCCTTTCCCACCTTTTATTGCTGAATGTGACATCATATGGTATGGAATATCCCTTTGGTGGGTTTAGGTGCCCTGGTGATGTCCCCTACCCCCAGCCTGCTGGCTTTTGGGGGGATTGGAGGGAGTCCTGGTGCTGTGCCAGTATTGAACAGCAATAGACACAACACTGGTGTGATACCAGTGCTGTTGTAGCTACAGGTGCAGAGCACAGCCCTGTATGGGCTGCTGCAGGGAAAGTTAACTCCATCCCAGCCAGACCCAGCACAGAGCTGAATGCAGAGCTCCAGGTGAGGTCTCACGAGAGCAGAGCACAGGGGGAGAATCACCTCCCTTGACCTGCTGGCCATGCTGCTTTTGATGCAGCCCAAGTTACAGTTTGCTTTCTGGGCTACAGGTACACATTGCCAGCTCATGTTGAGCTTCTCATCCACCAATGCCCCCAGGTCCTTCTCCTCAGGGCTATTTCAGTCCTTTTTCTGCCCAGCCTGTGTTTGTGTTTGGGATTGCCCTGGCCCAGGGTTCAAGAACAGAGTATTTATTGACCATGTAGTGATTTTTTTTCCATTTTTTTTTTTTCCTCTACCCTCCACATTTATTCCAGTTTAGAAGTTTGCATGTGTATTTGCTAGCAAACTTTAAACTGGACCTGCCAGCGAGTAGCAGGCCCTTGGGTCTAAGCTGGGGTATCAGGCAGGCGGTGGGGTCTGTGCGCTGGTACTCCCAGGGGGACCCCTGAAAGTGGTGTGCATTGAGGGTGAGTGTGAATGCTACATGTGTGCAGCAAGCACCATACTGGACCAGCCAGTGAGCTGGGGACCCGTGGGGTAGGTCAGGGGCTGGGGACTGCAGGAGTTGTGGGTGGACAGATGGGCTGTGCTGATGCCTGGGGACCTGTAAATGTATACATGTTTTCAAACCCTGAGTGTGTTTGTGTGCCTGCACTGACGACTGTCTTTCCCTGCCAGCCAAAGAGAAGGGGACTTGGCTGGCTGTGTGTCTTGTTTTACCTGAGTCCTGCGTGTAGGTGCTGTTGAAGGCAGCTCTTGTGTGACCAGCTGTGTTACTGTCCTGTGTGTCTCTGGGGCATGTGCTCGGCGTTGCTGCTAAGTGAACCCCACAAAGGGGAAAGTGGCAGCTGCATCCCTTACTTTGGTCAGAGACTCCAATTTTTCAACAGTTGGGATGAAAAAAAAAAAAGGTGTTTACAGAACATTGGAAGGACAAGAAGGGATGCAAAAGGCTCAAACTGCAGGCCTAGTGATGGGATTCGTAACTGGGGGGTGGGTGGGGGGAGAGGGAATAAAAAGAGCCACTCACTGCAGTAGGTTGCAACACCTCCTGTAAGGAACAGAGCATTTGCAGCTATCAAATTGATAAATTATATTGGCAGGAGGAAACCTGAGAGAACCAGTCTAAGGCTGAGCTCTTTAGGATTTGTGAGGAATCAGGTAGAAAAGGGAAATGCGCCACTGCAAAGGAGTAGCCTCACCTTACAGAGATTTAACTGTGACGGAGCTGAGCAGTAGGGCTGAGTGGTGCAGAAGACATTGCTGAGTGCTGGGGAACAAACATCACAACTCTGCAACTAAGGTGCTCACTGGGACTGTACATCCCTCTTTACACAAACACACATCATCCCTGTTGCAAATGAAAGGTGACTGGACAGGACAGCCCAGGGTCAGTGTGATTGCCAGTGGCACAAGAGGTGCTCGTCCCCAAGGATGATAAAATAAACTCCTAACCTAGGAGATACATTATTTTTTTCCTCCCCTAAGATTCCCCTTCTAGAGATCCTTAAAGACTGCCCATGAGAATGACAACCTTTTGAGCAGAGGGATGGGCCAGGTGACAGTTTCAGTGCTGTCTTACAGAGCTCTCACCCATGCCCCAATATCAGCCCTAAAAGCATCCACAGCAGCAACACTTAGGGTGTGTGTTTGGGGGGTCAGCGCAGGGGAAGGGGCTGAGATAACATTCCGACCCCTCTGCCAGAGAGCCAGAGATATCAGGCTCATTCACCAAAGCAGCACGAGCACTGCTTAAAATGTTCATTCTGAACACCCTCTGAATTAGCTACTCAGCCCACGCTGGCTGAGATTAGTTGCAGTACAACTCCCTGGGAGGCAGGAAGCCCCTGCAGGGAGCTTGGGAATTGCTTGTCTATCTTTTTTTTTTTTCCGTGAATGCTGCTCTCACTTGTACAGCCCTTCTCCTTCCTCTGTCTGCCGGCCTGCATACGAATGCATGCAAGTCCCTGCACACTCCTGACATCTCCACTTGCTGAGTCTGCCAAACATTTTGTAATGTTCAATCTGCTCATTGACCTGAGGACAAAGGAAAATGTACAGCACTAGCCTGCACCCCACAGTGGTCTTGGAAGTAAGTGTAAATCCCCCATAACCATGGGCAAAGAGACCTCTCCACCAACATGTGCCCTGTGACTCTGACCTCTAAATCCAGTTTGTGATTCACAGGCCAGTTATTCTTGTTTGTGGGGTCTTTTCTTGGAGAGACTAGCCAGCCTGAGGAGGAGCCAGCAGGAAGGGGGGGGCGTTGATAGCCACCTTGGAGGGAGTATTTGGGGGCATCACCAGTTTGGGGTGATTTGGAGGGAATATTCAGCTGGAGGTGATTTGGGGGGAAATAGCCAGCTTGCATGGTACAATTAGGAGTGATAGCTTGCTGGGGGAAATAGTTGATGGGGGGACAGCCAACTTCAGGGATTTGAATTTGGGTGGGAATATACAGTTTGGGAGGGCACCCACCCAACTGGGGGATGGGATTTGGGGGAAATGGCAAGGAAGGGGAAACTGGGGGGGGAAGGGTTAGACTGGGGTGTGTAGAAAGGGTTACCTGCTGTGCCCTGCCCTAATGAGTTACCTGTTCTTCTACAAGCTTGATACTGATTGCTTTGTGTCTGCCTAGAGCTGGAAACTAGGGCCTGAGCACTCTCCTGGAATGCAGTAGGAGCAGCAATCACCAAAAGTCCTGATTTGAGGAAACTTCAACCTAGGAGATGAGAAAGGCCTCAGGAGACAAAAAGGACTGGAGCCAATCTAACGCCTGCACCTCGCCTGCCAGAAGCCCTGCTGTGCATGGCAATGAAGGTCAGGATGGTTGTAATGATGTGTTCGGATGTGTTTTGTTGTAAATTATCTATTAGCTGCTGCAAAATGTAATGGGGGGGCTTTCATTTCTCTAGTGGAGGATGGGGGTCTCATGATCTTGACAAAGCTTTAGTAAAACTATGTAAATCTGTCCATGGGTCCTGTTTCTTTCATGGTCGTGGAACATCCCAAGTCATTTTTGTGACAGAATTTGGCTCCCCAGGTGGGACCGCACTGACCGTTTGCCTCCAGAGCCTCCGGGGATGGTCTGGGCTGTGAACTGGGTAAAAATCACCTGTTTTATGTCTCTAACAGATGTGGTGGTGGTAAGATAAAACTGTAAATTCACACAAATCTTGCGGAGTGGTTGTGTGTTAAAATTGTAATTCCCCATAAATCCTGAAACTTAGAAATTGGACAAGATATAGTGAGTGATTGATGCTCCACTAGCAGAAGTTTTGGAAAATTGGAATAAAATTGGTGGTATCTATAGGTTATCTAAGAAAAAGGTAGTGGAATTTTGTCAGACACCTTGGCCTGCTATGACTGTGTTATGGACTGCAGACTAAGGGTGGCCAGGAGTTGGCGGTTTTAACATAGATTGCCTAAAGTTGTTGTGATTATTACTGCAGGACCGATCCCCTGCCCTGGTATGTTAGGGCAATTTGGAGAATTGAGTTGCCCAAACAAAGTGGTCAATTTAAATAAAATGAGTCATAGGGTGATAGAAAAAAGGCGTCAACTTAGAGTGTTTTGTCTATGCAAGTTCAAGCAACTGCTGCTAGTGCTGAAGGTGTTTCTGCTGTGCTGCTGTTGCCTCTGGATTCCTCCTCTCTTGCTCTCTTGTTTTGCACCCCTGGCTGTTCATCCTGCCCTGCCAGCTCTGCTAAAGGAGGTTGTTCTCCCTTTGCCTGCCATCCTCCTTTCACCCTCCCTGGAGGCTGCATTGGCATTGTCTTTGGTGCAGGTGCCTTTTAGTGCTGCGCTGGGTTAGTAACTGCAACAGAGGCAGCAGGAGAAGGAATGGTAAATTGGACAAAAGTAAGAGGTGGTCAGCAAGGATCAGAGTACACCCCTCTGCTTCCAAATGAGGTTGGAGGAACAGCTGTGAATATTTGGGGAAATAGATCCTGAAACAGGCCCTTGGTTGTCTCATTGTTGGTAGATCAAGCAGCCCCAGATACCAAGAAATATTTTACTAAATATACCTGTACTGGGTCTGGCTGGAATGTTAACTTCCCCGGCAGCAGCCCATACAGTGCTGTACTCTGCACTTGTAGCTGGAACAGCAGTGTTACCACACCAGTGTTGTGTCTACTGCTGAGCAGCAGTGGCACAGCATCAGGCCTCTCTCTAACCCTCCTGGGGGGTGGGCAAAAAGTGAGAAGAGAAACATCATCAGGGCAGCTGACCTAAACCAACCAAAGGGATATTCCATGCCATGTGATGTCACACTCAGCAATAAAAGGTGGAAACAGGAAGAAGAGGGGGTGGGTGGGCTCTCGTTGTGAAAACGTTGGTCCTCCTCCCGAACACCGGCTACGTGCATTGAGGCCCTGCTTCAAGGACGTGGTCAATCATCGTTCATTTGTGGGAAGTAGAGAGTAATTTCTTTCCTCTGTACTGCCACATAGTTTTCATTTATTTTGTTTGTTTTCCTCCCTTCTTTTTATTTTCCCTTTTCCCCTCCCTTTTCCCCTTTCCCTTTTTATTTCCCTTTAGTTAAATTGTTTAGATCATAATAATCTTTATTTAATTATTTAAATTGTTTAGATCATACTAATCTTTATTTAATTATTATTATTATTTCCCTTTAATTAAATTATCCTTATCTCAACCCGTGAGTCGTTCTTTGCTTTACTTCTCCCCCTCCTCATCTAAGAAGAGGGGGAGTGAGAGAGCGGTTGTGGGGTTTAGCTGCCCAGCACGGTAAAACCACCACAATACCCCGGGATGGCAAGGTAGAACAATAGAAGTAATGAACATAACCACATTTGTGTATAATGGGAGAGATGAGGATACAAAAAAGCTAGACAAAAGAGGAAGTAGCAGGAGCAAATGGCAAGCCTTCTGGCAGCAGCCTTAATTGGGAGGGATTTTAAGAGGAGGCAAAGAAATAGTAGAAACCAGAGAAGCAGATATCAGAGCAAAGGTTGAGCAACATTAGAGGATTGCTGCAGTTATTCCAAGCAATCAGAGCACTGGAGAATGCCCAGGAATCTCAAGGAAGGGGACTTAGAATGCAGATTAGGGAAGCCTGATAGAGCAGAGGACAAGGGGAAGAAGACAAGCAAAGATATTTTCAGATCACAAACCCCAGCACTGGGAAATGAAACAGGAATATACCTCCCAGGTGGGTCCCAGGAAACAATAATAGATACAAAAATTGGAAATAAGGTTATTCATATTTACTTGATACCAGGACAATTTATTCCACAGTAACCAATGTCCCAGTGGGCTCAGACATAACAGGAAAAGTAAATGTCATAGGTGCAGAAGGAAAGCAGGGAACTGTTTCAAAGATAGAAGATGTGATGGGCCTGCTATTAGTAGACCAATTCTTTTTGGTATTAGAATCAGCACCTACAAATTTATTAGGGTGGTACTTATTCTGTAAATTGTGAGCAGAATTGGTATGTGATCACTCAAGGTGTAACTATAAAACTTCCAATAGAAGATGTTCCAACAATAATGTTTATGTGCTGGCAGAAAATAAACAAAATCCCTGAGGAGCTGAAAGGCATACCAACATCTTCGTGGGCATGGAGTTCAATGGGTATGGGGCTACTAGAATCAGCAGCCCCAGTTACATTGAAAACTAAAGGAGGAAACTTCCCCCCTTAAAGCAATACACATTCCTACAAGAGGCTAAAGATGGAATAAGGCTGACGTGTGAAGAGTTGTTGAAGAAGGGAATTTTAACCCCTTGTAAATTTCCTTGTAAAACAGCATTATTGCCAGTAAAGAAGCCCAAACGTGCCCCAGAAGGAAAGCTGGTTTTTAGATATGTACAATGATTTTGCAGGCCATGGATAAGAGCCTGTGGGAAAATAGCTGAACCATTTGTGGCCTGCACAAAAGCAGATGACTGAAATGAACTTCAGATTTGGAGAAAGCTTTCATAATCCTGTAGAAAGTTTTGATGTCAGCACCCACACTCAAGATGCCAAATTACATTAAGCCGTTCCATTTACTTGTGCACGAAAGGAAAGGAATGGCCTCTGGGTCTTGGCTCACACTTTGCGAGGGCGGATGTACCCAGTGGCTTACTGTCAGCCCAGTTGGACCCAGTTTTTAAAGGCATGGCAGGAAGCATTAGAACAATAGCCTCAGCAGCACTGATAGTAGAAAAACGTCAGAAGATTGTGTTAGGACTCTAAACACCCTACGTGGCATTGAATTGATGTTAACTAAATGTGCTTCTTTATCTATATGAGTTTTCAGAGACTCCACAAGTACGAACTGCTGTTGATGACAGTAGATAACATCCTCTTGAGAAGATGCAAATCCTTGAACCTGGCAACCTTGTTACCATTGGTGGATGAAGGGGAACCACATCATGGCTGCATAGAGGTAACCTAGAATCAAGGTCATCAATAGATGACCTTTTCTTGACCTGTAAGACCAAGGTGAGCTCTTTCTTGATCTTGACAGACCTTTCAGATCCTTAGAGACTTTACCCTGCCAGCTCCAGACTGGACTCTATCTGTAGATGGATTATCTTACTACCTGGAAAGAAGGTAAGGAACGGGGTATGGCACTGTGACCCAGAACAGATTACTAACAGCAGAGTGTATTTCTCCTAAACACAATGCTCAAGCAGCTAAGTTAATAACCCTGACATAAATCTGCAGGGAAGCAGAATGGTAAAAAGTGACCATCCATATGTAATAGAAATATGCTTTTGATATCTTCCATGCTGCAGGACAGCTGTGGAAACAGAGGCTTCATGACCTCTAGTGGCAGACAGACAGTAAATGCTCAATAGATTGAGAATTTGTTAGCAGCTATTAACCTTCCACTTTGAAGAGATCAGTGTGATGCATCAGACAACCCACAATAAAGAAAAGACTGATTTATAAAAAGTAGGCACCAATGCAAACACTAGAGCCAAAGCAATAGCAAGACAGCCTTTGGGAAAAAATCACGTATCAGGAGACTCTTCCTAATTTGCTAATTTTATATGAACAAATAGCAAAAGAAGAAATAGAGGAATGGAAAAGACTGAGTGCACAGATAGATAAAAGAAGAAGTAAATCAGGTTTACCAATTTTGCCCAAAAGGTACTTGATTACAATGGCAAAAATCCATCACCAACTAAATCATTTTGGACATACAGCATTGGCAAAGACAATTCTGAAAGGACTGGTGTGCTTCAGGAATTTACGTTGCAGCAAAACAGGTGACTAAAATTTGCCCAGTTTCTCAGGTCTACAGTTTGAAGGTAGACAAGGAGGAAAAGACTCTTGGAGACAAACCATGGGCTACTTTCCCGTTCCAAAACCTGCAAGTAGATTATACAATGTTGAACACACATTATGTGCATGTCAAAGGGATACAAATATATGTTAGTAATTATTGACTAGTCAGGTGTTGCAAATAGATTTTTACACAACTTTGATTTAGCAACAATCTAAGATTTCTTAATACTTTTATGGTAAGTCACAATATTTGATTGTATTATTCTTAATAGCACTTAATATGCATTTAATCATCATCCAATTTAACACAATAATTCAAAGGAATTTGCTACAATTGAAACAGTGACTTGGCTAACAGTTTGAGAATGGCAAGGAGAGTTACGAGACTTACTGCAGGGTATTGGGAGGGGGAGGTCTAAAGTCAGTTTTGTGCTTACAATCTTCCTCCCTTTTTGGTAAATTACTCACTGTTCTCCCTCATTGGCCTTTGTCTGCAGGTGAGCCTTGACACTCAAGGCGTCAGCCCTGAGAGACACCCCACCTCAGAAGTGTCCCAGCCTTCTGTGATCCCTGGAGAGCTCCATAATTTCTCCACAGGGGATTTAAATGGGCACCTGCTTTAAGACAGTATCCCCTTTGTTCATGGTCATGGCTTTGAGCATGCACTTGGTGCTGTGATATTGATGTGCTGTCTGGTTCAAGGAATGGTCACATCAAAGCCTGCTGTGGCTCATAAACCCAAGGAAGACTTACATCAGGTGCAGGAGAAGAGCATACCTACCACAATGGGATGCCCCAAAGCAATCACCTTTATGGAATGCAGAGGCAGGCAGTATAATAAGGTACTTATTAAAAGACATGGTGACCAGGCTTGGAATTCCAGAAAAGGTTGATTCAAACCAAGGGAGCCATTTCACAGTTCAAGTTTTAAAAAGGTGATATGAAACATTAGGCATCACCTAATACCAGTATACCCCATATCAACCACCATCATCAAGGACAGTGGAATGAATGAATCAGAGCTTGAAAAATACTGTATTTAATACTTGTGCAGAAACCAATCTGAAGAAGATGGATGCCTAAACAATCACTTTAATGCATACAAAGCAGAGGCCAAAAGAGATAAGATTAATGCCAGCTGGGGTATTATTTGGGAGATATTTTCAGATTCCAAATACTTATGTAGCTGCAAAGACTATCTTATGGGGAGGGGATGAAAGGTTGACTCAGTATGTGTTGGAGATCCACAAATACATAAAATCTTCGCAATACCAAGCTCAACTACAGCAACCACTGTCTTTAGAAGGGAAAATGCAGCCCTATGAACAAGAAGATTACATAAAAAGAAAAATCAGTTAAGCCCAAGGTGGGAACAGCTTTCTTTCAGGGGGTATTGTGACTTCTTTTTCATCGGTACTTGTAAGAGGGAAAAGCACTGGGATGCACTGTTCTCATATGAAATTTGGCAAGGCTGAAGAAGTTAAAGTTCCCTTGAAAATTATATTGAAAAAAAAAAAACAAAACACCAAAAAACACAAACACAACAAGCAGAGAGAAATAGAGTCACAAAATCATAGAATATCCTGAGTTGAAAGGGACCCACCGAGGATCATCCAGTCCAATGCCTGGCACCACACAGGTCCACCCAAAAATTCAGTGCACAGTCCAAACGCTTCTTAAACTCCAACAGGCTTGGTGCAGTGACCATGTCCCTGGGGAACCTGTTCCAGTGCGCGACAACCCTCTCAGTTAAGAACCTTTTCCTGATACCCAGCCTGAATCTCTTCTGTTGCAGCTTGACACCATTCCTGCAGGTCCTATCACTGGTCACTAAAGCGAATAGATCAGTGCTGCTTTCCAGCATCTCATCTCCCAGTCTGTACATATAGCCCCCATCCCAGTTGCCCTAACCCTTTGCCCCATCCCAGTTGCGGATCCAGCAGTTGCTCTTGTTAAACTTCATGCAGCTGGTGGTTGCCCAACTCTCCAGTCTGTCCAAATCTCTCTGCAAGGCCTTTCACAGAATCACAGAATTTTCTAGGTAGGAAGAGACCTCAAGATCATCGAGTCCAACCTCTAACCTAACACTAACAGTCCCCACTAAACCATATCCCTAAGCTCTACATCTAAATGTCTTTTAAAGACTTCCAGCGATGGTGACTCCACCACTTCCCTAGGCAGCCTGTTCCAATGTCTAACAACCCTTTCAGTAAAGAAGTTCTTCCTAAGATCCAACCTAAAACTCCCCTGGCGCAACTTAAGCCCATTCCCCCTCGTTCTGTCACCAGGCACGCGGGAGAACAGACCAACCCCCACCTCGCTACAGCCTCCTTTAAGGTACCTGTAGAGAGCAATAAGGTCGCCCCTGAGCCTCCTCTTCTCCAGGCTGAACAAGCCCAGCTCCCTCAGCCGCTCCTCGTAGGACTTGTTCTCCAGGCCCCTCACCAGCTTCGTCGCCCTTCTCTGGACTCTCTCAAGCACCTCCATGTCCTTCTTGTAGCGAGGGGCCCAAAACTGAACACAGTACTCAAGGTGCGGCCTCACCAGAGCCGAGTACAGGGGGACAATCACTTCCCTAGCCCTGCTGGCCACACTGTTTCTTATGCAAGCCAGGATGCCGTTGGCCTTCTTGGCCACCTGAGCACACTGCTGGCTCATATTCAGCTGACTATCAACCATCACTCCCAGGTCCTTCTCTGCCTGGCAGCTCTCCAACCACTCATCACCCAGCCTGTAGCTCTGCTTGGGGTTATTGCGCCCCAGGTGCAGGACCCGGCACTTGGCCTTATTGAACTTCATGCAGTTGACCTCAGCCCATCGCTCCAGCCTATCCAGATCCTCCTGCAGAGCCTTCCTACCCTCAAGCAGATCGACGCACACACCTAACTTGGTGTCATCTGCGAACTTACTGAGGGTGCACTCAATGCCCTCATCCAGATCATCGATGAAGATATTAAAGAGTCAAAAACACTTCCCAGTTTAGTGTCATCAGAAAATTTACTCAAAACACCTTCTAGTCCTGTATCCAAATTGTTTATAAAAGCACTGAAAAGAACTGGCCATAAAATGTAGCCCTGGGGGATCCCACTGGTGATCGACCGCCAGCCTGATGTCGACCCATTTACCACAACCCCTTGAGCCCTACCAGTCAGCCAATTGCTCACCCATCATATGATGTTTTTTCTTTTAGCTGTATGCTGGACATTTTGTCCAGTAGGATCCTATGAAAAACTGTGTTGAAAGCTTTACAGAAATCCAGAAAGAGTACATCAACTGGATTCACTTGATTGGCTAGATGGGTGATCTTATCACAAAAAGAAATCAAATTTGTTAAACCAGACCAACCCCTCATGAACCCATGATGACTGGGATCAATGACTGCATTGTCCCCCAGGTGCGCTTCAGTAACTCCCGGGATAATCTTCTCCATAATTTTACCAGGCACTGACATGAGACTGACAGGCCTGGAGTTACCAAATAGGTGGTTCAAGATAAGTAAAATAGATCTGTCATTAATTGTAATATTGTTGTGTGTGGCTAACAGACAGAAATGTCAGCCCTGCTTACAGCTCTATGCCATTGATTTAATTATGGCAATACAGGCATAATGCACTTGGATTGCTAAATTCCTGATCATAAACCAAAGTCTTGCTCTCCGAAGGACTGGAATTTAAGCCTGCACAGTGTGCCTGGGCTTCACAGTGCCATTCACTGCAGCAGGTATGGGATCTGGAACAGAGGACTGGAAGAGAAAATAGTAAGGTTGTAGTGCTTAAAACTGAGCAAATTTCCAGTATGTATCTGGAACAAAGCAAATGTCCATAGTTGCCCAGACCAGAAGAAAAACATCACTCTGCATGTTTGTTCTCCAGCTTCTGGGGTTGGGATGGCAGCAGCCAGCCTTGTGTGTAGTTCTGAGTTCTGGTATGGGCCTGCAGAAACTGTGCATACATCGAACCTTCCTGGGTTGGGGGAGCGATGGGTTGTCCCAGGGTAGGACAGAAACCCAGGCCCTGCTGTGCTGGTGTGCCATGGACCCCCCCCGCCCCTCACAATGCTCACCCTCTCCCTATTCTTTTGCATCCCCCGCTCCCCTTTTTGGCTTCCCTCCCTCCCTTTTCCTCAGGCACCCCCTGAGGAGGCTGAGGGAGTGGCAGTGAGGGCACTGGATTCAGGGGTGCTAGAGATCTCGGGGTTACCCAGGTTGTGGGAGATGATTGTGGGGGCAGCCCTAAGGCAACAGGGGCCAGTGGGGGTGATTGTTGTCCCAGGGGGGTCTCCTGACAGGAGCTGTCAGTTGTGGGGACACCCAGGAGCCATCCCAATGCCTGAGCCCCCTGGATCCTTAGGGGCAGCTGAGGCAGCCGTGTGGGGCTGGTAGACCTGGGCTCTGCTGGAACAGCACTCAGAGTGCAGGCAGAACATAGGAAGTGACAAACATGGATGCAAACAGTCTTCTTGTGCTCTAAGGACAATTCCTGGCTCGGAAGCACCATTTCAACTTTTTTTTTTTTTTTTCTTTTTTTGTTTCTTTTCACACCTGCTGGCTCTGGGGTCAGCTTTTTCCCCACGTGGTACAGTGCACAGGAAGGGTTATCACACTACTTCATCAGTCCCCCTCAGCAGCGCTGACTGCTGGCTCCTCCTGAGACTGTAGTGCAAGCTTCCCTAAGTCCTTAGATCCCCTCCTGGGGCTCCCCATCTCTCACCCTCCCTGAGTCCTCAAAGTCCTGTGTTCACTTGGAACCACCATCATCCTCAAATTGGCCCTCACAATCCTTGAGCTCTTGGATGAGGTGGGGATTGGTTTCATCCAGCACATCAAGGAACAGGTCCTTGCAGTTGGTGTTCCAGCTGGGCATGAAGTCATAGAGGCAGCGCATCTGCTCTGTCCTGGTGTCCTTTGCTCGGATGCTCTCGTACTGCTCATAAGTCAGTACAGAATGTTGGAGGAGCCGGTCCAGAATGCTGTTGAGTGATGTCACACGCTGGATCAGCTGCTCTCGGTGTTTCTCCACAAAATGCTGTCCTGGTGCACGGGCTGGAGATGTACAGAAGGGTGAATGGTTGGGTGCTGCTGCCAGCTTGGCAGGAGACAACCCACCAGTGTTAATACTGAAGGTCCCGTTACTGCTGTCCCTTGACCCTTAGGGCATAGGTGGCATGGAAAATTAATCCATCTTGTATCTCCCACCTCCACTAAGATTTTGTGCAGGAGAGAGATATATCCATAACCTCAAAGCAGATCTCATCCTGGTCCTCCTCACCCTAGACAAAATCTATTTCTAGAGATGTGCTTTATAGGCCACAACTCTGAAGTGGTTTAGGGCTTTGATATAATCCTCTGGGGCTGTCGGGGACACCTTGTGTTGGCAGATAGGATAGAGTTGTGTCCAGGGACACTTCCCTCTTGGAGCTAAAGTGGGACCTCCTGGTAGTCTCCTAGGGGACCATAACGATGAACAGAGAGACATGATGGAACCCCAGTTCTGCACTGCCAGGAGCTGAGATGCACCATCTCGGAAGACATCTGCATGTAGAACCCTGAGCTGTGGTTCTATGGTGTTGTAGTGAATCCTGAAGCACTGATGAAGGGGACACAGGAGTCCACAGATTCTTCTGCATAATGACCTCATGGCCCTTCCCCTTCTGGCAGTCTGGGAGAATGAAAGCAGTCATGAACTCACCTTTATGTCTGACCTGGAGAGCAGAGGATGGCTTATGCTCCAAGAGTGCGTGACCTGCATGGGTGAGCAGCAGAAAGAAAGATCTCAGGTTAGGTGGAAAGCCATAGCTGGCATTATGTGGAAATAGCTCGTGTCCTCATACTGTCCCATTGTCCCTGGCCTGGATATCATACTAGAATCATAGAATCATAGAACATCCCGAGATGGAAGGGACCCATAAGGATCATCGAGTCCAACTCCTGGCACCACACAGGTCTACCCCCATTCTCCCCTGAGATGAGTATGTCTGCTGAAGGGAAATCTGCCACCACGACTGAGGAAATGCTCCTTCCACATTTGATGCCTTCTCCCTGGACCTCCCTGCCAAACACACACAACCCAAAAGATTAACAAACCTGAGCATGTTGGAGTGGAAGAGGTGGCCAGCTGCTTGATGTCACCTGGAGGAGAGACAGAAGGAGAATGGAGAGTAAGAATTGAAGACAGGAGGATGGGACACGCACTGTTTGATGTCTGAACATCTGCACCTGAGCATGTCTACACCATGCTCCCTTCCCAGGCCAGGGGACTGAACATTTGGACATCCTCCAAGCCTGTCAGAACCTGTGACATAGACCTGCATCCTGCTCTCCCTACCTGCTCTAAGGAGGGTGTCCCAGAGTGGCCTGCAGTCCCTTTTGCCCTCCTGGACCACCTTTGTCAAGGTGAGCTGCATTCCTTCCTCCATGTCATTGGTGTAGATCTCAGTGAAGAGCTGGCGTCTGTCCAATGACAGGTAGATGAATCTCAGCTCCTAGCAGAGGCAGGGTAGTGTGTCAGGATGATCCATGAGAACACTATTGTTCACCCTGGTCGTGAGGTACGAGGCTCACTTACTTTGGGGTTTATCTCTGCCCTTGAAGGACTGGATACGCGATACCACCTGTTAAATCTCAGTGGTCGGATGGTGTTGGGAGGTTTGTTCACCAAGACCGAATGTCCATTTCTCTTCTCATCCTCATCCACTGCCTGCAAAATTGTAGCGCAGAGACTTGAGAACTGGTGATGGGAGTGCCAAGAGGGCAGGGAGACAAAGTGCTAGTCTGATTGCTCTGGTAGAACTCAGATGAGGAGGAAAAGCTACAAGCAGTTTGAAAGAGCAGGATCCCTCTGATGCCTTGTGGGACCCTCTTCAACAGAGGCCTTTCCTCCAGGTGATTTCACCGAATGAACCCAGTCTTTTCCTGATGCTCTTGCTGCACCAGAGTCACAGAGAAGGTGTTGTTTAGTGTCCCCTGAGATAAACTGTCTCTCCAGGCCACCCTCTGATGTTGCTGCTGCCCCTCACCTCTCCTTAGATGACAGGCACACTGCCTGGACTCTCTGGGGATTTGTGCCCCAGTGCAAGCAGCTAAAGGTTGGGTCTTGCTTCTGACCACATGGCCAAGGCTGTTTTGTGGTCAAGGGAGAGACGTCCTCCCAGAAGCTGTCTGGTAATGTGTGCCATGGCCAGGGGGAGGAATTGCAGTCTGGAGGCACCTGTTTCTCTTGACTGCATAGAGGATGTACACAGGTGACCTGGGTGTGCACCCTGGGAACCACCAAACTTGAATGAACAGAATTAGAGGCACACTCACCTTTTCCAGGCCACGATGGTTGGGGATTAGGTAGAGGTGAAAGGTGATGTCTGCAGCACTTAAGACCTGATAGAGGAGTACAAGGGAATGGACGGGGATGAATGGCAATATGTCAGAAAGCACTATGACACCCATGGGGGAAAAGCTGGGGTCCTGCAGCACAGCATGGAATGGCTTCACCCTTGTAGGCTTCTCCAGGAGTAGGTTCCCATCAACAATATGGGCAATTTGCATCCAGAAAGTGTTCTGCTTCCCCTCTGTCAATGGACAAAATATGTTACAGATTGGCTTGCCCCACCAGGGCAGCCAGCCAGCAAGTGGGTGTGTGCTCCTGTAGGGCCCCTCGCTGTCTCACCCACCAAGCCATCATCTTTGCCACAGTACCTCCAAGACACAGGAAGTGTGGGATATGAATGGCCTTTACAGTGCCTGGTGGGGCATGGATGTCAAACACAGGGCCAACCTCCATCCATACAGGGGGGATCCCTGAAGCCAGGTGACACTCCCAGAAGGAGTACTTGTACTCAATGCTGGTGGCCGTCCTCACCAGGAACTCAAGGTCCGTCTCGACACAGCGGAACAGACCAGCCCGAGGAAAATGAGCTCTGCAGAGTGGTGGAATGAGAGGAGAAAGGAACTGTCAAGTTAAGCACCAGGCTGTGGGATCACCCTGCCCTTTTCCTTGGAGTGTCCTGCTTTGAGGCTTTCCTCAGCATAACTGCCCAATGTGTGAAGACATGAGAGGGATCTGCACTGTAAAAGCACATTTGTCTGTTGCATGGATATCTTCCTCTGTTGGAGGCTTTTCTGGCCTAGAGATCTTTAATTGGTATGAATTAATCCCTTCCACCTCCAGTAATAACTGGCCCATGCTTGTAACTGTTTGCCCAGGGCAGAATGGAACACACCCAGCCACCAGGTACTTACCTGTATATCTCCTTCTTCCCTCGTTTGTCCCCAATAATCTCTGGCTTCACTTCTTCTGCCCAGTCCTGAACAAGAATCACAGAATCACAGGGTGTTCAAGGTTGGAAAGAACCTCAGGAGGTCATCTAATACTGTTTCCCACAGCATTCTCTTGGAGAAACTGGCTGCCCATAGCTTAAATGGGTGTACACTTCTCTGGGTAAAAAAAATGGCTGGGTGGTTGGGCCCAAAGGGTTGTTGTGAGTGGAGTTAAACCTGGTGGACAGAGGGCCACAAGTGGTGTTCCCCAGGGCTCACTACCAGGGCCTCTTTTGTTTAAGACTTTTATCAATTATCTTGATGAGGGAATGGAGTGCACCCTCAGTGAGTTTGCCAATGACACCAAGTTGGGTGGGAGTGTTGAAACTGCTTGAGGGTAGGAAAGGTTTGCAGAGGGATCTGAATAAGTTAGATCAATTGACTGAGTCCAATCACATGACATTCAACAATGGTAAGTGCAGTGTCCTGCACTTGGGCCATAGCAACCCCATACAGTGGTATAGGCTTGGGGAAGAGTGTCTGGAAAGCTGCTCAGAAGAAAAGCTGAAGGAAGAAGCAAGAAGGGTGGTTAGGCATTGGAACAGGCTGCCCAGGGAGGTGGTGGAGTTGCTGTCCCTGGAGCTATTTAAGAGGTGTGTGGATGTGGCACTTAGGGACATCTTTTAGTGGTGGACTTGGTGGTGTTAGGTGGATGGTTGGACTTGATAATCTTAAAGGTCTTTTACAACCTAAACGATTCTACAGTCTGGTCCAAAACCCCTGTTCAAGCAGGCCCACCTAGAGCAGGTTGCCCAGGACCATGTCCAGAGAGTTTTTGAAGATTTCCAGGGAAGAAGACTCCACAACCTCTTTTGGCAACCTGTGTTAGTGCTCTCAGTTTTTCCTCATAGAAGTGCTCCAGGCCTTTTGTCATCTCCATGTCCCTATGTGGGACTCTCTCCCATAGCTCCATGGTGCTCTTTATTGTACTGGGGAAGCTCTGTGCAATAATACAGCCAGTTGTGTGTCATCTACAAACTTGGTGATGGTATGCTCTGTGACATTAACCAGATCATTAATGAAGACATTAAACAGGACAGCACCCAGCACAGATCCCTGATGTACACCACTAGTTACTGGACTCCAACTAGACCTTGTGCTACTGACCACTACCCTCTGGGCCCAGGTGTTCAGGCAGTTTTGAATCCACCTCACTGTTTGCCCACCCTGCCATCCATCAACAGCTTCTTTATGAGAATCTCAATGGGGGACAATATCAGAGCTGTGGATATTGTCTTACTGAAGTCCCTCATCCATTAGGCTGGTGGTCAAAGAGCATGTGATGGTCTTGGCCCTGTGGGCTTCCTCCTGGGCACTTCTCTGGCTCTGACTCAGGGCTTCAGGCTCAGAAAATGCATCAGGCTTTTGTCCCACATGAAATGAGTCAAAGAGCTCATTAGGATTGTATCCAAATGCACTGAAGTGACTGGAAATGAATCCCTCTTTTACTTCACTTTGCTGGTCAACACCAGAGATGGATGTGTACAAGGGTGGCCTGGGAAACCACTATGGCATGAGCAGGCAGAGATGTTGTGCAGACCCTAAGCCCAGCTGCTGGATGCCTTCATGCACTCACACACTGCCCTTGGAGAGGAGCTCCGAGAAGCTCTTGTAGCCGAGGTGAGGACAGGAGTAAGAAGAACCCAGTACTGCCTTACCTCTTCAGTGCGACATGACATGCAGATGGCACCTGAGCGCGTGTTGCTGTCTGAACTGGGACTGGTGCTCTTATCAATGTCTCCAAAGAGTGGTAACATGGACGCTGCTGCCCCATGGACGCTGCTGCCCTCGTCCGACCAGTCTGTCTTTTTAGAGGGCAAGTCCCCAGCTGTACCTGTCAAATAACAAGCAAGTGAGCATCCTTTCTCTCTAAAGCCTCAGGAGCTGTGATGACCTCTCCAACTCCTGAGGTCTTGTAGGAACTTCTTGAGCCTGAATGCTCCAGAGGAGCTGTCCCAGTCCAGAACCCACCTTTACATTTTCCCCTAAACCTCTTGAGATCCTTCCTCTGCCTGCCCTGCAGGTCTGTTCATGAAGCTGGAAGCCAAGAGATCCCAGCTGACATTTAAACCCCACATTTCTTGCTCAGCAGCAGGAGGCCTGAGGAATGGCCTCTTCCCATCCTCCCTGTACTTCCATTTAGATCCCTTGAAAAAGACAGCTTGGGGAATAGCAAACAGAAATGCAGCTGAGCTGTAGAAGACACTTGCTACTTCCTGGAATAGTGACATGCTGTATCATTGCTCAGGACATACTATGAAGGAGGAAACAAAAAGCCAAGAACTGTCTGGATCGTTAGACATTTTAAGTAGCATGACTACATAGAATTTGAATTGATCTAGCTGCTGCTCTGGGTAACTCTCCATTCTGCACACAGCTCTCAGGTATTTGGCTGCAGTGTGGAGTTAATTTTGTTTTATCAGTTGTGATAATACACTTGCCAGGAATGTTTCTGACTTTCTTATCCTGAATGGTACTGGGAAGAGAACTGGAGTGAAGTCAGTGGAACCCTCCCTGCTGTGAGGCATAGCCACATGGGAGCCCCCTTTGTGCTATTCCCTGATTATGTTTGCAAGATACTTTGCTGCCTTTGCATGTAAACTTTGAGTCTTGAGTGGCTACTCAAATTGGAGCTGAGATTGTGGCCCACCTTGCTCCAGCTGAGGTGGGTTTGTCTCTCTCTCCAGCAGTAAGAAGAAAGGTGGACTTGCATCCCTCCCCTTCACTGCCCAGGGCAGGTCTGGGCTTGGCTGAAGGGAGGTACTCACTGTGTTGCATTTCCTCATGAGGAACATCTAAGTTCAGCCATAATTTCTTTGGCTTTCATAGCCAAAATTTCATAGTTTTGTAGCCTGTCATCTCAGAAATGGAGAGATTTTTCCCTCCAAGGCTCAGTCTGTAGTGGAGCCAGGTGCGTGCTGTGGATGCACAGGTAAAAGGTGGAAACTCAACGCCAGCTCTGCTTCTGGAAGGGTATATCCTGAGGGATGGGGGATTTTGGGAGGGTGATACATTCAGAAAGTAAGAAGATGATGACACTGAGGAATTTAGAGCTCACTCAGCACTTACCTTGAGGGCTTGGGAAAGGCTGCCTGGAGCAGAGCAAAGGAGAGACAGCTTCTAAGTACAGAAATGGAGCTGAGCAACAGGAGGACGTACTTGCTCTGGTGTGGGAGAGCAGAACCTTCCAGCACCATCCACTGCATAGCTCAAGGACAGGGACTAAAAGGCAAGGACTGCCTGCATCC
Organism: Mergus octosetaceus; assembly: GCA_036873955.1. Lineage (NCBI taxonomy): Eukaryota > Metazoa > Chordata > Aves > Anseriformes > Anatidae > Mergus > Mergus octosetaceus. The sequence continues at coordinate 654,683 of CM072311.1, forward strand.
TCATCCATTTTGAACTTCATTATTGCACTAAATGGGACAGGGGGCGAGTCTGGGAGAGTGATGCATTCAGAAAAAAAGGGCATGATGATGATGAGCAGTTCTGAGCTCACTCAGCACTTACCGCCCTGAAGTACAGGGTAAGACTGTGCCCAGGGACCTGCAAGAGAGAGGAGTAAGTGGTGAGGTACAGAATGCAGGGTGACATGATTACCTTGAGGGCTTGGGAAAGGCTGCCTGGAGCAGAGCAAAGGAGAGACAGCTTCTAAGTACAGAAATGGAGCTGAGCAACAGGAGGACGTACTTGCTCTGGTGTGGGAGAGCAGAACCTTCCAGCACTGTCCAGTTCATAGCTCAAGGACAGGGACCAAAGATCAAGGACTGTCTGGGTCCTCAAACATCTTAAAATGCATTTGAGCCCTGAATGGGACAGGAGGTGGTTTTGGGAGGGTGATGCATTCAGAAAACGAGGGCATGAACATGCAGAGAAGTTCATAGCTCACCTTGAAGTTCTGCAGCGTGTTTCTGGGGACCTACAAGAGAGAAGAGTCAGTGGTGAGGTGCAGAAAGCAGAGTGACTTGATTGCCTCAAGGGGTTGTGAAGGGCTACTTGGAGCACAGCAAAGGTTAGACAGCTTCTAAATAAAGAAATGCAGCTGAGCAACAGGAGGGGGTACTTGCTCTGGTGTGGGAGAGCAGCACCTTCCAGCACTGTCCAGCACACAGCTCAAGGACAGGGACCACAGGCCAAAGACTGTCTGGATCCCCAGCCATCTTAAAATGCATTATTGCACCAAATGGGACAGGAGGGGACTTTGTGAGGATGACGTATTCAGTAAATAAAGGGAAGACAATGCTGAGTAGTTCAGAGCTCACCTTGAGAATAGAAAATGTCTTCCCAGGGATCTGCAAGAGAGAGGAGTCAGTGGTGAGTTACAGAAAACAGGGTGACTTGATTGCCTCAAGGCCTTGGGAAAGGCTGCTTGGAGCACAGCAAAGGTGAGACAGCTTCTAAATAAAGAAATGCAGCTGAGCAACAGGAAGAGGTATTGCTAAGGTATGGGAGAGCAGCACCCTCCTGTTGCTGGAAGCATGGCCGAAAGCACAACAGACACCAGTAGAGTCAGATCATGCTCCATTTTATTGCCTGAATAGCCTAACTTTTATAGTGAACTTAACAGGGGCGGATAGTGTCTCACACAAGATTATTGGTCAAAAGCACTCAGACAAACAACTACAAGAAAACAACCCCACCTGCAAGAAAACAACCCCCTTGTGATTAGCAGTCACATAGACCTTGTCCTTGAAGCCAGCTACTGGTAACAATATTTTTCTGAATTCCTCAATTGGGCGATGTGGGAACACTGTCATGGGAACTTCTCATAGTTGCCCTGGTAGCTTGGTTTGCTCAGCTACAGCAAGTCATGGGATTTTTGCTGTTTCAAAAAATCCCTCAACACCCTCCAGCACTCTCCAGAGCATAGCTCAAGGATGGGGACCGACGGCCAAGGACTGCCTGGATCCTCAGCCATCTTAAAATGCTTTAGAGTACCAAATGGGACAGGAGGGGACTTCGGAAGGGTGATGCATTCAAAAACCAAGGGAATGATGGTATAGAGCACACACAGCACTTACCCTCTAATATGATGTTACCTTGTGCCTGGACAGCTGCAGGACAGAGGAGACAGAGAAGTGGAAAAAATAAGGGTTAAAGCACTATATCTGCAGTCCTGGGATTCAGCTGGAAGCATGAGTTTTCCTAATGTGTTCTTAATAGCCTCCTCTACTTTTGTCGTTTGACAGTAACTGACGTGCTGCCACCTCCTATAGAAATGGCTCCTGACCATCCCAAGGACAAGGTGTTTATATGCAACTGTAGTTGGCTCATTATCCTGAAAGGCCCATCCCCTGTCTTGACTTTTTCACAATTGGGAATATAGTAAGGGTACATTTCTTACCTCTATATGCTAAAGTGAGAATTGGATTTGTTGCACATAGAACCTTATACAGGCAATATTTCTTTGTGACATCCCATGTTGGCACCAGTTCATAGAGCTTCTGCATTCTCTTCTGGTTGGTTCTTTCTGACATGATGCTGTCAGACTGCTCATAGGTCAGTACATGTTCATGGAGGAGAGCCATGATGACATTAGCCACATTAGAGGCTTGCTGGATCACAGTTTCTCTGTTGCGCTCAACAAAACTTGCCCCTTGTAGAGAAGTGGAGAATACATTTGGTGCAATTCATACCTCGCCAGGGTAATTCCAGCTATGAAAGAATCTGAATGGTAGATGTGTCAAGCTTCCTCCTTCTTCCCCCAGGGAAGTGCAAGGTCTGATGAAGGTGGGATGGTGGAATTGGGCAGGAACCCCCTGCCCTCCACCCAGGAGGGTGCCCCAGCTCTGTGTAGCCCAGAGCCCCATCCAGTGCATTCTGCCTTTCTGCAGTGGGGCCCATGGGGAGAGGTGGGGTTGTGCAGGGACCCTCCAGCTGCTTCTCTGGGGTGAGGCTGGAGAAGAGAGCATGTTGCTTCAGCTACAAGTTATTTACACCAACTGCAGACATGTGAGTGCAACCCAGATATCCCAGGGAGACCTGGGTAGAAGCAAGCATTTGCTCTCTATGGGAACAGGTTCTGAGGTGTGTGTCTTGGCACAGCATTTTGGGCTGAAGGCAGTGCAGTGCCAAGGGGAACAGGCTTCTGCAGCACTTGCAGTAACAGGTATGGGTCACTTGGACTCAAGGCTACCCCAGTCCCTGCCTGAACCTCATTTCCCCCAACTTACCATGGGTCAGCCTGCGCAGGAGTGCATATGCCAGGGTGCTCCTGCCCATGGTCCTCAGCACTCTGACTGTAACCTCCACGCAGTAGCGCTGTCCGTAGTGGCTGCACAGCAGCTCGGCGAGGGCTGCTCGTGACAGCCCCATCAGGCTCTCCAGTTCAATGTGCTCATACTGCTCTTCGGGCTGGATTTTACTGAGTTCCCTCTTGAATCTTGGGAAGGCATATCTCCCTAGCTCTTCAAGGGTTTCCCGCAAGAGATCTGCCATGATTTTCTCCATACTGCCTCTTGATGCCCCAGTTCACCACAGTGCTGCTGCAAAGAGAGGCAGATGCTTGCAGATGAGTGGCTGTTGCAGGACGCAATTCCCCCCCCCATAGAGCAGGAGTTTTTTTTGCTGCAGGGAGGCAGCAGAAGCGTTAAGGACATCTTTCAGCTGGTGCTATGGGGACTGGCAGGTTATTTAGGGATTCTTGGCAGAGTGAGGAAAGACCGTAGAGCTGTGGTTATAATTACAGTTGTTTCAATTCATAACCATTTAAGCAAGCAGTGCAGCTTATTCTTACCTACAATAGCTTATTGTTGCACAGAATTTATGTGCAACAAAGTACGCTATACTTATTACCATAGCTTTCTTACTGTCTAGAATTCTTGCTTTCCATGACTTGTCAGTCACTTCCTGTCTGATAGCTGTAGAAAGTGAAATCAAAACCTTTTTCCCCTGTGGGAGTGCTGGGATGTCCCGGGATAGGGCGGAAACCCGTCTCTCCCCCGTCCTTCACACTGCTCATCCCCTCCCCATCACCTCACATCCCTGCTCCCCTTCCCAGCCTCCCTCCCTCCCTCTGCCTCAGCCCCCCTGCTGCCTCGGGGACCCCCACATACGAACCCCCCACAACCTCGGTGCCTCCCAAGTTCCGCCTGTGCATGCGCAGAAGTGGCGGTGCCTTTGGGTGCTTCTCGGGCTGGGTGGGGAGCAGCGTGCAGGGGGGTGCGGCCGTTACCGAGCCCTGAGGGAACGGCACTGGGGGCACGGCGCTGGGTGGGGGAGGACCATGCGTGGGCATTCACCCACAGACTTTAATCTGGGCTGGACAGCAAGGGGCGGGGGTCTCGGGTGGTGGGTCCATGCTGCTATGCCCCAGGATGCTTGTGTCTGTGGTGTGCATGAGGGACCAGTGTGTGACCATGTGCATTTGCAGTGCACTGAAAGCTGGAGCAGCTAGTCAGTAGGTGGCCCCTGAAGTAGGTAAAGGGTTTGGGGTCTGGGCAGGGGTTCCAGGTGGACAGAAGAGCCATGATAGGTACTTGAGGGATCCACAAATGCGTGTGTGCTTGAAAACCTGGAGCGTGGAGTGTGCCTGCAGTACTGATCTTCTGTCTCTACCAGCCGGAGAGGAGGCAGGGGGCTCAGCTGTCTCTGTTTCACAGAATCACAGAATGGTAGGGATTGGAAGGGACCTTGAAAGATCATCTAGTCCAATCCCCCTGCCGGAGCAGGAACACATAAATCATGTCACACAGGAACACATCCAGGTGGGTTTTGAAAGTCTCCAGAGAAGGAGACTCCACAGCCCTCCTGGGCAGCCTGTTTCAGTGTTCTGTAACCCTCACTGTGAAGAAGTTTCGTCTCATATTTAAGCAGAACGTCCTGTGTTCCAGCTTGCACCCATTGCCCCTTGTCCTATCATTGGATGTCACTGAGAAGAGCCTGGCTCCATCCTCCTGACACTCGCCCTTTACATATTTATGAACATTAATGAGGTCACCCCTCAGTCTCCTCAAAGCTAAAGAGGCCCAGCTCCCTCAGCCTGCTCCACTTCCTTAATCATCCTCATGGCTCTGCCTGGACCCTCTCAAGCATTTCCCTGTCCTTCTCCCTTTCATGTGAGTCCTGTGTGTAAGAGCTGTTGAAGGCAGCCATTTGCTGAGGCAGCTTGTGTGACCAGTTGTGCCAGTGCTCTGTATCTGTGTCTCTGGCATATGCTTGGCTTTGCTACCAGCTGAAACTGAAAAGGTGAAAGCATCAACTACGTCCCTTGCCCTGGGTGTTGACCCCTGGTCTACAGGCACCGGGCTGGGCCCCAGTGGCTGGACAGGAGCGGGCTTGGGTTGGAGCAGCTGGAAGAGGACGCTGCGCTCCTGACATCCATGCATATCTGGTGTAGTTGTCAGGATCTGGTCAAGACTGTGTGTATGTGATGGGGGCTTGATCATTTGCTAATGTGCCCCCAGTGATAAATTTCCAAGGAACCTTTAGAACACTATTTGGGCACATAAATGCCCACCTGTGTTAGTGAATTCCTACTTTGACTGAAATGGCTTGAAATGATTGGTTCAGGCCTAAAAACTGTAATTGTACTTTGGGTGATAAAAAGAAATGCTTACCAAAGTATTTTCAAAATGTCCTGTTGGTAATAAATCACTTCCAACTATGAAATCAATAAATGATATTGGCCACAGAGTTGGAAGTAACCTGAAAGAATCAGGCTAAGGCTGAATTCTCTACAAATTGGACTTGTCAAATTTGTGAAGTATTGGGTAGGAAATGCTAATGTGTAGTTACAGAGGATCAGTGTATCTTACATGGTTTTCAAACTTGATGGAGCTGAGCAGTAGAACTGAGTAGTAAAGTGTTGGAAAAAAGATTAGTTGTCGACCCTAGCAGCGTTCCTGTTCGGGCGCCACTTGTTGGAAAAAAGATCGTCGGATCGCGGTTGAAGGAACAAATGCAGTCGACTCCGTATGAGTGATAAAGCATAGTTCATTTTATTGCCCGAATAGCCTAACTTTTATAATGAACTTAACAGGGGCGGATAGTTTCTCACACAAGATTATTGGTCAAAGCACTCAGAAAAACAACTAGAAGAAAACAACCCCACCTGCAAGAAAACAGGTGATTAGCAGTCACATCTTTGAAGCCAGCTACTGGTAACAATCTTTTTCTGAATTCCTTAATTGGGCACAGCTCCCTTCTTTCCTCCCACTACATTCCGTCCATGCTACTCGGTACTTTCCCACAATGATCAAAACAAGCTCATATCAAATAGCTGTTCGTTGGACTCGTAACCTTGTTTCTTAGGAACATTCCCAACAGTAAAGTAGAAATCTATGATCTATGGGAGGGGAAAAAAGCATCACATCACTTAACTCCGCAAATAATGTACCTAGTGGAAATCTCTTGTGCCCATTTCATAGGACAAATCCATACTCTACCATTCTGCTTGTAGATAAGAAGAGGCTGGACAAAGTAACTCATGGTCAGCCAGTATAATGGTCTGTGGCAGAAAAGGTCCATGTGTCCAGCTAGCTCGTATGTGACTGTGGAATGTCTTTTTAAGGATCTGGGACCCTTCTAGGGATCCTGAGAGAAGTTGCCTTTCAGAACAGCAAAAACTCAGGGATGGAGGATGAGCCAGGTAGCAATTTCAGAGCTGTCCTGCATGGTTTCACCCTCCACCATCCTGGCTAATTTAAGAGCTAAAGGCAACTGGAGTGGCTGCACTCAGTGGTGAAGTGGTGAAGAGGGGTAACCACAGGGCAAGGGACTGAGAAAACATTCAGAGCCCCCACCTCTACCACAACAGAGACAGAGATATCAGGTTCATTCATCTAAGCAGCAGGAATTTTGATTTAAAGGTTTCAATCATATTGACCACACTCTAAATTAACTACTCCACCACCATCAGATTGCAATTTGATATTTTTTAAGGATGAATAAGGTGGGGTCAATCAACTGAAACGGAGGTAACCCCCACTCCCATTCAGCTGCTTGGAGGTGGTGTGCTTGGGTTCCTATGATGCATCCAGGAATCTTTCCCTGTGAGAGATTCTTGAGAATATAATGAAGGAAGAGGTGGGCAGACTCATAGAATCATAGAATGGTTTGGATTGGAAGGGATTTGAAAGATCATCTAATTCCAGCCCCTTGCCAGACTGTATCTAACTTGGCCTTAAACATTTCCAGGGATGGGGCATCCACTACTTCTCTGGGCAACCTGTTCTAGTGCCTCACCACCCTCAGAGTAAAGAATTCATCCAGAATATCTAATCCAGATCTACCCTTTTTAAGTTTAAAACCATTCCCCCTTGTCCTATCATGACATTATCAGATACAGAGCTCACCCTGAGCTTTATTGTAGGCCCTTTTTAGGTACAGAAAAACAGCCATGAGGTCTCCCCAGAGCCTTCTCTTCTACAGGCTGAACAACCTCAATTCTCCCAGCCCCCTTTCATAGGAGAGGTATTCCAGTCCCCTGATCATCTTTGTGGCCCTCTTATGCACTTGTTCTAATAGCTCCATGTCCTTCTTGTGCTGGGGACCACAGAGCTGATCAGAGTACTACAGGTGTGGTCTCATGAGAGCAGAGCAGAGGGGGAGAATCACCTTCTTCAACCTGCTGGCCACACTGCTTTTGATGCAGCCCAGGGTACAGCTGGCTTTCTGGGCTGCAGGCACACATTGCCAGCTCATGTTGATCTTCTCATCCAGCAACATCCCCAAGTCCTTCTCCTCGGGCCTGTTGTCAATCCAGTCTCCACTCAGCCTGTATTTGTGATTAGGATTGCCCTGGCCCAGATGTAGGACTTTGTACCTGGCCTTGTTGAACTTCATGGGGTTTTCACAGGCCCACTTCTAAAGCCTGTCAAGGTCCTTTTGGATGGCATCCCTACCCTCTGGAGTGTCAACCACAGCACACAACTTGGTGCCATCAGCAAACTTGCTGAGGGTGCACTTGATCCCACTGTCCATGTCATCAACAAAGATGTTAAAGAGTGCTGGTCCCAATACTGACCCCTGAGGAGCAGCAGTTGTTACTGATCTCCACTTGGACATTGAGCCATTGACCATGACTCTTTGAGTGCAGTCATCCAGCCAATTCCTTACCCTCTGAGTAGTCTGTCCACCATATCCATGTCTCTCCAGCTTAGAGACTAGGATATCATGGCGGACAGTGTCAAATGCTTTGCACAAGTCCAGAAAGAGTATATCAGTTGCTCTTCCCTTATCCGTCTGTGTGGTAAACCTGTCATAGAAGGCCATCAGATTTGTCAGGCATGATCTGCCTTTAGAGAAGCCATTTTGGCTGTCACCAGTCACCTCCATATTTTCCATGTTCCCTAGCATAGTTTCCAAGAGGATCTGCTCCATGATCTTGCCGGGCACAGAGGTGAGACTGACTGGCCTGTAGTGCCCCAGTTTTCCTTTTTTCCCATGGGGGTTATTTTTCCTCTCTTCCAGTCAGCGGGAACTTCACCAAACTGCCCCGACTTCTCAGATATGATGGGTAGTAGCTTACCAACTTTGTTTGCCAATTTCCTCAGGACCCATAGATGCACCTAATCAGGACCTATGGACTTGTGCACTTTTAGGTTCCTCAAGTGGTCTTGAACCTGATCTACTCCTACAGTGGGCAGTTCATCATTCTTCCGGTCCCTGCCTTTGCCTTCCTGGGCACAGGCCATGTGGCTGGAGCTCTTGTTGGTGACGATTGAGGCAAAATAGTCATTACCTATAGTTCTATAGTACCTATAGAACTCTTTCTTATTGCCCTTGATGTCCCTGGCCAAATATAATTCTAAAAGGGCTTTGGCTTCTGTAACTTGATCCCTGGCTGCTCAGGTCATTTCTCTGTATTCTTCCTAGGCTATCTGTCCTTGCTTCCTCTGTAGGCCTCCTATTTCTGCATAAGTTTGGCCAGGAACTCCTTGTTCATCTATGCAGGTGGACTGATTTCCTCTTTATTGGGATGCATTACTCCTGAGCTTGGAGGAGGTTATCCTTGAAGATTAACAAGATTTTCTGGGACTTCCTTCCCTGCAGGGCTTTGTCCAATGGTACTCTACCAAGCAGGTCCCTGCAGAGGCCCAGTTCTGCTCTCCTGAAGCCCAGGATAGCAAGCTTGCTGTGTTCCCTCCTTGCTGCCCTAAGGATCCTGAACTCCACCAATTTATGGTCACTTCAGCCAAGGCTGCCCTTGAGCTTCACATTCCCCACCAGCCCTTCCTTGTTGGTGAGAAGAGGCCCTGCATAGCACCTATCCTATCTCTCAAAAACTTTTCTCCTGCTTCAGTTTCAGGATACAGTTCAATCTGCCAATTTCAGTTAAGAAAGTGCAACTGGCAATGAAGACTGAGGCAAAGAAGTTGTTGAGTACCTCAGTCTTCTCTCAGCCTGTCTGCTCTCTCTGTTTAATGATACTCTTGATGGGATCACCTGGGTGGATCCTGGACCTGGTTCATCCTCTCCCTGCCCCTTAGAGTCTCAATGGACCCTGTTAACAGCACTCTTGGCTGCTCTCTCAGCTAAGTTACAGTGGGATTTTGCCTTGTCACTAAGGGCAGGCAGGTGACTGTTCCTCTGCAGCCCATGGTGTATCATAGTGGAGCAGATCTCCACACTGCAACCCATGGAGAAGCCCATGGTGGAACAGGTGGGTCTGTCCTGAAGGAGGCTGTGGCCTATGGAGAGTCCCCTCAGGAGCAGATTCCAGGTCAGAGCTGCAGCCCTTGGAGAGGAGTAGGTGATCATGCAGGAGTAAGTGATCTGTCAGGAGCTGCCAGCTGTTGGGAACCTATGCTGGAGCAGTCCTCTCCTTACGGATGGAACCCATGATATGGACCCATATTGAAGCAGTTCTGGAACTGCACCGGTGGAAGCCCACATCAGATAAGTCCAGGAAGGATGGCATTGTGTGGGAGGGACCCCACACTGGTCCAGGGGCAGAGAGTGACCATGAAGGAGAGCCAGATGATGAAGTGTTCTGGATTGACTGCAACCCCCATTCCCTGCATCATGCAGGGAGAGGAAGCTGAAAAGGGTGGATTGAGGGGGTTGGGGGGGGAGGGGGGTTAAGGTGTTTAGTTTGCTTTTAGTTTCTCAGTGTTCTAGTCTGTTAGTAATATGCAATAAATCATATTAATCTCCCTACGCTGAGTCTGTTTTGTCTGTGATAGTAATTGGTGATCACTTTCCCTGTCCTTATCTCTACACTTTTATTGAGATAACACCCAGCTCTTTTTAATTGTATTTTCTCCCCCTCTTCCTCTGAGGTGAGATGAGGGGGAGTGAGAAAGTGGTGCGGTGGAACAGATACCAGGGGTCTCAACTGAGATGCCTTGGCCTGCCATGACTGTGCACTGACTCGTGCTCCAGAAAGGCTCCCACAGGTCCTAGGTCACATTTCCACATTCCAGATGGGGAATCCAGCTGCCCAAGGAGGGCAGTGGTTCTCTCTGGGTGGGCAACAGAATCAAGCCCTGAATGAAGATGTTAGGCAAAGGAGAAAACATGCCAAAAAATGGGTGTTAAGTAACTTTATAAGTCTTCATTTTCAGAATTTTGAGGGTTGTCTAGAAATTCTCATAAAATGTTTCATAGTCCAAGGACATGGACGCTTTCTCTCCTTCTGTGTAAATATAGATTTATTCAGTCATTTCCAAGAATACATTTCATCCCAATACTTCCAATGGTCAAACAGTGTCTCAAGGATATGTTTATATTGGCATATTAATATTTCATAACTAAATAGATCTGGGAGTAATGAAGATTGGACAGATATGACATAGTCCAATCAGGAGCTAAGCAAGCTAACCTTTGGTACAGAGAAAACACTGATAAGTTCTCCAGGACGTTTTAGAACTAGTGCAAACACCAATAATAAAAGCAATGGTAAAATGCCCATTTTCTTCATGATGATATCCTAAAGTTCATTACTTTAATTCCTGAAAGTCACTCATTGTTGGGAAAAACAAACAAACATAAATGAGCTGCCATGTTTCAATAGAAGCCTTTTTTTTTTTTTTTTTTTTTGCTGTTAAGCAATGACTTTACCTGCTAACACTTTCCTCCTATCATCCTTGTTTATGAGCTGGCCAAATCTTTTTATTATATACAGTGTGACAACACCATGGCCCTCTAAGGGGTCAGGACATCATTGGTTTTGTCCTTTTTTGTCCAATAAAAGCTAAGAACCACCTGAGCCCAGCCAGGCAGTCTCCCACCTGTCACTGTAAGGCTCACATCCATCCCTGGGGCAGAATTCACTGTGGGTGAATCTAACTCAAAGTTCGAAGAATCTAAATCTACCCTCTTTTAGTTTAAAGCCATTACCCTGTCAGTCTGTGAGGATCCAATGTAAAATGGGGTAGGTAGACTATTCTCATGCCTGCAACTTTTTTATTTTTTATTTTTTTATTTTTTTTTTATTACGGGAAAAGACACCACTGGAAATAAGCATCCATTCCCAGCAGAGAGAGTGGACCCAATGTGAGCTCCTGGCAAGCAGGCAGTGCCGCAGAGAGACAGCTCTGCCCAGGAGCAGCTCCTCTGCACAGCACAGCAGCAGGGCTGGGGGCACTGCCTGCAGGGGACAAGGGCAGCTGAGAGAAGGGAAGGAGATGTTAAAGGCAGTGTGGAGAGGGGATGCTGAGAGCTCACTGTGGGAGAACTCTTCACAACACTTCACAGAGTAAGTATCTGGCAGAAGGGTACAGTAGATGAGTGTCCCCCAGGAGTCTTCTAAATCTGCCATATCCCACGAATGATTGGACATGTCACAGTGTCTGTCCTGGCTTCTCTAATGTGGAGTACGGTGGTATTCCCTGGATCAATGATTCCCTGCCAAAGCTGTCAGAGGGACAGGACATGAGGGTTCCTTCTCACAGGACCGGCTCCAGGCTGTGCAGGCAGTGTGCAGGCAAGGGTGTCCAGGGCTGTGATGCAGAGCAGGGTCCCTGCTGCGCCCCAGGGGCTGTGTGCCGGGACAGGGCCTCTGCTGCCTGCCAGGCTCAGCACTCAGCCTGCCTGGGGAGCTGCCCAGGGTGCTGTAGGGAGAAGCTGTGGGTGGAAGGAACCCCCCTTTCAGGGCAGGGCAAGGTTCTGCTGGTTCTCAGAGGTGAACCAGCAGGACCTTGCCCTTGTGGTTTCTTGTGGTTTCTGCATGTTTACTCTTTGCATGTTTTGTTTTCCTTTTGCTATCCTATGTGCTGATCTTCAGGGCTGTGCTGAGGATTCCCTCTGCATCTTTAAATAAAAAAAATGATCCTGCAGGGACTTGCTTGCCTGAGACCCTTCCTTGGAGACCTGTGGTGGAGCTTCAGGGGCACATGACAGTGTGGAGAGGTGGAGGGGTGAAGAGTCCTGGCACAGCAGCACTGCCAGGGTGCACCTGTGATTGTTCCTTGTTCATGGCCAACACCCTCAGAGATGGTGAATTCACCTGCCTCTGTCCACAACATGCGAGAGAGCTGATGGCAGGCTGGCATCTTTCTGGAGGGAAGTGAGAGCTGCCAGGAAAGCCCAAGCGCTCGACAGGGAGAGTGCGTGCCAGGGAGTCAGTAGCACATGGAGCCCATAGAGCATGTCCCAGGTGGAGCCACCCAGAGGTAAGGTGCTAAATCTGGGTGGGAACAGGAAAGGAGAGCTCTGCAACTCCAGGGAACACAACAGGCAGAGGGAAAGCAGAGCAGGGTACTGTGTGTGTGCAGTGCTGCTGCCTGAGGAGCCCCAGGGCCAGTAGTGTGGTGCTGTGCTGTGCTGGGGAGGGCAGCTGGCCTGGGGGGCTGCAGGCTGTTTGGGGGAGGGGAATCTCCTGCAGATGGCAGCAGCAGCAGGGACACTGCCACTGCCCTCCACTTCTCCATTTGTTGCTTTGAGTCCAGCCCAGCAAGCTGGGCTGGGGAGGGGACAGGGAGATGCGGATAGCTGGGGAGGGTCTGGGCTGGGCCGGCCTCCTGGGAGAGATGGGGAGGACCAGCAGAGCAGGGGCTGGGTTGGGTCCTTGTTCTCTGGACACCCTGGCAGATGCTGCCCTAAGGCATGGTCCCAGAGCAGCCTCTCCCAGCACATTCCCAGCACTGAGCTTTTGGCCCAACTCGCACAGGTGGTTTGTTCCTCCATGGAAGGACACAGAATGACTGTCAAAAGTACATGTTTGCCTTGTCCATAATGAGACTGCACTCAGTATGTTAGTGGTGAGATGAACCCAAGTGAGCACAAGAGCCCTAGGTTGTTCCCTAGGGGTGCCATGAAGTGGGACAGACAGTGTCTCAAAGTCACTTCCTTTTGAGGGTAATATCCCCTGGGAAACCACATGATTGAAACAATGCCAAAAATTACGAAATATTCAGCTCTTACAATAATTACAATAATAATCTGGTTGGCAGACAGAGTACCTGAGTGATTGTGCAGGGCACTCCCTGCAACCTGTGCTCCGGAGTGGGCTGAGAAGAGGCCTCCTGAGCACAACAGCTCCTTGTAACCCTGTGGATGCTGGCTGTGAGATCACTTGTGTCCCTGCACCTGGCTGGCCAACAGCAGGGAGGCAGAGCCTCTGAGGTCATAAAGGCCATCAGAAAGCTGCCCCCAACAGGGTGACACATTTGCGGAGGTCAAGGGAAAGTTGGGAGAATAAAGGTAGGAGATTGTGGAGAGAAGGTGGAGTGAAGATTGGCTTGGCTAAGAGAAAGGAAAGATTTTAAAGAAGTGACAATGGTTCAGGTAATGCTGATGGTTCTGCAATATTCACTGGGAAATTTAAAAGTACCTGAAGCAGAACACCAAAGCTTCCCTCTAAGCCTCTGCATAATCCCTAACTCTGGAAGGCAAGATCTAATCCCTATGACCGAAACTGAACACATAATACTCAAATCCCACATTCCTGCACTCTAGTCACCTAACTGAAGCAGTTTGGCTCCATGAGGCTGGGCAGGGTTTGGGAGATCCTTGAGCATTCGCTTGGTCGTGGAAGACTGTAGTGGTTTAACCCGGCCGGCAGCTAAACACCACACAGCCGTTCGCTCACCCTCCCCCCTCTCTCTCTGGGACGGGGGAGAGAAATGGAAAGTGAGGCCTGTGAGTTGAGATAAAGACAGTTTAATAAGACAAGAAAATAATAATAGTAATAATAATAATAATAATAATAGTAATAATAATAATAATGATACAATGATGATAATAGTACTACTAGTAATAACATGTACAAACAAGTGATGCACAATGCAATTGCTCACCACCCGCTGACCGATGCCCAGCCTAACCCCGAGCAGTCCGGCCAGCCCTCCCCCCGGCTAGCCACCCTATATATTGTTTAGCGTGACGTCAGATGGTATGGAATACCCCTTTGGCTAGTTTGGGTCACCTGTTCTGGGTCTGTCCCCTCCCAGTTCTTGCTGCACCCCCAGCCTGCCTGTTGACAGGACAGAGCAAGAAGTTGAGATGTCCTTGGCTTAGTACAAGCACTGCTCTGCAATAATTAAAACATCGGGGTGTTATCAGCACTCTTCTCATTCTAAGCCAAAGCATAGCATTCCACCGGCTACTAGGAACAAAATTAACTCTGTTCTAACTGAAACCAGGACAAAGAGGCAGGTGATGTGACACGGATCTGGTCAGGCAGTAGGACTCAAGGATGAGATGAGTGGGGATGCTCTGCTGAGGTCATCTGTGCCTCAGGATCTCAGGAGACAGCAGGAGGTCCGTGGCTGTGCAGGTGGGCGTCAGGGCCTGATAGGCCACCTTCAGGCACATGGCTGGTGCATGTGTGTATATTTCAGCTGTGCAGAAGAAACTAATAAGCTACTGACATACAGGTGGCTTGAATTTTAATTACGAGATGACTCCTGCCCTACTACCTAACAGAGCTGTACATAGCTATCTCCTGCCCATTGACAAGCTTAAAGGCCATGAGCAGATGCATGGCCTTGGACGATGACTATGACCTTGTTTTTATGTGTTTTTTTGTTAGGCCACAAAGAGGGTGCCAGGTGGGCATATTCTTATGAGATGCCAATGGTGCCTTAGAAACTCCAAATCCAGTAGTAAGTAAATGGCTTTGGTGAGGACTGTGATGTCACTTCTGCCTCTGGAGCTGATAGGCCAGCAGCAGGAGCATGGCTAGGCAAAGGACTGGGAGGTCCCATCTTTGTGAAGTAGCTGCCAGGTCAACCCTTGCCTCTTGGCTGGTAGATAGGCTTTTAGGTTCACATCTCCCGGCATCTTTCACAGGCCTGCAGAAGACACCTGGCTGGCAATGTGCTTTTGTGATGCCCTCTGCCTGAGTACCTGATAGGCCCATGCAGGAGCAGCCTTGGCTGTGGATTGTCAAGTCTCTTTTGCCTCTGTACAGGAGTGGAAAGCAGCAGGAATGTGGCTTGGTCATGTCTATCTGAGGACCTGAAAGGCCAGCAGGAAGGCCACATGGCTTGGAAGATCATGGTGAGGTTCCTTCTGTCTAGTCAGATGACAGGCAACAAAAGGCTGATGGGTTAAGATGCCTGTGTAATGGGTAGTTTCCAAGATGATGGAGCTTTTTTTAGTAGTTGGAAAAAGCATGCGAGAGAAAAACTGGAGAGGGTAGAGACATCAATGAAGGCACAGAAATATCAAAGACAGAGCAAGGTGGAAAAGCAAAGATGGGTGTTTGCAGCCAAGGGGGAAATGGGGCCAGGTGTGGGACAGCACAGGACAGCTGTTGGTGGAGGTGGACAAGGGCACTGGCAAGGCAAGACTTAGCCAAGAAAACAAAGGTCTTGTCCCCTTGGCTATGTCAGTTTTCTCTGCCACCAAGGCCTAGGAGGAGACATTGCTCTCTTAGCATTGGGACCTCATCTCCTCTTTGCACCCCCTGAGGGAGGCCAAGAAGTGTCACACCACTGTCTTTCACTTGGTACTGTATACCCCACTGCCCAAAGAAGAGCCTGGAACCCCACATGAGGACAGGAGCTCTCTGCTCAAGGCTGGCAGCAGTTTCATCAGCCTTTCTGCTTGATGAAACAAAGCCAGGATTTTCTCAGAGTCAGAGTCATTACAGGTAGGCCAAGGCACCTGCCCAGTGCCTTGGCCTACCTGTAATCATGGTCTCCAATTACCTGCTCTAAGGAGTCAATGGGGCCTTGTCAATATTCTGGGTCTGGCTGGGATGGAGTTAACTTTCACTGCAGCAGTCCATACTATGCTGGGCTCTACACTTGTAGCTAAAACAGCACTGGTATCACACCAGCATTTTGTCTACATCTGTTCAATACTGGCACAACACCAGGACACCCTCTAAACCCACAGGAGCCAGCAGGCTAGGGATGGATAAGAGGTGGGGAGTCACCAAGGCAGTATTTTATTATTTTATTTTATTTTATTTTATTTTATTTTATTTTATTTTATTTTATTTTATTTTATTTTATTTTATTTTATTTTATTTTATTTTATTTTATTTTATTTTATTTTATTTTATTTTATTTTATTTTATTTTATTTTATTTTATTTTATTTATTTATATTTTTCCCCTGCATACTTTCTTCTCCCCCTTTCCCTTTGAGGAGGAGTGAGAAAGCAGTTGTGATAATGCTTGGCTGCCCACCTGTGTAAAGCCAACACATCAAATCATCAGGAACTTCTCCTGACTGCCATGAGTTTTCAAATATTATGGAAAGTGGCATGGCAACTACATCAGCAATCAGATTGAGGCCCTGCTTCAGGAACGTGGTTAAGCATCACTCCTTGGTGGGAAGTAGAGAGTAATTTCATTCCTCTTTCTCTGTGCTTACACACAGCCTTTGCTTGTGTGTTTTTTTTTTCTTTTCTTTTCTTTCCTCCCCCCCCCCCCTTCCTTTTCCCTTTAGTTAAATTATTTTATTTTCCCCTAATAATAATTTTCCCTTAATAATTATTTTTCCTTTAATTAAATTATCATTGCATATATTCTTGTGGATGTGATGGAGTTCAGCTGCCTAGCAAGGAAAAACCATTACAGTCAGTAATGGTTCTCAACTGGACCAATCATTGCTTTGAAGAACTTTGGGGTTTGACTTCTGACTTCACTTTTCAGAGAGATATCATCTGTTTCCTCTCAGGAGCTGAAGTTTGTTGGACTTTGCAGAAAGTGCACCTTGTGGCTTATTAAGACACAGAAATCCTTGAGTGTCTTTTAAGGAGGTCTGGATAGGTAGGAGAAGTCTGATCCTGTATGGACAACCTTGCTTCTCACCTCCCAGCCACACCATTTCTCTCATTGGCCCCTTAGGACTTGAATCACTTCTGGCATCAGACCTCTCCACTGATGTCTGCAGTTGCACCTCATAGCTCTTTTGCCCCAACTCCCTCCTGCTTTCCTTAGAGAACAGGCTGCACACAGGTAGAGAAGGATGATTCTTAGTTGCAAGCAAACTAAAGTATGATGAAGATTAATAATAATCAAACACACTGCTCAAGTGTATGCTAGGTCCAGGCTGTATCCAGTGAAGTTCACCTCCCTCAAGGGATAGTCTTACGAGCATTTGATTTCAGCCAGTAGACATAAAAGGTTACATAAATGCACAATTTGGGAGTTGCCTAAAGGCACCATTAGAATACATAAAGCAAGGAGAAGTTTTGAACTCTGTGAAGTCTAAGGCAGCAAAATGATCATAGAATCATAGAGTCATAGACTTATTGAATCAAAGACTCTAAGATCATCTAGTCCAATCCCCCTGCCATGGGCAGAGGCATCTCTTACTACACCAGGTTGCTGAAAGCCCTTTCCAACCTGACTTTGAACACTTTCAATGGCAGGGCATCCATGACTTCTCAGGGAAACCTGTTACAGTGGTGCACTACTCTCATCCTGCAAACTTTCTTCCTTATATCCAATCTAAATCTCAGCACTTTCATTTCAAAAGCATGACCCCTTGTCCTGTCACTACAGACCCTGATATTTCATTTCTGTGCTTTAGTTTGATTAAGAGGTCCTGTCTCAGTGATGCTGGTCTCCTGTCTCCCTTGCCTGGTTTCTCCAATGCCTCAGGAAACATGGGCAGTGCACTCAGGATACCCCTTTTGTTCCAGAGATGCTGGCGGGGAGGCCAGATCTTGTACAACATTCAAAGCATTTGTGAAAGGTTCAGACATGTTTAGCTAAAGCCTCAAGAGAAATGGTGTAAATCTAAGGAATCATCTGTTGGTACCATTATCTACAGGAAAAGAGAAACTCTGGGAATTGTGCAGAGAAGGGGAAGCAGGTTCTTGTTGATGGTACAAGGTTCCCTGTAGTCAATTTCTCAGTGCCTCCTGGAACTCACAGCTTACCGAGTTCAGAAGTGCCAGCACCTGATGTGATGATAGAAAGCAAATGGAGAAGGACTTCAAGGAGGCAAAAATGAGGTGCTGACAAACAGGCAGTCTATGGACAAGTGAGGGAGGAATAGGGAAAATATTTTGTGTTGACTACCGGCTTCTGCACTGAAGAAATCCTTTCTTAATGAAAAGAAGAAACAGGAGGCCACCTGCCATGTGATAATAGGCCCATTTACAGAAGGCCTCTGCGTCAGTCTGACTGCAGGGACAAGTCTATTCCCTGCAGAAATGGAATGAATGCAAGCACCTGTGTACAGCCATGATTATCAATGACAGAATGCCCCAAAGCACGTTTGTCTGAGATCAATCAGAGATCACTTGTGGAGAGAGACAGGCACTTTATTTCATCTTAATTACCACCAGTAGGATCAGTTTCTTCAGGGCCCCTTTGAGCTCCTGGTTCCTCATACTGTAGATGACAGGGTTCACTGCTGGAGACACCACTGAGTACAGAACTGTCATCACCAGATCCAAGGATGGGAAGGAGATGGAGGGAGGCTTAAGATAAGAAAACATGACAGTGCTGAGAAACAGGGAGACCACAGCCAGGTGAGGGAGGCATGTGGAAAAGGCTTTGTGCCGTCCCTGATCTGAGCGGATCCTCAGCACAGCCCTGAAGATCTGCACATAGGACAGCAAAAGGAAAACAAAACATGCAAAGAGTAAACATGCAGAAACCACAATAAGCACAACTTCCGTGAGATAGGCATCTGAACAGGAGAGCTTGAGAATCTGGGGAATTTCACAGAAGAACTGGTTCAGGGCATTGCCATGGCAGAGGGGGAGAGAAAATGTATTGGCAGTGTGCACCATGGCATTGAGAAAGCCACTGCCCCAGGCAGCTGCTGCCATTTTGACACAAGTCCTGCCACCTATGAGGGTTCCGTAATGTAGGGGTTTGCAGATGGCAACGTAGCGATCATAGGCCATGACAGTGAGAAGAAAATACTCTCCTGAAATCAAAAAAACAAGCAGAAAGACCTGGGCTGCACAACCCGAGTAGGAGATAGTCCTGGTGTCCCACAAAGTATTGGCCATGGCTTTCGGGAGAGTGGTGGAGATGGAGCCCAAGTCAAAGAGGGAGAGGTTGAGGAGGAAGAAGTACATGGGGGTATGGAGGCGGTGGTCGCAGGCTACGGCTGTAATAATGAGGCCATTGCCCAGGAGGGCAGTCAGGTAGATGACCAGGAAGAGTGCGAAGTGCAAGAGCTGCAGATCCTGCATGTCTGCAAATGCCAGGAGGAGGAACTCGTTGGGGAAGCTGCTGTTGGACATTTTCTTCCTGTGGGCCCAGGCAACTGTCCCAAAACGAAAAGACAGGAAAGGGTTAGGACAGACTTCTCTGCAAAAAACAAAGCCATTTCTCATAGACTGTCTCCCCCGACACACTCATCCTTTGTCCTTTTTTTGCAAGACCACTGTGCAGTTCCCTACTGGAACTCTACTTTTGGCTGACTGAGAGTGTCATGAAGAGCTTGGCCTCTGCCTGTAGACTCCCAAGGTGTTGGTTTTGTAATTCTGTAGTATCTGAAAACAGGGGGATGGAGGGGCCAGATCTGATATTCAGGATCTCCCAGGTGGAATCCCTCTGAACACAGAAGGGCTTGTCAGCATCTGCACCCCAAATTCTAAGACGCTTGCAGAAATAAGCTCCAGACCTTTGTTTGTCTGTATTTTGGACAGCCCTTTGAGCCCCACCTTCTCCCACCTCCATCACCTCCTCTGGGGAGTTTTCTTTGAAGGCAGAGCTCCTGAGCATCTGTGGGGCACTCAGGCACAACATCTGTGAGTCCTGACAGGCAAAAGATTTTCAGTGGTTTTGTGCAGGGTGAGGCAAGCTGGTGTGTCCATTGGTGTTGTTCCCAGCTGCCCCATGCTTGCTCCTTCTTGCTATGGAGAGGTATTACGGTCCTGTGTTCCCCTGAGAAGAAACCAAACACCTCTGAGAGCACAGGCATCAACTGCAGATCACTGAGCGCCTCACCCTGCCTCCAGGTACCTGAGCAAGTTGTCAGCGCCACACTGCTAGCCAAGGAGTTCCTTTCACCATCCCAACAGCCTTTTCCTGCCCATAACATTTCTGTACTTCTCCATCAGGTAAAGCAGAGCTGCTATGGGAGGGATTGCAGCCTGGAAGGAGCTCACAGCTTGGAAGGACATCTCAAGGACTTCATCAAGTGTCCTAATGAGGGCATATCTGGTGAAGGGAGGGTCAGATCTTTTCCCACCCCCACTAACTGCATTGCCAGAGTCCCACAGTGTAAAGAAAGCCTGGGACACCACTGCACGACATATCAAGAGGTGCCCCTGTTGCCCTGACACAGGATTTTGGTTAAATATTTTGTCTTAGTGCCTGCCTTTCTCTGCTGCCTGGAGCTCTCTCTGCTGAGAGCTGCTTTTCTGTCCCCATGTCTGTGCCCTGCCATGGCTCACAGACCCCATGCCCTGTGCTGTGTGCTCAGCTCTGCCCTGCAGACACCTCCAGGGGCAGGGAACAGCCCAGGGGCATTGCCACCTGTTGTGGTTTAGCCCTTCAGGCAACTCAGCACCACGCAGCCATTCGCTCACTTCCCCACAGTAGGACAGGAGACAAAATCAGAAAAAAAAATCCTAAAACTTGTGGGTCAAGATCAGGGCAGTGTAAGAGGGGAATAAAAAAAAAAAAAAAAAAAAAAAAAAAAAAGGAAAAAGAACATGTAGAACAAGTGATACACAATAGCACATCACCAACTGATGCCCAGCCAGCTTTGCGTAAGCACTGCTCAGCACAATGTGTTATCAGCCTTCTTCTCATCTTAAATACAAAGCACAGCACTATAACAGCTACTAGGAAGGAAACTAACACTACCCTAGCCAAGACCCGGACGCTATGTTTGCATGCAGCTCACACAATCCCTGATGAAACTGGGAAGGTGACAGTCTTATCTGCAGGCTCTTGGTTGCTGAGGTTCCTCACAAACCTCAGGGTGATGCTTTAGGAATCTGAGACCTTCCTCTAAACCTGACATCTCTCATGTTCCTATCAGCATGAACAAGCAAAATGCTGAAAAGATAGCTCCAGAAAGGCACAGACTTGAGCAGGACATATCTGCCTTGCTCATATTCATGAACAGTCCCCTCCAGAGATGTTTGGGCTGTGCTATGGAGCTGTGAGCAGCCTAGCCCAGGCAGCAACCTCTGGGCACCAGCAGGACCCTGTCCTGCCTTGCACGGGGGACTCCTTCTACCCACAGCTTCTCCCCTCAGTGCCCTGGGCAGCTCCCCGCGCAGGCTGAGGGCTCAGCCTGACAGGCAGCAGAGGCCCTGTCCCAGCACACAGCCCCTGGGGCACAGCAGGGACCCTGCTCTGCACCACAGCCCTGTCCACCCCTGCCTGCACCACAGCTGCACAGCCTTCCAAGAGGTACCCTTGTGTCCTGTCCTTTTGACAACTTTGGCAGGTAATCATTGATCCAGGGAACCATCCCTGTCCCCTGCATCAGAGAAGTCAGGACAGACACTGTGGCATGTCCTATCAGCCGTGGGAAGTGGCAGCTGTAGAAGAACCCTATAGGATACTGCATCTGCCTTGCCCTCACGCAGACACTTACCATGTTAGAGCTGTGAAGATTTCTCCTACAGTGAACTCTCTGCATCCACCCCCCCACCCTCCACACTGCCTTTAACATCTTCCTTCCTTCTCTCAGCCACCCTTGTCCCCTGCAGACCGTGCCCCCAGCCCTGCTGTGCTGTGCAGAGGAGCTGCTCCTAGGCAGAGCTGTCTCTCTGCAGCACTTGCCAGGAGCTCCCATTGGGCCCAAGATCCCAGCCCAGCTCAGCAGCACAGCTCCAGCCCAAATGCTTGCTGTTTCTCCCCCCTCAGGCTCCCTTGAGGTGTCCCTCGGCCTCCAGGGGAACTGACTTTGAAACTGAAGTGATCGTTGATGTTCCTTCCCTCCACTAGGGAAGGAAACTCTTTTTCCAGCACTGTCATTCCTTGTATCCAAAAAAGTATGAAGTTCAAGAATCACCTTTGTGTGTCACAGTTTTAGGCTGGGACACACATGCAAGGACAGGAAGGGATCTTGCCTTGCCCAGCTGACAGAAAGGTTTCAGCTGAATCAGCCAAGGCATCTCTTTCTTTGTTTGCAGTCCAGAGTCCAGAAGGGGGCTCAGCTCCCTCCCATGCCTCACACAAGACATCTGCATGTCACCTGCTTGTCTCAGCTTCTAGCACATTGAATGGAGATGGAGGCCGGGAGGGAGATGTTCAGATGCAGACCTGGCTTTGAACACCTCAGGGGATGGCACTCCAGAAACCTCCTAGACTGCTTCCTCAGGGCTATATTGTACTTCCAGCATATGTGCGGGAAGTTAAAGTCCCCCATGACAACAAGCGCTGGCGGTTGCGTGACTTCCGCCAGATGCTATGGCACAAAGCTGCACCAGAGGAGTTTCAGACTGGACATTAGGAAAAATTCAAACACTGGAACAGGCTTCCTAGTGACCTGGATGATGCCCCAGGCCTGTCAGTGTCCAAGAAGCATTTGGACAATGTTATAAATTAGACCACACAATTTCCAGGTCTATTGTAATTATTTTATTAATCAAGTAAGCAGACACAAGCAAAACAGCGCTGGGCGGCTGGGGAGTCTCCGCTCCGCAACAGCACGCACCTTCCCTTTCCAGGGTAGCTATTTTATAGCAGTCAAGTTCCAGCTTATCGAGACCTATTGAACTGGCTGAGGCTGCGCAGTTTATTGTTGAGAGGGGGGGTCGTTGTTCCTCTGCTGGTGTTCACACGTTGTGCTCGTATTCAGGTGGGGGTAATGAAGCGGCAGACAGGATGTCTGGTTTCACTCAAGGATGTGTATCCAATACTCCCTCCTGTTATCTGCTTGCTTTAATCCTCCCCTTTACCAAGGCCGTTAATTTGTACAACCTTATCTCTTCAGCAGTTTCTCCAAATTCCTCAAAGACAATGAACAAACCCCCCACTAATTTATCACAGACAATACCTTCATACATAGTCTCTAACTTTTGGTTAGCCCAAAAGAGGTCAGGCAGTTGAACTGGATGACCTCTGAAGGTCCCTTCCAACTGAACTATTCTGTTCTGTTCTCTTCTATCCTATCCTATCCTATCCTATCCTATCCTATCCTATCCTATCCTATCCTATCCTATCCTATCCCTTGCTGAGGGTGCACTCAATCTCATCATCCATGTCATTGAAGAAGACATGGAAAAGCACTGGTCCCAAGACAGACCCCTGAGGGACACTACTCATCACCAGTCTCTACCTGGACATAGAACTATTGACCACCACTCTCTGGGTGTGGCCATCAAGCCAATTCCTTATCCACCAGATGGTCCACCCTTCAAATCCATATCTTTCCAATTACGAGATTAGGATGTCATGTGGGGCTATGTCAAAGACCGTACAGAAGTCCAAGTAGATGACATTGGTCAGTCTTCCTTTGTCAGCTGATGCAGTTACTCCATCACAGAAGGCCACCAGACCGGTCAGGTACAATTTGCCCTTGGTGAAGCCATACTGTCTGTCCTGGATCACCTTCTTGTCCTGCATGTGCCTTAACATTGCCCCCAGGAGGATTTGTTTCACGATCTTGCCAGGCACAGAGGTGAAGCTCACTGCTCTGTAGTTCCCCAGGTCTTCCTTTCTACCCTTTTTAAAAATGGGAGTGATGTTTCCCTTTTTCCAATGTACTGGCTCTGGCTGAGGTGGAGTTAACATTCCCTGCAGGAGCCCATACAGGGCTGTGCTCTGCGCTTGTAGCTAAAACAGCACTGGTATCACACCAGTGTTGTGTCTACTGCTGAGCAGTGCTGGCACAACACTAGGACTCCCTCCAACCCCCCCAAAAGCTAGCAGGCTGGGGGTGGGTAAGAGGTGGGGAGGGAACATCACCAGGGCAGCTGACCTAAACCGACCAAGGGGTATTCCATACCACATGATGTCACACTCAGAAATAAAAAGTGGAAAAGAGGATGGAGAGGGGAGGGGTGGGCTCTCATTATGTAAATGTCTTTCCTCCCAAGGGGAGGCTATTCATCTATGCATATTGAGGCGCATCACTTGTTGATGGGCAGTACAGAGTAATTTATTTTCTCTCTCAGTGGTTCCATGTGGCATTTTATTTTATTGTTTTATTTTATTTTTATTTTATTTTATTATTTTATTTTATTTTATTTTATTTTATTTTATTTTATTTTATTTTATTTTATTTTATTTTATTTTATTTTATTTTATTTTATTTTATTATTTTATTATTTTCAGCCTGTGTATTTCATTCCCTTTCCCTTTGAGGAGGAGTGAACAAAATGGTTGCGGTAGAGCTTGGCTGCTCACCTGAGCAAAACCAACACATCAAGTCACCAGGGACTTTGCTTGACTGCCATGAGTTTTCAAATATGATGGAGAGTGGCTTGGCAACTACATCAGCCAATTCCCTCAGGATGTCAGAATGCATAATATCTGTAAAAATTTATTTTTGCACAGAAGGAAAGTGTTGGTACATCTTGCTGCCACGTGTCTATGAACTATGAAAAAAAATCAGGAAAATTTGTAGGTCTTCAAACATTCTGAAAATGAAGACTTCTTACACAACTATCACAACACTGGTTTTTTTTTTTTTCTTTTTTTTCTTTTTTTTTTTTTTTTTTTTTTTTTTTTCCCCATTCACTCCAACTTTTGCTTAGCATCTTCATATATGGCTTGATTCAGGTGCCCACACAGAGTAGCCACTGCTTCCAAGATATGCTGTTACTAAACAGCCATATTTTTGGCATATGTTTCAACCTTTGCTCAACATCTTCAGTCAGGGCTTTATTCAGTTACCCATCCAGAGTGACAGTGCTCTTTTGGGCAGCTGAAGCCCCCCAGTAAGGTTGGGGAATGTGACCTGGCACGTACAGGCACCTTTCTGCTGGAGCAGGAGGTGGTGCAGAAGCAGGGTATGCCAAGACATCTCAGTTGAGACAGCTGATTTCTCTCCTTTGACTAGAAAGAGAAGTCTGGACAACTGAATGAAAGGTGTGGTCTGTTAGAGGAGATCACACTCATCCCTGCTGGTACTGGAGTCACATATTAGGTGCTGCGCAGAAAATGAAAAATGAGTGCGTCTAGGTGCTTGTCTTCCTGAACACTTTCCTGTAACCCATGTATGCTGGGATTAGTGCAGACTTGGCTATTCAAAATCAGGCACCTGATTCAGTTTCTCTCTTTCCTTCCCTGAATCAAGGTAGCTCATGCCTTCAGCATGTGACCTGCTGCTGTCCAAGAGTGAATATCCACATAGAGTCCAGGGCAGGGGGTGTTTGAGGTGTCTTGGGATCTGTGCTTGAAATAAACAGATCTTTTCCATTTGTCAAATGTTTTCTAATTTGGAAAGTGGACTTCAGAGGAGCTAGTGTGACCTTCCTCTTCTGCAGAGGAATGACTTGTATGCTTTTATTGAACTAGGCAATCCTTTGTTTTTGATTGTTATTGTCTGGGTTTTGGCTGGGATGGAGTTAATTTACTTTACAGAGGTTCCTGTGATGCAGTGTTTTGGACTTGTGATGGAAATAGTGGTGATAACACGTCAATGTTTTGTTTGTTGCTGCGCAGTGCTTATACTTAGTCAACGCCTTGATTACCGTGTGCAGTTTTTGGCTCCACAGTAAAAGATATAAGTTGTTAGAGAGTGTCCAAAGAAGGGCAACAAAAATGGTAAAGGGTCTAGAGAGGAAGATGTATAAGGAGTAGCTGAAGTCACTTGGACTGTTCAGCCTGGAGGAGACTGAGGGGAGACCTCATTGCAATATACAGCTTCCTCATAAGGAGGAGTGGAGAGGCAGGCACAGATCTTTATTCTCTGGTGACCACCAATAGGACCTGAGGGAATGGCTTGAGGCTGTGACAGGGATGGTTCAGGCTGGATATCAGGAAATGGTTCTTCATTGAGAAGGTGGTCAGCACTGGAAAAGGCTTGCCAAGGAAGCCTTCCAAAGTTCAATAAGTGTTTGGACAGTGCTCTTAGACACATGGTCTGATTTTTTGGGCGGTTCTTTGGGGACCCAGGAACTGGACTCAATGATCCTTAGGGGTCCCTCACGACTTGGATATTCTATGATTCTATGTTAAAGGAAAATCATGCATGGAGACTTGGCCCGTTTTAGGGAGTTTTGCATGTTGAAGAAGCTCTCTGGTGTCAAGTTCCTGAACTGCAGCTACTGAAAGACCAAACAAGCCTCTGAAGAAGTAAAACGCAGGAGCAAACCTCCAAATTGCTGAGGCAGATGGAGGGCCACACTGAGAACCATGACTGAAGAGACCATAAGAAGAATGACCAGACAAGGTCATTCGTTGAGGGCACTGCATATCTCAGCACTGAAATGCACATCCTCCTTTTGCTGCTGCCTCAACATCAAACATCCACCTATTTCACTTCAGCATGAACCCCTGCTCTCCCCAGTATCTCAGCTCTCCTTGTTTTTAACACACTCACTGCTACACAATCACTCTGCTCTCCCTGCACTCCCCTGAGGCTCACAAACCCTGCCCTCTTCCCCTGCAGTAACAGGCCAGGATTTCAGGAAGTTCATGCATCCTCCAGGCTCATGGACATTTCCTGGGGTCCATCCAAGTGTGAGGTGTTAATGGAGGGGAAGAGAGGAAGGTCAGCTCATGGGGCATGGCTGAGCACAACCAAGCACAGCAGTGGGCATTCCTCTTCTCCTAAGTTGAAGCACACACACAAGATGGAAACATTTCTGTCATCCCTGACTTGTGCTGGAGGGGTCTTCCTTCCTCTCACATTCCCAGGAAAAACATTACCCTCCATCCATAGACACCAACTGCTTTCCATGTCTGAGCTCACACATGCTTGTAAGGACTTCCCAAGCCATCAGCTATGACCTTGTTTCTCACTGCTGTTCCTGATCCTGTGGCTTTAGAGCAAGTAGTCTCTCCTGAGAAGTGGATCCATCCCCTGCCAGTTGCTGCAGAGGGAAATCAACAGAGTCTGTGCCACTTGAAGAGATGAAGGGTGACCTCTGCAAGAGCACCCTTCATCTGAACCTGGTAGATATGTGCTTGGAGATGGGGCTTCATGTCTCACATTGCAACCACTCATTTAATTGGCATTGCTCAGAGTGGATACCACAGAGGTAGTCTGCTTCATTGCAGGTGTTTAAATGCAGGTAGATTCATGCTTTTATTCTGTAGGTATTGGGACTTTTAGGGAAATCAGAACGACACATGAAGGATGATTGGAGGATTCTTGACAGAAGCCTCACCAGGTTTACATCTCAAGAAATGGGATGCCTGAGGGCAAGAGAAGGAAGCTTTGGGCACTGTCGTGGGATTTGGGAAGCTGAAGCATGTTCCCCTCTCCCCAGTACCCTTCCCTCCTCAGTGAGCTCTGTGAGAAACTCTGCCAACCAGTTCTGGACTCTCAGGTGTGTCAGGGAGCTTGTGTCACACTGCAGCCAGTGCTGTCCTGCCAGCTCAGGGTTGGAGCCTCCACTCAAGTCCAAACCATTTCTACCCCCAGCTTCTCTAAGACACTGGCTAGTGTGTGACTTGACTGTCCTGGCTCTCCAGGCAGCATGGGCAACACTTTGATGCTTGAACTGGAACTGTTCTCCTTGCTGGGAATGTGAATGCAGCAAGCTCAAGCCAGGAGGTCCAAAAAAAACCAGCTTCCCATGTGGCCACCTAACAAATACGTCCCATAGGTTGTGAAACTTTCTCTTTACTAACAGAGAAGTTGTGAATCCAGATAGCAGAGCTTTCCTTATTTTTCTTCCTCTCTTTTTACCTAGGCTCTCAGCATTTATGTACTTTGTCTGCTTTGACACTTTGAAATTGTCTTTCAAAAACTGTGCCAGTATGTTTCTTTTTTCTTTCTATTTTATTTATTTTTATTTATTTATTTATTTTTAACCAAATGATTATTCAGAATCAAAGTGTGTTGTAAATCTTTGGTTAACCTTGCATTTCTCAAACCTTTAACTAAGTCACTATTTCTATCGTAAAATTATATTGAAATCATTCTGTTACATTGGCTGATGATTAAATGTTGATTCAGTGCAGTTAAATATCCTACAGTCTAACCTTGTTATTTACTCTAAAGGCATAAAATAAGTCTTAAACGTCTGCTGCATTCAAGTTGTGTAAAACTGAATTCCGTGACAACTGCCTAGGAGCTAGACACCCCGTTGGGCACAAGCCTGTGGTGCTCCTTTTCCAGTCTTTCTCCATCCTCTGGGGTTTGTCTGAGCAGAGGATGTCACCCCAACAGTTGCCTTCGGAAGGCCTTGCGGTCCTCTTCTGCTCAGCTAACCCTTCCAATGGGTTAGCGGCTGGCCCCAAGACATCAGGAAACAGCCTTTCCTGCCTCGATCCTTTGCAGAGCCAGCTTCCCCAGCAATGGTGATGGCCCGTGCTCCCAGAGGAGGGGCAGCTTGTGACTTGCACATGGAAGGCTGCTCCGTTTCAGTGCAACTTTCCACTCCAGGGACTTCAGAGCATCAGACTTTCCTGAAGCCTCATGCTGTGGACCCAGCTGGGCCATAGGTGCTTGGAAAAGACAGCATGAGAAAAAGCAGGCCAGCCCCTTTGCAGACTGCACTCTGGCACCCAGTGTCCAGGATGGCATCAGGATCATCTTCTTGGCAGCTTCCCACTGTCCCCATTGCATCAACACCCTCTGGATCATTCCAGAACCCGTGGGGAATGCATACTCTTTCCTGGTGGTGGCTGTGGCTCTTCTCAGCTCACCAAGAGCTTGTGTCCATTCCCCAGAGGCTGAAGCAGGCTTTCAGTCCTGGTGGAATCCCTGCTGGGAGCTGCAGCTGTAGCGGAGAACCTCCAGCAGGCTGCTCCAGACTCCAGTCCTCCTTCCTTGGCCCCCTTCTGCCCCTTCCCTGGGATCCTCAAAAACTTAATCTCAGATGTCCTTGTGGCTGGCCCCAAGCCAGCCTTGTCCCCAGGGCCACATCTGGCAGGCTGGCAGGGGGCACTTCAGCCGGCCCCCTTCACCCTTCCCCTGGCTATTGGGGCTGGACCTTGCTGGTTGGCAGCACTATGACACAGGGGTGCCATGGCCCTGCTGCAGCCCCATCTACCTCTTCTGGGCTCAGCGTGGTCCTGAGGAGGAGGAAGGCCCTGGGGGTTGCTGGTCATGGAGAGCAGCTCCATGAAAAGACATGTTGATCTTTTGGTCTGGCACAAGTTGAATCTGAGTCAACCATGTGCCCTGAGAGCTGAAGGGGCCACATGTACCCTGGCTATGTTAAGCACAGCAGAGCTAGCTGGTCAAGGAGAGGGCTTGTCCCACTGTCCTGTCTGCTGGTGTGACCCTTACCTTGAATTGTGTGTGCAGCTTGGGGCACCACTAGAGAAGAAGGACATCAACCTTGTCTTGTGGCATTTTTTTTTTTTTTTTTTGATTTGGTTGAAACAGAAGTGCTGAGGTAATAACAGGCCAACTCATGTTCTGAACACTGCCATCAGAGTCGTTCCAAAAAATGGAATGGGTTCCGAGGAGGGCCACGAAGGTGATCAGAGGGCTGGAGCACCTCTCCTGTGAAGAAAGGTTGAGGGAATTGGGCTTGTTTACCTCGGAGAAGAGAAGGCTTTGGGGAGACCTCATCGTGGCCTTTCAGTACTTGAAGGGAGCATATAAACAGGAGGGGAACACCTATTTACATGTGTTGATAGTGACAGGACAAGGGAGAACGGTTTTAAATTAAGACAGGGGAGATTTAGGTTAGATATTAGGAGAAAGTTTTTCACTCAGACGGTGGTGAGGCAATGGAACAGGTTGCCCAGAGAGGTTGTGGATGCCCCATCCCTGAAGGCATTCAAAGCCAGGCTGGATGTGGCTCTGGGCAGCCTGCTCTAGTGGTTGGCAACCCTGCCCAGAGGAGGTGTGTTGAAACTACATGGTCCTTTTCAACCCAGGCCATTCTGTGATTCTATAATTCTACGATTCTATGATTCTATAATTCTATGATTCTATCAGTATGGTGGCAGGCACTTTATATATAAAAATTTAAACATATATATTTATATACTTATACATATACATATATATATATATTAATGACATTGAGAGGGTCTGTTCTCTGCCCTTGTTCTCTGGACACCCTTGGAGATGCTGCATGGAGAAACAGTCACAGAGCATCTCCTTGCAACCACTGTTCCCAGCATTGGGTTCTTGCCCCAGCTGAAAAAAGCGGTTTCTTCTTCTGCAGAAGAACGCCAAATGACTACATCCAAAGACCCTGTTTGCCATGTTCACATGAGACTGCACATAGTATTGGTGTGGTGAAATGAGCCCAAGTGCCATAAGCTATTCCCTAGGGGTGTCATCAAGTCCTGTGGGACAGTGTCTCAAGGTCACTTCGCTTTGAGGGTAATATCCACTGAGAAACAGCCTGAATGAAACAATGCTAGACATGATTTCAGCTACTACATAGGCTTTGTGCAAAACATTTGACATTGTCCTACATGACATCTTTGTCTTCAAATTGGAGAGACAGGGTTTTGATAGATAGATAGCTAGTGGATAAAAATTGAATGGGTGGTCACACTCAAAGTGTTGTGGGCAGTGGCTCAATTTCCAAGTGGCGAGTACTGATAAATGATGTTCCTCAGGGTATTGGGACTGGTATTATTTAACATCTTTGTTGGTTAAATGGACAATGGGATTGCGTGTATCCTCAGCAAGTCTGTTGACATCAAGCTGTGTGGTGCTGTCAACTCAATGGAGGGAAGTAATGTCATCTAGAGTGACCATGACAGGCTTGAGAGGTAGGCCCATGCAAATCTCATGAAGTTCAACAAGGCAAAGCGCAAGGTCCAGCATCTGGCTCAGGGCAATCCCAAATATTAGTACTGAGTGGGCAATGAGAGGATTGAGAGCAGCCCTGTGGAGAAGGAGTTGAGGGTACTGGTGGATGAAAAGCTTGATGTGAGCCATCAGTGTGCACTATGCATGTGTGCAGTATATCCTAGAAAGCCAACCATATCCTGGGCTGCATCAAAAGCAGCATAACCAGCAGGTTGAGGGAGAGATTCTATTCTCCCTCTATTCTGCTTTCAAGAGACCTCGTCCCCCTGGAGTAGAGCATCTAGCTCTGTGGCTGCAGCGCAGTAGACACATTAGACTTAGAACATAGTACTTACAGAGTGGGTCAGGAGGAGAGCCACAGAAATGATCAGAGGGCTGGAACACCTCTCCCATGAAGACAGGCTGAGACAGTTGGGCTTGTTTAGCTTAGAGAAGAGAAGACTCTGGGGGAAACTTTCATCAGGCCTTCCAATACTTAAAGGCGGCTTAAAAGAAAGATGGGGAGAGACTCTTTCCAACTCCAACTATTTTGCAATTTTGTTCACTCTAGAATGCCAGGAAATGTTTCTGAGAACTTTTCTATAGTATCCTTGTACCAGTTGTACTCCAGGTTCCCATAGGGAAGAGCCTCATTTTGAGAAATACCCCACTCACAGGGTAACCTCGAGGAGCAGGGATTAAAAACACCAGCAAGGCCTCAAAACACAGGATTGTCAAGCACTCTAACTGTGCAGTCCATCCCTTTCTTCCCTGAGTCAGAAGGGACCTCTGGAGATATCCACTAGCATCATCTTCTCTGAGCAATGATAGCTTTACAGGTAGATAGGTTAGTCAGTCTCCAGCTGGGTTTTGAAAATCTCTGGGCCCATGACCCAGGCTGATCCACTGTCTTGGTGTCTGTTCCTCCAGTATAGACACTGATGCCAGCAGGAGGATGGAGCTGGTCAAATTTCAAAGATCAGCTCACCTTGGACAGTGGGGAACAGCCGTTCCCATGCTTTTCATAAGTGGTCCCCAAGCTGGTGGTGCTGCTGTGCAGAGCAGATGGGCTGTGGTGCTGTGGGGTGAATCTGCATGGCTTGGTGGTCAGGGTGGGAAGCAGACTCAGCCAGGTCTGGATCACTGGGTTGGACCGGGCAGAAGTACTTCATGAATGGGGAAATGAATCACTCCCTAGCTTCCCTTCCCTCTGCCTCCTAGGTGCCCGCTCTCTTCTCTGAGACTGCAGAGTCGCAGGTTCCCTGTGAACACCTGGCATTAGTTCTTTCCCTGTGGCTGAGATCACAGTGGAAAATCTCTCACTTTCACAGGGGCTGCAGTAACTGCTCATGCCAGGCTTCACTGTCCCTGGAGGTACACTGGGCTCTGCAGGCAGCTCCAGACTCCCCTCCTGAAAGACATCATCTATGGATCACATGTGGGAACAGCCCTGGCTATGTAATGCAGTGACCATTCTCTGCCTCCACTGTCAGCAGACACCAAAGGGTGGGTCTTAAATCTAGCCCTAGGTCTCTCACAGGTCACAATGCAACAGTAAGCCATTCCTTCCTGAACCAAAGCAGGAACAGACCCTTCTGGGGAGCAATTCTTTGGGCCAATTCTTGGTACTGTTTTCAGAAGGAAATTGCAGGCTTCAGGCATTGCACTGGGGCAATTCCATTTCGTTACAGAGATGTGCATTCTCTCACTGTTAGGAACACATTCATACAGCCTAAACACGAGACAGAGCAGGTTCGTTCATCTGTAGCAGAGGGTGGAGTCCTCATATTTATGTGTAGATGCAAGAAACACAAGCAGTCAAAATGACACTAAGAAAATATTAATATTAGTAATAGCAAAAACAAAGGAAACCCAAGGCTGGAATGGGATGGACTGGGATTCATTTGTAGACAGGGCAGGGAACTTTATGAGTACTGAATAACATTGATACCATCAGTTTTCTAAGTGCATCCTTGAGCTCCTTGTTCCTCATACTGTAGATGAGGGGGTTCACTATAGGAGGTACCACTGAGTACAGAACTTCCAGCAAAAGGTTCAGAAATGAGGAAGAGATTGAGGAGGGCATCACGTAGGCAAACATGATGGTGCCACTGAACAGGGAGACCACGGCAAGGTGAGGGAGGCACGTGGAAAAGGCTTTGTGCCGTCCCTGCTCCGAGGGAATCCTCAGGACAGCCCTGAAGATCAGCACATAGGACAGAACAATGAAAGCAATACATGCCGTACCTGAAGAAAAGCAAAAGATGATGAACTGGACTTCTCTGAGGTAGGCATCTGAGCAGGAGAGCTTGAGGATTTGGGGAATTTCACAGAAGAACTGGTCCAGCACATTGCCTTGGCAGAGGGGGAGGGAAAAGGTATTGGCAGTGTGCAGAACAGTACTGAGAACCCCAGCGCCCCAGGCAACTGCTGCCATGGTGACACAAGTTCTGCTGGCCATTACTGTCCCGTAGTGCAGGGGTCTGCAGATGGCAACATAGCGGTCATAGGCCATGAAGGTGAGAAGATAAAACTCTGCTGTGATAAAGGCAACAAACATAAAGACCTGAGTAGCACAACCTGCATAGGTAATGGTCCTGGTGTCCCACAGGGAATTGGCCATGGCTTTGGGAACAGTGGTGGAGATGGAGCCCAGGTCAAGGAAGGCGAGGTTGAGGAGGAAGAAGTACATGGGAGTGTGGAGGTGGTGGCTGCAGGCTATCGTTGTAATGATGAGGCTGTTGCCCAGGAGGGCAGCCAGGTAGATGCCCAGGAAGAGCGTGAAGTGCAGGAGCTGCAGCTCACATGTGTCTGCAAATGGCAGGAGGAGGAACTCTGTGGGGAAGCTCCTGTTGGACATTTGCTGCATCTGGACATGGTTGGCTATCCATGGAAGAAAAGACAGAGACAAGCTAGGCAGATTTCCTTGAGCAAAACACACTCCTCTCACAGAACTCACTGTTCCCTGAGCTGAATGAGGGATGAGTCA
The DNA here is from genome assembly GCA_036873955.1 of Mergus octosetaceus. Taxonomy (NCBI): domain Eukaryota; kingdom Metazoa; phylum Chordata; class Aves; order Anseriformes; family Anatidae; genus Mergus; species Mergus octosetaceus. The sequence continues at coordinate 688,380 of CM072311.1, forward strand.
GCTCATTCTCTAACCCTCCCGACTGGATAACAGTGTGCCTGACAGTTTAAAATGGAGCTTGGGCATGAAGACACCCTCAGGGAAGGGTACCAGCCGTCCGTGTCAGAACAGAAGCTGCACCCACCTGAAGAACACCAACCTGCACTCCAGACAAAGAGAGTAGGAGAGCCACACACAGGTGGAGAAATAAGAAAGAATACTGCAGCAGTCCAACCTGCTAGCAGAGAGAGGCAGATGGGCATTCAGTGAAGCCTTCACCTTACCAAGCTTGCATGCCACCTATGGAAGTGACACTGCAGGGCAGGTACTCTTAGCCACATCATTTTGTCACCTTGCAGGACACAGGCTCCTCTCCTCTTCTGGAGGTCCCGCTGAGGAGGAGGTGGCTCATGCCCTAAAGACCCTGAGGGCAGAGGCTGTGCTGGGTAGCAGAGGAGAGCAGGGGGTTGCTGCAGAGAAAGTGCCTGCACTGCAGGCCTGGCAGGGAGTGTCTGAATACCCCCTCCCTTGGTGTTTCAGGCATCAGCTCCCTCTACTTCCCTGCCCAGGTCTCTGCTGCCTGGAGATGTCCCTGCTGGCAGCTGCTTCCCTTCAGGTAGCCTCTGCCTTGGTCTTCCCTGTCAAGGACCTACCCCAGAGATGTCCTGGGAGTGCTCTGGAGCTGTGAGCAGCCTGACCCAGGCAGCAGCCTTTGGGAAAGAGCAGGACCCTGCCCTGTCTTGCTGGGGGGGTTCCTTCCACCCACAGCTTCTCCCTACAGCACCCTGGGCAGCTTCCCAGGCAGGCTGAGTGCTGAGCCTGGCAGGCAGCAGAGGCCCTGTCCTGGCACACAGCCCCTGGGGCGCAGCAGGGACCCTGCTCTGCACCACAGCCCTGGCCACCCTTGCCTGCACACTGCCTGCACAGCCTGGAGCCGGTCCTGTGAGAAGGAACCCTCATGTCCTGTCCCTCTGACAGCTTTGGCAGGGAATCATTGATCCAGGGAATACCACCGTACTCCACATTAGAGAAGCCAGGACAGACACTGTGACATGTCCAATCATCCGTGGGATATGGCAGATTTAGAAGACTCCTGGGGGACACTCATCTACTGTACCCTTCTGCCAGATACTTACTCTGTGAAGTGTTGTGAAGAGTTCTCCCACAGCAAGCTCTCAGCATCCCCCCTCCACACTGTCTTTAACATCTCCCTCCCTTCTCCCAGCTGCCCTTGTCCCCTGCAGGCAGTGCAGAGGAGCTGCTCCTGGGCAGAGCTGTCTCTCTGCAGCACTGCCCGCTTGCCAGGAGCTCCCCTTGGGCCCAGGAGCCCAGACCAGCTCATCAGCACAGGGAACTCTTGACAAGTCCCTGGGCCTCAGGAGGAATCAACTGTGAAACACACTGAAGTAAACATTTATGTTGGTTCCCTCCACTGGACAGGGAGCACTGTCTTTCTTCATTTCAGAAGAGGTATGATGTCCAAGAATCACTTTTCCATATCCTGTTTTTAGGCAGGGCACCTAGGCAAGGGCAGGGAGGGATCTCCCTTCCCCCTGCTGAGGGAAGGGTTTCCGCTGAGTCAGCCAAGGCATCTCCTTCACTGTTTGCAATCCAGAGGCTATAAGGGGGCTCAGCTCCCTTCCACGCCCCACACAAACCCTCAGGAGTTGGGATTGCAGAATCAGAGTCACAGAATTTTAGAGGTTGGAAGGGACCTCAAGAGATCATCAAGTCCAACCCCACTGCCAAAGCAGGTTCCCTAGAGCAGGTTGTCCAGGTAGGTGTGCAGACGGGCCTTGAGTATCTCCAAAGAAGGAGACTGAACAACCTCACTGGGCATTCTGTTCCAGTGTTCTGTCACCCTCACCATGAAGAGCTCTTTCGCTTGTTGGTGCGGAACTTCCTGTGATCAATTTTTTGACCATTGCACCTTGTCCTAACCCCACAAACCACTGAGAAGTGGTTGGCCAAATCCCACTGTCTCTCACAATTAAGATATTTGTAAATATTGATAAGATCTCCTCCCAGTCTTCTCATCTCAAGGCTGAACAGACCCAGGTCTCAATCTTTACTCATAAGGAAGGTGCTCCAGGCCCTGTATCGTCTGTGCTGCCCTCCACTGGACTCTTTCCAGAAGATTCCTGTCTTGTACTGGGGAGCCCAGAACTGGACACAGTACTCCAGGTTAGGCCTGACCAGGGCAGAATAGAGGGGGAGGATCACCTCCCTTGACCTGCTGGCCATGCTCCTTTTAATGCATGCCAGGATGCCATTAGCCCTCTTGGCCTCGAGGGCACAGTGCTGGCTCTTGGTCAACCTGTTGTCTACCAGGACCCTCAGGTCCTTCTCCTCAGAGCTGCTCTCCAGCAGGTCCCCCCCCCAGCCTGTACTGAAACATGTGTTTGTCCCTTCCCAGGTGCAAGACTCGACACTTGTTCTTGTTAAACCTCATTTGGTTTCTTCCTGCCCATCTCTCCAGCCTGTCCAGGTCTTCCTGAATGGCAGCACAGCCTCCTGGCATGTTGGCCATTCCTCTCAGCTTTGTATCACCAGCATACTTGCTGAGGGTGGCACTATTCCCTCATCATGATCATTTATGGGTTCCTCTTGCCTTGGTTCAGGTGGGCACAAACCAGGAAGCAGGATGTCAGCTGCTTATGTCATCTCCCAGCACATTGAATGGAGACAAAAGCCAGGAGGGAGCTATTCAGACACAGACTCCTGGTGACATTGGAGATGCCAGAGTGACATTTGATTGACAATCAAGGTGCCAAATTTTTCTGGGTCATAAACAGGTATGATCTCAGGAAACTGCTAAGCAACTGTAGTCATTGCTTAATAGGCTTAATAGCAAAGAAAAAAAAAAAAAAAGCTGGATGTATCTAATCTCTCAAGACTTTATTTCTCCCAGATCCATTTAGATATGGGATGCCATGTGAAAGAAAGGTGAGGAATCACTTCCAGGTGCTCTTCTCTCTCTCTGCACTAATGGTACGGGAGTAAGTTAAATTGCTCAACCTGAAGGATATGACTTTCAGACAGCTGAAATATAAACCTTCGTGGTAGTACTTAGCACTTTGATTTTTCTAAGCACTTCCTCTTTGTACAACAAGGACTGTCCTCAAGCTTTTGAAGATGACAAGATTTTTCCATGTCTCAGAAAAGTAAGGCATTTAGATGAGGACATTTGATAGTAAGAGGAAAGAGCAACTGTTTAGAAACAACTGCATTTCAGTGTAGAATGAGGTCAGATGTGACTGTGTGACAGATCTGTTTCCAATGACCTCGTGGGACCATAATGAATTTTGCCCTTAATTTAGAGTACTAAAGAAGGCAAGCTACACTTGGGCCCCATTTTCCCTCTTTCCTAAAGATACAAGGGAAGGTGATATGGAAGAAACCAGGGCATTACAAAAGCAATACTTGACATTTGCCTGTTTTGAAATCAGCTTTGGATTCCCCAGCTGTTGCTAGTCCAAAAAGGGAAGTACTGAAGAGGAGACAGAATAACTTTCAACGTACATATTTGAATCAATGGTTTATCTATGTAATAGAAAGTATTTGTGCAGGAAATGAGATTTCCTTTTGAAACACTGGTATGGTGGATGCTTTCAATTCTTCTGAGTGAATGTGGACTTTCCCAGGAATGGGGTGCAATTGCTAACAACCCCTTGTTAGCCCTGTGCTCTTGAGAAAGAATCGTTTGTGGCCGATGGACAAAGTTGGAAAGAAGACAAGAGATTCTCTAAGGACCTTTCCTGATATGTGAAATAGAAAAGTCAGGTTGTGAGGAAGGTTCAAAGGAATCTCTCTCTCTCTCTCTGTTTTATAGGAAGCTTGCAAGCAAGGAAAGAGAGAAGGAAGGACATAGCCATCTGTCCAGACCATGAAATTATTCTACTTGTTTTTGTTGTGTTCATGCTTCAGCGGGATGAATGGAAGCTGTGCATGGGAGCAGGCAATGGAACTGTCATTTCTGAATTCATCCTTGTGGGCTTTTTGGGGCTCGACCAAAGGCTACAGCTATTTCTCTTCTTGGACCTTCTACTCATGTACCTGACAACAGTGATTGGGAATGCAGCCATCATTTTCCTGGTGTGTGTGGATAACTGCCTGCAAATCCTCATGTACTTTTTCATTGGCAATCTGGCATTCCTGGAAACCTGGTTTACATCCTCCACAAGCATCAAACTATTGGTGATTCTGAGCTCTGGCAGGAGAACAATCTCAGTAGGTGGCTGCTTTGCCCAGCCTTTTTTCTATTTTGCCCTGGGTGGTGCAGAGTTTCTTCTCCTTGTTGTCATGTCCTTTGACCATTACGTTGCCATCTGCCAGCCTCTGTGCTGTGCTGCCATCATGAAGCATTGGATCTGCATCCAGCTGGTTGCTGCTGTTTGGGTCATGGGCTTCACACTCCCGAGTTACCGCCTGGTGCTGCTCTCAAAGCTCACTTTCTCACTTTCTGTGGTTCAAAAAGATACAGCTTTTTAATTTTTATTTTGTTTATTTTATTATTTTATTTTTTTTGTGACAACTCTCCCTTATTCTGACTGTCCTGCCCTGATGCCAGCCTTTGGAAAATAGACCTGGTTTTCTCATTGTTTATCATGCTGTCTTCCTTGTGTTTAACTCTGGCATCTTACATGTGTGTCTTCTGTATTCTACAAATACCAGCAGCCTCTGAGAGGAAAAAGCTTTTTCTACATGTTCTTCCCATCTCACCACCTTGTCCACTGCCTATGGAAGCTGCATTGCTCTCTACATACCATCCTCAGAACATGTTTCTTTGGAGACCAACAGAATTATAGCTTCACTGAACACTGTCCTGTACTCATTTTTAAACCCATTCATCTACTGTCTTAGAAAAAAGGCTGTGATGTTGGCCCTGAAGGAAGCCATGGCCTGTGCAACAGCATAGTTAATCATGATGCATTTCTCAAGAGCAATTTGAGTTCTCTGCTGTTGTATTTTATGTAATACCACCTCCATATTATATGACCTCCACATGCAGATGCCTCCAGAGATTTATGTTCTTGATGGATTGGGTTAGGCTGTGTAATAAGAAGCACATCTGCACGCAAAATGAAGGCCCAGGCAAGCGATGGCAGGACGAGTGACTCAGTTCATGCTCTGCTTTGGCTGCTCCCAGGCCCATCACAGGAGAGCCCCCAGCTCATCAATGGCCCATCTCCACTAGCCCAGAAGAGCACAAAGCACAATGGCAGGTGGGAACCCAAGTCACAGGCTCCTGCAGAAGCAAGATCTTGTTCCAGCTCCTTCCAGGACTGCTTTGCCCTGGACCATCACCCCAGCGTCCAGGCAGGAAACCCATCAAGATGAGTCAATGTGAGCAGCTCTCTGCATCATCATATGGACTGAGGGGATTGCTGCCAAGGGCTGTAGGACACATGGTAGTTGTACATGGTGGTGAGTGCAGCAACTAGACTAGAACCAGGGGGTCAGAGGGCCCATGTGTCATTGGTGTCAGCAACAGGAGAGAGACAGGAGTGTGTGGACTTAGTAGACCTAAGAGTGTGTGTGTCTGTGTGTGTGTGTAAGAGTGCAGTGGTCTGTGCCAGCAGCTGGAGTGGTGCTGCAGCCATGGTGGCTCATGTTCATGTGCCCTCAAGTGGGGAGAATGGGAGCCAGGGACTTGTCCTGGGCAGGCTGAGTGTATGAGCCCAGCTGCTGGAGGGATCCACCTGGCACACACACACACAAAACCACTCCAAAAGTATAATAAGCTGGATCTCCTGTACAGGTCCTTTGACCTTTTAATTTAATTTAATTTAATTTAATTTAATTTAATTTAATTTAATTTAATTTTATTTTATTTTATTTTATTTTATTTTATTTTATTTCTTTTTAATAGCAAAACTGTTTTCAGAAGGGTTTGGACATTTTTTTTAAAATACTTCTGCTTTGACACCCCACAGAATAATGTCACCAACGTATTGCAGGTGTTCAGGAGCTTCCCCCTTTTCAGTGCAGTCAGGATCAGTCTGTGACAAATGTTATGACTTTGCTTCCACACCTGGGCAGCTTGAATACTGACCAGTTGTCTTGGAACGCCCTTCTGCCCAGGGCACTAACCTATGGAATTCTTCCAAGTAGATCCCTGAAGAGGCCATAGTTTGCTCTCCTGAAGTCCAGGGTCACAAACCCACTTTTTGCCCTGCTTCCTCCTCACAAGATCCTGAGCTCCACCATATTATGGTCACTGCAGCCAGGGCTGCCCCCGACCCTCACATCTTCAACTAGTTCTTCCTCACTTGTTACTACAAGGTCCAGTAGCACACATCTCCTTGTTGGCTTCTCCACCACCTGTGTCATAAAGTTGTCATCAATGCACTGCAGGAACCTCCTGGACTGTTCGTGCCTAGCTGTGTGGTCTTCCCAGCAGATATCAGGGTGGTTGAAATCCCCCATGAGAACCAGGGCTTGTGACTCAGAGGCCACTTTCAGCTGTCTGAAGAAGGCTTCATTTACCTCCTCTTTCTGAACAGGTGGCCTATAGCAAACACCCACACCACTGTCAGCCATGGTAGCCTACCCTTTAATCTTTACCCATAAGCTCTCAACTCGCTCTTCATCCACCCCTGGGCAGAGCTCCATGCATTCCTGTTGCTCTCTCACATAAAGAGCTACTCCACCACTTCCTGTCTGGTCTTTTCTAACAAGCACGTAGCCTTCCATGACAGCATTGCAGTCATGCGAGCTATCCCACCATGTCTCTGTGACTGCAATGAAATCATAGCCTTGCGACCGCATGCAGATCTCCAGTTCTTCCTGTTTGTTTCCCATAGTATGCTCATTAGTATAAAAGCATTTCAGGGAGCTGAATTTTTTCTCTCTCATGTTGTGTGTGTATGTATGGAAACACTTGAGATATCTTTCATTCAGCTCAGCCCCTTGTGGGGCAGACTGAAGGGCCTCCACAGCATGCAGTTTCTCAAAATTGGCACGCAGTTCTATAGCTTATCTCTGGTATGCCTGTTTCTGTCCCTTTCCCCCTTCAAATCTAGTTGAAAGACCTGTCAATCAGCCCTGCTAACTCCTTGGCAAAAATCTTTTCCCTGCTCATAGAAAGGTGCTCCCCATCAGGAGTCAGTAGTCTCGGTGTCATGTAGACTTTCCCATGATCAAGAATCCTGAAACTGTGTTAGTGGCGCCAGGCTTGGAGCCACATATTGATCAGTTGGTTTCACCTGTTTCTTTCAATATTGATCCCTGCTACTGGCAGGATGGATTAAAACAGTACCTGTGCACCTGATCACCCCAAAGCCCTAAAGTCCCTTTTGATTGCTCTTGGGCTTCTCTTTGCCATCTCATCACTGCTAACTTGAAAAAACAATAAAGGGTAATAAACAGAGGTGTGTACCAGGCAAGTGACTTTCTGAGTGACATCTCTTACCCGTGCCTCAGGGAGACAGCAGACTTCATTATTGGTTATGTCTGGATGACAAATTGGGCCCTCCGTTCCCTTTAGAAGGGAGTTCCCTATGACTTTTTTTTTTTTTTTTTTGCTTTCTTGGTGGGGCTTGTTGTGATGCAGGCATAGCTCAACTTGCCTAGGACAACTCCCCCAGCATGGATGGACCATGATCTACATTGTCATTTCCTTGCCCATCCAGTTCCATAGCTTCATACCTGTTGCATAGGGTCACCTGGGAAGGTGAGGTATGCAGCAAAGTGTTTCATCACTCACAGGTGCATCCCCTTCCCTCACCACATCTAATTTAAAGCCCTCTTGATAAGTCCAGACAGCTTACTGCCCAGAATACTCTTGCCCCAACTGGTCAGCTGCACCCCATGTGGTGTCAGCATGCCTGGATGCTGAAAAGTGCATCCAAGATCATAGAAGCCAAAACCTTGGGCATGGCATCGGCCCTGCAGCCAGTCATTCATTTTGTCCATTCCTCACCTTCTTGGGTCCCAGTCACCAACTGGGAGTATAGAGAAGGACACTACTTGCGCTCTTGATCCTTTCAGCATCTTTCCAAAGGACATGAAGTTCTTTTTGATATTTTGGAGTGTCCTTGTTGCAGCATTCTTTGGCCCTATGTGAAAAAGTGCAAAGGTGTGATAGTCTTTTGTACTCACCAGACTTGCTAGCCTCTTTATAATGTCATGAGTATGAGCCCCAGACAGGCGGAAAACCTCTCTGGAGAGATTGTCTGGATGGCAAATGGGAGCCTCAGTGCCTCTCAGAGAAGAGTCTCCAATGACTAACACCTTTTGTGCCTTCTTTATGGCACTGGTTCTGATGCTGAGAAGAAGTACTGGTGTACTCCAAAAGATGAAGATTTGGCTATCAGCTGGCAGTGTGCACTTGCAGCCCAGAAAGCCAACTGTGTCCTGGGCTGCATGAAAAAAAGAGAGCCCAGCAGGTTGAGGGAGGTGATTCCTTTCCTTGTCTCTGTCCTAGTGAGATCCCACCGACAGAGCTGCATCCAGTTCTGGGATCCCCAGTGCAGGAAAGACACTTCTTAGAGTTGCTCCAGAGGAAGGCCATGAACATAATCAGAGGGATGAAATAGTTCCCAAGCAAATAAAAGCTGAGAGAGTTGTTTTTTTTTTGTTTTAACCTTGAAAGAGAAGGCACGAGGGAGGTCTTACTGCTGCCTTATTGCTGCCTTTTAGTATTTAATGGGAAAGAAAAAGATTTCTTATAAAGGCCTGTAGTGACAAGACAAGGAGTCATGCTTTTGAACAAAAAGGGCTGATTGTATGTAAGGAAGAAATTTTTTACAATGAGAATAGCGAGCCATTAGAACAGGTTTCCCAGAGCAGTTGTGGATGCCCCAACGTTGTAAGTGTTCCAAGCTGGGTTGCAAGGGGCTTTGAGCAACCTGATATAGTGAGAGATGCCCTTGTCCATGGCAGAGGAATGAGACTAGGTGACCTTAGAGTTTTGTTTCAGCCCAAATTATTCCAAGTTTCTTTCACTCTTTGATTCTATGATTCTATGATCTAGTTGTTGCTTTGAGCTTCAGGGAGTTCAAAGATTTCCCTTGGTTTATGTAGGTTAACAATATCTTTAGCCAACTCCTAAAATTTAATTTTATATAACCTTTCATGTATATTGACTAAAAAAAATATGATTATATTCTGTGGGAGCTGAGATTCATTGGATACAACCTGGGCCTAGTATGCACTTAAGGAATGTGCTTTATTGATTGTTGAGCTTTATCATACTTTAGTTTAGTTTGTTTGCAATTAAGAATTATCCTTCTCTACCTGTGTGCAGCCTGTTCTCTAAGGAAAGCAGGAGGGAGTTGGGACAAAGGAACTACAGGGTGCAACTGCAGACTTCAGTGGAGAAGTCTGATGTCAGGAGAAGTGACGCAAGTCCTAAGGGGCCAGTGAGAGAAATGGTGTGAACCTGGGAGGTGAGGAGCAAAGATGTCCATAGAGGGTCAGGCTTCTCCTACCTGTCCAGACCTCCTTAAGAGACACTCATGGCTTTCTGTGTCCTAATAAGCCCCAAGGAGTAGTTTGTGCTATGTCTGTGAACTTCATCTCCTGAGAGAAGACTGATGAAATCTCTCAGAAATACAAAGTCAAAAGCAAAACTACAAAGTTCTTTAAGACTGATTGGTCCCACTGAAGGCCATTACTGACAAAGCCCCATGGACTCCTTAGAGCCATGACTGGAGGCCATGATTACAGGCAGGCCAAGGCACTCTGCAGGTGGCTCTGAGAAAATCCTGGCTTTGTTTCATCAAGCAGAAAATGCAAGCCCTGCTGCCAGCTCTCTGGCAGAGAGCTCGTGTCCCTAACAGGCAGTTCTGGGCTCTTCCTCAGGCAGTGGGATGTGGGGGATGCAGTGCCAAGTGAAAGACAGTGGTGTTACATCTCCTGGCCTTCCTCAGAAAGTGTAAAGAGGGTATAAAACCCCAGTGCTAAGAGGACAACATGTCTCCTGCTAGGGCTTGGTGGCAGAGAGACCTGCCATAGCCAAAGGGACAAGCCCTTGGTTATCTTGGCGAAATCTAGCCTTGTCAGTGCCCTTGTCCATCTCCAACACCAGCTGTCCTATGCTGTTCACAGACTGTTTCCCTGCAGCCTGCAAACAGCCATCTTGTTTACCCACCCTACTCTCACCTTGGCATTTCCATACCTTCACTGATACCTGTACCCTTTCCAGCTGTGCCCTGAAACACAAGCTTATGGACAGATAATAGATTCTTTCCAGATGACGTCTGACACTACAGCACTACACTATGGTTTAGTGGAGGACTGGTTAGTGTTAGGTCAGAGGTCTCTTCCAACGTAGATGATTCTGTGATTCTGTGATACACTTTCAGTGACATATCCTACCACTTACGCCCTGTTTCCAGCACCCAAGCCCCAGTTTGAAGCAGGTTTTCACTTGTATTTTCTTTTCCATGTCAAAGAAAAGTTCCTTCATCTCTGAAGCCACCTCTGACAAAAGCATCCACACACATTAGCCTTCCTGTGGCCTGTCAGTTGACCAGGCAGAAAGAATCTCACCACGATCTTACAAGCCATGTGGCCTTCCTGCTGGCCTTTCAGCTCTTCAGATAGACAAAACCAAGTCACATTCCTGCTGTTCTACAGTCATGTACTCAGGCACAACATCATTTCTTTGAAGTGGACTGGCCTAGAAGGGAATTATTTCCTTAACTGTGTGGTTGAGAATGGAACAATAAACCCTAGTAAAGGTAATGTTACCAAACCTCTCACCCCATAGAGCTACAAAATTCCATGTCCATAGGAAGAACCCCAATATGGAAAATGGGAATACATAGGTGAAGTAAAATGGTATATATGAACTGACTGGGCAAGAGGGAGAATCCAATGGCAACTAGTGGACCATTAATATTATGAAAACTTGGATTCTCTCTCCGCATGGTTCACCTCGCTTTCGCAAGGCACAGTTATAATCTTGTTTTCAATTATTGTAGTTTGTTGCTTTTTAGGATGCCGTAAAAGTACAATCGTCAGTCTAATAATGCAAATATGGGTGAGCCTGCCTGACTAACAAATATCAAGGTTATGAAATGTTGCAAAGAAATTCAGCAAGGAAGAAGGTATGTGTACAGTTATTAATAGTAGTTAATGTTCTTATATACATCAGGATTAATGAATTAAAGAAAATTGACACACAATGATTAACCAAATTATAGCATTGCATTTAGTAACCCAGTATGATACCTCTTGGGGTTTCAAAGAAGTATGGAAGAAGTTAACTTCCCAGCTCCCAAACTTTGCTTGGCTAAGACAACTGTTTACAGCATTTATAATACTGGGATTGTTGATATTGCTTACTTGTTCATTGTTACAATGTAGTTTGTGGTGTAGTTTAGTGGATAACCCTGAACTAGGAGGAATGGAAAAGAAATAGGATTAGACATTGAGTAGAAACTGGCAGATATTTTACTAAATCTCTTGATAGAAATGGTATAATTTAAATGAGGATAGAGAACTTATAGAAAAGTTCTGAACTAGGTGCAAAAGGATTTGCACAGGGTATAGAAAAGGGGGGACTGAAACAAAAAGTATAATCCACGAAATATGTAACATAGTAAACTGAAGGGTTTGCTGAAATTGCTGAATTGTTGTATCAGACCTTGCATGGTAAGTCTTGGCTGTAGCCACAAAATTGAGGCTGAAGAAGGAACACAGTTCCCAAAGACGAGCTTAAACAATTAAATTAGCCGAGTTTGTAAAAAAGCAAAACTGCAGAAATGGTAAACAATGACAGAGAATGCACAAAAATGAAAAGGAGAAAAATCCAAGGTGAAGAATACTACAAGCCTTCATCAGAAAGACCCAAAAGTGCAACCACCAGAGGGTACTGTGCATGTGGGACAGTAGGAGGGACAGTATGCTAATTAGTTCTGAGACGCCATTAACATAAATCCTGACCTTTCTTGAAAATTGCATCAATATATATATAACCATACCACAAATATGTACTCATTGTCTTGCTTAGATGTACATGTTTGGTGGAATTATCCACCATATACCTAGTACTGTTAATAAAGAATATCTGCTTTCTAATTCTCCAAAACAATTTTCTCACCCTTTCCCTTTGAGGTAGGGGAGTGAGACAGTAGTTGTGGCAGCGCTCAGCTGCCCACTTGAGTAAAATTATCACAGGGCACTGTGACAACCCTTCCAGAAAGGCATGGTACTGCTGCTACCGAGAGGCTGCTGCCTGGGCCAGGCTGCTCACAGCTCCACGGCTCCCCCAAGGCATCTCTGGATGAGATTCTTGAAAGGGAAGACCAAGGCAGGGGTTACATGAAGGGAAGGCACTCTCTATAGTCTTCACGTTCACTTTCCTATCATGAAGGGCAGTTAGGCGGATGACAATGGAGTTGTCAGACTTGTAGAAGGGACTCACAGGCATTACACTGAAAGGTATCTGTAAGTCTGTGAGGAACCTCTTAATTTCCCTTCACAGCCCTCAGCCTAGAGACAGCACCAACACCACCTTCATTGTTTCTTGTGGGACTGTTGGGCATCCTGCTCAGAACCTGCAAACAGGGAGATGCCTCTGGTCACTGGGCTACTGAGATGCATTCCCAGTGCTCTTCACCAGATACTGTAAGGCAGTACTGACTCCTGCTGAGCTACGGAGGATCTGCCTAGTTCCTGTATGCCGTTCTGAAGCAAAACTGATAGCTCGAGGCAGGAGCAAGTCTTATAGGAAGAGGCTGTGATTCTTGTTGAGGAGGATTCAGTGAAACATGGTAGAGGTTTTGTTCAGAGAATTATCTCTAGCTTGTCTTTGTCTTTTCCTCCATGGACAGGTAAACATGCCCTGAGGCAGGAAATGTCCAACAGCAGCTTTCCCACAGAGTTCCTCCTCCTGCTGCCATTTGCAGATACACGTGAGCTGCAGCTTCTGCACTTTGGGCTCTTCCTGGGCATCTACCTGGCTGCCCTCCTGGGCAATGGCCTCATCCTCACTGCTGTAGCCTGTGACCACCATCTCCACACCCCCATGTACTTCTTCCTCCTCAACCTCTCTCTCATTGACCTGGGCACTATTACCACCACAGTTCCCAAAGCCATGGACAATTCCCTCTGGAACACCACGGCGATTTCCTGCAAAGGTTGTGTTACCCAGGTGTGGTGGTTTTACCGTGCTGGGCAGCTAAACCCCACAACCGCTCTCTCACTCCCCCTCTTCTTAGATGAGGAGGGGGAGAAGTAAAGCAAAGAACGACTCACGGGTTGAGATAAGGATAATTTAATTAAAGGGAAATAATAATAATAATTAAATAAAGATTATTATGATCTAAACAATTTAACTAAAGGGAAATAAAAAGGGAAAGGGGAAAAGGGAGGGGGAAAGGGAAAATAAAAAGAAGGGAGGAAAACAAACAAAATAAATGAAAACTATGTGGCAGTACAGAGGAAAGAAATTACTCTCTACTTCCCACAAATGAACGATGATTGACCACGTCCTTGAAGCAGGGCCTCAACGCACGTAGCCGGTGTTCGGGAGGAGGACCAACGTTTTCACAACGAGAGCCCACCCACCCCCTCTTCTTCCTGTTTCCACCTTTTATTGCTGAGTGTGACATCACATGGCATGGAATATCCCTTTGGTTGGTTTAGGTCAGCTGCCCTGATGATGTTTCTCTTCTCACTTTTTGCCCACCCCCCAGGAGGGTTAGAGAGAGGCCTGATGCTGTGTCACTGCTGCTCAGCAGTAGACACAACACTGGTGTGGTAACACTGCTGTTCCAGCTACAAGTGCAGAGTACAGCACTGTATGGGTTGCTGCCGGGGAAGTTAACATTCCAGCCAGACCCAGTACACCAGGTTTTTTCTTTGCTGTCTTTGTCACAGCAGAGTTTTCTATTCTCACCATCGTGGCTTATGACCGGTACATTGCCATCTGCAAACCCCTGCACTACAGGACAATAATGGCCAACAGAACTTGTGTCAACATGGTAGCAGCTGCCTGGGGCAGTGGCTTTCTCAGTGCCATGCTGCATACTGCCAATACCTTTTCCCTCCCCCTCTGCCAAGGCAATGTGCTGGACCAGTTCTTCTGTGAAATTCCCCAGATCCTCAAGCTCTCCTGCTCAGGTGCCTACCTGAGAGAAGTTGGGTTTATTGTGGTTACAGCATATTTACTTCTTGCATGTTTTGTTTTCCTTGTGCTGTCCTATGTGCAGATCTTCAGGGCCGTGCTGAGGATCCCCTCCCTTGAAGGCCGGCACAAAGCCTTTTCCACGTGCCTCCCTCACCTGGCTGTGGTATCCCTGTTCAGCAGCACTTCCTTTTTTGCCTGTCTGAAGCCCCCTTTAATGTCCGTTTCATCCCTGAATCATTTGCTGACAGTTCTGTACTCGGTGGTGCCTCCAGCAGTGAACCCTCTCATCTACAGCATGAGAAACCAGGAACTGAAGGGTGAAGTGTGGAACCTCATGACTGAATGCATTTCAGAAGCAATAAACTGCCTCTCTTCTCCTGCATATCACTCATAATGTAACCATAATAGACCCAGATATTGATTTGTGTGGTTGTTAGTTTGTAAATATTTTTAGTGTTTCTTTGTGCTACTTGTGAAATTATTGTCCAAAAAGAAATGCCATATTTTATCCTCCTCTATTTCAGTATCAATATCTTGCATGTGACTTGGTGTAAACAAGGACCCAGGCTCTCTCTGTATTTAAATAAAAAAGGACCCTGAAGAGACATGCTTGCCTGAGATCCTTCCTCGGAGACGTGGTGGAGCTGCAGGAGCACTTGGCTGTGTGCAGAGGTGGAGAGGAGAAGAGTCCTGGCACAGCAGCACTGCCAGTGAGCCCCAGGGCTTGATCTTGCCAAAGCTGCTCTCCCTTTAACCTCCCACACTCTCCTTCAGAGCCCTTGTGTTGCTGTGAGGACTGATTGCTCTTGTCGCTTGCTCACCGTGCTGCTGTAGGGAAGTCCCGTGTCCACAGGCAGGGACAGGCCAGGGGCACTTCTCTAACATGGTTGGCTCCATATCAGCATCTCCAGCTTAAAAGGGGATCTGCTGAGGGCAGTGCCTGAAGGCTCAGCTCTTCTCCCAGAGTTGCTCTCATGGATATTGCAAAGGAATAGACTCGAACGAGGCTCCTTGCTTTGTTTGTTTCTTTGTGGACTCAGGGAAATGAGATGAGTGTCCCAGGATCACCTTTTAGGAAAGGAAGGCAAATTCCATTGTTGCCTGTTGGTGCCCAGCACCCATAAAGATATTGGCTTCACCTGTCTGTGTCCCCAGCATGTAACAGGGCTGATGTCTGGCAGGTGTCTTCCTGGAGGGAAGTGAGAGCTCCCAGGAGAGCCCAGGGTATTGTCAGGGACAGCATGTGCCATGGAGTCAGCAGGGTATGGAGCACACAGAGTCTGAGCATTTCCAAGTTGATAAAGTGACCCAAAGATGAAGTGTTAAATCTGTCTGGGAACAGGCAAAGGAGAGCTCTGCAACTCCAGGGAACACAGCAGGCATAGGGAAAGCAATCTGCTGAATTAGTTGTTATACCTCTGGTGAAAGTTCATAGGCTGGATAGAGTGAATCACCACAAAATGTCCAACAACATTGGAAATGTCCCAAAGATCCTTGTGCATCATTTCCAGTTAGGGCTATTCCATGAGTCTCTGACTCTGAAGAAGGCCAGCTATCTGTGTGCACCCTCCATGGCCAAAGAATCACTTCTGTGGGAGGCAGTCAGTGTCAGTGCCCCTCCTGAGCTGGCTCTGCCTTCCCAGCCTGACCAGCACGGCCCTGCAGTGCCCCCATGGCCCCGTGCACCACAGCCCCGTTGCTCTGCAGAGGGGGCTCTTGCTCCCTGTGAGAAAGAAGGGGGCAGGAGACCTGCATGGATGAGCAGGGAGCTCCTGGCAAACTCAGACGGAAGAAGGAAGTTTACAGCATGTGGAGAAAGGGACAGGCCATTTGGGAGGAATATAGGGACACTGTCAGAGTACACAGGGATGTGACAAGGAAGGCCAAGGCCCATTTGGAATTATATCTGACAAGGAATGTCAAGGTCAACAAGAAGGGCTTCTTCAAATACATTAGTAGAAAAGGGAAGACTGGAGAAAATGTTGGCTCACTGCTGAATAGGGCAGTTGCCCTGGTGACAAAGGATATGGAGAAGGCAGAGTTGCTGAGTGCCTTTTTTGCTTCAGTATTTACTGTTAAATAAGTCCTCAAGAATCTCAGACCCTGGAGACAACAGAGGAAGTCCAGAGAAAGGAATACTTTCCCTTGGTCAAAGAGGATTGGGTCAGAGATTAACTAAGCAAACTTGACATCCTGTCGTGAGTTTACATGGCAAGGTTTTAGTAGCAGGGGGCCATAGGGGTGGCTTCTGTGAGAAGAATTGAGAAGCTGCCCCATGTTAGGTAAGGGCCCTGCTATAGACTGACCACAACCCCCATTTTCCATCCTAATAAACTGTCTTTATCTTAACCCACAGGATTCATTTCTTCTGATTCTCTCCCCCATCCCAAAGAAGGAGGGGGGAGGGTGAACAAATGGCTGTGTGGTGTTTAGATGCCAGATGCCAACACCACCAACGCACACAACATGGGCAACAAACAGGAGGAGACAGAAGCCATTGTGTGGCAGGCAAACCATGACTATCATTGAAATGTGGTGTGACCACTCCCATGACTGGAGTGCTGCAATGGATGGCTACAAGCTCTTCAGAAGGAACAGACAACTAAGGAGGGAGGTAGCATAGCTCTTAGAGAGTGTTTCAGTGCTGTGGAATTCAGGGTTGGGAATGACAAGGTAGAATCCCTGTGGATAAGGATCAGGGAGTTGGCTAACAAGGCGCACATCCTGGTGGGGATACGTTACAGATCGCCAAACCAGGAAGAAGAGACAGATGAGGCGTTCTGTAAGCAGCTGGAAGAAGTCACTCAGTCACCAGTGTTTATTCTCATGGGGGACTTTAACTTTCCAGACATATCCTGTAAATCCAATACAGCCCTGAGGAAGCAGTCTAGAAGGTTCCTGGAGTGTATGGAAGATAGCTTCCTGACTCAGCTGGTTAGTGAGCCTACCAGGGGGGTGTCCTGCTAGACCTGCTGTTCATGAACACAGAAGAACTGGTGGGAGATATGGTGGGAGCTGTCTTGGGCAGAGTGACCATGGAATGGTAGCGTTCACTGTTTTTGATAAAGTCAGGAAGGGGGTCAGTAAAACTTCTACCTTGGACTTCTGGAGGGCAGACTTTGAACTGTTCAGGACCCTGGTAGGGAGGGTCCCTTGGGAGTCTGTCTTGATGCGCAGAGGGGTCCAGAAAAGCCAGATGCTCTTCAAGAAGGAAATCTTAAAGTCACAGGAACAGACTGTCCTCGTCTGCTGTAAAATGAGACACAAAGGAAGAAGACCAGAAAAGATGAGCTGGGAACTTTTGCTGAGTGTCAGGGAGAAAAAGAGAGTTTATGTGGAAGAAGAGGCAGGCAACTCGGGGAGAGTACAAAGAAGTTACAAGCATATGCAGAGAAAAAATCAGGAAAGACAAAGCCCAGCAAAGGCTCAATCTGGCCTCTATGGTTAAGGATAACAAAAAATGTTTTTATAAATCTATTAACTGCAACAGGAGGGCCAAGGAGAATCTCCGTTCTTTACTGGAAGCAGCGGGGAACATGACTACTGAGGATAAGGAAAAGGCTGAGGTTCTTAATGCTTTCTTTACATCTGTCTTTATTAGCCAGATCCGTGGGGTACTCAGCCTCCTGACCTGGACATCTGGGATGGAAAGCAGAAGACCCAACCTCCAGTTCAGGTGAAAACAGTTAGAGACCTGCTGCTCCACCTGGACAACCCCTTTAATATCTTCATTGATGATTTGGATGAAGGAATTGAGTGCACCTTCAGTAAGTTTGCAGACAACACCAAGTTGGGGGGAAGTGTCAATCTGTTGGGGGGTAAGAAGGCCCTGCAGAGGGACCTGGACAGGATGGGTCGATGGGCAGAGGCCAATGGGATGAGGTTCAACATGGCTAAGTGGTGGGTCCTGCACTTTAGCTACAACAACCCTATGAAATGCTACAGGCTTGGGGTGGAGTGGTTGGAAAGCTGTGCAGAGGAAAAGGATTTGGGGGTGCTGATTGGTGCTCGCCTGAACATGAGCTGGCAGTGTGCCCAGGTGGTCAAGAAGGCCAATGGCATCCTGGCTTGTATCAGGACTAGTGTAACCATAAGGACCAGGGTGGTGATTGTCCCCCTGTACTCAGCTCTGGTATGGTTGCACCTCGAGTACTGTGTTCAGTTTTGGGTCCCTTACTACAATAAGGACATCGAGGCCCTGGAGCATGTCCAGAAAAGGGATATGAAGCTGAAGGGTCTGGAACACTAGTCCTATGGGAAGCGGCTGAGGGAACTGGGGTTGTTTAGTCTGGAGCAGAGGAGGCTGAGGGGAAACCTTATTGCTCTCTACAACTAACTGAAAAGAAGTTGTGGGGAGCTGGGTGTTGGCCTCTTCTCTCAGATAACTAGTGATAGGACTAGAGGGAATGGCCTCAAGCTGCACCAGGGGAGGTGAACAAGTCTTGCTGATCACTCCTTGGCTCTCCAGATGATGAACCAACTCATGGATGGGAATCATAGTGCCTCATTTGGTATGATATTGCTGCCAGTGCGCCACTGTGGTAGCAATTGGTACCTGCTGTTCTTCGACCCTCAGCAATCCTACAACATAAGGGTCTTCTGAGAGATCACACAGGGTAGACATCTGCTTAGTCTTCTCTGTGCTCAAAACAGCTATGCCAAAAGCCCACCTGTACCCTTTTGGGTCCTTGAAATATCCTCTCCTGAGACTCTCTTTGAAATACCCTCCCTCATCCCATGCCAAGGATGCACAGAGTGTCTGGGCCAGTCACAACAGGGTGCTTTTGCCACTCATTCCAAGTTAGGCTCACTTCAGCCTCTAATCAACAGTTAGATGTTGAGATCCCCCTGTCACTCCAGAGATACAGATGAGTTCTGCCCCTTGTTAGCCTGATGACATTAGGGTACGCTGTGTGCCGGTGTCCACTAGAGCTTTGTATTCTTGTGGTTCTGATGTTCCAAGCCATTGGATCCACACAGTCCAATAAATCTGATTGTCTGTCTCCTCTACCTGGACAGAGTCAGGGCCCCTCTAGTCCTGGTTGGAGTATCTATCAATTAATTCTTGAAAATGTGAAGCAGAGGTCCCTCCATCAGGGTCAAGAGTAACATCAGCCTTTCTACTCACTTTGGGAAATTGCCCAACAGAAACCAGAGCAGCAGTTTTCCTAGAACACCCTCTTTTTGCTGTTGTATTTCCTTGCACTTCACGTACTTGAACTGCTAGGGTCGAGGTGGGTTCACCATCCCACTTCCTCATATCTTCTCCGTGGTCACACAGATAAAACCTCGAAGTGCCATGTGGTGTGCATTCTGGGTACTCCCTCTCTCAAGCAGGAAAATGCTGATTCTTAATGGCTGAAATACTACTCCATCTGTGTGAGGAGGGAGATGTATGTTCTTCAAGGTGGTGGACCCTTTGGGATAGTGTCCTGATTTCAGTTAGAACAGAGTTAACTTTGTTCCTAGTAGCCGGTGGAATGCTATGCTTTGGCTTAGAATGAGAAGAGTGCTGATAACACCCCGATGTTTTAATTATTGCAGAGCAGTGCTTGTACTAAGCCAAGGACATCTCAACTTCTTGCTCTGTCCTGCCAACAGGCAGGCTGGGGGTGCAGCAAGAACTGGGAGGGGACAGACCCAGAACAGGTGACCCAAACTAGCCAAAGGGGTATTCCATACCATCTGACGTCACGCTAAACAATATATAGGGTGGCTAGCCGGGGGGAGGGCGGGCCGGACTGCTCGGGGTTAGGCTGGGCATCGGTCAGCGGGTGGTGAGCAATTGCATTGAGCATCACTTGTTTGTACATGTTATTATTAGTAGTACTATTATCATCATTGTATCATTATTAATATTATTACTATTATTATTATTATTATTATTATTATTACTATTATTATTATTATTACTATTATTATTTTCTTGTCTTATTAAACTGTCTTTATCTCAACTCACAGGCCTCACTTTCCAATTCTCTCCCCCGTCCCAGAGAGGGAGGGGGGAGGGTGAGCGAACGGCTGTGTGGTGTTTAGCTGCCGGCCGGGTTAAACCACTACAGTCTTTTTGGCGCCCAACGTGGGGCCCGAAAGGTTGAGATAACGGCAGACCTGATCAGAGTGCGTTAAACTAAAATTGGTATAAGTATTAGACCTGCTTAATAGTCACTTGTCATAATGCTGATTGCTTTAATCTCAAGTCTGCTGCGCCTGTTTTTCAAATTGAGTATTATAGCACATTATTTTCCGTATGTGCTCTCTGTCATGTTGTTTATCCTGTCCGGGCCTTGGTTTCAGATTATTATGGTACTGTGTCTTGTAACAGTGGCTTATGAGACGATGAGATATCTGGTCATGACTCTAACTTGGTATTTGTACTCAGTAACATCGTCAACTTTATACTTTGGAAACCGTATCTTGGAAACTATTAGCAATTATACCTGTTGTCTTTTTTCGTCAGGGAGTGAATCTATGGAGGGGAAAGGGGAAGATATTTTTCCTTACTCGATCACCCTCCCTTTCTCCTTCACCACCCTCTTATCCTCCGAGCTTGTTACAATAGCTCTCCAAGATATTGAATATCCTTGGGATACTCAGACTAGCATGGTCTTGCTCTTATGCCTCCTGAATGTGCTTCAGGTTTTGCTTAAAGTTAAACAACTATTTGGGAAGCTCATCAGGAGATCTGCCCAGAGGCAGTATAGTTGTGGGTGGCAGGGAGTATGGGAGGATATGGGCAGACATCTAGAGCAGTTAGCACCCCCAGTGTTTTGGAAATTCACCCCTGAACAACTGCAAAATCCTAAAAAATTGGCAGAATGTTTGAAAAAAAGGTGTCATGACTCTGGCAGTTCCAAAGTAACACAAATCATTATAACGTGCTGGGGCCTGGCTCATGCCTATCGAGCTGCCATTGATACTGCTATCAACTTAGTGACAGACCCTGCGGCCACTCCAAGTCCTGTGACAGATCCAATGGCCACTGCGACTCCTACGGTGGACTCTGCAGCCGCTCCAGTTCCAGCTCCTGCAGACACTCCAGTTCCAGCTCCTGCAGACACTCCAGTTCCAGGTCCTGCAGCTGCTCCAGCTCCGGTTCCTGCAGACGCTCCAGCTCCAGCTCCAGCTCCTGCAGACACTCCAGTTCCAGCTCCTGCAGCTGCTCCAGCTCCTGTAACGGGGCCAGAGAAACGAGCTGTAGCAGTGCAAGTTGACCCTGCAGAGGGTATTCCGACCCTTGTGGCAGACCCTGTACCTGGGTCAGAGAAACGAGCTGTAGCAGTGCAAGTTGCCCCGGTACACAAGATGAAAAGATGGTATAGAGATTCAGGTCGTTTAGAACGCAGAGAGTCTTCTGCCAAATCTAATGGAGACGACGATGCTGGGCCATCAGGGAGTCAGGAGGAGGAAGATGACGACGCCGAAAAAGCAACAATAACTACCCGAAACCTATACGAGCGTGAGTTACGAGATGTGCAAAAAGATTTTGGTCGCTGTATAGGTGAGCAGCTTGTCACCTGGCTGCTCTGGTGCTGGGACACTGGAGCCAATTGTGTGGAATTAGAGGGCAAGGAAGCCAGGCATCTGGGATCCCTTGCTAGAGACGCAGGCATTGACAAAGCAATTGGAGATGGAGCACAATCTCACAGCCTCTGGAGGCATCTCCTGTCATCTGTGAGGGAAAGGGATTCCTTCAAGGAAGAACTTGTATGCCTACCAGGCAAGTGGACCACTATGGAGAAGGGAATCCAGTACCTGAGGGAATTAGCCGTATGGGAAGTGATTTATGAGGATCCAGTCCCCGGACAAACATCCAAAAATCCAGATGGAGTCAGGTGTACACGACCCATGTGGCGGAAGTTTCTACGGAGTGCACCATCATCATATGCCAGCTCATTGGCAGTAATGGCCTGGAAAAAGGATGAGGAACCTACAGTAAATGAAGTGGCTAAACAACTCCGGCAGTACGAAGAAAGTCTCTCCTCTTCCTTACAGGCCTGCGTCTCAGCTGTGGAGAAATTTTCTGAAGAGTTCCACCAACTTAAAGAGAATCTATCTTCCTCCCCACCTGAACAAACCAGTGTCCACCGACCAAAAGAGAACACTTGGGAGAAACTTTCTGAAAAGGTTCACCAACTTGAAGAGAGATTATTCTCCTTCGCACCTGTACAGAGCAGTGTCTCAGCTATCAGGGGTAGGTGGTCATCTACACAAAGAAGACGATATGGTGGGTACTCACCCCATGCCACCCTGTGGTTTTACTTAGGAGACCATGGAGAGGACATGAGAAAATGGGATGGAAAATCCACCGCAACCCTAGAGGCACGGGTACGTGAGTTGCAAAAGAAAACAATCGGGAAAAAGGGATTCTCTGAAAAGGTTGCTGCTCCAACTTCCAGCAGACAGTCCTTCAAACCCAGAATTGAAGAAGATTCTGACCAGGATTAGGGGGGCCCTGCCTCCAGCCATGGGGAGGAAAGGGACAATCGAGTTTATTGGACTGTGTGGATTCGATGGCCTGGCACGTCAGATGCACAGAAGTATAAGGCTTTAGTAGACACCGGTGCACAATGTACTCTAATGCCATCGAGCTATAAAGGGCCAGAGCCCATCTGTATTTGTGGAGTGACAGGGGGATCTCAGCAATTGACTGTATTGGAGGCTGAAGTGAGTCTGACTGGGAATGAGTGGGAAAAGCATCCCATCATGACTGGCCTGGATGCTCCATGTATCCTTGGCATAAACTATCATAGAAGAGGATATTTCAAGGACCCAAAAGGGTTCCGCTGGGCTTTTGGTATAGCTGCCTTAGAGACAGAGGGCATTAAACAATTATCTACCTTGCCTGGTCTCTCAGAGGACCCCTCTGTTGTGGGGTTGCTGAGGGTCGAAGAACAGCAAGTGCCAATTGCTACTACAACTGTGCACCGGCGGCAATATTGCACTAACCGAGACTCCCTGATTCCCATCCATAAGCTAATTCGTCAATTGGAGAGCCAAGGAGTGATCAGCAAGACTCATTCACCTTTCAATAGTCCCATATGGCCAGTGCGAAAGTCTAATGGTGAGTGGAGACTAACAGTGGACTATCGTGGCCTGAACGAAGTCACACCACCATTGAGTGCTGCAGTGCCGGACATGCTGGAACTCCAGTACGAACTTGAATCGAAGGCAGCCAAGTGGTACGCCACAATTGATATCGCTAATGCATTTTTCTCCATCCCTCTAGCAGCAGAGTGCAGGCCACAATTTGCTTTCACTTGGAGGGGAGTCCAATATACTTGGAATCGGCTGCCCCAGGGGTGGAAACACAGCCCTACCATTTGCCATGGACTGATTCAATCTGCACTGGAGCAGGGGGAAGCTCCTGAACACCTGCAGTACATCGATGACATTATTGTGTGGGGTGACACAGCAGAGGAAGTTTTTGAGAAAGGAAAGAAAATAGTCCAAATCCTTCTGAAAGCTGGTTTTGCCATAAAACAAAATAAAGTCAAAGGACCTGCACGAGAGATCCAGTTTTTAGGAATAAAATGGCAAGATGGACGTCGTCAAATTCCAATGGATGTGATCAACAAAATAACAGCTATGTCTCCACCAACTAGCAAAAAAGAAACACAAACTTTCCTAGGTGTTGTGGGGTTTTGGAGAATGCACATTCCAAATTACAGTCTGATCGTAAACCCGCTTTACCAAGTAACCCGTAAGAAGAATGAGTTTGAGTGGGGCCCTGAGCAACGGCAGGCCTTTGAACAAATTAAGCAGGAAATAGTTCATGCAGTAGCCCTTGGGCCAGTCCGAACAGGACCAGAAGTGAAGAATGTGCTCTACACTGCAGCCGGGGAGAACGGCCCCACCTGGAGCCTCTGGCAGAAAGAACCTGGGGAAACTCGAGGTCGGCCCCTGGGGTTTTGGAGTCGGGGATACAGAGGATCTGAGGCCCGCTACACTCCAACGGAAAAGGAAATCTTGGCAGCATATGAAGGAGTTCGATCTGCTTCAGAGGTGGTCGGTACTGAAGCGCAGCTCCTCCTAGCACCCCGATTGCCAGTACTAGGCTGGATGTTCAAAGGAAGGGTCTCCCCTACACATCATGCAACCGATGCTACATGGAGCAAGTGGGTTGCACTGATTACTCAGCGGGCTCGAATAGGAAACCCCAGTCGCCCAGGGATATTGGAAGTGATTATGGACTGGCCAGAAGGCAAATACTTTGGGATATCATCAGAGGAGGAGGTGGGTCGTGCTGAAGAAGCCCCACTGTACAACCAGTTACCAGAGAATGAGAAGAAATATGCCCTGTTCACTGATGGGTCTTGTCGTATTGTGGGGAAGCATCGGAGATGGAAGGCTGCTGTATGGAGCCCTACACGACGAGTTGCAGAAGCTGCTGAGGGAGAAGGTGAATCGAGTCAGTTTGCAGAAGTAAAGGCCATTCAGCTGGCTTTAGACATTGCTGAACGAGAAAAATGGCCGGTTCTCTATCTCTACACTGATTCATGGATGGTAGCAAATGCCCTGTGGGGATGGTTACAGCAATGGAAGCAAAACAACTGGCAGCGCAGGGGCAAACCCATCTGGGCTGCTGCATTGTGGCAAGATATTGCTGCTCGGGTGGAGAACCTGGCTGTAAAGGTACGCCACGTAGATGCTCATATGCCCAAGAATCGGGCTACTGAAGAACATCAAAACAACCAGCAGGTGGATCAGGCTGCTAAGATTGAAGTAGCTCAGGTGGACCTGGATTGGCAGCATAAAGGTGAATTATTTATAGCCCGATGGGCCCATGACACCTCAGGCCATCAAGGTAGAGATGCAACATACAGATGGGCTCGTGATCGAGGGGTGGACCTGACCATGGACACTATAGCACAGGTTATTCATGACTGTGAAACATGTGCTGCAATCAAGCAAGCCAAACGGTCAAAGCCTCTTTGGTATGGAGGACGATGGCTGAAATATAAATATGGAGAGGCCTGGCAGATTGATTACATCACACTCCCTCAAACTCGCAATGGCAAGCGCCATGTACTTACAATGGTGGAAGCAACCACTGGATGGCTGGAAACATATCCTGTGCCTCATGCCACCGCCCGGAACACTATCCTGGGCCTTGAAAAACAAGTCCTATGGCGACATGGCACCCCAGAAAGAATAGAGTCAGACAATGGAACTCATTTCCGAAACAACCTTATAGACACTTGGGCCAAAGAGCATGGTATTGAGTGGGTGTATCACATCCCCTATCATGCACCAGCCTCCGGGAAAGTTGAACGATATAATGGACTGTTAAAGACTACATTGAAAGCAATGGGTGCTGGGACGTTCAAAAATTGGGATACGCATTTGGCAAAGGCCACCTGGTTAGTCAATACTAGGGGATCCGCCAACCGAACTGGACCTGCCCAATCAAACCTGTTACGTACTGTAGATGGGGATAAAGTTCCTGTAGTGCATGTAAGAAATATGCTGGGTAAAACGGTCTGGGCTACTCCTGCCTCAGGAAAAGGCAAACCCATTCGTGGAATTGCTTTTGCTCAGGGACCTGGATATACGTGGTGGGTGATGCAAAAGAACGGAGAGGTCCGGTGTGTACCTCAAGGGGATTTAATACTGGGTGAGAATAGCCCATGAATTGGATTGTACCATGTTAATTACTATATAATATTGTATGTTATCACTATCATGACTACTATATACCCTAGATAAAAATGGTGACTAACTAGAATGTATGGGAAAGAGTGTAACCTGAGCATGACATAAATGGTATGGAATAAGGGGTGGATAGATGTCCTGGTTTCAGTTAGAACAGAGTTAATTTTGTTCCTAGTAGCCGGTGGAATGCTATGCTTTGGCTTAGAATGAGAAGAGTGCTGATAACACCCCGATGTTTTAATTGTTGCAGAGCAGTGCTTGTACTAAGCCAAGGACATCTCAACTTCTTGCTCTGTCCTGTCAACAGGCAGGCTGGGGGTGCAGCAAGAACTGGGAGGGGACAGGCCCAGAACAGGTGACCCAAACTAGCCAAAGGGGTATTCCATACCATCTGACGTCACGCTAAACAATATATAGGGTGGCTAGCCGGGGGGAGGGCGGGCTGGACTGCTCGGGGTTAGGCTGGGCATCGGTCAGCGGGTGGTGAGCAATTGCATTGTGCATCACTTGTTTGTACATATTATTATTAGTAGTACTATTATCATCATTGTATCATTATTATTATTATTACTATTATTATTATTATTACTATTATTATTATTATTATTATTACTATTATTATTTTCTTGTCTTATTAAACTGTCTTTATCTCAACTCACAGGCCTCACTTTCCATTTCTCTCCCCCGTCCCAGAGAGGGAGGGGGGAGGGTGAGCGAACGGCTGTGTGGTGTTTAGCTGCCGGCCGGGTTAAACCACTACAATAACGGTCAAAGGACATGGCAACAAGGAGAACAAACTCTGCACCACCCAGTGCAAAATAGAAGGAGGACTGGGCAAAGCAGCCACCTACTGAGATTGTTTTCCTGCCAAAGCTCAGAATAACCAAGAGTCTGGTGCTTGTGGAGGACGTAAACCAGGTTTCCAGGAATGCCAGATTGCCAATGAAAAAGTACATGGGGATTTGCAGGCGGTTATCCACACACACCAGGAAAATGATGGCTGCATTCCCCATCACTGTTGTCAGGTACATGAGTAGAAGGACCATGCAGAGAAATAGCTGTAGCCTTTGATCAAGCTCTGAGAAGCCTGTGAGGATGAATTCAGAAATGACAGTTCCATTGCCTACTCTCATGCGCAATTTCCATTCATCCTGCTGAGGTAGGAACATGGCGAAACCAAGTACAATAATTTCAGTACTGTAAATTAAGGCTAAAATTCATTATGGTCCCACCAGATCAATGGAAACGGATCTGTCACACAATCTCATCTGACCTTATTCTGCACTGAAATGCAGTTGTTTCCAAACAGTTGGTCCTCTCTCTTGCTATCAAATGTCCTCACCTAAATGCCTTACGTTTCTGAGAGGTGGAAAAATCTTCTCATTTTCAAAAGTTTAAGGACAGTCCTTAAAGTCCTTAAGGACAGTCCTTCCCCACAAAGGAGAAGTGCCTAAAAAAAAAAAAAAAAAAAAAAAAAAAGCAAAATGCCAAGTGCTACTGTGTAGGTTTATACTTCAGTTGTATAAAAGACACATCCTTCAGGTTGAGCAATTTAACTTACTCCCATCCTGTCAATGCTGAAAGAGAGAAGAGCATCTGAAAGAGATTCCTCACCTTTATTTGTCATGACAGTTCTAGGCTGGGACGACCCAGCCAAGCACTTTCTCTTGTCTGCATTGACTGTTGGGGGAGCCTCTGGAGAACAAGTTGTTACATGCACCAGCAGTGAAGTAGGTGAAACTCATTACTGAAGTCTCAAGTGTCTGATGATTTTAGTAAACTATTCTCTGTGGAGGAATGGTTAGCTGAAGTAGGTCATGTGAACGTTGAACAACTCGGAGGTAAAGAGTTACAAAAGTATCGTACTCAGCTCATATGAGTCTGAGCACATACGCATCTGGCTGGAAACCTATCAAGGGACGAGGACATTGCAACAATGTGTGGATGGGAAAATATCCATGGTGGAACTGTGGTTGATAGAAATGGGGAACTAACTGATAAAATAGAAAACTGCAATAACCAATCATGAACTTAGCTTTTGCAATATGTATGAGCTAATTATATTGAATCATATGAAAGACGGCTGAGCTATCCAATAAATCGAAGTTCACTGATCACTCATATTGGGCGTCTGTGTCTTCCCTCCATCGACAACAATTCTCTTCTGTAAATCAAAGACATTTTCTCCTTCACCTTTCCCTGTGTGTTTAGAAATAGAAAGGATCAGAGAAGATGACTACAAAAAGAGAACACCTCAAAATGCA
Organism: Mergus octosetaceus; assembly: GCA_036873955.1. Taxonomy (NCBI): domain Eukaryota; kingdom Metazoa; phylum Chordata; class Aves; order Anseriformes; family Anatidae; genus Mergus; species Mergus octosetaceus. Next base: position 716,361 of record CM072311.1, read on the forward strand.
TGGGTGGAGGAGGAGGAGATGATGGATTTGAGGCAGAAAAGTAGTTTCTCAGTGGGCTGTATTGTCCCCTCAGGACCTGTCCCAGGGCAGAATGGGTGCACTTAGGCAGGAAAATGGGAAGCTCAGAAGTGGGGAGTACAACCATGTTTACATGGACATTTCAGCCTGGGGTTTGGGCTGCTCTTAGACCCCAGATAACCTGCCTTGCTCTTTGCCTCTAGACTGGAAAAGGGGAATCTGTGCACTGGTTTCATCCAGAAAACTTGTTCAGATTAATCCATTGGCTGTAGTTGTTCTAGCTGAAGATTGGCCCAGTCACCAACAGCAATATGTTGTGGTTTAGACCTGACAGGCAGCTAAGCACTGAGGGGATCTGGTCAAGGACCTTTTCTCCTTCAACGAGGGTAAATAAGCATGGGAGGCAGTGATGGGAAACAAGTACTGCAGGTGTTCAGGAGCTTCCCCCTGCTCCAGCGCGGACTGGATCAGTCCGTGGCAAATAGTAGTGCTGTGTTTCCACCCCTGGGGCAGCCGATTCCAAGCATATTGGACTCCCCTTCAAGTGAAAGCAAACTGTGGCCTGCACTCTACTGCTAGAGGGATGGACAATTGTGGCATACCACTTGACTGCCTTTGATTCCAGTTCATATTGGAGGTCTAGCATGTCACCATGTCACCACTCAGTGGTGGCGTGACTTCGTTCAGGCCATGATAGTCCACTGTTAGTCTCCACTCACAATTAGACTTTTGCACTGGCCATATGAGACTATTAAAGGGTGAATGAGTCTTGCTGATCGCTCCGTGGCTCTCCAATTGACGAATTAGCTTATGGATGGGAATCAGGGAGTCTCGGTTAGTGCGATATTGCTGCCAGTGCAAAGCTGTGGTAGTGATTGGCACTTGCTGTTCTTTGACCCTCAGCAACCCCACAACAGAAGGGTTCTCTGAGAGACCGGGCAAGGTAGATAATTGTTTAATGCCCTCTGTATCTAAGACAGCTATGCCAAAATCCCACCAGAACCCTTTTGGGTCCTTGAAATATCCTCTTCTAAGATAGTCTATGCCAAGGATACACAGAGCATCTGGGCCAGACACAATGCGGTGCTTTTGCCACTCATTGCCAGTCAGACTCACTTCAGCCTCCAATACAGTTAACTGCTGAGATCCCCCCGTCACTCCATAAATACAGATGGGCTCTGGCCCTTTATAGCTTGATGGCATTAGAGTACATTGTGCACTAGTATCTACTAAACACTTATCACAGAATCACAGAATTTTCTAGGTTGGAAGAGACCTCAAGATCATCGAGTCCAACCTCTGACCTAACACTAACAGTCCCCACTAAACCATATCCCTAAGCTCTACATCTAAACGTCTTTTAAAGACTTCCAGGGATGGTGACTCCACCACTTCCCTGGGCAGCCTGTTCCAATGTCTAACAACCCTTTCGGTAAAGAAGTTCTTCCTAAGATCCAACCTAAAACTCCCCTGTCACAACTTAAGCCCATTCCCCCTCGTCCTGTCACCAGGCACGTGGGAAAACAGGCCAACCCCCACCTCGCTACAGCCTCCTTTAAGGTATCTGTATGTCCTGGTTTCAGTTAGAACAGAGTTAATTTTGTTCCTAGTAGCCGGTGGAATGCTATGCTTTGGCTTAGAATGAGAAGAGTGCTGATAACACCCCGATGTTTTAATTATTGCAGAGCAGTGCTTGTACTAAGCCAAGGACATCTCAACTTCTTGCTCTGTCCTGCCAACAGGCAGGCTGGGGGTGCAGCAAGAACTGGGAGGGGACAGGCCCAGAACAGGTGACCCAAACTAGCCAAAGGGGTATTCCATACCATCTGACATCACGCTAAACAATATATAGGGTGGCTAGCCGGGGGGAGGCCGGGCTGGACTGCTCGGGGTTAGGCTGGGCATCGGTCAGCGGGTGGTGAGCAATTGCATTGTGCATCACTTGTTTGTACATATTATTATTAGTAGTACTATTATCATCATTGTATCATTATTATTATTATTACTATTATTATTATTATTACTATTATTATTATTATTATTATTATTATTACTATTATTATTTTCTTGTCTTATTAAACTGTCTTTATCTCAACTCACAGGCCTCACTTTCCATTTCTCTCCCCCGTCCCAGAGAGGGAGGGGGGAGGGTGAGCGAACGGCTGTGTGGTGTTTAGCTGCCGGCCGGGTTAAACCACTACAGTCTTTTTGGCGCCCAACGTGGGGCACGAAAGGTTGAGATAACGGCAGACCTGATCAGAGTGTGTTAAACTAAGATTGTTATAAGTATTAGACCTGCTTAATAGTCACTTGTCATAATGCTGATTGCTTTAATCTCAAGTCTGCTGCGCCTGTTTTTCAAATTGAGCATTATAGCACATTATTTTCCGTATGTGCTCTCTGTCATGTTGTTTATCCTGTCCGGGCCCTGGTTTCAGACCATTATGGTACTGTGTCTTGTAACAGTGGCTTATGAGACGATGAAATATCTGGTTATGACTCTAACTTGGTATTTGTACTCAGTTACATCGTCGACTTTATACTTTGGAAACCGTATCTTGGAAACTATTAGCAATTATACCTGTTGTTTCTTTTCATCAGGGAGTGAATCTGTGGAGGGGAAAGGGGAAGATATTTTCCCTTACTCGATCACTCTCCCTTTCTCCTTCACCACCCCCTTATCCTCTTTGATCACCCTCCCTTTCTCCTTCACCACCCTCTTATCTTCCGAGCTTGTTACAATAGCTCTCCAAGATATTGAATATCCTTGGGATACTCAGACCAGCATGGTCTTGCTCTTATGCCTCCTGAATGTGCTTCAGGTTTTGCTTAAAGTTAAACAACTATTTGGGAAGCTCATTCGGAGATCTACCTGGAGGCAGTATACTTGTGGGTGGCAGGGAGTATGGGAGGATATGGGCAGACATCTAGAGCAGTTAGCACCCCCAGTGTTTTGGAAATTCACCCCTGAACAACTGCAAAATCCTAAAAAATTGGCAGAATGTTTGAAAAAAAGGTGTCATGACTCTGGCAGTTCCAAAGTAACACAAATCATTATAACGTGCTGGGGCCTGGCTCATGCCTATCGAGCTGCCATTGATACTGCTATCAACTTAGTGACAGATCCTGCGGCCACTCCAAGTCCTGTGACAGATCCAATGGCCACTGCGACTCCTACGGTGGACTCTGCAGCCGCTCCAGTTCCAGCTCCTGCAGACACTCCAGTTCCAGGTCCTGCAGCTGCTCCAGCTCCGGTTCCTGCAGACGCTCCAGCTCCAGCTCCTGTAGACACTCCAGTTCCAGCTCCTGCAGCTGCTCCAGCTCCTGTGGCTGGGTCAGAGAAATGAGCTGTAGCAGTGCAAGTCGACCCTGCCGGGGGTATTCCAACCCCTGTGGCAGGCCCTGTAACCGGGTCAGAGAAACGAGCTGTTGCAGTGCAAGTCGACCCTGCCGGGGGTATTCCAACCCCTGTGGCAGGCCCTGTAACCGGGTCAGAGAAACGAGCTGTTGCAGTGTAAGTCGACCCTGCCGGGGGTATTCCAACCCCTGTGGCAGGCCCTGTAACCGGGTCAGAGAAACGAGCTGTTGCAGTGCAAGTCGACCCTGTAGAGGGTATTCTAACCCCTGTGGCAGGCCCTGTAACGGGGTCAGAGAAACGAGCTGTAGCAGTGCAAGTTGACCCTGCAGAGGGTATTCCAATCCCTGTGGCAGACCTTGTAACGGGGCCAGAGAGATGAGCTGTAGCAGTGCAAGTAGCCCCAGTACACAAGATGAAAAGATGGTATAGAGATTCAGGTCGTTTAGAACGCAGAGAATCTTCTGCCAAATCTGATGGAGACGACGATGCTGGGCCATCAGGGCTTCAGGTGGAGGAAGATGACGCCGCCGAAAAAGCAACAATAACTACCCGAAACCTAAGCGAGCGTGAGTTACGAGATGTGTGAAAAGATTTTGGTCGCTGTATAGGTGAGCAGCTTGTCACCTGGCTGCTCCGGTGTTGGGACGCTGGAGCCAATTGTGTGGAATTGTCTGGCATTGAAGCCAGACGGCTGGGATCCCTTGCTAGAGACGCAGGCATTGACAAAGCAATTGCAAATGGAGCACAATCTCTCAGCCTCTGGAGGCGTCTCCTCTCAGCTGTGAGGGAAAGGTATCCCTTCAAGGAAGAACTTTTATGTGTACCAGGCAAGTGGACCACTATGGAGAAGGGAATCCAGTACCTGAGGGAATTAGCCGCATGGGAAGTGATTTATGAGGATCCAGTCCCCGGACAAACATCCAAAAATCCAGATGGAGTCAGGTGTACACGACCCATGTGGCGGAAGTTTGTACGGAGTGCACCATCATCATATGCCAGCTCATTGGCAGTAATGGCCTGGAAAAAGGATGAGGAACCCATAGTAGATGAAGTGGCTAAACAACTCCGGCAGTACGAAGAAAGTCTCTCCTCTTCCTTACAGGCCTGCGTCTCAGCTGTGGAGAAACTTTCTGAAAAGGTTCACCAACTTGAAGAGAATCTATCTTCCTCCCCACCTGAACAAACCAGTGTCTACCGACCAAAAGAGAATACTTGGGAGAAACTTTCTGAAAAGGTTCACCAACTTGAAGAGAGATTATTCTCCTTCGCACCTGTACAGAGCAGTGTCTCAGCTATCAGGGGTAGGTGGTCATCTACACAAAGAAGACGATATGGTGGGTACTCACCCCATGCCACCCTGTGGTTTTACTTACGAGACCATGGAGAGGACATGAGAAAATGGGATGGAAAATCCACCGCAACCCTAGAGGCACGGGTACGTGAGTTGCAAAAGAAAACAATCGGGAAAAAGGGATTCTCTGAAAAGGTTGCTGCTCCAACTTCCAGCAGACAGTCCTTCAAACCCAGAATTGAAGAAGATTCTGACCAGGATTAGGGGGGCCCTGCCTCCAGCCATGGGGAGGAAAGGGACAATCGAGTTTATTGGACTGTGTGGATTCGATGGCCTGGCACGTCAGATGCACAGAAGTATAAGGCTTTAGTAGACACCGGTGCACAATGTACTCTAATGCCATCGAGCTATAAAGGGCCAGAGCCCATCTGTATTTGTGGAGTGACAGGGGGATCTCAGCAATTGACTGTATTGGAGGCTGAAGTGAGTCTGACTGGGAATGAGTGGGAAAAGCATCCCATCATGACTGGCCTGGATGCTCCATGTATCCTTGGCATAGACTATCATAGAAGAGGATATTTCAAGGACCCAAAAGGGTTCCGCTGGGCTTTTGGTATAGCTGCCTTAGAGACAGAGGGCATTAAACAATTATCTACCTTGCCTGGTCTCTCAGAGGACCCCTCTGTTGTGGGGTTGCTGAGGGTCGAAGAACAGCAAGTGCCAATTGCTACTACAACTGTGCACCGGCGGCAATATTGCACTAACCGAGACTCCCTGATTCCCATCCATAAGCTAATTCGTCAATTGGAGAGCCAAGGAGTGATCAGCAAGACTCATTCACCTTTCAATAGTCCCATATGGCCAGTGCGAAAGTCTAATGGTGAGTGGAGACTAACAGTGGACTATCGTGGCCTGAACGAAGTCACACCACCATTGAGTGCTGCAGTGCCGGACATGCTGGAACTCCAGTACGAACTTGAATCGAAGGCAGCCAAGTGGTACGCCACAACTGATATCGCTAATGCATTTTTCTCCATCCCTCTAGCAGCAGAGTGCAGGCCACAATTTGCTTTCACTTGGAGGGGAGTCCAATATACTTGGAATCGGCTGCCCCAGGGGTGGAAACACAGCCCTACCATTTGCCATGGACTGATTCAATCTGCACTGGAGCAGGGGGAAGCTCCTGAACACTTGCAGTACATCGATGACATTATTGTGTGGGGTGACACAGCAGAGGAAGTTTTTGAGAAAGGAAAGAAAATAGTCCAAATCCTTCTGAAAGCTGGTTTTGCCATAAAACAAAATAAAGTCAAAGGACCTGCACGAGAGATCCAGTTTTTAGGAATAAAATGGCAAGATGGACGTCGTCAAATTCCAATGGATGTGATCAACAAAATAACAGCTATGTCTCCACCAACTAGCAAAAAAGAAACACAAACTTTCCTAGGTGTTGTGGGGTTTTGGAGAATGCACATTCCAAATTACAGTCTGATCGTAAACCCGCTTTACCAAGTAACCCGTAAGAAGAATGAGTTTGAGTGGGGCCCTGAGCAACGGCAGGCCTTTGAACAAATTAAGCAGGAAATAGTTCATGCAGTAGCCCTTGGGCCAGTCCGAACAGGACCAGAAGTGAAGAATGTGCTCTACACTGCAGCCGGGGAGAACGGCCCCACCTGGAGCCTCTGGCAGAAAGAACCTGGGGAAACTCGAGGTCGGCCCCTGGGGTTTTGGAGTCGGGGATACCGAGGATCTGAGGCCCGCTACACTCCAACGGAAAAGGAAATCTTGGCAGCATATGAAGGAGTTCGATCTGCTTCGGAGGTGGTCGGTACTGAAGCGTAGCTCCTCCTAGCACCCCGATTGCCAGTACTAGGCTGGATGTTCAAAGGAAGGGTCTCCCCTACACATCATGCAACCGATGCTACATGGAGCAAGTGGGTTGCACTGATTACTCAGCGGGCTCGAATAGGAAACCCCAGTCGCCCAGGGATATTGGAAGTGATTATGGACTGGCCAGAAGGCAAATACTTTGGGATATCATCAGAGGAGGAGGTGGGTCGTGCTGAAGAAGCCCCACTGTACAACCAGTTACCAGAGAATGAGAAGAAATATGCCCTGTTCACTGATGGGTCTTGTCGTATTGTGGGGAAGCATCGGAGATGGAAGGCTGCTGTATGGAGCCCTACACGACGAGTTGCAGAAGCTGCTGAGGGAGAAGGTGAATCGAGTCAGTTTGCAGAAGTAAAGGCAATGGCCTTCAGCTGGCTTTAGACATTGCTGAACGAGAAAAATGGCCGGTTCTCTATCTCTACACTGATTCATGGATGGTAGCAAATGCCCTGTGGGGATGGTTACAGCAATGGAAGCAAAACAACTGGCAGCGCAGGGGCAAACCCATCTGGGCTGCTGCATTGTGGCAAGATATTGCTGCTCGGGTGGAGAACCTGGCTGTAAAGGTACGCCACGTAGATGCTCATATGCCCAAGAATCGGGCTACTGAAGAACATCAAAACAACCAGCAGGTGGATCAGGCTGCTAAGATTGAAGTAGCTCAGGTGGACCTGGATTGGCAGCATAAAGGTGAATTATTTATAGCCCGATGGGCCCATGACACCTCAGGCCATCAAGGTAGAGATGCAACATACAGATGGGCTTGTGATCGAGGGGTGGACCTGACCATGGACACTATAACACAGGTTATTCATGACTGTGAAACATGTGCTGCAATCAAGCAAGCCAAACGGTCAAAGCCTCTTTGGTATGGAGGACGATGGCTGAAATATAAATATGGAGAGGCCTGGCAGATTGATTACATCACACTCCCTCAAACTCGCAATGGCAAGCGCCATGTACTTACAATGGTGGAAGCAACCACTGGATGGCTGGAAACATATCCTGTGCCTCATGCCACCGCCCGGAACACTATCCTGGGCCTTGAAAAACAAGTCCTATGGCGACATGGCACCCCAGAAAGAATAGAGTCAGACAATGGAACTCATTTCTGAAACAACCTTATAGACACTTGGGCCAAAGAGCATGGTATTGAGTGGGTGTATCACATCCCCTATCATGCACCAGCCTCCGGGAAAGTTGAACGATATAATGGACTGTTAAAGACTACATTGAAAGCAATGGGTGCTGGGACGTTCAAAAATTGGGATACACATTTGGCAAAGGCCACCTGGTTAGTCAATACTAGGGGATCCGCCAACCGAACTGGACCTGCCCAATCAAACCTGTTACGTACTGTAGATGGGGATAAAGTTCCTGTAGTGCATGTAAGAAATATGCTGGGTAAAACGGTCTGGGCTACTCCTGCCTCAGGAAAAGGCAAACCCATTCGTGGAATTGCTTTTGCTCAGGGACCTGGATATACGTGGTGGGTGATGCAAAAGAACGGAGAGGTCCGCTGCGTACCTCAAGGGGATTTAATACTGGGTGAGAATAGCCCATGAATTGGATTGTACCATGTTAATTACTATATAATATTGTATGTTATCACTATCATGACTACTATATACCCTAGATAAAAATGGTGACTAACTAGAATGTATGGGAAAGAGTGTAACCTGAGCATGACATAAATGGTATGGAATAAGGGGTGGATAGATGTCCTGGTTTCAGTTAGAACAGAGTTAATTTTGTTCCTAGTAGCTGGTGGAATGCTATGCTTTGGCTTAGAATGAGAAGAGTGCTGATAACACCCCGATGTTTTAATTATTGCAGAGCAGTGCTTGTACTAAGCCAAGGACATCTCAACTTCTTGCTCTGTCCTGCCAACAGGCAGGCTGGGGGTGCAGCAAGAACTGGGAGGGGACAGGCCCAGAACAGGTGACCCAAACTAGCCAAAGGGGTATTCCATACCATCTGACGTCACGCTAAACAATATATAGGGTGGCTAGCCGGGGGGAGGGCGGGCCGGACTGCTCGGGGTTAGGCTGGGCATCGGTCAGCGGGTGGTGAGCAATTGCATTGTGCATCACTTGTTTGTACATGTTATTATTAGTAGTACTATTATCATCATTGTATCATTATTAATATTATTACTATTATTATTATTATTACTATTATTATTTTCTTGTCTTATTAAACTGTCTTTATCTCAACTCACAGGCCTCACTTTCCATTTCTCTCCCCCGTCCCAGAGAGGGAGGGGGGAGGGTGAGCGAACGGCTGTGTGGTGTTTAGCTGCCGGCCGGGTTAAACCACTACACTGTAGAGAGCAATAAGGTCGCCCCTGAGCCTCCTCTTCTCCAGGCTGAACAAGCCCAGCTCCCTCAGCTGCTCCTCGTAGGACTTGTTCTCCAGGCCCCTCACCAGCTTCGTCGCCCTTCTCTGGACACGCTCAAGCACCTCCATGTCCTTCTTGTAGCGAGGGGCCCAAAACTGAACACAGTACTCGAGGTGCGGCCTCACCAGAGCCGAGTACAGGGGGACGATCACCTCCCTAGCCCTGCTGGCCACACTGTTTTTGATACAAGCCAGGATGCCGTTGGCCTTCTTGGCCACCTGAGCACCCTGCTGGCTTATATTCAGCCGACTATCAACCATCACTCCCAGGTTCTTCTCTGCCTGGCAGCTCTCCAACCACTCATCACCCAGCCTGTAGCTCTGCTTGGGGTTATTGCACCCCAGGTGCAGGACCCGGCACTTGGCCTTATTGAACTTCATACAGTTGACATCAGCCCATTGGTCCAGCCTGTCCAGATCCTCCTGCAGAGCCTTCCTACCCTCGAGCAGATCGACACACGCACCTAACTTGGTGTCATCTGCGAACTTACTGAGGGTGCACTCAATGCCCTCATCCAGATCACCGATGAAGATATTAAAGAGGACCGGCCCCAGCACCGAGCCCTGGGGAACGCCACTAGTGACTGGCCTCCAACTGGATTTGACTCCATTTACTACGACTCTTTGGGCCCAGCTATCCAGCCAGTTTCTAACCCAACGAAGCGTGCGCCAGTCCAAGCCACAAGCAGACAGTTTCTTGAGGAGAATGCTGTGTGAAACAGTGTCAAAAGCCTTGCTGAAGTCAAGGTAGACCACATCCACAGCCTTTCCCTCATCCACCCAGCGCGTCACTTTGTCATAGAAGGAGCTCAGCCCAACGCTCCAGCCTGTCCAGATCCTCTTGCAGAGCCTTCCTACCCTCAAGCAGATCGACACACGCACCTAACTTGGTGTCATCTGCAAACTTACTGAGGGTGCACTCAATGCCCTCGTCCAGATCATTGAGTGCACCCTCAGTAAGTTTGCAGATGACACCAAGTTAGGTGCGTGTGTCGATCTGCTTGAGGGTAGGAAGGCTCTGCAGGAGGATCTGGACAGGCTGGAGCGATGGGCTGAGGTCAACTGCATGAAGTTCAATAAGGCCAAGTGCCGGGTCCTGCACCTGGGGCGCAATAACCCCAAGCAGAGCTACAGGCTGGGTGATGAGTGGTTGGAGAGCTGCCAGGCAGAGAAGGACCTGGGAGTGATGGTTGATAGTCAGCTGAATATGAGCCAGCAGTGTGCTCAGGTGGCCAAGAAGGCCAACGGCATCCTGGCTTGCATAAGAAACAGTGTGGCCAGCAGGGCTAGGGAAGTGATTGTCCCCCTGTACTCGGCTCTGGTGAGGCCGCACCTCGAGTACTGTGTTCAGTTTTGGGCCCCTCGCTACAAGAAGGACATGGAGGTGCTTGAGAGAGTCCAGAGAAGGGCGACGAAGCTGGTGAGGGGCCTAGAGAACAAGTCCTACGAGGAGCGGCTGAGGGAGCTGGGCTTGTTCAGCCTGGAGAAGAGGAGGCTCAGGGGCGACCTTATTGCTCTCTACAGGTACCTTAAAGGAGGCTGTAGTGAGGTGGGGGTTGGTCTGTTCTCCCGCGTGCCTGGTGACAGGACGAGGGGGAATGGGCTTAAGTTGCGCCAGGGGAGTTTTGGGTTAGATGTTAGGAAGAACTTCTTTACCAAAAGGGTTGTTAGACATTGGAACAGGCTGCTTAGGGAAGTGGTGGAGTCACCATCCCTGGAAGTCTTTAAAAGACGTTTAGATGTAGAGCTTAGGGATATGGTTTAGTGGGGACTGTTAGTGTTAGGTTAGAGGTTGGACTCGATGATCTTGAGGTCTCTTCCTACCTAGAAATTCTGTGATTCTGTGATTCTGTGTGAGATCAGGTTCGTCAAACAGGACCTGCCTTTCATAAACCCATGCTGACTGGGCCTGATCGCCTGCTTGCCCTGCAAGTGCTGCGTGATGACTCTCAAGACAATCTGCTCCATGAGCTTCCCTGGCACTGAGGTCAAACTGACAGGCCTATAGTTCCCCGGGTCTGCCCTCCGGCCCTTCTTGTAGATGGGCGTCACATTTGCTAGCCGCCAGTCAACTGGGACCTCCCCCGATAGCCAGGACTGTTGATAAATGATGGTAAGCAGCTTGGCCAGCTCCTCTGCCAGTTCTCTCAGCACCCTTGGGTGAATCCCATCTGGCCCCATCGACTTGTGCACATCCAAGTGCCACACCAGGTCACCAACCATTTCTTTGTGGATAGTGAGGGCCACATCCTGCTCCCCATCCCTTTCCACCAGCTCAGGGTACTGGGTATCCAGAGAACAACTGGTATTGCCGCTAAAGACTGAGGCGAAGAAGGCATTAAGCACCTCCATCTTTTCCTCATCTCTTGTAACTAAGTTTCCCCCCGCATCCAGTAAAGGACGGAGATTCTACTTAGTCCTCCTTTTTGTGTTGATGTATTTATAAAAACATTTTTTGTTATCTTTAACGGCAGTAGCCAGATTGAGCTCCAGATGAGCTTTGGTCATTCTAATTTTGTCCCTGCTCTGCCTCGCAACATACTTATAGTCCTCCCGAGTGGCCTGCCCACTTTTCCAAAGATTATAAACCCTCTTTTTTCTCCTAAGCTCAAGCCACAATTCTCTGTTCAGCCAGGCAGGTGTTCTTCCCCGCCGGTTCGTCTTTGGGCACGTGGGGACAGACCGCTCCTGTGCCATTAAGATTTCCCTCTTGAAGAGTGCCCAGCCTTCCTGGATTCCTCTGCCCTTCAGAACCGCCTCCCAAGGGACTCTACCAACCAATGTCCTGAGCAGCTCAAAGTCGGCCCTCCGGAACTCCAATACAGCGGTTTTACTGGTCCCCTTCCTGGCCTCGCCAAAAATAGAGAACTCCACCATTTCGTGGTCACTCTGCCCAAGACAGCCCCCGACAATCACATCCTCCACCAGTCCTTCTCTGTTTGTGAAGAGAAGGTCTAGCGGGGCACCACCCCTGGTAGGCTCACTAACCAGCTGCGTCAGGAAGCTATCTTCCACGCTCTCCAGAAACCTCCTAGACTGCTTTCTCTGGGCTGTGTTGTGCTTCCAGGATATGTCAGGGAAGCTGAAGTCCCCCACGAGAACAAGCGCTGAAGATTTTGCAACTTCTGTCAGCTGCCTGTAGAACTCCTCATCCGTCTCCTCATCCTGGTTCGGCGGTCTATAACAGACCCCGACCAGGACACTAGCCTTGTTGGCCCCGCCGATCCTAACCCAAAGGGACTCGACCTTGTCATTCCCAGCCTCGAGTTCTACAACATCGAAAGACTCTCTAATATAGAGAGCCACACCACCACCCCTTCTGTGCTGCCTGTCCCTTCTGAAGAGCTTATAGCCAGTCATTGCAGCACTCCAGTCATGAGACTGGTCCCACCACGTCTCCGTGATGGCAACCAAGTCGTAGCCTGCCCGCTGCACGATGGCTTCTAGCTCCTCCTGTTTGTTACCCATGCTGCGTGCATTGGTGTAGATGCACTTCAGCTGGGCCACTGCCTTATGCCCCGGCCTTGCCATTGTTCCCCCTGGCACAGCTCCAACAATCCTTGCTTCAGCCCCATCCCCCTTCTTACCTAGTTTAAAGCCCTCTCAATGAACCCCGCCAGCTCCTGGCCCAGGATCCGTTTTCCCCTAAAAGATAGGGACCCATCTGCAGCCGTCAGGCCGGGTGCTGAGTAAAGCGCCCCATGGTCGAAAAAGCCAAGATTTCTGTGTTGGCACCAGCCCCTGAGCCACGTGTTTAACAGGTGGGCTTTCCGTGTCCTCTCTGTACCCCACCCTGCCACCATAGGGATGGACGAAAACACCACCTGCCCTCCCGCTCCATCCACTAACCGTCCTAGTCCCCTAAAGTCTCGTTTTATAGCCTTCAGGCTTCTCTCTTTAATGTCATCATTACCTGCCTGGACTATCAAAAGAGGGTAATAGTCAGAGGGGCGAACCAGGTTGGGAAGCTTCCTGGCAACGTCCCTGACCCTGGCCCCAGGGAGGCAGCAGACTTCCCTACGGGTAGGGTCAGGCCGACAAATAGGGCCTTCTGTTCCCCTGAGAAGAGAGTCTCCCACAACAATCACCCTTCTGTCTTTCTTGGTGGAGGCAGTCCTGAGGCGTGGAGTCGACCTCCTCGCCCTAGGCATCCTCCTGGGAACACTTGCTACCTCTTCCTCACCCACCGGTCTCTCAAGCTCCAGGGCCTCAAACCTGTTGCGTAAGGGCACCTGGGAAGGCGGGGCCGGTGGGGGAGGGCAGCGCCTGCGATGTCGAGCAGGGACCTGTCTCCATTCCTCCTCAACTCCCAGATCCCCTCCCTCTGCCCGACAGCGACAGGGCAGGGAGTCCACCCCCATTTGGGGTGTCTCACCTCGGTACCTCTCCTTGAGGCCCTGCAGGGAGTCGCTCCACCAGTCTATCTCCTGCTTGCACTCCCTGATATCCCTCAACCTCTCCACCTCCTCCTTGAGCTCCGCCACCATGTGGACCAGGTCATCCACCTGCTCACACCTCACGCACGCAGTTTCTCTGCCTCCCGCCAATGGCAGGAACAGGCTCAGACACTCCCTGCATCCGGTGACCTGAACTGCTGCATTTTTTAACGGGTAGTCAGTCTGGGTGTGTACCAACTTCCTGGAGAGCGCACCGTGCCTGGTGGAGACCATTATCGCCTAGCTAAGGGCTGCCATTAAGGAGGTGTTCGTATGGGCAGGGGAGAGCGCTCTGCCCTTCCTGCTCGCCCTTCCTGCACGAACGGCCGCGCTAACTGCCGCGCCACTCCCTTCTGACACGCCACGCCCTGTTTGCCCACCCTGCTCTCTGTGGTCCTGGTCGCTCGCGCTCACGAGGGGCAGCTTTTGAACAGTTGGGGAGGGGGTGCTGCTGGCTCCGCCTACGCCTTGTCAGCCTCCCTCACGAGGGCTGCCGGGTCCTGGCGGCTCCCTCAAGTAGGCTCGATGCCGGAAAAATTAGCCCTGCCTGGCCCGATCCCCCACCCTGCTACAGAACGCGTCTGCCCCGGAGCCGATCACCTCAGCAAATGGCAAATATACTTCTGTGCGTCTGACATGCCAAGCCATCAAATCCACACAGTCCAATAAACTCGATTGTCCCTTTCGTCCCCCTGGCTGGAGGCAGGGCCTCCCTAATCCTGGTCAGAATCTTCTTCAATTCTGGGTTTGAAGGACTGTCTGCTGGTAGTTGGAGCAGCAAAATTTCCAGAGAATCCTTTCCTTCCGATTGTTTTCTTTTTCAACTCACATACCCATGCCTCTAGGGTTGCGGTAGATTTTCCATCCCATTTTCTCATGTCCTCTCCATGGTCTCGTAAGTAAAACCACAGGGCGGCACGGGTGTGTACCCACCATATAGTCTTCCTTGCGCAGATGAACGTTTACCCCTGATAGCTGAGACACTGCTTTGTACAGATGGGGAGGAAAATAACCTCTCTTCAAGTTGGTGAACCTTTTCAGAAAGCTTATCCAAAGTATTCTCTTTTAGTTGGTGGACACTGTTTTTTTTCAGGTGGGGAGGAAAATAATCTCTCTTCAAGTTGGTGGAACTCTTCAGAAAGTTTCTCCACAGCTGAGACGCAGGCCTGTAAGGAAGAGGAGAGACTTTCTTCATACTGCCAGAGTTGTTTAGCCACTTCATTTACTGTGGGTTCCTTATCTTCTTTCCAGGCCATTATTGCCAATGATGATGCAATTGCTGGCACATGATGATGGTGCACTCCGTACAAACTTCTGCCACATAGGTCGTGTACACCTGACTTCATCTGGATATGTGGATGTTTGTCTGAGGTCTGTGTCCTCATAAATCACCTCCTGTATGGCTAATTCCCTCAGGTACTGGATTCCCTTCTCCGTAGTGGTCCACTTGCCTGGTAGGCATACAAGTTCTTCCTTGAAGGAATCCCTTTCCCTCACAGATGACAGGAGATGCCTCCAGAGGCTGTGAGATTGTGCTCCATCTCCAATTGCTTTGTCAATGCCTGCGTCTCTAGCAAGGGATCCCAGATGCCTGGCTTCCTTGCCCTCTAATTCCACACAATTGGCTCCAGTGTCCCAGCACCAGAGCAGCCAGGTGACAAGCTGTTCATCTGTACAATGACCAAAATCTTTTCACACATCTCGTAGCTCACACTGGTATGGGTTTCGGGTAGTTATTGTTGATTTTTCAGCATCCTCAGCTTCCATCTCCTGAATCCCCCATGGCCTAGCATCGTCTTCTCTATACCTAGATTTAGCAGAAGACTCTGTGTTCTAAATGACCTGAATCTCTATACCATTTTTTCACCTTCTCTACAGGGGCAATGTGCACTGCTACAGCTCGTTTCTCTGACCCAGCCACAGGAGCTGGAGCGCCTGCAGGAGCTGGAACTGGAGCGGCTGCAGGAGCTCAAGCGGCTGCAGGAGCTGAAGTGGCTGCAGGGTCCATCGTAGGGGTTAGAGTGGCTGTTGGGTCTGTCACAGGACCTGGAGTGGCCTCAGGGTCTGTCACTAAGTTGACAGTAGTATCAATTGCAGCTCGATAGGCATGGGCCAGACCCCAGCATGTTACAGTGATTTGTGTAGCTTTGGAACTGCCAGAGTCATTACGCCCTTTTTTCAAGCATTCTACCAGTTTTTTAGGATTTTGCAGCGGTTCAGGGGTGAATTTCCAAAACACTGGAGGTGCCCACTGCTCTAGAAATCTGCCCATATCCTCCCACACTCCCTGCTACTCACAACATATCCTGCCTCAGGACACATCTCTGGATGAGATTCCTAAGTAGTTGTTTAACTTTAAACAAAACCTGAAGCACATTCAGGAGACATAACAACAAGAACATTCTGGTCTGAGTATCCCAAGGATATTCAATATCTTGGAGAACTATTGTAACAAGGTCAGAGGATAAGCAGGTGGTGAAGGAGAAAGGGAGAGTGAACAAGTAAGAAAAAATATCTTCCCCTTTCCACTCCACAGATTCACTCCCTGATGAAAAAAGGCAATAGGTGTAATTGCTAATAGTTTCCGAGATACGGTTTCCAAAGTATAGAGTCAACAACGTTGCTGAGTACAAATATCAAGTTAGAGTCATGACCAGAAATTTCATCATCTCATAAGCCACTGTTACAATGCACAGTACCATAATGATCTTAAACCAGGGCCTGGAGAGAATAAACAACATGACAAAGAGCACATACAGAAAATAACGTGCTATAATACTCAATTTGGAAAACAGGCACAGCAGACTTGAGATTAAAGCAGTCAGCATTATGACTAGCAACTATTAAGCAGGTCTAATACTTATAACAATCTTAGTTTAACACACTCTGGTCAGATCTGCCATTATCTCAACCCTTTGTGCCCCACGTTGGGCGCCAAAAGGACTGTCATGGTTTAACCCGCCCAGCAGCTAAATGCCACACAATCGTTCACTCACCCTCCCCCCTCCCTCTCTGGGATGGGGGAGAGAAATGGGAAAGTGAAGCCAGTGAGTTGAGATAAAGACAGTTTATTGAGACAGGAAAATAATAGTAACAATAATAATAATAACAATAATGATGACAATAGTACTACAAATAATAACATGTACAAACAAGTGATGCACAATGCAATTGCTCATCACCCACCAACCGATGCCCAGCCTAACCCCAAGCAGTCCAGCCCTCCTCCTCCTGGCTAGCCACCCCTATATATTATTTAGCATGATGTCAGATGGTATGGAATACCCTTTTGGCTAGTTTGGGTCAGCTGTCCTGGGTCTGTCCCCTCCCAGCTCTTGCTGCACCCCCAGCCTGCCTGTTGGCAGGACAGAGTGAGAAGCTGAAACATCCTTGGCTTGGTGTAAGCACTACTCTGCAACAATTAAAACGTCAGCATGTCATCAGCACTCTTCTCATCCTAAACCAAAACATAGCATTCTACCAGCTACTAGGAAGAAAATTAACTCTGTCCTAACTGAAACCAGGGCAGTCTGGAACAGGTTTCCAAGAGAAGCTGTGAATGTTTCATCATCGGAAATGTTGAAAATCAGGTTAACAGGGACATTCAGTAACCTGATGCAGTGAGAGATTTCCCTGATCATTGCAGGGGGACTGGAGTACATGATTTAGAGTCTTGTTCCAACACAAATCAATCCAAGACTCTATCAGTCTTTGATTCAATGATTTAATGACTCTATAATGTTATGATCTAGCTGCTGCTTTAAGCCTCAGGGAGAACAAAGCTTCCATTTGCTTTATGTATTCTCACTCTGACTCTAGGCAACTCCTGATCTATGTTTTTACATAACCTTTCATGTCTACTGCTGAAATACAATGCTGATTAGTATATCCCTTGTGGGAGGTGAGTCTCAGAAAAAAAATAGAGCTAGCATACAACTGAGCAGTGTGTTTCATTGATTATTAAGCTTTCTCATCTTTATTTTATTTTGTTCACAATTAAGAATCATTCTTCTCTACCTGTGAGCAGCGTGTTCTCTAAGGAAAGCAGGAGGGAGTTGGGACAAAGGAACTACAAGCTGCAACTGCAGACTTCAGTGGAGAAGTCTGATGTCACGAGAAGTGATGCAAGTCCTAGGGGATCAATGAGAGAAATGGTGCAAGGTGGGAAGGTGAGGAGCAAGGTTGTCCTACAGGATCAGACTTTTACCTATCCAGACCTCCTTCAGAGAAACTCAGGTCTTTCTGTGTTCTAGTAAGTCCCAAGGGGTGGTTGCTGCCAGGTCCGTGAACTTCATCTCCTGAGAGGATACTGATGAAATCTCAGAAAACCAAAGTCAGAAGCAAAACCCCAAAGATCTTCAAAGCACTAACTGGTTCCGCTGAGGGCCGATACTGACAAAGTCCCAAGGACTCCTTAGAGCAGGTAGTTGAAGGCCATGTACATACACGTAGGCATACAGGTAGGCCAAGGCCATGTGCAGGTGGCTCTGAGGCTGAGAAAATACTGGTTTGTAGACAGCTGGGCTGTGGAGTTGCTCTTGAAGCTCCTCAGTATGGATACTTTGGGCCAGGGTCTGGCCCCATTTGGATGGATATTGTTGACTGTAATGGCACCGAGTTTGCCCTGTCACACTGCACACATGAAGGGCCAGAAGAAGTTTACTGCTTACCCAGTGAGAACACTGGAGTGATGTGTTCAGGTAAGGGTTGACCCCCCTTCCCTTACTTCTGGGTCCAGTAAGGGACCAGTCTGTGCCCTCAGGAAGCAACAGGTGGACACCAGAGCACGGGTCAACATTTCTAGTTCTGCTGTCAAGCAGGGACTGTGACTGCTGCTGTCCCCTGTTAGTGGGAAAGCCCAGTGGAAGCCCACGTTGGGTGCCTGCAGACTGAATGGCCCCCAAGGTGGGTAAGAACAGCTTGGGCCTCTGCCTGGAGCTGGGAGATGAATCCCCTCACCCTGTACTGCAGTGGCTGCTAGTTCACAGCTTTCTCCTGCTCACCCAGGACCTGTCTGGCAGGGACCAAGACCAGGTCCCCACAGCAGAGCCATATGAGTGTGACTCACATGGCCATGGCCACCCACAGCTTCAAGGACGGCTGTGAGAGTGCTGGGGACCTTTGGGACACGACCTAGCAAACATGAGTCCCTCAGTTGAAGCCAGGACCCCCTCGGAACAGCTTTTTTTCTGTCAGATCCAAGGGGTTCCTCAGCCTGGCCTGAGCCCAGAGCAGGCTGCAGCAGCCCCCAGGCCTGGGCCTTTTTTCCTGGGCCCATGTCCTCAAGGTGCTGCAGTACTGGGGCCAGGGTCAGGCAGCCCAGGGGCTCCGGGCAGCAGAAGTTTGTCTGAGCGGTGCCTATGGCTGGGGGCTGGGAGAGAGGGCAGCCCATGGGGACTGGGGTGATTTCTGAGGAGCAGCAGAGGGACCCTCACCTCTTTGTGCCATCAGCACCCACAGAGAGCTGCTGAGCTGGCCGTGGGGCTCTGTGTGTGGCCACCTTTGGGATGAGGTGGGAGGTGGGCATGGAAGTGCCAGAGGGCTCTGGGAACTCACAGGTCTCCTTGGTTGCTCCAGGATTTGTGCGGCTGGTCGGAGGGGACAGCCCCTGCTCAGTTAGTGTGGAGGTCTACGACAGGGACCAGTGGAAAGCTGTCTGTCACTCCCACTTTGGTGCCAAAGCTGCCGAGGTGGTCTGCAGGGATCTGCAGTGTGGCACAGCCCTGTCTGTCCATGGGGCAGCTCACCTGGGAGAAGGGGCCAGTCCTGTCTGGGACAGAGAGCTGCAGTGTGTGGGGAATGAATCCGTCCTCTCCTTCTGCCCCACGCAGGCCCCCAGAGACCAGCCCTGCACCCATGGCAATGGCACTCATGTCACCTGCACATGTAAGGACTTGGGGTGAAATGGTGCCCACGAGGGCTGTGCTGGGGGCAGAAGAGGTGGGGTGAGGTGGTGGTCTGTAGCCCTAAAATATTGCTGCAGGAGGAGAAAGGCATGTTGTCCCTTTGGCCTCTGCTGCAGCTCCTGTGAGAACAAGATCACAAATGTGGCCTCTCTCACCCTCCTTTGTCCTCGAGTACACAGGGTTCAGGCTGGTGAATGGCAGCACAGCATGTGAGGGCAGGGTGGAGGTGGAGGTGCTGGGGACCTGGGGGACCCTGTGTGCCTCCTGCTGGGACCTCTCGGACGTCCACGTTCTCTGTCGGCACCTGGGCTGTGGCTTTGCTGAGTCCATTCCTGGAGGAGGGCATTTTGGGAGAGGAACCGGCCCCATCTGGAGAGACTCGTTCCACTGTGACGAGACTGAAGCCCACCTGGGGCAGTGCCCGGTGACTGCCCTGGGGGCCTCGCCGTGCTCCCAGGAGAACGCTGCTGCTGTCATTTGCTCAGGTGAGTGCTGGGCAGTGCTGCAAAGTCCATTTGCCCCTAGTGTGTGACATGGCCACCCACAGCTGGGGACCCCATGGCAGCACCAGGCTGAATTTTTGCTCTCACCAGGCCCAGCTCGCCACATGTCTGTACGGTTGGTGGGCGGAGGGAGCCAGTGCGATGGGCGCGTGGAGGTCTTCCAGCACGGGACGTGGGGCAGAGTCCTGGATGAGCAGTGGGACATGCAGGAGGCCAGCGTGGTGTGCCGGCAGCTGCAGTGCAGAGAGGCAGAGGCAGCCTACAGCCCCGTGAAGGCTGAGCGAGGGCTGGGCCCCATGGGGCTGCGTGGGGTGCGGTGTGAAGGGCATGAGTCTGACCTGAGCCTCTGCAACACCTCCCTGCCTCAGAGCATGCCGGCAGCAGGGGTCATGGAGGACGTGGGAGTCGTGTGCCGGGGTGAGTGGTGCTGCACGTCCCCCAGGTGTGGGGATGGGATGGCAGCCAGCCCCTGATGGCCGGGGTTCTCCCCGCTGCAGGGAGCCGGCAGGTCCGGCTGGCGGACGGGGCTGGGCGCTGTGCCGGGAGAGTGGAGATATACTACCGGGGCGCTGGGGCACCATCTGTGACGACGCCTGGGACCTGGCTGACGCCGCTGTCGTTTGCCGCCAGCTGGGCTGCGGAGGGGCCGTGGAGGCAGCCAGCTCTGCTCGGTTTGGGGAGGGCTCCGGGCAGATCTGGCTGGATGGCATCAACTGCTCTGGGGCTGAAGCTGCTCTCTGGGACTGCCCTGCTGAGGCCTGGGGGCAGCACGACTGCAGGCACAAAGAGGACGCAGGAGTCATCTGCTCAGGTCTGTGCTGGATGCAGGGCTGGGAGCAGGGATGGGGAGGCCAGGGTGAGGGTAGAGCTGGGCATGGCCGAAGCTGTCCCTGGCTGCATTGGAGGCCCTGCCACCCCCTGTCATTCTGGGGACACCTGCACCCAGACCCTGGGGTTCCAGGGAGCACATCCACCCTGACGGTGAGCAGGGAGGGCAGGGTGCACCTCAGAGACCTCTCTGTTCCCGGGTGCAAAAGGGATTTGCTGGCTGTGCCTCCACCTACCTGAGGGCCCAGGGTGCAGACAAGCCTCTGTTCCCCCAGCCCCGGACCAGCCTGTTCCTCCTGGGGCCATTTCTCCTTCCAGAGTTCATGGCCCTGAGGCTGGAGAACAACGATGGCTGCTCCGGGTGCCTGCAGGTTTTCTACAATGGAATATGGGGCAGCGTTTGCTCCAACTCGATGACTGCTGAGACAGCGTCACTGGTGTGCAAGCAACTAAGCTACGGGGACAGAGGGTACCTGGAAACAACCTCAAGGTATGCCAAGCTGTCTAGAACCTCGTGGCTGGATCATGTGGAGTGTGGGAAGAGCAACAGCTCCTTCTGGCAGTGTCCCTCTGCTCCCTGGCATCCGCAGTCATGTCATGACTGCCGAGAAGAGGCCCACATAACCTGAAATGGTAAATCTGATCCATCAAGGCAGATGAGCTCCCCACTGGGTGTGGTCAAATGCAGAGAAGGAACCAGGAGGGGTTTTGACTTCCTGCATTAGACCCTGTTGCTGCTGGTGGCATAAAGGTGACTTCAGCTCCCAAAGCCACCCAAACCCACCAGCCACCCAACTCCAGCCAGACTGCAAGCAGCCCCTGGAGGAGGCAGAGGCATATCCAGGAAAGGTCTCAGAGGAGACTGGATAGGGCTTGCAGGAACCCCTTCTCCACAGACAGCCTTCTGCTGCTCTGTGAACCAGGGACAATATGGGCCTGAGCAGTCTGGTCCCCCTTCCATTCCCCCTCAACTCCCACTGCCGTGAGCATCCCCCAAATGAACGGGGTTCTGCTGCTGCTCTGACCCAGGCACCATGGGGATGTGTGAGCAGAAGTCAGCTCTGCTCTCTCCTGCACGACCCCCAGAGCAGTCCCTTCAGCCCAACTTCTCTTTCCTTTGGGACATGGACAGAAAGGCCGCAGGTGGCTGCATGCCCCAACTCCACGAGATGCACAGGTTGGGAGCTGCCCCTGTGCGTGTCCCCCTCACCTGGCAGGGCTCTCCCAGCTGTCCCGGTGCCATGGGAGGTCTCTGCCTCCCCAGACAGGGAGAAGATCCACGCCGTGGGAGGCAAGGACGGCTGCTCGGGCAGAGTGGAGATCTGGCACCGTGGCACCTGGGAGACACTGTGTGACAATGCCTGGGACATGCAGGATGCCGAGGTGGCGTGCAGACAGCTGGGCTGTGGCCCTGCAGTCTACGCCCTGGGCCAGGCTGCTGCTGGAGAGGGGACTGGCCCCATGTGGCTGATGGAGTGCAGGGGGACGGAGCTGTCTCTGCAGGACTGCTGGGCCCAGCCAGGGGACAGCGGTGCCTGCCAGCATAAGGCAGATGCGGCTGTGCATTGCTCAGGTGACCAGTGGGGATGGGAGACATCGCTGGTTGCTTGGCAAGGAGCTGGCTTGGGTGTCTGCCCTGCTGGATCCTGGCGTGGCCCCAGTGCTGGCCCAAGCAAGCATGTCCCTGCAGAGCGGGGGGCTGGTGGTGGGTGGGGAGCAGCCTCTGTGGGACTGGATGTGCCAGCACATCCCCTGGGCTGCCTGCACTGTCCTGTGAGCAGCCCAGAGCAGTGGTGCTGGGCCCTGTCCCTGCCACCCTGCCCAGCTCCACAGGAGGGACAATTCAGGTGGCAAATTTTCGGGCCATCTGCCAGGGAGGGTGCCTGATACCGCAGCTCCAGCCTCTCAGCCCAGCTCTCCTTCTGCTCCCCTGCAGCTGCACCCAAGACAGCAACATCCCCCCCACAAGCAGGTAAGCTGTCCTTCCCCAGGGCTGGGTCTGAACATGGCCACGCTGTGACCCACAGCCAAGGGAAGGGGCTCCTTGCTGGGCTGTGACACTCCCAGGAAATCGAGGGAGCTGGTGGAAGTCTGTGATGGACCCAGCAGTGTGGGAGCTGCCCCATCACCCAGACCTGTCCCTCCCAGCCCCTGCTGCCTTGTATGGTCAGGACTGCTGTGTCCCACCCCCAACCTCTCCCATCCCTGATGCTGCCCCTGCCATGTTTCTGCCCATGCAGATCCCCCACGGGGCCGTCCGACCACCAGCAGTGAGAGACTCTCAGTGCCTGTCGTCATCTGCATCATCCTGGGGGCCCTCCTCTGCCTGCTCCTGGCCCTCCTGGCTGGGCAGGTGCAAAGCGCCAGGGCTCAGCGTAAAGGTGGGTCCTTCTCCAGTGGCGCTGGGGGGAGATGCCTCCCGGCAGGGCTGGGAGTGCTGGGGGTGTTGGAGAGGGTCACATGCAGAGCTGTGTGCTGCCTCCTGCCCCATGTGCTGCCCCACTGACTGATAGACCATGGGGCACCAGCATCAAGAGGTGGAGAGAGCCCAGATCCCAAGGACATGAGTCCTGGGTGAAGGAGAGAAATGTGAGATCTGGGCTGGGGGATATGGGGAAGATGCACTGCTGGCATGGGGCAGATGCACAACAGCATGGGGCAGCAGGATCCATCACTGTGGTGTCAGCCACCCCCCAACAGGGCACGGGCTGTGCTATTGATGTGTGGGGCAGAGATGGAGCAGCACCATGTGGATGGGAAATGTGGGAATTGGTGCAGGGTCTGCACTGGGACGTGACCCGGGGACCAACAGGGCACAAGGGCTGTCTCCAAAGGGATGGTGCGAGGCTGACACTGCCCCAGACCATCCCATGGGGATGCTGCCCTCCCTGGGGATGTGTCCGCAGTGCCAACACAACACAGTGGGGCTGTGCTGTGGGGACAGCCCTGTGCTGGCCCAGGGAATGGGGCAGGGGAAGCCCCGTGGGGTCCTGTCCCTCTCTGCCCATCCCCAGACCAGCCCTGCCTCTGTCCCCAGGCTCCAAAAGAGCAGGGGAGCCCTTCCCTGAGGCCATGTACGAGGAGATCGCTTACAGCCTGGCATGGGAGAAGCAGCTGAGGTTCAGTCCCTCTGGTGGGTGCGGGTCGCTGCAGAGGCACATCTGCAGGGCCCCTTCTCACTGCCTCAGACCACAACTGTCCCCTGCAGCTCCTGCCCATGGTCCCTGAAATGGTTGGGCCATGGAGTCCATGGGAGAGCATCCAGGTGTTGGCCCCCACAGAGGAGCTTCCTCCCCACCAGCTCTGCCCATCCCAGAGGGGACAGCCCCTCTCTGACTGACCCTGCACCACTGGGACAGCCAAGGTCTGAGCAAAGGGTCTGTCCCAGGGCAGCTCTGGGAGCCCCTCTGAGAAGGGGCTGGTCCCAGGGAAAAATAGGTTCTCCTCCCCACGCAGCCTTAGCTCTGTGGGTGCCAATCCCCAGCAGTGCTGACCATTATCCGGGGCAGCAGGGTTCACCCCATACCACTCACTGCAGCTCCCTGCAGGCTCATTTTCAGAAGGGTCCCTGACCCAGCCACAGCTCCACCCCAGTCAACGTGAGAAAGATGAGGGTCTGGGGTCAGCCCCAGGAATTGGAGGGGGAGGAGGAGGAAGTACTCCATCTCTCCTCCCTGCAGACAGACAGACAGCAGTGTCACCAAGTGATACATTCATCAGAGCTGCAAGGATGAAGGCTGTGCTGTGGCCCTGACACCAGCAGCATGTCAGCCCTGTGTCCCCACACACCCTCCCATCCTCTGCTCTGCAGGACATCTCTTCTCACTGCCACCACCTCTCCTCTCCTTTCAGATGTCCCTGTCCTGCCTGAAAGCGACCCAGCAGATGGCTATGACAATGCCAGGGAGTTTTCCGACCCTGGGGAGGATCCTGTCTGTGGGCAGGGGGACTGGGAAGTTCCTGGGGCACCAGTGGAAGGAGATGGGCCCGGGGATGCAGCCGCAGGTGAGAGGGTAATGCAGAGCTGGTGCTTCCTAGTTGCCAATTCCAGGGCCAGATGAGTCCATGGCATAATGAGAGCCTGACCTCTCAACATGAAGAACCTGCCCTGGGAGGTTTCCTGGGAGCTGGGAGAATGGGCCGAATGTCTCAGGGCTGGCCAGGAGGAGGAAGGTGATGTACAGCCCTGAGGGGCACCCCACATGCCCAACCACAACAGTCTGCCTTGATGCTTACAGGGGGAAGCCTGCACTCCTGGAGAAGTGCTGGGGACCCTGGAGCTGAGGGATATATCTCATCCCCTTACCTGGGGACCACGGGCTATGACGATGCTGAAGAGGTGTCTCTGGCATGTTTTCATGAGGACATCCAGGATGCGTCACCAGAGCCCAGTGCAGAAGTGTCCCAGAGCCCCAGACCAGCAGAGCCCAGCCCTGCCAAGCAGCTGGGTGCAGCCGGGAGGGAGGAGAGCTCAGTGCCACTGGGAGAGCCGTGAGCATCAGGGAATGGTCTTCCTTTTCCAGCAGTCAGCAGACACACATGGATATTCCCTCTCTTGGTATTCCCCTCTTTTTATGCTGTGAGTCAGTATTTCTTCATATTAAAACCCTCTGGGGGCTTTCCCTAGAACCCTTGCTTCCCTGCCCAGGTGTTGGGGTGTCTCCCTGAGGCTGATGGAGATGCATTTGTGGGGAAGGGGCACATCTTGGGGCCAGCAGGATCAGGGTCTGGCTATGGGGTTGCCAGAACCCCTTGTCCCTGGACACTATTCCTTCTGACAGAGACATTTCCATCCTGCCAGCCACAGGCAGTTTCCAACCAAAGTGGCTCTGTGTGAAACCCCATAATGGGGGGCACCTTCTGCTGCCTTGGGCCCCCATTGAGCCCACTGAGCCCCATTGAGCCCAAGGATGCCCGTTCAGCACCCATGGGCACAGAAACCTCTCCTGCAGGAGCTGAGTGGGGAGAAGGCTTGGACCTTTGGGCAGGACATGGTGTTCAAACTGCTCTTCCTGCTTCTGCTATTGGGTTCCCACCACACTCCAGCTTTTCCCCAGCAGCCTCCTCTGCTGCAGCCTGGGAGTTGCTTTTGATAGTGGGGTGGTAGGCTGCAGGGAGTGCTGGATGGTCTGGAACATCTATTTGATCCATTTTGGTGAGCTGTCCTGGCTATGTCAGGGACACCTTCCTCTAAATCAGGTTGCTCAAAGCCCTGTCCCACCTGGCCTTGAACACTTCCAGCGATGGGGCACCATCCCATAACTTCTCTGGACAACCTGTTCCAGTGACTCACCACCCTCAGAGTAAAGAATTTCTTTTGAATACCTAACCTAAATCTATCCTTTTTCAGTTTAAAGCCTTTACTCTTTGTTCTGTCACAATATTCCCTGATAAATTTCTCTCCAGCTTTCCTGTAGGCCCCTTTTAGCTACTGGAAGGTTGCTGTAAGGTCTGCCAGAGCCTTCTCTTCTCAATTTTCCAATTCTCCCCAGCCTCTTTTCATAGGATGGGTGCTCCTCTGACCATTTTTGTGGCCCTCCTCTGGATTTGCTCCAACAGGTCCATGTTCTTCTTCTGAAGCCCCAGAGCTGAACACAGTACATTAAGTGGGGTCTCACAAGAGCAGAAGAAAGAGTGAGAATCACCTCCTCTGACCCGTTATTTGTAGTTCTCTTGATGCAGCCTGGAATTTTGCATTCAGGGCTGCAAGTGCATATTGCCATCTCATGTTGACTTTTTTCAACCACCAACACCCCCAGGACCCTCTCCACACAGCTGCTCTCAGTCCATTCTCCATCCAGGTTGTATTTATGCACACCATTGTTACAGCCCATGTGTGGGACTATGCACTCGGTCTTGTTGAACTTCATGAGGTTCTCACAGGCCCACCTCTCAAGCCTGTCAGTGCCCCTCTGGAGACATCCCTTCCCTCCAGTGTGTCAACCTCACCACACATCTTGGTGTCATTGGCAAACTTGCTGAGGCTACATTTGATCCCACTGTCAATGTCACCAACAAAGATGTTAAACAGTATTGGTCCCAATACTAGCCTCTGAAGAACACCACTCACTACTGATCTCCACTTGGACACTGAGCCATTGACCACAACTCTTTGAGTGCGACCTTCCAGACAATTCCTCATATCCACAGAGTGGTCCATCTGTCAGATCCTTGTCTCTCCAATTTAGAGACAAGGATGTCACGTGGGATGTGTCAAATGCTTTGCATAATTCCAAGATATGAAGTGCATCGCTCTTCCGTTATACACAAACACTGTAATCCCACTCTAGAAGGCCACCAGATATGTCAGGAACTATCTGTCCTTAATGAAGCCATGTTGGCTGTTGCTAAAAACCTCTTTGTTTTTCATGCACCTTAGCAGAATTTCCAGGAGGATCTGTTCCATGATCTTGCTAGGCACTGAGGTGGGACTGGCTGACCTGTAGTTCCCTGGGCATGCATTTTTTTCCCTTTTTAAAAGTGGGGATTATGTTTTACCTTTTCCAGTCAGTAGCAACTTCACCAGCCATTTATGACTTATCAACTATGATGAATAATGGCTTTGCAAATTAATCTGCCAGTTCCCACAGGACTCTGGGATTCATCTCACCCGATTCTATGGATTTATGCCCCTTCAGATTCCTTAGATGCTCTTGAACCTGATCTACAGTTGGTGGTTCGTCATTCTAATGAGGCATGCGGATGCATGCTTCAATGTCTCCATATTCCTCCCAAGTTACTTGCCCTTGCTTCCACTCTCTGTAGGCTCCTTTTGGCTTCCTTTTTGTGTTTGAGTTTGGCCAGCATCTCCTTGTTCAGCCATGCAGGCTTTCTGGCCTTTTCGCCTGACTTCCTCTTTGCTTGGATGCATTGCTCCTGAGCTTGGAGGAGGTGATCAGACTTGGTGGAGGGGACTTCACTAGATGATTTTTCAAGGTCCCTTCCAATCCCTAACATTGTGTGAGTCTCTGATTCTGTGAACTTTGAAGAATAGCCAGCTTTCCTGGCACTGGATAGTTCAGAGTAAATGAACTCCATCCAAATGAACTCCAAATGAACTGAGATCAGCCAGGCCCAGTATACTGGACAAAACCTTTGTAGTTGGAAAGGAAGGTTGAGATAGACAGCCTGATCCTTCAGGGATGATGGGTCTGGAGCAAGGCAGTGGATGTCCCTGTCTCAGTCCAAGAACATGTAAGGCAAGGAGAGAAGACTTGAGATGCAGCCAGAGGAGCACAGCTGGAGATGGCGAGTAAAAAGCCTCAGCTCTTCTGAGACAGCAGAGTCTGTCTTGTTGGAGTCTGAAGGGAGCAGAGAAATTCACATGTCCTTCCAAACAGGATTCCTCTTTCCAGCATGGGATGTGCACAGCGGGCCTCTTCTGTTAGCCAAGGGCAGCAAGTGCCCATGACTCCTCCCAGCACTGTTCAACTTCTATTGCAGGAGAAGCATTTCTCTGCCTCTGCCCTATCTGGAAAGGCAGGACAGAGAGGCACAGTGGGCTTTTTTTTTTTTTTTCTTGCTGCTGCTGCTAAGGACAAGAGATATGCATCCCAATCTATCTTGGGAGCCTCACACTGAAATGCAGATGAACGGGGTCCATGTCACACTGAAATGTAGGTCCATATCCAAACATGATATGTGAACTTCTCAATTTGGTGTTGACATTCAAGGCAGAGGCTGCTCTTTAGTCAGTAGCTAGTAAGGAAGTGAACATCAGCTGTCACAGTCCATGTCTTTTCTACCTCCTGCTGCCATTTCCTGAAGGCGGCAGTCACCCTGAAGGCCTATGTCATGCTTTTCTGATCCATGCAAAGGCTTCAGATAACCAAAGACATCATAAATGGACCCAGAAAATAATGTCCAGGCTATACCATCTATTTTTATTCACAGACTCTCATCTGCTTGGTATCTCTCCTCCAGAGCTGGACCCCCACCATGGGTTGCATCAGCTCAGTACTTTGCAAACTTGGTTGTACATGTTACACCTGGACCATTTAGCAAGGTGGGGATGGAGAGAAGTTCCTTTTTTCTTCATGCCTCCCACCTGGATGTACCCTCTGGAGAAAATCTCAGCTGGTGAGCTACAGGCCTCAGAAAATTTTTATCTCTCTAGAAACCTTCAGAGAAATATCCCCATCAGTGTTCATCCAGCAAAGATCTGCATGGGTTGTGTTTGTTGAAACTTGAGAAGCTGACAGTCCTAAACTTGTGATCTCTGGTGGGCTAAAGCAGCCCTGTGTTTGAATTGTCCTCTGTATTGAGAAAGGATGATGCCAGCTGCCACTGAGCAACCCAGGTTCTTGGCAAGAAAGCATATATGTATTTATACATAAAAAGGATCTACTAGATTATGTTCTATTCGTTGATATTCCTCATCAGACAAGGGAGGAGCTACCAATGGCATCTACCTGGACTTCTGTAAGGCTTTGGCATGGTCTCCTGCAATGTTTCACTCACTAAACTAGAGGAATATGGGTTTGCTGGAATGACTAGTAGGTGGAGAAAATAATTGCCTAGATGGCCATGTCCAAAGAGTTATATCCAGTGAACTAATGACAAACAGGAAATGTGTAAGGAGTGATATCCCTCAGAAGTCTGTGCTGGGACCTATACTGTTAATATCTTCATTAACAAAATGGAGAGTGATAGAGTACACCCTAAGGTAGTTTGCTGATGACACCAAGCTGAGTGGTAAACTTGGTATGCTAGTGGGAGGAGATGTCATCCAAAAAGGCCTGGGCAGACTTGAGAGGTATAACAAAGTCAAACTTCTTGAGGTTCAACAAGGAGAAGTGTAAGGTGCTGCACCTGAATCAGTGAAAATCTAAATATCAATATAGATCGGGGGATGAATGGATTGAAAGCAGCCTTACAGAGAACAGCTTGGGATTATTGGTGTTTGAAGAATTGGATTTGAGCTGGCAGGGTGCGCTTGCAACTGAGAAAGCCAATAATATACAGGGCTTCATGAAAAGAAGAGAGAACAGCAGGTCAGGGGAGGTGATTCCCCCCTCTACTCTACTCTTCTGGGATCCCACCTACAGTACTGCATCCAGTTCTGGGGCACCCAGTGCAAGAGAGACATAGACCTATTAGAGTGGCTACAGTGGAGGGCAGTGATCAGAGCTCTGCTACAAAGAAAGGCTGAAAGTGGTGGGGTTGATCAACCTGGAGAAGAGAAGGCTCCAGAGAGACCTTATTGCTACCTTTCAATACTTCAAGGGGGCTTAAAAGAATGAGATTTTATTTTATTTTATTTTATTTTATTTTATTTTATTTTATTTTATTTTATTTTATTTTATTTTATTTTATTTTATTTTATTTTATTTTATTTTATTTTATTTTATTTTATTTTATTTTATTTTATTTTATTTTATTTTATTTTTAATCAGGGCCTGTCATGACAGGAAAAGGGGTCATGCTTTTGAACTGAAAGGGTGTAGATTTAGACTGGACATGAAAAAGAAAGATTTTAGGATGAGAGTATTGTGACACTGGAAGAGGTTCCCAGAGAAGTTGTGGATGCCCAATTGTTGGAAGTGTTAGAAGTCAGGTTGGAAAGACCTTTCATCAACCTGATGTAGTGAGAGATGTCCCTGAACATGGCAGAGGGATTGAACGAGATGATCCTAGAGCCCTGTTCCAGACCAAATAATTCCTAGATTGTATCAATATTTGATTGCAAGATTCTCTGACTATCATGCTATGATCAAGTTGCTGTTTTAAGCTTCAGGGAGTTCAAAGATTCATGTTGCTTTATGTATTCCAATACTGTCTTTATGGAGCTTTTTAACTGAGTTTTTAGATAAACTTTCATGTCTACTGACTGAAAAAATGGATGTAAGACTCTCCCTTGTGGGCTGTGAGCTTTGGATAAAGCCTGGACCTAACATACACTTAAGGAACAAGCTTTATTGATTATTGAGCTTTATCATACTTTAGTTTAGTCTGTTTGCAATTAAGAATTATCCTTCTCTACCTGTGTGCAGCCTGTTCTCTAAGGAAAGCAGGAGGGAGTTGGGACAAAGGAACTACAGGGTGCAACTGCAGACTTCAGTGGAGAAGACTGATGTCAGGAGAAGTGATGGAAGACCTAAGTGGCCAGTGAGAGAAATGGTGTGGTTGGGAGGTGAGGAGCAAAGATGTCCATAGAGGGTCAGGCTTCTCCTACCTGTCCAGACCTCCTTAAGAGACACTCATGGCTTTCTGTGTCCTAATAAGCCCCAAGGTGCCAAGTTCATCAACTTCACCTCCTGAGAGGAGACTGATGAAATCTCTCAGAAAGACAAAGTCAGAAGCCAAACCCTAAAGACTTCAGTGCTTCAAAACACTGATTGGTCCCACTGAGGTACATTACTGACCAAGCCCCAAGGACTCCTTAGAACAGGTAATTGGAGGCTATGATTACAGGTAAGCCAAGGTATAGGTGGCTCTGAGGTTGAGAAAATCCTGGTTTTGTTTCATCAAGCAGAAAATACAAGCCCTGCTGCCAGCTCTGGACAGAGAGCTCCTGTCCCTCATGTAGGGTCCAGGCTCTTCTACAGGCAGTGGGATGTGGGGTATGCATTGCCAAGTGAAAGACAATGGTGTGACATCTCCTGGTCTCCCTTGGGAGGTGCAACGAGGAGACAAGGCCCCAGTGCTAAGAGGACAACATGTCTCCTGCTAGGGCTTGGTGGCAGAGATACCTGACATAGCCAAGGGGACAAGACCTTGGTTCTCTTGGCAAAGTCTAGCCTTGCTGGTGCCCTTGTCCACCTCCACCAACAGCTGTCCTATGTTGCCCCAGCCTGCTGTTTCCCTGTAGGTTGTAAACACACATTTTTTTCCCACCTTGCTCTGTCCTTGGTATTTCTGTGCCTTCATTGATGTCTCTTCCGTCTCTGGTTTTTCTCTCACATGCTGTTTCCCATGACCAAGAAAAGCTCCGTAATGGAAACTACCCTTCACACAGACACCCTAACATATCAGCCTTCTTATTGCCTGTCATCTGAGTACAGACGGAACCTCATCATGATCTTCCAAACATTGTGTCTGCTGCTGGCCGTTCAGCTCCAGAGACTGACACAACCAAGCTACACATCTTATGCTCTCCAGTCATGTGCTCAGGTGCGTGACATTTGAAAACCCACAGCCAAGCCCACCTCTCTATGGGCCTGTCAGGTACTTGAGAAGAGGGCATCACACAAGAACCATGCCAGTCAGGTGACTCCTGCTGATCTGTCAGAGACACTGCTAGACGTGAGCCTAACCTACTCCAGAAAGATGGGGCCTCCCAGTCGTTTGCCCAGCCATGCTCCTTCTGCTGGCCATTCAGCTGCAGAGTCAAAAGTGACCTCAAAGTTCCAGCCACAGACAGAGGCTTCCTGCAGGAGTCGGAGTTTCTGAGGCACAATCAACCTCATAAGAACATACCACCTGGCACCCTTCTTGGGGTCCAGCACCTGAACACATAAAAGAAAGGTCATTTTCATCCTCCAAAGCTTTGCATATGCTGATGGCCTTTTAGCTTCTCTGATGGGCAGGAGACAGCTATGTCCAAGATCTGTTAGGTACTAGTGCAGGAGTGACATCATAATCAATATTCACAGCACCTGCATGTCAATGGCTTGTCAGTTCTTTCTGCACAGCTAAACTGTCACATGCACACACCAGCCGTATGCCTGAAGGTGGCCTGTCAGGTCCTCATGCACAAGTGCCCTGACACTCACCTTCACAGCCATGGGCCTCCTGCTGCCTCCTGAGATCCTGAGGCACAGATGACCTCAGCAGAGCATCCCCACCCATCTCCTCCTTGAGCCCTATGTCCTGTACAGATCTGTGTCACCTCACCTGCCTCTTCCAAGTGACTGCTCCAGGACATCCAAAGCCCTGCCCAGCTTCAGGGGGCCAAAATGCTTCAGTTAGGTGACAAGAGTGCAGGAACGTGGGATTTGAGTATTATGTGTTCGGTTTAGGGCATAGGGATTAGATCTTGTCTTCTGGGGTTAGAGATTGGGCAGAGTCTTAGAGGGAGGCTTTTCTTTTCTGCTTTGGGTACCTAGTCAGTGTTTAGTGTATGGGCTATATTTTTCATTGGGCTTTCGTTCAGGGCTCTGTTGAGGAATCATGATAAGGCTCGCAATTCAATGTTAGGTATGAAGGGCTGCGGAGTAGGGTGAGAATTGAACTGAGTGTATGAGAAGGCCCTATGGGTTTGGGATTTGGGTAACCCATGTTATGTGAGTTTTGAGGTTAGGGGTAAGAGTAGTGGATTCCTTGCTGGGTAAGAGATAGCTTTTTAGGTCTAGGGTTTACATTTACTAGTTATAAATATTGCTAGGGCCCAACATGTGTGTTTTCCCAGTGAGAGTTTCAGCACCCCTCTCCTCTTCAGAACCTTCCCTTTCTGTTAGCCAGACCCCTCTAATCTCCACCAAATCTCCCACCTCTATTCACCTAGCTTTCCACTGTGCTCCTGAAATGTATCAGCCTGTATGGGGCAGCTTTCTGATGGCCTTTATGACCTCAGGGGCTCTGCCTCCCTGCTGTTGGCCAGCCAGGGGCTGAGACAGAAGTGACCTAACAGCCAGCATCCACAGGGCTACAAGGAGCTGTTGTGCTCAGGAGGCCTCTTCCCAGCCCAGTGAGGGGGCTGTGCTGTGCAGAGCCATGGGGGCACTCAGCAGGTCCGTGCTGGTCCGTGTTAGGTATAACAACTAATTCAACAGCCAGATTTTCCTATATCTGCTGTTACCTGGAGTTGCAGAGCTCTCCTTTCCCTGTTTCCACTTTATTTCTGGGTCACTTTATAACCTTGGACACACTCAGGCTCTGCGGGCTCCTAACTCTATTGACTCCCTGGCACACACTACCCAGAGACCATTCCCTGGTCTCTCCTGACAACTCCTGCTTCCCTCCAGAAAGACGGTTGCCTGCTATCAGCCCTGATACATGCTGTGGATACAGGCCAGTGAAGTCACCATCTTTATGGGTGCTGGGCACCAACAGGCAACACTAGAATCTACTCTCTCCACCTAAAAGTTTATCCTGGGACTCTGATCGCATTTGCCTGAGTCCACAAAGAAACAAGCAAAGCAAGGAGCCTCGTTTGAGTCTATTCCTTTGCAATATCCATGGCAGCAGCTCTGGGAGAAGAGCTGAGCCTTCAGACACTGCCCTCAGCAGATCCCCTTTTAAGCTGGAGATGCTGGTGTGGAGACAGTTCTGTTACAGAAGTGCCCCTGGCCTGTCCCTACCTGTGGACACAGGACTGCCCCACAGCAGCACGGTGAGCAAGGGACAAGAACAACCAGATGTCACAGCAACACAAGAGCTCTGAAGGAGAGCATGGGAGGTGAAAGAGAGCAGATGAGGAAGACCAAGCCCTGGGGCTCACTGGCAGTGCTGCTGTGCTAGGATTCATTCCTCCGACACCTCTGCACACAGCCAAGTGCCCCTGCAGCTCCACCATAGGTCTCAAAGAAAGTATCTCAGACAAGCAAGTCACTGCAGGATCCTTTTTTATTTAAATACACAGAAAGCCTTTCCCATACAAAGACTGGAGTCACACGAGAGAGGTACATACAAAGAAGGAAGGAGAAGTACAATGACTTATTATTTTTTTGTCTGTGGAAAAAGATATGACAAGTAAAGCAAAGAAATAAAAACAATGCTTTAAAAAAAAAAAAAAGTGTCTGTTCTGAAATACATTAGGAAGATAAGCAGTTTATTCTTTCTGGAAAAGTTCCAGTCATCACTTTCCACACTGCATCCTTCAGCTCCTGGTTCCTCATGCTGTAGATGAGGGGGTTCACTGCTGGAGGCAACACAGAGTACAGAACTGCCAGAAAAAGATTCAAGGATGAAGAGGACATGGAGGGGGACTTCATATAAGAAAATGTGCCAGTACTTATGAACAGGGAAACAACAGCCAGGTGAGGGAGGCACATGGAAAAAGCTTTGTGCCGGCCCTGCTCAGAAGGCATCCTCAGCACAACTCTGAAGATCTGCACATAGGACAGCACAAGGAAAACAAAACACCCAAATGCTAAACAGATACTAAATACAAGAAGCCCAACTTCTCTGAGGTAGACATCTGAGCAGGAGAGCTTGAGGATCTGAGGAATTTCACAGAAGAACTGGTCCAGGGCATTGCCTTGGCAGAGGGGGAGGGAAAAGGTATTGGCAGTGTGCAGTACTGCATAGAGAAAAGTGCTGCCCCAGGTAACCACTGCCATGTTTACACAAGTTCTGTTGGCCATTATTGTCCCATAGTGCAGGGGTTTGCAGATGGCAATGTAGCGGTCATAAGCCATGATGGTGAGAAGATAAAACTCTGCTGAGATGAAAAAGAAAAAGAAAAAGACCTGAGCAGTACATTCCAAGTAAGAAATGGCCCTGGTGTCCCACAGGGAATTGGCCATGGCTTTGGGAACAGTGGTAGTAATAGTGCCCAGGTCGAGGAGGGCAAGGTTGAGGAGGAAGAAGTACATGGGGGTGTGGAGGCGGTGGTTGCAGGCTATGGCTGTGAGGATGAGTCCGTTGCCCAGGAGGGCAGCCAGGTAGATGCCCAGGAAGAGCCCGAAGTGCAGGAGCTGCAGCTGGCGTGTGTCTGCGAATGGCAGGAGGAGGAACTCAGTGGGGAAGCTCCTGTTGGACATTTGCTGCCTCAGGGCATGCTTGGCTCTCCATGGACGAAAAGACAATGACAAGTTAGGCAGATTTCCCTGAGAAAAATGCACTCTTTCTCTCACAGAACTCACCATTCCCTGAGATGAAGGAGTAATGAGCTCATTCTCCAACAGTCCCAACGAAATGTCAGTGTCTGACTTTTTCAAATGGAGCTTGGGCACCTTGTTCCCAAGAAGACACCCTCAGGGCAGGGCACCAGAAGTCTTTGTGAGAACAGAAGCTTACACGCGCCTGCACCCCAGACAAAGAAAGTAGGAAAACCACACACAGGTGGAGAAATAAGAAAGAATACCACAATGCTCTAACTAGCTGACAGAGGGAAAGTCATATGGGCATGTAGGGAAGCTTTTACCTTATCGAGCTTACATGCCACCTATGGAAGTGTCATTGCAGGGCAGGTACTCTTAGCCTCATCATTTCGTCACCTTGCAGGACACAGGCTCCTCTCCAATTCTGGAGATCCAGCTGAGGAAGACGTGGCTCATGCCCTAAAGCCCCTGAGGACAGAGTCTGTGCTGGGTGGTAGAGGAGAGCAGGGGGTTGCTGCAGAGAAGGTGCCTGCACTGCAGGCCTGGCAGGGAGTGCCTGAATCCCCCTCCATTGGCATTTCAGGCAAAGGAGTCTCTGCCTCCCTGCCAAGGTCTCTGCTGCCTGGAGCCGTCCCTGCTAGCAGCTGCTTCCCTGTCACTACAACTCCTCCTTGCCATTACTCACAGACCACATCCCACTTGCTGTGTGCTCATCTTTGCCCTGAATACACCTCCTATCCCAGGGCAGTTTTCAGGAATATTTGCATGAGAAAACTCAAAACAATGAACAGTTCTCTTCAAGGATCTTTTACTCTCACCTTACTCATGAAGATTTCCTGCTGACTTATCTTTGGTGTGCTGTGAAGCTCTGAGCACCCTGTCCCAGGCAGAAGCCTCTGGACAGCAGGACCCTGCCCTGCCCTGCTGGAGGGGTTCTCTCCACCTGCAGCTTCTCCCCGCAGCACCCTGGGCAGCTCCCCGGGCAGGCTGAGTGCTGAGCCTGGCAGGCGGCAGAGGCCCTGCCCTGGCACACAGCCCCTGGGGCACAGCAGGGACCCTGCTCTGCACCACAGCCCTGGACACCCCTGCTTGCACCCCAGCTGCACAGCCTGTAGCCGGCCCCATGAGGAGGAACCCTCATGTCCTGTCCCTCTGACAGCTTTGGCAGGTAATCCCTGCTCTGGAGTTTGTCTTTTTCCTTTTATACAAAGAAACTCTGAGAGTCCTCCTGAAAAATTCCATAGGCTGTGGGATGTGCCAGCAAATATGGAGATGGCACCAGGAACAACAGCTGCATTGCCCTGCAGCCAGAGACTTACCCTGTTCAGGGCTGTGAAGATTTCTCCCACAGTGAGCTCTCAGCATCCCCCCTCCACACTACCTTTAACATCTCCCTCCCTCCTCTCAGCCACCCTTGTCCCCAGGGTGTGCCCCCAGCCTTGCTGCGCTGTGCAGAGGAGCTGCTCCTGGGCAGAGCTGTCTCTCTGCAGTGCTGCCCGCTTGCCAGGAGCTCCCCTTGGGCCCAGGAGCCCAACCCAGCTCAGCAGCACAGGGAGATCTTCCCCTGGGCCTCCAGAGGAATCAACTTTGAAACAGGCTGAATCAGTCACTTGTGATCCCTCCCTCTACTCAGTAAGGAAACTCATTTCTAGCACTGTTGTTCCTCATATCAGAAAAAGTATGAGGTCCAAGAATCACCTTCTGTGTCCTCATTTCAGGCACTACACAGCCCCAACAAGGACACCAGAGTGAGCTGCCAGTTAAGAAACTGCCTTCGTGTTCTCCATGTAAAGCAAGTGTGAACTGAGGCAAACGGGGCTGAACTGTCCACCTCCAGAATTCAGTGGAGAAAACTCTGAGTTCTACCTGGTGGCTGAAAGTGTAGGTAGGTGAAGAGAGAAATGGGAGAGATGGGGGACAGTGATGAAGACTGCCCACAGAGTGTTTGGCTTCAGGGGTCTGGATATCCATATGTATTCAGACTCCACTCAGAGATGCCCATGTCAACATGAATTGGAGATTGTTGATACCACTTAAATCTGTGAGCAGAAAATAAAATAATATTGGGAACACAAGAAATCCCTTCTTATTTTTCATTCTTATTGAAATCTTCTCCCTTTGACTACATGCCTGAAATCTCTCTAATCAAATAATTGAAGATAAAGGGAATCATGCATGGAGACTTGGCCCGTTTTAGGGAGTTTTGCACATTGAAGAAGCCCTCTGGTGTCAAGTTCCTGAAATGTAGCTACTGAAAGACCAAACAAGCCTCCGAAGAAGTAAAAGACAGGAGCAAACCTTCAAGTTTCTGAGGCTGTTGGTGGACCACACTGAGAACCATGGCTGAAGAACTGCATGAAATTCAACTGCATGAAGTTCAACAAGGCCAAGTGCCGGGTCCTGCACCTGGGGCGCAATAACCCCAAGCAGAGCTACGGGCTGGGAGATGAGTGGTTGGAGAGCTGCCTGGTAGAGAAGGACCTGGGAGTGATGGTGGATAGTCGGCTGAATATGAGCCAGCAGTGTGCTCAGGTGGCCAAGAAGGCCAACGGCATCCTGGCTTGTATCAAAAACAGTGTGGCCAGCAGGGCTAGGGAGGTGATCGTCCCCCTGTACTCGGCTCTGGTGAGGCTGCACCTCGAGTACTGTGTTCAGTTTTGGGCCCCTCGCTATAAGAGGGACATGGAGGTGCTTGAGCGTGTCCAGAGAAGGGCGACGAAGCTGGTGAGGGGCCTGGAGAACAAGTCCTACAAGGAGCGGCTGAGGGAGCTGGGCTTGTTCAGCCTGGAGAAGAGGAGGCTCAGGGGCGACCTTATCGCTCTCTACAGGTACCTTAAAGGAGGCTGTAGGGAGGTGGGGGTTGGCCTGTTTTCCCACGTGCCTGGTGACAGGACGAGGGGGAAAGGGCTTAAGTTGCGCCAGGGGAGTTTTAGGTTAGATGTTAGGAATAACTTCTTTACTGAAAGGGTTGTTAGGCACTGGAACAGGCTGCCCAGGGAGGTGGTGGAGTCACCATCCCTGGAAGTCTTTAAAAGACGTTTAGATGTAGAGCTTAGGGATATGGTTTAGTGGGGACTGTTAGTGTTAGGTTAGAGGTTGGACTCGATGATCTTGAGGTCTCTTCCAACCTAGAAATTCTGTGTGAGAATGAGAAGAATGACCAGACAAGGTGCCTCTCCTTGGGGTCACTGCACATCTCAGCACTGAAATGCACATCCTCCTTTTGCTGCTGCCTCAACATCAAACATCCACCTATTTCACTTCAGCATGAACCCCTGCTCTCCCCAGTATCTCAGCTCTCCTTGTTTTTAACACACTCACTGCTACACAATCACTCTGCTCTCCCTGCACTCCCCTGAGGCTCACAAACCCTGCCCTCTTCCCCTGCAGTAACAGGCCAGGATTTCAGGAAGTTCATGCATCCTCCAGGCTCATGGACATTTCCTGGGGTCCATCCAAGTGTGAGGTGTTAATGGAGGGGAAGAGAGGAAGGTCAGCTCATGGGGCATGGCTGAGCACAACCAAGCACAGCAGTGGGCATTCCTCTTCTCCTAAGTTGAAGCACACACACAAGATGGAAACATCTCTGTCATCCCTAACTTGTGCTGGAGGGGTCTTCCTTCCTCTCACATTCCCAGGAAAAACATTACCCTCCATCCACAGACACCAACTGCTTTCCATGTCTGAGCTCACACATGCTTGTAAGGACTTCCCAGACTGTCACTCATCTTCATGTTTCTCACTGCTATCCCCTGACCCTGTCTCCCAGCTCTACACACTGCAAATCACACCCTCTCAGGGCAATCTGCACAAGAGACTTTTAACTTCCCATCTCATCCTGGTGCTCATTATAATCTTCCTGGTTCCCACGAGAGGTCCTGGTGAGATTGCTTTTCTACACCATGGTGTTTCTGAAAAGTTTTTGTGACATTTTGGTGGGTTTATCTGATCACAGAGAAGGTAGTGACAGAAAAGCACACAAGATCACAACAGATGCTGAGACAAGTGCCGGTAAGACCCTTATGACCTTACCCTAGGCCTGTGGCTTTAGAGCAAGTAGTCTCTCCTGAGAAGTGGATCCATCTGTAGTGGTTTAACCCGGCCGGCAGCTAAACACCACACAGCCATTCGCTCACCCTCCCCCCTCCCTCTCTGGGACGGGGGAGAGAATTGGAAAGTGAGGCCTGTGAGTTGAGATAAAGACAGTTTAATAAGACAAGAAAATAATAATAGTAATAATAATAATAATAGTAATAATAATAATAATAATAATAATAATAATAATAATAGTAATAATAATAATAATGATACAATGATGATAATAGTACTACTAATAATAACATGTACAAACAAGTGATGCACAATGCAATTGCTCACCACCCGCTGACCGATGCCCAGCCTAACCCCGAGCAGTCCGGCCCGCCCTCCCCCCGGCTAGCCACCCTATATATTGTTTAGCGTGACGTCAGATGGTATGGAATACCCCTTTGGCTAGTTTGGGTCACCTGTTCTGGGTCTGTCCCCTCCCAGTTCTTGCTGCACCCCCAGCCTGCCTGTTGGCAGGACAGAGCAAGAAGTTGAGATGTCCTTGGCTTAGTACAAGCACTGCTCTGCAATAATTAAAACATCGGGGTGTTATCAGCACTCTTCTCATTCTAAGCCAAAGCATAGCATTCCACCAGCTACTAGGAACAAAATTAACTCTGTTCTAACTGAAACCAGGACATCTATCCACCCCTTATTCCATACCATTTATGTCATGCTCAGGTTACACTCTTTCCCATACATTCTAGTTAGTCACCATTTTTATCTAGGGTATATAGTAGTCATGATAGTGATAACATACAATATTATATAGTAATTAACATGGTACAATCCAATTCATGGGCTATTCTCACCCAGTATTAAATCCCCTTGAGGTACGCAGCGGACCTCTCCGTTCTTTTGCATCACCCACCACGTATATCCAGGTCCCTGAGCAAAAGCAATTCCACGAATGGGTTTGCCTTTTCCTGAGGCAGGAGTAGCCCAGACCGTTTTACCCAGCATATTTCTTACATGCACTACAGGAACTTTATCCCCATCTACAGTACGTAACAGGTTTGATTGGGCAGGTCCAGTTCGGTTGGCGGATCCCCTAGTATTGACTAACCAGGTGGCCTTTGCCAAATGCGTATCCCAATTTTTGAACGTCCCAGCACCCATTGCTTTCAATGTAGTCTTTAACAGTCCATTATATCGTTCAACTTTCCCGGAGGCTGGTGCATGATAGGGGATGTGATACACCCACTCAATACCATGCTCTTTGGCCCAAGTGTCTATAAGGTTGTTTCGGAAATGAGTTCCATTGTCTGACTCTATTCTTTCTGGGGTGCCATGTCGCCATAGGACTTGTTTTTCAAGGCCCAGGATAGTGTTCCGGGCGGTGGCATGAGGCACAGGATATGTTTCCAGCCATCCAGTGGTTGCTTCCACCATTGTAAGTACATGGCGCTTGCCATTGCGAGTTTGAGGGAGTGTGATGTAATCAATCTGCCAGGCCTCTCCATATTTATATTTCAGCCATCGTCCTCCATACCAAAGAGGCTTTGACCGTTTGGCTTGCTTGATTGCAGCACATGTTTCACAGTCATGAATAACCTGTGTTATAGTGTCCATGGTCAGGTCCACCCCTCGATCACAAGCCCATCTGTATGTTGCATCTCTACCTTGATGGCCTGAGGTGTCATGGGCCCATCGGGCTATAAATAATTCACCTTTATGCTGCCAATCCAGGTCCACCTGAGCTACTTCAATCTTAGCAGCCTGATCCACCTGCTGGTTGTTTTGATGTTCTTCAGTAGCCCGATTCTTGGGCATATGAGCATCTACGTGGCGTACCTTTACAGCCAGGTTCTCCACCCGAGCAGCAATATCTTGCCACAATGCAGCAGCCCAGATGGGTTTGCCCCTGTGCTGCCAGTTGTTTTGCTTCCATTGCTGTAACCATCCCCACAGGTCATTTGCTACCATCCATGAATCAGTGTAGAGATAGAGAACCGGCCATTTTTCTCGTTCAGCAATGTCTAAAGCCAGCTGAATGGCCTTTACTTCTGCAAACTGACTCGATTCACCTTCTCCCTCAGCAGCTTCTGCAACTCGTCATGTAGGGCTCCATACAGCAGCCTTCCATCTCCGATGTTTCCCCACAATACGACAAGACCCATCAGTGAACAGGGCATATTTCTTCTCATTCTCTGGTAACTGGTTGTACAGTGGGGCTTCTTCAGCACGACCCACCTCCTCCTCTGATGATATCCCAAAGTATTTGCCTTCTGGCCAGTCCATAATCACTTCCAATATCCCTGGGCGACTGGGGTTTCCTATTCGAGCCCGCTGAGTAATCAGTGCAACCCACTTGCTCCATGTAGCATCGGTTGCATGATGTGTAGAGGAGACCCTTCCTTTGAACATCCAGCCTAGTACTGGCAATCGGGGTGCTAGGAGGAGCTGCGCTTCAGTACCGACCACCTCCGAAGCAGATCGAACTCCTTCATATGCTGCCAATATTTCCTTTTCCGTTGGAGTGTAGCGGGCCTCAGATCCTCGGTATCCCCGACTCCAAAACCCCAGGGGCCGACCTCGAGTTTCCCCAGGTTCTTTCTGCCAGAGGCTCCAGGTGGGGCCGTTCTCCCCGGCTGCAGTGTAGAGCACATTCTTCACTTCTGGTCCTGTTCGGACTGGCCCAAGGGCTACTGCATGAACTATTTCCTGCTTAATTTGTTCAAAGGCCTGCCGTTGCTCAGGGCCCCACTCAAACTCATTCTTCTTACGGGTTACTTGGTAAAGCGGGTTTACAATCAGACTGTAATTTGGAATGTGCATTCTCCAAAACCCCACAACACCTAGGAAAGTTTGTGTTTCTTTTTTGCTAGTTGGTGGAGACATAGCTGTTATTTTGTTGATCACATCCATTGGAATTTGACGACGTCCATCTTGCCATTTTATTCCTAAAAACTGGATCTCTCATGCAGGTCCTTTGACTTTATTTTGTTTTATGGCAAAACCAGCTTTCAGAAGGATTTGGACTATTTTCTTTCCTTTCTCGAAAACTTCCTCTGCTGTGTCACCCCACACAATAATGTCATCGATGTACTGCAAGTGTTCAGGAGCTTCCCCCTGCTCCAGTGCAGATTGAATCAGTCCATGGCAAATGGTAGGGCTGTGTTTCCACCCCTGGGGCAGCCGATTCCAAGTATATTGGACTCCCCTCCAAGTGAAAGCAAATTGTGGCCTGCACTCTGCTGCTAGAGGGATGGAGAAAAATGCATTAGCGATATCAGTTGTGGCGTACCACTTGGCTGCCTTCGATTCAAGTTCGTACTGGAGTTCCAGCATGTCCGGCACTGCAGCACTCAATGGTGGTGTGACTTCGTTCAGGCCACGATAGTCCACTGTTAGTCTCCACTCACCATTAGACTTTCGCACTGGCCATATGGGACTATTGAAAGGTGAATGAGTCTTGCTGATCACTCCTTGGCTCTCCAATTGACGAATTAGCTTATGGATGGGAATCAGGGAGTCTCGGTTAGTGCGATATTGCCACCGGTGCACAGTTGTAGTAGCAATTGGCACTTGCTGTTCTTCGACCCTCAGCAACCCCACAACAGAGGGGTCCTCTGAGAGACCAGGCAAGGTAGATAATTGTTTAATGCCCTCTGTCTCTAAGGCAGTTATACTAAAAGCCCAGCGGAACCCTTTTGGGTCCTTGAAATATCCTCTTCTATGATAGTCTATGCCAAGGATACATGGAGCATCCGGGCCAGTCACAATGGGATGCTTTTCCCACTCATTCCCAGTCAGACTCACTTCAGGCTCCAA
Source organism: Mergus octosetaceus (assembly GCA_036873955.1). Classification (NCBI taxonomy): domain Eukaryota; kingdom Metazoa; phylum Chordata; class Aves; order Anseriformes; family Anatidae; genus Mergus; species Mergus octosetaceus. Next base: position 759,556 of record CM072311.1, read on the forward strand.
TACAGTCAATTGCTGAGATCCCCCTGTCACTCCACAAATACAGATGGGCTCTGGCCCTTTCTAGCTCGATGGCATTAGAGTACATTGTGCACCGGTGTCTACTAAAGCCTTATACTTCTGTGCGTCTGACGTGCCAGGCAATCGAATCCACACAGTCCAATAAACTCGATTGTCCCTTTCCTCCCCCTGGCTGGAGGCAGGGCCCCCCTAATCCTGGTCAGAATCTTCTTCAATTCTGGGTTTGAAGGACTGTCTGCTGGAAGTTGGAGCAGCAACCTTTTCAGAGAATCCCTTTTTCCCGATTGTTTTCTTTTGCAACTCACGTACCCGTGCCTCTAGGGTTGCGGTGGATTTTCCATCCCATTTTCTCATGTCCTCTCCATGGTCTCGTAAGTAAAACCACAGGGTGGCATGGGGTGAGTACCCACCATATTGTCTTCTTTGTTTAGATGACCGCCTACCCCTGATAGCTGAGACACTGCTTTGTACAGGTGCGAAGGAGAATAATCTCTCTTCAAGTTGGTGAACCTTTTCAGAAAGTTTCTCCCAAGTATTCTCTTTTGGTCGGTGGACACTGGTTTCTTCAGGTGGGGAGGAAGATAGATTCTCTTTAAGTTGGTGGAACTCTTCAGAAAGTTTCTCCACAGCTGAGACGCAGGCCTGTAAGGAAGAGGAGAGACTTTCTTCGTACTGCCGGAGTTGTTTAGCCACTTCATCCACTGTGGGTTCCTCATCCTCTTTCCAGGCCATTACTGCCAATGAGCTGGCATATGATGATGGTGCACTCCGTACAAACTTCCGCCACATGGGTCGTGTACACCTGACTCCATCTGGATTTTTGGATGTTTGTCCGGGGACTGGATCCTCATAAATCACTTCCCGTACGGCTAATTCCCTCAGGTACTGGATTCCCTTCTCCATAGTGGTCCACTTGCCTGGTACACATAAAAGTTCTTCCTTGAAGGGATACCTTTCCCTCACAGCTGAGAGGAGACGCCTCCAGAGGCTGTGAGATTGTGCTCCATTTGCAATTGCTTTGTCAATGCCTGCGTCTCTAGCAAGGGATCCCAGCCGTCTGGCTTCAATGCCAGACAATTCCACACAATTGGCTCCAGCGTCCCAACACCGGAGCAGCCAGGTGACAAGCTGCTCACCTATACAGCGACCAAAATCTTTTCACACATCTCGTAACTCACGCTCGTATAGGTTTCGGGTAGTTATTGTTGCTTTTTCGGCGTCGTCATCTTCCTCCACCTGAAGCCCTGATGGCCCAGCATCGTCGTCTCCATCAGATTTGGCAGAAGATTCTCTGCGTTCTAAACGACCTGAATCTCTATACCATCTTTTCATCTTGTGTACCGGGGCTACTTGCACTGCTACAGCTCGTCTCTCTGACCCGGTTACAAGGTCTGCCACAGGGGTTGGAATACTCCCAGCAGGGTCGACTTGCACTGCAACAGCTCGTTTCTCTGACCCCGTTACAGGGCCTGCCACAGGGGTTGGAATACCCCCGGCAGGGTCGACTTGCACTGCAACAGCTCGTTTCTCTGACCCCATTACAGGGCCTGCCACAGGGGTTGGAATACCCCCGGCAGGGTCGACTTGCACTGCAACAGCTCGTTTCTCTGACCCAGCCACAGGAGCTGGAGCAGCTGCAGGAGCTGGAACTGGAGTGTCTGCAGGAGCTGGAGCTGGAGCGACTGCAGGAACCGGAGCTGGAGCAGCTGCAGGACCTGGAACTGGAGTGTCTGCAGGAGCTGGAACTGGAGTGGCTGCAGAGTCCACCGTAGGAGTCGCAGTGGCCATTGGATCTGTCACAGGACTTGGAGTGGCCGCAGGGTCTGTCACTAAGTTGATAGCAGTATCAATTGCAGCTCGATAGGCATGAGCCAGGCCCCAGCACGTTATAATGATTTGTGTTACTTCGGAACTGCCAGAGTCATGACACCTTTTTTTCAAACATTCTGCCAATTTTTTAGGATTTTGCAGTTGTTCAGGGGTGAATTTCCAAAACACTGGGGGTGCTAACTGCTCTAGATGTCTGCCCATATCCTCCCATACTCCCTGCCACCCACAACAATACTGCCTCCGGGCAGATCTCCGAATGAGCTTCCCAAATAGTTGTTTAACTTTAAGCAAAACCTGAAGCACATTCAGGAGGCATAAGAGCAAGACCATGCCGGTCTGAGTATCCCAAGGATATTCAATATCTTGGAGAGCTATTGTAACAAGCTCGGAGGATAAGAGGGTGGTGAAGGAGAAAGGGAGGGTGATCAAAGAGGATAAGGGGGTGGTGAAGGAGAAAGGGAGAGTGATCGAGTAAGGGAAAATATCTTCCCCTTTCCCCTCCACAGATTCACTCCCTGATGAAAAAAAACAACAGGTATAATTGCTAATAGTTTCCAAGATACGGTTTCCAAAGTATAAAGTCGACGATGTTACTGAGTACAAATACCAAGTTAGAGTCATGACCAGATATTTCATCGTCTCATAAGCCACTGTTACAAGACACAGTACCATAATGGTCTGAAACCAGGGCCCGGACAGGATAAACAACATGACAGAGAGCACATATGGAAAATAATGTGCTATAATGCTCAATTTGAAAAACAGGCGCAGCAGACTTGAGATTAAAGCAATCAGCATTATGACAAGTGACTATTAAGCAGGTCTAATACTTATAACAATCTTAGTTTAACACACTCTGATCAGGTCTGCCGTTATCTCAACCTTTCGTGCCCCACGTTGGGCGCCAAAAAGACTGTAGTGGTTTAACCCGGCCGGCAGCTAAACACCACACAGCCATTCGCTCACCCTCCCCCCTCCCTCTCTGGGACGGGGGAGAGAATTGGAAAGTGAGGCCTGTGAGTTGAGATAAAGACAGTTTAATAAGACAAGAAAATAATAATAGTAATAATAATAATAATAATAATAGTAATAATAATAATAATGATACAATGATGATAATAGTACTACTAATAATAACATGTACAAACAAGTGATGCACAATGCAATTGCTCACCACCCGCTGACCGATGCCCAGCCTAACCCCGAGCAGTCCGGCCCGCCCTCCCCCCGGCTAGCCACCCTATATATTGTTTAGCGTGACGTCAGATGGTATGGAATACCCCTTTGGCTAGTTTGGGTCACCTGTTCTGGGTCTGTCCCCTCCCAGTTCTTGCTGCACCCCCAGCCTGCCTGTTGGCAGGACAGAGCAAGAAGTTGAGATGTCCTTGGCTTAGTACAAGCACTGCTCTGCAATAATTAAAACATCGGGGTGTTATCAGCACTCTTCTCATTCTAAGCCAAAGCATAGCATTCCACCAGCTACTAGGAACAAAATTAACTCTGTTCTAACTGAAACCAGGACACCCAGCAAAAAGTGTACCTGTCCAAGCCAGGGGCTGCCAGCTTCTCCAGGAGAATGCTGTGGGAGACTGTGTTAAAGGCCTTGCTGAAGTCTAGGTAAACTATGTCAACAGTCTTTCCCTCATCCACCAGGTTGGTCACTCGTTCATAGAAGGAAATGAGGTTGGGTCAGGCAGGTTCATGCCTTTCATGAGCCCGTGTTGACTGGACCTGATCCCCTGGTTGTCCTGCACGTGCTGCGTGATTGCCTTCAAGATGGCCTCTTCCCTCACCTTTCCTGGCACCAAAGTCAGGCTGGCAGGCCTGGAGTTCCCCAGGTGTCTGTGATCCTGTAGCTGAAGACAATTGTCTCCTACAGAGAACCCCAGTTCTGGGAGAAAGAAACAAATGAACAAACAAAATGCCAATAAACACAGACTCTCCTCAATGACTACTGTATTAAACCAAAAGAAAACAAACCCCCAAAGAATTGTAGAAGCTGAAAAGTGTGTGGACATATTTTCTTAGATTTTAATCTTTCATTTTCTTGTTTCATTTTAATTGATATTAATTGACATCAATTGACACCTACTGGCCTAGAGCTTGAAAGAAAAAGATGGATAAGAGTCTTGCACAAGGCCTGGTACCACCACAACTTTTCCTGCTCAGGACTACCCGTGACACCCCTCAGTCTCTGCACAGAGCAAGTCACACTGAGGTCTTGACCTCTCTTCATTGGTTTGGATTGTTAGGGGATCCCGTTGTTTCCCCTAGCAAGAATGGGTCTTCCCAAGCATCCAAAATTCATTCAGAGTTGACTTTTACTTAACACAGAAAGAATTTAATGGTAGCCATATATCAGCTTGAGCTGGGTGCTTCCAAGGAGGGACTGTGCTCAAAGCTTTCCCTGGGTTCTCCTACCCACAAAAGCTTAATTTCCTCTGCTAGAGTCCAATCAGTTAACACATACATGTTATGTTCATTCAGATTGGTGGTTCTCTGTTGCAGGGCAGGATGCCCGATGTTATGTCCCAGGGCAGGCTCCCATGTGGCACCTCCATGGTCAGCACATCCCCCGTCCCCCATCGGTGCCACCCAGAGCCCCACACAATGCTGCTCAGTCGCCACTACATGCCACATGCCATGTTCAGGTGAGGCGGAGCTCCTGCTATGGCCTGAGGCTTCACTACATTTCCTCTACTAATGTCAGATAATAGGTAGCCCAGTCTCTTATACTTCAGTGGCTTCTCTCCCTTTCAATGAACTCCTCATAGGTTCTGGCAGGCTCCAGGAGATCCCCTTCAGCCTTCACTGCCCCAGGCTGGACAAGCCCAGCTCTCCCAGCCTCTCCTCACAGGTGAAATTCTCTGGGCCCCAATCATCCTGGCAGCCCTTCCCAAACCCACTCCAGATGATGACATCTTCCCTGGGTTTGGGATTTTAAATCTGGATGCAGTATTCTGGATTATGCCCTGCCTCCATCTCATGGCGAGGGACCTGTTCACACAACCCAGGACGCTGCTGGCCTCCCTTGCAGCCAGGGCACAGCGCAGCCCCCTGCACAGCCCCCTGCCCACCAAGACCTTTCCCATTGGGCTGCTCCCCACCAGGCAGCCCCCAGCCTGTGTCTTTGCTGAGGTTAGTCCCCTGCAGGGGCAGAAACTGGCATTTGTCCTGTGGGATTTCATGAAATTCCTGTCCATTCCTGCTCTTCTCTTCCTTGATCCCTCTTCTGAAGCACAGAGGATTGAAGACCTGTGGAGTGAAAAGTGAAAACTAAGACAAAGAAGGCACTGAGTGCCTCCAGCCCCATCAGGGTCTGCTGTTCTGCAGTCACACTCCTTTCAGCAGCAGCCCTGCTTTTGTCTTGTCCAGCCTTGAGCTCTAATGCCGTCACTAAAGCTTGGATTTTTACTCTTGACTTTTCTTGCAGCTACAAGTTCCAGGTGAACACTGCCTTTCCACCAGTCATAACAGCATAACAAAGGAATAGTCCATTAATTCATTTTTTATGCCCTTCCTTGCAGTCACCTCCTGAAGCAGAGGCTTCATGGTCCCTGTCTGGACTCTGTCCCTACATCAGCCTGTCCCTTCTACCCCACACATGGTCCCATTGTTCAGGCACAGCACAGGGAAGAGTACGTTCATGGTGGGCAGTGGTCCCCCAGTATGATCCCCACTGAAGCCCTTGGCTCTCCCCTTCCCCCTGCTCCTGATGCCTGCCATGCCCTGACCATGTCCCACAGGGGGTTCCACAGACATCCCTGTTCTGGGATCTGAAGGGGTCTTGACCAGGAAAGAGGTTGGAGAGAGCTTGTCATTTCCCCAACACAGGCAGGGAGCTGAAGGTGAGGATGGGGGTGGGCTGGCAGCAAACCTCAGCCATAAATCAGAGTGAGCAGCCAGTACTAGGAACAGCCATCGCTAGAGGCTGGGGATGACGAATGTCACGGGCCAACTTCCCTTGCTAATCATTCCAACAATGGCCCAGAGTGGCCACCTGCCTCCTGCACTTGCATGTTACTCCTGTCCACGAGCTCTGGCTCTGCACCACAAATCCCCTGCTGTGAGTCCTCACCTGGCATGGCCACACAACTCAGACAACATCCGAGTTTTCCTCTGCCAGGCAACTTCCAGCCCGGCCCAGCCCCTCCCCAGCTTTTCCAAACCCTGCCCAGCCCCTCCCCTGTCTCCAACCAGCCTAGCAGCACACACTGGGCTGGCGCCATCGAAGTGCCCACCGTGGGGTGCTGCAGAGCTCTGAGTGCTCAAGCGCAGCCACAGACCCTCTGAAGGGCACAGCAGCTCCAAGCTCAAGTGCTTGGAGATCCTTATCAAGAGATCCTTATCCCTGACTGTCTGAATCCCTTCTGTGCCAGCCCCTCTCCCCAGCACAGGACTCCTGCACCTGGAGCATTTTGGGCTGCTGCTGTCCCAGTGACAGAGCAGCCTGCCTTGAGCTGATGCATGCAGAAAAAATGTTTCCTTGCTCATTTATTGCTCCCTGTAGCATGTCCTTGCCTTCAAAGAGGCTTTCCCTAGGGGAGTGTGTTCATGCTGGCCTTATCTGCCACTCCTGTCCCCTCCCTGTGCTCCCTGCAGGGCCCAGAGCTGGTGATGCTCTGCAGAGTGAGGGGCCTAGTTTAAAACTGTTTCCTTTTGTTTTGCCTGAGCAAAAAGTTGTTCTCCATTTATTTATTTATTTATTTATTTATTTATTTTTTTAATAAGCCCCCTTTAAGCACTGAAAAGCTTCAATGAGGTCACTCCAGACCCTTCTATTCTCCAGGCTGAACAGCCCCAGCTCTCTCAGACTTTCTTCACAGGAGATGTGCTCCAGCCCTCTGATCAACTTTGTGGACCTCCTCTGGACACACTCTAATAGATAAACATCCTTCTTGTGCTGGGGACCCTGCACTCCAAATGAGGCCTTACAAGGGCAAGCAGAGGGGCACAATCACCTCCCTTGACCTGCTGGCTACTCCTCTGCTGATGCAGCCCAGGGTGCAGTTGTCCTTCCGGGCTGCAAGTGCACACTGCTGGCTTATGTCATACCTTCTGTCCACCAGAACCCCCAAGTCCTTCCCTGCAGGGCTGTTCTCAATGAGTTCTCCCCATCTGTACTCATGTCTGGGATTGCCCTGACCCAGGTGCAGCACCTTGCACTTGGACTTGTTGAACCTCATTATGTTAACATTGGGCCCACTTCCCAAGCTTGTCTAGGTCCTTCTGGATGGCATCCCTTCCTTCTGTTGTATCAACTGCAACACTCAGCTTGGTGTCATGTGCAAACTTGCTGAGAGTGCACTTGATCCCGCTATCTATGTCACTGATAAAAATACTAAACTGTACTGGTCCCAAGACAGACCCCTGAGGGGCACCACTTGTCACTGGCCTACTCATGGATGTAGAGCCATTGAGAGCAGTTCCACAGAGCAATGTTCTCCACCTGAATATAATGCAGTTTCCTCCACATAAAACACTTTCTTCAGCCTGTTCCTGACCTCAGCTGTGGAAGAAGAGACCAACCTCCAGGCACCACCACTGAGGAAATCCTCCTTTATTACGGAGATATGACAGAGCTGTGCCATAGCACCAGATATATGTACATGAGCCTCTGGGTACGACAGAGTGTGTTCAGACCTCTGCAGAAGTGGAGTGCATGTAGAAATTCCTGGACAAACAAGATCATCACAGCCAAAAAGATCAAAGACCAGGAGTTTCCTGAGATTAATTGGAAATCCGTTGTGAAGGACTTCGGCAGATTATTGTTTCTGAAGTACTGCTGACTGAGTCAGCTTATTCAGTGCATCCTTGAGATCCTGGTTCCTCATGCTGTAGATGAGGGGGTTCACTGCTGGAGGCACCACCGAGTACAGAACTCTCAGAACCACGTCCAGGGATGGGGAGGAGATGGAGGGGGGCTTCAGGTAGGCAAACATGCCAGTGCTGGAAAAGATGGAGACAACAGCCAGGTGAGGGAGGCACGTGGAAAAGGCATTGTGCTGGCCCTGCTGTGAGGGGATCCTGAGCACTGCTCTGATTATCTGCATGTATGAGAAAAGAATGAAAACAAAACAGCTGAGTACTAAACAGACACTAACCACAAGAAGCCCAGCTTCTCTGAGGTAGGCATCTGAGCAGGAGAGCTTGAGGATCTGGGAAATTTCACAGAAGAACTGGTCCAGGGCATTGCCTTGGCAGAGGGGGAGGGAAAAGGTATTGGCAGTATGCAGGACAGTGTTGAGAAAACCACTGCCCCAGGCAGCTGCTATCATGTTGACACAAGCTCTGCTGTCCATGAATGTCCAATAGTGCAGAGGTTTACAGATGGCAACGTAGCGGTCATAAGCCATGATGGTGAGAAGGGAATATTCTGCTCCAAGCATGAAGAAGAGAAAAAAGACCTGGGTGGCACAACCTGAGTAGGAGATGGCCGTTGTCTTCCTCAGGGAATTGGCCATGGCTTTGGGGACAGTGGTAGTAATAGTGCCCAGGTTGAGGAGGGCGAGGTTGAGGAGGAAGAAGTACATGGGGGTGTGGAGGCGGTGGTCGCAGGCTACAGCGGTGAGTATGAGGCCGTTACCCAGGAGGGCAGCCAGGTAGATGCCCAGGAAGAGCCCGAAATGCAGGAGCTGCAGCTCGCGTGTGCCTGCAAATGTCAGGAGGAGAAACTCTTTGGGGAAGCTGCTGTTGGACATTTTCTTCCTGTGGGCATGGTTGGCTGTCCATGGAGAAAACACACAAACCGTCAGGGGGTCTCTGAGCAGAATCGACTCTGTTTCTCACAGGTTCCTTACACACTCAGTTCTATTTTCCCCTGCTCAGGATGGCATACTTACAGCTCCCTGGCTGGTGCTCTGTTCTGTGTTGTTTGAGTGCACTGTGAGGAACACAATCCCTGCCTGAGGGCTCCTTCACAGGACACTCAGCTTACCCCAACCCTGCTGCCCCAAGGAGCTGACATACCCAATGGCCCCAGCATAAGAGAAAGGAAATAACACAGAGAGGTAGAGGGAAAAGGACAAGCAGCATGACCAAGAAAGGGGAGGGACTGATGAGCAAGCAGGAAGGGGTTACCCTGCCCAGCCGTGCCTGCTGCCTACCAGGCAGCACCATGACAGAACAGTGGCTCTCAGCCCTTTGCAGGACAGTGGGACAGGGCACAGAACTGGAGAGGCAGACCTTCCTTCTTCTGGGGCTCTGGCTACCCAGGAGGCAGCTCCTGCCCAGGACCCCACAGCCCAGAGAGCAGAGGCTCTGCTGGGTGGGAGAGGAGAGCTGAGGGGGGTTGCTCAGGGACGGAACCTGCACTGCAGGGTATGGTAGGAAGTGCCTGTCTATCCTCTGCAGCAGGGTTTCCCTTTGCAGTTCCCCTTCTCCCTGCCCATTTCTGCTGCCTGCAGGAGTCCCTTCCAGGAGCTCCTTTTCTGTCCCCATGTCTGTGCCCTGCCAGTGCTCACACACCCCATCCCATCTGCTGTCTGCTCAGCTCTGTCCTGAACCCTCTCAGTGTGTGCAGGTGCTGAAGAGCAGGTCACACAAGCCCTGATGAAACTGGGAAGGTGATGCTGCTGCATTATGAAGGACTGAGGGTGCTGAAGGCAGTTTTTGAGGTTCCTTGTAAAAAATGAGGTGACAGAAACTCCAAATCTTCTGTACTCTGTACAGCTCTGTTTCCATTCCTATCCTGATGAACCAAAGAAACCTGAAAGCACAGCATCAGGAAAGCCCAGACCACATCAGGCAGCCACAGACTTGATCTTCTGTCTGAAGAGTCCCCTCTGATATGGTCTGGGGGTGCTGTGGAGCTGTGAGCATCCTGCCCCAGGCACCAGCAGGACCCTGCTCTGCCCTGGCCTGCCATGGGGGCTCCTTCCTTTTTAATATCTTCATCAATGATCTGGACGAGGGCATTGAGTGCACCCTCAGTAAGTTTGCAGATGACACCAAGCTAGGTGCGTGTGTCGATCTGCTCAAGGGTAGGAAGGCTCTGCAGGAGGATCTGGATAGGCTGCACCGATGGGCTGAGGTCAACTGCATGAAGTTCAACAAGGCCAAGTGCCGGGTCCTGCACCTGGGGCACAATAACCCCAAGCAGAGCTACAGGCTGGGAAATGAGTGGTTGGAGAGCTGCCAGGCAGAAAAGGACCTGGGAGTGATGGTGGATAGTCGGCTGAATATGAGCCAGCAGTGTGCTCAGGTGGCCAAGAAGGCCAACGGCATCCTGGCTTGTATCAAAAACAGTGTGGCCAGCAGGGCTAGGGAGGTGATTGTCCCTCTGTACTCAGCTCTGGTGAGGCTGCACCTCGAGTACTGTGTTCAGTTTTGGGCCCCTCGCTATAAGAAGGACATGAAGGTGCTTGAGCGGGTCCAGAGAAGGGCGACGAAGCTGGTGAGGGGCCTGGAGAACAAGTCCTACGAGGAGCGGCTGAGGGAGCTGGGCTTGTTCAGCCTGGAGAAGAGGAGGCTCAGGGGCGACCTTATCGCTCTCTACAGATACCTTAAAGGAGGCTGTAGGGAGGTGGGGGTTGGCCTGTTTTCCCACGTGCCTGGTGACAGGACGAGGGGGAATGGGCTTAAGTTGCGCCAGGGGAGTTTTAGGTTAGATGTTAGGAGAACTTCTTTACTGAAAGGGTTGTTAGGCACTGGAACAGGCTGCCCAGGGAGGTGGTGGAGTCACCATCCCTGGAAGTCTTTAAAAGACGTTTAGATGTAGAGCTTAGGGATATGGTTTAGTGGGGACTGTTAGTGTTAGGTTAGAGGTTGGACTCGATGATCTTGAGGTCTCTTCCAACCTAGAAAAATTCTGTGATTCTGTGATTCCACCCACAGCTTCTCCCCGCAGCGCCCTCGGCAGCTCCCTGGGCAGGCTGAGTGCTGAGCTTGGCAGGTGGCAGAGGCCCTGCCCTGGCACACAGCCCCTGGGGCACAGCAGGGACCCTGCTCTGCACCACAGCCCTGGCCACCCCTGCCTGCACCCTGGCTGCACAGCCTGTAGCCAGCCTGGTGATTAGGAAGCCTCATGTCCTGTCCTTCTGACGGCTTTGTCAGGTAATCAGTATTCCAGGGAATATCCCTGTCCTCTGTACTAGAGAAGCCAGCAGCGGTAGAGAAGCCTGCATGGGAAGTGGCAGCTATAGAAGAACCCTGTAGGATATTGCATTACCTGCCCTCACACAGACACTTACCATGTTACAGCTGTGAAGATTTCTCCCGCAGTGAGCTCTCAGCACTGCCTTTACACTGCCTTTTTTTTTTTTTTACAGTGCTTCCACACTGCTGTTAATATCTCCCTCCCTTTTCTCAGGTGCCCTTGTCCCCTGCAGGCAGTGCCCCCAGTCCTGCTGTGCTATGCAGAGTAGCTGCTCCTAAGCAGAGCTGTCTCTCTGCAGCGCTGCCCACTTGCCAGCAGATCCCCTTTGGCCCCTGAGCCTGGCCCAGCTCAGCAGCACAGCTCCAGCCCAAGGCCTCCCTGTCTCTACCCCTTCAGCCTCCCTGGGGGTGTCCCTGGATCTCCAGGGGAAGTGACTTTGAAAGTGAAGCAATCCCTGATGTTCCTTCCCTCCACTGGGCAAGGAAACTCATTTCCAGCACTGTCATTATGCATTATCAGATGAACAATATGGGGAATGATACAGAATCACCTTTCCATGTCCTGGTTTCAGGCAGGTATTCCATGCAAGGACCTGGAGAGATTTTTCTTCCCCCTGGTGAGGAAAGGGTTTCACGTTAGTCAACCAAGACGTCTCATTCTTTGCAGTCCAGAAGCTAGAAGGGGGTTCAGCTCCCTCCCATGCCTTACACAAGCCCACAGGATTCCTCTTGCCTGGGCACAAACCAGGCATCTGCATGTAATCTGCTTGCCTCAGCTCCCAGCACACTGAATGGAGACAGAGGCCAGGAGGGAGCTGATTTGCCAGAGGTGGTCAGAGAGAGATGCAAGTGTCTGTATGCTCTGATGGATTAATTGTGGGAGCCAGGGAACATCCGGGAGTATCACTTTTAAGTGCAGGGAGATTTTCTTGGGCTAACAGAAATGAGAGCAGATGCCCACATTTAGCACCACTGAATCTTTTTAGTGTCCATTAGAATTCTCTGAGAGCTAAGTTTCTGTCTTCTCCATCAACTGTGTTTACAATATCTCCATTACTGACCATAATGGCAGTGGCCTCATGGACATCTCCACATTGCCTAAGTCAATTCAGGGAAGGTTCTTGATTTTGTTATGGCCAAATACCGGGCCTGTAGCGCTACATCAGATGTCAAGACTCTCACACAAAACTACCTGTGGCTGGAAGGGCCAGCACTGGTCCTGGGAAGGAAAGCCATCCCCATCCAGAGCAAATGCATGGCAGAAAGCCAAGGCAGCAATTGCAGACAGTTTGCTCCCTCCCTCCACTTTTACTCAGCCTCTTGATGTCATTGAACAAGCCAACAGTTTTCACAGAGTGCCTGTCAGCAGCACCTGGTTGTTCCTGGAGATCAGCTTCACCTCTGCCAGAGGCCTTCAGGGGCTGCAGAGACACACCTGGCAGCAAATCTGTTTCCTGCCAGGCCTGCCCAGGGCATCCCAGCTCTGATTCTCTCTGTCCTTGGGGACAGCAGGGTTTGCTCTCTCTGTTGACATCCCGTTTCAACGGTACGTTCTCAACTGCTGTCCACTCCAGCATGTCTCTGGCTTCAAACAAAGTCTTTACACACTTGGAGTTTTGGAAATTTGTTACCAGGCTTCCCAAAGGAGAAGAAACATCTTGGCCTGATGTCAGAGCTGAGGGACATAAGGAAGGAGATAGAGGACTTAGGTGTCAGACCTCAAAGCAGCATTTCTGGGCCTGTTCAGGAGGCTGTTAGTGGAGACCTCATCGTCAGTAGCCCTGAAAGGCAGAAAAGCTCATTGCCATAAAACATTCCTCTGCAAAAGTTGCCTGCAGATTTCAAGAAGGTCCACGAGATGAGCTGGGGAGCTAAAGCTTGCTTAGTATTACTTTGGTTGAGGAGTCTTTTCCAGAGCATGTCCTCTTGGATCTCATTGCTTGGAGTATTGATAAGAAGGTGACTGAAAGTGAGGGTAGACCATACCTGACCACCCGCAATATTTCCTAGGATGAAATGACCACATCTCTGAGTGAAAGGAGAGAAGTGAGACTGCCATGCAGACCTCAGGCTGCTGGAAGTGCCCAAGCCTTTCCCCTGGGGCAGGGACAGGCAGCAGAATTGCCTGCCAAAGGTGTGCCCAGATGGAGGACCTCCTGCAGCAGGGGGCCAAGCTGCAGGAGGCAGGGAGAAGGCTGCATAGCAGCAAGAAGGCTGATGAGGAGTTGGAAGGCTGGATCCTGCACAGTCTGCAGGGCACCCACAGCCCACAACCAAACAACCCAAAACTCCCTCACTGCACTCACAGAAGGGAGAGGGGCCAATATCACCAGAGGATGGAAGGTGGCAACGACAAGGGAAGAAGAGTCTTCCCCCAAAGCCTGAGTGCCCTTACAGAAAACGTCACCTCTCTACTGATGGAAAAGGAAAGACCTGTGTCAGGAGGATGGAGCTGGGTTAGACACACCAGTCTGTTCCCCACGTAATGGTTAGGGCAATCCCAAGCACAAACACAGGCCAGAAAGAATAGATTGAGAGTAGCCCTGATGAAAAGGACCTGAGGGTGCTGGTTGAAGAGAAGCTCAACATGAGTCAGGAATGTCCACTTGCAGCCCAAAAGCGTACAGTATCCTGGGCTGCATCAAAAGCAGAGTGACCAGCAGGTTGAGGGAGGTGATTCTCCCTCTCTACTCTGCTCTTGTGAGACCCCACCTGGAGTTCTGCATCCAGCTCCAGGGCCCCAGCACAACAGACATAAGATTTTGGACATAGGACTTAGAGAGTGGGACCAGAGCAGAGCCACAGCAATAATCAGTGGAGTGGAACACCTCTCCTGTGAAGGCAGGCTGAGCCAGTTGGGTTTGTTGAGCCTAGAGAAGAGAAGACTCTGGGGGGAATCTCCTTCTTGCCTTCCAGTACTTAAAGGGAACTTTAAGTAAAGTAACACGGGGAGAGACTTTTTCCAACTCCAACCAATTTGTGATTCAGTCATTCTGGAATGTCTTGCAATGTCTCTGAGAACTTTTCTGTAGTATCATTGCACCAGCTGTACTTCAGGTTCCCAAGGGCAGAGACTCATTTTGAGAATGACACCACTCACTGCGTAACCTTGAGGAGCAGGGATTACAAACAGCAGCGAGGCCTCAAAACACAGCATTATCATGCACTCTAACTCCACAGTCTAGCCCTTTCTTCCCTGAGTCAGAAGCAACCTCTGGAGGTGTTCACTACCATAATCTTCTCTGAGCAGTGATAGCTTTACGGTAGATCAGGATAGTCAGTGCTTTCTGCAGCTGGGTATTGAAATGTCTGAGCCCATGACCCAGTGCTGATCCACAGTAGCTGTTCCACCATTACACACACTGATGCCAGCAGAATGATGGAGCTGGTCAAATTTCAAAGATTAGCTCCCCTTGGGTAGTGGGGAATGGCCATCCCCACACTCCCCACATGGGGTCCCCAAGCTCTTGGCACTGCTGTGCAGAACAAACAGGCTGTGGTTCTGTACCAGACAGAGGTACTTCACAAAGGGGGAAATGAATCACTCCACAGCTTCCCTCTCCTCTGCCTGCTGGGTGCCCACTCTCTTCCCTGAGATTGCGGAGTCACAGGTTCCCTGTGAATACCTGGCTTTAGTTCTATCCCTGTGGCTGAGCTCACAGTGAGAGATCTCTCACTTTCAGAGGGGCTGCAGTCACTGCCCACACCAGGCTCCAGGAGGTATCCTGGGCTCTGCAGGCAGCTCCAGATTCCCCTCCTGAAGGACATCATCTATGGGTCAGATGTGGGAACGGCCCTGGCTATGTAATGCAGTGACCATTCACTGCCTCTGCTGTCAGCAGACACCCATGGGTGAGTGTTAAATCTAGCCCTTGGTCTCTGACAGGTCACAATGCAAAAATAAGCCATTCCCTCCTGAACTGAAGCAGGAACAGATCCTTGTGGGGAGCAATTCTTTGGGCCTATTCTTGACACGTTTTTTTTGTGGAAGGAAGTCCCAGCCTTCAGGCATTACACTGGGGTAATTCTGTTTTATTACTGAGATGTCAAGAGAGAGTCTTCACTGACTCACAGTGTTAGATGCACATCTATATGGCCTGTTAAAGAGACAGAACAAGTTTAGTTGTTCACAGCAGTGGGGGGGATCCAAATATTTATGTACAAATGCAAGGAACAGAAGCAGTAATAATGACCCACCCCCCAGAAAAAAATAATAATTAATAATAATAATAATGAGTATGAAGAAAACAGAAGCTTGGAAGGGGATGTACTTATATTCATTATTGGAGAGTGAAGAGATCTTTATAAGTACTGGAAAAGATTCCCCAAATCTGTCTCCTAACTGCACACTTGAGCTCCTTGTTTTGCATGCTGTAGATGAGGGGGTTCAGAGCTGGGGGCACCACCGAGTACAAAACCGCCAGCAAAAGGTTGAGGAATGGAGAAGAGATGGAGGAGGGCTTCAGGTAGGCAAATATACTAGTGCTGATGAACAGGGAGACCACAGCCAGGTGAGGGAGGCATGTGGAAAAGGCTTTGTGCTGGCCCTGCTGCGAGGGGATCCTCAGCACTGACCTGAAGATCGGCACATAGGACAGCACAAGGAAAATAAAACACACAAATCCTAAAATAGCACTAACCACAAGAAGCACAGCCTCTCTGAGGTAGGCATCTGAACAGGACAGCTTGAGAATCTGGGGAAGTTCACAGAAGAACTGGTCCAGGAGATTTCCCTGGCAGAGGGGCAGTGAAAATGTATTGGCCGTGTGCAGCACAGCATAGAGAAAAGTACTGCCCCAGACAGCTGCTGCCATGTTGACACAAGCTCTGCTGTCCATTATTGTCCCGTAGTGCAGGGGTTTGCAGATGTCAACGTAGCAGTCATAGGCCATGATGGTGAGAAGATAAAACTCTGCTGTGACAAAGACAATAAAGAAAGAGACTTGGGTAGCACAACCTGCATAGGAAATGGTTGTTGTATCCCACAGGGAATTGGCCATGGCTTTGGGAACAGTGGTGGTAATAGTGCCCAGGTCGAGGAGGGCGAGGTTGAAGAGGAAGAAGTACATGGGGGTGTGGAGGTGATGGTCGCAGGCTACGGCTGTGAGGATGAGTCCGTTGCCCAGGAGGGCAGCCAGGTAGATGCCCAGGAAGAGCCCGAAGTGCAGGAGCTGCAGCTTGCGTGTGTCTGCGAATGGCAGGAGGAGGAACTCTGTGGGGAAGCTCCTGTTGGACATTTGCTGTCTCAGGGCATGGTTGGCTATCCATGGAGGAAAAAGACAGAGACAAGGTAGAGAGACATCTCTGAGCATAATTCACACCCTCTCCCACAGAAATTACTGTTCCATGAGTTGAATGAGGAATAAGTCAACTCATTCTCCAACCCTCCCAACTGGATGACAGCGTGTCTGAGAGTTTAAAATGAATCTTGGGCACCTTGTTCCCAAAAAGATGTCCTCAGGGCAGGGCCCAGCATTCCATGTCAGAACAGAAGCTTACACCCACCTGCACCCCTGACAAAGAGATTAAGAGACCCACACACAGGTGGAGAAATAAGAAAGAATACCACAATGCTCCAACCTGCTGACACAGAGAAAGACAGATGGGCATGCAGGGAAGCCTTCAGTTTACAAAGCTTGCATGCCACCTTTGGAAGTGACACTGCAGGGCAGGTACTCTTAGCCTCATCGTGTATCACCTCGCAAGACACAGGCATCTCTCTTCTTCTGGAGGTCCAGCTGAGGAGGAGGGGACTCATTCCCTAAAGCCCCTGAGGGCAGAGGATGTGCTGGGTAGCAGAGGAGAGCAGGGGATTGCTGCAGAGAAGGTGCCTGCACTGTAGGCCTGACAGGGAGTGTCTGAATCCTCCCTCCCTTGGCATTTCAGGCAGCAGCTCCTTCTTCCATCCCTGCCCAGGTCTCTACTTCCTTGAGCTGTCTCTGCTGGCAGCTGCTTCTCCCTCCCACTTCTCCTCCCTGCCATTGTTCACAGACCCCATCCCACCTGCTCTGTGCTCAACTCTGTCTTGCAAACACCACCTGTCCCTGTATAATTTTCAGGAATATCTCCATGTGTTCAGTGGTTATGGAGTAGCTCATACTGATCAAGGGCTAAGAAGAACTGGGCTCTCAGGGTCTTCATCAAAATGTAGAAATTAATTCTCATCTCCCACTGCCACCCAGGAAAGCAAGAGGAGAGAAGTCAAAATGCAAACATCTTCCCTTCAAGAATTCCTTGCTCTGATCTTCCTCCTAAAGATTCTCCTCCAAGATAACCTAGGGGTGTTCTGGAGTCTGACTCATAGAACAGCATCTGGACAGGAAGGGAGTTCTGCTGAGTTCCTCATAGGACCTACAGATCTCAGGGTTCCTCATAGACCTACAGATCTCTTTCAGTGTAATGATCTATGAGCGTCTGTCACTGATACCAACCTGATAACTTCATCATACTCCTCCTGACTGTCCTTCAGGGAAGAAAAGTTAAAGCACAGACTCCAGAGAGTGACTTCCCTTCAGGTAGGCTCTGCCTTAGTTTTCACTGTCAAGAATATCCCTAAAGATGCAGTGGTGGTGCTGTGGACCTGTGAGCTGCCTGTCCCAGGTAGCAGGCTCTGGGCACCAGCAGGACCCTGTCCTGCCCTGCCCTGCCCTGCCAGGGGGCTCCTTCCATCCACAGCTTCTCCCTGCAGCACCCTGGGCAGCTCCCCGGGCAGGCTGAGTGCTGAGCCTGGCAGGCGGCAGAGGCCCTGCCCCAGCACACAGCCCCTGGGGAACAGCAAGGACCCTGCTCTGCACCACAGCCCTGGACACCCCTGCCTGCACCCTGGCTACACAGCCTGCAGCTGGTCCTGTGAGAAGGAACCCTCATGTCCTGTAACTGACAGCTTTGGAAGGTAATCCCAGCTCTGGAGCTTGTCATTGTTCTCTTATCCAAAGAAACTCTGAGAGTCCACCTGAAATATCCCTCAGGCTATGGGATGTGCCAGCAACTCTGGAGATGGCACCAGGAACAACAGCTGTGTTGCCCCGCAGCCACAGACTTACCCTGCTCAAGGCTGTGAAGTTTTCTCCTGCAGTGAGCTCTCAGCATCCCCCCTCCACACTGCCTTTAACATCTCCCTCCCTTCTTTCACTGCCCTTGTCCCCTGCAGGCAGTGCCCCCAGCCCTGCTGTGCTGTGCAGAGGAGCTGCTCCTGGGCAGAGCTGTCTCTCTGCAGTGCTGCCCGCTTGCCAGGAGCTCCCTTTGGGTCCAGGAGCCCGGCCCAGCTCAGCAGCAGAGCTCCAGCCCTAGGCTTTGTTGCCTCTTTAATTCTTGTCTCCCTTGAGATGTCCCTGGGACTCCAGGGCTGACACCTCCTGCAAAGCAACAGTCACCTCTGCAGAACATACTTTGAAGTCAACTGAAATAATGAAGTCAACTGTAATAATTACCAAATGTCCCTTTGAAACAGCAGAGAGAGGCTGAGTTCAGAATTATGGTTAGTCCTAAGAGAGTTTGATTGTCATTGAGAGGTGCAAACGTTCCCTCTGGAAAACTCTGTTCATGGCCAATAACAAATAGGACACACAGGCAGGGATGGGGAGGGATTAAGTACACTTGTGCTGTGCACTGATTCTTCTGAGGCATCTCATCCCCAGCTGGAAACCCTTGATCCATGTGATGATCCTTGTGTGATGAA
Source organism: Mergus octosetaceus (assembly GCA_036873955.1). NCBI lineage: Eukaryota > Metazoa > Chordata > Aves > Anseriformes > Anatidae > Mergus > Mergus octosetaceus. The sequence goes on from CM072311.1 coordinate 778,178, forward strand.
GCTCCCCTCACAGTATCCACAAACGCACGGGAGCTTGCTCAGTTGCTTCAGTTCTGTGTGGCCTCTATGTGAGTGAGCAGCTGGAGTGCATGGAGCCCTGCTTGGGATGAATGAGGATCTGACAGCAAGCTGATGGATCAGGAGTAAAGGGAGGGTAGGGACAGGGGACATTATAGTGGGAGTCTGTTGCAGGGCACCTGATCAGGAAGACCAGCAGGTGAGGCCCTCTATAAACAGATAGAAGCAGCCTCACATTCAAAAGCCCTGGTCCTCAGGGGGGACTTCAACCACCCTGGTATCTGTTGGAGGGACAGCACAACAGGGCACAGTCAATCCTGGAAGGTCCTGTTATGCATTAATGATACCTTCCTTCTCCCATTGATAGTGGAGAGAAGTGCTACGCTGGACCTCGTTCTCAGCAATAAGGAGGGGCTGGTGGGCAATGTGAAGCTCAAGGGCAGCCTGGGCTGCAGTGACCGTGAAATGGTGCAGTTTAGGATGCTAAATGCAGCAAGGAGGGAGTACAGCAGTCTCACTCTCACTACCCTGGACTTTAGGAGAGCAGACTTTGGCCTCTTGGGGCATCTCCTTTGTAGAGTCCCATGGGACAAAGCCCTTCAGAAAAGAGGGGCCCAAGGAAGCTGCTTAGTCTTCAAGGATCACCTCTTCCAAGTTGTGGTGGTTTTACTTGGGTGGCCAGCTGAGTTCCAACACAACCACTCTATCACTCTCCCTTCCTCAAAGGGAAAGGGGGAGAAAATACGATGCAAAGGGCTCAAAGGTTGAGATAAGGACAGGGAGATCACAAGAAAAAAAAAAAAAAGAAAAAAAAAAAGCAATCGAAAGAAAAAAAAAAAGCAATTATTTTGATGGGCAAAACAGACTCAGAGTACAGAGACAGATCGTAAAATTTATTGCCTATTACTAACAAATTAGAGAGGTGAGAAACAAAGTAAAGACACCCAGAAACACCTTCCCCTGATCCACCCTCTTCAGTGGGGGAATGGGGGCTGCAGTCAGTCTGTAGCATTTCATCTCCACTTCTCCTTATCGGTCACTCTGTTCCCTTGCTCCATCGTGGGGTCCCTTCCACAGGATGCCATCCTTCCAGAACCGATCCTGCGTGGGCTTCCCACAGGCAACAGCTTCTCAAGAACTGCTCCAGATATGGGTCCATACAATGGGGTCCTTCCCTCAGGAGCACACTGCTCCAACCTGGGTCCCCCATGGGCAGCAGCTCCTGCCAGGTCACCTGCTCCTACGTGGGCTCCTCTCCACGGGCTACAGCTTCAGTCTGGAATCTGCTCCAGTGGGGTTCTTCCACAGGCCGCAGCCTCCTTCAGTGCAGGTCCACCTGCTCCACCATGATTTCCTCCACGGGCTGCAGTACAGAGATCTGCTCGATCATGGTACACATGGGCCTGCAGGGGACAACCTGCTCCACCACGGTCCTCAACACAGGCTGCAAGAGAACTTCTGCAGAAGGGGGATCACATCCTCCTGCTCTTTCTTTGCTGACCATGGCTGCAAGGCTGTTCCTCAATTCTCTCTCTCCCATATGCTTTTGAGCAGCATTTTATTTTTTCGTATTTCTTAAATATGCTCTCAGAAAGGCACAAACAACACTACTTACTGTCTTGGCTCTGGCCAGTGGAAAGCCCCTTATCTAACATGGAACAGCTTCTGAATTCTCACAGAAGCCACCCCTGAAGACTCCCCAATAACGAAACCTTCCCATGTAAACCCACTACACCTTCTTTTTTGTGTTTGAGTTTGGCCAGCTTCTCCTTGATCATCCATACAGATCACCTGTCATTTTTGCCTGACTTCCTCTTTGCTGGGATGTGTCACTCCTGAGCTTGGAGGATGTGATCCTTGAAGAATAGTCAGCTTTCCTGGACCCCTCTTCTCTCCAGAGCTTTGTCCCATGATACCCTACAAAACAGAACAATGAAAAGGCCATAACCTGTCCAGGGTCGGGAGCTTACTGAGCACCCTCTGTCCTGCTTGACAGATCCTGAACACCACCAGTTCATGGTCCTTGCAGCCAAGGCTACCTTTGAGCTTCACATTCCCCACCAGCCTCTCCTTGTAGCTGACAACAAGGTCAAGCATAGCACTGGCTAGTTCAGAGTAAATGAACTCCAAATGAACTGGGTCCAGACAGACCAAGTATACTGGGTAAAATCTTTCTAGTGGGAAAGGAGGGCTGAAGTAGACAGCCTGGTCTTCCAGGGATGAGGGGTCTGGAGCAAGGCAGTGGGTGTCCCTGTCTCAGTCCAATAAGGTGTAAGGAAACGACAGAAGAAGACTTGAAACGCAGCCAGAGGAGCACAGCTGGAGCTGGGATGTAGAAAGCCTCAGCTCTTCTGAAACAGAGGGGCTTGTCTTGTTGGAGGAAGAAGGAAGCAGAAAAACTGATATTTCCTTCCAAACAGGATTCCTCTTTCCAGCATGGGAGATGCTCAGGGGCCTCCTCTGGTAGCCAAGGGCAGCAAGTGTCCATGATTCCTCCCAGTACTGTTGCACTTCCACTGCAGGAGAAGCATTTCTTCTGCCCCTACCGTAGCTGAAATGAAGAAGAAGACAGCCCAGTGGACTCAGTTGTCTGTGCGGATGCTGCTAAGGACAAGAGATATGCATCCCAGTCTATCTTGGGAGCCTCACCCTGAAATGTAGGTGCATGGAGTCCATGTCTAAGGCTGATAAATGAACTCCTCATCCTGTAGGTGATGTTCAAGGAAGAGAAGCACTCTTTTGTCAGCACCCTGCAAGGCAGTGCACAGCTGTTGTCCCAGTCCATGTCTTTTCTACCTCCTGCAGCTACTGCAGTTGGTGACATTCTCCTTGAAGGCCTATGCTTGAAGGCCTCTTTTGATCCATGCAGAGGTTTCAGATACCCAGAAGTATCTGAAACAGCCCCAGAAACCAATATCCAGGTTAACCCATCTATTTTTATTCACAGACTCTCATCCACATGGTATTTCTCCTCCAGCTAAGTCAGCCTTCCCACATCATTGTTCTGCCATCTGCGTCATCTCAGTACTTTGTAAACTTGGTTGTACACGTTGCATCAGGGCCATGTCCATGGTGAGGATGGAGAGAAGCTCCTTTCCTCTTCTTGCCTCCCACATGGCTCTCTTCTGGAGAAAATGTCAGCTGAAGAGCTAGATGCCTCAGAAAAATTTTGACTCTTCAGATACCTCCAGAGAAATATCCCCATCAGTCAAAGCAGCTGTGTGTTTCAATTCTCCCCTCTGTGTTGAGCAAGGATTCTGCCAGCTGGCACTGAGCAAAACAGGATCTTTGTAAGGAAGCCTCAGAAACTTGGGTTATAAAAAGGACTGAAAGCTTTATTTAATCACCCCTGGAGATTTCATTTCAGTTATTTGCTTTGATTAAGGTACTCATTCATGGTGCCAATTTATTTCTTGAATGTTAGAATATTGTTTGATATGTTACACCAAGGGTATATGACACTCTTCAATATACTAGAAATATAGAATAATTTGTTGTACATATTCTTTAGAGGCCTTGACATGATAGCATGCAATATATATAACTACAAACTTCCTTACAATTTTTATAACTACATTTTTTTGTTTGTTTTTATACATGTAAAGGATTTAATTTGTCATGTTCTAGTCTTTGATATTCCTCAAAACACAAGGAAAGAGCTACTAATGTCATCTACCTGGACTTCTGTAAAGCCTTTGACATTGTTTCCTGCAATATTCCTACCACTACCCTGAGGAACATGGTTTTGATGGATTGACTGTTAGTTGGACATAAGATGGAAACATCCAACGAGTTGCAGTCAACAGCTTATGGTCCAAGTGGAAATCTGTAAGGAGTGTCTGTGTTGAGACCTATACTATTAATATCTTCTTTAACAAAGTGGAGAGTAAGTGTAAGTACACCCTAAGCTAGTTTGCTGAGGACACCAAGCTGAATGGTGCAGTTGGCATGCCAGTGGGAGGGGATGTCATTCAGAAGAACCTGGAGAGACTGGAGAGGTGGGTCTGTGTCAACCTCCTGAAGTTCAACAAGGAGGAGTACAAGGCGCTGCACCTGGGTCAGGGAAAGTCCAACTGCCATTATAGATTGGGGGATGAATGGATTGAGAGCACCTGTGTTAAGAAGGGCTTGGGAATAGTGGTGTTTGACGACTTGGATATGATCTGGAAGGGTGCGCTTGTAGCCCAGAAAGCCAACCATACTTTGGGCTGCATGAAAAGAGGCAACAGCAGATTGAGGCAGGTGATCCCCCCTCAGCTCTGCTCTTGAGAGACCCCACCTGCAGTACTGCATCCAATTCTGGGTCCCCCAGTGCAAGAAAGACATAGAGCTTTTAGAGGGGCTACTGTGGAGGGCAATGATCAGAGGGAAGAAATAGCTCTCCTCCAATGAAAGGTGGTGAGTGTTGCCGTTGTTCTACCTGGAGAAGAGAGGGCTTCAGACAAAACTTATTGATTTCTTTCAGTATTTCAAAGGAGCTTGCAGCCCAGAAAAGACAAAGGTTTTTTGTTTGTTTGTTTGTTTGTTTGTTTTAATCAGGGCCTGTAGTGACAGGACAAGTTTGCAGAAGTCTGATGTCAGAAGAAGTGAAGTAAGTCCTAGGGGATCAATGAGAGAAATGATGCGAGACTGGGAGGTGAGGAATGAGGTTGTCTCTACAGGGTCAAACTTCTCCTACCTGTCCAGACCTCCTTAAGAGACTATTAGGGCTTTCTGTGTCTTAATAGGTCCCAAGTTGTAGTTGCTGACAAGGTTATCAACTTCAGCTCCTGAGAGGAGACTGATGAAATCTCTCAGAAAAACAGTCAGAAGCCAAACCCCAAAGTTCTTCAAAGCACTGAGTGGTCCAAATGAGGGCCAATGCTGACAAAGACCCATGGACTCCTTAGAGCAGGAAATTGGAGACCATGATTACAGGTAGGCCAAGGCCCTGTGCAGGTGGCTCTGAGGCTGAGAAAATGCTGGCTTTGTTTCATCAAGCAGAAAGGCCAAGTCCTGTTGCCAGCCCCGGGCAGAGAGGTCCTGTCCCTCACGTGGGGCTCTGGGCTCTTCCTCAGGGAGTGGGATGTGTGGTATGCAGTGCCAAGTGAAAGACAGAGGTGTGACACTTCCTGGCCTCCCTTTGGACGTGCAAAGTGGGGATAAAGGCCCAGTGGTAAGAAGACAACATGTCTTCTCCTAGGCCTTGGTGGCAGAGAGACCTGTCATAGCCAAGGGGACAAGACCTTGGTTTTCTTGTCTGTTTTGCCTTGTCGGTGCCCTTGTCCCTCTCCACTGCTGGCTGTCCTATGCTGTTCCACACCTGCCCTTGTTTCACTGCATGTTGCAAACATCCATCTTGCTTTCCCACCTTGCTCACTCCTTGATATTTCCATGCTTTCATTGATGTCTGTACTCTCTCCAGCTGTGCCCTGAAACACCATGTCATGAAGGGATAAGAGATTCCCTCCAGGTCACCTCTGACAATTTTTCACATCCCTTCCACTATCTTATCTTCTCTCTCAAGCCTTATCTCCAGCACCCAAGCTTTCCTTTAAGGCAGGTTTTCTCTCACATGCTGTTTCCCATGACCAAGGAAAGTTCCAACATTTCAAAAACCATTCTTTACACAGGAATCCTCACCCATCAGCTTTTCTGTGGCTTGTCAGCTGACCAGACACAAGGAACCTCACCATGATCTTCCAGGCCACGTGGCCTTTCTGCTGGCCTTTTTTTTTTTTTTTTTTTTTTTTTTTTTTTTTTTTTTTTTTTTGCCAGGAGATGTTTTTGGACTGATTCACGAAATGCAGTCTATGAAATTTCACTGATTGGATAACTAATAATTAACTGACCCCTTTCGTATTGCCTGGTGTTACAGAGCTCTGCTTTGTCTATGGAACACAAATAATAATCTTGTGTCTTTCTGGACCACATCATCATCAGTAAATCAAAGTAAAAATAAAAGGAAAACAAAACGAAAAAAATATCTCGGTCTGTAATGAGTTGCATTATCAGTGATATGCAGAAGACAAGCACTTTATTGCTTGTGAAAAACACTCAGACATCACTTTCCACACTGCATCCTTCAGCTCCTGGTTCCTCATGCTGTAGATGAGCGGGTTCACTGCTGGAGGCACCACCGAGTACAGAACTGCCAGCAAAAGATTCAGGGATGGGGAAGACATAGAGGGAGGCTTCAGGTAGGTAAATGTGCCAGTGCTGATGAACATGGAGACTACAGCCAGGTGAGGGAGGCACGTGGAAAAGGCTTTGTGCCGGCCCTGCTGTGAGGGGATCCTCAGCACAGCCCTGAAGATCTGCACATAGGAGTAAAGAATGAAAAGGAAACACACAGAAATTGAGCAAGCAGTAAAAACAACAAGTCCAGTTTTCCGGATAGAGGCATCTGAACAGGAGAGTTTGAGGATCTGGGGAATTTCACAGACGAACTGGTCCAGGGCATTGCCTTGGCAGAGGGGGAGGGAAAAGGTATTGGCAGTGTGCAGCACAGCATGGAGAAACCCACTACCCCAGGCAGCTGCTGCTATGTTGACACAAGTTTTGCCACTTATGATGGTCCCATAGTGCAGGGGTTTGCAGATGGCAATGTAGCGGTCATAGGCCATGATGGTGAGAAGGCAAAACTCTGCTGGAATAAAGACAGCAAACATAAAGACCTGGACAGCACATCTCGATGAGGAGATGGTCTTGGTGTCCCAGAGGGAATTGGCCATGGCTTTGGGGACAGTCGTAGAGATACAGCCAAGGTCAAGGAGTGCAAGGTTGAGGAGGAAGAAGTACATGGGAGTATGGAGGTGGTGGTCGTAAGCTACGGCTGTGAGGATGAGGCCATTGCCCAGGAGGGCAGCCAGGTAGATGCCCAGGAAGAGCCCGAAGTGCAGGAGCTGCAACTCATGCGTGTCTGCAAATGTCAGGAGGAGGAACTCTTTGGGGAAGCTGCTGTTGGACATTTGCTGCCTCTGCACATGGTTGACTGTCCATGGAGGAAAAGACAGTAACAAGTTAGAGAGACTTTTCTGAGCAAAACCTAAACCATATTTCACAGAAAACATCTTCACTGAGACTGCATCCTCACTGCATCTTCATCTGAAGAAGGCTTGCTCCTGCCTACGGCTCCGGATTTCTCTGCCTCAGGGTGCCACAGACATCATTCAGATCCTCCTTGGGCTCAGCAGGAGTCACTACTGCCCTGCAGTATATGGTAAAGAGCAGCAGAGATGGATCTCAGGCTCCCACTGACCAGAGGAATCTTCCTATTTGCAGGTGCTGAGAAGGACATCCAACAATCCCACAAGAAACAATGAAGGTGGTACAGGTGTTGTCTGTCAGCTAAAGGTTGTGGGTTGAAATTGTGATGTTCCTCAACGACTTAATAATCCATTTCACTGTAATGCTCTGTGAGGTTCAGTCCCTTCTACAATCCTGACAACACCATTATCATCCCCCTGACTGTCCTCCAAAGCAGGAAGTTGAAAGCAGAGACCTCAAAGAGTGCCATCCCTTCATGTACAGCAGGTGTTGGTCTTCCCTTTCAAGAATCTCCCCCAGAGATGCCCAGCAGGACCCTACCCTGATGGGGGGATCCCTCCTCCCACAGCTTCTCCCTACAGCACCCTGGGCTGCTCCCCGGGCAGGCTGAGTGCTGAGCCTGTCAGGAGGCAGAGGCCCTGCCCCAGAACACAGCCCTGGGGCACAGCAGGGACCCTGCTCTGCACCACAGCCCTGGACACCCCTGCCTGCATCCTGCCTGCAAAGCCTGCAGCTGGCCCTATGAGAAGGATCCCTCAAGCCCTTTACCTCTGACATCTGTGGCAGGTAATCCCTGCTCTGGAGTTTCTCATTCTCCTTTTATACAAAGAAACTCTGAGAGTCTTCCTGAAAGATCCCATAGGCTGTGGGATGTGCCAGCAACTCTGGAGATGGCACCAGGAACAACAGCTGTGTTGCCCTGCAGCCACAGACTTACCCTGTTCAAGGCTGTGAAGATTTTTCCCACAGTGAGCTCTCAGCATTCCTCCTCCACACTGCCTTTAACATCTCCCTCCCTTCTTTCACTGCCCTTGTCCCCTGCAGGCAGTGCCCCCAGCCCTGCTGCTGTGCTGTGCAGAGGAGTTGCTCCTGTGCAGCGCTGTCTCTCTTCAGTGCTGCCCGCTTGCCAGGAGCTCCCGTTGGGCCTAGGAGCCCAACCCAACTCAGCAGCACAGGGAGATCTTCCCCTGGGCCTCCAGGGGAATCGACTCTGAAACTTACTGATGCAATCACTGCTGGTCCTTCTGTCAGCTAGAGAGAGGCACCTACTTATGGTGTTATCTTTTCTCCTAGTTCAAAGGAAGAGTTCTTTATGGGAATCATCGTTTTGATTTTGATTCATGGTAACCCCCACAAATTGCCAGGCATTTGCATCCCATCTCTTCCAAGCATTGGTTGATATGGAAGTGGAAGGAAACATTTTCACAGCAACTGAAATCATTTTCACAGCAACTGAAATCCTCCTGTCTACACCAAATGCATCATTTATTTTCTTTCCCACTTCTTTTCTTAATATATTTTCCTTATCTCAACTCACTAGGGCTAAGATATATATATGTATTTACAGTTCTCTCCTCCATCCTCCTCACAGGAGGTGGGGAGGTGAATGAACTCTTGTGGTGCTCATCTGCCTGCCAGTTCCAGACACACCACAGGGAAGCTCAACAAGCAGAAAACCCCTTGACTAAGTGTAAGCACCGCTCAGTAATAACCAAAATGTTGGCGTGTTATCACTGCTATTTCCATCACAAATCTAAATCATAGCATCATAAGAATGTCTGTGAAGTAAATTAACTCTATTCCAAACAAAACACACACACCAACAACCTAAAACAAAGGTAGGCATAATTCAATATAAAAGACATGACATTCCTCTGCAGAGCATGACGGTAATTCTGCCTCCACTGATGTCCACTTCAAAGTGGAAAGCTTTCAACCTATGGAAATTATATTTGTTTATCTTTCTCATTCCAAAGCAGATCCCAAGACCCCCAAAATTCCCCCTGATGCCAGAAGGGATGAGCGTGATCTTTTCTAACACGCCACAACTTTCACTATGTTGCCCAGACTTCTCTTTCTAGTCAAAGGAGAGAAATCAGAGGTCTCATCTGAGATGCCTTGGACTACCCCGCTTCTGCACTACCTTCGTCCTTCAGAAAAGTTCCTGTATGTGCAAGGTCATATTCCCCAGTCCCATTGGAGGGCTTCATCTGCCCCAAGAGGGCAGAGTCTCTCTCTGGGTGGGCAACTGAATGCCAAATGTATGCCAAAAAGTTGGCTGTTCAGTAACAGCACATCTGGGAAGCCGTGGCCCTTCCTGTTTAGATAACTGAATCAACCCCTACATGAAGATGTTAGGCAAAAGTGGAACCATATGGAATAACATGGAATAAGAAAGGACATTGTTGTGATTGATGTATAAGAAGTCTTCATCTTCACAATTTTGAAGGTTGTCTACAAAATCATTCTCATGACTTCTTTCATAGACTGTGGAGATATAGTAGCAGATGATGACACTTTCCCTCTATCCAAAAATGCATTTCCTCCCAATACTTTGAATGGAGAAACTGTTCCAATGGCATGGCTGTACTGGCATATTTCACACCTACATTTCATATCTAAATGGATCTGGGAGCAATAAAGTCTTGAGAGGTTGGATGGATCCTGCCTTTACTTCTTTGCTCTGAAGCAATGGCTACAGCTGCTAGCAGTTTCCTCCTATCATCCCTGTTTATGACACAGACAAATTTTATGGGGTATCCAATAGCATAACACCATAGCTTTTCAAAAACCAGACCCCAGATCATACACAGAGGCCCTGTGCTTCTCGAAGTGGATCACTGCTTGTGCCACCACATCTGTGAGCTGCAACTGCCTCAGGCAGAAAGCGTCCTCTGCAGAGGGAGATCATCACTTCCACTGCTCATACAGGCCAGAATATCATTGGACTGCTTTGCTGGTGGCTCCTCTTCTGTCTAATGTGAGCTAAGGCTCACCTGGGAGTTTTCTGCAGAGTTACTATCCATCTGCAACATTTTTAGACATGATTTGAACACAGGAATGAAATGAATCTTCAGCAAGTTTGCAGATGAACTGAATTGAGACATGCTACTGACTTCCTGGAGGGATGAGAGGCCTTGCAGAGAGGTCTAGATAGATTGGAGCATTAGGTGATCAGCAATGACATGAATCACAGAATGGTTTAGGTTGGAAGGGACCACTGAAGATAATCCAGTCCAATCCCTCTGCCTAGCAGGATCACCTAGACAATGTCAGGTGCTGCACCTGGGATGAGCTAATGCTGCACGCAGGTCCAGCACAGACTGGGAGACATGCGGCTGAAGAGCAGCTCAGCAGAAAGGGCTCTGGGGGTGCTCGTTGACAGCAGACAACATCAGCCAGCAGGGTGCCCTGGCAGACAAGAAGGCAAACTGCATCTTAGGATGCATTAAGGACAGCACAGACAGATGGTCAAAAGAGGTGAGTCTTCTGCTGTACTGAGTGTTGGAGCAACCTCCCCTTGAACCATGTATACAGTTTGGGCTCCACAATAGAAGAAAGATGTAGAGTTGAAAGCATCCAGAGGACAGCAAAGCTGGTCAGTGGGCTGGAAGGCATGTCCTGTGACAACAGCCTGAGGACACTTGGGTTGTCTAGTCTGGAGAAAAGAAGGCTGAGGGGTAACCTCATTGGTCCTGACAACTTCCAGAGAAGGGGAAGTGGAGAGGGAGGTGACGATCTTTTTTCTCCCTGGTAACTGACAGGATGTGTGGGAACGGCACATAGGGGAGGGTCAGACTGGACTTTGAGAAAGATTTCTGTACTGTGAGGGTGGTCAGCTACTGGAGGAGGCTTCCCAGAGACCTGGTTGATGCCCCAGGCCTGTCAGCGTTCAACAGGCATTTGGACATTGCCCTCATACATAGTCTCTAACTTTTGGTTAGCCCTCAGGAGGTCTGGCAGCTGAACTCGATGACTTTTGAAGGTCCCTTCCAAGTGAACTATTCTGTTCCATTTGATTGAATTTGTTGCTATCCATTTAGATTCTATTTTATAAAGCTCTATTGTCCCTAACCTGTGTCATGGTATGGCAGTTGTCCACTTCAGAGGCACAACTTGGGATCTGTCGTTGCTGAATATCAGGGAATTTCAATTGGTCTCTCCTGCCTAAAAGTGGAAGAGGACAAGGCAATTCTTTGATGACTCTTCTCCCAGTAGGAGAAATGACCCTGCTGGAAGTAAGTGTCTCTCCCCAGCTGAGAGAGGGAACATCAGGGATTGCTTCAGCCTGATTCAAAATCAGTTCCCCTGGAGTTCCCTTGTGTCAAGAGCTCCCTGTGCTGATGAGCTGGGCCGGGTTTCTGGGCCCAACGGGAGCTCCTGGCAAGTGGGCAGCACTGCAGAGAGACAGCTCTGCCCAGGAGCAACTCCTCTGCACAGCACAGCAGCAGGGCTGGGGGCACTGCCTGCAGGGGACAAGAGCGGCTGAGAGAAGGGAGGGAGATGTTAAAGGCAGAGTGGAGGGGGTATGCTGAGAGCTCACTGTGGGAGAAATCTTCACAGCTGTAACATGGTAAGTGTCTGAGTGAGGGCAGGAAATGCAGTATCCTACAGGTTTCTTCTATAGCTGCCACTTCCCATGGCTGATAGGACATGTCACAGGGGCTGTGCTGACTTCTCTACTGTGGAGGACAGGGATGTTCCCAGGATCAATGATTACCTAGCTAAGCTGTTGGAGGGACAGGACATGAGGGTTCCTTGTCACAGGGCTGGCTGCAGGCTGTGCAGCCGGGGTGGCCGGGGCTGTGGTGCAGAGCAGGGTCCCTGCTGTGCCCCAGGGGCTGTGTGTCGAGGCAGAGCCTCTGCTGCCTGCCAGGCTCAGCACTCAGCCTACCCATGGTGTTGCCTGGGGTTCTGTGGGGAGAAGCTGCGGGTGGGAGTACCCCCAGGAGGGCAGGTTAAGGTCCTGCTGCTGGTGGGATTCTGCTTCCTGGGTGTCCTGGTTTCAGTTAGGATAGAGGTAATTTTCATCCTAGTAGCTGGTAGGGTGCTGTGTTTTGGCTTAGGATGAGAAGAGTGCTGATAACATGCTGATGTCTTAATTGTTGCAGAGCAGTGCTTACACCAAACCAAGGACTTTTCAGCTTCTCACTCTGTCCTGCTAACAGGCAGGCTCGGGGTGCAGCAAGAGCTGGGAGGGGACAGACACAGGACAGCTGACCCAAACTAGCCAAAGGGGTATTCCATACCGTCTGTTGTCATGCTAAACAATATATAGGGGTGGCTAGCAGGGGTGGGGGGACCAGCTGCTTGGGGCTAGGCTGGGCATTGTTCAGTGGGTGGTGAGGAATTACATTGTGCATCACTTGTTTTGTACACATTATTATTATTATTATTATTATTATTATTATTATTATTGTTATTATTATTGTTATTATTATTGTTATTATTATTATTGTTATTATTATTTTCCCTGTCTTAATAAATTGTCTTTGTCTCAACCCACAGGCTTCATTTTCCTGTTTCTTTCTGCCATCCCAAAGAGGGAGAGGGGAGGTTGAACAAACGGTTGTGCTTAGCTGCCAACTGGGTTAAACCACAACACTGGAGCAGGCTGTCACAGCTCAGCAGAACCCCCAGGACATCTCTGGTGTAGGTTATTGATAGGGAAGACCAAGGCAGGGGATACCTGAAGGGAAGGCACTCTCAGAACTCTGCTTTCACTTTCCTGCCATGAGGGACAGTTATGGAGATTATAAGGGACTTATCAGGTTTTTAGAAGGGACTGAAGATCCTAGAACATTACAGTGAAATAGATTTGTATGTCTGCAAAGAACCTCCTAATTTCCCCTAACACCTGTACAGATTACACTGGCTATGTCAGCAAAATGGGCATCTCCCTGTTCATCAAAATGGTTGTCTCCCTGTTCATCAGCAATATCATGTTTGCCTATTTGAAGCCCCTCTCCATCTCTTCCTCTTCCCTGAATCTTTTGCTGGCAGTTCTGTACTCGGTGGTGCCTCCAGCAGTGAACCCGCTCATCTACAGCATGAGGAACAAGGAGCTCAAGTATGCTGTTCGGAAATTGATTTGGGGGATGTTTTTCAGTACTCAGAAAGTTTCTTTCACTCTCCATAAATGCAAATTGTGTATCCCATTCCAGCTTTTTTTTTTTTTTTTGCTTGTTTGTTTACTCGTTTGTTTTTATCACTATTAAAATTGTTTTTTTTCCTTATTTCCATTTTGACTGCTTTGGCTTCTTGCATTTCCACATAAATGTTGGGATTCCTCCCATTGCAATTAATGAGTGAAACTGCTGTTTTATATAGATGCTTTATACATATTCATGTAACAGTAAGTCAGTGAAGACTCTCTCATAACACCTTTGTAATAAACAAGATAACCCAGGATATCAGGGGATATCACACCTCTGGGGTATGATTCTTTGGTGATTTTATCTTGCTATGCAGCTCAACTTCACCACAACCTCTCTCTCACTTGCCCTCCTCAGAAGGGGAGGGGAAAAAGAAAGTATGTTGGAAAAAAAAATAAAAATGGGTTGAGATAAGTGCAATTTAATTGATGGGAAAAGGAAGAGGGAAAAATAAAACAAACCAACAGCAACAAACAAACAAGCACAGGCTGTGTGGAAGCATAGAAAGAGAGGAAATAAATTACTCTCTACTTCCCATCAACAAGTGATGCTTGACCATGTACCTGAATCAGGGCCTCAACACACGTAGCCATTGTTTGGGAGGACTGTTGTTTTGAAAAGAGCCCACCCCTCCCCTCCCCTCTTCTTCCTTTTTCCACCTTTTATTGCTGACTGTGATATCATATGGTATGGAATATCCCTTTGGTCATTTTAGGTCAGCTGCCCTGGTGATGTCCCCTCCCCACTTTTTACCCACCCCCAGACTGCTGGCTTTTGGCAGGGTTGGAGGGAGTCCTAATGCTGTTCAGTATTGCTCAGCAATAGAAAAAACACTGGTGTGATATCAGTGATCAGTGCCATTCTATCTAGTGCCCTGTATGGGCTGCTGCAGGGAAAGTTAACTCCATCCCAGCCAGACACAGCACAGATTCATTTCCCCCTTTGTGAAGTACTTCTGCCTGGTCCAGCCCGGTGATCTGGACCTGGGTGAGTCTGCTTCCCACCCGGACCAGCACAGCCATGCAGATTTATCCCACAGCACCACAGCCCATTTCCTCTGCACAGCAGCACTGTCAGGTTGGGGACCACTTGTGGAGAGCACAGGGCTTTGGGGAGACTGGTTAAAGGATATGGGGCAAAGGTCATTTTTGCCTCTGTCCTTCCAATAGGAGGGAAAAATGCTGACAGGCAGTCTTGGCTCATCAATATGTGGCTCCGAGACTGGTGCCACCAGCAGAACTTTGGGTTTGTTCATCATGGGAAGGTCTATGTGACACCAAGCCTGCTGGCATGAGATGGGATGTGTGTCTCTCAGAGGGGGGAAAGGATTTTTGCCCAGGAATTATTAGGGCTGATAGACAGGGCTTTAAACTAGAGTCAAAAGGGGAAAGGGATAAAACCAGGCATGTCAGTGATAAACTAAGGGATGGAGTGCCATAATTAGAGGGACTGTGTGCTAGAGAGGTCCTTTGGGCTTCTCCACTAGGTTCTGCGTGCAATAAGGTGAATTTGAAGTGCTTCTACACAAATGCACACAGTATGAGGAATAAACTGGATGAGCTAGAATTCTTGGCCCAGTCCTGGAGCAATGATATCATCAGCATAAGCGAAACCTGGTGGTATGAGTCCTGTGAATGGTGTGTTGCAACAGATGGCTACAGGCTCCTCAGTAGGGACAGGCAGGGCAGGCAAGGCGGTGGGGTGGTGCTGTATGTAAAGGAAAGGCTGGACTGCATGGAGCTTGCAGTTGGTGATGGCAATGTTGAGATCCTCTGGGTTAGGATTAAGGGAAAAACAAATAAAGGGGATGTCGTTGTGGGAGTCTATTACAGATAACCCAGCCAGGATGACAACACTGATCAATTATTCTTCGAGGAACTAAGAAATGCATCGAGATTGACTGCCCTTGTCCTTATAGGAGACTTCAACTTGCTTTGTTTTCTCCCTTTCTTCATAGGGAAGATGCTCCAGGCCCCATATCATCATCGTGGCCTTCTGCTGGATTCTTTCCAGGAGATCCCTGTCTTTTTTGTACCGCGGATCCCAGAACTGGACACAGGATATCAGAAGTCAAGAAGGTGGGGCACAAGGCCAGCTTGGCTGACCAGGGATCTTCTTCTGGAGCTTAGGCATATAAAGAAATTGTATGGGTGCTGGAAGCATGGTCAGGCAATGTGGAAGGACTACAGGGATGCTGTTCATATTTGTAGGGAGAAAATGCATGCAGCCAAAGCCCAATTAGAGTTGAAGCTGGCCAGGTCTGTGGGTGACAATAAAAAGTTTTATTTTAAATATGTGAATAGAAAAAGGAGGACCAGAGAAAACATAGATCCATTACTTGATGGGGAAGGTCACCTCACAGACAAGGACATAGGCAAAGCAGATACTTTAAATGCCTTCTTTGCCTCTGTCTTCAACGTTGAGGGTGGGTTTTGGGACCCCCGGTGGTGTGAGGACCATAACAGTAGGAATGATAAACTCCCAACTGACCCTGAATGTGTGTGCGATTTGCTGCACCACATGGATCCATACAAGTCCATGGGTCCAAACAGGATTCATCTCAGAGTGCTCAGAGAGCTGGCTGACATCATCACAGGACCTCTCTCAATTATTTTTCAACAGTCTTGGGAATCTGGAGAGGTCCCAGTTGGCAAATGTTGTGCCAGTTTCAAGAAGGACAAGAAAGAAGACCCCGCTAACTATGGGCCTGTCATGTCAGTGCCTGGTAAAATTATGAAGATTGTCCTTGTAGATACTGAAGTGCACTTAGGAGACAATGCAGTCATTGGTCTCAGTCAACATGGATTCACGAGAGGTAGGTCCTGTTTGACAAATTTGATTTCCTCTTATGATAAGATCACCCATTTAGTCGATCAAGGGAAACCAGCTGATGTGATCTTTTTGGATTTCAGTAAAGGTTTTGACACAGTTTCACAGAGGATCCTACTGGACAAAATGTCCAGCATATAGCTGGACAAAAATATCATACGTTGGGTGAATATCCAGTTGACGGGTAGGACTCAAGGGTTGTGGTAAACGGGTCTGCATCAAGCTGGCAGATGGTCACTAGTGGGGTCCCTCAAGGCTCCATTTTAGGGCCACTCCTCTTCAGTGTTTTTGTAAATGATTTGGATGTAGGACTAGAAGGTGTTCTGAGCAAATTTGCTGACGACACCAAACTTGGAGGAGTTGTGGAGTCAGCTGAGGGTGGAATGGCCTTGCAGAGAGATCTGGACAGGCTGGAGAGCTGGTCAGTCACCAACCGCATGAAGGGTAACAAGAGAAAGTACCAAGTCCTGCACCTGGGACAGGGCAACCTTGGCTATATATATAGACTGGGGGACAAGAAGCTGGAGAGCAGCCCCACAGAGGGATCTGGGGGTTGTGATTGATAGCAAGCTGAATATGAGCCAGCAGTGTGCCCTGGAAGCCAGAAGAGCCAACTGTATCCAGGGGTGAATCAAGCATGACATCGCTAGTCAGTCGAGGGAACTGATTGTCCCTCTCTACTCTGAGCTGGTCCAACCTCACCTCGAATACTGTGTGCAGTTCTGGGAACCATAGTAAAAAAAAGACATGAAACTATTGGAGAGTGTCCAGAGGAGGGCAACGAAGATGATGAAGGGCCTAGAAGGGAAGACATATGAGGAGCGGCTGAGGTCACTTGGCCTGTTAAGCCTGGAAAATAGGAGGCTGAGGGGGGGCCTCATCACAGTCAACAACTTCCTCACAAGGGGGAGTGGAGGGGCAGGTGCCAACCTATTCTCCTTAATCACCAGTGAGAGGACCCACAGGAATGGTGTTAAGCAGGACAGGTTTAGGATGGACATCAGGAATAGGTTCTTCACTGAGAGGTTGGTTGCACACAGGAACAGGCTCCCCAGGGAAGTAGTCATTGCACCAAGCCTGTCTGAATTTAAGAAGTGATTGGACTGTGCATTTGGTCACATGGCCTAAAATTTTGGGTAGACCTGTGTTGTGCCAGGAGTTGGACCCAATGATCCTTATGGATCCCTTCCAACTTGGGATATTCTATGATTCTCTGATTCTACGATCCCTCTTTGCGAGACTGCTCTTCAGCCTCTCATCCCACAATCTGTATGCATAGCCAGGGTTGCCCTATCCCAGGTGCAGGACTCGGCACTTGCTCTTGTTAAACTTCAGGAGATGTTTATAATAGTAATGCAGGAGAGATGGGGTCACTTCTCTTAAGAGCTCTGAAAGTTATAGTCAGGTCTTAATTAAGTCTGAACTGTCTCTCTTTCCCTTCAGTTTTCCATCTTAATTTGAGGTTTTGACCACCTCATTGAATATCTCAACCTTTTGTAAGAGCTTTGAAGCTTGAAGACAAGGTGTCTTTATAGTTTTTAATCCCCTTCTATCCTTTTCATAACTATGCTCTCAGGGCTCCTATCTGTTTCTCAGCATCGTGGGTTTGACCTGTACAGTAGGACAGTAGGACATTAGTAACCTTTGTTTTCATGTCTCAGACCTCTTCCACTTCAATATTCAGGTTCTCACTCTCTCTCTCTCTCTTTTTTTTTTTTTTTTAAGTACTTTTTTCTCTTAATCTGTTTACTTCTTAGTGGTAGATCTCACCTGTTTGGGCAATAATCTGTACTTCAGTCAGTTTTCTGTTGCCTTTCTGCTCCTTTCAGCCTTGCTGCGCCTATGTCATGTACAGAGACGGTTTTGTGTCCAGCAGGCACACACTTCTATAAGACAGAGAGCCCACTCTGGCAGCCCGAGAGACCTGAGGCTGCTGCATCTCCTCATTTCAACCCAAGCAAGGCAGAGTGTGTACCTCCAGGAGGCGCACACACACAAGCCTGTCTCGCTGAGCAGGACGGAGAGACGTTAGTGGGAAATGTAAAGTGGTTGTGTGTGCATGTGCATGCAAAGTGGATCCATCCAGCAGCTGGGCTCAGACACTCAGCCTCCCCAGGACATGTCCCTGGCTCTCATTCTCTCCACTTGAGGACACCAGAACAGGCCCTCTGACACCCTGGTTCTAGTCCAGTTGCTGCACTTATCCCATGTACACCCACCATGTGTCTCTACAACCCTTGGCAGCAATCCCCTTAGTCCATATGGTGATGTGGAGAGCTGCTGCCAGTGATGCATCTGGATGGGTTTCCAAATGGACACTGGGGTGGTGGTCCACCCAAGGCAATCCTGGAAGGAGCTGGGACATTGTCTTGGTTCTGCAGGAGCCAGTGACTTGGGTTCCCACCTGCCATTGTGCTTTGTGCTCTTCTGGGCTCATGGAGATGGAACCTTGATGAGTTGGGGCTCTCTTGTGATGGGTCTGGAAGCAGCCAAAGCAGGGCATGAACTGAATTACTCTTCCTGCAATCGCTTCCCTCAGCCTTCACTTTGTGTGCATATGTGCTTCTTATCACACAGCCTAACACGATTGAGCAAGAACATAAACCCCTGGAGGCGTCTGCATGTGGAGGTCACATATATATGATGGTGGTATTACATAAGATATGACAGCAGAGAACTCAAATGGCTCTTCAGAAATGCATCACGATTAGGGGAAAAGCTGTGCTGTTGCACGGGCCATGGCTTCCTTCAGGGCCAGAATCACGGCCTTGTTTCTAAGACTGTAGATGAATGGGTTTAAGAATGGGTACAGGACAGTGTTCAGCAAAGCTACAATGCTGTTGGTCTCCAAAAAACATGATCTGAAGAGGGTGCGTAAAGAGCAATGCAGCTTCCATAGGCAATGGCCAAGGTGGTGAGATGGGAAAAGCACGTAGCAAAAGCTTTTCTCCTCGCAGAGGCTGCTGGCATTTGTAGAATACAGGAAAAGATGCACGTGTAAGATGCCAGAGTTAGACACGAGGAAGACAGCAAGATAATCAGAAAGAAAACTGAATCTGTGTTCCAAAACAGGATGACATCAGAGCAGGACAGTTGGAATAAGGGGGTGGAGTCACAAAAAAAATGCTGGATCTTGTTCGACCCACAGAAAGTGAGCTTGGAGAGCAGCACCAGGCAGTAACTCAAGCACATGAAGCCCATGACCCAAACAGCAGCAACCAGCTGGATGCAGAGCTGATGCTTCATGATGGCAGAATAGTGCAAAGGCTGGCAGATGGCAACGTAACGGTCAAAAGACATGACAACAAGGAGAACAAACTCTGCACCACCCAGGGTAAAATAGAAAGAGGACTGGGCAAAGCAGCCGCCTACTGAGATTGTTTTCCTGCCAAAGCTCAGAATAACCAAGAGTCTGGTGCTTGTGGAGGACGTGAACCAGATTTCCAGGAATGCCAGATTGCCAATGAAATAGTACATGGGGGTTTGCAGGCGGTTATCCACACACACCAGGAAAATGATGGCTGCATTCCTCATCACCGTTGTCAGGTACATGTAGAAGGACCATGCAGAGAAATAGCTGTAGCCTTTGATCAAGCTCTGAGAAGCCTGTGAGGATGAATTCAGAAATGACAGTTCCATTGCCTACTCTCATGCCCAATTTCCATTCATCCTGCTGAGGCAGGAACATGGCAAATGTACAAGTACAATAATTTCATGGTCTGGACAGGAGGCTATTTCCTTCCTTCTTTCTTTCCTTGCTTGCAGGCTTCCTATACAACAGAGAGAGGGACTTTTGTGTTTCACATATCAAGATGAGTCAACAGGGAATTTCTTGTCTTCTTTCCACCTTTGTCCATCAGCCACAAATGATTCTTTCTCAAGAACACAGGACTAATAAGGGGTTGCTAGTGATTGCACCCTGTTCCCAGGAAGGTCCTCATTTACTCAGAACAATTGCAAACATCTATTGTAGCAATGTTTCGAAAGGAAAACTCATCTTCTGCACAAATATTTTCTATTTTGTAGATGCTAAACCATGAATTCAAATATGTATATTGAAAGTTATTCTCTCTCCTCTTCAGCACTTGCCTTTTTGGACTACCAGCAGCTGAGGAACCCGTGGTTTATTTCAGGACAAAGAAATTTCAGGTCTCTCTTTTGTAATGCTATGATTTCTTCTTTGTCATCTTCCCTTATTTCTTTAGGAAAGAAGAAAAATGGGGACCAAGTGTAGCTTGCCTTTTTTAGTACTGTAAATTCAGGCCAAAATTCATTATGGTCCCAGCAGGTCAGTAGAAACATCTATCACAATCTCATCTGACTTCATTCTGCACTGAAAAGCAAATATATCCAGAATTGCTCTTCGTTCTTACTATCAGACATTCTCAACTAAATTCCTTGTTTTTCTGAGAGGTGGAAAAATCTTGTCCTCTTCAAAAGCTTAAGGATAGTCCTTGTAGTACAAAGAGGAAGTGCCTAAAAAAAGCAAAGTGTCAAGTACTACTGTGTAGGCTTATATTTCAGTTGTCTAAAAGTCACATCCTTCAGGTTGAGCTATTTGACTTACTCCCATCCTGTCGATGCTGAGGGAGAGAAGAGCATCTGAAAGAGATCCCTCACCTTTATTTTGCATGGCAGTTCTAGGCTGGGACGACCCAGACACAAGCACTTTCTCTTGTTTCATTGATTGTTGGGGAAGCCTCAGGAGAACAAGTTCTCACAGGTACCAGGAGTGAAGAAGGTTAACCTCATTACTCAAGTCTCTGATGATTGTAGTAAATTACTCTCTTCTGTAAATCAAAGTACTCCTTGAACAGGAAAATAAACAAAACTAAAACAAAAAGCACAAGAGAAACTTGTTCAGCAAAGACAGACATTTTCTCCTTCACCTTTCCCTGTGTGTTTAGACATAGAAAGGATCAGAACAGATGACCGCAAAAAGCGACCACCTCAAAATGCAAGGGTGGGGGAGGAGATGATGGGTTTGAAACAGTGAAGTAGTTTCTCCGTGGGCTGTGTTGTCCCCTCAGGACCTGTCCCTGGGCAGAATGGGTGCACTTAGGCAGGAAAATGGGAAGCTCAGAAGCGGGGAGTTTTAAGGACTTTTAAGCATGGGGTTTGGGCTGGTCTTAGACCCCAAGTGCCCTGCCTTACTCTTTGCCTCTAGACTGGCAAAGAGGAATGTGTGCACTGGCTTCATCTGGAAAACTTGTTGAGATTAACCCATTAGCTGTAATAGTTTTAGCAGAAGCTCAAGCCCAGTCACCAACAGCAATATGTTGTGGTTTAGCCCTGACAATCAGCTAAGCACTGAGGGGATCTGGTCAGAGACTTTTTCCCATGCAATGAGGAAAAATAAGAATGGGAGACAGTGACGGGAAACAAGTCTGGTCAGTCACATTAATCATAAGATCACAAAAACATAGAAAGATTTGGTTTCAAAGGCACCTTAAAGATCACTTAGTTCCAACTGCTCTGCCATAGGCAGCGGCACCTTCCACCAGAACAGGTTGCTCAAAGCCCCATTAAGCTTCGCCTTGAATACTTCCAGGGATGGGGCACCCACAGCTCCTCTGGTCAACCTGTTACAGTGCCTCATCAGCTGTCAGACAAGAGCCACATCTTTTAAAAGCACGCAGTGTCCCTGGCATGGCATACCCTACGCAAATGAGAAGGCATTTCAAAGGAACGGAAAGCTCAGCACGCTGAAATCTCACCACTAAACTCTTCCAAATCTGCAGAGGGATCAGCAATGGCAGTCGCATTTGCAGGTTTGGAAAGTAACCTGGAAGGTACAGCTGAAGGCAGAAAGGACTCAAGGCAACTACTTTGAGAGGTCCCTTCTTTACTGTGAGGGTGACAGAGCTCTAGAACTGGCTGCCCAGAGAGGCTGTGGAGTCTCCGTCTTTGGAGACATTCTAAACCCGCCTGGATGCCATCCTGCACAGTGTGCTCTAGGTGATCCTGATCAGCAGGGGAGTTGGACTAGATGAGCTTCAGAGGGCCCTTCCAACCTCGCCCGTTCTGGGATCCCGTGATCACCCTGAAAAATCAATTTTTTCTGAATATCCAATCTAAAACTACCCTCTTTTAGTTTAAAAGCTACCTCTGTTCTGAATGGAAATGCAGGACGGGGAGAGCCAGTGGGCACAGTTGTTTGTGCTGGTGCTGCACCCAGACTGTCACAGGAGCCTCACACTGAAATGTAGGTGCACAGGGTTCACATCCAAGCCTGATACATGAACTCCTCATTCTGGTGGAGATGGTCAAGGAAGAGGAGCAGTCTTTTTCAAGCACCCAGCAAAGAAGTGCACAGCATCTGTCCAAGTACATGTCTTTTCTACCTCCTGCAGCTACTGAAATGGGGGACAGTCACCTTAAAGGCCTATGTCATTCTTTTGTGATCCATGCAGAATTTTCAGATACCTAAAGGCATCAGAAATGGCCACAGATACCAATGTCCAAGTTATTCCATCTGTTTTTATTCACAGACTTTTATCTGCATGGTATCTCTTCTCCAGCTGGACCCCTCTCTTCACATCTAATTCCTTTTCCAAGGAGCCCCCAGTGGGCTGCATCAGCTCAGTACTTTGGCAACGTGGTTGTCCATGTTGCACCTGAGCTATTGCCCATGGTGGAGGTTAAGAGAATTTCCTTTCCTCTTCTTGTCTCACACCTGGCTTTCTCAATTGGAAGAAATCTCAGCTGATGAGCTACAGGCCTCAGGAAAAAATTTGTCTCTCTGTGAAACTCCAGAGAAATATCCTCATCAATCAAAGTGTTCATCGAGCAAGAATCTGTGTGGGTTGTGTTTGCTGAAAGTTGAGAAGAAGACAGTCCTGGAATTGTGATCTCCGGTGGGCTAAAGAAGCCCTGTGTTTCAGTTTTCCTCTGTGAAGGATGCTGCCAGCTGGCACTGAGCAAACCAGAACCTTGGTAAGGAAGCTTATGAGACATGGGGTAGAGAAAGGAGTAAAAGTCTTATTTAATCATCCCTGGAATTTTGATTGAAGGCATTTGATTTGATTAAGGTACTCATTAAAAGTGCTGTTTATATATATATTTTTGTGTGAGGATATTATTTGATATATTCCAACAAAGATGTATGATGTTTTTTCAATATACAAGAAAAACATGGTAATATATATATTATGTATACTCCTTGATGTTATAGTAAGGACTGGATATATAATTAAAGGCATACATATGTTTATACACCTAAAGGTATTCCTTAGTTTTATTCCATCCTTCAGTGTTCCTTATCAGAAAAGGGAACTGCTACTGGTGTCATCTACCTGGATGTCTATAAGGCTTTTGAAATGATCTCTCACAACTTTTTCGCTACTGAACTGGAGGAATATGGGTTTGATGGATTGACTGTTAGATGGAGAAAAGAATTAGCTAGATGGCCTCATCCAGTTGATACTCCTTGTGAGTCTATGGGCAGAGGTCCTGTCCCTCATGGCATAGTCAGACAGCAGAAACAGAGCAGAAACAGAGCTCCTGGAAGAGAACTGCAGTTCTCTGTAGTTCTCTGCAGTGCCCCCCTTGGGCAGTGGGGAATGGATGTCCCTGTGCTCCCCACAAGTTGTCCCCAAGCTGTTGGTGCTGCCTTGCAGAGCAAATGGGCTGTGGTGCTGTGGGGTGATTCTGCATGGCTGTGCTAGTCAAAGTGGGAAGCAGACTCAGCCAGGTCCAGATCACTGAGCTGGACCCTGTGAATTCCAGGTTCCCTGTGAATACCTGGCTTTAGTTCTTTCCCTGTGGCTGGGCACACAGTGGGAGATCTCTCACTTTCAGAGGGGCTGCAGTCAGTGCTCATGCCATGTTCCGCTGTCCCTGGAGGTACCCTGGGCTCTGCAGGCAGCTCCCGATTCCCCTCCTGAAGGACATCATCTACAGGTCAGATGTGGGAACAGCCCTGGCTATGTAACACAGTGATCATTTGCTGTCTCTGCTGTGAGCAGACACCCATGGGTGAGTCTTAAACCTAGCCCTTGGTCTCTGACAGGTCACAATGCAACAATGAGCCATTACCTCCGGAACAGAAGCAGGAACAGACTTTTGTAGGGAGCAACTATTTGGGCCTATTCTTGACACTTGTTAGGCAAAGAAATCCCAGCCTTCAGACATTTCATTGTGGTAATTCCGTTTTTTTACAGGGATGCTAGAAGAGAATATTGCTTGACTCTCAGGGTTAGATGCACATTTATACAGCCTCCATATGGGACAGAACAGGTTCATTCATTCACTGCACTGACGCGAATCCTGATATTTATGCAGGAACACAAGAGACCCAGGTAGTAAAAATGACAATGAGAAAAATATATATATATATAGCCATCTGCTAAAGACAACCAAAATATAAGTCTGGAAGTTGATGTACTGGCATTCATGATTGGAGAGCAAAGGGATCTTTATGAGTATTGAAAAACATCCCCCAAATCAGTTTCCTAACAGCATCCTTCAGCTCCTTGTTCCTCATGCTGTAGATGAGAGGGTTCACTGCTGGAGGCACCACAGAATAGAGAACTGCCAGCAAAAGATTCAGGGAAGAGGAAGAGATGGAGCGGGGCTTCAGGTAGGCAAACATGACAGTGCTGATGAACAGGGAGATCACAGCGAGGTGAGGGAGGCATGTGGAAAAGGCCTTGTGCCGGCCCTGCTCTGAGGGCATCCTCAGAACGGTCCTGAAGATCTGCACATAGGACAGCACAAGGAAAACAAAACATCCAATACCTGAACAGAAGCAAAACATTATGAACCCAAGTTCTCTGAGGTAGGCATCTGAACAGGAGAGCTTAAGGATCTGGGGAAGTTCACAGAAGAACTGGTCCAAGGCATTACCTTGGCAGAATGAAAGGGAAAATGTATTGGCAGTGTGCACCAAAGCACTGAGAACACCAGCACCCCAGACAACTACTGCCATGTTGACACAAGTTCTGCTGGCCATTACGGTCATATAGTGCAGGGACTGGCAGATGGCAATGTAGCGGTCATAGGCCATGACAGTGAGAAGGTAAAACTCTGCTGTGACAAAGACAACAAACATAAAGACTTGGGTAGCACATCCCAAGTAGGAAATGTCCTTGGTGTCCCAGAGGGAGTTGGCCATGGATTTGGGGACAGTGGTGGTAATAGTGCCCAGGTCAAGGAGGGCGAGGTTGAGGAGGAAGAAGTACATGGGGGTGTGGAGGTGGTGGTAGCAGGCTACAGCTGTGAGGATGAGTCCGTTGCCCAGGAGGGCAGCCAGGTAGATGCCCAGGAAGAGCGTGAAGTGCAGGAGCTGCAGCTGGCGTGTGTCTGCGAATGGCAGGAGGAGGAACTCTGTGGGGAAGGTGCTGTTGGACATTTGCTACCTCTGGCCATGTGGACATGTAGATGGAGAAAGAGACAGAGACAAGTTAGAGAGACTTCTCTGAGCCTCATTCACACAAATCACCATTCCCTGAGCTGAATGAGGAATGAATCCACTCATCCTCCAACCTTTCCAACTGAATGACAGTGTGCCTGACTGTTTCAAACGGACCTTGGGCACCTTGTTCACAAGAAGACACCCTCAGGACAGGGCCCCAGCAGTCAATGTCAGAACAGAAGCTTACACCCACCTGCACCCCAGACAAAGAGTGTAGGAGAATCACAGACAGGTGAACAAATAAGAAAGAATAAAACAATGCTCCACTCTGCTGACTAAGGAAAATGTAGATGGGCATGCAGGGAAGCCTTCACATTACTAAGCTTGCATGCCACCTATGGAAGTGACACTGCAGGGCTGGTACTCTTAGCCTTATTGTTGTCTATCACCTTGCAGGACACAGGCTCCTCTCCTCTTCTGGATGTCCAGCTGAGAAGAAGGTGGCTCAGTCATAAAGAGCAGGGAGTTGCTGCAGAGAAAGTGCCTGCACTACAGTCCTGGCAGGGACTGTCTGAATTGTCCTTCCCTTGGTGTTTTCGGCAGCAGCTCCCTCTCCCTCCCTGCCCAGGTCTCTGCTGCGTAGAGCTGTCCCTGCTGGCAGCTGCTTCCCAGTCCCCACATCTCCTCCTTGCCATTGATCCCAGACCCTGTCCCACCCATTGTGTGCTCGTCTCTGCCCTGCAGACACCTTCTGTCCCAGGGCACTTTTCAGGGACAACTCCCCATGTTGAGTGGCTAAGGAACAGGTCTGACCTAACAGGAGGTAACTAGAACTGGTGACTCAGTGACTTCATAATAATGTAAAAATAAAGTCCCATCTTGTACTGCCATCCAGCAAAGCAAGAGGACAAATCACAAAGCACAAAATCATTCTCTTCAAGTATTCCTTGCTCTGATGTCTCAGTTGAAGATTCCCCTCTGGCATGGACTGGAGGTGCTGTGGAGCTCTGGGCAGCAGCAGGAACCTGCCCTGCACTGTCCTGCTGGGGGTGTTCCTAACACCCGCAGATTCTCACTGCTGTGCCCTGGGAAGTTCCCCGGGCATGCTGAGTGCTGAGCCTGGCAGGCAGCAGAGGCCCTGCCTCAACACACAGCCCCTGGGGCACAGCAGGGACCCTGCTCTGCACCACAGCCCTGGACACCCCTGCCTGCACCCTGGCTGCACAGCCTGCAGCCGGCCCTGTGAGAAGGAACCCTCATGTCCTGTCCCTCTGACATCTGTGTCTGGTAAACCCTGCTCTGAACCATGTCATTCATACAGTAGAGATAGTAGAAAGTCCTCCTGAAAGATTCCATAGGCTGTGGGATTTGCCAGCAAATCTGCAGATGGCACCAGGAACAACAGCTGCATTGCCCTGCAGCCAGAGACTTACCCCGTTCAGGGCTGTGAAGATTTCTCCTGCAGTGATCTCTCAGCATCCCGCCTCCACACTGCCTTTAACATCTCCCTCTCTTCTCTCAACTGCCCTTGCAGGCAGTGCCCCCAGCCCTGCTGCGCTGTGCAGAGGAGCTGCTCGTGGGCAGAGCTGTCTCTCTGCAGTGCTGCCCGCTTGCCAGGACCTCCCCTTGGGCCCAGGAGCCCAGCTCATCAGCACAGGGAGCTCTTGACAAGTCCCTGGGCCTCCAAGTTAATCAACTTTGAAACTGACTGAAGCAATTACTGGTGTTTGTTCCCTCCTCTGGGAAGGAAACTTATTTCCAGTGCTGTCATTTCTCATACAGAAAACTATTAGGTCCAAGTCCATATAGAAAACTAAAGGTCCAAACTGTTAGGACCTTTCCATGTCCTGTTTTTAGGCAGGGCGCCCACACAAGGACAGGGAGAGATCTGCCTTCCCCCTGCTGAGGGAAGTGTTCCATCTGAATCAAGCAAGGCATCTCCTTTTTTGTTTGCAGTCCTCAGGCTAGAGGGGGCTTAGATGCCTCTCCCATGACTCATGGAATTCCACAGCCATTTCCTCTTGCCGTGGTTTAGATGGGCGCACACCAGACATCTGCATGTCAGCTGCGTGTCTCAGCTCCCAGCACATTGAATGGAGGTGAAGGGCAGGAGGGAGCTGTTCAGATGCAGATCCCTGGTGACATTGGAGGTGCCAGAGTGACATTTGAGTGACATTTTTGGTGTGAGATTTCTCTGGGTCATAAACAGAGGTGATATGAGGAAACTGCTACCAGCTGTAGCCCAAAGGCAAAGAAGTAAAGGCAGGATCTATTCAACCTCTAAAGACTTTATTGCTCCTAAATCCATTTAGATATGAAATGTAGATTTTGCATAGAGGGAGTGTCCTCATCTTGCTGGGACATGTCCCAGACCTATGAAAAAAATCATGAGATCTTCTAGACAATCTACAAAATTCTGAAAATGAAGACTTCTTACACACCGACAACAACACAACATGTTTTTATTTATTTCACAGAATTACTGAATGGTTGAAGGGCCCTCCAGAGATCATCTATTCCAACGCCCCTGCTCCAGCAGGCTCACCTAGAGCATGTTACACAGGATCACATCCAGGTGGATTTTGAATATCTCCAAAGAAGGAGACTCCACAGCCTCCTCAGGCAGTCTGTTCCAGTGCTCTGTCACCCGAAATGTAAAGAAGTTCTTCCTCATATGACAATGAAATCTCCTGTCATTCAATTTACATCCATTACCCCTTGTCCTATCACTCACCACCACTGAGAAGAGCTTGGCCCCCATCCACTTTACATTGTCCCATCAAGTATTTCTAAAGGTTGACAAGATCCCTTCTCAGTCTCCTCTTCTCTAGGCTAAACTGACCAAGCTTATTTAGATTTTCCTCACAGGACAAATGTTACAATACCTTAATCATCTTCGTGGTTCTACACTGGACCCTGTCTAGAAGTTCTATATCCCTCTTGTACTGGGTGCCTGCCTCGTTGGCCTTCCCGCTAACCCTAACCCATAGGTACTCAACATTATCCTTCCCAGATTCGAGTTCTGCAACATCAAAACACTCCCTAATATAGAAAGCCACACCACCACCCCTTCTGTTCTGTCTGTCTCTTCTGAAGAGCCCATAACCGTTCCCTTGGCTGTCAGCTCCCTCTGCCCTGCCCCACAGGATGACAAGAATTGAGTGGGACATATTACCATGGCGTGTGGAAGTATTTTGTAATCTGCATTGGTGATGGCACAAAAAGACACTTCCTTCACCAGTGATCTACGTCCTTCTTCAGGTGAATTTTCAGGATCTCTATTCATCACAGGAGAAGAAATACTGACGGTCACCTGTACTTGCTTTGTTATCGCTTTCTCCATCATGGTGTACTCCCTCATCTTCCAGGCACTTCCACCCCTCTTGAACAAACAATCCCTTTTGAATGTCCCCTTTCCAGCTGCCTGTCTGGACCTGTGCACTTCCCATGGTTCTCCTGTTTTGCCCCCCCCTTACTGTTTGATCATTCAGACCACTCTCACTGACCCAGTTGTTGCTTTGAGCTTCATTGAGTTCAAGCTTGCCCATCGATTAGCAGTCTGCCTAATTGTTTCGTTAGCAAGCTCCTCATCATTTATCACTGAATTAAGATCATACGGAGTAATACTAAACTTAATACCTAGAATTTCCTATCAATTGGTATAAAATTCTTATTTTACAGTCATTCTTTAGGAAGGTAGACTTGACTGGAGACATACAAGATGAGGAGCTTGTTTTGCGGTTTGGAAAATTGCTCCTTGTTTATTCCTGCCTGTTTTATAATAAGGAAAAACCCTTCTGTGTGCAGCCAGGCCTCTGAGGAAATGCAACAAAATTCACCCTTTAAAACGAGAAAAGATTTGTATTAGGTGCTTTTTGAAATCTTCCTCCTTAACTACACCATGAAAGCTCTCCAATTAGCTGTTCAAGTCTTGAAGATATGAATAACACTATGGAAGACATGATTCTTTAGTTGTTTCTGCATTTTAATGAGTTCCATGGTGGATTTTGGTGCTCAGTCTGTGAATGTCAGGTACTGAGAGGAGAATGATGCAATTGCTTGAGCAAGTAAAGTCAGAAGGAAAAGTTGAAATGACTTGGAGTATAAATGGGCCTCACTGAGGGTCGTTACCAAGGGATTCTCCTCAGGGACTTGTTAGGGCAGATAAGTAGAGGCCATGATTACAGATAGGCAAAGCACTGTGCTGAGAAAAGTCTGGGTTTATTGTGCTGAAATAAAAGGGCCAGGTCCTGACTCCAGCTACTGGGTGGGGAGATCCTGCACCCCCACGTCTTGCTCAGGACTCTTGCTGAGGGTCTGTGGGATGTGGTGGGCAGTGTGATGCCACGAGAAGAGCAATGGTATGACACCTCCCTGCCTCTGCACAGGGTCTAAGAAAGCAATGAGCCCCTTGCAATGACTGTATCTCATCTCATAAGCTCTATCCAAGGGGACAAAAATGGCAGGGCTGCTGGGGACTTCTCTTCTTGCCAGAGCCCACCTCCTTGTCCTTCCCAGACTTTTCTATGCTGCCCCACACTTTGTCGTATTTCCTTCAAATCTGCAGACACTCATCTCTTCACCACCTTGCTCTCATTCTGGCATTTCCGTGGTTTCTCTGATGTCTCGTCAACCCTCACCAGCTGTTCCTTCAAACACAAAGCCGTGGGCTGATCAAGGACACTCTTTGGGTGACCTCTAGCATCACAGCACAACCCTTTGAGGGACATTTCATCTTCTTCATGACCAGTGCCAACCTTCCAAGGAGCACTTTCTGGCAGGTTTTTCTCTCCTGCTCTTTCCTACTACCAAAGAAAGCTCCATCTGGGTGGAAACCACTCCTGAAGTAGGCATCCCAACCTGTCATCCTTCTTGCAGTCTGTCAACTAACCAGACAGAAGTCAACTCACCAGGATTTTCCAAGCCGTGGTCTGGCTGCTGACCTTACAGATTTTTCTGTAGACACACCCAAGCCTTGTGCCTCCTGGTGTCCAGTCATGGACTCAAGTAGAATCACAGAATCACAGAATTTTCTAGGTTGGAAGAGACCTCAAGATCATCGAGTCCAACCTCTGACCTAACACTAACAGTCCCCACTAAACCATATCCCTAAGCTCTACAAAGAAGGGACAGGACAACCCATATGTGGGCCTTCTTTCTGTCTGGGTCCTCTTGGGTATGTAGGCAGAGGGGATCCCACAGTCAGCATGTCAACCAGGTGCCTTCTGCTGGCCTACCAGGACCACTGGCACATGTCAGCTGAAAAGTACAGTGTGACCTGTCAACTACTTCAGATGGAAATGACCTCACAGTCCATTTCCGTGACATCTTCCTGCTGCTGTCCTATCAACTGCAGAGACAGAAGTGGCCTCACAGTCCCTTTCACAGGCCAATTCCTCCTGCTGGTTTGGGAGATCCTGAGGTAGAGCTGAGCTCATCAGAGCATTCCCACCCATCTCTTCCTTGTGGCCTAGAAGCTAATCAAATCCATGGCCCCTCACATTCTTCTTTCAATGCCACGTGACTGCATAGCAATCTCACAGTTCCTGACCTGCCCCAAGAGAACAAGAGCCTGTGTTAAGTGTTAGGAAAAGGGTTAAAGGTGAGAAGGTTAATGCACAGGAAGACAGGCTTTGGATGATGTTATGCCATGTTATGGCATTAGGGACTATGGCAAACCTTTCTGGGTGAGAGATTAAGCAGATGTTTAGTGGGAGGGTTTGGTGTTCTGCCTGTGGTGTCAGGTCTGTGGTTAGGGTATGGGCAAGCTCTTTGCTTGAGGGTTTTGTTTAGGTCTGCAAGAAGACTAGGGTTAAACAGAGCATTTTAATGGTATTGTTAAGGGCAGGGATGAGGGTGAGCAAGAGAGGAAAGGTAATGGAAAGGGGTTATGGACTAATTTTGGCTTCAGGGGATATTGTGGTCAAAAATTAGAGCAGTGGATTCCTGTCAGGGTGTGGAGTGGCATTTAGATTTAGGTATTAATGTAAGAGGTTAAAATAGGGTAAGGGCCTCACATGGCTGCTTGAAGTCAGCTTTATGGTGGGATCAACATTTCCTGAATATTCTTACCTCTTCAAAATAGTTAGCTTCTGCTGTCCAAGCTCCTCTTTCCTCCCCCAAATCTCACATCTCTCCTGGCCAGGCTCCTTCTGCCTTCATCGTAAAGAAGTTTTTACCAAAATCCAACCTAAACCTCCTCTGGCACAACTTTAGCCTATTCCCCCTTGTCCTATAAAAGGGCACATGGGAGAATAGACTACTGCCCACCTCTCTACAGGAGGATGAGGGTTGGGATCCCTCAGGTGGATCCCATCCAGCCCTACTGACTTGTGTACATATAAATGCTGTAGCAGGTCTCCAACCATGTCCTCATGGATTATGAGGGCCACATTCTGCTCCCCATCCCTTCCACCAATCAGGGGGATGGGTACCCAGAGAACAACTGGTCTTGCCACTAAAGACTGAGGCAAAGAAGGTATTAAGCACCTCAGCCTTTTCCTCATCTCTTGTCACTAAGTTTCCCCCCACATCCAGTAAAGGATGGAGATTCTCTTTAGTCCTCCTTTTTGTGTTTCTGTATTTATAAAAACATTTTGTTATCTTTAACAGCAGTAGCAAGAGTGAGCTCCAGATGAGCTTTGGCCTTTCTAATTTTGTCCCTGCAGATCCTCACAAAGTCCTTATAGTCCTCCTGAGTGGCCTTCCCTCTTTTCCAAAGGTCATAAACCCTCTTTTTCTTCCTAAGCTCTAGCCACAAGTTTCTGTTCAGCCAGGCCAGTCTTCTTCCATGCTGGCTCATCTTTGGGTACGTGGGTATGGACAGTCTGCTCCTGAGCCTTGAAGATTTCCTTCTTGAAGAGTGCTCAGCCTGTCTGGACTCCTCTGCCCTTCAGAACTGCCTCCCAAGGGACTCTGCCAACCAGTGTCCTGACCAGCTCAAAGACTGCTTGTAGAACGCCTCATCATCTGTCTCCTCATCCTGGTTTGGCAGTCGATAAGATATCCCCACCAGGATGCCTGCTTCGTTGGCCTTCCCGCTGACCCTAACCCATAGGTACTCAACATTATCCTTCCCAGATTCGAGTTCTGCAACATCAAAACACTCCCTAATATAGAGAGCCACACCACCACCCCTTCTGTTCTGTCTGTCTCTTCTGAAGAGCCCATAACCGTTCATTGCAGCACTCCAGTCATGGGAGTGGTCCCACCACGTTCCAGTGATGGCAACAAGGTCACAGCACACCTTTTATTTCTTTTATTTATTTATTTTATTTATTCATTGCTATTGAGCAATGGCTACAGTTATATTATATTGTACATGCAATAATAAAATCTCTGTTTATGGCCCAGAGGAATTTGGCACTTCAAATGTCACTCAGATGTCACTCTGCCATCTCCAATATCACCTGGTGTCTGCCTCTGAACAACTCCCTTTTGGCCTCTGTCTCCATTCAAAGTGCTGGGAGCTGAGACAAGCAGCTTACATGCTGCCTGGTTTGTACCCACCTTATCCAAGGCAAGAGGAGTCCCAACTCCAGTGAGATTCTGTGAGGCATGGGGAGGCAGCTAAGCCCCCTTCTAGCCTCTGAACTGCAAACAAAATATGAGATGCCTGGTTTGACTCAGCTGAAACTACGGGGCAATAATGGACAGCAGAAATCGTGTTTACATGGCTGCAGCTGCCTGGGGCAGTGGCTTTCTCTAGGCTGTGCTGCACACTGCCAATAGCTTTTCCTTCCCCCTCTGCCAAGGCAATGCCCTGGACCAGTTCTTCTGTGAAATTCCCCAGATCCTCAAGATCTCCCGCTCAAATGCCTACCTCAGAGAACTTGGGCTTCTTGCAGTTAGTGCCTGTTTACTATTTGGTTGTTTTGTTTTCCTTGTGCTGTCCTATGTGCAGATCTTCAGGGCCATGCTGTGGATCCCCTCACAGCAGGGACGACACAAAGCCTTTTCCACATGCCTCCCTCACCTGGCTGTTGCCTCCCTGTTTCTCAGCACTGCCTTTTTTGCCTACCTGAAACCTCCCTCTATGTCCTCCTCCTCCCTTAATCTTTTGCTGGCAGTTCTGGACTCGGTGGTGCCTCCAGCAGTGAACCCCCTCATCTACAGCATGAGGAATCAGGAGCTCAGGGATGTAGTATGGAAAGTGATGACTGGAGGTTTTTCAGAAGGAATAAACTGCCTGTGTTCTTAATGTTAACTGTATACAGACCCAGAAATCTTTTTATTTGTTTCTATTTTTTTCTTTTTTACTTTGCTTTACTCCTCATATTGTTTCCCACAAAGAAATATCATTGTTCATACCTTCCTACACTGTATGTACCTGTCTCATGTGATTCCAAGTCTTTGTATAAATTGTGGGTCAGGCTTTCTGTGTATTTTAATGAAAGAAAGGACCATGCATTGACTTACTTGCCTGATACCGTTCCTTGTAGACCTGTGGTGGAGCTTCAGGGGCACATGGCAGAGTGCAGAGGTGGAGGGGAGAAGGGTCCTGCCACAGCAGCACTGCCAGGGTGCACCTGTGATTGTTCCCTGTTCTTGGACTGCACCCACAGAGACAGTGAATTCACCTGCCTCTGTACACAGTACGTGAGAGGGAAGATGGCAGGCAGGCATCTTTCTGGAGGAAAGAGGGAGCTGCCAGGAGAGCCCAAGCGCTCGGCAGGGACAGTGTGTGCCAGGGAGTCAGTAGCACGTGGAGCCTATAGAGCACGGGCACATCCCAGGTGGAGCCACCCTGAGGTGCTATATCTGGGTGGGAACAGGAAAAGCAGAGCTCTGCAGCTCCAGGGAACACAGCAGGCATAGGGAAAGCTCTCTGTTGGATTGGTTGTTATACCTCTGGTGAAATTTCCTAGACTGAATACAGTGAATCACCCTGAAACATATCCTGACATTGGAAGTGAATTAGACTCAATGATCCTTGTGGGTCCCTTCCAGCTCAGACTATTCCATGAGTCTCTGACTCTGAAGAAGGCCGGCTATCTGTGCCGGCTATCCATGGCCAAAGAACCACTTGTGTGGGAAGCAGTCAGTGGCAGTGCCCCACACCAGCTGGCTCTGCCTCCCCAGCCTGACCAGCACGGCCCTGCAGAGTGCCCCCACGGCCCTGTGCACCACAGCCCCCTTGCTCTGCAGAGCAGCACCACTAGCTGGGGGGCTGTGGGCAGCATGGGCAGAGGCTGCAGGAATGGCTGCTCAGGCCAGCCCAGATGTGCTGGGCTAGGGCAACGCTGTGTGGGACATGGGGTGTCCTGGGAGCAGAGCAGGGTGTTGTGTGTGTGCAGTGGTGCTGCCTGAGGAGCCCCAGGGCCAGCAGTGTGGTGCTGTGCTGTGCTGGGGAGTGGGGCTGGCCTGGGGGGCTGCAGGATGGCTGTGGGAGGGGAATCTCCTGCAGATGGCAGCAGCAGGGATACTGCCACTGCCCTCCACTTCTCCATTTGATGCTTTGGGGTCTGCCCAGCATGGGCTGCTCTTCTGGGCTGGGCTGGGTTGAGGATAGGAGATGGAGGTGTGGAGAGCTCGGGAGGGTCTGGGCTGAGCTGGCCTCCTGGGTGAGACAGGGAGGACCAGCAGAGCAGGGGCTGGGATGGAACACTGTTCTCTGGACACTCTGGGAAATGCTGCCTCAGGGCAATGGTCCCAGAACAGCTCCTTGCAACCACCATTCCCAGACTGGGCTCTTGCCACAGCTCACACAAGTGGTTGATATTTCCTCCTCTGAGGGATATCGAATTAATGTATCAGGAGTCCATGTCTTTATTCTCCATATGAGAGTGCACAAGATGTGGGCGTGGAGAGATGACTACCAGTGAGCAGAAGTTCCATAAGATATTCCCTAGGAGTATACTGTGGGACAGACAGTGACTCAAGGTCACCTTCCTTTGATGGCAATGTGCCCCGGGAATGCACTTATTATATATGTTCATCTGATTCGTGTCAGTATGGAACAGCGCTAGGGCCGCATGGTATGATGAATGTGACCTTCTGTCTTACATACCCTTGTATAACCACAAGTCTAAGAAAAACAGAATGGTTCATGTATATAGTTCTTGTACCTTGCAAAGGAATTTGTGTCACTAGAGAGCAGTTCTGTCTGTCTCTGGGTCCTGCACTGGCAATTTAATTCTTCCACAGATGTGGTTTCTTCCCTTTCCTCCCCGTGTCCCAGTCTCCCCCTCATTATAGTCAATTTATCAAATCTTCAGAAATATTCCTCAAATCCATGAGCCTATTTGCTTTTGTTATTCCAAACTCTTATTCCTAACAGTTACAGCCTTTTTTTGTCTTCTTTGTGGTTGATTTAGCACTGCTATAGGTGTGACTGTCCCTGTGAATGGCCTGTGAGGAATGTTTTAACAACTCGTGAAGTGTCAATAAGAGAGCTATTTGTGTTTGTATGTTCTTTCTTTGAAGTCTCTGATGTCTGGGGGTTTCAGAACAACTGCTAACAACTAGTGACTGTTATGGCTTCTGAATGGGACACTAGGCAAGCCCCTGCTATCTGGCCAGGTGGCCAGGAGATTAAGGAGAAGAAAGAAGCTGAAGGACGGCTAGGAGACAAAACTTGCAGGGGACACTGTGTAAGCTTTTGACATGCTGCCAAGGAGTACAAAGGGGAAGGACAAGAAAAAAACCTGAGAGGAAGACTACGAGCCTTCAGCATGAAAGACCCCCAGAGACCCCCAGGGGGACCACGGGAGACTGATGCGCATGCTCCAGTAGGAGGGACTGGATCCCAGAAGCTAATTATAATAACCCAGGTTTTTTTAGAAGTAGTAATGAATATGTATCAGCCAAGGAGCATAAAAATCAGCTACTTGATGTAACTGGTGTGCGTCTAGGTGGAGCGGAGACTCCCGATGCACCCAGCGTTGTTTGCTTACCTCTATTCTTTTAATAATTTGTAAACTTTGATTATAATCCTATTTTGGGACTGAGCGATTTATAACATCGTCTTCTCTAGGCTAAACTGACCAAGCTTATTTAGACTTTCCTCACAGGACAGATGTTACAATACCTTAATCATCTTCGTGGTTCTACACTGGACCCTGTCTAGAAGTTCTATATCCCTCTTGTACTGGGGAGCCCAGAACTGGACACAATACTCCACTTGTGGCCTCACCAGGGTTGAGCAGAGGGGGAGGATCACCTCCCTTGACCTGCTGTGCACACTCCTCTTGATGCAAGCTAGGACCTCATTGGCCTTCTTGGCCACAAGGGCACATTGCTGGTTCACGGTTAACTTCTCCGCCACGGCTCCCATGTCCCTCTCCACAAAGCTGCACTCCAGCAGGTCAGCCCCCTGTACTGGTGCCTCAGGTTGTTCCTCCCCAGGTGCAGGACCCCGCACTAGCTCCTGTTGAACCTCAGTGAGGTTCCTCTGTGACCAGCTCTCCAGC
This sequence comes from Mergus octosetaceus, assembly GCA_036873955.1. Taxonomy (NCBI): domain Eukaryota; kingdom Metazoa; phylum Chordata; class Aves; order Anseriformes; family Anatidae; genus Mergus; species Mergus octosetaceus. Next base: position 814,975 of record CM072311.1, read on the forward strand.
CTGTCCAGGTCCCTCTGAGTGGCCGCACAGGCCTCTGATGTGCCAGCCACTTTGACAAGCTTTGTATTGCCCAACAACTTGCTGAGGGTGCACTCTGCCCTTTCATCTAGGTCACTGATGAATAAGAATACTGACCCCTGAGGGCACTGTTGAGCACAACACAGAGCTCTGCCATTCACCCAGTTCTTGATCCACCCCACTGTGTGCTCATAGATGCCAAAATCCAAGAGCTTGCCCAGGAAGATGTTGTGGAAAACAGTGTCAAAAATCTTGCTGAAGTCAAGGAGACAACATCCTGCTCAAGGGTAGGACCAATGGGCTGAGGTCAACTGCATGAAGTTCAACAAGGCCAAGTGCTGGGCCCTCCACCTGGAGCACAGTAACCCCAAACAGAGCTACAGGCTGGGAGATGAATGGTTGGAAAGCTGCCTGGCAGAGAAGGACCTGGGAGTATTGGTGGATAGTTGGCTGAATATGAGCCAGCAGTGTGTTCAGGTGGCCAAGAAGGCCAACAGCATCCTGGCTTGTATAAGAAGCAGTGTGGCCAGCAGGGCTAGGGAAGTGATCGTCCCCCTGTACTTGGCTCTGGTGAGGCCGCACGTCAAGTACTGTGTTCAGTTTTGGGTCCCTTGCTACAAGAAGGACATCGAGGTGCTCAAGCGAGTCCAGAGAAGGGTGACGAAGCTGGTGAGGGGTCTGGAGAACAAGTCCTTTGAGGAGCGGCTGAGGGAGCTGGGTTTGTTCAGCCTGGAGAAAAGGAGGCTCAGGGGCGACGTTATCGCTCTTTATAAGTACATTAAAGGAAGCTGTAGTGAGGTGGGGGTTGGTCTGTTCTCCCACATGCCTGGCGACAGGATGAGGGGGAATGGGCTAAAGTTGCGCCAGGGGAGTTTTAGGTTGGATGTTAGGAAGAACTTCTTTACCGAAAGGGTTGTTAGACATTGGAATGGGCTGCCCAGGGAGGTGGTGGAGTCACCATCCCTGGAAGTCTTTAAAAGACAGAATCACAGAATCACAGAATTTCTAGGTTGGAAGAGACCTCAAGATCATCGAGTCCAACCTCTGACCTAACACTAACAAGTCCTCCACCAGTCCTACCTAGTCCTCCTCTAGCTTAGGGATATGGTTTAGTGGGGACTGTTAGTGTTAGGTCAGAGGTTGGACTCGATGATCTTGAGGTCTCTTCCAACCTAGAAATTCTGTTATTCTGTGATATTATATTGTATTATATTATATTATATTATATTGTATTATATTATATTATATTATATTATATTACATTATATTATAACATATTATATTATATGTACATACATTTACGTATATTTACGTACATTTTGCATACATTTGCATACACATTGTATTAATTAACATAAATTAGATTAGATTATATATTATATATGTATTAATGTATATTGCATATTATATAGCATATTATATATATTAAAGATATATTATAGATTATATTATTTATATATAGTTACATTACGTACAGTATTATATTATGTACATTATTATATTACGTACATTATTATATTATATTATACAGTATATTATATAATATTTATTATATCGTATTACATTATATTATATTACATATTTTATTTTATTTTATTACATCATATTATTTGTATACATATAATATACACAATGTTTATTTTATATAAATTTATATTATATTTTTAATATTTTAATATATATTTATAGTGTTTGTATATTTTTAGGTACATATATAATTTATTTTTTTTTGTCTGGTGGCTAGAGTTGGACTCACTCATCTTCAATTCTTTCCCATGGGGAATATTTCATGATTCTGTCCAATCCAGCTCCAGGTGATGCCATAGCATCTTCACCTGCCATGGGCCTTCTCCTGGCCTGTAGTCAGGCAGCAATGACCTCACAAACACCTACACAAGTTCTTGATGTATTCCAGCCCTGCCAGCTCCTCAGGTACCAGTGACCTCACAGGTACCTGTACAATCCGTGGGCCTTGCCCTGACCTATCAGCTAACTGATCACCAGTGACCTCCCCACAGACCCACACCAGCCATGTGCTTATTCCTGGCGTACTGGCTTCTCAGGCACCAGGGTCCTCCCAGCATCTAGCACAGGCCATGTTTTCTCTCAGCCAGTTAGTTACACAGGCACCACTGGCATCCCAATGACATCCACAGGCCAGGGGCCTGCTCCTGGCCTATCAACTCCTCAGCTGACCATGACCTCATAGGCACATGTTGCCTAATGGAAGGTGTCCCTGCCTGTAGCAGGGGGTGTGGACTACATGGTCACTAGAATTCCTACAACCCAAACCATTCTATGACTCTGTGATTCTCTGATATCCGTGCAGCTGATGCATACTCTCCATGGAAGTAGTCAGGCTCCAGTGACCTCCCAAGAACTTACATGGCCATGCACCTGCTCCTGCCCTGTCGGCTACTCAGCCAAGAGTGGCATCACAAGTACATTCCCCAGGCATGGGTCTCCTTCCTGCCTGTCATCTTCTCAGGCAACAGTGACCTCACAAGCTTTTACGAGAGCTGTGGGCCTGCTGCTGGTCTGTCAGCTCCACAGGCACCACTGACCTGAGCACCACATAGACACTTATTTGGTTTCTGTTCCCAATGAAGTAGTGTGATGCACCAGTAGACAGGTGCCTGGGGTTTCTGTTGTATTTCAGGAATAATCAAGCATGGTGTGTGTAGTGGTTTAACCCGGCCGGCAGCTAAACACCACACAGCCGTTCGCTCACCCTCCCCCCTCCCTCTCCGGGACGGGGGAGAGAAATGGAATGTGAGGCCTGTGAGTTGAGATAAAGACAGTTTAATAAGACAAGAAAATAATAATAGTAATAATAATAATTATAGTAATAATAATAATAATAATAATGATACAATGATGATAATAGTACTACTAATAATAACATGTACAAACAAGTGATGCACAATGCAATTGCTCACCACCCGCTGACCGATGCCCAGCCTAACCCCGAGCAGTCCGGCCAGCCCTCCCCCCGGCTAGCCACCCTATATATTGTTTAGCGTGACGTCAGATGGTATGGAATACCCCTTTGGCTAGTTTGGGTCACCTGTTCTGGGCCTGTCCCCTCCCAGTTTTTGCTGCACCCCCAGCCTGCCTGTTGGCAGGACAGAGCAAGAAGTTGAGATGTCCTTGGCTTAGTACAGGCACTGCTCTGCAATAATTAAAACATCGGGGTGTTATCAGCACTCTTTTCATTCTAAGCCAAAGCATAGCATTCCACCGGTTACTAGGAACAAAATTAACTCTGTTCTAACTGAAACCAGGACATCTATCCACCCCTTATTCCATACCATTTATGTCATGCTCAGGTTACACTCTTTTCCATACATTTTAGTTAGTCACCATTTTTATCTAGGGTATATAGTAGTCATGATAGTGATAACATACAATATTATATAGTAATTAACATGGTACAATCCAATTCATGGGCTATTCTCACCCAGTATTAAATCCCCTTGAGGTACACACCGGACCTCTCCGTTCTTTTGCATCACCCACCACATATATCCAGGTCCCTGAGCAAAAGCAATTCCACGAATGGGTTTGCCTTTTCCTGAGGCAGGAGTAGCCCAGACCGTTTTACCCAGCATATTTCTTACATGCACTACAGGAACTTTATCCCCATCTACAGTACGTAACAGGTTTGATTGGGCAGGTCCAGTTCGGTTGGCGGATCCCCTAGTATTGACTAACCAGGTGGCCTTTGCCAAATGCGTATCCCAATTTTTGAACGTCCCAGCACCCATTGCTTTCAATGTAGTCTTTAACAGTCCATTATATCGTTCAACTTTCCCGGAGGCTGGTGCATGATAGGGGATGTGATACACCCACTCAATACCATGCTCTTTGGCCCAAGTGTCTATAAGGTTGTTTCGGAAATGAGTTCCATTGTCTGACTCTATTCTTTCTGGGGTGCCATGTCGCCATAGGACTTGTTTTTCAAGGCCCAGGATAGTGTTCCGGGCGGTGGCATGAGGCACAGGATATGTTTCCAGCCATCCAGTGGTTGCTTCCACCATTGTAAGTACATGGCGCTTGCCATTGCGAGTTTGAGGGAGTGTGATGTAATCAATCTGCCAGGCCTCTCCATATTTATATTTCAGCCATCGTCCTCCATACCAAAGAGGCTTTGACCGTTTGGCTTGCTTGATTGCAGCACATGTTTCACAGTCATGAATAACCTGTGTTATAGTGTCCATGGTCAGGTCCACCCCTCGATCACGAGCCCATCTGTATGTTGCATCTCTACCTTGATGGCCTGAGGTGTCATGGGCCCATCGGGCTATAAATAATTCACCTTTATGCTGCCAATCCAGGTCCACCTGAGCTACTTCAATCTTAGCAGCCTGATCCACCTGCTGGTTGTTTTGATGTTCTTCAGTAGCCCGATTCTTGGGCATATGAGCATCTACGTGGCGTACCTTTACAGCCAGGTTCTCCACCCGAGCAGCAATATCTTGCCACAATGCAGCAGCCCAGATGGGTTTGCCCCTGCGCTGCCAGTTGTTTTGCTTCCATTGCTGTAACCATCCCCACAGGGCATTTGCTACCATCCATGAATCAGTGTAGAGATAGAGAACCGGCCATTTTTCTCGTTCAGCAATGTCTAAAGCCAGCTGAATGGCCTTTACTTCTGCAAACTGACTCGATTCACCTTCTCCCTCAGCAGCTTCTGCAACTCGTCGTGTAGGGCTCCATACAGCAGCCTTCCATCTCCGATGCTTCCCCACAATACGACAAGACCCATCAGTGAACAGGGCATATTTCTTCTCATTCTCTGGTAACTGGTTGTACAGTGGGGCTTCTTCAGCACGACCCACCTCCTCCTCTGATGATATCCCAAAGTATTTGCCTTCTGGCCAGTCCATAATCACTTCCAATATCCCTGGGCGACTGGGGTTTCCTATTCGAGCCCGCTGAGTAATCAGTGCAACCCACTTGCTCCATGTAGCATCGGTTGCATGATGTGTAGGGGAGACCCTTCCTTTGAACATCCAGCCTAGTACTGGCAATCGGGGTGCTAGGAGGAGCTGCGCTTCAGTACCGACCACCTCTGAAGCAGATCGAACTCCTTCATATGCTGCCAATATTTCCTTTTCCGTTGGAGTGTAGCGGGCCTCAGATCCTCGGTATCCCCGACTCCAAAACCCCAGGGGCCGACCTCGAGTTTCCCCAGGTTCTTTCTGCCAGAGGCTCCAGGTGGGGCCGTTCTCCTCGGCTGCAGTGTAGAGCACATTCTTCACTTCTGGTCCTGTTCGGACTGGCCCAAGGGCTACTGCATGAACTATTTCCTGCTTAATTTGTTCAAAGGCCTGCCGTTGCTCAGGGCCCCACTCAAACTCATTCTTCTTACGGGTTACTTGGTAAAGCGGGTTTACAATCAGACTGTAATTTGGAATGTGCATTCTCCAAAACCCCACAACACCTAGGAAAGTTTGTGTTTCTTTTTTGCTAGTTGGTGGAGACATAGCTGTTATTTTGTTGATCACATCCATTGGAATTTGACGACGTCCATCTTGCCATTTTATTCCTAAAAACTGGATCTCTCGTGCAGGTCCTTTGACTTTATTTTGTTTTATGGCAAAACCAGCTTTCAGAAGGATTTGGACTATTTTCTTTCCTTTCTCAAAAACTTCCTCTGCTGTGTCACCCCACACAATAATGTCATCGATATACTGCAGGTGTTCAGGAGCTTCCCCCTGCTCCAGTGCAGATTGAATCAGTCCATGGCAAATGGTAGGGCTGTGTTTCCACCCCTGGGGCAGCCGATTCCAAGTATATTGGACTCCCCTCCAAGTGAAAGCAAATTGTGGCCTGCACTCTGCTGCTAGAGGGATGGAGAAAAATGCATTAGCGATATCAATTGTGGCGTACCACTTGGCTGCCTTCGATTCAAGTTCGTACTGGAGTTCCAGCATGTCTGGCACTGCAGCACTCAATGGTGGCGTGACTTCGTTCAGGCCACGATAGTCCACTGTTAGTCTCCACTCACCATTAGACTTTCGCACTGGCCATATGGGACTATTGAAAGGTGAATGAGTCTTGCTGATCACTCCTTGGCTCTCCAATTGACGAATTAGCTTATGGATGGGAATCAGGGAGTCTCGGTTAGTGCGATATTGCCGCCGGTGCACAGTTGTAGTAGCAATTGGCACTTGCTGTTCTTCGACCCTCAGCAACCCCACAACAGAGGGGTCCTCTGAAAGACCAGGCAAGGTAGATAATTGTTTAATGCCCTCTGTCTCTAAGGCAGCTATACCAAAAGCCCACCGGAACCCTTTTGGGTCCTTGAAATATCCTCTTCTAAGATAGTCTATGCCAAGGATACATGGAGCATCTGGGCCAGTCACGATGGGATGCTTTTCCCACTCATTCCCAGTCAGACTCACTTCAGCCTCCAATACAGTCAACTGCTGAGATCCCCCTGTCACTCCACAAATACAGATGGGCTCTGGCCCTTTATAGCTCGATGGCATTAGAGTACATTGTGCACCGGTGTCTACTAAAGCCTTATACTTCTGTGCGTCTGACGTGCCAGGCCATCGAATCCACACAGTCCAATAAACTCGATTGTCCCTTTCCTCCCCCTGGCTGGAGGCAGGGCCCCCCTAATCCTGGTCAGAATCTTCTTCAATTCTGGGTTTGAAGGACTGTCTGCTGGAAGTTGGAGCAGTAAATTTTTCAGAGAATCCCTTTTTCCCGATTGTTTTCTTTTGCAACTCACGTACCCGTGCCTCTAGGGTTGCGGTGGATTTTCCATCCCATTTTCTCATGTCCTCTCCATGGTCTCGTAAATAAAAGCACAGGGTGGCACGGGGTGAGTACCCACCATATTGTCTTCTTTGTGTAGATGACCGCCTACCCCTGATAGCTGAGACACTGCTTTGTACAGGTGCGAAGGAGAATAATCTCTCTTCAAGTTGGTGAACCTTTTCAGAAAGTTTCTCCCAAGTATTCTCTTTTGGTCGGTGGACACTGGTTTGTTCAGGTGGGGAGGAAGATAGATTCTCTTTAAGTTGGTGGAACTCTTCAGAAAGTTTCTCCACAGCTGAGACGCAGGCCTGTAAGGAAGAGGAGAGACTTTCTTCGTACTGCCGGAGTTGTTTAGCCACTTCATCTATTATGGGTTCCTCATCCTTTTTCCAGGCCATTACTGCCAATGAGCTGGCATATGATGATGGTGCACTCCGTACAAACTTCCGCCACATGGGTCGTGTACATCTGACTCCATCTGGATCTTTGGACATTTGTCCGGGGACTGGATCCTCATAAATCACTTCCCGTACGGCTAATTCCCTCAGGTACTGGATTCCCTTCTCCATAGTGGTCCACTTGCCTGGTACACATAAAAGTTCTTCCTTGAAGGGATACCTTTCCCTCACAGCTGAGAGGAGACGCCTCCAGAGGCTGAGAGATTGTGCTCCATTTGCAATTGCTTTGTCAATACCTGCGTCTCTAGCAAGGGATCCCAGCCGTCTGGCTTCAATGCCAGACAATTCCACACAATTGGCTCCAGCGTCCCAACACCGGAGTAGCCAGGTGACAAGCTGCTCACCTATACAGCGACCAAAATCTTTTCGCACATCTCGTAACTCACGCTCGCTTAGGTTTCGGGTAGTTATTGTTGCTTTTTCGGCGTCGTCATCTTCCTCCAACTGAAGCCCTGATGGCCCAGCATCGTCGTCTCCATCAGATTTGGCAGAAGATTCTCTGCGTTCTAAACGACCTGAATCTATATACCATCTTTTCATCTTGTGTAAAGGGGCTACTTGAACTGCTACAGCTCGTTTCTCTGGCCCCGTTACAAGGTCTGCCACAGGGATTGGAATACCCTCTGCAGGGTCGACTTGCACTGCTACAGCTTGTTTCTCTGACCCCGTTACAGGGCCTGCCACAGGGATTGGAATACCCTCTGCAGGGTCGACTTGCACTGCTACAGCTCGTTTCTCTGACCCAGTTACAGGGCCTGCCACAGGGGTTAGAATACCCTCTGCAGGGTCGACTTGCACTGCTACAGCTCGTTTCTCTGACCCCGTTACAGGGCCTGCCACAGGGGTTAGAATACCCTCTGCAGGGTCGACTTGCACTGCTACAGCTCGTTTCTCTGACCCCATTACAGGGCCTGCCACAGGGGTTGTAGCAGCTGCAGGAGCTGGAACTGGAGTGTCTGCAGGAGCTGGAGCTGGAGCAGCTGCAGGAACCGGAGCTGGAGCAGCTGCAGGACCTGGAACTGGAGTGTCTGCAGGAGCTGGAACTGGAGCGGCTGCAGAGTCCACCGTAGGAGTCGCAGTGGCCATTGGATCTGTCACAGGACTTGGAGTGGCCGCAGGGTCTGTCACTAAGTTGATAGCAGTATCAATGGCAGCTCGATAGGCATGAGCCAGGCCCCAGCACGTTATAATGATTTGTGTTACTTTGGAACTGCCAGAGTCATGACACCTTTTTTTCAAACATTCTGCCAATTTTTTAGGATTTTGCAGTTGTTCAGGGGTGAATTTCCAAAACACTGGGGGTGCTAACTGCTCTAGATGTCTGCCCATATCCTCCCATACTCCCTGCCACCCACAACTATACTGCCTCCAGGCAGATCTCCGAATGAGCTTCCCAAATAGTTGTTTAACTTTAAGCAAAACCTGAAGCACATTCAGGAGGCATAAGAGCAAGACCATGCTGGTCTGAGTATCCCAAGGATATTCAATATCTTGGAGAGCTATTGTAACAAGCTCAGAAGATAAGAGGGTGGTGAAGGAGAAAGGGAGGGTGATCAAAGAGGATAAGGGGGTGGTGAAGGAGAAAGGGAGAGTGATCGAGTAAGGAAAAATATCTTCCCCTTTCCTCTCCACAGATTCACTCCCCGATGGAAAAAAACAACAGGTATAATTGCTAATAGTTTCCAAGATACGGTTTCCAAAGTATAAAGTCGACGATGTTACTGAGTACAAATACCAAGTTAGAGTCATGACCAGATATTTCATCGTCTCATAAGCCACTGTTACAAGACACAGTACCATAATGGTCTGAAACCAGGGCCCGGACAGGATAAACAACATGACAGAGAGCACATACGGAAAATAATGTGCTATAATGCCCAATTTGAAAAACAGGCGCAGCAGACTTGAGATTAAAGCAATCAGCATTATGACAAGTGACTATTAAGCAGGTCTAATACTTATAACAATCTTAGTTTAACACACTCTGATCAGGTCTGCCGTTATCTCAACCTTTCGTGCCCCACGTTGGGCGCCAAAAAGACTGTAGTGGTTTAACCCGGCCGGCAGCTAAACACCACACAGCCGTTCGCTCACCCTCCCCCCTCCCTCTCCGGGACGGGGGAGAGAAATGGAATGTGCGGCCTGTGAGTTGAGATAAAGACAGTTTAATAAGACAAGAAAATAATAATAGTAATAATAATAATTATAGTAATAATAATAATAATAATAATGATACAATGATGATAATAGTACTACTAATAATAACATGTACAAACAAGTGATGCACAATGCAATTGCTCACCACCCGCTGACCGATGCCCAGCCTAACCCCGAGCAGTCCGGCCAGCCTTCCCCCCGGCTAGCCACCCTATATATTGTTTAGCGTGACGTCAGATGGTATGGAATACCCCTTTGGCTAGTTTGGGTCACCTGTTCTGGGCCTGTCCCCTCCCAGTTTTTGCTGCACCCCCAGCCTGCCTGTTGGCAGGACAGAGCAAGAAGTTGAGATGTCCTTGGCTTAGTACAGGCACTGCTCTGCAATAATTAAAACATCGGGGTGTTATCAGCACTCTTTTCATTCTAAGCCAAAGCATAGCATTCCACCGGTTACTAGGAACAAAATTAACTCTGTTCTAACTGAAACCAGGACAGTGTGCCATCGCTGACATGACCTCATAAGCTCCCAAAGACCCACACAAACCATGTGCTTATTCGCGGCCTACTGGCTTCTCAGGAACCAGGATCCTCACAGGACCTAGCACAGGCCACCCTTGCTCTCAGCCTGTCAGCTACTCAGGCACCACTGTTATCACAGGAATATTTACCTGCCATGGGCCCACTCGTGGCCTATCAGATCTTCATCTGACAGTGACCTCATAAGCACAGATGATCTATCGGAAGATGTCAGTGTCCCTGTCCATGATGGGCGGTGGCTACTCATGTTCAGCTGGCTGTTGACCAACATCCCCAGGTGCTTTTCTTCTGGACAGCTTTCCAGCCACTCTTCCCCAAGCCTATGCTACTGCATGGGGTTGTTATGATCCAAGTGCAGAAGCATTGTTGAATGTCGTGTGATTGGACTCAGTCCATCAATCTAGCCTTTCCAGATCCCTCTGCAAAGCTTTCCTACCCTCAAGCAGATCAACTGTCCGACCTAACTTATTGTCATCTGCAAATATACTGAGGGTGTACTTGATCCTCTCATTTGGATCGTAGATCTAAATATTAAATAAAACTGGACCCAATCCCAAGCCCTGGGGAATGTCACTGATGACTAAACTGGACATCCGGACAACTGATACCAACTGGACTGAACTCCCTTCACTCCCTCACTCTTTGAGCATGGCCATTCAGAAAGTTCTTCAACCAGCAAACTGTACACTTGTCTGAGCCATGAGCGGCCAGATGGGTTGTCATTCTGCAGGGCTACTTCTGGTGAGGCTGAGTGCATACTAAGATGTAGCTCCTTCTTTTATGCTTTTTCTAATGCCCTGCTCTCAGTCCTTTCAAACCAACTAAGCATGAATCTGGTGCTTGTGATGAGCTGGTGCTCAGCTCGTGTTCCAGTTACTTGCTATCATGTATCATTGTCATTGAGTTTGTAAAGCACTGGCATTCTCGCACTTCCTTTTATCTCTGTTTGCTTGAGTCTGCGGTGTCAATGGTAGTTCAGGAGGACTGGGAGGGGAGTGGCTTCAGGGGAAGCACGAGGTTGCTTCTGTCACAGTGGGACTTTGGTCTGCCTGCACAGTTCAGTGACTCAAGCTGTGACACAGCCAGGAGTTCCACACTTCAAGGGAATCGCAAAGGTAATTCCTTCCTGAAGGGCGATGCCATCCTGAGTCCTGTCCTTGCCTGTGAAACGTCTATCAAAGGGTCGATACAAGTTTGTCCTCAGAAGAAAGGCCCCATCTCAAGGGGCTGCCTAGAGCTGGGCTCCTCTCCACAGTTCTGACCTGGAGTCTTCTCCTGCAGGGCCTCTCCCTGGACTGCATCCTCCTTCAGGCCACATCCACCTGCTCCCACATGGGGTCTTCCATCAGTTGCCATGTGGAGATCTGCTCCAACATGGTGCACCATGGGCTGCAGGGGAACTTCTGCTCTACCACCTGGACCACTTCCACACCCTATTTCTTCATTGACCTTGGTGTCTGCAGGATTGTTTCTCTCAGCTTAATGAGGCCAAACTGCTTCAGTTAAGTTACTAGACCACAAGAATGCAGGATTTGGGGATTAGGTGTTCAGGGTAGGGTTTAGGGATTAGATCTTGCCTTCCAGGGTTAGTGGTTGGGCAGAGTATTAGAGGGAGGCCTGTGTTTACTGCTTTGGCTTCTAGTCTGTGTCTAGTGTAGAGACTATGTTATTTGTTGGGATTTCCTTCAGGGCTCTGTTGAGGAATCATGTTAAGGCTGGAATTCAATGATAGGGATGAAAGGCTGAGGAATAGGGTGAGAATTGAGCTAAGAGTGTATGGTGAGGCCTTATGGATTTGGGACTTGGCTAACCCATGCCAGGTGAGAATTGGGGTTAGGAGTAAGAGTAGTGAATTACTTGCAGAGATAGGAATAGCATTTAGATGTAGGGGTAAGTAGGGCTGATGGTTACTGCTTCAAAATATTGCCAGGGCTTGACATGGATGTTTTCCTAGTAAGTGTTGCAGCTGCACAGCCTTACCTGAACCCCTCTCAGCTCTTCCAGAACTTTCCTTTCTGTTAGCCAAGTCCCTCTTCTCTCCCCCAAATCTCCCACCTTCATTCTTCAGCTTTCCCCTGGCCTCCCCAAATGTGTCACCCTGTTGGGGGCAGCTTTCTGAAGGCCTTTATGACCTCAGAGGCTCTGCCTCCCTGCTGTTGGCCAGCCAGCTGGTGGGACAGAAGTGACCTCACAGCCAGGATCCACAGGGCTACAAAGAGGTGTTGTGCTCAGCAGGCCTCTTCCCAGCCCACCCAGGAATACCCGGTGTAGATCTGTCCTGCCACACGCTGCCCTCTGTTGTTGCGCTCCTCACTGCCTCCAAGCCCTCCCTCTTTCTCTCCTCTCCCTGTGCCACCTGCAGTCAGAGCCCCCAGCCCTGCTGCGCTGTGCAGAGGAGCTGCTCCTGGGCAGAGCTGTCTCTCTGCACCAGGGCCCTCTTGCCAGGAGCTCCCCTTGTGCCCAGGAGCCCTGCCCAGCTCAGCAGCACAGCACCCGACCATGGCATTGCTTGCACTGTGCCATTGGGCTCCCTCGAGGTGTCCCCGAGGCCTCAGGGCTGACAGCTCCTGAAGGCAGCAGGTCTCTGCTGGGGTGTGGTGTTTGAAGCAGACTGAAGTCATCACCGACTGCTCCTTGCTGAACATGGGAGAGACAGATTTTACAAGTGTGATTTCTGCTGTTAGAGTGCTATCAATGTACTGCTGGTGTTCAGGAGCTTCCCCCTGCTCCAGGGCAGTCTGAATCAGTCCATGGCAAATGATAGGGCTGTATTTCTATCCCTGGGGCAGTTGATTCCAGGTGAACTGGACTCCACTCCAAATTAAAGCAAACTGTGGCCTGCATGCTGCTGGCAAAGGAATTGAGAAAAATGCTTTAGGGATATCAACTGTGGCATAGCAGTAGGCTGCCTTTGACTCCAGTTTGTATCGATGGAGGAGGGAGACATCATTTGGGATGCTGGGGATAAGGTAAGGGATGACATGCCATCTCACTCACCCCAGCTGAACATCAGAGGGATGTTCAAAGGATGCCCAGAGCCTAGAGAGAGAACAGAGCTTAACAGGAGAGCTACTGTAGGCCCACATGGACGAGTTAAAGTTGCCCCATCCAGAAAAGCAGATGCATTGGGAGCCCAACTCAAATATTTCTATGTAAGTGCATGCAGCATGGAGAATAAGGGGAACTGGAGAGGTGTGTGCGGTTGCAGGGTTATAATCTCGTTGCAATGACTGAGAGATGGTGGGACATCTCCCATGACCAGAATGTGGCCATGGACAGCTCTGTGATTTTAGTGAGGGCAGGCCAGGAAGGTAAGGTGGTGTAGTTGCTCTTTTTGTGAGTGAGCAACTGGAATCTATGCAGCCCTGCCTAGGAGGGGACAAAGTGCGAGTCGAGAGCCTATGGGTGAGGATTAAAGGGCAGGCCAACAGGGGTGACATTGCGGTGGGTGTTTATTACAGGCCACCAGATCAGGAAGAGGAAGTGGATGAGGCCTTCTACAGGCAGCTGCAAGTTGCCTCACGTTCTCAGGCCCTGCTTCTTATGGGGGACTTTATCCATGCAAATATTTGCTGAGGAGACAACACAGCTCAGAAAACATGGTCCAGGTGGTTGCTACAGACCACTGCAGATAACTTCTTGATGCAGGAAGAAAGTAAGCCAACAAGGAGAAGGGTGCTGTTGGACCTGGTGCTAACAAAAAGAGATGGTCTAATTGGAAACACGAAGGTTGAGGGCAGTCTTGGCTGCAGTGCTTATGAGATGTTGGAGTTCAAGATCCTGCGAGGAGGGATCAGGGCAAAAGAAGGACTGCAAGCTTGGATTTCAAGAGAGTTAACTTTGACCTCTTCAGGGACCTAATTTGAAGAAGAATCCCCTGGGCCAGGGCCTGAGAGGGAAAGGGGGTTCAGGAGAGCTGGCTGGTATTCAAGCACCACTTCCTCCAAGCTCAGGGTTGGTGCATCTATACAAGAAAGAAGTCGAGCAAGGGGGGCAGGAGACCTGTGTGGATGGGCAAGGAGCTCTTGGGAAAACTTAAACAGGAGAAGAAAGCGTACGTGATGTGGAAGAAGGAACAGGCAACTTGGGTGGAATTTCGGAACATTGTCAGAGAATGCAGGGGTGCAATGAGGAAGGCCAAGGCCCAGTTAGAATGAACTTTAACGACAGACATCAAGGATAACAAGAATGGATTCTTCAAATACATTAGCAACAAAAGGAAGACTGAGGGAAATGTGAGTGCTCAGCTAAAGGAGGTGGGTACCTTGATGATGGTGGATACAAAGAAGGCAGAGTTACTGAATGCCTTCATTGCTTTGGTCTTCACTGCTAAGGCTGGAACCCAAGCACTACTGAGCCTGGAAAAAACAGGGAAAACCTGGAGGGTAGAAGACTTTCCCCATGTTGAAGGGGATTGGGTTAGAGGTTATTTAGGCAAGTTGGACACCCAGAAATCTATGGGCCCCAAAGGAATGCAAACGAGGGTGCTGAGGGAACTGTCAAACATTATTGCTAAGTCTCTATCATCTTCAAAAGGTCTTGGATAAGCACATTGTCCTGGTTTCAGTTAGAACAGAGTTAATTTTGTTCCTAGTAGCCGGTGGAATGCTATGCTTTGGCTTAGAATGAGAAGAGTGCTGATAACACCCCGATGTTTTAATTATTGCAGAGCAGTGCTTGTACTAAGCCAAGGACATCTCAACTTCTTGCTCTGTCCTGCCAACAGGCAGGCTGGGGCTGCAGCAAGAACTGGGAGGGGACAGGCCCAGAACAGGTGACCCAAACTAGCCAAAGGGGTATTCCATACCATCTGACGTCACGCTAAACAATATATAGGGTGGCTAGCCGGGGGGAGGGCGGGCTGGACTGCTCGGGGTTAGGCTGGGCATCGGTCAGCGGGTGGTGAGCAATTGCATTGTGCATCACTTGTTTGTACATGTTATTATTAGTAGTACTATTATCATCATTGTATCATTATTATTATTATTACTATAATTATTATTATTACTATTATTATTTTCTTGTCTTATTAAACTGTCTTTATCTCAACTCACAGGCTTCACTTTCCATTTCTCTCCCCCGTCCCGGAGAGGGAGGGGGGAGGGTGAGCGAACGGCTGTGTGGTGTTTAGCTGCCGGCCGGGTTAAACCACTACAGTCTTTTTGGCGCCCAACGTGGGGCCCGAAAGGTTGAGATAACGGCAGACCTGATCAGAGTGTGTTAAACTAAAATTGGTATAAGTATTAGACCTGCTTAATAGTCACTTGTCATAATGCTGATTGCTTTAATCTCAAGTCTGCTGCACCTGTTTTTCAAATTGAGCATTATAGCACATTATTTTCCGTATGTGCTCTCTGTCATATTGTTTATCCTGTCCGGGCCCTGGTTTCAGATCATTATGGTACTGTGTCTTGTAACAGTGGCTTATGAGACGATGAGATATCTGGTCATGACTCTAACTTGGTATTTGTACTCAGTAACATCATCGACTTTATACTTTGGAAACCGTATCTTGGAAACTATTAGCAATTATACCTGTTGCCTTTTTTCATCAGGGAGTGAATCTGTGGAGGGGAAAGGGGAAGATATTTTTCCTTACTCGATCACTCTCCCTTTCTCCTTCACCACCCCCTTATCCTCTTTGATCACCCTCCCTTTCTCCTTCACCACCCTCTTATCCTCCGAGCTTGTTACAATAGCTCTCCAAGATATTGAATATCCTTGGGATACTCAGACCAGCATGGTCTTGCTCTTATGCCTCCTGAATGTGCTTCAGGTTTTGCTTAAAGTTAAACAACTATTTGGGAAGCTCATTTGGAGATCTGCACGGAGGCAGTATAGTTGTGGGTGGCAGGGAGTATGGGAGGATATGGGCAGACATCTAGAGCAGTTGGCACCCCCAGTGTTTTGGAAATTCACCCCTGAACAACTGCAAAATCCTAAAAAACTGGCAGAATGTTTGAAAAAAAGGTGTCATGACTCTGGCAGTTCCAAAGTAACACAAATCATTATAACGTGCTGGGGCCTGGCTCATGCCTATCGAGCTGCCATTGATACTGCTATCAACTTAGTGACAGACTCTGCGGCCACTCCAAGTCCTGTGACAGATCCAATGGCCACTGCGACTCCTACGGTGGACTCTGCAGCCGCTCCAGTTCCTGCTCCAGCTCCGGTTCCTGCAGAAGCTCCAGTTCCAGCTCCTGCAGACACTCCAGTTCCAGCTCCTGCAGCTGCTCCAGCTCCAGTTCCTGCAGCCGTTCCAGCTCCTGTGGCTGGGTCAGAGATACGAGCTGTCGCAGTGCAAGTCGACCCTGCAGAGGGTATTCCAACCCCTGTGGCAGACCCTGTAACGGGGCCAGAGAAACGAGCTGTAGCAGTGCAAGTTGACCCTGCAGAGGGTATTCCGACCCTTGTGGCAGACCCTGTAGCTGGGTCAGAGAAACGAGCTGTAGCAGTGCAAGTTGCCCCGGTACACAAGATGAAAAAATGGTATAGAGATTCAGGTTGTTTAGAACGCAGAGTCTTCTGCCAAATCTAAGTATGGAGACGACGATGCTGGGCCATCAGGGAGTCAGGAGGAGGAAGATGAGGACGTCGAAAAAGCAACAGTAACTACCCGAAACCTATACGAGCGTGAGTTACGAGATGTGCGAAAAGATTTTGGTCGCTGTATAGGTGAGCAGCTTGTCACCTGGCTGCTCCGGTGTTGGGACGCTGGAGCCAATTGTGTGGAATTGTCTGGCAGGGAAGCCAGACGGCTGGGATCCCTTGCTAGAGACGCAGGCATTGACAAAGCAATTGCAGATGGAGCACAATCTCACAGCCTCTGGAGGCGTCTCCTCTCAGCTGTGAGGGAAAGGTATCCCTTCAAGGAAGAACTTTTATGTGTACCAGGCAAGTGGACCACTATGGAGAAGGGAATCCAGTACCTGAGGGAATTAGCCGTACGGGAAGTGATTTATGAGGATCCAGACCTCGGACCAACATCCAAAGATCCAGATGGAGTCAGATGTACACGACCCATGTGGCGGAAGTTTGTACGGAGTGCACCATCATCATGTGCCAGCTCATTGGCAGTAATGGCCTGGAAAGAGGATGAGGAACCCACAGTGGATGAAGTGGCTAAACAACTCCGGCAGTACGAAGAAAGTCTCTCCTCTTCCTTACAGGCCTGCGTCTCAGCTGTGGAGAAACTTTCTGAAGAGTTCCACCAACTTAAAGAAAATCTATCTTCCTCCCCACCTGAACAAACCAGTGTCCACCGACCAAAAGAGAACACTTGGGAGAAACTTTCTGAAAAGGTTCACCAACTTGAAGAGAGATTATTCTCCTTCGCACCTGTACAAAGCAGTGTCTCAGCTATCAGGGGTAGGCGGTCATCTACACAAAGAAGACAATATGGTGGGTACTCACCCCGTGCCACCCTGTGGTTTTACTTACGAGACCATGGAGAGGACATGAGAAAATGGGATGGAAAATCCACCGCAACCCTAGAGGCACGGGTACGTGAGTTGCAAAAGAAAACAATCGGGAAAAAGGGATTCTCTGAAAAGGTTGCTGCTCCAACTTCCAGCAGACAGTCCTTCAAACCCAGAATTGAAGAAGATTCTGACCAGGATTAGGGGGGCCCTGCCTCCAGCCAGGGGGAGGAAAGGGACAATCGAGTTTATCGGACTGTGTGGATTCGATGGCCTGGCACGTCAAACGCACAGAAGTATAAGGCTTTAGTAGACACCGGTGCACAATGTACTCTAATGCCATCGAGCTATAAAGGGCCAGAGCCCATCTGTATTTGTGGAGTGACAGGGGGATCTCAGCAATTGACTGTATTGGAGGCTGAAGTGAGTCTGACTGGGAATGAGTGGGAAAAGCATCCCATCATGACTGGCCTGGATGCTCCATGTATCCTTGGCATAGACTATCTTAGAAGAGGATATTTCAAGGACCCAAAAGGGTTCCGCTGGGCTTTTGGTATAGCTGCCTTAGAGACAGAGGGCATTAAACAATTATCTACCTTGCCTGGTCTCTCAGAGGACCCCTCTGTTGTGGGGTTGCTGAGGGTCGAAGAACAGCAAGTGCCAATTGCTACTACAACTGTGCACCGGCGGCAATATCGCACTAACCGAGACTCCCTGATTCCCATCCATAAGCTAATTCGTCAATTGGAGAGCCAAGGAGTGATCAGCAAGACTCATTCACCTTTCAATAGTCCCATATGGCCAGTGCGAAAGTCTAATGGTGAGTGGAGACTAACAGTGGACTATCGTGGCCTGAACGAAGTCACGCCACCATTGAGTGCTGCAGTGCCGGACATGCTGGAACTCCAGTACGAACTTGAATCGAAGGCAGCCAAGTGGTACGCCACAATTGATATCGCTAATGCATTTTTCTCCATCCCTCTAGCAGCAGAGTGCAGGCCACAATTTGCTTTCACTTGGAGGGGAGTCCAATATACTTGGAATCGGCTGCCCCAGGGGTGGAAACACAGCCCTACCATTTGCCATGGACTGATTCAATCTGCACTGGAGCAGGGGGAAGCTCCTGAACACCTGCAGTATATCGATGACATTATTGTGTGGGGTGACACAGCAGAGGAAGTTTTTGAGAAAGGAAAGAAAATAGTCCAAATCCTTCTGAAAGCTGGTTTTGCCATAAAACAAAATAAAGTCAAAGGACCTGCACGAGAGATCCAGTTTTTAGGAATAAAATGGCAAGATGGACGTCGTCAAATTCCAATGGATGTGATCAACAAAATAACAGCTATGTCTCCACCAACTAGCAAAAAAGAAACACAAACTTTCCTAGGTGTTGTGGGGTTTTGGAGAATGCACATTCCAAATTACAGTCTGATTGTAAACCCGCTTTACCAAGTAACCCGTAAGAAGAATGAGTTTGAGTGGGGCCCTGAGCAACGACAGGCCTTTGAACAAATCAAGCAGGAAATAGTTCATGCAGTAGCCCTTGGGCCAGTTCGAACAGGACCAGAAGTGAAGAATGTGCTCTACACTGCAGCCGGGGAGAACGGCCCCACCTGGAGCCTCTGGCAGAAAGAACCTGGGGAAACTCGAGGTCGGCCCCTGGGGTTTTGGAGTCGGGGATACAGAGGATCTGAGGCCCGCTACACTCCAACGGAAAAGGAAATATTGGCAGCATATGAAGGAGTTCGATCTGCTTCAGAGGTGGTCGGTACTGAAGCGCAGCTCCTCCTAGCACCCCGATTGCCAGTACTAGGCTGGATGTTCAAAGGAAGGGTCTCCTCTATACATCATGCAACCGATGCTACATGGAGCAAGTGGGTTGCACTGATTACTCAGCGGGCTCGAATAGGAAACCCCAGTCGCCCAGGGATATTGGAAGTGATTATGGACTGGCCAGAAGGCAAATACTTTGGGATATCATCAGAGGAGGAGGTGGGTCGTGCTGAAGAAGCCCCACTGTACAACCAGTTACCAGAGAATGAGAAGAAATATGCCCTGTTCACTGATGGGTCTTGTCGTATTGTGGGGAAGCATCGGAGATGGAAGGCTGCTGTATGGAGCCCTACACGACGAGTTGCAGAAGCTGCTGAGGGAGAAGGTGAATCGAGTCAGTTTGCAGAAGTAAAGGCCATTCAGCTGGCTTTAGACATTGCTGAACGAGAAAAATGGCCGGTTCTCTATCTCTACACTGATTCATGGATGGTAGCAAATGCCCTGTGGGGATGGTTACAGCAATGGAAGCAAAACAACTGGCAGCGCAGGGGCAAACCCATCTGGGCTGCTGCATTGTGGCAAGATATTGCTGCTCGGGTGGAGAACCTGGCTGTAAAGGTACGCCACGTAGATGCTCATATGCCCAAGAATCGGGCTACTGAAGAACATCAAAACAACCAGCAGGTGGATCAGGCTGCTAAGATTGAAGTAGCTCAGGTGGACCTGGATTGGCAGCATAAAGGTGAATTATTTATAGCCCGATGGGCCCATGACACCTCAGGCCATCAAGGTAGAGATGCAACATACAGATGGGCTCGTGATCGAGGGGTGGACCTGACCATGGACACTATAGCACAGGTTATTCATGACTGTGAAACATGTGCTGCAATCAAGCAAGCCAAACGGTCAAAGCCTTTTTGGTATGGAGGACGATGGCTGAAATATAAATATGGAGAGGCCTGGCAGATTGATTACATCACACTCCCTCAAACTCGCAATGGCAAGCGCCATGTACTTACAATGGTGGAAGCAACCACTGGATGGCTGGAAACATATCCTGTGCCTCATGCCACCGCCCGGAACACTATCCTGGGCCTTGAAAAACAAGTCCTATGGCAACATGGCACCCCAGAAAGAATAGAGTCAGACAATGGAACTCATTTCCGAAACAACCTTATAGACACTTGGGCCAAAGAGCATGGTATTGAGTGGGTGTATCACATCCCCTATCATGCACCAGCCTCCGGGAAAGTGGAACGATATAATGGACTGTTAAAGACTACATTGAAAGCAATGGGTGCTGGGACGTTCAAAAATTGGGATACGCATTTGGCAAAGGCCACCTGGTTAGTCAATACTAGGGGATCTGCCAACCGAACTGGACCTGCCCAATCAAACCTGTTACGTACTGTAGATGGGGATAAAGTTCCTGTAGTGCATGTAAGAAATATGCTGGGTAAAACGGTCTGGGCTACTCCTGCCTCAGGAAAAGGCAAACCCATTCGTGAAATTGCTTTTGCTCAGGGACCTGGATATACTTGGTGGGTGATGCAAAAGAACGGAGAGGTCCGCTGTGTACCTCAAGGGGATTTAATACTGGGTGAGAATAGCACATGAATTGAATTGTAGCATGTTAATTACTATATAATATTGTATGTTATCACTATCATGACTACTATATACCTTAGATGAAAATGGTGACTAACTAGAATGTATGGAAAAGAGTGTAACCTGAGCATGACATAAATGGTATGGAATAAGGGGTGGATAGATGTCCTGGTTTCAGTTAGAACAGAGTTAATTTTGTTCCTAGTAGCCGGTGGAATGCTATGCTTTGGCTTAGAATGAGAAGAGTGCTGATAACACCCCGATGTTTTAATTATTGCAGAGCAGTGCTTGTACTAAGCCAAGGATATCTCAACTTCTTGCTCTGTCCTGCCAACAGGCAGGCTGGGGGTGCAGCAAGAACTGGGAGGGGACAGGCCCAGAACAGGTGACCCAAACTAGCCAAAGAGGTATTCCATACCATCTGACGTCACGCTAAACAATATATAGGGTGGCTAGCCGGGGGGAGGGCGGGCTGGACTGCTCGGGGTTAGGCTGGGCATCGGTCAGCGGGTGGTGAGCAATTGCATTGTGCATCACTTGTTTGTACATGTTATTATTAGTAGTACTATTATCATCATTGTATCATTATTATTATTGTTGTTATTATTATTATTATTATTATTATTATTATTATTACTATTATTATTTTCTAGTCTTATTAAACTGTCTTTATCTCAACTCACAGGCCTCACTTTCCATTTCTCTCCCCCGTCCCAGAGAGGGAGGGGGGAGGGTGAGCGAACGGCTGTGTGGTGTTTAGCTGCCAGCCGGGTTAAACCACTACACACATGGAGGAAAAGAAGCTGATCAGAAGCAGTCAACATGAATTCATCGAGGGGAAGTTGTGTTTGACCAACCTGATAGCCTTTTACATTGAGACTAATGGCTGGCTGGATGAGGGGAGAGCAGTGGATGTTGTCTACCTTGACTTCAGCAAGACTTTAGACGCTGTTTTCCATAACATCCTCCTGGGCAAGCTCTTGGATTGTGGGATCCATGAGCGCACAGTGGGGTGGATCGAGAACTGGCTGAATGGCAGAGCTCTGTGTTGTGCTCAACAGTGCCCTCAGGGGTCAGTACTGGGTCCAATGCTATTCAACTTATTCATCAGTGACCTAGATGAAAGGGCAGAGTGCACCCTCAGCAAGTTGTTGGGCAATGCAAAGCTTGTCAAAGTGGCTGGCACATCAGAGGCCTGTGCGGCCACTCAGAGGGACCTGGACAGGCTGGAGAGCTGGTCACAGAGGAACCTCACTGAGGTTCAACAGGAGCTAGTGCCGGGTCCTGCACCTGGGGAGGAACAACCTGAGGCACCAGTACAGATCGGGGGCTGACCTGCTGGAGTGCAGCTTTGTGGAGAGGGACATGGGAGCCGTGGCGGAGAAGTTAACCGTGAACCAGCAATGTACCCTTGTGGCCAAGAAGGCCAATGAGGTCCTAGCTTGCATCAAGAGGAGTGTGCACAGCAGGTCAAGGGAGGTGATCCTCCCCCTCTGCTCAACCCTGGTGAGGCCACAAGTGGAGTATTGTGTCCAGTTCTGGGCTCCCCAGTACAAGAGGGATATAGAACTTCTAGACAGGGTCCAGTGTAGAACCATGAAGATGATTAAGGTATTGTAACATCTGTCCTGTGAGGAAAGTCTAAATAAGCTTGGTCAGTTTAGCCTAGAGAAGACGATGTTATAAATCGCTCAGTCCCAAAATAGGATTATAATCAAAGTTTACAAATTATTAAAAGAATAGAGGTAAGCAAACAACGCTGGGTGCATCGGGAGTCTCCGCTCCACCTAGACGCACACCAGTTACATCAAGTAGCTGATTTTTATGCTCCTTGGCTGATACATATTCATTACTACTTCTAAAAAAACCTGGGTTATTATAATTAGCTTCTGGGATCCAGTCCCTCCTACTGGAGCATGCGCATCAGTCTCCCGTGGTCCCCCTGGGGGTCTCTGGGGGTCTTTCATGCTGAAGGCTCGTAGTCTTCCTCTCAGGTTTTTTTCTTGTCCTTCCCCTTTGTACTCCTTGGCAGCATGTCAAAAGCTTACACAGTGTCCCCTGCAAGTTTTGTCTCCTAGCCGTCCTTCAGCTTCTTTCTTCTCCTTAATCTCCTGGCCACCTGGCCAGATAGCAGGGGCTTGCCTAGTGTCCCATTCAGAAGCCATAACAGTCACTAGTTGTTAGCAGTTGTTCTGAAACCCCCAGACATCAGAGACTTCAAAGAAAGAACATACAAACACAAATAGCTCTCTTATTGACACTTCACGAGTTGTTAAAACATTCCTCACAGGCCATTCACAGGGACAGTCACACCTATAGCAGTGCTAAATCAACCACAAAGAAGACAAAAAAAGGCTGTAACTGTTAGGAATAAGAGTTTGGAATAACAAAAGCAAATAGGCTCATGGATTTGAGGAATATTTCTGAAGATTTGATAAATTGACTATAATGAGGGGGAGACTGGGACACGGGGAGGAAAGGGAAGAAACCACATCTGTGGAAGAATTAAATTGCCAGTGCAGGACCCAGAGACAGACAGAACTGCTCTCTAGTGACACAAATTCCTTTGCAAGGTACAAGAACTATATACATGAACCATTCTGTTTTTCTTAGACTTGTGGTTATACAAGGGTATGTAAGACAGAAGGTCACATTCATCATACCATGCGGCCCTAGCGCTGTTCCATACTGACACGAATCAGATGAACATATATAATAAGTGCATTCCCGGGGCACATTGCCATCAAAGGAAGGTGACCTTGAGTCACTGTCTGTCCCACAGTATACTCCTAGGGAATATCTTATGGAACTTCTGCTCACTGGTAGTCATCTCTCCACGCCCACATCTTGTGCACTCTCATATGGAGAATAAAGACATGGACTCCTGATACATTAATTCGATATCCCTCAGAGGAGGAAATATCAACCACTTGTGTGAGCTGTGGCAAGAGCCCAGTCTGGGAATGGTGGTTGCAAGGAGCTGTTCTGGGACCATTGCCCTGAGGCAGCATTTCCCAGAGTGTCCAGAGAACAGTGTTCCATCCCAGCCCCTGCTCTGCTGGTCCTCCCTGTCTCACCCAGGAGGCCAGCTCAGCCCAGACCCTCCCGAGCTCTCCACACCTCCATCTCCTATCCTCAACCCAGCCCAGCCCAGAAGAGCAGCCCATGCTGGGCAGACCCCAAAGCATCAAATGGAGAAGTGGAGGGCAGTGGCAGTATCCCTGCTGCTGCCATCTGCAGGAGATTCCCCTCCCACAGCCATCCTGCAGCCCCCCAGGCCAGCCCCACTCCCCAGCACAGCACAGCACCACACTGCTGGCCCTGGGGCTCCTCAGGCAGCACCACTGCACACACACAACACCCTGCTCTGCTCCCAGGACACCCCATGTCCCACACAGCGTTGCCCTAGCCCAGCACATCTGGGCTGGCCTGAGCAGCCATTCCTGCAGCCTCTGCCCATGCTGCCCACAGCCCCCCAGCTAGTGGTGCTGCTCTGCAGAGCAAGGGGGCTGTGGTGCACAGGGCCGTGGGGGCACTCTGCAGGGCCGTGCTGGTCAGGCTGGGGAGGCAGAGCCAGCTGGTGTGGGGCACTGCCACTGACTGCTTCCCACACAAGTGGTTCTTTGGCCATGGATAGCCGGCACAGATAGCCGGCCTTCTTCAGAGTCAGAGACTCATGGAATAGTCTGAGCTGGAAGGGACCCACAAGGATCATTGAGTCTAATTCACTTCCAATGTCAGGATATGTTTCAGGGTGATTCACTGTATTCAGTCTAGGAAATTTCACCAGAGGTATAACAACCAATCCAACAGAGAGCTTTCCCTATGCCTGCTGTGTTCCCTGGAGCTGCAGAGCTCTGCTTTTCCTGTTCCCACCCAGATATAGCACCTCAGGGTGGCTCCACCTGGGATGTGCCCGTGCTCTATAGGCTCCACGTGCTACTGACTCCCTGGCACACACTGTCCCTGCCGAGCGCTTGGGCTCTCCTGGCAGCTCCCTCTTTCCTCCAGAAAGATGCCTGCCTGCCATCTTCCCTCTCACGTACTGTGTACAGAGGCAGGTGAATTCACTGTCTCTGTGGGTGCAGTCCAAGAACAGGGAACAATCACAGGTGCACCCTGGCAGTGCTGCTGTGGCAGGACCCTTCTCCCCTCCACCTCTGCACTCTGCCATGTGCCCCTGAAGCTCCACCACAGGTCTACAAGGAACGGTATCAGGCAAGTAAGTCAATGCATGGTCCTTTCTTTCATTAAAATACACAGAAAGCCTGACCCACAATTTATACAAAGACTTGGAATCACATGAGACAGGTACATACAGTGTAGGAAGGTATGAACAATGATATTTCTTTGTGGGAAACAATATGAGGAGTAAAGCAAAGTAAAAAAGAAAAAAATAGAAACAAATAAAAAGATTTCTGGGTCTGTATACAGTTAACATTAAGAACACAGGCAGTTTATTCCTTCTGAAAAACCTCCAGTCATCACTTTCCATACTACATCCCTGAGCTCCTGATTCCTCATGCTGTAGATGAGGGGGTTCACTGCTGGAGGCACCACCGAGTCCAGAACTGCCAGCAAAAGATTAAGGGAGGAGGAGGACATAGAGGGAGGTTTCAGGTAGGCAAAAAAGGCAGTGCTGAGAAACAGGGAGGCAACAGCCAGGTGAGGGAGGCATGTGGAAAAGGCTTTGTGTCGTCCCTGCTGTGAGGGGATCCACAGCATGGCCCTGAAGATCTGCACATAGGACAGCACAAGGAAAACAAAACAACCAAATAGTAAACAGGCACTAACTGCAAGAAGCCCAAGTTCTCTGAGGTAGGCATTTGAGCGGGAGATCTTGAGGATCTGGGGAATTTCACAGAAGAACTGGTCCAGGGCATTGCCTTGGCAGAGGGGGAAGGAAAAGCTATTGGCAGTGTGCAGCACAGCCTAGAGAAAGCCACTGCCCCAGGCAGCTGCAGCCATGTAAACACGATTTCTGCTGTCCATTATTGCCCCGTAGTTTCAGCTGAGTCAAACCAGGCATCTCATATTTTGTTTGCAGTTCAGAGGCTAGAAGGGGGCTTAGCTGCCTCCCCATGCCTCACAGAATCTCACTGGAGTTGGGACTCCTCTTGCCTTGGATAAGGTGGGTACAAACCAGGCAGCATGTAAGCTGCTTGTCTCAGCTCCCAGCACTTTGAATGGAGACAGAGGCCAAAAGGGAGTTGTTCAGAGGCAGACACCAGGTGATATTGGAGATGGCAGAGTGACATCTGAGTGACATTTGAAGTGCCAAATTCCTCTGGGCCATAAACAGAGATTTTATTATTGCATGTACAATATAATATAACTGTAGCCATTGCTCAATAGCAATGAATAAATAAAATAAATAAATAAAAGAAATAAAAGGTGTGCTGTGACCTTGTTGCCATCACTGGAACGTGGTGGGACCACTCCCATGACTGGAGTGCTGCAATGAACGGTTATGGGCTCTTCAGAAGAGACAGACAGAACAGAAGGGGTGGTGGTGTGGCTCTCTATATTAGGGAGTGTTTTGATGTTGCAGAACTCGAATCTGGGAAGGATAATGTTGAGTACCTATGGGTTAGGGTCAGCGGGAAGGCCAACGAAGCAGGCATCCTGGTGGGGATATCTTATCGACTGCCAAACCAGGATGAGGAGACAGATGATGAGGCGTTCTACAAGCAGTCTTTGAGCTGGTCAGGACACTGGTTGGCAGAGTCCCTTGGGAGGCAGTTCTGAAGGGCAGAGGAGTCCAGACAGGCTGAGCACTCTTCAAGAAGGAAATCTTCAAGGCTCAGGAGCAGACTGTCCATACCCACGTACCCAAAGATGAGCCAGCATGGAAGAAGACTGGCCTGGCTGAACAGAAACTTGTGGCTAGAGCTTAGGAAGAAAAAGAGGGTTTATGACCTTTGGAAAAGAGGGAAGGCCACTCAGGAGGACTATAAGGACTTTGTGAGGATCTGCAGGGACAAAATTAGAAAGGCCAAAGCTCATCTGGAGCTCACTCTTGCTACTGCTGTTAAAGATAACAAAATGTTTTTATAAATACAGAAACACAAAAAGGAGGACTAAAGAGAATCTCCATCCTTTACTGGATGTGGGGGGAAACTTAGTGACAAGAGATGAGGAAAAGGCTGAGGTGCTTAATACCTTCTTTGCCTCAGTCTTTAGTGGCAAGACCAGTTGTTCTCTGGGTACCCATCCCCCTGATTGGTGGAAGGGATGGGGAGCAGAATGTGGCCCTCATAATCCATGAGGACATGGTTGGAGACCTGCTACAGCATTTATATGTACACAAGTCAGTAGGGCTGGATGGGATCCACCTGAGGGATCCCAACCCTCATCCTCCTGTAGAGAGGTGGGCAGTAGTCTATTCTCCCATGTGCCCTTTTATAGGACAAGGGGGAATAGGCTAAAGTTGTGCCAGAGGAGGTTTAGGTTGGATTTTGGTAAAAACTTCTTTACGATGAAGGCAGAAGGAGCCTGGCCAGGAGAGATGTGAGATTTGGGGGAGGAAAGAGGAGCTTGGACAGCAGAAGCTAACTATTTTGAAGAGGTAAGAATATTCAGGAAATGTTGATCCCACCATAAAGCTGACTTCAAGCAGCCATGTGAGGCCCTTACCCTATTTTAACCTCTTACATTAATACCTAAATCTAAATGCCACTCCACACCCTGACAGGAATCCACTGCTCTAATTTTTGACCACAATATCCCCTGAAGCCAAAATTAGTCCATAACCCCTTTCCATTACCTTTCCTCTCTTGCTCACCCTCATCCCTGCCCTTAACAATACCATTAAAATGCTCTGTTTAACCCTAGTCTTCTTGCAGACCTAAACAAAACCCTCAAGCAAAGAGCTTGCCCATACCCTAACCACAGACCTGACACCACAGGCAGAACACCAAACCCTCCCACTAAACATCTGCTTAATCTCTCACCCAGAAAGGTTTGCCATAGTCCCTAATGCCATAACATGGCATAACATCATCCAAAGCCTGTCTTCCTGTGCATTAACCTTCTCACCTTTAACCCTTTTCCTAACACTTAACACAGGCTCTTGTTCTCTTGGGGCAGGTCAGGAACTGTGAGATTGCTATGCAGTCACGTGGCATTGAAAGAAGAATGTGAGGGGCCATGGATTTGATTAGCTTCTAGGCCACAAGGAAGAGATGGGTGGGAATGCTCTGATGAGCTCAGCTCTACCTCAGGATCTCCCAAACCAGCAGGAGGAATTGGCCTGTGAAAGGGACTGTGAGGCCACTTCTGTCTCTGCAGTTGATAGGACAGCAGCAGGAAGATGTCACGGAAATGGACTGTGAGGTCATTTCCATCTGAAGTAGTTGACAGGTCACACTGTACTTTTCAGCTGACATGTGCCAGTGGTCCTGGTAGGCCAGCAGAAGGCACCTGGTTGACATGCTGACTGTGGGATCCCCTCTGCCTACATACCCAAGAGGACCCAGACAGAAAGAAGGCCCACATATGGGTTGTCCTGTCCCTTCTTTGTAGAGCTTAGGGATATGGTTTAGTGGGGACTGTTAGTGTTAGGTCAGAGGTTGGACTCGATGATCTTGAGGTCTCTTCCAACCTAGAAAATTCTGTGATTCTGTGATTCTACTTGAGTCCATGACTGGACACCAGGAGGCACAAGGCTTGGGTGTGTCTACAGAAAAATCTGTAAGGTCAGCAGCCAGACCACGGCTTGGAAAATCCTGGTGAGTTGACTTCTGTCTGGTTAGTTGACAGACTGCAAGAAGGATGACAGGTTGGGATGCCTACTTCAGGAGTGGTTTCCACCCAGATGGAGCTTTCTTTGGTAGTAGGAAAGAGCAGGAGAGAAAAACCTGCCAGAAAGTGCTCCTTGGAAGGTTGGCACTGGTCATGAAGAAGATGAAATGTCCCTCAAAGGGTTGTGCTGTGATGCTAGAGGTCACCCAAAGAGTGTCCTTGATCAGCCCACGGCTTTGTGTTTGAAGGAACAGCTGGTGAGGGTTGACGAGACATCAGAGAAACCACGGAAATGCCAGAATGAGAGCAAGGTGGTGAAGAGATGAGTGTCTGCAGATTTGAAGGAAATACGACAAAGTGTGGGGCAGCATAGAAAAGTCTGGGAAGGACAAGGAGGTGGGCTCTGGCAAGAAGAGAAGTCCCCAGCAGCCCTGCCATTTTTGTCCCCTTGGATAGAGCTTATGAGATGAGATACAGTCATTGCAAGGGGCTCATTGCTTTCTTAGACCCTGTGCAGAGGCAGGGAGGTGTCATACCATTGCTCTTCTCGTGGCATCACACTGCCCACCACATCCCACAGACCCTCAGCAAGAGTCCTGAGCAAGACGTGGGGGTGCAGGATCTCCCCACCCAGTAGCTGGAGTCAGGACCTGGCCCTTTTATTTCAGCACAATAAACCCAGACTTTTCTCAGCACAGTGCTTTGCCTATCTGTAATCATGGCCTCTACTTATCTGCCCTAACAAGTCCCTGAGGAGAATCCCTTGGTAACGACCCTCAGTGAGGCCCATTTATACTCCAAGTCATTTCAACTTTTCCTTCTGACTTTACTTGCTCAAGCAATTGCATCATTCTCCTCTCAGTACCTGACATTCACAGACTGAGCACCAAAATCCACCATGGAACTCATTAAAATGCAGAAACAACTAAAGAATCATGTCTTCCATAGTGTTATTCATATCTTCAAGACTTGAACAGCTAATTGGAGAGCTTTCATGGTGTAGTTAAGGAGGAAGATTTCAAAAAGCACCTAATACAAATCTTTTCTCGTTTTAAAGGGTGAATTTTGTTGCATTTCCTCAGAGGCCTGGCTGCACACAGAAGGGTTTTTCCTTATTATAAAACAGGCAGGAATAAACAAGGAGCAATTTTCCAAACCGCAAAACAAGCTCCTCATCTTGTATGTCTCCAGTCAAGTCTACCTTCCTAAAGAATGACTGTAAAATAAGAATTTTATACCAATTGATAGGAAATTCTAGGTATTAAGTTTAGTATTACTCCGTATGATCTTAATTCAGTGATAAATGATGAGGAGCTTGCTAACGAAACAATTAGGCAGACTGCTAATCGATGGGCAAGCTTGAACTCAATGAAGCTCAAAGCAACAACTGGGTCAGTGAGAGTGGTCTGAATGATCAAACAGTAAGGGGGGGGGCAAAACAGGAGAACCATGGGAAGTGCACAGGTCCAGACAGGCAGCTGGAAAGGGGACATTCAAAAGGGATTGTTTGTTCAAGAGGGGTGGAAGTGCCTGGAAGATGAGGGAGTACACCATGATGGAGAAAGCGATAACAAAGCAAGTACAGGTGACCGTCAGTATTTCTTCTCCTGTGATGAATAGAGATCCTGAAAATTCACCTGAAGAAGGACGTAGATCACTGGTGAAGGAAGTGTCTTTTTGTGCCATCACCAATGCAGATTACAAAATACTTCCACACGCCATGGTAATATGTCCCACTCAATTCTTGTCATCCTGTGGGGCAGGGCAGAGGGAGCCGACAGCCAAGGGACACATTTGGATGACAAAGAGGGGCCCAGCAGAGACAAAGAGTCAAGGCAGTGGGGTGGGGGAGGCCGGGAGGAGCAGCCCAAGGGGTGGTGCTGCTTGTGAGGACACGTTTGTGCCAACAGCCTGAGTGGGCAGCAGCTGTCTGGAGGAGGGGGGAGGCCAGGGAACACATGCCAAGAGCCCTTCTGCCAGCAGAGACAAGGCCGGGGCTGAGGCCAAGGGGAGAGGCAGGCCAAGGACAGGGAGCTGCAAGGGCCATGCTGAGCTCCCTGCCCCTGCAGCAGACGCACTGGCCCGCAGCAGATGTGCTGGCCGGCAAGCACGGGGAGGTCCTGGCATGCATCAGAGAGCAGCAAGGAAGGCGCTGGAAAGGGTTGGGGTGAGGCAGGTGGCAGAGCCCCATGCAGGGGCTGGCTGGGGGTCCCCTCTGCTGCAGCCACCGCATGGAGCATGGCAGGAGGAGGGAACGCAGGGCTTGTGGCCACAGTGCAGAGCCTGGCCCTGGACACTCCATGACTGCCTTGCAGGCCCTGGCAGGCTGCAGTGAGGGGACGAATGCCCTGGGCCCCCTTCCTGCTCTGCCCAGGCCAGCAAGGGCCCAGAGCGGCCTCCTCTCCCCTGCCCCTGCAGCTCTGGGCTCCCTCTGCGCAGCCCTGGCTCTGCAGCACCAAGCCCTGCTGGGAGCCCTCCCCTGCATGCTGCCACCGCTCCCTGATGCTGTTGTTGCCCTGTACCGGGCACTGCCCAGCCCAGCCCAACCCCTGCCCACCTCTCCCCACCTCCCTGCCCTCTGTCCAGCCCAGCCCAGCCCAGCAGCCCAGGCTGGGCTGGCCCCAGGGCAGTGCCCACTGCAGGCTGCTGCAGGGCTCTGGGCATGGCCACCACAGCTGCAGCCTCTCGCAATGCATCACAGCTGCTGGGACAAAGGTGGCTCTGGGCCTCCCCAGCAACCCCAGGGCTGGGGGCAGCCATGGCTCAGGAAATGGAGGTCCGTGAAGCTGTAGGAGTCCTGGTCTCTTGCCTGGGAGATCCCCAGCACAGAGTGCCTGTGTCCCGCAGGGCCAGCCCCAGACCCCAGGCCAGCACAAGAGGCCTGGCCCAGGCACAGGGCAGCTCCAGATTCCGCTCCAGAATGACATTTGCCATCAGTCCCAGCACCTTTGGGACACTCCCAGGCCAGTGAAAGGACAGCTACTATTTGCTGGCACCACAGCTGCTGGGACAAATGCAACTCTGGGCTTACTCAGCAGCCCCCACGCTGGGGCCAGCCATGGCTCAGGAAATGGAGGTACATTAGGCTACATTCTTCTTCAGTAATGGTGAGGGGCAGCCCCAGAAGGCACTGGGGCCTCTTCACATTGTGGCCGGTGGGCTCTTGGCCCTGAGTCCCTCCTCCATGCTGGGGCTGCTCGACCTGCTGCAGAGATGAGAAGAGACAGGCCCTGAGACCATTTAATATCTCATGGCTTCTTTATTGACTTCCTCTGCACAGGAAGATTGGTTCTTAAAGTACCACCGATGACTGAGTCAAAATAAAAATCAACAGGTAGGAAGATAAGAAGAAACTTCTTTAAATAAAAATAATCCTATCAGATGTTTGAAAAAGTAATAATAAAGACAATTTCAAAATATTTCCCTAACATTTTGTGAAAAACCCTGTTACTACTTTTAACATGAGGGCATATTACTGATGCTTAAGAACAATTTATGCAAGTAATTTCCTTACTGCGTTCTTCAGTTCTTGGTTCTTCATGCTATAGATGAGGGGGTTCACTGCTGGAGGTACCACTGAATACAGAAATGACACCAGAAGGTCCATGGATGGGGAGGAGATAGAGGGTGGCTTCAGGTAGGCAAACATGCCAGTGCTCACAAAGAGGGAGACCACGACCAGGTGAGGGAGGCACGTGGAAAAGGCTTTGTGCCGGCCCTGCTCAGAGGGCATCCTCAGCACAGCCCTGAAGATTTGCACATAGGACAGCACAATGAAAACAAAACAACCAAATGTTAAAGAAAGACTAAAGACGAGCAGTCCAACTTCCCTGAGGTAGGCATGTGAACAAGAGAGCTTGAGGATCTGGGGGATTTCACAGAAGAACTGGTCCACAGCATTGCCTTGGCAGAGGGGCAGGGAAAATGTATTGGCAGTGTGCAGGACAGCATCAAGAAAGCCACTGCCCCAGGCAGCTGCTGCCATCTGGGCACAAGCTCTGCTGCCCAGGAGGCTCCCGTAGCGCAGGGGCTTGCAGATGGCAACGTAGCGGTCGTAGGCCATGACAGTGAGGAGGGAATACTCTGCTCCAAGCAAGAAGAATAAAAAGAAGACCTGCGCAGCACATCCTTCATAGGAGATGGCCCTGGTGTCCCACAGGGAATTGGCCATGGCTTTGGGAACAGTGGTGGTAATAGTGCCCAGGTCGAGGAGGGCGAGGTTGAGGAGGAAGAAGTACATGGGGGTGTGGAGGTGGTGGTCGCAGGCTACAGCGGTGAGGATGAGGCCGTTGCCCAGGAGGGCAGCCAGGTAGATACCCAGGAAGAGAGCGAAGTGCAGGAGCTGCAGCTGGCGTGTGTCTGCAAATGGCAGGAGGAGGAACTCACTCGCTGAGCTGATGTTGGACATGGTGGCTTTCCAAGCATGAAAAAATCATTAATAAATTAAAAATAATAATAAAATAATAAATTAAAATAAATAAATAAATAAAAAGCTTTAATAACGGAGACATACCTGAGAAAAACTTGTTCCATTTTTCATATAACCCTGAAAACAATTTTCCCCTTTCAGACAGATGTTTAGCAGGTCACTTTCATATGCTCTGCTTTATGCTGCCTGAGGGTGTCCTGGGAGCAGGTGACTGCTGTGGACAATGCAGGAATAAGTCCTGCCCCACAGCCAGAGTTAAAGAGGAACATGTAGTAATCTCAGGTTCAATCACCTCATGATAAAGAACTTTTGTGTTGTTTGTATTGTTGTAGTTTGTATTTTCTCATTGTTACTGATAATTCACCCAACTGCATGGCAGGGCTGTGGGGATTTATTTCTTGTTTTCTGTCTAGCTGCCCACCCCACTCCTGAGGACTTTTTCTAAGGCATAAATCCTGGGCATTTCAAGTGAAACCTTGTGGATCCTCAGACACAAGGGGATGGTGCCTTCAGTGCAATGTCCTTCAGAGAGAACAGACAACACTGGTCTCATTTGACCTGTGCCTCATTTGACACTTTGTGGTGCAAGACAATTGCACTCAGAGGATCATATAGGCATAGAATGAATATCCTGACATGGAAAGGACCCACACGGATAACCAAATCCCACTCCTGAATTGGTAGATGAACACCCAAAAATCTGTCCATATGCCTCAGGGGGTTGTCCAAATGTTTGTTGAATTCTGTCAGTCTGTGACCACTTCCCTGTGGTGCCTGTTCCAGTGCCTACAAAACCATGACAATGCTGGGAGTAAAGGAATCCAGGTTCAAAGGGCACATTTCCAGACCCTGTCCCTGTCCCTGTACCCCCCTAACCAGCCAAGCACACCGAGGGCTCACTCTATGTGCATCTGAAAGCCCCATCCCCTCCCAGCCTGGAAACAAGAACAGCAGCATCACAGCCAGGTGGAGAAGCCAGCAGGAATGCCAGCGTGCTGCTGCCAGGGGAGGCAAGGCCAGGGAGGGACAGACAGACACTCAGCAGACCCTTCTCTGCTGCAGCTCTGCCTGAAGAGGAGTCAGCTCCTGCTGGGGACACCGGGGGCTTGAGGGCAGAGGCTGTGCTGGTGGGACAGGAGAGCAGGGGATGGCCCAGGGAAGGCGCCTGCCCTGCAGGGGATGGCAGGGAGGTGCCTGAGCCCTTCCTCACACAGCATTTCTGGCAGCAGCTCCCTCTCACTGCCTGCCCATGTCCCTGCTGGGAGCTGGTTCTGTGTCCACGTTTCCTCCCTGTCCATGTCCTGCAGACCCCATCTCACAAGCTGTGTGCTCAGATTCACTCAGATTCCCCTCCACTGCAGGAATCTGAATGCGCAGAATCCAGAAAAGCCTTTCCTTTCAAGTAAGCCAAGCCCCAGTCTTCCACTGGAAAGACCCCGTTATAAATGTTGTTCTCTAGAGCACCTTCTGCTCCTCACTGGAGAAACAGAGAAAACCATCCTGAGAGATGCTATCAGCCATAAGATGTGCCAGCTGTAGACGACCTCGTTGGGAACTGCATCTGCATTGTCCTGCTGCCAGAGACTCACAGTGCCAAGAGCCTGCAGATCTGTCCTGCCACACGCTGCCCTCTGTTGTTGCGCTCCTCACTGCCTCCAAGCCCTCCCTCTTTCTCTCCTCTCCCTGTGCCACCTGCAGTCAGAGCCCCCAGCCCTGCTGCGCTGTGCAGAGGAGCTGCTCCTGGGCAGAGCTGTCTCTCTGCACCAGGGCCCTCTTGCCAGGAGCTCCCCTTGTGCCCAGGAGCCCTGCCCAGCTCAGCAGCACAGCACCCGACCATGGCATCGCTTGCACTGTGCCATTGGGCTCCCTCGAGGTGTCCCCGAGGCCTCAGGGCTGACAGCTCCTGAAGGCAGCAGGGTCTCTGCTGGGGTGTGGTGTTTGAAGCAGACTGAAGTCATCACCGACTGCTCCTTGCTGAACATGGGAGAGACAGATTTTACAAGTGTGATTTCTGCTGTTAGAGTGCTATCAATGTACTGCTGGTGTTCAGGAGCTTCCCCCTGCTCCAGGGCAGTCTGAATCAGTCCATGGCAAATGATAGGGCTGTATTTCTATCCCTGGGGCAGTTGATTCCAGGTGAACTGGACTCCACTCCAAATTAAAGCAAACTGTGGCCTGCATGCTGCTGGCAAAGGAATTGAGAAAAATGCTTTAGGGATATCAACTGTGGCATAGCAGTAGGCTGCCTTTGACTCCAGTTTGTATCGATGGAGGAGGGAGACATCATTTGGGATGCTGGGGATAAGGTAAGGGATGACATGCCATCTCACTCACCCCAGCTGAACATCAGAGGGATGTTCAAAGGATGCCCAGAGCCTAGAGAGAGAACAGAGCTTAACAGGAGAGCTACTGTAGGCCCACATGGACGAGTTAAAGTTGCCCCATCCAGAAAAGCAGATGCATTGGGAGCCCAACTCAAATATTTCTATGTAAGTGCATGCAGCATGGAGAATAAGGGGAACTGGAGAGGTGTGTGCGGTTGCAGGGTTATAATCTCGTTGCAATGACTGAGAGATGGTGGGACATCTCCCATGACCAGAATGTGGCCATGGACAGCTCTGTGATTTTAGTGAGGGCAGGCCAGGAAGGTAAGGTGGTGTAGTTGCTCTTTTTGTGAGTGAGCAACTGGAATCTATGCAGCCCTGCCTAGGAGGGGACAAAGTGCGAGTCGAGAGCCTATGGGTGAGGATTAAAGGGCAGGCCAACAGGGGTGACATTGCGGTGGGTGTTTATTACAGGCCACCAGATCAGGAAGAGGAAGTGGATGAGGCCTTCTACAGGCAGCTGCAAGTTGCCTCACGTTCTCAGGCCCTGCTTCTTATGGGGGACTTTATCCATGCAAATATTTGCTGAGGAGACAACACAGCTCAGAAAACATGGTCCAGGTGGTTGCTACAGACCACTGCAGATAACTTCTTGATGCAGGAAGAAAGTAAGCCAACAAGGAGAAGGGTGCTGTTGGACCTGGTGCTAACAAAAAGAGATGGTCTAATTGGAAACACGAAGGTTGAGGGCAGTCTTGGCTGCAGTGCTTATGAGATGTTGGAGTTCAAGATCCTGCGAGGAGGGATCAGGGCAAAAGAAGGACTGCAAGCTTGGATTTCAAGAGAGTTAACTTTGACCTCTTCAGGGACCTAATTTGAAGAAGAATCCCCTGGGCCAGGGCCTGAGAGGGAAAGGGGGTTCAGGAGAGCTGGCTGGTATTCAAGCACCACTTCCTCCAAGCTCAGGGTTGGTGCATCTATACAAGAAAGAAGTCGAGCAAGGGGGGCAGGAGACCTGTGTGGATGGGCAAGGAGCTCTTGGGAAAACTTAAACAGGAGAAGAAAGCGTACGTGATGTGGAAGAAGGAACAGGCAACTTGGGTGGAATTTCGGAACATTGTCAGAGAATGCAGGGGTGCAATGAGGAAGGCCAAGGCCCAGTTAGAATGAACTTTAACGACAGACATCAAGGAT
Source organism: Mergus octosetaceus (assembly GCA_036873955.1). NCBI lineage: Eukaryota > Metazoa > Chordata > Aves > Anseriformes > Anatidae > Mergus > Mergus octosetaceus. Next base: position 851,408 of record CM072311.1, read on the forward strand.
AACAAGAATGGATTCTTCAAATACATTAGCAACAAAAGGAAGACTGAGGGAAATGTGAGTGCTCAGCTAAAGGAGGTGGGTACCTTGATGATGGTGGATACAAAGAAGGCAGAGTTACTGAATGCCTTCATTGCTTTGGTCTTCACTGCTAAGGCTGGAACCCAAGCACTACTGAGCCTGGAAAAAACAGGGAAAACCTGGAGGGTAGAAGACTTTCCCCATGTTGAAGGGGATTGGGTTAGAGGTTATTTAGGCAAGTTGGACACCCAGAAATCTATGGGCCCCAAAGGAATGCAAACGAGGGTGCTGAGGGAACTGTCAAACATTATTGCTAAGTCTCTATCATCTTCAAAAGGTCTTGGATAAGCACATTGTCCTGGTTTCAGTTAGAACAGAGTTAATTTTGTTCCTAGTAGCCGGTGGAATGCTATGCTTTGGCTTAGAATGAGAAGAGTGCTGATAACACCCCGATGTTTTAATTATTGCAGAGCAGTGCTTGTACTAAGCCAAGGACATCTCAACTTCTTGCTCTGTCCTGCCAACAGGCAGGCTGGGGCTGCAGCAAGAACTGGGAGGGGACAAACCCAGAACAGGTGACCCAAACTAGCCAAAGAGGTATTCCATACCATCTGACGTCACGCTAAACAATATATAGGGTGGCTAGCCGGGGGGAGGGCGGGCTGGACTGCTCGGGGTTAGGCTGGGCATCGGTCAGCGGGTGGTGAGCAATTGCATTGTGCATCACTTGTTTGTACATGTTATTATTAGTAGTACTATTATCATCATTGTATCATTATTATTATTATTATTATTATTATTATTATTACTATTATTATTTTCTTATTATTTTCTTGTCTTATTAAACTGTCTTTATCTCAACTCACAGGCCTCACTTTCCATTTCTCTCCCCCGTCCCGGAGAGGGAGGGGGGAGGGTGAGCGAACGGCTGTGTGGTGTTTAGCTGCCGGCCGGGTTAAACCACTACAGTCTTTTTGGCGCCCAACGTGGGGCCCGAAAGGTTGAGATAACGGCAGACCTGATCAGAGTGTGTTAAACTAAAATTGGTATAAGTATTAGACCTGCTTAATAGTCACTTGTCATAATGCTGATTGCTTTAATCTCAAGTCTGCTGCACCTGTTTTTCAAATTGAGCATTATAGCACATTATTTTCCGTATGTGCTCTCTGTCATATTGTTTATCCTGTCCGGGCCCTGGTTTCAGATCATTATGGTACTGTGTCTTGTAACAGTGGCTTATGAGACGATGAGATATCTGGTCATGACTCTAACTTGGTATTTGTACTCAGTAACATCATCGACTTTATACTTTGGAAACCGTATCTTGGAAACTATTAGCAATTATACCTGTTGCCTTTTTTCATCAGGGAGTGAATCTGTGGAGGGGAAAGGGGAAGATATTTTTCCTTACTCGATCACTCTCCCTTTCTCCTTCACCACCCCCTTATCCTCTTTGATCACCCTCCCTTTCTCCTTCACCACCCTCTTATCCTCCGAGCTTGTTACAATAGCTCTCCAAGATATTGAATATCCTTGGGATACTCAGACCAGCATGGTCTTGCTCTTATGCCTCCTGAATGTGCTTCAGGTTTTGCTTAAAGTTAAACAACTATTTGGGAAGCTCATTTGGAGATCTGCACGGAGGCAGTATAGTTGTGGGTGGCAGGGAGTATGGGAGGATATGGGCAGACATCTAGAGCAGTTGGCACCCCCAGTGTTTTGGAAATTCACCCCTGAACAACTGCAAAATCCTAAAAAACTGGCAGAATGTTTGAAAAAAAGGTGTCATGACTCTGGCAGTTCCAAAGTAACACAAATCATTATAACGTGCTGGGGCCTGGCTCATGCCTATCGAGCTGCCATTGATACTGCTATCAACTTAGTGACAGACTCTGCGGCCACTCCAAGTCCTGTGACAGATCCAATGGCCACTGCGACTCCTACGGTGGACTCTGCAGCCGCTCCAGTTCCTGCTCCAGCTCCGGTTCCTGCAGAAGCTCCAGTTCCAGCTCCTGCAGACACTCCAGTTCCAGCTCCTGCAGCTGCTCCAGCTCCAGTTCCTGCAGCCGTTCCAGCTCCTGTGGCTGGGTCAGAGATACGAGCTGTCGCAGTGCAAGTCGACCCTGCAGAGGGTATTCCAACCCCTGTGGCAGACCCTGTAACGGGGCCAGAGAAACGAGCTGTAGCAGTGCAAGTTGACCCTGCAGAGGGTATTCCGACCCTTGTGGCAGACCCTGTAGCTGGGTCAGAGAAACGAGCTGTAGCAGTGCAAGTTGCCCCGGTACACAAGATGAAAAAATGGTATAGAGATTCAGGTTGTTTAGAACGCAGAGTCTTCTGCCAAATCTAAGTATGGAGACGACGATGCTGGGCCATCAGGGAGTCAGGAGGAGGAAGATGAGGACGTTGAAAAAGCAACAGTAACTACCCGAAACCTATACGAGCGTGAGTTACGAGATGTGCGAAAAGATTTTGGTCGCTGTATAGGTGAGCAGCTTGTCACCTGGCTGCTCCGGTGTTGGGACGCTGGAGCCAATTGTGTGGACTTGTCTGGCATTGAAGCCAGACGACTGGGATCCCTTGCTAGAGACACAGGCATTGACAAAGCAATTGCAGATGGAGCACAATCTCACAACCTCTGGAGGCGTCTCCTCTCAGCTGTGAGGGAAAGGTATCCCTTCAAGGAAGAACTTTTATGTGTACCAGGCAAGTGGACCACTATGGAGAAGGGAATCCAGTACCTGAGGGAATTAGCCGTACGGGAAGTGATTTATGAGGATCCAGACCTCGGACCAACATCCAAAGATCCAGATGGAGTCAGATGTACACGACCCATGTGGCGGAAGTTTGTACGGAGTGCACCATCATCATATGCCAGCTCATTGGCAGTAATGGCCTGGAAAGAGGATGAGGAACCCACAGTGGATGAAGTGGCTAAACAACTCCGGCAGTACGAAGAAAGTCTCTCCTCTTCCTTACAGGCCTGCGTCTCAGCTGTGGAGAAACTTTCTGAAGAGTTCCACCAACTTAAAGAAAATCTATCTTCCTCCCCACCTGAACAAACCAGTGTCCACCGACCAAAAGAGAACACTTGGGAGAAACTTTCTGAAAAGGTTCACCAACTTGAAGAGAGATTATTCTCCTTCGCACCTGTACAAAGCAGTGTCTCAGCTATCAGGGGTAGGCGGTCATCTACACAAAGAAGACAATATGGTGGGTACTCACCCCGTGCCACCCTGTGGTTTTACTTACGAGACCATGGAGAGGACATGAGAAAATGGGATGGAAAATCCACCGCAACCCTAGAGGCACGGGTACGTGAGTTGCAAAAGAAAACAATCGGGAAAAAGGGATTCTCTGAAAAGGTTGCTGCTCCAACTTCCAGCAGACAGTCCTTCAAACCCAGAATTGAAGAAGATTCTGACCAGGATTAGGGGGGCCCTGCCTCCAGCCAGGGGGAGGAAAGGGACAATCGAGTTTATCGGACTGTGTGGATTCGATGGCCTGGCACGTCAAACGCACAGAAGTATAAGGCTTTAGTAGACACCGGTGCACAATGTACTCTAATGCCATCGAGCTATAAAGGGCCAGAGCCCATCTGTATTTGTGGAGTGACAGGGGGATCTCAGCAATTGACTGTATTGGAGGCTGAAGTGAGTCTGACTGGGAATGAGTGGGAAAAGCATCCCATCATGACTGGCCTGGATGCTCCATGTATCCTTGGCATAGACTATCTTAGAAGAGGATATTTCAAGGACCCAAAAGGGTTCCGCTGGGCTTTTGGTATAGCTGCCTTAGAGACAGAGGGCATTAAACAATTATCTACCTTGCCTGGTCTCTCAGAGGACCCCTCTGTTGTGGGGTTGCTGAGGGTCGAAGAACAGCAAGTGCCAATTGCTACTACAACTGTGCACCAGCGGCAATATCGCACTAACCGAGACTCCCTGATTCCCATCCATAAGCTAATTCGTCAATTGGAGAGCCAAGGAGTGATCAGCAAGACTCATTCACCTTTCAATAGTCCCATATGGCCAGTGCGAAAGTCTAATGGTGAGTGGAGACTAACAGTGGACTATCGTGGCCTGAACGAAGTCACACCACCATTGAGTGCTGCAGTGCCGGACATGCTGGAACTCCAGTACGAACTTGAATCGAAGGCAGCCAAGTGGTACGCCACAATTGATATCGCTAATGCATTTTTCTCCATCCCTCTAGCAGCAGAGTGCAGGCCACAATTTGCTTTCACTTGGAGGGGAGTCCAATAAACTTGGAATCGGCTGCCCCAGGGGTGGAAACACAGCCCTACCATTTGCCATGGACTGATTCAATCTGCACTGGAGCAGGGGGAAGCTCCTGAACACCTGCAGTACATCGATGACATTATTGCGTGGGGTGACACAGCAGAGGAAGTTTTTGAGAAAGGAAAGAAAATAGTCCAAATCCTTCTGAAAGCTGGTTTTGCCATAAAACAAAATAAAGTCAAAGGACCTGCACGAGAGATCCAGTTTTTAGGAATAAAATGGCAAGATGGACGTCGTCAAATTCCAATGGATGTGATCAACAAAATAACAGCTATGTCTCCACCAACTAGCAAAAAAGAAACACAAACTTTCCTAGGTGTTGTGGGGTTTTGGAGAATGCACATTCCAAATTACAGTCTGATTGTAAACCCGCTTTACCAAGTAACCCGTAAGAAGAATGAGTTTGAGTGGGGCCCTGAGCAACGACAGGCCTTTGAACAAATCAAGCAGGAAATAGTTCATGCAGTAGCCCTTGGGCCAGTTCGAACAGGACCAGAAGTGAAGAATGTGCTCTACACTGCAGCCGGGGAGAACGGCCCCACCTGGAGCCTCTGGCAGAAAGAACCTGGGGAAACTCGAGGTCGGCCCCTGGGGTTTTGGAGTCGGGGATACAGAGGATCTGAGGCCCGCTACACTCCAACGGAAAAGGAAATATTGGCAGCATATGAAGGAGTTCGATCTGCTTCAGAGGTGGTCGGTACTGAAGCGCAGCTCCTCCTAGCACCCCGATTGCCAGTACTAGGCTGGATGTTCAAAGGAAGGGTCTCCCCTACACATCATGCAACCGATGCTACATGGAGCAAGTGGGTTGCACTGATTACTCAGCGGGCTCGAATAGGAAACCCCAGTCGCCCAGGGATATTGGAAGTGATTATGGACTGGCCAGAAGGCAAATACTTTGGGATATCATCAGAGGAGGAGGTGGGTCGTGCTGAAGAAGCCCCACTGTACAACCAGTTACCAGAGAATGAGAAGAAATATGCCCTGTTCACTGATGGGTCTTGTCGTATTGTGGGGAAGCATCGGAGATGGAAGGCTGCTGTATGGAGCCCTACACGACGAGTTGCAGAAGCTGCTGAGGGAGAAGGTGAATCGAGTCAGTTTGCAGAAGTGAAGGCCATTCAGCTGGCTTTAGACATTGCTGAACGAGAAAAATGGCCGGTTCTCTATCTCTACACTGATTCATGGATGGTAGCAAATGCCCTGTGGGGATGGTTACAGCAATGGAAGCAAAACAACTGGCAGCGCAGGGGCAAACCCATCTGGGCTGCTGCATTGTGGCAAGATATTGCTGCTCGGGTGGAGAACCTGGCTGTAAAGGTACGCCACGTAGATGCTCATATGCCCAAGAATCGGGCTACTGAAGAACATCAAAACAACCAGCAGGTGGATCAGGCTGCTAAGATTGAAGTAGCTCAGGTGGACCTGGATTGGCAGCATAAAGGTGAATTATTTATAGCCCGATGGGCCCATGACACCTCAGGCCATCAAGGTAGAGATGCAACATACAGATGGGCTCGTGATCGAGGGGTGGACCTGACCATGGACACTATAGCACAGGTTATTCATGACTGTGAAACATGTGCTGCAATCAAGCAAGCCAAACGGTCAAAGCCTTTTTGGTATGGAGGACGATGGCTGAAATATAAATATGGAGAGGCCTGGCAGATTGATTACATCACACTCCCTCAAACTCGCAATGGCAAGCGCCATGTACTTACAATGGTGGAAGCAACCACTGGATGGCTGGAAACATATCCTGTGCCTCATGCCACCGCCCGGAACACTATCCTGGGCCTTGAAAAACAAGTCCTATGGCAACATGGCACCCCAGAAAGAATAGAGTCAGACAATGGAACTCATTTCCGAAACAACCTTATAGACACTTGGGCCAAAGAGCATGGTATTGAGTGGGTGTATCACATCCCCTATCATGCACCAGCCTCCGGGAAAGTGGAACGATATAATGGACTGTTAAAGACTACATTGAAAGCAATGGGTGCTGGGACGTTCAAAAATTGGGATACGCATTTGGCAAAGGCCACCTGGTTAGTCAATACTAGGGGATCTGCCAACCGAACTGGACCTGCCCAATCAAACCTGTTACGTACTGTAGATGGGGATAAAGTTCCTTTAGTGCATGTAAGAAATATGCTGGGTAAAACGGTCTGGGCTACTCCTGCCTCAGGAAAAGGCAAACCCATTCGTGAAATTGCTTTTGCTCAGGGACCTGGATATACTTGGTGGGTGATGCAAAAGAACGGAGAGGTCCGCTGTGTACCTCAAGGGGATTTAATACTGGGTGAGAATAGCACATGAATTGAATTGTAGCATGTTAATTACTATATAATATTGTATGTTATCACTATCATGACTACTATATACCTTAGATGAAAATGGTGACTAACTAGAATGTATGGAAAAGAGTGTAACCTGAGCATGACATAAATGGTATGGAATAAGGGGTGGATAGATGTCCTGGTTTCAGTTAGAACAGAGTTAATTTTGTTCCTAGTAGCCGGTGGAATGCTATGCTTTGGCTTAGAATGAGAAGAGTGCTGATAACACCCCGATGTTTTAATTATTGCAGAGCAGTGCTTGTACTAAGCCAAGGATATCTCAACTTCTTGCTCTGTCCTGCCAACAGGCAGGCTGGGGCTGCAGCAAGAACTGGGAGGGGACAAACCCAGAACAGGTGACCCAAACTAGCCAAAGAGGTATTCCATACCATCTGACGTCACGCTAAACAATATATAGGGTGGCTAGCCGGGGGGAGGGCGGGCTGGACTGCTCGGGGTTAGGCTGGGCATCGGTCAGCGGGTGGTGAGCAATTGCATTGTGCATCACTTGTTTGTACATGTTATTATTAGTAGTACTATTATCATCATTGTATCATTATTATTATTGTTGTTATTATTATTATTATTATTATTATTATTATTATTATTATTATTATTATTATTATTATTATTATTACTATTATTATTTTCTAGTCTTATTAAACTGTCTTTATCTCAACTCACAGGCCTCACTTTCCATTTCTCTCCCCCGTCCCAGAGAGGGAGGGGGGAGGGTGAGCGAACGGCTGTGTGGTGTTTAGCTGCCAGCCGGGTTAAACCACTACACACATGGAGGAAAAGAAGCTGATCAGAAGCAGTCAACATGAATTCATCGAGGGGAAGTTGTGTTTGACCAACCTGATAGCCTTTTACATTGAGACTAATGGCTGGCTGGATGAGGGGAGAGCAGTGGATGTTGTCTACCTTGACTTCACCAAGACTTTTGACGCTGTTTTCCATAACATCCTCCTGGGCAAGCTCTTGGATTGTGGGATCCATGAGCGCACAGTGGGGTGGATCGAGAACTGGCTGAATGGCAGAGCTCTGTGTTGTGCTCAACAGTGCCCTCAGGGGTCAGTACTGGGTCCAATGCTATTCAACTTATTCATCAGTGACCTAGATGAAAGGGCAGAGTGCACCCTCAGCAAGTTGTTGGGCAATGCAAAGCTTGTCAAAGTGGCTGGCACATCAGAGGCCTGTGCGGCCACTCAGAGGGACCTGGACAGGCTGCAGAGCTGGTCACAGAGGAACCTCACTGAGGTTCAACAGGAGCTAGTGCCGGGTCCTGCACCTGGGGAGGAACAACCTGAGGCACCAGTACAGATCGGGGGCTGACCTGCTGGAGTGCAGCTTTGTGGAGAGGGACATGGGAGCCGTGGCGGAGAAGTTAACCGTGAACCAGCAATGTGCCCTTGTGGCCAAGAAGGCCAATGAGGTCCTAGCTTGCATCAAGAGGAGTGTGCACAGCAGGTCAAGGGAGGTGATCCTCCCCCTCTGCTCAACCCTGGTGAGGCCACAAGTGGAGTATTGTGTCCAGTTCTGGGCTCCCCAGTACAAGAGGGATATAGAACTTCTAGACAGGGTCCAGTGTAGAACCACGAAGATGATTAAGGTATTGTAACATCTGTCCTGTGAGGAAAGTCTAAATAAGCTTGGTCAGTTTAGCCTAGAGAAGACGATGTTATAAATCGCTCAGTCCCAAAATAGGATTATAATCAAAGTTTACAAATTATTAAAAGAATAGAGGTAAGCAAACAACGCTGGGTGCATCGGGAGTCTCCGCTCCACCTAGACGCACACCAGTTACATCAAGTAGCTGATTTTTATGCTCCTTGGCTGATACATATTCATTACTACTTCTAAAAAAACCTGGGTTATTATAATTAGCTTCTGGGATCCAGTCCCTCCTACTGGAGCATGCGCATCAGTCTCCCGTGGTCCCCCTGGGGGTCTCTGGGGGTCTTTCATGCTGAAGGCTCGTAGTCTTCCTCTCAGGTTTTTTTCTTGTCCTTCCCCTTTGTACTCCTTGGCAGCATGTCAAAAGCTTACACAGTGTCCCCTGCAAGTTTTGTCTCCTAGCCGTCCTTCAGCTTCTTTCTTCTCCTTAATCTCCTGGCCACCTGGCCAGATAGCAGGGGCTTGCCTAGTGTCCCATTCAGAAGCCATAACAGTCACTAGTTGTTAGCAGTTGTTCTGAAACCCCCAGACATCAGAGACTTCAAAGAAAGAACATACAAACACAAATAGCTCTCTTATTGACACTTCACGAGTTGTTAAAACATTCCTTACAGGCCATTCACAGAGACACTCCAGTCACATCTATAGCAGTGCTAAATCAACCACAAAGAAGGCAAAAAAGCTGTAACTGTTAGGAATAAGAGTTCGGAATCAGTAACAAAAGCAAATAGGCTCATGGATTTGAGGAATATTTCTGAAGATTTGATAAATTGACTATAATGAGGGGGAGACTGGGACACGGGGAGGAAAGGGAAGAAACCACATCTGTGGAAGAATTAAATTGCCAGTGCAGGACCCAGAGACAGACAGAACTGCTCTCTAGTGACACGAATTGTTAAAACATTCCTTTGCAAGGTACAAGAACTATATACATGAACCATTCTGTTTTTCTTAGACTTGTGATTATACAAGGGTATGTAAGACAGAAGGTCACATTCATCATACCATGCGGCCCTAGCACTGTTCCATACTGACACGAATCAGATGAACATATCTCACAATGAGATTGAGAAGGGATCTTATCAACCTTTAGAAATACTTGATGGGACAACGTAAAGTGGATGGGGCCAAGCTCTTCTCAGTGGTGGTGAGTGATAGGACAAGGGGTAATGGGAGTAAATTGAATGACAGGAGATTTCATTGTCATATGAGGAAGAATTTCTTTACATTTTGGGTGACAGAGCACTGGAACAGACTGCCTGAAGAGGCTGTGGAGTCTCCTTCTTTGGAGATACTCAAAATCCACCTGGATGTGATCCTGTGTAACATGCTCTAGGTGAGCCTGCTGGAGCAGGGGTGTTGGAATAGATGATCTCTGGAGGACTCTTCAACCATTCAGTAATTCTGTGAAATAAATAAAAACATGTTGTGCTGTTGTCAGTGTGTAAGAAGTCTTCATTTTCAGAATTTTGTAGATTGTCTAGAAGATCTCATGATTTTTTTCATAGGTCTGGGACATGTCCCAGCAAGATGAGGACACTCCCTCTATGCAAATATAAATTTATATAGATATTTCCAAAAATGTATATACTCCCAAGGGTGTCTGAGAGAAGGGAGGGAGATGTAAAAGGCAGTGTGGAGGGGGGATGCTGAGAGCTCACTGCAGGAGTAATCTTCACAGCCCTGAACAAGGTAAGTCTGTGGCTGCAGGGTAACACAGCTGTTGTTCCTGGTACCATCTGCAGATTTTCTGGCAAATCCCACAGCCTGTGTGAGCTTTCAGGAGGACTCTCAGAGCTTCTTTGGAGAAGAAAATGACAAGCTCCAGAGCAGGGACTACCTGCCAAGGCTGTCAGAGGGACAGGACACGAGGGTTCCATCTCATGCAGCTGGCTGTAGGCTGTGTAGCCACGGTGCAGGCAGGAGTGGCCAGGACTGTGGTGCAGAGCAGGGTCCCTGCTGTGCCCCAGGGGCTGTGTGCTGGGGCAGGGCCTCTGACACCTTCCAGGCTCAGCACTCAGCCTGCCTGGGGAGCTGCCCAGGGCGTTGCGGAGAGAAGCGGTGGGTGGAAGTTTATACCTCCAGTACTGTGTCCCGTTCAGCACTCCCCCGTACAAGAGAGACATAGAACTACTGGAGCAAGTTCAGAGGAGGGCTACTAAAATGAGATTATTAGATGACTGTAGCTTCTGTTTTATGAGGACTGGGTGAGAGAGCTGTGCCTGTTTAGCTTTGAAAATAGAAGAATGAAGGGAAACCTCATTAATGTATATGAATATCTGAGGGGAGCGTGTTGAGAACATGGAGCAAATTTCTTTTCATTTGTGCCCAAAGACAGCACGAGAAACAATGGGCACAAACTGAAGCACAGGAAGCTCCAGCTGAATAAGAGGGAGCACTTCTTTACTGTGAGGGTGACAGAGCCCTGGAATGGGTTGCCCAGAGAGGCTGTGGAATCTCCTCCTCTGAAGATATTCAAAACCTGCCTGGGTACCATTCTGTGCAATGTGCCTTAGGTGATCCTGCTTGGTGGGGGGATTGGACTAGATGATCTTCAGAGGTCCATTCCAACCCTGGACATTGTGTGATTGTGTGAAGGAGGCCTCCTGACATGGCAGGACCTTGCTGCTGCCCAGAGGTTGCTGCCTAAGGCAGGCTGCTCACAGCTCCACAGTACCCCAGGGCATCTCAGGGGGAGATTCTTGACAGGGAAGACCAAGGCAGGAGCTTCCTGAAGGGAAAGCACTCTCTAGGATCTCTGCTTTCACTTTCCTGCTAAGGGGGCAATCACTGGGATCATAATGGAATTGTCAGGTTTGTATCAGTGACTGAACCTCAGAGATCATTACACTGAAATAGAATTGCGGGTCTGTGAGGAACCTTCTAATTTCCCTTCACAGCCCTTAGCCTACAGACAGCACCAAAAACATCTTCATTGTTTCTTGTGGGATTGTGGGATATCCTGCTCAACACTTGCAAATAGGGAGATGCCTCTGGCTAGTGGGCACCTGAGATACGTCTCTGGTGCTCTTTACCAGACACTGTAGGAAAGTACAAACTCCTGCTGAGCCCAGAGAGGATCTGCCTGATCTCTGAGACAACTTTAAACGCAAAAAACAAACAAACAACAACAACAACAAAAAAAAAAAACAGAGCTCACAAGGAAGAGACAGCATGTCTTGTTGAGCAGCTTTCTGTGAAGAATGGTAGAGGTTTTGCTCGGATAAGTCTCTAACTTGTCTCTGTCTTTTCCTCCATGGATAGGCAACCATGTTCTGAGGCAGCAAATGTCCAACAGCAGCTTCCCCACAGAGTTCCTCCTCCTGCCATTTGCAGACACGCACGAGCTGCAGCTCCTGCACTTTGGGCTCTTCCTGGGCATCTACCTGGCTGCCCTCCTGGGCAACGGCCTCATCCTCACAGCTGTAGCCTGCAACCACCACCTCCACACTCCCATGTACTTCTTCCTCTTCAACCTCTCCCTCATCGACCTGGGCTCCATCTCCACCACTGTCCCCAAAGCCATGGCCAACTCCCTGTGGGACACCAAGACCATTTCCTATGCAGGTTGTGCTACCCAGGTGTTTATGTTTGCTTTCTTTCTCACAGCAGAGTTTTATCTTCTTACCATCATGGCTCATGACCGCTATATGGCCATCTGCAAACCCCTGCACTACAGGACAATAATGGACAGCAGAACCTGTGCCAAAATGGCAGCAGCTGCCTGGGGCAGTGGTGTTCTCAATGCTGTGCTGCACACTGTCAATACCTTTTCCCTCCCCCTCTGCCAAGGTAATGCCCTGGACCAGTTCTTCTGTGAGATTCCCCAGATCCTCAAGCTCTCCTGCTCAGGTGCCTACCCCAGAGAGATTGGCCTTGTTGTGTTCAGTTCCTGTTTATTTTTTGGGTGTTTTGTTTTCATTCTTTTCTCCTACGTACAGATCTTCAGGGTCGTGACAAGGATTTCCTTGCAGCAGGGATGGCACAAAGCATTTTACACATGCCTCCCTCACGTGGCTGTGGTCTCCCTGTTTCTCAGCACTGCCTTTTTAGCCTACATGAAGCCCCCCTCCATGTCCTCCTCCTCCCTCAATCTTTTGTTGGCAGTTCTGTATTCGGTGTTGCCTCCAGCAGTGAACCCCCTCATCTACAGCATGAGGAACAAGGAGCTCAAGGATGCAGTTTGGAAACTGATGACTGGAGGTGTTTCAGAACCAATGAAATGCCTGCCTTCTTTGGTATATATTTCAGTATCTACCTTGTGTGTCTGCAAGAGTTGGTATAAGTAAGGTGTATTTATAGTGTGTTTGAGATGTATTTAAATAAAAGAAAAGACCCTGCTGTGACTTGCTTGCTTGAGATCCTTCCTCAGAGACATGTGGTGGAGCTGCAGGGGGACTTGGCTGTGTTCAGAGGTGGAAGGGGAGAAGAGTCCTGGCACAGCAACACTGCCAGAGAGCCCCAGGGCTTGGTCTTTCCTGAGCTGCTCCCCTTTTCACCTTCCACACTCTCATTCGGAGTCTTTGTGTTATTGTGAGGACTGATTGCTCTTGTCGCTTGCTCACTGTGCTGCTGTGTGGCAGTCATGTGTCCAAAGGCAGGGCAGGCCAGGGGCACTTCTCTAACACAGCTGGCTCCGTACCAGCATCTTCAGCATAAAGGGGGATCGGCTGAGGGCAGTGCCTGAAGGCTCAGCTCTTCTCCCAAAGCTGGTCTCATGGATATTTCAAAGGGACGGACTTGGACGAGGCTCCATGCTTTGTTTATTTCTCTTCTATTAATCTCTGACTCTGAAGAAGGCCAGGTACCTGTGCACATCCTCCATGGCCAAAGAACCACTCGTGTGGGAGGCAGTCAGTGGCAGTGTCCCCCTCAAGCTAGCTCTGCTTTCCCAGCCTGATCAGCATGGCCCTGCAGAGTGACCCCATGGCCCCATGGAACACAGCCCCCTTGCTCTGCAGAGCAGCACTGCCAGCTCAGGGAATGTGGGCAGCATGGGCAGGGGCTGCAGGAATGACTCCTCAGGCCAGCCCAAACATGCTGGGCTGGGGCAAGGCTGTGTGGGACATGGGGTGTCTCGGGAGCAGAGCAGGGCACTGAGTGTGTGCAGTGGTGCTGCCTGAGGAGTCCCAGAGCCAGCAGTGTGGTGCTGTGCTGTGCTGGGGAGTGAGGCTGGGCTGGGGGGCTGCAGGCTCCCTGTGGGAGGGAAAAGGTTTGGAGGCAGGGTGGAAAGGAGGGAGAGGAAATTGCAGTAGAAGAGAGGCAACCATCGATCTCCCGTTCTCCATTTGCTGCTTTGGAGCCATCCCAGCCTGAGCTGTTCTGCTGGGATGGGCTGGGCTGTGAAAAGGTCAGGGAATTTTGGAGAGCTGGGGAGGGTCTGGACTGGGCTGGCCACCTGGTAGGAAAAGGGAGGACCAGAAGTGCAGAGGCTGGGCTGGGCCCTTGTTCTCTGGACACCCTGGCAGATGCTGCCCCAGGACAATGGTCCCAGAGCAGCCCCTCACAACCACCATCGCGAGCACTAGGCTCTCGCCCTAGCTCACACAGGTGGTTTGTTCCTCCAGCTACGAACACTAAATGACTACATCTGAAGTCCATGTTTGTCTTGTCCATCTGAGACAGCCTATGGTGTGGGTGTGGTGAGATGAACTTGAATGAGCCCAAGTGCCATCAGCTGTTTCTTAAGGGTGCCATCATATCCAGTGGGACAGACAGAGTCTCAAGGTCAATTCCCATTTGGAGGTATGGTCCTCTGGAAAACCAGCTGAATAAAGCAATGCATCATGAAAAAAACAGCTGAATAAAGCAATGCAGTCACAAGTGGTGCCCCTCAGGGGCCGGTCTTGGGCCCGATATTTTTCAACATCTTTATCAATTACATAGATGATGGAATCGAGTGCACCCTCAGCAAGTTTGCAGATGACACCAAGCTGAGTGGTGCAGTCGATACAGTGGAAGGAAGGGATGCCATCCAGAGGGACCTGGACAGGCTGGAGAAGTGGGCCCATGAGAACCTAATGATGTTCAACAAGGCCAAGTGCAAGGTGTTACACTTGGGCTGGGGCAATCCCCAGTATTTATATCGACTGAGAGAAGAAGAACTTGAGAGCAGACCTGCATAGAAGGACCTGGGGGTCCTGCTGGACCAGAAGATGGGCATGAGCCAGAAGTGTGTGCTTTCAGCCTGGAAGGCCAAGTAAGTCCTGGGCTGTTGGGAATTGGTCTAAGCTGTTTGATATGAGCTTGTTTTGATCCTGTGGGAAAGTACTGAGTGGCATGGATGGAATGTAGTGGGAGGAAAGAAGGGAGCTGTGCCCAATTGAGGAATTCAGAAAAACATTGTTACCAGTAGCTGGCTTCAAGGATGTGACTGCTAATCACAAGGGGGTTGTTTTCTTGCAGGTGGGGTTGTTTTCTTCTAGTTGTTTTTCTGAGTGCTTTGACCAATAATCTTGTGTGAGACACTATCCGCTCCTGTTAAGTTCATTATAAAAGTTAGGCTATTCGGGCAATAAATGGAACTATGCTTTATCACTCACATTGAGTCGACTGCATTTGTTCCTTCAACCGCGATCCGACGATCTTTTTTCCAACAACTGGCACCCGAACAGGGACCTCAAACAGGGACATCGAACAGGGACCTGAAACAAGGACACTTCAAGGACCTGAAGGACTTGAAAGGGATCGTCAAAGGGTGGCTGAAGCAGAGGGGCACCGGAAAGCAGCGACCGGGGAGTCAAGAGCGACTGAACACTACCATCACGGCTGGTGTGTCGTCTCCGAGGACCTGAACTCCGTCAGCGGGTTCGCCATCTGTGGGCTACAAGGCAAAGGCAAAGGCTGCAGGGTCTAATAGGGTAAGGCATTTTTTTGTTTTGTTTTGTATTATTGCCATAGTGCAGGTGTTGCCATAGTGCAGGTATTGCCATAGTGCAGGTGTTGCCATAGTGCAGGTGTTGCCATAGTGCAGGTATTGCCATAGTGCAGGTGTTGCCATAGTGCAGGTGTTGCCATAGTGCAGGTATTGCCGTAGTGCAGGAAAACTAGGTAAATGGAGGATCAAGTAGCCCTAGATTTATTACAACGCTTTTTAGAAAAACAAGGAGTAGACTGTTGACAACTAGCTGGTCTAGTTGCCCTGGGTCGAGTAAAATCGTGTTTTCCAACAACAGACTCGTTATTTGAAGTAGGTGCATGGAGGAATTTGGGGGATATGCTTTGGGACTTAGTCATCGATGATGACAAGGCAGCTAAGAAGTTAATGAGACCATGGAGGGAGGTAATAAACACAATGAAGCGCTATCAAGTTGAAAGAAATCTTGCAGCTGTAGCATCAGACAAATTGGGAGGCAGTAGTGAAAACGGTCCAGAGCACAGCGAAGGGGCGACCGGGCTCGAAAGAGATAGTTCCTTGCTTTTTAATAACAGTAGAGTTCCCGGTCCGCTGTGTTGGGGTACAGTAACAGTCACAAGAGGGAAAGAAGAGGAGGATTTGGAGAGAGGACAAACTATACAGGAAAGTAATAAAGCAGAGGAAAGGTGTATGAGCAGGGACAGACCCGAACAGGCTGAGACCCGAACAGGCTGAGAGACCGGAGTGGCGCCGAGAGACTGGAGCGGCGCCGGGACACCGGAGCGGCGCCAGGACACCCGAGGCACACGGACAGACCTGGCGAAAGCCGGAACACCTGAGAGATGTTGAAACACTCTACACACCGACCTGAACAACGGCCTTGCAGTGAGACGCGGGGCAAGAAACCGCGGGGGGACGCGGGAAACGGAACCGCGCAGGGACGCGGGAAACAAAGTAATCGCGGTGCGACGTGGGACATCCGAGATCGAGTTGCTACGGGAGACCAGAGGCGTCAGTGGACAATGGCAGCCGACCCTCACCGTGTGGCGAGTTGGCACATAGCAGAGGGGTGGAAATCAGGACGCTGTAGCCTGTCTGACGTAACCAGCAGCGGCGGCTGTGCTGCTTCTCTCTAGCATTCTTTTTATGAGGTTTATCTTGCAATACAAAAAAGACTATTCATCCCCAGATCAGTGTTATAACTATGCTGTTACGTAATTTGCTAAATGTACAAATGTTCCTGGATAACATTCCGTGGGGTTGCCACGTTGTACAGATTACTAATGACGACTTAGCTCTATTACTACCTTTATTGCAGTGCAGAAGTGCAGAGCCGCAGATTACACTGCCAAATGACCACTGGCAGGCTCTTTCACAAATAGCTTCTAAGGTTGCAGCTGGCACTGCCTGCAGCCGTATAGCAGACGTTATGCTCTCTTTCACAAAAAGAAAAGGGGGAGAGTAAGGGGCAACAAAGAGTAGTGTAAGTAACACAGGTGACAGTGTGGGGCGGCGATGGGTGCTGCCGCGCTGCAGGACATTCTGCCTGCTGCTCGCCCTCGCCTGCCTGTGCACTGCTGCCGATGGTGCTAGAGCAAAATGTGAAGAATCCCAGTTCCCGTGTAGTAATGGACACTGTATTCCTTTACTCTGGGAATGTGTGAGTTGAAGACTGCTCAGATGGCAGTGATGAGAGTGCTTGTGTGAAGAAGATGTGTGCTGAATCTGACTTTGTGTGCAACAGTGGTCAGTGTGTGCCAAACAGATGGCAGTGTGATGGGGATCCGGACTGTGAAAATGGGTCTGACGAGAGTGCTGAGCTTTGTCAGATGAGAACATGCCGGGTAAATGAAATCAGCTGTGGTCCTCAGTCAACCCAGTGTATCCCAGTGTCCTGGAAATGTGATGGTAAAAAAGACTGTGACAGAGATCCTGATTGCAAGGATGGAAGTGATGAAATTAACTGCCCTTCTCGGACCTGCAGGCCAGACCAGTTCAGATGTGAAGATGGGAACTGTGTCCATGGGAGTAGGCAGTGCGGCGGTGTGAGAGACTGTCTGGATGGCACTGATGAAGCAAACTGTAACAATGGTATTCAGTGCTCTGGACCTGGCAAATTCAAGTGCAGAAGTGGAGAATGCATAGATATCAATAAAGTGTGTAACCAGGAGAGAGACTGCAAGGACTGGGGTGATGAGCCCCTGAAGGAATGCAACATAAATGAATGTGACTGTAGTAACAACTACAGTGTTTGGAACAATTGTACAGCTTTGGCCTTAAGGATTTGGTTCATGGTGGTGGTAATCATCATTGCGTGTTATATTGAATGTAGTAAGTATGGCTAAGGGGTCACTTGCAAAACTGCTGTGTCAGGCTTGGTTTGTACAAAAAGAAAAAGGGGGAATTGTTGGGAATTGGTCTAAGCTGTTTGATATGAGCTTGTTTTGATCCTGTGGGAAAGTACTGAGTGGCATGGACGGAATGTAGTGGGAGGAAAGAAGGGAGCTGTGCCCAATTCAGGAATTCAGAAAAACATTGTTACCAGTAGCTGGCTTCAAGGACAAGGTCTATGTGACTGCTAATCACAAGGGAGTTGTTTTCTTGCAGGTGGGGTTGTTTTCTTCTAGTTGTTTTTCTGAGTGCTTTGACCAATAATCTTGTGTGAGACACTATCCGCTCCTGTTAAGTTCATTATAAAAGTTAGGCTATTCGGGCAATAAATGGAACTATGCTTTATCACTCACATTGAGTCGACTGCATTTACTCCTTCAACCGCGATCCGATGATCTTTTTTCCAACACTGGGCTGCATTAAAAAAGGGGAGTCCAGCAGGGAGAGGGAGGTGATTGTCCCCCTCTACTCTGCTCTTGTCAGACCCCACCTGGAATACTGTGTGCAGGCCTGGGACCCCCAGCAAAAGAAGGATGTGGAGCTCTTGGAAGGTGTCCGGAGGAGGAACACAAAGATGATCAGAGGGCTGGAGCACCTCTCCTATGCAGAAAGCACCTCTCCTATGCCTCATTGCAGCCATCCAGTACATAAAGGGCGCATATAAACAGGAGGGGGAACGCCTGTTTACATGTGTTGATAGTGATAGGACAAGGGGGAATGGTTTTAAACTAAGGCAGGGGAGATTTAGGTTAGAAATTAGAAGAAAGTTTTTCACTCAGAGGGTGGTGAGGCACTGGAACAGGTTGCCCAGGGAGGCTGTGGATGCCCCATCCCTGGAGGCATTCAAGGCCAGGCTGGATGCAGCTTTGGGCAGCAAGCTCTAGTGGTTGGCAACCCTGCCCAGAGCAGCAGTGCTGAAACTAGATGATCTTTAAGGTCCTTTTCAACCCAGGCCATTCTAGGATTCTATGATTCTATGACTTACACACCAACTCCTTCACTGAAGAGTTCTCGACTTTTTCCTAAACTATATATACAGTTCTTGATTCACTTTTCCACAAAGAGGTGGTCATTTCTTTCAGTATGACCTGGACTTGCTAAAGGCAGCATCGGGAAACGTGAGTCTGGACATGCGGGAGGCCTTCTGAAGCATGAGCTGGTTGGCAGGCAGAGTACCTGAGGGATTGTGCAGGGCATCCCCAGCACCCAGTGTTCCTGGGTGTGTGGGGAAGAGGCCTCCTGAGCACAACAGCTCCTTGTAGCCCTGTGGATGCTGGCTGTGAGGTCACTTCTGTCCCAGCCCCTGTCTGGACAACAGCAGGGAGGAAGAGCCTCTGAGGTCATAAAGGTCATCAGAAAGCTGCCCCCAACAGGGTGACACATTTGGGGAGGTCAGGGGAAATCTGGGAGAATAAATCTAGGAGACTTGTGGGAGAGAAAATTGGCTTGGCTAATAGAAAGTAAAGATTTTGAAGAGGTGAGAGGGGTTCAGGTAAGGCTGATGCTGCAGCAACACTTACTAGGAAAACTTTCATGTCAAGTCCTGGCAATATTTCTAACCAGGAACATTAAAACCTAGTGATACCCTAATTACTATGCTTCACCATGGAAGGAATCTAATCCCCTACCTCAAAACCTACCATTATCTTAAACCCCCACACATGGCAGCTGTTACCATTAATCTTAACCTATTGCTTTTACTAATCCCTAGCCCTTAATCGCTAACATTAAATTGCCATCCTTACCACCAACTCTCGTCCCATAACAAAGCACATAATGAAACCCTAACCAAAGATCTAGCTCATACCGTAAACATTGACTGTCTACCCAAAGCAGAACTCAGAAGCATCCCTCTAAAACGCTGCTCAATCCCTAACCTGGAAGGCAAAATCTAATCCCTAAACCCTAACCCGAACACCTGATCCTCACAAACCTTGTTCTTGCACTCTTATCACAAAATTGAAGTGGTTTCACCCCATGAGGCTAGGAAGGGTTGGAGAGGTCCTGCAGCAATTGCTTGGTCTTGGAGGAGGTGATATGGATGTGGTCAGGTCACAGGACTCAAGGAGGAGATGGGTGGGGATGCTCTGCTGAGGTCAGCTGTGCCTCGGGATCTCAGGAGGCAGCGGGAGGCCCATGGCTGTGCAGGTGGGTGTCAGGGCACTTCTGCTTGAGGGCCTGATGTGCCACCTTCAGGCACATGGCTGGTGTATGCGTGTCACATTTAAGTTGTCATAAGGAACTAAGGAGCCGCAGACATGCAGCTAGTGTCAATATTTATTTCAAAGTCATTCCTAACCTAGTACCTAACAGAGCTTGCATGTAGTAGTCTGCTCTCCGTCAGAGAAGCTGAAAGGCCATCAGGAGCTCTATGGCCTTGGATGATGACAACGACCTTGCTTTTATTGCATTAGGTGCTGGGCGTCAAGGTGCCGGTTTTGGATGTCCTTATAGGGTGTCCAGTCAGAAACAGTTGGCTTTGGTGGGGACTGTGAGCTCACTTCTGCCTCTGGAGCTGAGAGGCCAGCAGCAGGAGCATGGCTGGGCAAGGCACTGGGAGGTCCCATCTTTCTGAAGTAGCTGTCAGGTCAACCCTTGCCCCCAGCTGACAGACGGGCTTTTAGGCTCACATCTGCCAGAGTCTCTCACAGGCCAACAGAAGGCACTTGGCTGGCATGGTGCTTGTGTGATACCCTCTGCCCAAGTACCTGAAAGGCCCATGCAGAACTGGCCTTGGTTTTGGGTTTTTAAGTGTATTGGGCCTGAGTATATGACTGGAGAGAGACAGGTATGTGGCTTGGTTGCTTCTTTCTGAGGAACTGAAAAGCCAGGAGGAAGGCCACGTGGCCTGGAAGATCATGGTGAGGTTCCTTGTGTCTGGTCAGCTGACAAGCCACAGAAAAGCTGATGGGTGAGGAGGATTCCTATGTAAAGAATGTTTTTTGAAGTGTTGGAACTTTCCTTGGTCATGGGAAACAGCATGTGAGAGAAAACCTGCCTTAAAGGAAAGCTTGGGTGCTGGAGATAAGGCTTGATAAGATAGTGGAAGGGATGTGAAAAATTGTCAGAGGTGACCTGGAGGGAATCTCTTATCCCTCCATGACATGGTGTTTCAGGGTACAGCTGGAGAGGGTACAGCCATCAATGAAAGCATGGAAATGTCAAGGGGTGAGCAAGGTGGGAAAGCAAGATGGATGTTTGTAAAATGCAGTGAAACAGGGGCAGGTGCGGAACAACATAGGACAGCCAGCAGTGGAGAAGGACAAGGGCACTGGGGAGGCGAAACATAGCCAAGAAAACCAAGGTCTTGTCCCCTTGGCTAAGGCAGGTCTCTCTGCCACTGAGGCCTAGGAGAAGACATGTTGTCTTCTTACCACTGGGCCTCTATCCCCACTTTGCATGTCCAAAGGGAGGCCAGGAAGTGTCACACACAACTATCTTTCACTTGGTACTGCATACCACACATCCCACTCCCTGAGGAAGAGCCCAGAGCCCTATGTGAGGGACAGGACCTCTCTGTCCAGGCCTGGCAGCAGGCCTTGGCCTTTCTGCTTGATGAAACAAACCTAGCATTTTCTCAGCCTCAGAGCCACCTGCACAGCACCTTTGCCCACCTGTAATCATGGTCTCCAATTTCCTGCTCTAAGGAGTCCATGGGTCTTTGTCAGAAATGGCCCTTTGCAGGGCCTGAAGCTGTAGCCTGTGGAGAGGAGCCCACACAGGAGCAGGAGCCAGGAGCTGCTGCCCATGGGGGACCCAGGTTGGAGCAGTGTGCTCCTGAGGGATGGACCCCGTGGTACGGACCCATATCTGGAGCAGTTCTTGAGAAGCTGTTGCCTGTGGGAAGCCCATGCAAGATCTGTTCTGGAAGGACAGCATCCTGTGGAAGGGACCCCATGTTGGAGCAAGGGAAGAGAGTGACCGATAAGGAGAAGTGGAGATGAAATACTATAGACTGACCGCAGCCCCAATCCCCCATTGAAGAGGGTGGATCAGGGGAAGGTGTTTCTGGGTGTCTTTACTTTGTTTCTCACCTCTTTAGTTTGCTAGTAATAGGCAAAAAATTTTACAGTCTATCTCCCTACTCTGAGTCTGTTTTGCCCATCACAATAATTTTGAGCAGTCTCCCTGTCCTTCTCTCAACCTTTGAGCCCTTTGCATTGTATTTTCTCTTTGAGGAAGGGGGAGTGATAGAGTGGTTGTGTTGGAGCTCAGCTGCCCACCCAAGTAAAACCACCACAGCTTGGAAGATGTGATCCATGAAGACCAAGCAGCTTTATCCTCTTTGGCCCCTCTTTCCTGAAGGGCTTTGTCCCATGGGACTCTACAAAGGAGATGCCCCAAGAGGCCAAAGTCTGCTCTCCTAAAGTCCAGGGTAGTGAGAGTGAGACTGCTGTACTCCCTCCTTGCTGCATTTAGCATCCTAAACGGCACGATTTCACGGTCACTGCAGCCCAGGCTGCCCTTGAGCTTCACATTCCCCACCAGCCCCTCCTTATTGCTGAGAACGAGGTCCAGCGTAGCACTTCTCTCCACTATCAATGGGAGAAGGAAGTTATCATTAATGCATAACAGGACCTTCCTGGATTGACTGTACCCTGCTGTGCTGTCCCTCCAGCAGATACCAGGGTGCTTGGTCCCCCCTGAGGACCAGAGCTTTTGAATGTGAGGTTGCTTCTATCTGTTTATAGAGGGCTTCACCTGCTGGTCTTCCTGATCAGGTAGCCTGCAGCAGACTCCCATTATAATGTCCCCTGTCCCTACCCTGTCTTTACTCCTGATCCATCAGCTTGCTGTCAGATCCTCACTCATCCCCAAGCAGGGCTCCATGCACTCCAGCTGCTCACTCACATAGAGGCCACACTGAACTGAAGCAACTGAACAAGCTCCCGTGGGTTTGTGGATACTGTGAGGGGAGCTTCATCACACAAGGATCATCACATGGATCAAGGGTTTCCAGCTGGGGATGCGATGCCACAAATGGATAGGTGCACTGCACAAGGGTACCTAACCCCTCCCCATCCCTGCCTGTGTGTTCTGTTTATTACTGGCCATGAACAGAGTTTTCCAGAGGGAATATTTGCACCTCTCAGTGACAGTCAAACTCTCTTAGGACTAACTGCAATTCTGTACTCAGCCTCTCTCTGCTGTTTCAAAGGGATATTTGGCAATTATTTGAGTTGACTTCAAAGTATGTTCTGCAAAAGTGACTCTTGTTTTGCAGGAGGTGTCAAGCCCTGGAGTCCCAGGGACATCTCAAGGGAGACAAGAATTAAAGAGGCAGCAAAGCCTAGGGCTGGAGCTCTGCTGCTGAGCTGGGCTGGGCTCCTGGACCCAAAGGGAGCTCCTGGCAAGCGGGCAGCACTGCAGAGAGACAGCTCTGCCCAGGAGCAGCTCCTCTGCACAGCGCAGCAAGGCTGGGGGCACTGCCTGCAGGGGACAAGGGTGGCTGAGAGAAGGGAGGGAGATGTTAAAGGCAGTGTGGAGGGGGGATGCTGAGAGCTGACTGTGGGAGAAATCTTCACAGGCCTGAACAGGGTAAGTCTCTGGCTGCAGGGCAGCACAGCTGTTGTTCCTGGTGCCATCTGCAGATTTTCTGGCAAATCCCACAGCCTGTGTGAGCTTTCAGGAGGACTCTCAGAGTTTCTTTGGATAAGAGAACGACAAGTTCCAGAGCAGGGATTATCTGTGAAAACTGTCAGAAGCACAGGACATGAGGGTTCATTCATATGGGGCTGGCTGTAGGCTGTGTAGCCACGGTGCAGGCAGGAGTGGCCAGGACTGTGGTGCAGAGCAGGGTCCCTGCTGTGCCCCAGGGGCTGTGCGCTGGGGCAGGGCCTCTGACACCTTCCAGGCTCAGCACTCAGCCTGCCTGGGGAGGTGCCCAGGGTGCTGTGAGAAGAAGCTGTGGGTGTTAGGAGCCCTCTGGCAAGGCAGGAAAGGGCAGGGTCCTGCTGGTGCCCAGAGCCTACAGCCTGGGGCAGGCTGCTCACAGCTCCACAGTACCCCCACTGCATCTTTGGGGATATTCTTGACAGTGAAAACCAAGGCAGGCACTACCTGAAGGGAAGACACTCTCTGGACTCTGTGCTTTAACTTTCCTTCCCTGAAGGGCAGTCAGGAGGATCATAATGAAGTTGTCAGGTTTGTATCAGTGACAAATGCCCCTGTATCTTTACACTGAAAGAGATCTGTAGGTCTATGAGGAACCCCATAACTCAGCAGGGCTCTCCTCCTGTCCAGATGCTTCTCAATGGTTCAGGCTCCAGAGCACCCCGAGGGTATTTTGGAGGAGACTCTTCAGGAGGAAGATCAGAGCAAGGAATTCTTGAAGGGAAGGTGTTTGCATTTCGACTTCTCTCCTCTTGCTTTCCTGGTTGGTAGTGGGAGATGGGAATTTATTTCTACATTTTGATGAAGACCCTGAGAGCCAAGTTCTTTTTAGCTCTTGGTAGGTATGAGCTACTCCATAACCACTGAACAGATAGAGATATTCCTGAAAATTATACAGGGACAGGTGGTGTCTGCAAGACAGAGTTGAGCACATAGCGGGTGGGATGGGGACTGTGAGCAATGGCAGGGAGAAAATGTGGGGAGAGAGAAGCAGCTGCCAGCAGGGACAGCTCCGGGCAGCAGAGACCTGGGCAGGGATGGAGAGCGAGCTGCTGCCTGAAACACCAAGGGAGGGAGGATTCAGACACCCCCTGCCAGGCCTGCAGTGCAGGCACCTTCTCTGCAGCAACCCCCTGCTCTCCTCTGCCACCCAGCACAGCATCTGCCCTCAGGGGCTTTAGGGCATGAGCCACCTCCTCCTCCAGAAGACCTCTAGGAGAGGAAAGGAGCTGGTGTCCTGCAAGGCGATGCACAAGAATGAGACTAAGAGTACCTGCCCTGCAGTGTCACTTCCAAAAGTGGCATGCAAGCTTTGTAAACTGAAGGCTTCCCTGCATGCCCATCTGCCTTTCTGTCTGTCAGCAGGTTGGAGCATTGTGGTATTCTTTCTTATTTGTCCACCTGTGTGTGGGTCTCTTAATCTCTTTGTCTGGGGTGCAGGTGGGTGTAAGCTTCTGTTCTGACATGGAATGCTGGGCCCTGCCCTGAGGACATCTTTTTGGGAACAAGGAGCCCAAGCTTCAGTTTAAACTGTCAGACATGCTGTCATCCACTTGGGAGGGTTGGAGATGAGCTGACTCATTCCTCATTCAGCTCAGGGAAAGGTAAATTCTGAGGGAGAAGGTCTTAATTTTGCTCAGAGAAGTCTCTCTAACTTGTCTCTGTTTTTTTCCTCCATGGATAGCCAGTCCTGCCCTGAGACAGCAAATGTCCAACAGGGGCTTCCCCACAGAGTTCCTCCTCCTGCCATTCGCAGACACGCACGAGCTGCAGCTCCTGCACTTCGCGCTCTTCCTGGGCATCTACCTGGCTGCCCTCCTGGGCAACGGCCTCATCCTCACAGCCGTAGCCTGCAACCACCGCCTCCACACCCCCATGTACTTCTTCCTCCTCAACCTCTCTCTCATTGACCTGGGCTCAATCTCTACCATTGTTCCCAAAGCCATGGCTAATTCGCTGTGGGATATCACAACCATTTCCTATGCAGGTTGTGCTACCCAAGTCTTTTTCTTTATTGTCTTTGTCACAGCAGAGTTTTATCTTCTCACCATCATGGCCTATGACCGCTACATTGCCATCTGCAAACCCCTGCACTACGGGACAATAATGGCCAGCAGGACTTGTGTCAACATGGCAGCAGCTGTCTGGGGCAGTACTTTTCTCTATGCTGTGCTGCACACAGCCAATACATTTTCGCTGCCCCTCTGCCAGGGAAATCTCCTGGACCAGTTCTTCTGTGAACTTCCCCAGATTCTCAAGCTGTCCTGTTCAGATGCCTACCTCAGAGAGGCTGTGCTTCTTGTGGTTAGTGCTATTTTAGGATTTGTGTGTTTTATTTTCCTTGTGCTGTCCTATGTGCCGATCTTCAGGTCAGTGCTGAGGATCCCCTCGCAGCAGGGCCAGCACAAAGCCTTTTCCACATGCCTCCCTCACCTGGCTGTGGTCTCCCTGTTCATCAGCACTAGTATATTTGCCTACCTGAAGCCCTCCTCCATCTCTTCTCCATTCCTCAACCTTTTGCTGGCGGTTTTGTACTCGGTGGTGCCCCCAGCTCTGAACCCCCTCATCTACAGCATGCAAAACAAGGAGCTCAAGTGTGCAGTTAAGAGACAGATTTGGAGCATGTTTTCCAGTACATATAAAGATCCCTTCACTCTCCAATAATGAATATAAGTACATCCCCTTCCAAGCTTGTGTTGTCTTCGTACTCTTTTTTTTTTTTTTTTTTTATTGCTGCTTCTGTTCCTTGCATTTGTACATATATATTTCGATTCCCCCCACTGCTGTGAACGAACATACTTGCTCTGTCCCGTTAGCAGGTCATATAAATGTGCATCTAACACTGTGAGTCAGTGAAGACTCTCTCTTGACATCTCAGTAATAAAACAGAATTACCCCAGTGCAATGCCTGAAGGCTGGGACTTCCTTCCACAAAAAAAACGTGTCAAGAATAGGCCCAAAGAATTGCTCCCCACAAGGATCTGTTCCTGCTTCAGTTCAGGAGGGAATGGCTTATTTTTGCATTGTGACCTGTCAGAGACCAAGGGCTAGATTTAACACTCACCCATGGGTGTCTGCTGACAGCAGAGGCAGTGAATGGTCACTGCATTACATAGCCAGGGCCGTTCCCACATCTGACCCATAGATGATGTCCTTCAGGAGGGGAATCTGGAGCTGCCTGCAGAGCCCAGGATACCTCCTGGAGCCTGGTGTGGGCAGTGACTGCAGCCCCTCTGAAAGTGAGAGATCTCTCACTGTGAGCTCAGCCACAGGGATAGAACTAAAGCCAGGTATTCACAGGGAACCTGTGACTCCGCAATCCCAGGGAAGAGAGTGGGCACCCAGCAGGCAGAGGAGAGGGAAGCTGTGGAGTGATTCATTTCCCCCTTTGTGAAGTACCTCTGTCTGGTACAGAACCACAGCCTGTTTGTTCTGCACAGCAGTGCCAAGAGCTTGGGGACCCCATGTGGGGAGTGTGGGGATGGCCATTCCCCACTACCCAAGGGGAGCTAATCTTTGAAATTTGACCAGCTCCATCATTCTGCTGGCATCAGTGTGTGTAATGGTGGAACAGCTACTGTGGATCAGCACTGGGTCATGGGCTCAGACATTTCAATACCCAGCTGCAGAAAGCACTGACTATCCTGATCTACCGTAAAGCTATCACTGCTCAGAGAAGATTATGGTAGTGAACACCTCCAGAGGTTGCTTCTGACTCAGGGAAGAAAGGGCTAGACTGTGGAGTTAGAGTGCATGATAATGCTGTGTTTTGAGGCCTCGCTGCTGTTTGTAATCCCTGCTCCTCAAGGTTACGCAGTGAGTGGTGTCATTCTCAAAATGAGTCTCTGCCCTTGGGAACCTGAAGTACAGCTGGTGCAATGATACTACAGGAAAGTTCTCAGAGACATTGCAAGACATTCCAGAATGACTGAATCACAAATTGGTTGGAGTTGGAAAAAGTCTCTCCCCGTGTTACTTTACTTAAAGTTCCCTTTAAGTACTGGAAGGCAAGAAGGAGATTCCCCCCAGAGTCTTCTCTTCTCTAGGCTCAACAAACCCAACTGGCTCAGCCTGCCTTCACAGGAGAGGTGTTCCACTCCACTGATTATTGCTGTGGCTCTGCTCTGGTCCCACTCTCTAAGTCCTATGTCCAAAATCTTATGTCTGTTGTGCTGGGGCCCTGGAGCTGGATGCAGAACTCCAGGTGGGGTCTCACAAGAGCAGAGTAGAGAGGGAGAATCACCTCCCTCAACCTGCTGGTCACTCTGCTTTTGATGCAGCCCAGGATACTGTACGCTTTTGGGCTGCAAGTGGACATTCCTGACTCATGTTGAGCTTCTCTTCAACCAGCACCCTCAGGTCCTTTTCATCAGGGCTACTCTCAATCTATTCTTTCTGGCCTGTGTTTGTGCTTGGGATTGCCCTAACCATTACGTGGGGAACAGACTGGTGTGTCTAACCCAGCTCCATCCTCCTGACACAGGTCTTTCCTTTTCCATCAGTAGAGAGGTGACGTTTTCTGTAAGGGCACTCAGGCTTTGGGGGAAGACTCTTCTTCCCTTGTCGTTGCCACCTTCCATCCTCTGGTGATATTGGCCCCTCTCCCTTCTGTGAGTGCAGTGAGGGAGTTTTGGGTTGTTTGGTTGTGGGCTGTGGGTGCCCTGCAGACTGTGCAGGATCCAGCCTTCCAACTCCTCATCAGCCTTCTTGCTGCTATGCAGCCTTCTCCCTGCCTCCTGCAGCTTGGCCCCCTGCTGCAGGAGGTCCTCCATCTGGGCACACCTTTGGCAGGCAATTCTGCTGCCTGTCCCTGCCCCAGGGGAAAGGCTTGGGCACTTCCAGCAGCCTGAGGTCTGCATGGCAGTCTCACTTCTCTCCTTTCACTCAGAGATGTGGTCATTTCATCCTAGGAAATATTGCGGGTGGTCAGGTATGGTCTACCCTCACTTTCAGTCACCTTCTTATCAATACTCCAAGCAATGAGATCCAAGAGGACATGCTCTGGAAAAGACTCCTCAACCAAAGTAATACTAAGCAAGCTTTAGCTCCCCAGCTCATCTCGTGGACCTTCTTGAAATCTGCAGGCAACTTTTGCAGAGGAATGTTTTATGGCAATGAGCTTTTCTGCCTTTCAGGGCTACTGACGATGAGGTCTCCACTAACAGCCTCCTGAACAGGCCCAGAAATGCTGCTTTGAGGTCTGACACCTAAGTCCTCTATCTCCTTCCTTATGTCCCTCAGCTCTGACATCAGGCCAAGATGTTTCTTCTCCTTTGGGAAGCCTGGTAACAAATTTCCAAAACTCCAAGTGTGTAAAGACTTTGTTTGAAGCCAGAGACATGCTGGAGTGGACAGCAGTTGAGAACGTACCGTTGAAACGGGATGTCAACAGAGAGAGCAAACCCTGCTGTCCCCAAGGACAGAGAGAATCAGAGCTGGGATGCCCTGGGCAGGCCTGGCAGGAAACAGATTTGCTGCCAGGTGTGTCTCTGCAGCCCCTGAAGGCCTCTGGCAGAGGTGAAGCTGATCTCCAGGAACAACCAGGTGCTGCTGACAGGCACTCTGTGAAAACTGTTGGCTTGTTCAATGACATCAAGAGGCTGAGTAAAAGTGGAGGGAGGGAGCAAACTGTCTGCAATTGCTGCCTTGGCTTTCTGCCATGCATTTGCTCTGGATGGGGATGGCTTTCCTTCCCAGGACCAGTGCTGGCCCTTCCAGCCACAGGTAGTTTTGTGTGAGAGTCTTGACATCTGATGTAGCGCTACAGGCCCGGTATTTGGCCATAACAAAATCAAGAACCTTCCCTGAATTGACTTAGGCAATGTGGAGATGTCCATGAGGCCACTGCCATTATGGTCAGTAATGGAGATATTGTAAACACAGTTGATGGAGAAGACAGAAACTTAGCTCTCAGAGAATTCTAATGGACACTAAAAAGATTCAGTGGTGCTAAATGTGGGCATCTGCTCTCATTTCTGTTAGCCCAAGAAAATCTCCCTGCACTTAAAAGTGATACTCCCGGATGTTCCCTGGCTCCCACAATTAATCCATCAGAGCATACAGACACTTGCATCTCTCTCTGACCACCTCTGGCAAATCAGCTCCCTCCTGGCCTCTGTCTCCATTCAGTGTGCTGGGAGCTGAGGCAAGCAGATTACATGCAGATGCCTGGTTTGTGCCCAGGCAAGAGGAATCCTGTGGGCTTGTGTAAGGCATGGGAGGGAGCTGAACCCCCTTCTAGCTTCTGGACTGCAAAGAATGAGACGTCTTGGTTGACTAACGTGAAACCCTTTCCTCACCAGGGGGAAGAAAAATCTCTCCAGGTCCTTGCATGGAATACCTGCCTGAAACCAGGACATGGAAAGGTGATTCTGTATCATTCCCCATATTGTTCATCTGATAATGCATAATGACAGTGCTGGAAATGAGTTTCCTTGCCCAGTGGAGGGAAGGAACATCAGGGATTGCTTCACTTTCAAAGTCACTTCCCCTGGAGATCCAGGGACACCCCCAGGGAGGCTGAAGGGGTAGAGACAGGGAGGCCTTGGGCTGGAGCTGTGCTGCTGAGCTGGGCCAGGCTCAGGGGCCAAAGGGGATCTGCTGGCAAGTGGGCAGCGCTGCAGAGAGACAGCTCTGCTTAGGAGCAGCTACTCTGCATAGCACAGCAGGACTGGGGGCACTGCCTGCAGGGGACAAGGGCACCTGAGAAAAGGGAGGGAGATATTAACAGCAGTGTGGAAGCACTGTAAAAAAAAAAAAAAGGCAGTGTAAAGGCAGTGCTGAGAGCTCACTGCGGGAGAAATCTTCACAGCTGTAACATGGTAAGTGTCTGTGTGAGGGCAGGTAATGCAATATCCTACAGGGTTCTTCTATAGCTGCCACTTCCCATGCAGGCTTCTCTACCGCTGCTGGCTTCTCTAGTACAGAGGACAGGGATATTCCCTGGAATACTGATTACCTGACAAAGCCGTCAGAAAGACAGGACATGAGGCTTCCTAATCACCAGGCTGGCTACAGGCTGTGCAGCCAGGGTGCAGGCAGGGGTGGCCAGGGCTGTGGTGCAGAGCAGGGTCCCTGCTGTGCCCCAGGGGCTGTGTGCCAGGGCAGGGCCTCTGCCACCTGCCAAGCTCAGCACTCAGCCTGCCCAGGGAGCTGCCGAGGGCGCTGCGGGGAGAAGCTGTGGGTGGAATCACAGAATCACAGAATTTTTCTAGGTTGGAAGAGACCTCAAGATCATCGAGTCCAACCTCTAACCTAACACTAACAGTCCCCACTAAACCATATCCCTAAGCTCTACATCTAAACGTCTTTTAAAGACTTCCAGGGATGGTGACTCCACCACCTCCCTGGGCAGCCTGTTCCAGTGCCTAACAACCCTTTCAGTAAAGAAGTTCTCCTAACATCTAACCTAAAACTCCCCTGGCGCAACTTAAGCCCATTCCCCCTCGTCCTGTCACCAGGCACGTGGGAAAACAGGCCAACCCCCACCTCCCTACAGCCTCCTTTAAGGTATCTGTAGAGAGCGATAAGGTCGCCCCTGAGCCTCCTCTTCTCCAGGCTGAACAAGCCCAGCTCCCTCAGCCGCTCCTCGTAGGACTTGTTCTCCAGGCCCCTCACCAGCTTCGTCGCCCTTCTCTGGACCCGCTCAAGCACCTTCATGTCCTTCTTATAGCGAGGGGCCCAAAACTGAACACAGTACTCGAGGTGCAGCCTCACCAGAGCTGAGTACAGAGGGACAATCACCTCCCTAGCCCTGCTGGCCACACTGTTTTTGATACAAGCCAGGATGCCGTTGGCCTTCTTGGCCACCTGAGCACACTGCTGGCTCATATTCAGCCGACTATCCACCATCACTCCCCGGTCCTTTTCTGCCTGGCAGCTCTCCAACCACTCATTTCCCAGCCTGTAGCTCTGCTTGGGGTTATTGTGCCCCAGGTGCAGGACCCGGCACTTGGCCTTGTTGAACTTCATGCAGTTGACCTCAGCCCATCGGTGCAGCCTATCCAGATCCTCCTGCAGAGCCTTC
The DNA here is from genome assembly GCA_036873955.1 of Mergus octosetaceus. Taxonomy (NCBI): domain Eukaryota; kingdom Metazoa; phylum Chordata; class Aves; order Anseriformes; family Anatidae; genus Mergus; species Mergus octosetaceus. Next base: position 882,629 of record CM072311.1, read on the forward strand.
CTACCCTTGAGCAGATCGACACACGCACCTAGCTTGGTGTCATCTGCAAACTTACTGAGGGTGCACTCAATGCCCTCGTCCAGATCATTGATGAAGATATTAAAAAGGAAGGAGCCCCCATGGCAGGCCAGGGCAGAGCAGGGTCCTGCTGGTGCCTGGGGCAGGATGCTCACAGCTCCACAGCACCCCCAGACCATATCAGAGGGGACTCTTCAGACAGAAGATCAAGTCTGTGGCTGCCTGATGTGGTCTGGGCTTTCCTGATGCTGTGCTTTCAGGTTTCTTTGGTTCATCAGGATAGGAATGGAAACAGAGCTGTACAGAGTACAGAAGATTTGGAGTTTCTGTCACCTCATTTTTTACAAGGAACCTCAAAAACTGCCTTCAGCACCCTCAGTCCTTCATAATGCAGCAGCATCACCTTCCCAGTTTCATCAGGGCTTGTGTGACCTGCTCTTCAGCACCTGCACACACTGAGAGGGTTCAGGACAGAGCTGAGCAGACAGCAGATGGGATGGGGTGTGTGAGCACTGGCAGGGCACAGACATGGGGACAGAAAAGGAGCTCCTGGAAGGGACTCCTGCAGGCAGCAGAAATGGGCAGGGAGAAGGGGAACTGCAAAGGGAAACCCTGCTGCAGAGGATAGACAGGCACTTCCTACCATACCCTGCAGTGCAGGTTCCGTCCCTGAGCAACCCCCCTCAGCTCTCCTCTCCCACCCAGCAGAGCCTCTGCCCTCTGGGCTGGGGGGTCCTGGGCAGGAGCTGCCTGTTGGATAGCCAGAGCCCCAGAAGAAGGAAGGTCTGCCTCTCCTGCCAGGAGAGCAGACACGGCAGGCAGGGTGACCCCTTTCTGTTTGCTCATCTCTCCCTCCCCTCTCTCAGTCATGCTGCTTTTCCCTCCACCTCTCTGTATTGTTTGTTCTCTTGCGCTGGAGGTCTTGCATATGTAAGTAATTTGGGACAGCAGGCTGGGGTTCAGCAGAGGAGCAGATGGTGGCACTCAGGCAGAGAATTGTGTTCCTTACAGTGCACTCACGCGGCACAGGGCAGAGTGCCAGCTGGGGAGAGGGAAGTATGCCATCCTGAGAAGGGAAGAATAAAAGCTAGTGTGCAGGAGCTCCATGAGAAACGGAGTGGATTTTGCTCAGATACCCTGTCCTGATTGTGCATTTTCCTCTATGGACAGGCAACCATGCCCTGAGGCAGCAAATGTCCAACAGGAGCTTCCCAACAGAGTTCCTTCTCCTGCCATTCACAGACATACATGAGCTGCAGCTCCTGCACTTTGGGCTCTTCCTGGGCATCTACCTGGCTGCCCTCCTGGGCAACGGCCTCATCCTCACAGCCATAGCCTGCGACCACCACCTCCACACCCCCATGTACTTCTTCCTCCTCAACCTCGCCCTCCTCGACCTGGGCACTATTACCACCACTGTTCCCAAAGCCATGGCCAATTCCCTGTGGGACACCAGGAACATCTCCTACTCAGGATGTGTTGCCCAGGTCTTTTTCTTTCTGTTCATGATTGGAGGAAAGTATTGTCTTCTCACCCTCATGGCCTATGACCGCTATGTTGCCATCTGCAAACCCCTGCACTACGGGACAATAATGGCCAGCAGGACTTGTGTCAACATGGCAGCAACTGCCTGGGGCAGTGGCTTTCTCAATGCCATGGTGCACACGGCCAGTACATTTTCTCTTCTTCTTTACCAAGGCAATGCCCTGGACCAGTTCTTCTGTGAAATCCCCCAGATCCTCAAGCTCTCCTGCTCAGATGTCTACCTCAGGGAAGTTGGGCTTGTTCTGATTAGTCTCTCTTTAGCTTCAAGGTGTTTTATTTTTATTCTTTTCTCCTATGTGCAGATCATCAGATCAGTGCTGACGATACCATCCAAGCAGGGACAGCACAAAGCTATTTCCACATGCTTCCCTCACGTGGCTGTGGTCTCCATCTTTTCCAGCACTGCCTTATTTGCCTACCTGAAGCTCCCTTCCATCTCCTCCCCATCCCTGAACCTGGTGGTGACAGTTCTGAACTCAGTGGTGCCTCCAGCAGTGAACCCCGTCATCGACAGCATGAGGAACCAGGAGCTCAAGGATGCACTAAAGAAGCTGAGTCAATCAGTAGTCCTTCAGCAGCAGTAAGCTGCACATGTCTCTTCACAAGGGATTTCCAGTTCATCTCAGGAAACTGCTGGTCTTTGTGCTTTTTTTCTGTGATAATCTTGTTTGCCTTCAGTCCACTTCTGCAGAGTGGCCTAAGCCCACTCTTTTTTACCCAGAGGCCCTTGTATCTGTATCTATTGTTAAGGTACAGTTGGCTACCCCTGTCACGTCTCTTTAGTAAAAGGGTATTTCCTCAGTGCTGGTGTCTGGACGTTGGGTTCTTCTTCCAATGTTGTGGTCAGGAACAGGCTGAAGAAATTGTTTTATTATCAGGTGGAGGTCATTGCTCTATGAAATTGCTCTCCATGGCTCTATGTCCAGGTGGAGGCCAGTGGGGAGTTGTGTCCTTCAGGGTCTGTCTTGGGACCAGCACTGTTTAATATTATTATCAGAAGACATAGACTGTGGGATCAAGTGCACCCTCAGCAACTTTGCCAATGACACCAATCTGAGTGGTGCTGTTGATACAACAAAAGGAAGGGATGATATCTGTTTGGACCTGAGCAAGCTTGAGAAGTGGGCCCATGTGAATCTAAACAGGTTCAACAAGTCCAAGTGCAAGGCATTGCACCTGGGCCAGGGCAATCCCAGACATGAGGACAGACTGGGAGAAGAACTCCTTGCGAGCAGCCCTGCTGAGAAGGACTTGTGGGTTCTGGTGGACAAAAAGTTTGACATGAGCCAGCAGTGCATACTTGCAGCCCAGAAGCCAACTGCACCGCAGGCTCCATCAACAGAGGAGTGTCCAGCAGGATGAGGAAGGTGATTGTGCCCCTCTGCTCTGTCCTTGTGAGGCCTCATTTGTAGTGTAGGGTCCCCAACATGAAAAGGAAGTTGATCTGTTAGAGTGGGTCCAGAGGAGGGCCACATAGCTGATCAGAGGGCTGGAGCACATCTCCTGTGAAGAAAGGCTGAGAGAGCTGGGGCTGTTCAGCCTGAAGAAAAGAAGGAGACCTCAATGCAGCTTTTCAGTGCTTAAAGGAGTCTTATAAATAAGATAAAGAGTAACTTTTTGCTTGGGCTGATAATGACAGGACAAGAGAGAATGGCTTTAAACCAGGCCCCTCACTCTGCAGAGCATCACCACCAGCTCTGGGCACTGCATGGAGCACAGGGAGGGGACAGGAGTGGCAGGTCCTGTCCTGCCGGAGGAAAACTCAGATGTTGTCTGAGTTGTGTGGCCATGCAGGGTGAGGACTCACAGCAGGGGATTTGTGGTGCAGAGCCAGAGCTCGTGGACAGGAGTAACATGCAACTGCAGGAGGCAGGTGGCCACTCTGGGCCATTGTTGGAATGATTAGCGTGGGAAGTTGGCCCGTGACATTCGTCATCCCCAGCCTCTAGCGATGGCTGTTCCTAGTACTGGCTGCTCACTCTGATTTATGGCTGGGGTTTGGTGCCAGGCCACCCCTATCCTCACCTTCAGCTCCCTGCCTGTGTGGGGGAATGGCCAACCCTGTCCAACCTCTTCCCTGGACCAGACACTTTCAGACCCCAGAGCAGGGATGTCTGTGAAACCCCCCATGGGATATGGTCAGGGCAAGGCAGGCATCAGGCACAGGGGGATGGGGAGAGCTATAGAGAAAGGGAAGCAAGGGCTGCAACGGGGATCATGCTGGGGGACCATTGCCCACCCTGACCACACCCTTCCCTGTGCTGTGCCTGAACAGTGGGGCCATGGGACCATGTGTGGGACAGAAGGGACTGGCTGGTGCAGGGATAGAGCCCAGACAGGGGCCATGAAACCTCTGCCAGGAGGTGACAGCAAGGAATTAACAAGGAATTAATGGACGATTCCTTTGTTATGCTGTTATGACTGGGGGAAAGGCAGTGTTCACCTGGAACTTGTAGCTGCAAGGAAAGTCAAGAGTAAAAATCCAAGCTTCAGTGACTGCATTAGAGCTCAAGGCTGGACAAGACAAAAGCAGAGCTGCTGTTGAAAGGGGAGAGTGACTGCATAACAGCAGACCCCAGTGGAGCTGGAAGCACTCAGTGCCTTCTTTGCCTTAGTCTTCACTTCTCACCCCACAGGTCTTCAAAAAGGGATCAAGGCGAAGGAGAGCAGGGATGGACAGGAATTTCATGACATACCACAGGACAAATGCCATTTTCTGCCCCTGCAGGAGACTAACCTCAGCAAAGACACAGGCTGGGGGCTGCCTGGTGGGGAGCAGCCCCATGGGAAAGGTCTTGGTGGTCAGGGGACTGGGCAGGAGGCAGCCAAGTGTCCTAGCTGCAAGGAAGGCCAGCAGCGTCCTGGGCTGTGTGAACAGGGCCCTGGCCACAAGATGGAGGCAGGGCATAATCCAGAATACTGCATCCAGATTTTAAATCCCAAACCCAGGGAAGATGTTGGTAAACTGGAGTGGGTTTGGGAAGGGCTGCCAGGGTGGTTGGGGCCCAGAGCAGTTCACCTGTGAGGAGAGGCTGGGAGAGCTGGGTTTGTCAAGCCTGGGGCAGGGAATGCTGAAGGGGATCTCCTGGAGCCTGCCAGAACCTATGAGGAGTTCATTGAAAGGGAAAGAAGCAGCTGATATGTAAGGGGCTGGGCTACCTATTGTCTGACATTAGTAGAGGAAATGTAGTGAAGCTTCAGGCCATAGCAGGAGCTCCACCTCACCTGAACATGACATGTAGTGGTGACTGAGCAACAGTGAGCGGCATTGTGTGGGGCTCTGGGTGGCTCCGAAGGAAGATGTGCTGACCATGGAGGTGCCAGATGGGAGCCTGACCTGGGATATAACATCGGGCATCCTGCCCTGCAACAGAGAACCACCAATCTGAAGGAACACAACATGTATGTGTTAACTGATTGGACTCTAGCAGAGGAAATTAAACTTGTGTGGGTAGGAGAACCAGCGAAAGCTTTGAGCACAGTCCTTCCTTGGAAGCACTCAGCTCAAGTTGATATATGACTACCATTAAATTCTTGCGGTGCTAAATAAAACTCAACTCTGAGTGAATTCTGGATGCCTGGGGGTATCAGGCTCTGTGCAAGACTCCTATCCATCTTTTTCTTTCAAGCTCTAGGCCTGAAAGATGTCAATTGATGTCAATTAATATCAATTTGAAATGAAACAAGAAACTGAAAGTTTAATATCTAAGAAAATGTGTCCACACAATTTTCAGCTTCTACAATTCTTTGGGGGGTTTGTTTTCTTTTGGTTTAATACAGTAGTCATTGAGGAGAGTCTGTGTCTATTGGCATTTTGTTTGTTCATTTGTTTCTTTCTTGTTAAAGGTCAATGTTTCCCAGAACTGGGGTTCTCTGTAGGAGACAATTGTCTGCAGTTACAGGATCAGGACCCCTGGGGAACTCCAGGCCTGCCAGCCTGACTTCAGTGTTAGGAAAGGTGAGGGAAGAGGCCATCTTGAAGGCAATCATGCAGCATATGCGGGACAACCAGGGGATCAGGTCCAGTCAACATGGGTTCATGAAAGGCATGAACCTGCCTGACCCAACCTCATTTCCTTCTATGAACGAGTGACCCACCTGGTGGATGAGAGAAAGGCTGTTGACATAGTTTACCTAGACTTCAGCAAGGTCTTTAACACAGTCTCCTACAGCATTCTCCTGAAGAAACAGGCAGCCCATGGCTTGGACAGGTACACTTTTTGCAGGGTTAAAAACAGGCTGGAAAGCCAGGCCCAGAGTGTGGTGGTGAACAGAGTGAAATCCAGCTGGTGACCCATCACCGGTGGTGTTCCCCAGGAGTCGGTGTTGGGGCCCATCCTATTTGATATCTTTACTGATGTTTTGGATGAGGGAATTGAGTGCACCCTCAGTAGGTTTGTAGACGACGCCAAGTTGGGGAGAAGTGTCGATCTGCCAGAGGGTATGAAGGCCCCTCAGAGTGACCTGGACAGGATGAATCAAAGGGAAGAGGCCAATGGGATGAGGTTCAACTTGGCTAAGTGCATCCTCATGCAATGCTACAGGCTTGTGGCAGAATGTCTGGAAAGCTGTGCAGAGGAAAAAGATCTGCGGGTGCAGATTGATGCTCACCTGAACATGAGCCAGCAGTCTGCCCAGGTGGCCAAGAAGGCCAATGGCATCCTGCCTTGTGTCAGGAATAGTGCAGCCAGCAGGACCAGGGGGGTGATCATCCCCCTGTACTCTGCTCTGCTGAGGCTGCACCTTGAGTACTGTGTTCAGTTTGGGGCCCCTCACTACAAGAAGGACACTGAGGCCCTGCAACATATCCAGAGAAGGGCTACAAAGCTGGTGAAGGGTCTGGAACAGATTCTAATGAGGAGCAGCTGAAGGAACTGGGGTTGTTTCATCTGCAGAAGAGGAGGCTCAGCGGAGACCTTATTGCTCTCTCCAGCTACCAAAAGGAAGTTGTGTGGAGTTGGGGGTCAGCCTCTTCTTGCAGATACCTACTGATAGGATTAGAGGGAATGGCCTCAGGTTGCTCCAGGGAGGTTTAGTTTGGAAATTAGAAGACATTTCTTCTCAGAAAGAGTAGTCGGGCATTGGAATGGGTTGCCCAGGGAAGCAGTAGTGTCACCGTCCTTGGGGATTTTTAAGGAGAGGTTGGACCTGGCGCTTAGGGACATGATTTAGTGGGTGACATTGGTAGTAGGGGCATGGTTGGACCAGATGACCTTGGAGGTCTCTCCTCCAATGATTCTATTGATTCTATTTTGCCCAGTTGCTGTATGAGCTTCAGGGAGTTAGAAACTTGCTCCATCTCCCAGAACTCTTATGAACTTCTTTACTGTATTTATCTTTCTATGGTCTGTTTTTCTAAGACTTTTCTTGTGCAGATAGCCCTAATGGAAAGTAGATCCCCTTAGATGCAGCATGGTCATGGCAGGCATTTCTTCTGCACTATGGGCCTGTGTCTTGGTTGTGGAGAAACTTTCCCAAGAGGTCTACCAACTCAAAGAGCATATACATCCCTCCCTCTATGTGTATGAACCAGTACCTCAGCTTTTAGGAGTAAGCATGCCTCTGCTCAAGAAAGGGGATATGGTGGGTCCACACAACATACCACTCTCTGGTTTTACCCACAGCGTATGGGTATGTAAGTTACAAGGAAAAACAATTGCAAATGGGGGGGGGGGGGGGGGGGGGGGGGGGAAGCGGGGAGGGTGAGGGGGGTGGCTCTTCCAGGAAAATTGCTGCTCCAATTTCCATGAATACTCTGACCAGGACTAGAGGTGCTCTGCTTCCAGTTAGGTGGAGGGACAACTGAGTTTATTGGACAGTGTGGGTTCGATGGCCTGACACATCAGATCCACAGAAGTATGAGGCTCCAGTGGAAACCAGTGTAAGGTGTACTGCAATGTCATCCAGCTACAAATGGGCAGAACTCATTTTTATCTCTGGAGTGACAGGCGAATCCTGACAGTTAACTGTATTGGAGGCTGAAGTGGAGTCTCTTTAAGACAGTGAGATTAAACAGGTCTTTGCCTTGCCCGGTCTCTTGGAGGACCCTTCTGTTGTGGGGTTGCTGAGGGTCAAAGAGCAGCAGATGCTGATCACTACCCCAGTGGTGCACAGGGAGCAATATTGCACTAACTAAGACTCCCTGATTCACATTCATGAGCTGGTTTATTGACTGGAGAGACAAGAAGTGATCTGCAAGACTTGCTCACCCTTTAATGGTCCCATATTGTAAGTGTGAATGGTTGACGAAAAGTGGAGATTGACAGTGGACTATCATGGCCTGAATGAAATCATGCCACTACTGAGTGCTGCAGCGTTGGACATGGTAGAACTCCAATATGAACTAGAATCAAAGCCATACAAGAGGTATACCACGACTGATATCACTAATGTGTTTTTCTCAATCCCTTTAGCAGCAGAGTGCAGTCCACAATGACACAGGACACGGGTGAATGCAGGCAAGCACACTCAGCATTCACACAGCCACAAACAGCAGCATCATTATCCTGATTGCCTCTCTGGCTGAGCAAGATGGAGGCCCATTATTGGGAAATGTAAAGTGCTTGTGTGCACAAATGCATGTTCATGTGCATGTGTGCAAGGTAGAACCCTCCAGCAGCTGGGATCAGATACTCAGCCTGCCCAGGACTAGTTCCTGGCTCCCAGTCTGCCCAGCTGAAGACAGTTGGACATACGAGCCCCCGTGGGCGCAGCCCCACTGTAGCTGCTGGCACACACCACCCCAATCTAACACACACTCACAAAGACACAGGCACACACACATTAAGTCCACACACTCCCATCTCTCCTTTTGCTGACTACAATGACACATGGGCCCTCTGATGCCCTGGTTCTAGTCCAGCTGCTGCACTTACCCCTATGTATGATCATCAGGTGACCTACAGCCCTTGGCAGCAATCCCATTACTCCAAATACTGATGCAGAGAGCTGCTGCCAGTGATGCATCTGGATGGGTTTCTGCCTGGACAGTGGGGTGACAGCCCTCCCAAGGCAGTCCTGGAAGGAGATCATAGAATCATAGAATATCCTGAGTTGGAAGGGACCCTCAAGGATCATCAAGTCCAACTCTTGACACCGCACAGGTCTACCCAAAAGTTCAGACCATGTGACTAAGTGCACAGTCCAATCTCTTCTTAAATTCAGACAGGCTCGGTGCAGTGACCACTTCCCTGGGGAGCCTGTTCCAGTGTGAAACCACCCACTCTGTGAAGAACCCCCTCCTGATGTCAAGCCTAAATTTCCCCTGCCTCAGCTTAACCCCGTTCCCGCGGGTCCTGTCACTGGTGTTAATGGAGAAAAGGTCTCCTGCCTCTCGACACCCCCTTACGAGGAAGTTGTAGACTGTGATGAGGTCTCCCCTCAGCCTCCTCTTCTCCAGGCTGAACAGGCCCAGTGCCCTCAGCCGTTCCTCGTACGTCTTCCCCTCCAGGCCTTTCACCATCTTCGTAGCCCTCCTCTGGACACTCTCCAACAGTTTCATGTCCTTTTTATACTGTGGTGCCCAGAACTGCACACAGTACTCGAGGTGAGGCCGCACCAGCGCAGAGTAGAGCGGGACAATCACCTCCCTTGACCTACTAACGATGCCGTGCTTGATGCACCCCAGGACACGGTTGGCCCTCCTGGCTGCCAGGGCACACTGCTGGCTCATATTCAACTTGCTGTCTACCACGACCCCCAGATCCCTCTCTGCTGGGCTGCTCTCCAGTGTCTCATCACCCAGTCTGTACGTGCAGCCAGGGTTTCCCCGTCCCAGGTGCAGGACCCGGCACTTGCTCTTATTGAACTTCATGCGGTTGGTGATCTCCCAGCTCTCCAACCTATCCAGATCCCTCTGCAAGGTCTTTCCACCCTCATTTGAATCCACAACTCCTCCAAGTTTGGTGTCATCAGCAAACTTGCTCAAAATACCTTCTATTCCTACATCCAGATCGTTTATAAAAATATTGAAAAGTACCGGCCCTAAAATGGAGCCTTGAGGGACCCCACTGGTGACCGCCCACCAGCCTGACGCAGCCCCATTTACCATAACCCTTTGGGCCCTGCCCATTAGCCAATTGCTCACCCATCGTATGATGTTTTTATTTAGCTGTATGGTGGACATTTTGTCCAGTAGGATCCTATGGGAAACCGTGTCAAAAGCCTTGCTGAAGTCCAAAAAAATCACATCAGCTGGTTTCCCTTGGTCCACCATACGAGTGATCTTATCATAAAAGGAAATCAGGTTAGTTAGGCAGGACCTACCCTTCACAAACCCATGCTGGCTGGGACCAATGACTGCTTTGTCCCCCAGGTGCGCCTCAATAAGTTCGAGAACCATCTTCTCCATGATTTTACCAGGCACTGACGTGAGACTGACAGGCCTGTAATTGCTAGGGTCTTCTTTCTGACCCTTCTTGAAAATCGGCACAACATTTGCCAGCTTCCAGTCTACCGGGACCTCTCCAAATTCCCAGGATCGTTGGAAAATAACTGAGAGAGGTTCCGCGATGACGTCCGCCAGCTCTTTCAGCACCTGGGGATGAATCCCATCCGGACCCATGGACTTGTAGGGATCCAGGTGGAGTAGCAAATCCCGCACACGTTCAGGGTCGGTTGGGAGTTTGTCATCCCCACCATCCCGGTCCTCCAGCTCAGGGCACCCTGGGTCCCGAAGCCCATCATCGGCATTGAAGACAGAGGCAAAGAAGGCGTTAAGCGTCTCTGCTTTGCCTATGTCATTGTCTGTGAGGAGACCTTCCTTATCAAGGAGCGGCCCTATGTATTGTTTAGTTCTCCTTTATCCATTCACATATCTAAAAAAACCCTTTTTATTTTCTCTCACAGACACAGCCAGCTTCAACTCTAGGTGTGCTTTGGCCACACGAATTTTCTCCCTACAAACACGAACAGCATCCCTGTATTCTTTCCATGACACCTGGCCCTCCTTCCAGTAGCAAAACACTCTCTGTTTCCGCCTAATCTCCATTAGAATGTTCCTGGTCAGCCACACCGGCCTCCTGCCCCACCTGCCTGACTTGCGATATTTAGGAATTGCCTGATCTTGTGCTTCTAGGAGGCATCGCTTAAAGAATGACCAGCACTGGTGGACATCGAGGCCTTCAAGAGCAGTTTCCCAGGGGACCTTGCTGACTAGTTCCCTGAGCAGCCTGAAGTCCGCTTTCCCCATATCTAGGGATGAGGTTTTGGTGGCACTTTTCCTTCTGTCACCGTAAATTTTGAACTCAACCACTTCATGGTCGCTATGACCAAGGCGGCCACCAATCACCACATCTCCCACCAGACCCTCTCTGTTTTCTAGCAACAGGTCTAGGAGGGCACCTTTCCTAGTTGGCTCTGTTAGCACCTGCACCAAGAAGTTATCATCTAGGTGCTTCATGAACCTCCTGGACTTGCTCGTGTCAGCCGTGTGGCACTCCCAGTTAACGTCTGGCAAGTTGAAGTCCCCCATAAGGACAAGGGGAGTTAATCTCGAGGCCTCTCTTAGTTCTGTAAAGAATAATTTATCGGCGCTATCGTCCTGGCCAGGCGGTCTGTAATAGACTCCCACAACGACATCCCCTTTATTTGTTCGTCCCTTGATCCTTACCCAGAGGCTCTCAACTTTGCCATCGCCGACCTGAAGTTCCACACAGTCCAGCCCCTGCTTCACATACATCGCCACCCCACCACCTCGCCTACCCTGCCTGTCCCTCCTGAAGAGCCTGTAACCATCTATCGCAACACCCCAGTCACAGGACTCATCCCACCAGGTTTCGCTTATGCCGATGATGTCGTAGTTGCGGGACTGGGCCAGGACTTCTAGCTCATCCATTTTATTCCTCATACTGCGTGCATTCGTGTAGAAGCACTTCAGGTGCGTCTCCTTACACTCAGCACCTTGTAGATCTGACCAAAGGACCTCACTGGCACACAGCCCCTCTGATTCTAGCGTACCATCCCTTAGGTCTTCACCGGCGTGCCTGGTTTTAGCCCCTTCCCCCTTCGACTCTAGTTTAAAGCCCTATCTATCAGCCCTGCCAACTCCTGACCAAAGATCCTTACCCCTCTCCGAGAGAGGCGCATCCCATCCGGTGCAACCAGGCCCGGTGTAGCATAGACCTTCCCGTGATCAAAGAACCCAAAGTTCTGCCGGTCACACCAGTCTCGAAGCCACGAGTTTATGTGAACAGCACACCTTTCAGCTTCGATCTCCCCTATCGGAAGGACAGAGGCAAACACAACCTGCGCCCCTGATCCTCTAAGTAGTCGCCCCAAATCCCTAAAGTCTCTTTTGATCGCCTTCGGACTTCTCGTTGCTACTTCATCGCTACCAGCCTGAAAGACCAGTAGCAGGTAGTAGTCAGTGGGCCGTACCAGGCGCTTGACTTTCTTGGCAAAGTCTCTCACCCGAGCCCCAGGGAGGCAACAGACTTCTCTGCGGGTTGGGTCCGGTCGGCATATAGGTCCATCTGTCCCTTTCAGAAGGGAGCCCCCCATAACAATAGCCCTTCTTTCTTTTTTGAAGGATGATGTAGCAATGCGATGTGTAGGTCGCCTTGTCTTAGGCGCCCCCTCCAACTGGGATGGGTTTTTATCTACTTTGTCATTCATATTGTCTTGTTCTAGTCCTTCATATTGATTATTTAAGGGTAGATGAAAAGGTGAGGTGGGCAGAGAGAGGGCTCGCCTACCACCCCGAATAGGCACCTGCCTCCATTCCCCCCCTTGATCTAGGTCTCCTCCCGCTGCCTGGCAGGAGGAGGGAACCTCCGTCTTCTGCATAACAGGAGACGCCTGTGCTGTGGCAGGCTCGTGAGCCTGCCTCAGAGAGGGTAGAGTGCACCTCCACCAGTCAATTTCCATCTCTGATTCCCTGATGCTCCTGAGCCTGTTCACCTCCTCCCGGAGCACTGCTACCTGGCTGAGCAGTTCTTCAACCTGGGCACACCTCCCACAGGCATACCCACCACTGCTGTCGGAGACTGACAGAAGGCTGGGGCACACTCTGCAGCCCAGGACCTGGACGGCTGCGTGTTTCCCCGAGCCCTCCATCTGAGTAGCCACACTGGTGACCGTGGCTGGAGATGCTGCACGAGATGCGGAGGCCACGGTTTGCTGCCTGGTTGATACCATGGTCAGGTTCTACACAAGCAGCGAAGCACCGAAGGGAGAGGCAGCTGCAACAGAGTGACGATGGGCCCCCCGCTCGCCCTGCCCGCGCGAACTGCCGCGCCACGCCCTGTTTGCCCGTCCTGTTCGCCGCGCTCCTGGTCGCTCGCGCTCCCTAAGGGCAACTTTTAAACAGCCTGGGAGGGGGCGCTGCTGGCTCCGCCCGCGCCCCGTCACCCTCCCTCGCGAGGACTGGGGCCGGTCCTCTTTAATATCTTCATCAATGATCTGGACGAGGGCATTGAGTGCACCCTCAGTAAGTTTGCAGATGACACCAAGTTAGGTGTGTGTGTCGATCTGCTTGAGGGTAGGAAGGCTCTGCAGGAGGATCTGGACAGGCTGCACCGATGGGCTGAGGTCAACTGCATGAAGTTCAACAAGGCCAAGTGCCGCGTCCTGCACCTGGGGCACAATAACTCCAAGCAGAGCTACAGGCTGGGAGATAAGTGGTTGGAGAGCTGCCAGGAAGAGAAGGACCGGGGAGTGATGGTGGATAGTCGGCTGAATATGAGCCAGCAGTGTGCTCAGGTGGCCAAGAAGGCCAACGGCATCCTGGCTTGTATCAAAAACAGTGTGGCCAGCAGGGCTAGGGAGGTGATCGTCCCCCTGTACTCAGCTCTGGTGAGGCCGCACCTCGAGTACTGTGTTCAGTTTTGGGCCCCTCGCTATAAGAGGGACATGGAGGTGCTTGAGCGGGTCCAGAGAAGGGCGACGAAGCTGGTGAAGGGCCTGGAGAACAAGTCCTACAAGGAGCGGCTGAGGGAGCTGGGCTTGTTCAGCCTGGAGAAGAGGAGGCTCAGGGGCGACCTTATCGCTCTCTACAGATACCTTAAAGGAGGCTGTAGGGAGGTGGGGGTTGGCCTGTTTTCCCACGTGCCTGGTGACAGGACGAGGGGGAATGGGCTTAAGTTGCGCCAGGGGAGTTTTAGGTTAGATGTTAGGAAGAACTTCTTTACTGAAAGGGTTGTTAGGCACTGGAACAGGCTGCCCAGGGAGGTGGTGGAGTCACCATCCCTGGAAGTCTTTAAAAGACGTTTAGATGTAGAGCTTAGGGATATGGTTTAGTGGGGACTGTTAGTGTTAGGTTAGAGGTTGGACTCGATGATCTTGAGGTCTCTTCCAACCTAGAAATTCTGTGATCTGTGACTGCCGGGTCCCGGCGGCTCCCCCGAGTGGCCTCGATGCCGGACAAAAAGCCCTGCCCGCCTCGGTCCCCTGCTCCACTGCAGAACACGTCTGCCCCGGAGCCGATCGCCTCAGCAAAATAGGACAAGATAGGACAAGACCTTGGTTCCACAGGAGCCTGTGACTTGGGTTCCCACCTGCCATTGTGCTTTGTGCTCTTCTGGGCTCATGGAGATGGGTCCTTGATGAGCTGAGAGCTCTCCTGTGATGGGCCTGGAAACAGTCAGAGCAGGCAGAATTACTCATCCTGCGATCACTTCCTTGGGCCTTCATTTTGTGTACAGACGTGCTTTTTATCACACAGCCTAACACAGTCCAGCAAGACCATAAACTTCTGGAGGCATCTGCATGTGGAGGTCACATACATATGGAGGTGGTATTACATAAGATATGACAGCAGAGAACTCAAATGGCTCTTCAGAAATGCATCACGATTAGGGGAAAAGCTGTGCTGTTGTACGGGCCATGGCTTCCTTCAGGGCCAACATCACAGCCTTGTTTCTAAGACTGTAGATGAATGGGTTTAAGAATGGGTACAGGACAGTGTTCAGCAAAGCTACAATGCTGTTGGTCTCCAAAAAACATGATCTGAGGAGGGTGCGTAAAGAGCAATGCAGCTTCCATAGGCAATGGCCAAGGTGGTGAGATGGGAAAAGCACGTAGCAAAAGCTTTTCTCCTCGCAGAGGCTGCTGGCATTTGTAGAATACAGGAAAAGATGCACGTGTAAGATGCCAGAGTTAGACACAAGGAAGACAGCAAGATAATCAGAAAGAAAACTGAATCTGTGTTCCAAAACAGGATGACATCAGAGCAGGACAGTTGGAATAAGGGGGTGGAGTCACAAAAAAAATGCTGGATCTTGTTCGACCCACAGAAAGTGAGCTTGGAGAGCAGCACCAGGCAGTAACTCAAGCACATGAAGCCCATGACCCAAACAGCAGCAACCAGCTGGATGCAGAGCTGATGCTTCATGATGGCAGAATAGTGCAAAGGCTGGCAGATGGCAACGTAACGGTCAAAAGACATGACAACAAGGAGAACAAACTCTGCACCACCCAGGGTAAAATAGAAAGAGGACTGGGCAAAGCAGCCGCCTACTGAGATTGTTTTCCTGCCAAAGCTCAGAATAACCAAGAGTCTGGTGCTTGTGGAGGACGTGAACCAGATTTCCAGGAATGCCAGATTGCCAATGAAATAGTACATGGGGGTTTGCAGGCGGTTATCCACACACACCAGGAAAATGATGGCTGCATTCCTCATCACCGTTGTCAGGTACATGTAGAAGGACCATGCAGAGAAATAGCTGTAGCCTTTGATCAAGCTCTGAGAAGCCTGTGAGGATGAATTCAGAAATGACAGTTCCATTGCCTACTCTCATGCCCAATTTCCATTCATCCTGCTGAGGCAGGAACATGGCAAATGTACAAGTACAATAATTTCATGGTCTGGACAGGAGGCTATTTCCTTCCTTCTTTCTTTCCTTGCTTGCAGGCTTCCTATACAACAGAGAGAGGGACTTTTGTGTTTCACATATCAAGATGAGTCAACAGGGAATTTCTTGTCTTCTTTCCACCTTTGTCCATCAGCCACAAATGATTCTTTCTCAAGAACACAGGACTAATAAGGGGTTGCTAGTGATTGCACCCTGTTCCCAGGAAGGTCCTCATTTACTCAGAACAATTGCAAACATCTATTGTAGCAATGTTTCGAAAGGAAAACTCATCTTCTGCACAAATATTTTCTATTTTGTAGATGCTAAACCATGAATTCAAATATGTATATTGAAAGTTATTCTCTCTCCTCTTCAGCACTTGCCTTTTTGGACTACCAGCAGCTGAGGAACCCGTGGTTTATTTCAGGACAAAGAAATTTCAGGTCTCTCTTTTGTAATGCTATGATTTCTTCTTTGTCATCTTCCCTTATTTCTTTAGGAAAGAAGAAAAATGGGGACCAAGTGTAGCTTGCCTTTTTTAGTACTGTAAATTCAGGCCAAAATTCATTATGGTCCCAGCAGGTCAGTAGAAACATCTATCACAATCTCATCTGACTTCATTCTGCACTGAAAAGCAAATATATCCAGAATTGCTCTTCGTTCTTACTATCAGACATTCTCAACTAAATTCCTTGTTTTTCTGAGAGGTGGAAAAATCTTGTCCTCTTCAAAAGCTTAAGGATAGTCCTTGTAGTACAAAGAGGAAGTGCCTAAAAAAAGCAAAGTGTCAAGTACTACTGTGTAGGCTTATATTTCAGTTGTCTAAAAGTCACATCCTTCAGGTTGAGCTATTTGACTTACTCCCATCCTGTCGATGCTGAGGGAGAGAAGAGCATCTGAAAGAGATCCCTCACCTTTATTTTGCATGGCAGTTCTAGGCTGGGACGACCCAGACACAAGCACTTTCTCTTGTTTCATTGATTGTTGGGGAAGCCTCAGGAGAACAAGTTCTCACAGGTACCAGGAGTGAAGAAGGTTAACCTCATTACTCAAGTCTCTGATGATTGTAGTAAATTACTCTCTTCTGTAAATCAAAGTACTCCTTGAACAGGAAAATAAACAAAACTAAAACAAAAAGCACAAGAGAAACTTGTTCAGCAAAGACAGACATTTTCTCCTTCACCTTTCCCTGTGTGTTTAGACATAGAAAGGATCAGAACAGATGACCGCAAAAAGCGACCACCTCAAAATGCAAGGGTGGGGGAGGAGATGATGGGTTTGAAGCAGTGAAGTAGTTTCTCCGTGGGCTGTGTTGTCCCCTCAGGACCTGTCCCTGGGCAGAATGGGTGCACTTAGGCAGGAAAATGGGAAGCTCAGAAGCGGGGAGTTTTAAGGACTTTTAAGCATGGGGTTTGGGCTGGTCTTAGACCCCAAGTGCCCTGCCTTACTCTTTGCCTCTAGACTGGCAAAGAGGAATGTGTGCACTGGCTTCATCTGGAAAACTTGTTGAGATTAACCCATTAGCTGTAATAGTTTTAGCAGAAGCTCAAGCCCAGTCACCAACAGCAATATGTTGTGGTTTAGCCCTGACAATCAGCTAAGCACTGAGGGGATCTGGTCAGAGACTTTTTCCCATGCAATGAGGAAAAATAAGAATGGGAGACAGTGACGGGAAACAAGTCTGGTCAGTCACATTAATCATAAGATCACAAAAACATAGAAAGATTTGGTTTCAAAGGCACCTTAAAGATCACTTAGTTCCAACTGCTCTGCCATAGGCAGCGGCACCTTCCACCAGAACAGGTTGCTCAAAGCCCCATTAAGCTTCGCCTTGAATACTTCCAGGGATGGGGCACCCACAGCTCCTCTGGTCAACCTGTTACAGTGCCTCATCAGCTGTCAGACAAGAGCCACATCTTTTAAAAGCACGCAGTGTCCCTGGCATGGCATACCCTACGCAAATGAGAAGGCATTTCAAAGGAACGGAAAGCTCAGCACGCTGAAATCTCACCACTAAACTCTTCCAAATCTGCAGAGGGATCAGCAATGGCAGTCGCATTTGCAGGTTTGGAAAGTAACCTGGAAGGTACAGCTGAAGGCAGAAAGGACTCAAGGCAACTACTTTGAGAGGTCCCTTCTTTACTGTGAGGGTGACAGAGCTCTAGAACTGGCTGCCCAGAGAGGCTGTGGAGTCTCCGTCTTTGGAGACATTCTAAACCCGCCTGGATGCCATCCTGCACAGTGTGCTCTAGGTGATCCTGATCAGCAGGGGAGTTGGACTAGATGAGCTTCAGAGGGCCCTTCCAACCTCGCCCGTTCTGGGATCCCGTGATCACCCTGAAAAATCAATTTTTTCTGAATATCCAATCTAAAACTACCCTCTTTTAGTTTAAAAGCTACCTCTGTTCTGAATGGAAATGCAGGACGGGGAGAGCCAGTGGGCACAGTTGTTTGTGCTGGTGCTGCACCCAGACTGTCACAGGAGCCTCACACTGAAATGTAGGTGCACAGGGTTCACATCCAAGCCTGATACATGAACTCCTCATTCTGGTGGAGATGGTCAAGGAAGAGGAGCAGTCTTTTTCAAGCACCCAGCAAAGAAGTGCACAGCATCTGTCCAAGTACATGTCTTTTCTACCTCCTGCAGCTACTGAAATGGGGGACAGTCACCTTAAAGGCCTATGTCATTCTTTTGTGATCCATGCAGAATTTTCAGATACCTAAAGGCATCAGAAATGGCCACAGATACCAATGTCCAAGTTATTCCATCTGTTTTTATTCACAGACTTTTATCTGCATGGTATCTCTTCTCCAGCTGGACCCCTCTCTTCACATCTAATTCCTTTTCCAAGGAGCCCCCAGTGGCCTGCATCAGCTCAGTACTTTGGCAACGTGGTTGTCCATGTTGCACCTGAGCTATTGCCCATGGTGGAGGTTAAGAGAATTTCCTTTCCTCTTCTTGTCTCACACCTGGCTTTCTCAATTGGAAGAAATCTCAGCTGATGAGCTACAGGCCTCAGGAAAAAATTTGTCTCTCTGTGAAACTCCAGAGAAATATCCTCATCAATCAAAGTGTTCATCGAGCAAGAATCTGTGTGGGTTGTGTTTGCTGAAAGTTGAGAAGAAGACAGTCCTGGAATTGTGATCTCCGGTGGGCTAAAGAAGCCCTGTGTTTCAGTTTTCCTCTGTGAAGGATGCTGCCAGCTGGCACTGAGCAAACCAGAACCTTGGTAAGGAAGCTTATGAGACATGGGGTAGAGAAAGGAGTAAAAGTCTTATTTAATCATCCCTGGAATTTTGATTGAAGGCATTTGATTTGATTAAGGTACTCATTAAAAGTGCTGTTTATATATATATATTTTTGTGTGAGGATATTATTTGATATATTCCAACAAAGATGTATGATGTTTTTTCAATATACAAGAAAAACATGGTAATATATATATTATGTATACTCCTTGATGTTATAGTAAGGACTGGATATATAATTAAAGGCATACATATGTTTATACACCTAAAGGTATTCCTTAGTTTTATTCCATCCTTCAGTGTTCCTTATCAGAAAAGGGAACTGCTACTGGTGTCATCTACCTGGATGTCTATAAGGCTTTTGAAATGATCTCTCACAACTTTTTCACTACTGAACTGGAGGAATAGGGGTTTGATGGATTGACTGTTACATGGAGAAAAGAATTAGCTAGATGGCCTCATCCAAAGAGTTGATACTCCTTGTGAGCCTATGGGCAGAGGTCCTTGCCCTCATGGCATAGTCAGACAGCAGAAACAGAGCTCCTGGAAGAGAAGTGCAGCAAGGTTCTGCCAAAAAGGACAGAGGATAGGCGTGTTGCAGGGGAGAGTCTATGAGAAATGGCTTTGGTCTTGTGCAGAGAAGTTTGTTCTAACTCTTCACTGTCTTTTTCTCTTGGGACAGTTGTCAGGTCCCACAGGGAGAAAATGTCTAACAGCAGCTTCCCCACAGAATTTACTTCTCAATATTTACTTCTCAGGGTCACGGCCTATGACTGCTATGTTGCCATCTGCAACCCCCTGCACTACAGGACACTCATAGGTGGCAGAACTTGTGAAAAAAAAATGCAGCTGCCTGGGGCAGTGGCTTTTTCAATGCCATGATGCACACTGCCAATACCTTTTCCCTCCCACTCTGCCAAGGCAATGCCCTGATCCAGTTCTGTGAAGTTCCCCAGATCCTCAAGCTTTCCTGCGCAGTTGCCTACCTCAGAGAAGGTGGGCTTCTAGTGGTTACAGCATGTTTACTCTTTGTATGTTTTGCTTTCCTTGTGCTGTCCTATGTGCAGATCTTCAGGGCTGTGCTGAGGATCCCCTCACAACAGGGCCGGCACAAAGCCTTTTCCACATGCCTCCCTCACCTGGCCGTGGTCTCCCCCTTTATCAGCACAATAATATTTGCCTGCCTGAAGCCCCCCTCCATCTCTTTTCTGTCCTTGGATCTGGTGGTGACAGTTCTGTATTCAGTGGTGTCTCCAGCAGTGTACCCCATCATCTACAGCATGAGGAACCAGGAGATCAAAGGGGCACTGAAGAAACTGATCCTACTGGTGGTAATTAAGAAAGAATAATCTGTCTCTTTTCACAAATAATCTCCAATTGAACTCAGACTAGTGTTGAGCTTTGGTGCATTCTGTCATTGGTAACCATGGTTGTACACAAGTACTAGCATTAATTCCGCTTCAGAAGGGACAAGAATACAGTCAGGCTGACTCAGAGGCCTTTTGCAAATGTGCCTATTGTCACATGACAGGTGGCCTTCTGTGTTTCTTCTATTCATGGAAAAAGATTTTATTTTTTTAATGAAGAGCCCAGGATACTGTTGGCTTTCTGGGCTGCAAACACACACTGCCGGCTCATGGTGAGCTTTACATCCACCAACACCCCCACATTCTTCTCCTCAGGGCTGCTTTCAATCTATTCTCTGCTCTGCTTGTATTTTTCCTTGGGATTGCCCCACACCACATGCGGGACCTTGAACTTTGCCTGATTGAACTTCATGAGGTTTGCACAGGCCCACCTCTCAAGCCTGTCAAGGTCCCTCTGGATGGCTTCCGTTCCCCTCATTGTGTCAACAGCACCGCACAGCTTGGTGTCATCAGCAAATCTGATGAGGGTGCACTCGATCCCACTGCCCATGTAACCAACAAAGATGTTAGCCAGTGCTGGTCCCAGTACTTCCCCCCATGGAATACCACTCTTACTGATCTCCAGTTTGATGTTGATACAGTGACTGCAACCCTTTGACTATGATCATCGAGCCAATTCCTTATCCAGCAAGTGGTCCACCAATCAAATCCATGTCTGTCCAATTTAGAGATGAGAATATCATGGGGGGCACTGTCAAATGCATTGTGGAATTTCCGGTAGATTATGTCAGTTGCTCTTCCCCTATCCACCAATGCTGTAACCTTCTTGTAGAAGGCCACCAGATTTGTCAGGCACGATATGCCCTTAGTGAAGACATGTTGGCTGTCACCAATCACCTCCTCATTTCCTATATGCATGATCTTTCCTGGAGTGCTGAAAAGGATAGCTATAAGCTCTTCAGAAGGCACAGACATCAAAGGAGGGGCAGTGGTGTGGCTCTTTATATTAGAGAATGTTTCGATGTTGTAGAGCTCAGGGCTGGGAATGACATGGTTATGTCCCTAAGAATAAGGATCAGGGGGAAATCTAACAAAGCGGACATCCTGGTGGGGTCTGTTATAGACCTCCAAATGAGGATGATGAAATGAATGAAGCATTCTACAAGCAGTTGGTGGAAGTCATGTAATTGTCAGCACCTGTACTCATGGGGACTTCAACTTCGCAGACATATCCTGGGGGTACAATACACCCCAGAGGAAGCAGTCTAGAGGTTCCTGTAGTGTGTGGAAGACACCTTCCTGACTCAGCTGGTTAGTAAGCCTACCAGGGGTGTGCCCCCCTAGACCTGCTGTTCATAAACAGTGAAGGATTGGTGGGAGATGTGGTGGTAGGGAGCTGTCTTGGGCAGAGTGACCACAAAATGGTAGAGTTCTCTATTCTTGGTGAAGTCAAGAGGGAGGGCAGTAAAACTGCTGTCTTGGACTTCCAGAGGGCAGACGAGCTGTTCAGGACCCTGGTCAGGAGGGTTCCTTGGGAGTCAATCCTGAAAGTCAGGGGGGTGCAGGAAGGCTGGATGCTCTTCCAGAAGGAAGTCTGAATGGTGAAGGAGCAGGCTGACCCGTGTGCCTTAAAATGAGACAGTAGGGAAGAAGAATGTCATGTCTGAACGGGGAACATTTGCTGAGTGTCCGTGAGAAAAAGAGAGCTTATGTCCAGTGGAAGAAGGGACAGGCAACTTGGGGAGAGTGCAAAGAAGTTTCTAGCATATGCAGGGAAAAAAATCAGAAAGCCAAAAGCCCAACATGAGCTCAACCTGGCCACTGCGGTAAAAGATAACAAAAAATCTTTTTACAAATCTATTAACAGTAAGAGGAGGACCAAGGAGAATCTACATCCTTTACTGGAACATGACTACTGAAGATAAGGAAAAGGCTGAGATTCTCAATGCCTTCTTTACATCTGTCTTTACTAGTCAGAGCAGTTTTCCTAGAGGTACTCAGCCTTTTGCTCTGAAACTCTGGGATGGGGAGAAGAATAAAACCCCCACAATTCAGGTAGAAAAAATTAGAGACATGTTACTCCACCTGGACCGTCACTGGTCCATTGGCCCAGATGGGATCCACCCAAGAGTGCTGAGCAAGCTGTCAGATATGATTGCTGAACTGCTTTCCACCATCTATCAGCAGTCATGGTCATCCAGAGAGGACCCAGACGATGGGAGGAAAGGTGAGGGAACAGGTCATATTGAATACAGTCATACAGTTTATGTGGGACAACCAGGGGAATCAGGCCTAATCAGCATGGGTTCATGAAAGGCTTGAACCTGCCTGACCAACCTCATTTCCTTCTATGTCCAGGTGACCTGCTTGGTGGATGAGGGAAAGGCTGTTGATGTAGTCTACCTAGATTTCAGCAAGGCCTTTGACACAGTCTCCCACAGCATTCTCCTGGAGAAGCTGGAAACCCATGGCTTAGACAGGTACATGCTTTGCTGGGTTAAAAACTGGCTGGATGGCCAGGTCCAGAGAGTGGTGGTGAATGGAATGAAATCCAGCTGGTGACCAGTCACTGCTGGTGTTCCCCAGGGGTCAGAGTTGGGGCCCAACCTCTTTAGTATCTTTATTGATGATTTGGATGAGGGGATTGAGTGCATCCTCAGTAAGTTTGTAGAGAACACCAAGTTGGGGAGAAGTGTCGGTCTGCTGGAGGGTAGGAAGGCCCTGCAGAGGGACGTGGACAGGATGGATTGATAGGCAGAGGACAATGGGATAAGGTTTAACATGGCTAAGTGCCAGGTCCTGCACTTTGGCCACCTGAACCCCATGTAATGCTACAGACTTGGGGCAAAGTGGCTGGAAAGCTGTACAGAGGACAAGGATCTGGGGGTGTTCCTTGACGTCCACCTGAACATGAGCCGGCATTTTGCCCAGATAGCCAAGAAGGCCACTGGCATCCTGGTGTAATAAATGGCTCAGTCTTCA
This sequence comes from Mergus octosetaceus, assembly GCA_036873955.1. NCBI lineage: Eukaryota > Metazoa > Chordata > Aves > Anseriformes > Anatidae > Mergus > Mergus octosetaceus. The sequence continues at coordinate 905,580 of CM072311.1, forward strand.
AAGTAGGACTATAATCAAAGTTTACAATTTATTAAAGGAATAGAGGTAAGCAAACAGCGCTGGGTGCGTCGGGAGTCTCTGCTCCACCAAGACGCACACCAGTTACATCAAGCAGCTGATTTTTATGCTCCTAGGCTAATACATATTCATTACTATATTTATAATTATTCTATATTTATACTATACTTATAATTTATTTATTAATATATATAATACTATTTATACTATATTTATAATTATTATAATTTATAATATTCATTATTATAATTAGTTTCCGGAATCCAAACCCTCCTACTGGAGCATGCGTATCAGTCTCTGGTGGTCCCTCTGGGGGCCTCTGGGGGTCTGTCATGCTGAAGACTCATAGCCTTCCTCCCTCTTGTCCTTCTCCTTTGTCCAACTTGGCTGTATGTCAGAGACTTGTGCAATGTCCCCTGCAAGCTTTGTCTTTTAGTTGTTCTTCAGCTCTCCCCGTCTCCTTAATCTCCTGGCCAGATAGCAGAGACTTGCATAGTGTCCCATGCAATAGTCATAATAGTTAGCTGTTATTCTGAAACCCCCCAGATATCAGAGACTTCAAGGAAAAACCTACAAATACATTTCCCTTCAAGCTCTCTATTGACATGAAATGCTAAAACATTCCTTTGCAAGATACAAGAATTATATACATTAACCACTCTGTTTTTCTTAGACTTGTGGTTATACAAGGGTATGTAAGACAGAAGGTCACATTCATCATACCATGCGGCCCTAGCATTGTTCCATACTGACACGAATCAGATGAACATATCTCACAATCCCCCATCTCCTTTTTCATGGCATTGATTCGTGTTTTCCTTTCTAATCAAGTCAATGCTTGCCGAATTGATGCCAATTGATACCAATTCTGGATCTTTATTTGTTTTTATTATCATCAGGGAATGGGTTTTCTCTTTCCCTGGTTCTGGGTCAGCAGGTACTGCAGATATTTGCATTCCTTGTATAACCGAGTGTATTAGTCTGGTAATACAAAACATGGAATTATTAACAATCCTCCACATATCCCAAATACAACCATCCTTATTTTAGCAAACCAATCACCACCCATAAAGCCCCCTTCCATAATCCTCTTAGATCAATTCCATCCCAAATTTGAACTGGGACATGTGCAATTTTCTTCATTTCCTTTACAAGTTCATTTACAGCTTTTCTTTCTGTTGTGGTTTAACCCAGCGGGCAGCTAAACAACACACGGCCGTTCACTCACCTCCCCCCCCCTTCTCTGGGATGGGAGAGAGAAACAGGAAAGTGAAGCCTGTGAGTTCAGAGAAAGACAAGAAAATAATAATAATAAAAATAATGACAATAATGATGATAATAGTACTACTAGTAATAATGTGTATGAAACAAGTGATGCACGATGCAATTGCTCACCACCTGCTGTCCGATGCCCAGACTAACCCCGAGCAGTCCAGCCCTCCTCCCAGCTCTTGCACCCCAGCCTGGCCTCTGGCAGGACAGAGTGAGAAGCTGAAACGTCCTTGGCTTGGTGTAAGCACTGCTCTGCAACAATTCAAACATCAGCATATTATTAGCATTCTTCTCATCCTAAACCAGAACATAGCATTCTCCCAGCTACTAGGAAGAAACACCTTCCTCATCAATCTTTAAACAGCAAATACTAAAGTTAATTTTTCCACATACTTCTCCTTCTTGTGCTAGTAAATAATCCAAAGCTAAGCAATTTTGATACAAAGCAGTTCTCATCTTGGTATTTTGCTTTGCAATTAATCCAAGTGCATCTCCCGCTTTATTTATAACTATTTCTATTACAGCTTGTTCTATTTTTCTATTATTCTATTAAGTATATATATTGAGGTCCTATAACCCCAGGATCCATCTTCTGCCCACGTAGCTGGTTCATAATAGGCAAACGCCTTCAATCAAGGGGTTGGGCCCGCTTTCAGGGTCGATTCAGGCTTGTGTTACCGTTCAGCCTGTCAGGGTGATCCAGCTCCTGGAAAACGAATCACAATTTTATATAGGTTTAAAAAAAAGAGGTTTTTATGTTATTTTCTCGGGACAACCTGACCTTAGTGTGGGAGAAGTCCGGTCGAGGCCCTCTCACTCGGCAGTCAATACCCATAGGGGTTGCCTCCCTCGGTAGACCATACACACCGCAGTGGAGGGTCCTGCCCTGGTCTTGCCTTCTCCCTTTCTTTCCTTCAGAGTTGTCCCCTTTATTTGGCATCCTTAATTCATGCAGAGCCTTGTTGCCAGAATATTAGTTCTTCCTTAGCTTGAGTTTCAGTTCCCCAGGAGTGGACTCAACCCTCCAAGTTTCAGTAGTTACTGGTTCCTTTTATTCTGGATGCGTGGGTCCAACCCTTTTCTGCGGTTCTCACAGCTGTTTCAGTAGTAAGTAAAGCAAGGTACAATCCCTCCCATCGGGGGTTCAGTGATTCTTCCCTCCAGGTTTATTTATTAAGACCTTGTCTCCTGGTTGTATCTTATGAATAGCAAATCCTAAAGGTGGTGTTTGAACCATCATTCCAATTTCTCTTAGATCTTGTAATCTCCTTCCGATAGTAATTATATATTTCTGGATGCTACGATCCTCAACTACATAGTTCACTAGAGGCATCCCTTGAGAATAATGCATACCATATAACATTTCATATGGTGATAATCTAGTCTCACTGTGTGGTTTAGTTCTTATGTTTAAAAGTGCCAATGGAAAGCATTTCGTTCAGGGCATTTGTATCTTGATCATTAATTTAGCCAATTGTTGTTTTATTGTTTGATTCAGTCTTTCTACTTTCCCTGAGCTTTGTGGGTCCCACGGAGTATGGTATTCCCACTGAATACCTAATGATTGACATAATAATTTTATTATTTTAGAAGTAAAGTGTGTGCCCTGCTCAGAATCAATGTACTGGATTATCCCATATCTAGGTATCAGGTGTTCTAACAGAATTTTTACCACCATTTGTGCTGTAGCTTGCGCTATGGGATAAGCTTCTACCCGTTGTGTTAAATGATCTACTATTACCAATAAATATTTTATCCCCTCTACTTTGGGCAATTCAGTGAAACCAACTTGTACTTTCTCAAAAGCCCTATAAGCTGTTTTGTTTTGTTTCTCCCTCCCGTGGCTGCTTGTTGAAACACTTTCTTATTTATCTTCTGATCAGTTATGCAATGTTGTGTAATTTGCTTTACTATTTCCAAAAAAAAAAAAATGCAAACAACTTGTTTTAGTAAATGACCATTTAACGCCTTTGTTCCCCAATATGTTTGTGCGTGCAAATGTCCCAATATTTGCTTTGCATAATCTTTTGGCAATATCTCTCGCCTGTCTGGCAGTGTCTATTTTCCTTGTTCTAATTTAGCCCCTATTTTCTCCAGTTTCATTTGTTTGTTTTGTTTTGTTTTCCATTGCATTTCATAGTCGGTCCAAAAATTCCATAGGGGTTTCTTTTGGATCTTGTTGGAACAGATTCTCCATTCCCAATTTAACCAGATTTTGGTATTTACCATTCATTATTTCTGGGGTGACTATAGTCTCAGTGTGGGGCTGGTCAGGGGAATGCAATTGTCAACAGTTCCCTGAGCGGTCCCATTGGCATTCAGAGCTCACTCATAAACTCAAGTTGTTTTAAGGGGCTTTTCTGTTTCCATGACAACTCTCTCAGACCCATCATGGTCCCTCTGCCCCAAAGGGCTCACACCAGTGATTTTGAGATCACAGCCTCCTGTTCAGGCAGAACTATTAACATTCTTACATCCTCTTTCCCTGCTCATTCAACTTCAAACAGCTCTGTTAAATACTACATGCCACACCTTTAAAACCTTCAACAACTCTTTTAACCCTTCCTTTATTTTTCTCCAGCCTGTACTTTTCCCATGCCAACACCAAAGGCTTAGTCAGGGGCCAACTAAATTCCACTCCTTTTCCCTCTAAGATGCTGAAACAACATATTGGTATAATACATTTCATCCTATTTTCCTTCTCTCCTCAAAAACAACATTAATTGCAAGATAGTGTTATAGTCGATTGATCCATAAAGTGGCCATTTAGTTTATATAGTGGCCACCACTGATTGCAATACTTAGTGAAAGTCCTCTTGCTTTCTGTGCCCCTAGTTCTAACAACATCCTTCCAATGTGCCAATATGCACCCAAGGAGGCTTTCTTTAAAATGTCTTTGTTTTGGATATTACTCACTTCCTTGGTTTCCCATTCCCTTTTATTTGTTTATTTATTTATTTATTTATTACTATTGCTTACTAGTTACTGTCCTTTGTTTCAATTTCCACGCAAACCTTTTTACTGCTGGTTTTTACTATCTTTTCCTAATCTTCTTCCCAAATATCTGAATTACCTGGGATTAAACTCTTCTTCCCACATACAAATTTTACTATTTCAAATTATTAACAAGCCCCGTTTCAATCATAAATCCATGGAACTTCAGGAAAACAGCTGAAGCACTCAGCCTTCCGTCTTCTAGACAAACATTACCACCTTTTCCACAAAAATTTACATTTCAACAGGACCGAATTTCAAGCCGAATGTTGTTAGTAAGCCCATACAAAACAAGGAATCACTCCTGTGTATCCGTCAATATGGGGGGTTAAAAAGGTATTGAGGCCTAAAGAAATTTGCTCTTCCCCTTCTTACCAAATTCCCAGGGCTCAAGCCTGAACCACCAAAGAAATGACTCTCTCTGTTCTACCGCTTTGATAATCAGTCAGCCCCCTCCCCCCACCCAGTACTTGGGAAACTAACCAAACACCACAGCAAATACACCAACACTTCTCAACTGTTAGTTACTTAGATAATGCTCCCGTCTTTTTTCTTGTCACACTCAAAGCATTTAAGAGAAAAAAAAAAAAAAAAGAAAAAATAGGATCACAAGATACACCGCCAGGCCCATATATTAGGCAGCACCAATCAAACCTTGGATAAAACAGCACTTCTTTTTGGTCTGTCATGCACTTCGTTCGTCTCCGCCCAGTCCCCTTGCGGAGAATACAGAACCGCGGATCGGAACTCCGCACTCGCTTTGCAGCGACGCTACGTCTCACTCACACAGCACAATCACGCAATCACACAGAGAGGCCTCTAGCACATCTCATTCATACTACGAGAATATAATTTAGAATGATAACCAACCAAACAAGTATTGTCTCTGACTGTGTTCTTCGTGGAGTGACTTATTCCACTTTGTTTCAAACCCTTACACTTACACAAATACTTTCAACACAAAATACCTGGACATTTAAGAATAACACATACAATTATTAACACTCCAGTTAGTATCCCTCCAGCAGCTGAAAACATACCATTTGTCCGCAGCTTCAGGAGATCTTTGTCTGTTCCTGTGGTGAGCGGCTGAGAGTGGAGTCCTCTCTGAGCAAAACACTCAGGGTGCACCTAGGGGTGTCCGCTCTGCAGTCAATCCCGCAGCCGAGCAGAGTGTCTCCTGCCTGGCTCACCAAAATGACTCACAGAAAGCTGACTCCACAATCAGTAAGATTGTAAAGTAGGTATGTTTACTCAGCGCTGGGCGGCACGGGGGGGTAGTCCCACCAAAGTCGTGTACGCCTAACATGGCAGCTTGCTTTGGTTATATCTAGTAAAGAGTTACATATACAGGAAGTTTCCCAATACTCCTATACATATGCATAACCTGTCCCTTTGTGAACAGTCCTCCTTATTTCATACCCCTTGGTTAAAGTCCGAACCATGAGGTTGTTTTGATCTGGTTCTCGGGGTCCAAGGGGCTCCTGTTATCTGGAGGTCTAAGCACAGCACAGGCATAGTACATTGCAAATGTAGCACATATTCATTCTTAGTCAATTGCTCTCTAATTTCTAATTCCATGTTTCAGCTACAGCATACTTGCTCTCTTCCGGATCCACAGGTATTCTACTATTAACATTAATGTTCAAAGCCTGACAGACGCCGTCCTCCGTGGACCCAAATATCGGCCAAAATACCAGGGGTCTTAAGGGTTCTTTTGGTCATTCTATCATATAATAATGGACCATTTTTAATTTACTCTTCTATTTTCTGGGGCCCCTATTGTTCCAATTTCTAATCATTATTCCTAATGGACTTTCTGGTAATTTGCTCCCTTTCTTCTGGTCCTTGATCATCAATTCTGTCTGGCCCATCTCGGAATTTTACTATGGCAATTCCCACAGCCCTTGGTTACCTTAGGAAGAGTGTCTTGCAAGGGTTTTAGGACCTATCACCCACCCACGAATCCTATAGGAATCACTTCCTTCACCGGCCAAGTCCCACATGGGAGATTGGAACCGTGGTTAGAAGACCTCCACACTCACTTTGGATGTTTCAGTTACACTCTTACACACACAGGCAACCGAATCCCACCCAACCAAATGGTATACTCCTTAAACACGACTCCGTCGTCTTCGTTCGGATCTTCGCACGCAGAATTACGGGCAAAACACAGTGCTGCAGCCAGCAAGGGAGCTCATAAAGAAAAATCAAATTCTTTGCTTACCTTTATTCAGGTTCAAGATGGCATTAGTCCCGACCTGACTCAAACAGGAGCCACCAAATGGTGGGGCGCCTCTCCTAGATCAAATCAGAATTCAGGAACCAAAGCCATCCCAGACGAGCCCCCAAGTTGTTATAAATCGCTCAGTCCCAAAATAGGATTATAATCTAAGTTTATAATTTATTAAAAGAATAGAGGTAAGCAAACAGCGCTGGGTGCGTCGGGAGTCTCCGCTCCACCTAGACGCACACCGGTTACATCAAGCAGCTGATTTTCATGCTCCCAGGCTAATACATATTCATTACTACTTCTAAAAAAAACTGGGTTATTATAATTAGCTTCCGGGATCCAAACCCTCCTACTGGAGCATGTGCATCAGTCTTCGGTGGTCCCTCTGGGGGTCTCTGGGGGTCTCTGTGAGGGCAGGGGAAAGCTGGGAGAATGAAGGTGGGAATGAAGGTGGGAATGAAGGTGGGAATGAAGGTGTACCGAGGTGAGACACCCCAAATGGGGGTGGACTCCCTGCCCTGTTGCCGTCGGGCAGAGGGAGGGGATCTGGGAGTTGAGGAGGAATGGAGACAGGTCCCTGCTCAACATCGCAGGCGATGCCCTCCCCCACCGGCCCCGCCTTCCCAGGTGCCCTTACGCAACAGGTTTGAGGCCCTGGAGCTTGAGAGACCGGTGGGTGAGGAAGAGGTAGCAAGTGTTCCCAGGAGGATGCCTAGGGCGAGGAGGTCGACTCCACGCCTCCGGACTGCTGCCACCAAGAAAGACAGAAGGGTGATTGTTGTGGGAGACTCTCTTCTCAGGGGAACAGAAGGCCCTATTTGTCGGCCTGACCCTACCCGTAGGGAAGTCTGCTGCCTCCCTGGGGCCAGGGTCAGGGACGTTGCCAGGAAGCTTCCCAACCTGGTTCGCCCCTCTGACTATTACCCTCTTTTGATAGTCCAGGCAGGTAATGATGACATTAAAGAGAGAAGCCTGAAGGCTATAAAACGAGACTTTAGGGGACTAGGACGGTTAGTGGATGGAGCGGGAGGGCAGGGGGTGTTTTCGTCCATCCCTACGGTGGCAGGGAGGGGTACAGAGAGGACACGGAAAGCCCACCTGTTAAACACGTGGCTCAGGGGCTGGTGCCAACACAGAAATCTTGGCTTTTTCGACCATGGGGCGCTTTACTCGGCACCCGGCCTGATGGCCGCAGATGGGTCCCTATCTTTTAGGGGAAAACGGATCCTGGGCCAGGAGCTGGCGGGGCTCATTGAGAGGGCTTTAAACTAGGTAAGAAGGGGGATGGGGCTGAAGCAAGGATTGTTGGAGCTGTGCCAGGGGGAACAATGGCAAGGCCGGGGCATAAGGCAGTGGCCCAGCTGAAGTGCATCTACACCAATGCACGCAGCATGGGTAACAAACAGGAGGAGCTAGAAGCCATCGTGCAGCGGGCAGGCTACGACTTGGTTGCCATCACGGAGACGTGGTGGGACCAGTCTCATGACTGGAGTGCTGCAATGACTGGCTATAAGCTCTTCAGAAGGGACAGGCAGCACAGAAGGGGTGGTGGTGTGGCTCTCTATAGTAGAGAGTCTTTCGATGTTGTAGAACTCGAGGCTGGGAATGACAAGGTCGAGTCCCTTTGGGTTAGAATCGGCGGGGCCAACAAGGCTAGAGTCCTGGTCGGGGTCTGTTATAGACCGCCGAACCAGGATGAGGAGACGGATGAGGAGTTCTACAGGCAGCTGACAGAAGTTGCTAAATCTTCAGCGCTTGTACTCGTGGGAGACTTCAACTTCCCTGACATATCCTGGAAGCACAACACAGCCCAGAGAAAGCAGTCTAGGAGGTTTCTGGAGAGCGTGGAAGATAGCTTCCTGACGCAGCTGGTTAGTGAACCTACCAGGGGTGGTGCCCCGCTAGACCTTCTCTTCACAAACAGAGAAGGACTGGTGGAGGATGTGATTGTCGGGAGCTGTCTTGGGCAGAGTGACCACGAAATGGTGGAGTTCTCTATTTTTGGAGAGGCCAGGAAGGGGACCAGTAAAACCGCTGTATTGGACTTCTGGAGCTGCTCAGAACACTGGTTGGTAGAGTCCCTTGGGAGGCGGTTCTGAAGGGCAGAGGACTCCAGGAAGGCTGGGCGCTCTTCAAGAGGGAAATCTTAATGGCACAGGAGCGGTCTGTCCCCACGTGCCCAAAGACGAGCCGGCAGGGAAGAACACCTGCCTGGCTGAACAGAGAATTGTGGCTTGAGCTTAGGAGAAAAACGAGGGTTTATAATCTTTGGAAAAGTGGGCAGGCCACTCGGGAGGACTATAAGGATGTTGCAAGGCTGTGCAGGGACAAAATTAGAATGGCCAAAGCTCATCTGGAGCTCAATCTGGCTACTGCCGTTAAAGATAACAAAAAATGTTTTTATAAATACATCAACACAAAAAGGAGGACTAAGGAGAATCTCCATCCTTTACTGGATGTGAGGGGAAACTTAGTTACAAGAGATGAGGAAAAGGTGGAGGTGTTCAATGCCTTCTTTGCCTCAGTCTTTAACGGCAAGAGCAGTTGTTCTCTGGATACCCAGTACCCTGAGCTGGTGGAAGGGGATGGGGAGCAGGACGTGGCCCTCACTATCCACAAAGAACTGGTTGGTGACCTGGTGCGGCACTTGGATGTGCACAAGTCGATGGGGCCGGATGGGATTCACCCAAGGGTACTGAGAGAACTGGCAGAGGAGCTGGCCAAGCTGCTTACCATCATTTATCAACAGTCCTGGCTATCGGGGGAGGTCCCAGTTGACTGGCGGCTAGCAAACGGCTCTGTTTTTACTTTGTGGGTGGGAGGTTGTATTGGACTTGCATGGAAAGTGTTTTGTAGCAGGGGGCAGCTGCAGGGCTGGTGTCTGTGAGGAGAGTCCAGAAGCTGCCCCTTCTTAGAGAAGAGCCACTTCCAGCTGGCTCCAAAAGGGACATGCTGCTGGCCAAACTCAGCCAATGAGTAATGCTGTTTGTACATCTGTGAGAGCTTTTTAAAGAAAGGGGTTGAAAATGACATGAGGGAATAGCTGGGAGAGAAGATTGAGAAACTGAGAGAGAAAACAACCCTGCAGACACCAAGGTCAGTGAAGAAAGAGGGTGAGGTGGTGCTCCAGGTTCTGGAAAAGATGTTCCCCTGTGGTGCACCATGTTGGAGCAGATCTCCACACTGCAGCTGATGGAAGACCCCATGTGGGAGCAGGTGGATGTGGCCTGAAGGAGGCTGCAGCCCTTGGAGAGCACCTGCAAGAGAAGACTCTGTGTCAGAACTGTGGAGAGGAGCCCAGCTCTAGACAGCCCCTCATGATAGGGACTTTCTTCTGAGGAGAAACATATATCAGCCATTTGACAGATGCTGCACAGGCAAGGACATGACTCAGGATGGCATCACCCTTCAAGAAGGAATTACCTTTGGGATTCCCTCAAAGGGTAGAATTCCTGTCTGTGTCACAGCTTGAGTCACTGCACTGTGAATGCTGACCGAGGTCCCACCATGACAGATGCAACCTCATGCTTCCCCGCAGCCACCCCTCCAGTATTCCTGAACTACCATTGACAATGCAGACTCAAGCAAACAGAGACAAAAGGGAATGCAAGAATGCCAGTGCTGTACACACTCAACAACGATACATGCTAGCAAGTAACTGGAACATGAGCTGAGAACCAGCTCATCACAAGCACCAGATTCATGCTTAGTTGCTTTGGAAGGACTGAGAGCAGGGCATTAGAAAAAGCATAATAGAAGGAGCTACATCTTCTCAGTGTGGATTCAGTAGCAGCAGCCCTGCAGAATGACAACCCATCCGTCTGCTCATGGCTTGGACAGGTGTACAGTTTGCTGGCTGAAGAACTGTCTGGATGGCCATGCTGAAAGAGTCTGAATGAAGAGAGATCCGTCCAGTTGGTGGATGGTCGTGGGTGGCATTCCCCAGGCCTCTGTACTGGGTCCAGCTTTGTTTACTGTTTTTATGGATGATCTGACTGAGATGATCAAGTATACCCTTAGTACATTTGCAGATGATAACAAGTTAGTTGGGACAGTTGATCTTCTTGAGGAAGGAAAGCTTTTCAGAGGCATCTGGAAAGGCTAGATTGATGGACCGAGTCCAATCACATGACATTCAACAATGATTAAGTGCCAGCTCCTGCACTTGGATCATAACAATCCCATGCAGCATAGGCTTGGGGAAGAGTGGCTGGACAGATGCCAACAGAAAAGCACCTGGGGATGTTGGTCAACAGCCAGCTGAGCATGAGCACCCACCCCCTGTCATGGGCAGGGACTCTGACATCTTCCAATAGATCATTTGTGCTTATGAGGTCACTGTCAGATGAAGATCTGAGAGGCCACGAGCAGGTCCATGGCAAGTGAATGTTTCTGCGATGTCAGTGGTGCCTGAGTAGCTGACAGGCCAAGAGCAAACATGGCCTTTGCTAGATGCTGGGAGGACCCTGGTTCCTGAGAAGCCGGGAGGCCAGGCATAAGCACATGGCTTGTGTGGGTCTGTGGGGAGCTCATTGGTGATCAAGTAGCTGATAGGTCAGGGCAAGGCCCATGCATTGTACCTGTGAGGCCACTGGTGCCTGAGGAGCTGGCAGACCAAGAATTGTGTAGGTGTTGGTAAGGTCATTGCTGCCTGACTACAGGCCAGGAGCAGGCCCATGGCAGGTGAAGATGCTATGGCATCACCTGGAGCTGGGTTGAACCGAATTTTGAAATATCCTGCACTGGAAATAACTGAAGATCACTGAGTCCAATTTCAGCCTTCAGAATAAAAATAAATTATATGTATGTAAAAAACTATAAAATATTTATATCAAAATTATAAAATATATAATATATGTATATATTTATAAATATACATATATTAAACACTATATGTATGATATGTATAAAAACTCATAACATAATATTTAATACAATATAATATATATTATTTATATAAAATAAAAATAAAAACAAAAAATAAATATTATATATTATATATTATTTTATTATATATTATAAATTATAAATTATATATTATATATTACATATTACATATTACATATTATGTATTACGTATTACATAATATATATATATCATATAATTATATAATATACATTATATTATGTATTATATAATATAATAATGTATGATATATATTATATATTATTATATTATATATTATATTATATATCATACTATATAATACTATATATAATATTATAATATATAATAATTTATAATATAATATAATATAATATTTAATATATTATATATTATTATATATTTTATTATACACTATATAATATACAATATATACTATATAATGTATAGTATATAGTATATAATATATAATAACATATCACAATGTAACAATAAATATAATGTATTATAATAAAATATGATATGATATGATATGATATAACATAATATATTAGTAAAATATATATTTATATGTATTTATTATATATTTTTATTTATTTAAAGTTATATATATACATATATTTATACATATATAAGAAACTGCACATCTGAGAGCATTGTCCTAACACTTCTTGGACTCTGCCAGGCTTGGAGCTGTGGGGAGGCTGGGAGGCACCGCAGGGCCATGCCTGGGCACGGGGCCAGGAGGAAACCACCGTCTTCCTGCCCGGGCGCCATGTCACGTGGGCTGCGGTTTGTGCACCTGCAGTGGCAGGCAGGCTCCAGCTCCCGACCCGCCGCGGGGAATAACGGCCCCTGGGTGACACGCTGAGAGCCAGGGAGACGCCTGAGGCTCTGGGCTGCAGCTCTGCTGCCAGGGCAGGCCCTGGACCAGCTCTGGCTGCTGCCGGGACCCCACAGGAGGCTCCCTGGGGAGGGACAGGCCAGCCAGTGCTCCTGGCATGGGGCTCTGGCCCTGCCCAAGGGCCTTTCCCAGCTGCTGCTGCCAGCACAGCGGGGGCTGTAGCAGGGGCAGGGGCTGGTCCCTTCCCAGGCTGACACAGCCCCGCTGCAGGACCAGCCCCGTGGATCCCATCGCACAAGGATGGCCGGACAATCGCACCTTGGGCTCTTGGATGCTACAGCTTAGGAGATGTTCCCTGCTCCCGGTCCCCACAGCGAGCTGCAAGGGGTGTCAGAGCCATCTGCCCCCACACCCAGCCCTACCCCACGATGATCTCCCACCGCAGTGACGCGAGACCCGCAGCAGAGCCGTCCCTCATATATGGTCATGAAGAGCGCTAGAGAAGTTCATTGGAGAGCTGGGCTGCGTCGGAGGGGAGATAAGTGCCGATAACGTCTAAAAAGGTGCCTGCTGCTTCGATTGGCTCCTCCTGCAGCTGGGACAGCATCTGCACAGATATATTGCCCTCCCATCATTGCCATTTCACTGTGGGTCCCCAGGAACTCCAGCAGCAGGGCCGTGCTGTCAGGACAGGAGCCTCAGGATGGGGACAGAAGGACTCCTGTCCCCTTGGGTGCTGTGGCTGTTCTTCTGGGTGCAGCCTTGCAGAGGTAAGTGCCAGCTGCTTTGTTCAACAGCTTGTGGCCAGCAGGCAGCAGTGGGGTCATTGGGATGCCTCTGGGAGTGGGGTTGCTTTCCAGGCACCACTGAAATGAGAGGCAGAAGGTTCTCTGTCTCTCAGCCCTGTGCTTTAATCTATGCCTCTCTGGGTGGGAGAGGGTAAACCATTTACACAGCTCCCATGATTATGGCAGCCCATGCCTGTCTGCATTTCCAGACTCCTTGTCCTTAAGGTACCCTTTTGAAACCCCTTGTTCCCCAGGACAAGTTCCCCAGGTAAACCTCTGGAGCTGGAGGAGGCCCAGGTGGTGGCAGTGGCCCTTAGTGATCTCCACGGCACATCTATTGTCTGGGGTGCCCCAGCAGGGTTGTGTGCAACTCCCTGCACCTGGGATCTGAGGAAACCCTGACCGAAGGGGGCAGCTTGTACCCCATAGAGAGAAGTGGACTGGGGCGTGTGCATCCAGAGGTGACAGAGAGGTGTCCTTCCTGGTGCCCTGGCCAAGTGCAGAGGCTAGGATGAAAGCAGGGATGAGGAGGGGATGCAGACTGGGGAGGAACTGTGTGTTTGACTCAGTGCCCCCTGGACAGACAGGAAGCCCCAGAGGTTTTGGTATGTTTTGGAAGTTCCTGGGGCAGCTGATGAACAGATAGAAGTATGGGTCTAGAGCCATGTAGCCTTTCAGAGGGTGCTGGGCTGGGGAGAAGTGGGAGCCCTGTGCAGGACTGAGGGTGGTGTGTGGGTGGGTATGGACAGGGGCAGGGAGCCACTGGGATGGGAGGAGGTGCTGAGGGCGGTGGGGCAGTGAATGTCCCAGGAGGGATAGAGCTCTGCACTGTCAGCCCAGCTCTGCCACTAGGGAGAGGAGGGACACCCACCACCATATGGGATAGCCTGTAGGGACAGGGCTCCCACCCTGGGGCCTGTGACTCTGCCTGATGCAGCAGAGGGAGCACTCGCAGACCCACTTTGTGGGGCTCAAAGCTCTCCTGACCCTTCCTGTGTTGGTGTTTGAAGGGACTGCGGAGGTGAGGCTGGCGGATGGTGACAGGCGCTGTGCTGGGAGAGTGGAGGTGAAACATCAGGGTCAGTGGGGGACCGTGTGTGACGACTACTGGGACATCTTCGATGCTGCAGTGGTTTGTAGGCAGCTGGGCTGTGGGGTTGCTCTCGAAGCTCCTCTGTATGCATACTTTGGGCAAGGATCTGGTTCCATTTGGATGGATAATGTTCACTGTAATGGCACTGAGTCTGCCCTGTCTGACTGCACACACAATGGCTGGGGTCAAACAAACTGCGATCACACTGAGGACGCTGGAGTGAAATGTTCAGGTAAGGACTGAACTTGTTCCCTACCTCTGGGATGAGGAGACTCCTAAGGGACCTGGCTGTGACCTCAGGAAGCAACAGGTGGACACCAGAACATGGCTCTGTGTGTCAAGTTGCACTCTGAGCTGGGTCTGTCACTGCTGGTGTCCCTTGTCCCTGGTGACAGCCCAGTGGGAGCACGCCCAGCTTGGCCCTGAAGCTGGAGCAGCCAAGCCTGGGGAGGTGCCAGGGGCTGGGAGGGGAAACCCCTCACCATTCCCCACTGTGCTGCCTGGTTCCCATCTTTCTCCTCCATTCAGCCAGGCCCCGTCTGGCAGGCTGGTCCCTATGCCAGGGAATCTAGAGCAGCTCCCCCAGCCACCAGCAGCTTCAGGGAAGGGCGTGCAATGGCTCAGGACTTTTGGGTTGTACCCCCCGGAAAACAAGAGAACCGCGGCCAAAGCAGAGGGGCTGCTCAGAGGGCAGGAACACTGGGCTTGGGCAGAGGAGCAGGGTAGCAAGCAGCAACTTGTTCCTGTCCAGGGGTCACCCCATGAGAGCCAGCCCCCAGGAACACGGCCCCTCTAGGACATGCTGATCCACTGCCCAGCCTCTCCTGCCTGCCCTGTGCACCAGGGGCTGTGCCAGCACCTCCTGGCTCTCCTCGGTGCCTGCCCTCATACCGGGAGCTCATGTCAGCCCAGGGCTGCTCTCTGCCTACTCTTTTGATCTATGTGTAGAGCACATGGAGGGCTTTTGCTGGTGGCTGGGGACAGGCATTCCTGGCACCACACACTGTCCCTGCCTGAGGACCCCCCTTTACCTGCTCCCCAGATGTGCCCCATCTAACAGCAGCTCCCCAGGAGCTCCAGCAGCCCCTGGAATCAGGGGGCTTTCCTGGCAGCTCCAAGGGGTTTCTCAGCCTGGCATGAGCCCGGTGGGGCAGAGCCAGCTGCTGCAGCCCCCAGTGCCTGGGCTCAGTTCCCTGGGCCCATGTGCTGTGGGTGTTGCAGTGCTGAGTCTGGGGCCAGGCAGCCCAGGGGCTCCAGGCAGCAGCAGTTTGTCTGAGCGGTGCCTGCAGCTGGGGCCTGGGAGAGAGGGCAGCCCATGGGTGCTGGGCAGGATTCTGAGGATCAGCGGGGGGGGGGGGCTGACCTCTTTGTGCCATCAGCACCCACAGAGAGCTGCTGAGCTGGCCGTGGGGCTCTGTGTGTGGCCACCTTTGGGATGAGGTGGGAGGTGGGCATGGAAGTGCCAGAGGGCTCTGGGAACTCACAGGTCTCCTTGGTTGCTCCAGAATTTGTGCGGCTGGTCGGAGGGGACAGCCCCTGCTCAGGAAGTGTGGAGGTCTACGACAGGGACCAGTGGAAAGCTGTCTGTCACTCCCACTTTGGTGCCAAAGCTGCCGAGGTGGTGTGCAGGGAGCTGCAGTGTGGCACAGCCCTGTCTGTCCATGGGGCAGCTCAGCTGGGAGAAGGGGCCGGTCCTGTCTGGGACAGAGAGCTGCAGTGTGTGGGGAATGAATCCACCATCCTCTTCTGCCCGACGGGGGCCCCCAAGGACAAGGCCTGCACCCACAGCAATGGCACTCATGTCACCTGCACACGTAAGGACTCGCGGTGGGATGATGGCCACTGGGGTTGTGGTGGTGGAAGGAGAGCAGGGTGGGCACTGGGCTGTGCTGGGTGGGGGAGAGATGGAGTGAGGTTGTGGTCTGCAGCCCTAAAATTAGAGTGCTGCAGGAGGAGAAAGTCACGCTGTCCCTTTGGCCTCTGCTGCAGCTCCTGTGGGAGCAAGAGCACAAATGTGGCCTCTCTCACCCTCCTTTGTCCCCAGCGTACACAGGGCTCAGGCTGGTGAATGGCAGCACAGCGTGTGAGGGCAGGGTGGAGGTGGAGGTGCTGGGGACGTGGGGGACCCTGTGTGCCTCCCGCTGGGACCTCTCGGACGCCCACGTTCTCTGTCGGCACCTGGGCTGTGGCTTTGCTGAGTCCATTCCTGGAGGAGGGCATTTTGGGAGAGGAACCGGCCCCGTCTGGAGAGACTCGTTCCACTGTGACGGGACTGAAGCCCACCTGGGGCAGTGCCCGGTGACTGCCCTGGGGGCCTCGCCGTGCTCCCAGGAGAACGCTGCTGCTGTCATTTGCTCAGGTGAGTGCTGGGCAGTGCTGCAAAGTCCATTTGCCCCTGGTGTGTGACATAGCCACACAAAGTTGGGGAGCTCATGGCAGTGCCTGGCTGAATTTCTCCTCTCACCAGGCCTAGCTCGCCCCATGCCCCTGCGGCTGGTGGGCGGAGAGAGCCGGTGCGATGGGCGCGTGGAGGTCTTCCAGCACGGGACGTGGGGCAGAGTCGTGGATGAGCAGTGGGACATGCAGGAGGCCAGCGTGGTGTGCCGGCAGCTGCAGTGCGGAGAGGCAGAGGCAGCCTACACCCCCGTGAGGGCTGAGCGAGGACGAGGACCTGTGGGGCTGCGTGGGGTGCAGTGTGCAGGGCACGAGGCTGACCTGAGCCTCTGCAACACCTCCCTGCCTCAGAGCACGCTGGTAACAGGAATCATGGAGGACGTGGGGGTCGTGTGCTGGGGTGAGTGGTGCTGCACGTCCCCCAGGTGTGAGGCTGGGAGGGCAGTCAGCCGCTGACGGCTGGGGTTCTCTGCGCTGCAGGGAGCCGGCGGGTCCGTCTGGTGGACGGGGCCGGGCGCTGTGCCGGGAGAGTGGAGATCTACTACCAGGGGCGCTGGGGCACCGTCTGCGACGACGCCTGGGACCTGGCCGACGCTGCCGTCCTTTGCCACCAGCTGGGCTGCGGAGGGGCCCTGGAAGCAGCTGGCTCTGCTCAGTTTGGGGAGGGCTCCGGGCAGATCTGGCTGGATGGTGTCAACTGCTCCGGGGCTGAAGATGCTCTCTGGGACTGCCCTGCCGAGGTTTGGGGGCAGCACTACTGTGGACATAAGGAGGACGTGGGTGTCATCTGTTCAGGTCTGTGCCTGGAGTGGGGCTGGGAGTGGGGCTGGTGATGCTGGGGTGAATCTATAGCTAGGTAGGGCCAAGGCCATCAGTGGCTGACACCCAAGGCCATCCCTGGGGCCTTTTCTCCTTCCAGAGTTCATGGCCCTGAGGCTGGAGAACAGCGACGGCTGCTCCGGGCGCCTGCAGGTTTTCTACAACGGGACGTGGGGCAGCGTTTGCTCCAACTCCATGACCACCGAGACCGTGTCACTGGTGTGCAAGGAGCTGGGCTGTGGGAATGAAGGGGACTGGGAAATAATGTTAAACTCTGCCAAGCTGTCTGGCATCGCGTGGTTGGATCACGTGGTGTGTGGGAAGAGCAACAGCTCCTTCTGGCAGTGTCCCTCTGCTCCCTGGCATCCGCAGTCGTGTGATGACCTCCGAGAAGAGACCCACATCACCTGCATTGGTAAATCTGAGCCATCAAGGCACCAGGTCCACTTCCCCACTGGGTATGGTGAAATGCAGAGAAGGAACCCAGAGGGGCTTTGACTTCCTGCATTAGACCCTGTTGCTGCTGGTGGCACAAAGGTGACTTCAGCTCTCGGAGCCACCCAGGTTCACCAGCATCAGTCAATGGCCAGGCTGCCATCAGCTCCTGGGAATCTGGTGCATTTGAGTGGTGCCTGGTGCAGGTGATGGATAGGAAGAAGTATGGGGTTAGAGTCACGGTGCTTTGGAGAGGGTACTGGTCAGGGGAGGAGTGAGAACCCTGTGCAGGACTGGGGGTGGTGTGTAAGTGGGCATGGGCAGGGGCAGGGGACAACTGGGGTGGGAAGAGGTGGGTTATGAGGGCTGTGGGCAGCAAATGGCCCAGGAGGGCTGGAGTTGGGCACCCCCAGACCAGTGCAGCCCATGGGCAGAGGAAGGACCCCCCAACACCCCAGTGACAGTCTGTGGGGACAAGGATCACACCCTGGGGCCTGTGACTCTGCCTGGGCAGCAGAGTGAGCACTCACAGACCCACTTTGTGGGGCTCAAAGCTCTCCTGACCTTTCCTGTGTTGGTGTTTGAAGGGACTGCGGAGGTGAGGCTGGTGGATGGCGGTAAGCACTGTGCTGGAAGAGTGGAGGTGAAACACCAGGGTCAGTGGGGGACCGTGTGCAGTGACCACTGGGACATGACCGATGCTGCAGTGGTTTGTAGGCAGCTGGGCTGTGGGGTTGCTCTTGAAGCTCTTCAGAAAGCACACTTTGGGCAAGGATCTGGTTCCATTTGGATGGATAATGTTCACTGTAATGGCACTGAGTCTGCCCTGTCTGACTGCACACACAATGGCTGGGGTCAAACAGACTGCGATCACACTGAGGACGCTGGAGTGAAATGTTCAGGTAAGGACTGAACTTGTTCCCTACCTCTGGGATGAGGAGACTCCTAAGGGACCTGGCTGTGACCTCAGGAAGCAACAGGTGGACACCAGAACATGGCTCTGTGTGTCAAGTTGCACTCTGAGCTGGGTCTGTCACTGCTGGTGTCCCTTGTCCCTGGTGACAGCCCAGTGGGAGCACGCCCAGCTTGGCCCTGAAGCTGGAGCAGCCAAGCCTGGGGAGGTGCCAGGGGCTGGGAGGGGAAACCCCTCACCATTCCCCACTGTGCTGCCTGGTTCCCATCTTTCTCCTCCATTCAGCCAGGCCCCGTCTGGCAGGCTGGTCCCTATGCCAGGGAATCTAGAGCAGCTCCCCCAGCCACCAGCAGCCTCAGGGAAGGGCGTGCAATGGCTCAGGACTTTTGGGTTGTACCCCCCGGAAAACAAGAGAACCGCGGCCAAAGCAGAGGGGCTGCTCAGAGGGCAGGAACACTGGGCTTGGGCAGAGGAGCAGGGTAGCAAGCAGCAACTTGTTCCTGTCCAGGGGTCACCCCATGAGAGCCAGCCCCCAGGAACACGGCCCCTCTAGGACATGCTGATCCACTGCCCAGCCTCTCCTGCCTGCCCTGTGCACCAGGGGCTGTGCCAGCACCTCCTGGCTCTCCTCGGTGCCTGCCCTCATACCGGGAGCTCATGTCAGCCCAGGGCTGCTCTCTGCCTACTCTTTTGATCTATGTGTAGAGCACATGGAGGGCTTTTGCTGGTGGCTGGGGACAGGCATTCCTGGCACCACACACTGTCCCTGCCTGAGGACCCCCCTTTACCTGCTCCCCAGATGTGCCCCATCTAACAGCAGCTCCCCAGGAGCTCCAGCAGCCCCTGGAATCAGGGGGCTTTCCTGGCAGCTCCAAGGGGTTTCTCAGCCTGGCATGAGCCCGGTGGGGCAGAGCCAGCTGCTGCAGCCCCCAGTGCCTGGGCTCAGTTCCCTGGGCCCATGTGCTGTGGGTGTTGCAGTGCTGAGTCTGGGGCCAGGCAGCCCAGGGGCTCCAGGCAGCAGCAGTTTGTCTGAGCGGTGCCTGCAGCTGGGGCCTGGGAGAGAGGGCAGCCCATGGGTGCTGGGCAGGATTCTGAGGATCAGCGGGGGGGGGGGGCTGACCTCTTTGTGCCATCAGCACCCACAGAGAGCTGCTGAGCTGGCCGTGGGGCTCTGTGTGTGGCCACCTTTGGGATGAGGTGGGAGGTGGGCATGGAAGTGCCAGAGGGCTCTGGGAACTCACAGGTCTCCTTGGTTGCTCCAGAATTTGTGCGGCTGGTCGGAGGGGACAGCCCCTGCTCAGGAAGTGTGGAGGTCTACGACAGGGACCAGTGGAAAGCTGTCTGTCACTCCCACTTTGGTGCCAAAGCTGCCGAGGTGGTGTGCAGGGAGCTGCAGTGTGGCACAGCCCTGTCTGTCCATGGGGCAGCTCAGCTGGGAGAAGGGGCCGGTCCTGTCTGGGACAGAGAGCTGCAGTGTGTGGGGAATGAATCCACCATCCTCTTCTGCCCGACGGGGGCCCCCAAGGACAAGGCCTGCACCCACAGCAATGGCACTCATGTCACCTGCACACGTAAGGACTCGCGGTGGGATGATGGCCACTGGGGTTGTGGTGGTGGAAGGAGAGCAGGGTGGGCACTGGGCTGTGCTGGGTGGGGGAGAGATGGAGTGAGGTTGTGGTCTGCAGCCCTAAAATTAGAGTGCTGCAGGAGGAGAAAGTCACGCTGTCCCTTTGGCCTCTGCTGCAGCTCCTGTGGGAGCAAGAGCACAAATGTGGCCTCTCTCACCCTCCTTTGTCCTCGAATACACAGGGTTCAGGCTGGTGAATGGCAGCACAGCGTGTGAGGGCAGGGTGGAGGTGGAGGTGCTGGGGACGTGGGGGACCCTGTGTGCCTCCCGCTGGGACCTCTCGGACGCCCACGTTCTCTGTCGGCACCTGGGCTGTGGCTTTGCTGAGTCCATTCCTGGAGGAGGGCATTTTGGGAGAGGAACCGGCCCCGTCTGGAGAGACTCGTTCCACTGTGACGGGACTGAAGCCCACCTGGGGCAGTGCCCGGTGACTGCCCTGGGGGCCTCGCCGTGCTCCCAGGAGAACGCTGCTGCTGTCATTTGCTCAGGTGAGTGCTGGGCAGTGCTGCAAAGTCCATTTGCCCCTGGTGTGTGACATAGCCACACAAAGTTGGGGAGCTCATGGCAGTGCCTGGCTGAATTTCTGCTCTCACCAGGCCCAGCTCGCCTCATGTCCCTGCGGCTGGTGGGCGGAGACAGCCAGTGCAATGGGCGCGTGGAGGTCTTCCAGCACGGGACGTGGGGCAGAGTCCTGGATGAGCAGTGGGACATGCAGGAGGCCAGCGTGGTGTGCCGGCAGCTGCAGTGCGGAGAGGCAGAGGCAGCCTACACCCCCGTGAGGGCTGAGCGAGGACGAGGACCTGTGGGGCTGCGTGGGGTGCAGTGTGCAGGGCACGAGGCTGACCTGAGCCTCTGCAACACCTCCCTGCCTCAGAGCACGCTGGTAACAGGAATCATGGAGGACGTGGGGGTCGTGTGCTGGGGTGAGTGATGCTGCACGTCCCCCAGGTGTGGGGCTGGGAGTGCAGCCAGCCGCTGACAGCCGGGGTTCTCCGTGCTGCAGGGAGCCGGCGGGTCCGTCTGGTGGACGGGGCCGGGCGCTGTGCCGGGAGAGTGGAGATCTACTACCAGGGGCGCTGGGGCACCGTCTGCGACGACGCCTGGGACCTGGCCGACGCTGCCGTCCTTTGCCGCCAGCTGGGCTGTGGAGGGGCTGTGGAGGCAGCTGGCTCTGCTCGGTTTGGGGAGGGCTCCGGGCAGATCTGGCTGGATGGCGTCAATTGCTCCGGGGCCGAAGCTGCTCTCTGGGACTGCCCTGCCGAGGCCTGGGGGCAGCACGACTGCGGGCACAAGGAGGATGCGGGAGTCATCTGCTCAGGTCTGTGCTGGGAGTGGGGCTTGGAGCTGGGGCCTTGGAGTCTGGGGTGAGGGTAGAGTCAGTTAGAGCCAAGGCCATCAGTGGCTGACACCCAAGGCCATCCCTGGGGCCTTTTCTCCTTCCAGAGTTCATGGCCCTGAGGCTGGAGAACAGTGATGGTTGCTCCGGGCGCCTGCAGGTTTTCTACAACGGGACGTGGGGCAGCGTTTGCTCCAACTCCATGACCACCGAGACCGTGTCACTGGTGTGCAAGGAGCTGGGCTGTGGGAATGAAGGGGAACTGGAAACAGATTCTAACTATGCCAAGCTGTCTGGCATCGCGTGGTTGGATCACGTGGAGTGTGGGAAGAGCAACAGCTCCTTCTGGCAGTGTCCCTCTGCTCCCTGGCATCCGCAGTCGTGTGATGACCACCGAGAAGAGGCCAATATCACCTGCAATGGTAAATCTGAGCCATCAAGGCACCAGGTCCACTTCCCCACTGGGTATGGTGAAATGCAGAGAAGGAACCCAGAGGGGCTTTGACTTCCTGCATTAGACCCTGTTGCTGCTGGTGGCACAAAGGTGACTTCAGCTCTCGGAGCCACCCATGTTCACCAGAGCAGTCAACAGCTGGGCTGCCATCTGCCTCTTGGAGAGGAAGAGGCATCTCCAGGCAAGGTCTCAGAGGAGACTCTGTGGGCATGGGCAGGAGTTTCCCCTCTATGGACAGCCTCTTGCTGCTCTGTGAACCAGCGACCCTGTGGGGATGCGCACTCAGTTCCATCCGTGCGTGTCCCCTGAATGAACGGGGTTCTGCTGCTGCCCTGACCCAGGCAGCAGAGGCACATGTGAGCAGAGGTCAGCTCTGCTCTCTTCTGCACAACCCCTAGAGCAGCCCTTTTCAGCCCAACTTCTTTTTCCTTTGTGACATGGACAGAACGGCCGCAGGTGGCTGCATGCCCCAACTCCATGAGGTGCACAGGTAGGGAGCTGCCCCTGCACGTGCCCCCCTCACCTGGCAGGGCTGTCCCAGCTGTCCCGGTGCCATGGGAAGTCTCTGCCTCCCCAGACAGGGAGAAGATCCGTGCCGTGGGAGGCAAGGACGGCTGCTCAGGCAGAGTGGAGATCTGGCACCGTGGCACCTGGGGGACGCTGTGTGACAATGCCTGGGACATGCGGGATGCCGAGGTGGCGTGCAGGCAGCTGGGCTGTGGTCCCGCAGTCTATGCCCTGGGCCAGGCTGCTGCTGGAGAGGGGACGGGCCCCATGTGGCTGATGGAGTGCAGGGGGACGGAGCTGTCTCTGCAGGACTGCTGGGCCCAGCCAGGGGACAGCGGTGCCTGCCAGCATAAGGCAGATGCGGCTGTGCATTGCTCAGGTGAGCAGTGGGGATGGGAGACATCGCTGGTTGCTTGGCAAGGAGCTGGCTTGGGCGTCTGCCCTGCTGGATCCTGCCATGGCCCCAGTTCAGGCCCAAGCACGCGTGTCCCTGCAGAGTGGGAGGCTGGTGGTGGGTGGGGAGCAGCCTCTGTGGGGCTGGATGTGCCAGCACATCCCCTGGGCTGCCTGCACTGTCCTGTGAGCAGCCCAGAGCAGTGGTGCTGGGCCCTGTCCCTGCCACCCTGCCCAGCCCCACAGGAGGGACAATTCAGGTGGCCCACGTTGGGGCCATCTGCCAGGGAGGCTGCCTGGTGCCACAGCCCCAGCCTCTCAGCCCAGCTCTCCTTCTGCTCCCCTGCAGCTGCACCCAGGACAGCAACACCCCCCCCACAAGCAGGTAAGCTGTCCTTCCCCAGGGCTGGGTCTGAACATGGCCACGCTGTGACCCACAGCCAGGGGAAGGGGCTCCTTGCTGGGCTGTGAGACTCCCAGGAAATCGAGGGAGCTGGGAGAAGTCTGTGATGGGGGGAGTTAGGGTGGGAGCAGGGTGGGAGCTACCCCATCACCCGGCCCTGTCCCCCCCAGCCCCTGCTGCCTTGTGTGGTCAGGAGTGGCATGTCCTGCCCCCAGCCTCTCCTTTGTCTGATGCTGCCCCTGCCATGTTTCTGCCCATGCAGATCCCCCACGGGGACGTCCAACCACCAGCAGCGAGAGACTCTCAGTGCCTGTCGTCATCTGCATCATCCTGGGGGCCCTCCTCTGCCTGCTCCTGGCCCTCCTGGCTGGGCAGGTGCGAAGCGCCAGGGCTTGGCGCAGAGGTGGGTCCTTCCCCAGCGGTTCTGGGGGGAAGATGCCTCCTGGCACGGCTGGGGGTGTTGGTGTCCTGGGGCACAGAAACAGAGCTGTGTGCTGCCTCCTGCCCCATGTGCTGCCCCACTGACTGACAGACCATGGGGCACCAACATCAAGGGGTAGATAGAGCCCAGAGCCTGAGGCATCAGTTCTGGGGTGAGAAGAGAAATGTGAGAGCTGGGCTGGCTGAGAAGGGGAGGATGCACTGCTGGCAGTGCTCTGGGCAGCTCTGGCAGGAGTCATGGGGCAGTAGAGTCCATCACCGTGGTGTCAGCCACCCCCCAACAGGCTGTGCTATTGATGTGTGGGGCAGAGATGGAGCAGCTCCATGGGAGGGGAAATGAGGGAATTCGTGCAGGGTCTGTACTGGAATATGACCTGGGGACCAAAGGGGCAAAAGGGCTGTCTCCAAAGGGATGATTCGAGGCTGACACTGCCCCAGACCATCCCATGGGGATGCTGCCCTCCCTGGGGATGCGGCCGCAGTGCCAACACAACACAGTGGGGTTGTGCTGTGGGGACAGCCCTGTGCTGGCCTAGGGAATGGGGCTGGGGGATCCCAGTGGGGTCCTGTCCTTCTCTGCCCATCCCCAGACCAGCCCTGCCTCTGTCCCCAGGCTCCGGGAGAGCAGGGGAGCCCTTCCCTGAGGCCGTGTACGAGGAAATCGCTTACAGCCTGGCGTGGGAGAAGCAGATGAGGTTTAGTCTCTCAGGTGGGTGCAGGCCCCTGAAGGGGCACTTTCTCCCTGCCCCAGACCAGGGCTGTCCCCTGCAACTCGTCCCATGGTCCCTGAATTGTTTGGGCCGTGGGGTCTGTGGGAGAGCATCCAGGTGCTAGCCCCCAGAGAGGAGCTTCCTCCACATCAGCTCTGCCCATCCCAGACGGGACAGCCCTTCTCTGCCTGGCCCTGCACCCTGGGGACATCCAAGGGTTGAGCGAAGGGGTTGTCCCAGGGCAGCTCTGGGAGCCCCTATGAGATGGGCTCATCCCAGGGTAGCAGGGGTGGTCTCCTCCCCACTCTGCCCCAGCTCTGTGGATGCCCATCCCCAGCAGTGTTGACCACAAGATGGGGCAGCAGGGCTCATCCCACAGTACCCACTGCAGCTCTCTGCAGGCTCCTTTTCAGAGGGGTCCCTGACCCAACTGCAGCCCTACCCCAGGCACAGAGAGGAGGAGGATGGTCTGGGGCCAGACCCAGGGATCGGAGGGGGAGGGAGAGGAAAGGCTCCATCTCTCCTTCTTGCAGACAGACAGACAGCAGTGCCACTGAGTGCCACCATCAGAGCTGGAAGGACGAGGGCTCTGCTTTGGCCCTGACAGCAGCAGCATGTCAGCCCTGTGTCCCCACACACCCTCCCATCCTCCGCTCTGTAGAACATCTCTTCTCACTGCCACCACCTCTCCTCTCCTTTCAGATGTCCCTGTCCTGCCTGGAGGTGATCCAGCGGATGGCTACGATGATACCGGGGAGGTTTCTGACCCTGGGGAGGATCCTGTCCCTGGGCAGGGGGACTGGGAAGTGCCCAGGACACCAGAGGAAGGAGATGGGCCCAGGGATGCAGCCACAGGTGAGAGGGCAATGCAGCGCTGCCACTTCCTAGATGCCAACCCCAGGACCAGGAGAATCCATGAAGTATTTAGAGCCTGATCTCCTGACATGGGGAACCTGGCCTGAGATATTTCCAGGAGGCTGGAGGATTTGCCGAATGTCTCCGGCTGGTGAGGAGGGGGAAGGTGTTGTACAGGCCTGAGAAGAACCCCATAGGATCAACCATAACAGCCTGCCTTGATGCTTACAGAGGGAAGCCTGCGCTCCCGGAGAAATGCTGGGGACCCTGGAGCTGAGGGAGACATCTTGTCCCCTTTTCTGGTACACATGGGCTATGACGATGCTGAAGAGGTGTCTCTGGCATGTCCCCATGAGGACACCAAGGATGTGACACCAGAGCCCCCTGCACAAGAATTCCAGAGCCCCAGGCCAGCAGAGCCCAGCACTGCTGAGCAGCTGGGTGCAGCCGGGAGGGAGGAGAGCTCAGTGCCACTGGGAGAGCCGTGAGTGCCAGGGAACAGTCTCCCTTTTCCAGCAGTCAGCAGACACACATGGGTATTTCCCCTCTTGGTATTCCCTTTTTGTGCTTTGTGTTGGCAAATGTTTATATTAAAACATTCTTGGGGCTTTGCCCCAGGTCCAGTGTTTCCCTGCCCAGGTGTCGGGGTGTCTCTCTGAGGCTAACCAATTGGAGTAGAGCTCAAAGATGCAATAGTGGGGAATGGTCATTTCTTGGGACCAACAGGGTTGGGATCAGGCTGTGGGGCTGCCAGAGCCCCCAGTCCCTAGACACTATTCCTACTGACAGAGACATTTCTGTGCTGCCAGCCACAGGCAGTTTCCAGCAAGTGGCTCTGTGTGATGCCCCATGATGCACTCGCTGGTAGCGCCCATCTTCTACAGCCTTGGGCCCCTGTGGAACCCAAGGATGCCTGCCCAGCACCCACAGACAGAGGAACCTCTCCTGCAGGATCAGAGTGGCAAGAAGTGTTGGACCCCTGGGCAGGACTCGGTATCCATACTGCCCTCCCTGATCCTGCTGGTAGGTCCTCTGCTCCTCTGCTGCAGGCTGAGAGATGCTTTTGGTAGTAGGGTGGTGGACTGCAGGCGGTGCTGGATGGTCTGGAACATCTGTTTGATCCATTTGGGTCAGCTGTCCTGGCTGTGTCAGGGACACTTTCCTCAAAATCAGGTTGCTCAAAGCCCCATCCAGCCTGGCCTTGAATGCTTCCAGGGATGGGACACCATCCGACAACCTTTCTGGGCAACCTCCTCCAGTGCCTTACCACCCTCAGAGTAAATGATTTCTTCTGAATATCTAATCTCAATCTACCTTCTTTGAGTTTAAAGCTATTTCCCCTTGTCCTATTACTATATCCTCTAATAAATTCTCTCTCTCCAGCTTTCCTTTCTGCCCTCTGGAGCTACTGGAAGGTTCCTCTATGTTCTTCTCAGGGCCTTCTGTTCTTAATTCCCCTCTTCTCCCTCTTCATAGGAGAGATGCTCCAGCCCTCTTATCATTTTTGTGGCCCTCCTCTGGACTTGCCCCAATGGGTCCATGTCTTTCTCACGTTGGGGATCCCAGAGGTGAATACACTATGTTAAGTGGGGTCTCACAAGAGCAGAAGAGAAAGTGAGAATCACCTCCCCTGACCTTCTGGCTATGTTTATTCTGCTGCAGCCCAGGATTTTGCTTTCAGGGCTACAAGTGCATATTGTCTACAAGTTGAGTTTTTCAAGCACCAACACCCCCAGGACCCTCTCCACAAGGCTGCTCTCACTCCCTTCTCCACCCAGCCTGTATTTATGCATAGGACTGCTTCAACCCATGTGTGGGACTTTACACTCAGCCTTGTTGAAGTTCATGAGTTTCACACAGGCCCACCTCTCAAGCCTCTCATGGCCCCACTAGATGATACCCCTTCCCTCCAGCATGTCTACCTCACCACACTGCTTGCTGTCATCAGCAAACTCACTGAGGGTGCACTCGATCCCACTGTCCATGTCACCAACAAAGATGTGAAATAGTGCTGGACCCAGTACCAAGCCCTGAAGAACACCATTCGTAACAGATCTCCACTTGGACATTGATCTGTTGACCACAACCCTTTGAGTGCGACCATCCAGACAATTCCTTATATCCACTGAGCGGTCCATCTGTCAGATCCATGTCTCTCCAATTTAGAGACAGGAATGCCACATAGGATGTGTCAAATATTTTGCACAAATCAGGTAGATGATGTCAGTTACTTTTCTCTTACCCACAAACACCGTAACACCATTGCAGTAGGCCTACAGATATGTCAGGCATGATCTGCCCTTAGTGAAGATGTCTTGGCTGTCACCAATCACCTCTTTATTTGTCGTGTGCCTTAGCCAAGTTTCCAGGAAGATCTGTTCCATGATCTTGTTGGGCTCAGAGGTGGGTCTGACTGGGATAGACTTCCCTGGGCCTACTTTTATTCCCTTTTAAAAAGTGGGGGTTATGTTCTCTGTGTTACAATCAGTAGAAACTTCACTGCACAGCCACCACTTTTCAAATATGACGAGTAGTGGTTTTGCAACTTCATCTGCCAGTTCCCTCAAGACTCTGGGATTCATCTCACCTAGTCCCATGGATTTGTGCACCTTTTGTTTCCTCAGATACTCCCAAAACTGATCTTCTACAGTAGGTGGTTCTTCTCTTTCCCAGTCCCTGCCTTTGCCTTCTGGGACTTGGATGGTGTAGCTGGAGCTATTCCAGTGAAGAATGAGGCAAAGAAGTCATTGAGTACCTCAGCCTTCTCCACACTCCGGGTAACCAGGTCTCCTGTTTCCTTCTGGAGAGGGTCCATGTTTTCCCTAGTGTTCCTTTTATCACTTACATACTTATAGAAGCCCTTCTTGTTGCCCTTGAACTTCCTATCTAGATTCAATTTTACCATAGCCTTAGCTTTCCTGACTTGATCCCTGGCTGCTCAGGTGATGTCTCTGCATTCCTCTCAGGTTACCTGTCCTTGCTTCCACTTTCTGCAGCCTTCTGTGGTGGTTTTATACAGGTGGGCATCTGAGCTTCATCACAGCTGCTCTATCACTCCCCCTCCTCTAAGGGAAAGGAGGAGAAAATATGATGAAACCAGTTCAAATGTTGAGATAAGGACAGGGAGATCGTTTAGTAATTATCATCATGGGCAAAACAGACTCAGATTAGAAAGATATTAAAATTTACTGTCTGCTACTAAAAAGCTAGAAAAGTGAGAAACAAGGGAAAGAAACCCCAAACACCTTCCCCCCATCCACTCTCTTTTATCTTCTCCACTTAGGCGGCACAGAGGAATGGGGGAATGGGGCTTATGGGCGATCTATAGCACTTCGTCTCCACCACTCCTTCTCAGTCACTCTCAGCTCATGCTCTAAGGTTGGGTCCCTTCCATGGGATGCAGACTGCTTCAACCTGGTCCCCCGTGGGCAGTAGCTCCTGCCAGGTCGCCTGCTCCTGTGTGGGCTCCTCTCCATGGGCTACAGCTCCATCCTGGAATCTGCTCTGGTGGGGGTTCTCCATGGGCCGCAGCCTCCATCAGTGCAGGTCCACCTGCTCCACCGTGGTCTCCTCCATGGACTGCAGCATGGAGATCTGCTCCACCGTGATACTCCATGGGCTGCAGGGGGACTGCCTGCTCCACCACGGTCCTCACCACAGGTGGCAAGAGAGCTTCTGCTCTGGCACCTGGAGCACCTCCTCCCCATCCTTCACTTGGCCACTGCCTGCCTACTTATCACTCCCCTCTCTCCCAGCTGCCATGTAGCAGCATTTATTTATTTATTTATTTTCCCTTTCCTTAAATATTCTCTCAGAGAAGTACAGACAACATTGCTTATTGGCTCAGCTCTGACCACTGGCAGGCCCCTTATATAACATGGGACAACTTCTGGATTCTTCTCACAGAAAGAAAGAAACAAACCGCCCGTGTGACCTGGGGTTGGAGCCCAGTGCTGTGAACGGTGGTTGCATGGGGCTGATCTAGGACCCCCCGGGGCAGCATCTGCCAGGGTGTCCAGAGAAGAAGAGCCCAGACTAGACCCTGCTCTGCTGGTCCTCCCTGTCTCTCCCAGGAGGCCAGCTCAGCCCAGACCCTCCCCAGCTCTCCACACCTCCATCTCCTATCCCCAACCCAGGAAGCCCAGCAGAGCAGCCCAGGCTGGGCAGGCCCCACAGCAGCAAATGAAGTAGGAGAGGTCAGTGGCAGTGTCCCTGCTGCCGCCATCTGCAGGAGATTCCCCTCCCACAGGCATCTTGTAGCCCCCCAGGCCAGCCCCACTCCCCAGCACAGCACAGCACCACACTGCTTGCCCTGGGGCTCTTCAGGCAGCACCACTGCACACAGACAGCACCCTGCTCTGCTCCCAGAACACCCCATGTCCCACACAGCCTTACCCCAGCCCAGCACATCTGGGCTGGCCTGAGCAGCCATTGCTGCAGCCCCTGCCCATGCTGCCCATGGCCCCTGAGCTGGCAGTGCTGCTCTGCAGAGCGAGGGGGCCGTGGTGTGCAGGGCCATGGGGGCACTCTGCAGGGCCGTGCTGGTCAGGCTGGAAAGGCAGAGTCAGCTGGTGTGGAGGGCACTTCCACTGACTGCCTCCCACACAAGTGGTTCCTTGGCCATGGAGGCTGCACACATAGTCATGGAATAGCCAAGATGGAAGGGACCCACAAGGACCATCGAGTTCAACTCACTTTGAACATCATGATATGTTTTGGGGTGATTCACTGTATTCAGTCTATGAAATTTCACCAGAGGTATGACAACCAATTCAACAGACAGATTTCCCTATGCCTACTTGTTCCCACCCAGATTTAACACCTCAGGGTGGCTCCACCTGGAACATGCCCATGCTCTATGGGCTCTACGTGCTACTGACTCCTGGGTACACACTGTCCCTGCCGAGCGCTTGGGCTCTCCTGACAGCTCCCACGTTCCTCCAGAAAGACGCCTGCCTGCCATCTTCCCTCTCGCCTATTGTGTACAGAGGCAGGTGTATTCACTGTCTCTGTGGTGCTATCCAAGAATAGGGAACAATCACAGGTACACCCTGGCAGTGCTGCTGTGGCAGGACCCTTCTCCCCTCCACCTCTGCCATGTTCCCCTGAAGCTCCACCTCAGGTCTGCAAGAAAGGGTATCAGGCTGTGAGTCAATGCATGGTCCTTTCTTTTATTAAAATACACAGAAAGCCTGACCCACCATTTATACAAAGGCTTGGAGTCACATGAGACAGGTATATACAGTGTAGGAAGGTATGACCAATGATGTTTCTTTGTGGGGAACACTATGAGAAGTAAAGCAAAGGAAAAAAGAAAAAAAAAAAAAAGAAACAAATAAAAAGGTTTCTGGGTCTGTATACAGTTAACATTAAGAACACAGACAGTTTATTCCTTCTGAAAAACCTCCATTCATCACTTTCCACATGGCTTCCTTCAGCTCCTGATTCCTCATGCTGTAGATGAGGGGGTTCACTGCTGGAGGCACCACCGAGTCCAGAACTGCCAGCAAAAGATTAAGGGAGGAGGAGGACATAGAGGGGGGTTTCAGGTAGGCAAAAAAGGCAGTGCTGATGAACAGGGAGACCACAGCCAGGTGAGGGAGGCATGTGGAAAAAGCTTTGTGCCTGCCCTGCTGTGAGGGGATCCTCAGCACGGCCCTGAAGATCTGCACGTAAGAAAGCACAAGGAAAACAAAACACCCAAAGGCTAAACACACACTAGGCACAATAAGCCCAACTTCTCTGAGGTAGGCATCTGAGCAGGAGAGCTTGAGGATCTGGGGAATTTCACAAAAGAACTGGTCCAGGGCATTGCCTTGGCAGAGGGGTAGGGAAAAGGTATTGGCAGTGTGCAGCACAGCATAGAGAAAACCACTGCCCCAGGCAGCTGCTGCCATGTTGACACAAGCTCTGCTCTTCATTACTGTTCTGTAGTGCAGGGGTTTGCAGATGGCAATGTAGCGGTCATAGGCCATGATGGTGAGAATAGAAAACTCTGCTGAGATGAAACAGAAAAAGAATAAAACTTGTACAGCACATTCTGAGTAGGAGATGGTCCTATTGTCCCAGAGGGAATTGGCCATGGCTTTGGGGACAGTGGTGGTAATAGTGCCCAGGTCTAGGAGGGTGAGGTTGAGGAGGAAGAAGTACATGGGGATGTGGAGGCGGTGGTCGCAGGCTATGGCTTTGATGATGAGGCCGTTGCCCAGGAGGGCAGCCAGGTAGATGCCCAGGAAGAGCCCAAAGTGCAGGAGCTGCAGCTCGTGCGTGTCTGCGAATGGCAGGAGGTGGAACTCGTTGGGGAAGCTGCTGTTGGACATTTGCTGCCTCAGAACATGGTTGGCTGTCCATGGAGGAAAAGACTGTGTCAACTTAGAAAAACTTCTCTGCACAAAACCTCATTTGTGTTTCACAGAAACCCTCTCCACAAGACATACTGTCTATTCCCTATGAGCTCTGTTTCTTTCTGTCTAAGGGTGCCTAAGGGATCAGGTGGATCATCTGTGGGATCAGCAGGATTCAGTACTGTGCTACGGTATGTATTAAAGTGTATTGCACACAGATCTCAGATGCCCACAGTCCAGAGGCATGCTCTTTGAGCTTCTGCCCCTTCTAATAACCTGACAACTCTTATCATCATTATCATCCCCATGATTCACCCTCATGGCAGGCATGAAAGCAGAGAGTCCAGAGAGTGCCTTCCCTTCGGGTAGCTCCTGCCTTGGACTTCCCTGACAAGAATCTCCCCACAAGATTCCCTGGGGGTGCTGTGGAGCTCTGAGGAGCCTTCCCCAGGCAAGAGCCTTTGGGCACCAGCAGGACCCTGCCCTACCCTGTCCTGTAAGGGGGCTCCTTCCACCTACAGCTTCTCCCCATAACACCCTGGGCAGCTCCCTGAGCAGGCTGAGTGCTGAGCCTGGCAGGCGGCAGAGGCCCTGTCCCGGCACACAGCCCCTGGGGCACAGCAGGGACCCTGCTCTGTACGACAGCAGTGGCCACCCCTGCCTGCACCCTGGCTGCACAGCCTGCAGCTGGCCCTGTGAGAAGGAACCCTCGTGTCCTGTCCCTCTGACAGTTTGGGCAGGCAATCCCTGCTCTAGAGCTTGTCATACTCCTCTGCAGTAGAGCAACTCTGAGAGTGCTCCTGAAAGATCCCATAGGCTGTGGGATTTTCCAGCAAATCTGGAGATGGCACCAGGAACAACAGCTGTGTTGCCCTGAAGCCACACACTTACCCTGTTCAGGGCTGTGAAGATTTCTCCTGCAGTGAGCTCTCAACATCCCACTTCCACACTGCCTTTAACATCTCCCTCTTTTCTCTCAGCTGCCCTTGTCCCCTGCAGGCAATGCCCCCAGCCCTGCTGCTGCGCTGTGCAGAGGAGCTGCTCCTGAGCAGAGCTGTCTCTCTGCAGCACTGCCTGCTTGCTAGGAGCTCCCGTTGGGCCCAGGAGCCCGGCCCAGCTCAGCAGCACAGGGAGTGCTTGATAAGTCCCTGGGCCTCCAGGGGAATCAACTTTGAAAAACACTAAAGTAATCATTTATGTTCCTTCCCTCCACTGGAGAGGGACCACTTTCCTTCCTCATTTCAGAATAGGTATGATGTCCAAGGATCACCTTTCCATGTCCTGGTTTTGGGCAGAACACCCACCCAAGGATCTCCCTCCCCCTGCTCAGGGAAGGGTTTCAGCTGAGTCAAACCAGGTATCTCATACTTTGTTTGCAGTTCAGAGGCTAGAAGGGGGCTTATCTTCCTCTCCCATGCCTCACAAAAGCCCACAGGAGCTGGGATTCCTCTTGCCTTGGTTCAGGTGGGCACAAACCAGGCAGCATGTAAGCTGCTTGTCTCAGCTCCCAGCACACTGAATGCAGACAGAGGCAGGAGGGAGGTGTTCAGATGCAGACACCAGGTGAGATTGGAGATGGCAGAGTGACATCTGAGTGACATTTGAAGTGCTTAATTCCTCTGGGCCATAAACAGAGATTTTATTATTGCATGTACAATATAATATAACTGTAGCCATTGCTCAATAGCAAAGAAATAAAAGAAATAAAAGGCATGCTGTGACCTGGTTGCCATCACTGGAAAGCGGTGGGACCAATCCCATGACTGGAGTGCTGCAATGAATGGTTATGGGCTCTTCAGAAGAGACAGACAGAACAGAAGGGGTGGTGGTGTGGCTTTCTATATTAGGGAGTGTTTTGATGTTGCAGAACTTGAATCTGGGAATGATATTGTTGAGACCCTATGGGTCAGGGTCAGAGGGAAGGCCAACAAGGCAGGCATCCTGGTGGGGATATCTTATTGACCGCCAAATCAGGATGAGGAGACAGATGAGACATTCTACAAGCAGACTTTGAGCTGTTCAGGACACTGGCTGGCAGAGTCCCTTGGGAGGCAGTTCTGAAGGGCAGAGGAGTCCAGAAAGGCTGAGTACCCTTCAAGAAGGAAATCTTAAAGGCTCAGGAGCAGACTGTCCATCCCCACGTACCCAAAGTCCAGCCAGTATGGAAGAACAGAGAGCTGAACAGAGAGTTGTGGCTACAGCTTAGGAAGAAGAAGAGGGTTTAGAACCTTTGGAAAAGAGGGCAGGCCACTCAAGAGGACTATAAGGATCTTATGAGGATGTGCAGGAACAAAATTAGAAAGGCCAAAGCTCATCTGGAGCTCACTCTCGCTACTGCTGTTAAAGATAACAGAAAATTTTTTTATAAATATGTCAACACAAAAAGGAGGACTAAGGAGAATCTCCATACTTTACTGGATGTGGGGGGAAACTTAGTGACAAGAGATGAGGAAAAGACTGAGGTGCTTAATGCCTTCTTTGTCTTAGTCTTTAGTGGCAAGACCAGTTGTTCTCCAGGTACCCATCCCCCTTATCTGGTGGAAGGGGATGGGGAGCAGAATGTGGCCCTCATAATCCATGAGGACATGGTTGGAGACCTGCTACAGCACTTAGATGTACACAAGTCAGTGGGGTCGGATGGGATCCACATGAGGATACTGGTGGAAGAGCTGACCATGACACTTTCCATCATTTATCAAGAGTCCTGACTACCTGGGGAGGTCCCAGTCAACTGGTGGCTAGCAAATGTGACACCCATCTACAATGAGGGTTGGAGGGTGGACCCAGGAAATGATGGGCCTGTTAGTTTGACTTCAGTACCAGGGAAGCTCATGGAACAGGTTATCTTGAGTGTCATCATGCAGCACTTGGAGGACAACCAGGCGATCAGGCCCAGTCAGCATGGGTTTATGACAGGCAGGTCCTGATTGACAAACCCAATCTCCTTCTATAACAAAGTGACACACTTAGTGGATGAGGGAAAGGCTGTGGATATGGTCTATCTTGACTTCTGTAAGGCTTTTGACACCGTTTCCCACAGCATTTTCCTGGAGAAACTGGCTGCTCATAGCTTAGACTGGTGTATACTTCATTGGATTAAAAACTGACCGGGTAACTGGGCCCAAAGAGTTGTGGTGAATGGAGAACTCTGCTAGTGACCAGCAGTTGGAGGCCGGTCATTAGTGGAGTCCCCCATGGCTCTGTACTATGGCCAGTTTTCTTTAGTATCTTTATTGATGATCTGGATGAGGGGATTGAATGCACCCTCGGTGATTTTGCAGACTACACTAAGTTAGGTGCGTGTGTTGATCTGCTCGAGGGTAGGAAGGCTCTGCAGGAGAATCTGGATAGGCTGGACACATGGGCTAAGGCCAACTGTATGATGTTCAACAAGGCCAAGTGCCGGGTCTTGCATCTGGGGTGCAATAACCCCAAGCAGAGCTATAGGCTGGGAAATGAGTGGTTAGAAAGCTTTCTGGCACAGAAGGACCTGGAAGTATTGGTGGATAGTCAGCTGAATATGAGCCAGTGTGCTCAGGTGGCCAAGAAAGCCAACAGCATCCTGGTTTGTATCAGAAGCAGTGTGGCCAGCAGGTCTAGGGAAGTGATCGTCCCCCTGTACTCAGCTCTGGTGAGGCCGCACCTCGAGTACTATGTTCAGTTTTGGGCTCCTCACTACAAGAAGGACATCGAGGTGCTCGAATGAGTCCAGAGAAGGTCAACGAAGCTGGTGAGGGGTGTGGAGAACAAGTCCTATGAGGAGCAGGTGAGGGAGCTGGGTTTGTTCAGTCTGGAGAAGAGGAGGCTCAGGGACGACCATATCTCCCTCTATAGGTACTTTAAAGGAGGCTGTAGCAAGGTGAGCATTGGTCTATTCTCCCATGTGCCCTTTTATAGGACAAGGGAGAATAGGCTAAAGTTGTGCCAGAGGAGGTTTAGGTTGGATATTGGAAAAAAACTTCTTTACAACAAAGGCAGGAGGAGCCTGGCCAGGAGAGATGTGAGATTTGGGGGAGGAAAGAGGAGCTTGGATAGCAGAAGCTAACAATTTTGGAGAGGTAAGAATATTCACGTAAAGTCGAATCCACCTTAAAGCTGACTTAAAACAGTAATGTGAGGCCCTTACCCTATTTTAACCTCTTACATTAATACCTAAATCTAAATGCCACTCCACACCCTGACAGGAATCCACTGCTCTAATTTTTGACCACAATATCCCCTGAAGCCAAAATTAGTCCATAACCCCTTTCCATTACCTTTCCTTTCTTGCTCACCCTCATCCCTGCCCTTAACAATAGCATTAAAATGCTCTATTTAACCCTAGTCTTCTTGCAGACCTAAACAAAACCCTCAAGCAAAGAGCTTACCCATACCCTAACCACAGACCTGATACCACAAGCAGAACACCAAACCCTCCCACTAAACATCTGCTTGATTTCTCACCCAGAAAGATTTACCACAGTCCCTAATGCCATACATGAACAACTAACTTCCAAAGCCTGTCTTCCTGTGCATTAACCTTCTCAACTTTAACCCTTTTCCTAACCCTTAAGTTTAGGTTCTTTTTCCCTTGTGGCAGGTCAGGAACCGTCAGATTGCTGTGCAGTCACATGACATTCAAAATGAATGTGAGGGGCCATGGATTTGATCAGCTTCAAGGCCACAAGGAGGCGATGGGTGGGAATGCTCTGATGAGCTCAGCTCTGCCTCAGGATCTCCTGAACCAGCAGGAGAAATGCGACTGCGCAAGGGACCGTGAGGTCACTTCTGTCTCTGCAGTTGATAGGGCAGCAACAGGAACGTGTCACAGAAAGGGACTGTGAGGTCGCTTCTGTCTGAAGTAGCTGACAGGTCACACTTCTACCCAGGAACAGTAGTTTTCAGCCAACATCTCCCAGTGGTCCTGGTAGGTCAGCAGAAGGCACATGGTTGGCATATTACTGTGGGATCCACTCTGCCTACATACCCAGGAGGACCCAGACAGAAAGAAGGCCCCCATATAGGTTGTCCTGTCCCTTCTGTTTGAGTACACAACTGGACTGCAGGAGGCACAAGGCTTGGGTGTATCTAAACAAGAAGCTGCAAGGCCAGCAGCAGGCCCATAGCTTGGAATGTGCAGGTGAGGTGACTTTTGCCTGGTTGGCTGACAGGCCGCAAGAAGGCCAATGGGTTGGAATGCCTACTTTAGGACTGGTTTCCACCCAGGTGGAACTTTCTTTGGTAGTAGGAAAGAGCAGGAGAGAAAAACCTGCCAGAAAATGCACCTTGGAAGGTTGGCATTGGCCATGAAGAGGAAGAAATGTCCCTCAAAGAGTTGTGCTGTGGTGCTAGAGGTCACCCAAAGAGTGTCTTTGATCAGACACTTTGATCAGATTTGTGTTTGAAGGAACAGCTGTTGAGGGTTAACGAGACATTGGTGAAACCACGGAAATGCTAGGATGAGAGCAAGATGGTGAACAGAGATGGCTGTCTGCAGATTTCAAGGAAATAGGGCAAAGTGTGGGGCAGCATAGGAAAGTCTGGAGAGGACAAAGAGTTGGGCACTGGCAAGAAGAGAAGGCCACAGCAGCCCTGACATTTTTGTCCCCTTGGATAGAGCTTCTGAGGAGATGAAATATAGTCATTGTAAGGGGGCTTATTGCTTTCTTGAGACCCTGTGCAGAGGCAAGAAGGTCTCATACCACTGTTCTTCTTATGGCATCACACTGCCCACCACACCCACAGACCCCCAGAAAGAGCCCAGAGCCAGACATGGGAGTGCAGGACATTCCCTTCTAGTGGCTGGAGTCAGGGCTTTGCCCTTTTACTTCAGCACAAGAAACCCAGACTTTTCTCAGCACAGTGCTTTGCCTATCTGTAATCATGGCCTCCAATTATCTGCCCTAACAAGTCCCTGAGGAGAATCTCTTGGTAATAGCCCTCAGTGGGGCCCATTAATACTCCAAGTCACTTCAACTTTTCGTTCTGACTTTACGTTCTCAAGTAGTTGCATCATTCTCCTCTCAGTACCTGATGTTCACAGACTAAGCACCAGAATCCACCATGGAACTCATTAAAATGCAGAAACACCTAAGGAACCATATGTGTTCCATAGTTTTATTTAAGTCTTCAAGACTTGGAGAACTAATTGGGGAACTTTCATACTGTAGTTAAGGAGGAAGATTTCAAAAAGCACCTAATACAAATCTTTTCTCATTTTAAAGGGTGAATTTTGTTGCATTTCAGTTTTGAGCATCTTTCTTCAATTGATATTAATCCAGGGCTTCTCCTATGGAGACGTCCATAGGGAGGAAAAACAGACTCTTGAGGCCTGACAGTGCATGGACAACCTTGCTCCTCACCACCCCAACCCTGACATTTCTCTCATTAGCCACCTGGCGCTTGCATCACTTTTCCTTACTCCACACTTCTGCACTGAAGTCTGCAGCTGGATGTTACAGCCCCCTTGCACCAGCTCCCACCTACTTTCCTTAGAGACCTAGCTGCACACAGGCACATAAGGGTTTGTCCTTATTTTAAAACAAACAACAAGAAAACATGCAGCAATTTTCCAAACATCAAAGCAAGCTCCTCATCTTGTATGTCTCCAGTCAGGTTTACCTCACTGGTTTATCCTCACAAAAGCATGACTGTAAATTAAGAATTTTATACTGATTAATAGGAAATGATAGGTATTAAGATTAGTATGATTCCATATGATCTTAATTCAATGATAAATGATGAGGAGCTTGCTACAGAAACAATTAGGCAGACTGCTAATCGATGGGCAAGCTTGAACTCAATGAAGCTCAAAGCAGGAACTGGGTCAGTGAGAGAAATCTGAATGATCAAACAGTAAGGGGAGGACAAAGCAGGAGAATGATGGGAAGTGCATAGGTCCAGACAGGCAGCTGGAAAGGGGACATTCAACAGGGATTGTTTGTTCAAGGTGGGTGGAAGTGCCTGGAAGATGAGGGAGTACAGCATGACGGAGAAAGCGATGACAATGCAAGTACAGGTGACCATCAGTATTTCTTCTCCTGTGATGAATATAGATCCTGAAAATTCACCTGAAGGAAGCAGATTCTTTGGGGCCAGCCATGGCTCTGGAAATGGAGGTCCATGAAGCTGTAGGAGTCCTGGTCTCTTGCCTGGGAGATCCCCAGCACAGAGTGCCTGTGTCCCACAGGTCCAGCCCCAGTCCCCAGGCCAGCACAAGAGGCCTGGCCCAGTCACAAGGCAGCTCCAGATTCCCCTCCAGGGTGACATTTGCCATCAGTCCCAGCACATCTGGGACACTCCCAGGCCAGTGAAAGTCTAGCTACTATTTGCTAGGCTATGTGCAACCAAGAAGACATCTCACAGTCTTTTCAGTGATCTCTATGGGACTCTGATCCATGGTGAAGCCCAGAAAAGTAACAGGCCTGTCCAGGGAAGGTGTCCTGGGTTGTATTTCTGACACTATCTTTGGAAGATGAGTGCAGAGGTGTGGCAGAGATGCCACTGTGGAGACATCAGGACTGTCACCAAAGTGCACGAGATCTGAGGGCTAAGAGAAATGCAAAGGAACAAGAGAACAAAGTGGAAGCCAAAAGAGAGCAGCAGGGAAACAGCCATTTCCTGCTGCTGGCCATGGCCATGGCTCCAGGGAAGCAGAAGCTCCGACCTGCAGGCAGCACAGAGGCAGAGCACAGTGGGCAGTGAGGGACAGCCCCAAAGGCCACTGGGGCTGCTCCTCCATGTGGCAGCTGGG
The DNA here is from genome assembly GCA_036873955.1 of Mergus octosetaceus. Classification (NCBI taxonomy): domain Eukaryota; kingdom Metazoa; phylum Chordata; class Aves; order Anseriformes; family Anatidae; genus Mergus; species Mergus octosetaceus. Next base: position 945,070 of record CM072311.1, read on the forward strand.
CTCTTGGTCTGAGCTCTTCGTGCATGCTGGGGCTGCTCCCCCAGGTGCAGAAGAGATGGGAGGAGATGGGACATGAGACCAGTAAATTCTGCTCTCTTCTTTATTGCTGTTATCTGCACAAGAAGCCCAGTTCTATAAGTACATTAGATGATTGGGTCAAAACTTAAAACAAACAAACAAACAAACAAACAAAAAACATAGCAGACACTAAGAATAAAAGTAAGTCAAATTCACCAGCTTTAGACAGTATTTATAAATAAATAACATTAAAGAAAATTGTCCTAACAGTGTATTTCAGAAAACATCAGTGTCCTGAAAGGATTGTAGGCACATGATTAATGTAGAAGAAGAATGTCTGCAAATACTTGCTTGAAGCATGTATTCAAAGAGTTTCCTCACTGCATCCTTGAGCTCCTGGTTCCTTATGAAGTAGATGAGGGAGTTCACTGCTGGAGGCACCACTGAGTACTGAACCGCCAGCAAAAGATTCAGGGATGAGTATAGAACTGCCACCAGCAGGTCCGTGGATGGGGTGGAGAATGAAGGGAACTTCAGGTAGGCAAACAAGCCAGTGCTCACAAACAGGGGGACCAGAGCCAGGTGAGGGAGGCACGTGGAAATGGACAGTGGCAGTGTCCACTCTGTTGGTCCTCCCAGTGTCTCCTAGGAGGCCAGCACATCCCAGACCCTCCCCAGCTCTCCACCGCTGCCTCTAGTCTCCCCAGCTGAGCCCAGCCCAGCCCAGCCCGGCCCAGCAGAGCAGCCTAGGCTGGGATGGCAACAAAGCAGCAAATGGAGAAGTGGGGGTCAGTGCAGCATCCCTGCTGCTGCCATCTGCAGGAGATACCCCCGTATGCTATTCACCAGGGAAGCCTGCAACCACCCAGGCCAGCCGTATTCCCCAGAACAGCACCACACTGCTGGCCCTGGGACTCCTCAGGCAGCACCACTGCACACACACAGTGCCCTGCTCTGCTCCCGGGACATCCCATGTCCCACACAGCCTTGCCCCAGCCCAGCACGTCTGGGCTAGCCTGAGCAGCTATTCCTACAGCTCCTGCCCATGCTGCCCACAGCCCCCCAGCTGGCGGTGCTGCTCTGTAGAGCGAGGGGTCTGTGGTGTGTGGAGCTGTGGGGGCACTCTGCAGGGCCTTGCTGGTCAGGCTGGGAAGGCAGAGGCAGCTGGTGGGGGGCACTGCCACTGACTGCCTCCCACACAAGTGGTTCTTTGGCCATGGAGGGTGCGTACAGATAGCCGGCCTCCTTCAGAGTCAGAGACTCACAGAATAGCCAAGATGGAAGGGACCCTGACCCACAAGGATCATTGCATCCAACTTATTTCCAATGTCATTAGATGTTTTGGGGTGATTCACTGTATTCAGTCTACAAAATGTCAACTGAGGTATGACAATGCAGCAGGCTGCTTTCCCTGTACCTGCTGTGTTCCCTGCAGTTGCAGAGCTCTCCTTTGCCTGTTCCCACACAGATTTAGCACTATATTTATACTTCAAAAAGTTATCTTTACTTTGCAATATCCATGAGAGTAGCTTTGGGAGAATATCTGAGCCTTCAGGCACTGCCCTCAGCAGATCCTTTTATGCTGCAGATGCTGGTACGGAGCCAGATGTATTAGAGAAGTGCCCCTGGCCTGTCCCTGCCTGTGGACACAGAACTGCGCCAGAGCAGCACGGTGAGCAAGAGACAAGAGCAATGAGTCCTCACAGCAACACAAGGGCTCTGTAGGAGAGTATGAGGTGAAAGGGAGAGCAGCTTGGGAAAGACCAAGCTCTGGGGCTCCTTGGCAGTGCTGCTGTACCAGGACACTTCTTCCCTCCATCCCTGCACACAGCCAAGTGCCCCTGCAGCTTCACTGCAGGGCTCTGAGGGAGGATCTTGGGCAAGCATATCACTGCAGGGTCGTTTTTTTTATTTAAATACACAGAGAGCCTGCCTCCTTGTTTACACCAAGTCCGGGAGTCACATGGGACATGTAGATACTTAAATGAAAGAATAAGAATGAAGACATTTCTTTGTGGACAATAATTTCACAAGTAATATAAAGAAAAATATATACTCAAACAAAACAAACAAACAAACAAACAAACAAAAAATGCATCTGGGCCTTTAATGAGTTACATTATGAATGATATGCAGAAAAAGAACTAGACAGTGGGTTCGAGTGCATCCTCTGCAAGTTTTCAGGTGACACTAAACTCAGTGGTGTAGTTGATGCAATATAAGGAAAGGATGCCATCCAAAGGGACCTGGACTAGCTTGTGAAGTGGGTCCATGAGAAACTGAAGATGTTCAGCAAGTCCCAGTGCAAGGTGTTGCACCTGTCTCAGGGCAATCGCAGACATGAGGACTGGCTGGAAGAAGAATGCATTGAGAGCAGCCCTGCAGAGAAGATTCTTGTTCTGGTGGACATGAACTGTTCAACATGAGCCATCAGTGCGTGCTTGCAGCCCAGAAGGCCAACTGCATCCCGGGATTCATCAAAGGATGAGTGGCTAGCAGGTCGAGGGAGGTGATTGTTCCCCTCTACTCTGCTATTGTGAGGTCCCCCTTGGAGTACGGAATCCAGGTTTGGCGTCCCAGCACAAGAAGGATGTTGATCTGTTAAAACAGGTCCAGAGGAGGGCCACAAAGATGATCAAGGAGCTGGAGCACCTCTCCTATGAAGGAAGGCAGAGAGAGTTGGGGTGGTTCAGCCTGCAGAAGAGAAGGCTTTAGGGGGAATTCATTGCCTACAAACCACCTGTCTGAGCTGGGGCAAAAGCCCAGTGCAGGGAACGGTGGTTACGAGGGGCTGTCTGTGATGATTGCATCTTCTCAGTAATAAAAGGGGGCATAATAAAAGATGGAGAACAACTCTTTGCTCAGACAGATAATGACAGAACAAGGGGGAATGGTTTTAAACTAAACAAGCAGAGATTTTGATTAGAGGTTAGAAGGAAATTCTTCAGTCAGAGGGTGGTGAGGCACTGTAAGAGGTTGCCCACAGAACTTGTGGATGCCCCATCCTTGGGGGTCTACAAGGCCTGGGTGGATGGGGCCCTGGCAAACTTGATCTAGTGGGTGGCATACTTGCCCATGGCAGGGGGGTTTGAACTAGATGATCTTTGAGGTCCCTTCTAAACCAGGCAGTTCTATGTTTCTATGATTCTAAGACAGGCAGTTTATTCCTTCTGAAAAACATTCATTCATCACTTTCCACACCGCATCTTTCAGCTCCTGGTTCCTCATGCTGTAGATAAGGGGGTTCACTGTTGGACTCACCACCGAATACAGAACAGCCAGCAAAAGATTCAGTGAGGAGGAGGACATAGAGGGGGGCTTCAGGTAGGCAAATATGGCAGTGCTGGTGAAAAGGGAGACTACGACCAGGTGAGGGAGGCATGTGGAAAAAGCTTTATGTCGACCCTGCTGTGAGGGGATCCTCAGCACAACCCTGAAGATCTGCACATAGGACAGCACAAGGAAGACAAAACACACAAATAATAAAAAGGCACTAACCACAATAAGCCTAGCCTCTTTGATATAGGCATCTGAGCAGGAGAGCTTGAGGATCTGTGGAATTTCACAGAAGAACTGGTCCAGGGCATTGCCTTGGCAGAGGGGGAAGGAAAAGGTATTGGCAGTGTGCAGCACAGCATAGAGAAAAGTACTGCCCCAGGCAGCTGCTGCCATGTTGACACAAGTTCTGCTGTCCATTATTGTCCCGTAGTGCAGGGGTTTGCAGATGGCAATGTAGCGGTCATAGGCCATGATGGTGAGAAGAGAAAACTCTGCTGTGACAAATGTGACAAACATAAAGACCTGGGTAGCACAACCGAAGAAGGAAATGGCCGTGGTGTCCCACAGGGAATTGGCCATAGCTTTGGGAACAGTGGTAGAGATGGATCCCAGATCGATGAGGGCGAGGTTGAGGAGGAAGAAGTACATGGGAGTGTGGAGGCGGTGGTCGCAGGCTATGGCGGTGAAGATGAGGCCGTTGCCCAGGAGGGCAGCCATGTAGATGCCCAGGAAGAGCCCAAAGTGCAGGAGCTGCAGCTCACACATGTCTGCGAATGGCAGGAGGAGGAACTCATTGGGGAAGCTGCTGTTGGACATTTGCTGCTTCTGGGCATAGCAGCCTATTTATGGAGGAATTTAAAGAGGCAAGTTAGATAGTGTTTTCTGAGCAAAACCTAAGCCATATCTCATTGAAACATCCTCAACAAGACACACTGCCTTTTCCAGGGAAGAATACATGCTTCTGCCTGGAGCTTTTGATTTGGTTGCCTAAGAATGCCTAAGAGACCAGGTTAGTCAACTTCGCTCTCTGGAAGGGTCAGTACTGCCCTGTAGGTACATGATAAAGACCACCAGGGACTGGTGGTGGTCTCTGGCACAGGTACCTGCCCCAGGTAGCAGGCTCTGGGAAGGAGAAAGACTCCCCCCTGCTCTTCTAGATGGCCTCCTTCTTCCCACAGCTTCTCCCCGCAGTGCCCTGGGCAGTTCCCCGGGCAGGCTGAGTGCTGAGGCTGGCAGGCAGCAGAGACCCTGCCCTGGCACACAGCCCCTGAGGCACAGCAGGGACCCTGCTCTGCACCACAGCCCTGGCCACCCCTGTCTAAAGGCCCGGCTGCACAACTTGCAGATGGTCCCACAAGAAGGAAACCTCATGTTTTGTCCCTCTGACAGCTTTGGAAGGTAATCCCTGCTCTGGAGCTTGTCATTCTTCTCTTATCAAAAAACTCCTCCTGAGTCCTGAGTCCTCCTGAAAGCTCCCATAGGCCGTGGGATGTGCCAGCAAATCTGGAGATGGCACCAGGAACAACAGCTGCATTGCCCTGAAGCCAGAGACTTACCCTGTTCAGGGCTGTGAAGATTTCTCCTGCAGTGAGCTCTCAGCATCCCCCCTCCACACTGCCTTTAACATCTCCCTCCCTTCTCCCAGCTGCCCTTGTCCCCTGCAGGCAGTGCCCCCAGCCCTGCTGCTGTGCTGTGCAGAGGAGCTGCTCCTGGGCAGAGCTGTCTCTCTGCAGTGCTGCCCGCTTGCCAGGAGCTCCCATTGGGCCCAGGAGCCTGTCCCAGCTCATCCGCACAGGGAGCTCTTGACATGTCCCTGGGCCTCCAGGGGAAATCAACTTTGAAACACACTCAAGCAGTCTTTTGGGATACAATCACTTCTCTAAAGTTTTGATCGGGACTTATTTCCAGTGCTGTCTTTGCTCCTAATTCCATAGAAGATGTTGGCAGGAGAATCATCTATTCTTGTCCCATTATGTGACCAGACACCCTCAACGTGAAAGGCAGGGTGAATACCACCTCTTCCAAGCACTTGTAGATATTGGTGGGATGGTGTGGAGTGTGTGGGGGGGAAGAGATGACATGACTTTTCCACAGAAACTCAAATCTCTCTGTCTACGTATGCTACAAAACCACTTGTCGACCCACAGAGTCATAGAAACATACAATGCTTTGGGTTAAAGGGACCCCAAAGACCATCAAGTTCCAGTCCCCCCTGCCATGGGCAGGAACAAATCCTACTAGTGTTGCTCAAGGTCCCATCCATCCTGGCCCTGGACATTATCAGGGAGGGGGCATCCAACACTTCTCTCGGCAACCTGTTCCAGTCCCTCACCAACCTCCCAGTGAAGATTCTCTTCTTTAGAGTTAATGTAAATGTACTGTCTTATAGTTTAAAGGGATTGCCCCTTTCCTAGAGCTACAATCCCTGATAAATATTCTATCCCTATCTTTCTCCTATGTTTCTCCCCTGGTTCTGTTAAGGAGAGTCAGGAAGACAGTGGCTGCGTTGTGCTTCGCTAACAGCTGGGGATAAACCACAAAACATCTGAGGACACAAACCTGACTGACAATTGATAAAGGAGGCAGTGAGGGAACCAGACCTGGTCAATCACACTGACTGATGATAGCACGGGAGAGAGAGAAAATATTTATTCCAGTGAGATTATCTGATCAGGGACTTGTTGGTCTGGAAACCAATAGAAAGGGGGGAATGCTGGTTAAAGGGTATGAGAAGAGGCTGAAGACACTTGGGTTGTCTAATCTGAAGAAAAGAAGGCTGAGGGGTGACCTCATTGTCCTCAGCATCTTCCTGAGTGGGGGAAGTGGTGAGGGAGGTGATGATCTTTTCTCCTTGGTAACTGACCACAGAAGGTATGGGAATGGCACAAAGCTGCACAAGAGAACGTTCAGATGGGACATCAGGAAAAAATTTTGTACTGTGAGGGTGGTTAAATGTGGAACAGGCTCCCTAGAGACCTGGCTGATGCCCCATGCCTATTAGTGTTCAAGAGGCATTTGGAAATTGCCAGATATTAATCAGGGATTATTTTTTTTTCCTATATATATGCCCATAGTTATGTATATTTACATTCATAACTATGAATATTACTATAGAATCATAGAATATCCCAAGTTGGAAGGGACACATAATGATCATTGAGTCCAACTCCTAGCTCCACATGGGTCTACCCAAATGTTTTTATAAACAATGTGGATGTAGGACTAGAAGGTGTTTTTTGCTAATTTGTTGATGATACTAAACTTGGAGGAGTTGTTGACTCCATTGAACGTGGAAAAGCCTTGCAGAGATAGATTGGAGAGCTGGGCAATCACCAACTGCATGAAGTTTTAAAAGAGAAAGTACTGGGTCCTGTAGCTGGGATGGGGCAACCCTGGCTATGCGTACAGACTGGGGGACGAGATGCTGGAGAGCAGCCCCACAGAGAGAGATCTGGGGGTTGTGGTTGACAGCAAGCTGAATATGAGTCAGTAGTGTGCCCTGGCAGGCAGGAGAACCAACCATATCCTGGGGTGCATCAAGCATGGCTTTGCTAGTTGGTTGAGGGAAGTGACTGTCCTGCTCTACTCTGCGCTGGTGTGGCCTCGCCTCGAGTACTGTGTGCAGTTCTGGGCACCACAGTACAAAAAGGACATGAAACTATAGAAGAGTGTCCAGAGGAGGGCAACGAAGATGGTGAAGGGCCTAGAGGGGAAGATGTATGAGGAGCAGAAGAGGTCACTTGGACTGTTCAGCCTGGGAAAGAAGAGGCTGACGGGAGACCCCATTTTAGTCTACAGCTTCCTCACGAGGGGAAGTGGAGGGGCAGGTGCTGATCTATTCTCTTTAGTGACCAGCAGGACCCGGCACTTGGTCTTCTTAAACTTCATGCAGTTGGTGATCACCCATCTCTCTAATCTGTCCAGATCTCGCTGCAAGGCATTTTCACCCTCAACAGAGTCAACAACTCCTCCCATTTTAGTATCATAATCAAATTAGCTATAAACACCTTCTAGTCCTACATCCAAATTGTTTATACAAACATTTAATTGAACTGGCCCTAAAACGGAGCCTTGAGGGACCCCACTGGTGACTGGCTGCCAACCTGATGCGGAGCCATTTACCACAACCCTTTGAGTCCTACCCGTCAGCCAGTTATTCACCCAAGGTATGACATTTTTGTCCAGCTATATGCTGGACATTTTGTCCAGTAGGATCATATGTGAAACTGTGACAAAAGCTTTACTGAACTCCAAAAAGATCACATCAGCTGGTTTTCCTTGATCGATTAGATGGGTGATCTTATCATAAAAGGAAATCAAATTTATCAAACATGATAAATTTAATGTTTGATAAATTTCATGTTCTCTCATGAACCCATGTTTACTGGGACCAATGACTGCATTGTGTTGGGTCTGTCTGAGCTGGAGTCACCTTTTCCCTGCAGCAGCCCACGCAGTGCTGTGCTCTGCACTCATAGCTGGAACAGCACTGATATCACTCCAGTGTTGTGTCTATTGCTGCGTAATGCTGGCACAGCATCAGGACTCCTTCCAAGCCCCCAAGAGCCAGCAGGCTGGGGGTGGGCAAGTGATGGGGAGGGGACATTGCCGGGGCAGCTGACCTAAACCAACCAAAGGGATATTCCATAACACCTGATGTCACACTCAGCAATAAAAGGAGGGGCTCTCGTGGGGGAGGGGGCTGTTCCTCCTGAACAACCACTACGCGTTTTGAGGCCCTGCTTCCCAGGACGTGGCCGAACACCACTCGCTGATGGGAATTAGAGAATAATTTTTTTTTTTTCCCTCCCTCTGTGCTTCCGCACGGACTGATTGTTTCTTTTGTTTCTTTTCTTTCCTCCCCATTCCCTTTCCTTTTAATTAAACCTTTCTCATCTCAAACCTCGAGTTCTCTGTGTTGTATTTTCTCCCCCTTCCTCTCTGAGGAGAGGGGGAGTGAGAGAGAGGTTGTGGTGGAGCTCGGCTGCCCACCTGAGTAAAACCACCACATCCCCAAGCACACTTCAATAGCTACCAGAACAATCTTCTCCATAATTTTACCAGGCACTGACATGAGACTAACAGGCCTGTAGTTACCAGGGTCTTCTTTCTTGTCCTTCTTGAAACTGGCATGACATTTGCCAACTGGGACCTCTCCACATTCCCAAGACTCTTATAATAATTGAGAGAGGCCCTGTGATAATGTCAGCCAGCTCTCTGAGCACTCTGGGATGAATCCCATCTGGACCCATTGCCGTGGTTTAACCCGGCCAGCAGCTAAACACCACACAGCCATTCGCTCACCATCCCCCCTCCCTCTCTGGGATGGGGGAGAGAAATGGAAAGTGAAGCCCATGAGTTGAGATAAAGACAGTTTAATAAGACAGGAAAATAATAATAACAATAATAATAATAATAACAAATGATGATAATAGTACTACTAATAATAATGTGTACAAACAAGTGATGCACAATACACTTGCTCACCACCCGCTGACCGATGCCCAGCCTAACCCCCAGCAGTCCAGTCCCCCTCCCCCGGCTAGCCACCCCTATATAGTTTAGCATGATGTCAGATAGTATGGAATACCCCTTTGGCTAGTTTGGGTCACCTGTCCTGGGTCTGTCCCCTCCCAGCTCTTGCTGCACCCCCAGCCTGCCCATTGGCAGGACAGAGCAAGAAGCTGAGACGTCCTTGGCTTAGTATAAGCACTGCTCTGCAACAATTAAAACATCGGGGTGTTATCAGCACTCTTCTCATCCTAAGCCAAAACATAGCATTCTACCAGCTACAAGGAGGAAAATTAACTCTGTCCTAACTGAAACCAGGACACCCATGGACTTGAATGGATCCAGGTGTAGCAGCAAATCGCACACACTTTGAGGGTCAGTTGGGCGTTTATCCTTCCCACTGTCACGGTTCTCCAGCTCAGGGCACCCAGGGTCCTGAAGCCCATCCTCGGCATTGAAGACAGAGGCAAAGAAGGCATTAAACATCTTTGCTTTTCCTATGTCCTTGTCTGTGAGGTGACGTTCCCCATCAAGTAGAGGATCTATATTTTCTCTGGTCCTCCTTTTTCTATTTATATATTTAAAAGAAAACTTTTTATTGTAACCCACAGGTGTGGCCAGCTTCAACTCTAATTGGGCTTTGGCCACAGGAATCTTCTCCCTAGAAACGCGAACAGCATCCCTGTAGTCCTTCCCTTTGCCTGACCTTGCTTCCAACAGCCATACACTTTCTTTTTATCCCTCTGCTCCAGAATAAGATCCCTGGTCAGCCAAGCTGGCCTTCTTCCCCACCTTCTTGACTACCTGTGTTTTTAGGATGCAGTGTTTAAAGACTGACCAGCACTGATGGATGCTGACACCTTCAAAAGCAGTTTCCCAGGGGACCTTGCTAATTAGTCCTCTGAGCAGCCTGAAGTCTGCTCTCCCCATATCCAGGGCTGAAGTTTTGGTAGCAGTTTTCCTCCTGTCACAAAAATTTTAAGCTCAACCACTTCATGGTCACTATGACCAAGACAGACACCAATTCCCACAGCCCCCACAAGACTCTCTGTGTACTCCAGCAACAGATCTAGGAGGGCACCTTTCCTAGTTGGCTCCCTTAACATTTGCACCAAGAAGTTATCATCGCGGTGCTTTAGGAACCTCCTGGACCTGCTTGTGTCAGCCTTGTGATATTCCCACTTGACATCTGGCAAGGTTTTGCCCTCCACCACTTAGTTTATCACCAGCGGGCCTTATTTTATCCCTTCCCCCCTTCAACTCTAGTTTAAAGCCCTGTCTATCAGCCCCTCTAACTCCTGGGCAAAAATCCTTCTCCCCCTCTGAGAGGGGTGCATCCCATCTGGTGCCAGTAGGCCCAGTGTCACATAGACCTTCCCATGATCAACAAACACAAAGTTCTGCCAGTTGCACTGGTCCCAAAGCCGCGAATTAATATGGTGAGTGTGCTTGTCAACATTGATCCCTCCTATCAGAAGGACAGAGGCAAACACAACCTGTGCCCCTGATTCTTTAACCAGTCACCCCAAATTCCTAAAGTCCCTTTTGATTGCTCTTGGACTTCTCCTTGCTACTTATTACCAGTCTGAAAAAACAGTAAAGGGTGGTAGTCAGAAAGCTGTACCAGGCGAGTGACTTTCCTGGCAATGCCTTTTACCCAAGCCACAGGGGGGCAGCAGACTTCTCTGTGGGCTGGGTCCAGTCGGAATATCAGGCCCTCTGTCTCTTTCAGAAGGAAGTCATATAATCATAGAACCATAGAATATCCCGAGTTGGAAGGGACCCATAAGGATCATCAAGTCCCACTCCTGGCACCGCAAAGGTCTGCCCAGTAGTGTAGACCATGTGACTAAGTGCACAGTCCAATCGCTTTTTAAATTCAGACAGGCTTGGTGCAGTAACTACGTCCCTACGACCCTGTTCCAGTGTGCTACCACCCTCTTGGTGAAGAACCTCTTCCTGATGTCCTTTCTGGCTCCTGGTGGCTCCCGAGTGGCTTCAGTGCAGGAAAGAGCCTTACCTGCCTCAATACCCTCTCCGCTACAGAACACATCTGCCCTGGAACCGGTCTCATTTGTGATCACAAGTTTGTGATTTCTTTATTCTGGAATGCCTGGTAGAGTTTCTGAGAAGGTTTCAGTAGTATCCTTGTACCAGCTGTAGTCCAGGTTCCCTTGGGGAAGGACATTGTTTTGAGAATTACCCCACTCACTGGGTAACCTTGAGAAGCAGGGATTACAAACACCATAAAGGACTCAAAACACAGGATTGTCATACACTCTGACTGCACAGTCCAGCCCCTTCTCCCCTGAGTCAGAAGGGACCTCTGGAGGTGTCCACTACCATCATCTTCTCTGAGCAGTGATAGCTTAGACGACATTAGCTCTCAGCATCCCCCCCTCCATGCTGCCTTTAACATCTCCCTCCCTTCTCTCAGCCATCCTTGTCCCCTGCTGCAGGCAGTGCCCCCAGCCCTGCTGCGCTGTGCAGAGGAGCTGCTCCTGGGCAGAGCTGTCTCTCTGCAGTGCTGCCTGCTTGCCAGGAACTCCCCTTGGTCCCAGGAGCCCGGCCCAGCTTAGCAGCATAGGGAGCTCTTGACACGAGGGAACTCCAGGGAAATGATTTTGAATCAGGCTGAAGCAATCCCTGATGTTCCCTCTCTGAGCTGGGGAGAGACACTTACTTCCAGCAGTGTCATTTCTCCTACTGGGAGAAGATTCATCAAAGAATCACCTTGTCTTCTTCCACTTTTAGGCAGGACACCCAGAATGTGACTGGCAGGGATCACATTTCCCCAAGCTGAGGGAAGTGATCACAGGGAGTCAACTGATGCATCTCATTCTGAGTTTGATGTCCTAGGCCTGTAACGGGGCCCAGAACCTTCCTTATCAGCCACAAACCCACACGATTTCAGATTTCTTTCACCTCTGTTCAGATATGTAGAAAATAATAGAGGCTAAACTCCCACAGTAATTACAGGAGATAGAGAAGAGCAGTGAGTTGTTCAAATGTAAACACCATTTGACATTTGAGGTGCCTGAGGATGTCTGACTTAGCAGTAATCCTTTAAGTTAGGACTTCAAAGACTGGGAATGTAGGTATTAGAGTTTTGTCAGTGTAGACTGCCTAAAAATGTGGCCTCCCTTTGTGCCTTGTCACTCACCTGGAAGCTGTCCCTTGTCATTTAGCTAAATAATATAAACCTCCTCTTTAACATATCTCTCTCCTCCCCAAAAGTGGGAGTAGATTAATGGAGAAGTGGTACTTTAGAGACAGTACTTTCTAAAAGGTGTTTGAGAGCTTAGGCACATGAGTGGACTGCCCTACATCTAGTAAATTAGGAAGCTCTATCAATTGCCTTGAGGGTAGAGGGGCCTTACAGAGACATCTTGATAGATTGGAACATTGGTCAGTCGCCTACAATATAAAATTCAATAAGAACTAATGCCAGATTCTGTACATCAGACCATGTATTCCTGAATGTACAATTAGACTGAGGGACAAGTGGATGGAGCATAACTCTGAAAAAAAGGGATCTGGGGGCTGTGGTTCATGGTAAGCTCAGGATAATTTAACAATGTTCCCTGCAGGGACCATGGTGGAGTTGATCCTGCGGGAGGGCAGCATAGCTCTTCGGGAGAGCCATCTTTGGCCCCTTCAATATCTGCTTGGAAGAGTCCTTTGGAGTAAGGCCCTGTACTGAAGAGCAGTCCAAGAAAGGTGGTTAATATTCCAGGACCACACCCTCCAACATCAAGGGCAGTCCAACCCAAGAAAAACAAAGTCAGGTAAAAACGGCAAGAGGCCTGCATGGATGAACCAGAAGCTTCTCACCAAACTCCAGCGCAGAAAAGATGTATATAAAAGATGGAAACAAGAACAGATACCCTGAGAGGAATACAGAGGCCTTGTGTGAGAATGTAGGGAAGAATATCGGAAAGCTAAAGCCCAACTCCAGTGGAATTAGGACAAGGGTGTCTAAGGCAGTAAAAAGAGCTTCTAGAAGTACACAGGTGACAAAAGAAAGGTTCTGGAATATGTGGACCCACTGCTGAATGAGGCCCAGGATCTGTTGACACAGGACAGGGAAAAGACAAGAGGTGCTGAATTCCATCTTCACGTCAGTCAGTACTGGCAAGACTGCCCTTCAGGAATCCCTAGTCATGAAGAATGGGGAGAGTCTGGAAGGAAGATGTGTACTTGGTGGGAGTGGATCAGGTCAGGGCATACTTGACCAAATGGGATACACATATCTATGGGACCTGACGGGATTCACCCATGACAGCAGAGAGAGCTGGCTGATGTCCTTGCGAGGCTACTCTTGGTCATCTTGGATCATCCCTGGTGAGTAGCAGAATGTCCATCCTAGCTCCAAGAAGTATTACTTGCAAAGGCAAATGCCATATTTCCTAACATTCTCCACACCATCAGTAAAACAAAAAAATTTTTTAGTGTTGTTTAAATAGCTCAATAAATGCATATCTTTTTATGTCTCAGACTTTTTTTTTTTTTTTTTTCCAGACTCATTTAGCCTCAACTTTGCCTTCCAAACAAAGACTTTTGTAGCCTCTTCCGTCTTCTAAGACTTGGTCACATGTTAAAGGAAAGATGAAAACAAAACACTCTTCCAGACAGATGTTGCACTGGGGTTCTCCAGGGATAAGGTGTGTTAGTGCAGAGGGTAAATGTTTTTGAGAGTGTTTAGAAATAGTCATGGAGAGTGTCTACAAAGCATCAAGGGTTTCTGTTTCTCATACTGCACCCCATGCCATGTAGGTTGGAAGTGTGCAGGACATGGCGATGGGACACAGCCAGGAGAGCTAACCCAAAGTGTTCAAACTGATGTTCTTCACCATCCAGCAACCCCCTGCAGCCTACCACCTGACTACCAAAAACATGCCGTGCACACCAAATACACCTGTGAAGAGCAGCTGAGAGAGATGGGATTACCTTGAAGAAAAGAAGACTCCAGGAGACATTATTGTGGTCTTCCAATACATAAATGGGGCCTACCCACATGTGTAGTGACTAGACTAGACTAGACTAGACTAGAACAGAGTAATTTAGTTGGAAGAGACCTTCAAAGATCGTCTAGTCCAACTACCTGACCTCTTCAGAGCTAAACAAAAGTTACAGCATGTCAATGAGGGCAATGTCCAAATGCTTCTTGAACATTGACAGGCCTAGAACTACAAGCAGGTCTCAAGGAATCCTATTCCAGTGTCTGAGCACCCTCACAGTACAGAAATTTTTCCTACTCTCCAGTCTGGACCTCCTCTGGTGCATCTCTGTGCCATTCCCACACATTCTCTGGTCAGTTACCAGCGAGAAGAGGTCATCACCTCCCTCTCTACTTGCCCTCCTAAGACAGTGGCTGAAAGCAATGAAGTCGCTCCTCAGCCTTCTTTTCTCCAGATTAGACAACCCAAGTTTCTTCAGCCTCTCCTCACAGGACATCCCCTTTTACCAGTATTCCCTGTTTTCCCTTGGTTTCCCAACTGACAAGATTCCTGGTCAGATAAACTCGCTGGAAGAAACATCATCTCTCATACTCTCACCATTCAGTGTGACTGACCAGGTCTGGCTCCCTTCACTGCCTCCTTTATCACTTGTCGGTTAGGTTTGTGCCCCAGATGTGTTGTGCTTTATCCCCAGGAGGTAGCCAAGCACGACACATCCACTCTCTCCCTCCCCTCTCTTAACAGAACAGGGAGAGAAAGATTGGAGAAATATCTGGAGAAACTCTATCAGGGAGTGTAATGATAGGACAAGGGGCAGTGCTTTTAAGCTAGAAAAGAATAGATTTAGATCAGATCTAAAGAAGAAACTCTTCACGCAGCGGGTGGTGAGACACTGGAAGAGGTTGCCCAGAGAAGTGGTGGATGCCTCTTTCCTGGTAGAGTCCAATGCCAGGTTGGATGGAACCTTGAGCAAACTGGTCTAGAGGGAAGTGACTGCCCATTTAAGAGTGACTGGAACTAGACTTTAAGGTCCCTTCCAACCCCAAACATTCTATGATTCCATGAGCTTGCTGGCCAACAATTGGTTGTGTAGTCTGTGTAGACAGAGGGATTTCATTTGCTGTGAAAAAGATTGCTTCTCCTCAATGTTAACAAGTGCTTGGAAGAAAGAGAATACAGCTCTCAGTCAATTTGTGGGTGTCCTAACTAATAAAAGGACAGGAAAAATGATTCCCATAATGAACTCTTATTTTCATTTAGGAGAAAAAATATAACTGGAAGTAGGTGTCTCTCTCTAGCTGACAGAAGGAAGAGCAGTGATTACATCAGTTTGATTCAAAGTTGTTTCCCCTGGAGGTCCAGGGACTTGTCAAGAGCTCCCTGTGCTGATGAGCTGGGCCGGGTTTCTGGGCCCAACGGGAGCTCCTAGCAAGCGGGCAGCGCTGCAGAGAGACAGCTCTGCCCAGGAGCAGCTCCTCTGCACAGCACAGCAGCAGGGCTGGGGGCACTGCCTGCAGGGGACAAGGGCAGCTGGGAGAAGGGAGGGAGATGTTAAAGTCAATGTGGAGGGGGGATGCTGAGAGCTCACTGCAAGAGAAATCTTCACAGCCCTGAACAGGGTAAGTCTCTGGTTGCAGGGCAATGCAGCTGTTGTTCCTGGTGCCATCTGCAGATTTGCTGGCACATCCCACAGCACATGGGATCTTTCTGGAGGACACTTAAGAGTTCCTAAGATAGGAGAAGAACAAGTTCCAGATCAGGAACTACCTGCCAAAGCTGTCAGAGGGACAGGAGATGAGGATTCCTTCTCACAGGGCTGGCATCAGGTTGCACAGCCGGGGTGCAGGCAGAGGTGCCCAGGGCTGTGGTGCAGAGCAGGGTCCCTGCTGTGCCTCAGGGGCTGTGTGCCAGGGCAGGGTCTCTGCCGCCTGCCAGCCTCAGCACTCAGCCTGCCCGGGGAACTGCCCAGGGCACTGCGGGGAGAAGCTGAAGTTGGAAGGAGCCCCCTGAAACAGGCAGGACAGGCAGGGTCCTGGTGGTGCCCAGAGGCTGCTGCCTGGGGCAGACTGCTAACAGGTCCACAGCACTCCCAGGCCATCTTTGGGGGAGATTCTTGATGGGGAACACCAACGCCTGCACTACCTAAATGAAAGGCACTCTGAGGAGTCTATGCTTCTGTTTTGCTGCCATGAAGGACAGTAAGGAGAATTGTAATGGATCAGTCCCTGATATTCTTTACTATATACAGCAGGGTAGTACTGACACTTCCGAAGCCCACAGAGGACACAGAGGATTAACCTGATAATTATTGTATCCCTAGGGAAAAAAAATAAAATAAAATAAAAAATAAATATTTTACAAGCAGTAGCATGTATTCTTTACAGGGAAAAGACTGTGATTCTTTCTGAGAAGGTTTCAGGGAAATTTGGTTTAGGTTTTGCTCAGAAAACAGTATCTAAAATTCCTCTTTAAATTTCTCAATGGACAGACTACTACACCCAAAGCCAGCAAATGTCCAACAGCAGCTTCCCCAATGAGTTCCTCCTCCTGCCATTCGCAGACACTCGGGAGCTGCAGCTCCTGCACTTCGGGCTCTTCCTGGGCATCTACCTGGCTGCCCTCCTGGGCAACGGCCTCATCTTCACCGCCATAGCCTGCGACGACCGCCTCCACACCCCCATGTACTTCTTCCTCCTCAACCTCACCCTCCTCGACCTGGGCACTATTACCACCACTGTTCCCAAAGCCATGGCTAATTGCCTGTGGGACACCAGGACCATTCTGTATTTGGATTGTGCTACCCAGGTCTTTATGTTTGTTGCATTTGTTCCAGCAGAATTTTATCTTCTCACCATCATGGCTTATGACCGCTACATTGCCATCTGCAAACCCCTGCACTACGGGACAGTAATGGGCAGCAAAACTTGTGTCAACATGGCAGCAGCTGCCTGGGGCAGTGGTTTTCTCAATGCTGTGCTGCACACTGCCAATACCTTTTCCCTTCCCCTCTGCCAAGGCAATGCCCTGGACCAGTTCTTCCGTGAAATACCCCAGATCCTCAAGCTCTTCTGCTCAGATGCCTACCTCCAGGAAATTGGACTTATTGTGGTTACTGCATGTTCACTTCTGGGGTGTTTTATTTTTATTGTGCTGTCCTATGTGCAGATCTTCAGGGCTGTGCTGAGGATCCCCTCACAGCAGGGCAGGCACAAAGCCTTTTCCACATGCCTCCCTCACCTGGTCATGGTCTTCCTGTACATCAGCACTGGCACGTTTTCCTACCTGAAGCCCCCATCCATGTCCTCCTCATTCCTGAATCTTTTGTTGGCAGTCCTGTACTCAGTGGTGCCTCCAGCAGTGAACCCCCTCATCTATAGCATGAGGAACCAGGAACTCAAGGATGCAGTGTGGAAAGTTATGTCTGAGTGTTTTTCAGAAGCAATAAAATGTCTGTCTTCTGCACATCGCTGATAATGATACTCACTAAAGACCAAGATATTTTTGTTGTGTTTCATTTTTTTCTTTTTACATTGCTAGAGCCCTGCAACATGAGGCAATGGGAAGGGGTTGGGAAAATTATTAGTTATTCAACCAGTGAAATTTTGTAGACTAGATTGAGTGAATCACCCTAAATCATCTCCTGACATTAGAGATGAGTTTGACTCGATGATCCTTGTGGATCCTTTCCATCTCGGGCTATTCCATGAGTCTCTGACTGTCAAGAAGGCTGGCTATCTGTGGGCACCCCACTGACCTCCACTTCTCTATTTGCTGCTTTGGGACCAGCACAGTTTGGGCTGCTCTGCTGGGCTGGGCTTGGGAGAGGAGATGGAGGAGTGGAAAGCTGGGGAGGGTCTGGGCTGGGCTTGCCTCCTGGAAGCGACAAGGGGGAACCACAGAGCAGTCTGGACTGTGTCCTTGTTCAGTGGGTATGGATATGACCAATGCTACTCATCAGGACTTTCACAGCAACTCCTTCTCTGCAGAGTTCTCAACATTTTCTTAAAATATATATTCAGTTCTTGTTTCACTTTTCCACACAGAGGTGACCATTTCCTTCAGGATGGCCTGGAGTTGCTGCATGAAGAAACATGACTTTGGATGTGTGGACGACCTTCTGTAGCATGAGCTGGTTGGCAGGCAGAGTACCTGCGGGATTATGCAGGGCATCCCCTGCACCCGGTGCTCCTGGGTGTGCTGGAAAGAGGCATCCTGAGCACAACAGCTTCTTGTTGCCCTGTGGATGCTGGCTCTGAGGTCACTTCTGTCCCAGCCCCTGGCTGGCCAACAGCAGGGAGGCAGAACCTCTGAGGTCCTAAAGGCCATCAGAAAGCTGCCCCCAACAGGGTGACACATTTGGGGAGGCCCGGGGAAAGCTGGGAGAATAAAGGTGGGAGACCTGGGGAAGAGAAGATTGACTTCGCTAACATTAAAGAAAGATTTGGAAGAAGGAAAAATAAGGGTTCACATAAGGGTGCTGATACTGCAAAATATTCATGTTAGTCAATATTTCTAATTTGTACCCTGAGAACCTAGTCCTACCTTAAATGCTGTCCCTCAGCCTGAAAGGAATCCACTGTTCTAATCTCCAACATCAGATCATACCTCAAACTCAAACTCCAAACACATTTGCTGTTACCATTAGTCTTTACATGTTGTTCATCCTAATCCCAGGCCCTTAATTCCTATCACTATATTGCCAGTTTTAATACCTGCCCTCATCCCAGAACAAAGCAGATAATAAAACCCTGACCAAAAATCTAGCCCATACCCTAAACACTGACTGGCTACCCAAAGCAGAACACCAAAGCTCTAAGACTCTGTTGAATCCCTAAAACTGCAAGGCAAGACCTAATCCCTAGACCCTAACCTGAAAACCTAACCCCTAAATCCCTGCACTCTGATCATGTAATCAAATTGGTTTGGCCCCATGAGGCTGACATGGATCTAGTCAGGTCATAGGGATCAAGGAGGAGATGGGTGGGGATGCTCTACTGAGGTTAGCAGTGCCTCAGGATCTCAGGAAGCAGCAGGAGGCCCATGGCTGTGCAGGTGGGTGTAAGGGCACTTGTGCCTGATGGCCTGATAGGCCCCCTTCAGGTACATGGCTGGTCTATGAGGGTGTCATTTTAGATGCCATAAGGAACTGAGGAGCAGCTGACATACAGCTAGTGTAAATCTTTATTTCAACGTCAGTCCTGCCCTAGTACCTAATAGAGCTTGCGCATAGGTTTGTCCAATCTATCAAGAAATTGAAAGGCCATCTGGATTTGTATGGCCTTGGAGGATGACAAGGACTTTTCCTTTGTCTTGTTAGGTGCTGGGCATCAAGGAGGGTGCCAGGTTTGTATGTTCCTATAGGGTGTCAATTGTGCCTTAGAAACTCTCTCTCCTGTAGGAAGCATTTGCCTTTGGTGGGGACTGTGAGGTCATTTCTGCCTCTGGAGCTGATAGGCCAGCAGCAGGAGCATAGCTGGGCCAGGGACTGGGAGGTCTCATCTTTCTGAAGTAGCTGCCAGGTCAACCCTTCCCTTCTGGCTGGCGGATGGTCCTTCAGGCTCTCATCTGCCAGCGTCTCTCACAGGCCAGCAGAAGGCACCTGGCTGGCATGGTGCTTGTGTGATGCCCTCTGCCCAAATACCTGAAAGGCCCATGCAGAACCTGCCTTGGCTGTGGGTTTTTAAGTGTCTTGTGCCTGAGTACATGAGCAGAGAGCAGCAGGTATGTGGCTTGGTTGTGTCTATCTAAGGAGGTGAAAGTCCATCAGGAAGGCCACATAGCCTGGAAGATCCTGGTGAGGTTCCTTGTGTCTGGTCAGCTGACAGGCCATGGGAATGTTGATGAGTGTGGATGCCTGTGTGAATGATGGTTTGTGAGATATTGGAACTTTCCTTGCTTATGGGAAACAGCATGGAAGAGGAAACCTGACTCAAAGTGAAGCTTTGATGGTGGGAGGTGGACATGAGAAGGAAGATACTTTAGTGGAGGAGATGTGTTATAGTGTCAGAGGTATCCTGGAGGAAATCCATTCTCAGTCCATGGGTTTGTGTTTCAGGCACAGCTGGAGAGGGTACAGACATCAATGAATGCACAGAAATTCCTATGTGAGTGCCAGGTGGGAAAGCCAGATGAATGTTTGCAGCCTGCAGGGAAACAGAGACAGGTGTGTAACAGTATAGGATAGCCAGAAGTGGAGAAGGACAAGGGCACTGGCAAGGCAAAGCTTAGCCAAGAAAACCAAGGTCTTGTCCCTTGGCTATGGCAGGTCTCTTCCACCAAGGCCTAGGAGGAGATGTGGTTCTCTAACATGACAATACAACTGGGGCTCCTCTCCTTTTTGTACCTCCTGACAGAAGCCTGGAGGTGTCACACCTCTGTCTTTCACTTGGCACTGCATACCACATCCCACTGTCTGAAGAAATGCCCGGAGCTCCTTTGTGAGAGACAGAAGCTCTCTGCCCAGGGCTGGCAGCAGGCCTTGGCCTTTCTGCTTGATGAAACAAACCCAGCATTTTCTCAGCCTCAGAACCACCTGCACAGGGCCTTGGCCTACCTGTAATCATGACCTCCGGTTGCCTGCTCTAAGGAGTCCATGGAGCTTTATCAGAAATGGCCCTCATTGGAACCAATCAATGCTTTCAAGAACTTTGGTGTTTGGCTTCTGTCTTTGGCTGTCATCATGATATTCATCATGACATTTCATCAGTCTGCTCTCAGGAGCTGAAGTTGATAGACTTAGCAGCAACTACACCTTGGGACTTATTAAGACACAGAAAGGCCTAAGAGTCTCTTAAAGGGGTCTGGACAGGTAGGAGAAGTTGGACACTGTGCTGACAACCTTGCTCCTCACCTCCCCAGCTCACACCATTTCTCTCATTGATCCCCTAGGACGTGCATCACTTCTCCTGACATCAGATTTCTCCACTCAAGTCTGCAGTTGCACCTTGTAGTTCCCTTGTCCCAAATCCCTCCTACTTTCCTTAGAACATCCTATAATATACAAAGAACCTACAAAGGTTCTGGTTTTCTCAGTGCCAGCTGGCAACATCCTTCCTCAGCACAAAGGAGAACTGAAACACAGGGCTGCTTTAGCCCAACAGAGATCACAATTTTACAGTGGTCTGATTCTCAGTTTTCAGCAAACACAACCCACACAGATCCTTGCTCAATGAACACTTTGATTGATGAGGATATTTCTCTGGAGTTTCACAGAGAGACATAATTTTTCTGAAGCCTGTAGCTCATCAGCTGAGATTTCTTCCAAATGAGAAAGCCAGGTGTGAGACAAAAAGAGGAAAGGAGCTTCTCTTAACCCCCACCATGGGCAATAGCCCAAGTGCAACATATATAACCAAGTTGCCAAAGTACTGAGCTGATGCAGCCCACAGGGGGCTCCTTGGAAAAGGAATTAGATGTGAAGAGAGGGGTCCAGCTGGAGAAGAGATACCACACAGATGAGAGTCTGTGAATAAAACTAGGTGGGATAACCTGGACATTGGTTTCTGGGGCCATTTCCGATGCCTTTGGTTATCTGAAAATTCTGCATGGATCAGAAAATATGACATAGGCCTTTAAGGTGACTGTCCCCCAATAGCACTAGCTGCAGGAGATAGAAAAGACAGGAACTGGGACAGCTTCTGTTCTCTTCTCTGCTGGGTGCTTGCAAAACAGTGTTCCCCTTCCTTGACCATCTCCACCAGAATGAGGAGTTCATGTATCAGGCTTGGATGTGAACCCCATGCACCTACATTTCAATGTGAGGCTCCTGAGACAATTTGGGATCCATATCTCTTGTCCTTAGCAGCACCAGCAAAAACAACTGTGCCCACTGGCTCTCCCCATCCTGCATTTCCATTCAGAAGAGAGGTAGCTTTTAAACTAGAAGAGGGTAGATTTAGATTGGATATTCAGAGGAAATTGTATTCTCTGATAGTGGTGAGGCACTGGAACAGGTTGACCAGAGGAGCTGTAGGTGTCCCATCCCTGGAAGTATTCAAGGCCAGGCTTAATGGGGCTTTGAGCAACCTGGTCTGGTGGAAGGTGCCCCTGCCTATGGCAGGGCAGTTGG
The DNA here is from genome assembly GCA_036873955.1 of Mergus octosetaceus. NCBI lineage: Eukaryota > Metazoa > Chordata > Aves > Anseriformes > Anatidae > Mergus > Mergus octosetaceus. The sequence goes on from CM072311.1 coordinate 966,907, forward strand.
AACTTGTTGATCTTTAAGGTGCCTTTGAAACTAAATCTTTCTATGTTTTTGTGATCTTATGATTAATGTGACTGACCAGACTTGTTTCCTGTCACTGTCTCTTATTCTTATTTTTCCTCATTGCATGGGAAAAAGTCTTTGATCAGATCCCCTCAGTGCTTAGCTGATTGTCAGGGCTAAACCACAACATATTGCTGTTGGTGACTGGGCTTGAGCTTCTGCTAAAACTATTACAGCTAATGGGTTAATCTCAACAAGTTTTCCAGATGAAGCCAGTGCACAGATTCCTCTTTGCCAGTCTAGAGGCAAAGAGCAAGGCAGGGCACTTGGGTCTAAGACCAGCCCAAACCCCATGCTTAAAAGTCCTTAAAACTCCCCACTTCTGAGCTTCCTATTTTCCTGCCTAAGTGCACCCATTCTGCCCTGGGACAGGTCCTGAGGGGACAACACAGCCCACGGAGAAACTACTTCACTGCTTCAAACCATCATCTCCTCCCCCACCCTTGCATTTTGAGGTGGTCGCTTTTTGCAGTCATCTGTTCTGATCCTTTCTATGTCTAAACACATAGGGAAAGGTGAAGGAGAAAATGTCTGTCTTTGCTGAACAAGTTTCTCTTGTGGTTTTTGGTTTAGTTTTCTTTGTTTTCCTGTTAGGGGAGTAGTTTGATTTACAGAAGAGAGTAATTTACTACAATCATCAGAGACTTCAGTAATGAGTTTAACCTTCTTCACTCCTGGTGCCTGTGAGACCTTGTTCTCCTGAGGCTTCCCCAACAATCAATGAAGGCAAGAGAAAATGCTCGTGTCTGGGTCGTCCCAGCCTAGAACTGCCATGCAAAATAAAGGTGAGGGATCTCTTTCAGATGCTCTTCTCTCTCTCAGCATTGACGGGATGGGAGTAAGTCAAATAGCTCAACCTGAAGGATGTGACTTTTAGACAACTGAAATATAAGCCTACACAGTAGTACTTGGCACTTTGCTTTTTTTAGGCACTTCCTCTTTGTACTACAAGGACTATCCTTAAGCTTTTGAAGAGGACAAGATTTTTCCACCTCTCAGAAAACTAAGGCATTTAGTTGAGAATGTCTGATAGTAAGAACGTAGAGCAATTCTGGATATATCTGCTTTTCAGTGCAGAATGAAGTCAGATGAGATTGTGATAGATCTGTTTCTACTGACCTGCTGGGACCATAATGAATTTTGGCCTTACTTTACAGTACTGAAAAAGGCAAGCTACACTTGGTCCCCATTTTCTTTCTTTGCTAAAGAAGTAAGGGAAGATGACAAAGAAGAAATCACAGCACTACAAAAGAAAGACCTGAAATTTCTTTGTCTTGAAATAAACCACGGGTTCCTCAGCTGCTGGTAGTCCAAAAAGGCAAGTACTGAAGAGGAGAGAGAATAACTTTCAATACACATATTTGAATTCATGGTTTAGCATCTACAAAATAGAAAATATTTGTGCAGAAGATGAGATTTCCTTTCGAAACATTGTTACAATGGGTGTTTGCAGTTGTTCTGAGTAAATGAGCACCTTCCCAGGAACAGGGTGCAATCGCTAACAACCCGTTATTGGTCCTGTGTTCTTGAGAAAGAATCATTTGTGGCTGATGGATAAGGTTGGAAAGAAGACAAGAAATTCCCTGTTGACTCTTCTTGATATGTGAAATGGAAAGGTCAGAGTGTGAGGAAGGTCCAACAGAGTCTCCTCTCTCTGTTGTACAGGAAGCCTGCAAGCAAGGAAAGAGAGAAGGAAGGAGATAACTTGCATCCAGACCATGAAATTATTTTACTTGGTTTTGCCATGTTCCTGCCTCAGCAGGATGAATGGAAATTGGGCATGGGAGTAGGCAATGGAACTGTCATTTCTGAATTCATCCTCACAGGCTTCTCAGAGCTTGATCAAAGGCTACAGCTATTTGTCTGCCTGGTCCTTCTACTCATGTACCTGACAACAGTGATGGGGAATGCAGCCATCATTTTCCTGGTGTGTGTGGATAGCCGCCTGCAAACCCCCATGTACTTTTTCATTGGCAATCTGGCATTCCTGGAAATCTGGTTTACGTCCTCCACAAGCATCAAACTGTTGGTGATTCTGAGCTCTGGCAGGAGAACAATCTCAGGAGGTGGCTGCTTTGCCCAGTCCTCTTTCTATTTTGCCCTGGGTGGTGCAGAGTTTGTTCTCCTTGTTATCATGTCCTTTGACCGTTATGTTGCCATCTGCCAGCCTTTGCACTATGCTGCCATCATGAAGCATCAGCTCTGCATCCAGCTGGTTGCTGCTGTTTGGGTCATGGGCTTCATGTGCTTGAGTTACCGCCTGGTGCTGCTCTCCAAGCTCACTTTCTGTGGTTCGAACAAGATACAGCACTTTTTTTGTGACAGCACTCCCTTATTTCAACTGTCTTGCTCTGACATCACCCTGCTTTGGAAAATAGACTCGTTTTTCATATCGTTTATTGTGCTGTCTTCCTTGTGTCTAACTCTGGCATCTTACACGTGCATCTTTTTCTGTATTCTACAAATGCCAGCAGCCTCAGCGAGGAGAAAAGCTTTTGCTACATGTTCCTCCCATCTCACCACCTTGGCCATTGCCTATGGAAGCTGCATTGTTCTCTATGCACACTCCTCAGGATATATTTCTTTGGAGACCAGCAGAATTGTAGCTTTGCTGAACACTGTCCTGTACCCATTCTTAAACCCATTCATCTACAGTCTTAGAAACAAGGCCGTGATGCTGGCCCTGAAGGAAGTCATGGTCCGTGCAACAGCACAGCTTTTCCCCTAACAGTGATGCATTGTTGAAGAGCATATGTCCAAGTGCCTTCAACTGGAGAGACTGGGAGCCAGGGACTTGTCCTGGGCAGGCTGAGTGTCTGATCACAGCTGCTGGAGAGAACTACCTTGCACACACACACACATGCACACATTCACACACAGACACCACCACTTTACATTTCCTACTAATGGGCCTCTGTCCTGCTCAGCCAGAGAGGGGATCAGGATAAGGCCATTTCTGCTGTTTGTGGTTGTGTGAACACTGAGTGTGCATGCCTGCATTCACCTATGTCCAGACATGTATTGATGCCTATATGTTGTCTGTGTGGGCTTGTGTGTGTGCCTGCCGGGTGTACACAGTCTGCCTTGCTCTTGTTGGACCCAGGGGCATGGAGCTGCAGCAGCTTCAGGTCTCTTAGGATGCTGGAGTGGGCTCTTGGTTGAATAGAGGTATGTGCCCGCAGGGCACAAAAACATCTCTGTGTGTGACATAGATATGGAAAGACTGAAAGGAGTGGAAAGGAAAAAGGGCAACAGCAGATTGAAAAAGAAAAAGGGGGGGGGGGGGGGGGGGGAAGTAATTTTAATATTTTTAATTTCACTGAACTTTCATAACTTGAAAAGTTCTAAGCTTCTTAAATGCAGGAATTGAGTGAGGAATAAGAAGTCACTATATTCTGCTGTTACTAACATCCCCATCCAGAGAATGATCAGTCTCTGAAGTGTAGAATATCACCAATACAGGTGAAATTTTCTACTGCCAAGTAGACAGATTAAGAGAAGAAACTACTGAATAACTAACTAACTAACTAACTAACTAACTAACTAACTAAATAAATAAATAAATAAAGCACAGCCCTTCCATGGCAAATGGAAGGGCTGTATTCCCACCCCTGGAGCAGTTGATTCCAGGTGGACTGGACAGCCCTTCAAGGGAAAGCAAGCTGTGGTCTGCACGCTGATGCCAAAGGACTGGAGAAAAACACATCAGTAATATCAGTTGTGGCATACCGCTTGGCTGCCTTTGACTCTAGTTCATATTGAAGTTTTACCATGTCCGGTACTGCAGCACTCAGAAGTGGCATGACTTCATTCAGGCCACAATAGTCCACTGGCCATATGGGACTATTAAAGGGTGAGAGAGTCTTGCTGTTCACCCCTTGGCTCTCCACTTGATGAGCCAGATCATGGATAGGAATCAGGAAGTCTCAGTTAGTGTGATACTGCCTCAGGTGCACCACTGGGGTAGCCATCAGCACCTGCTCTTCTTTGACCCCCAACAAATCCACAACAGAAGGGTCCTGTGAGAGACCGGATCAAGGTAGACAGCTGTTTGATGTCCTCTGTCTCCAAGGCAGATATGCCAACCACCCCTGCCCCGAAAACTTTTGGCTCTTGGAAGTACCCTCTCCTGCAGTAGTCTATGACAAGGATGTACAGAGCCTCCAGGCCAGTCCCAATTACCTCCAATACCGTTACCAGTTGGGATCCCCCTGTCACTCCAGAAATACAAATGGACTTGCCCCTTTTTGGTTTGATGGCATTACAGTACACTTTGTACCAGTGTTCATTTGAGCCTTTCACTCTTGTGTGTCTGAAGTTCCAGGCCATCAAATCCACACAGTCCAATAAACCCAACTGTCTCTTCCCTCCACCTGGCTGGAAGCAGAGCCCCTCTAGCCCTGGTCACAGTATTTGTTACTGTGTCTCAGGGACTGCCTACTGGAAACCGGAGCAGCAATTTTCTCAGAAGGCCCCTCTTTGGCCATTGTTTTTCCTTGAAATTCACATGTCCATACCTCTAGGGTCAAGGTAGTTTTCCTATCCCATTTTCTCGTGTCTTCTCCATGGTCATGCAAGCAAAACCATTGGGTGACGTGTGGTGTGTACCCACCATGTCCCCTTTCTTGAGCACAGTGGAGGCCGGTGACAAGTGGTGCACCTTGGGGAGTCTATGCTGAGACTGGTACTGTTGATTATCTTTATCAATGATATAGACAGTGGGATCGAGTACACCCTCAGCAAGTTTGCAGGTGACACCAGGCTGAATGTTGCAGTTGATACAATAGAAGAAAAGGATGGCATCCAAAGGACCCGGACAAGGTTGAGATTTGGGACAACGTAAACCTAATAAGTATAATAAGCTCTCTGTAAGTACCTTATAAGCTCTCTATAAGTACCTTACATAAGAACCTAATAAGTATAATAAGCTCTCTATAAGTACCTTAATAGAGGCTGCAGCGAGGTGGGTATTGGACTATTCTCCCACGTGCCTGGTGACAGGATGAGGGGGGATGAACTAAAGTTGTGCCAGGGGAGTTTTAGGTTGGATATTAGGAAGAACTTCTTTACCAAAAGGGTTGTTAGGCATTGGAATGGGCTGCCCAGGGAAGTGGTCAAGTCACCATCCCTGGAGGTCTTTAAAAGACGTTTAGATGTAGAGCTTAGCAATGTGGTTTAGTGGAGGACTTGTTAGTATTAGGTTGCAGGTTGGACTCGTTGATCTTGGAGGTCTCTTCCAATCTAGATGATTCTGTGTTTCTGTGATCACCTGGTCCAACCATCATCTGGTCCTGCACCTGGGCCACGGCAATCCCAAGCACAAATTCAGGCTGGGAGGAGAATGGGTAAGGTGATTCTCCCCCTCTACTCTGCTCTCCCAAGACCTCACCTGGAGTAATGCATTCAGCTCTGTGGCTCCCAATATAAGAATGACATGAAGCTATTAAAGCAAGTCCATATGAGGACCGCAAAGATGATCAAGGGGCTAGAGCACCTCACTTATTAAAACAGGCTGAGGAATTGGGGTTGTTCAGCCTCGAGAAGAGAAGGCTCTGAGGAGACCGTATAGAATCCATCCACTACTTAAGGGGGGGGGCAACAGGAAAGCAGGGGAGAGATTTGTTCTCAGAGCGTGCAGTGATAGGACAAGGGGAATGCTTTTAAACTGAAAGAGGGTAGATTTAGATTAGATATTCAGATGAAGTTCTTGACTTGGAAGTGAGGAACTGGAACTGGTTTTGTGGGTCCAGAGATCACCCACAGGTAGTTTGGATCAGCCCCTGCCCTTGTGTTTGAAGGGACAGCTGGCAAGAATGGAGAGACATCAGTGAAATCATGGGAATAGCAGAGTGAGAGCAAGGTGGAGAAGAGAAGTGGCTGTCTGCAGCTTTCAGAGAGGAGTGGGACAGCATAGGAAAGCCTGCAGAGGAGAAGGCAGAGTGCTCTGGTAAATATGGAAGGCTGCAGTAGCACTGACATCTTTGTGACCGCAGCCATGGCTTATGAGGGAAAAATTACACTCATGGCATTGGGACCATGTATTCTCCATTGAACTGTGTGCAAATGCTGGGAGGTGTCATACCATTGTCCTTCACATGATATTATGGGAATCTTCCCCTAAGCCACAGACCCCAGGAAGAGCCCTGAGTGAGATATGGGGGTGCATGATCTCTCCTCCAGGCTGGGGTAAGGCCTCAACCTTTCTGCTTTTTGTCCTGGTTTCAGTTAGAACAGAATGCTATGTTTTGGCTTAGAATGAGAAGAGTGCTGATAACACCCCGATGTTTTAATTGTTGCAGAGCAGTGCTTGTACTAAGCCAAGGACATCTCAACTTCTTGCTCTGTCCTGCCAACAGGCAGGCTGGGGGTGCAGCAAGAACTGGGAGGGGACAGACCCAGAACAGGTGACCCAAACTAGCCAAAGGGGTATTCCATACGATCTGACGTCACGCTAAACAATATATAGGGTGGCTAGCCAGGGGGAGGGCGGCCGGACTGCTCGGGGTTAGGCTGGGCATCGGTCAGCGGGTGGTGAGCAATTGCATTGTGCATCACTTGTTTGTACATGTTATTACTAGTAGTACTATTATCATCATTGTATCATTATTATTATTATTATTATTATTATTATTATTATTATCTTGTCTTATTAAACTGTCTTTATCTCAACTCACAGGCCTCACTTTCCATTTCTCTCCCCCGTCCCAGAGAGGGAGGGGGGAGGGTGAGCGAACGGCTGTGTGGTGTTTAGCTGCCAGCCGGGTTAAACCACTACAGTCTTTTTGGCGCCCAACGTGGGGCACGAAAGGTTGAGATAACAGCAGACCTGATCAGAGTGTGTTAAACTAAGATTGTTATAAGTATTAGACCTGCTTAATAGTCACTTGTCATAATGCTGATTGCTTTAATCTCAAGTCTGCTGCGCCTGTTTTTCAAATTGAGCATTATAGCACATTATTTTCCGCATGTGCTCTCTGTCATGTTGTTTATCCTGTCCGGGCCCTGGTTTCAGATCATTATGGTACTGTGTCTTGTAACAGTGGCTTATGAGACGATGAGATATCTGGTCATGACTCTAACTTGGTATTTGTACTCAGTAACATCGTCGACTTTATACTTTGGAAACCATATCTTGGAAACTATTAGCAATTATACCTGTTGCCTTTTTTCATCAGGGAGTGAATCTGTGGAGGGGAAAGGGGAAGATATTTTTCCTTACTCGATCACTCTCCCTTTCTCCTTCACCACCCCCTTATCCTCCTTGATCACCCTCCCTTTCTCCTTCACCACCCTCTTATCCTCCGAGCTTGTTACAATAGCTCTCCAAGATATTGAATATCCTTGGGATACTCAGACCAGCATGGTCTTGCTCTTATGCCTCCTGAATGCGCTTCAGGTTTTGCTTAAAGTTAAACAACTATTTGGGAAGCTCATCCGGAGATCTGCCCGGAGGCAGTATAGTTGTGGGTAGCAGGGAGTATGGGAGGATATGGGCAGACATCTAAAGCAGTTGGCACCCCCAGTGTTTTGGAAATTCACCCCTGAACAACTGCAAAATCCTAAAAAACTGGCAGAATGATTGAAAAAAAGGTGTCATGACTCTGGCAGTTCCAAAGTAACACAAATCATTATAACGTGCTGGGGCCTGGCTCATGCCTATCGAGCTGCCATTGATACTGCTATCAACTTAGTGACAGACTCTGCGGCCACTCCAAGTCCTGTGACAGATCCAATGGCCACTGCGACTCCTACGGTGGACTCTGCAGCCGCTCCAGTTCCAGCTCCTGCAGACACTCCAGTTCCAGCTCCTGCAGCTGCTCCAGCTCCTGTGGCTGGGTCAGAGAAACGAGCTGTCGCAGTGCAAGTCGACCCTGCAGAGGGTATTCCAACCCCTGTGGCAGACCCTGTAACGGGGTCAGAGAAACGAGCTGTAGCAGTGCAAGTCGACCCTGCAGAGGGTATTCCAACCCCTGTGGCAGGCCCTGTAACGGGGTCAGAGAAACGAGCTGTCGCAGTGCAAGTCGACCCTGCAGAGGGTATTCCGACCCTTGTGCCAGACCCTGTAGCTTGGTCAGAGAAACGAGCTGTAGCAGTGCAAGTTGCCCCGGTACACAAGATGAAAAAATGGTATAGAGATTCAAGACGTTTAGAACGCAGAGAGTCTTCTGCCAAATCTAAGTATGGAGACGACGATGCTGGGCCATCAGGGAGTCAGGAGGAGGAAGATGAGGACGTCGAAAAAGCAACAGTAACTACCCGAAACCTATACGAGCGAGAGTTACAAGATGTGCGAAAAGATTTTGGTCGCTGTATAGGTGAGCAGCTTGTCACCTGGCTGCTCCGGTGTTGGGACACTGGAGCCAATTGTGTGGAATTGTCTGGCAGGGAAGCCAGACGGCTGGGATCCCTTGCTAGAGACGCAGGCATTGACAAAGCAATTGCAGATGGAGCACAATCTCACAGCCTCTGGAGGCGTCTCCTCTCAGCTGTGAGGGAAAGGTATCCCTTCAAGGAAGAACTTTTATGTGTACCAGGCAAGTGGACCACTATGGAGAAGGGAATCCAGTACCTGAGGGAATTAGCCGTACGGGAAGTGATTTATGAGGATCCAGACCTCGGACCAACATCCAAAGATCCAGATGGAGTCAGGTGTACACGACCCATGTGGAGGAAGTTTGTACGGAGTGCACCATCATCCTATGCCAGCTCATTGGCAGTAATGGCCTGGAAAGAGGATGAGGAACCCACAGTGGATGAAGTGGCTAAACAACTCCGGCAGTACGAAGAAAGTCTCTCCTCTTCCTTACAGGCCTGCGTCTCAGCTGTGGAGAAACTTTCTGAAGAGTTCCACCAACTTAAAGAGAATCTATCTTCCTCCCCACCTGAACAAACCAGTGTCCACCGACCAAAAGAGAACACTTGGGAGAAACTTTCTGAAAAGGTTCACCAACTTGAAGAGAGATTATTCTCCTTCGCACCTGTAAAAAGCAGTGTCTCAGCTATCAGGGGTAGGCGGTCATCTACACAAAGAAGACAATATGGTGGGTACTCACCCCGTGCCACCCTGTGGTTTTACTTACGAGACCATGGAGAGGACATGAGAAAATGGGATGGAAAATCCACCGCAACCCTAGAGGCACGGGTACGTGAGTTGCAAAAGAAAACAATCAGGAAAAAGGGATTCTCTGAAAAGTTTGCTGCTCCAACTTTCAGCAGACAGTCCTTCAAACACAGAATTGAAGAAGATTCTGACCAGGATTAGGGGGGCCCTGCCTCCAGCCAGGGGGAGGAAAGGGACAATCGAGTTTATTGGACTGTGTGGATTCGATGGCCTGGCACGTCAGACGCACAGAAGTATAAGGCTTTAGTAGACACCGATGCACAATGTACTCTAATGCCATCGAGCTATAAAGGGCCAGAGCCCATCTGTATTTGTGGAGTGACAGGGGGATCTCAGCAGTTGACTCTATTGGAGGCTGAAGTGAGTCTGACTGGGAATGAGTGGGAAAAGCATCCCATCGTGACTGGCCTGGATGCTCCATATATCCTTGGCATAGACTATCTTAGAAGAGGATATTTCAAGGACCCAAAAGGGTTCCGCTGGGCTTTTGGTATAGCTGCCTTAGAGACAGAGGGCATTAAACAATTATCTACCTCACCTGGTCTTTCAGAGGACCCCTCTGTTGTGGGGTTGCTGAGGGTCGAAGAACAGCAAGTGCCAATTGCTACCACAACTGTGCACCGGCGGCAATATCGCACTAACCGAGACTCCCTGATTCCCATCCATAAGCTAATTCATCAATTGGAGAGCCAAGGAGTGATCAGCAAGACTCATTCACCTTTCAATAGTCCCATATGGCCAGTGCGAAAGTCTAATGGTGAGTGGAGACTAACAGTGGACTATCGTGGCCTGAACGAAGTCACGCCACCATTGAGTGCTGCAGTGCCGGACATGCTGGAACTCCAGTACGAACTTGAATCGAAGGCAGCCAAGTGGTACGCCACAATTGATATCGCTAATGCATTTTTCTCCATCCCTCTAGCAGCAGAGTGCAGGCCACAATTTGCTTTCACTTGGAGGGGAGTCCAATATACTTGGAATCGGCTGCCCCAGGGGTGGAAACACAGCCCTACCATTTGCCATGGACTGATTCAATCTGCACTGGAGCAGGGGGAAGCTCCTGAACACCTGCAGTACATCGATGACATTATTGTGTGGGGTGACACAGCAGAGGAAGTTTTTGAGAAAGGAAAGAAAATAGTCCAAATCCTTCTGAAAGCTGGTTTTGCCATAAAACAAAATAAAGTCAAAGGACCTGCACGAGAGATCCAGTTTTTAGGAATAAAATGGCAAGATGGACGTCGTCAAATTCCAATGGATGTGATCAACAAAATAACAGCTATGTCTCCACCAACTAGCAAAAAAGAAACACAAACTTTCCTAGGTGTTGTGGGGTTTTGGAGAATGCACATTCCAAATTACAGTCTGATTGTAAACCCGCTTTACCAAGTAACCCGTAAGAAGAATGAGTTTGAGTGGGGCCCTGAGCAACGGCAGGCCTTTGAACAAATTAAGCAGGAAATAGTTCATGCAGTAGCCCTTGGGCCAGTCCGAACAGGACCAGAAGTGAAGAATGTGCTCTACACTGCAGCCGGGGAGAACGGCCCCACCTGGAGCCTCTGGCAGAAAGAACCTGGGGAAACTCGAGGTCGGCCCCTGGGGTTTTGGAGTCGGGGATACAGAGGATCTGAGGCCCGCTATACTCCAACGGAAAAGGAAATATTGGCAGCATATGAAGGAGTTCGATCTGCTTCGGAGGTGGTCGGTACTGAAGCACAGCTCCTCCTGGAAACCCGACTGCCAGTACTAGGCTGGATGTTCAAAGGAAGGGTCTCCTCTACACATCATGCAACCGATGCTACATGGAGCAAGTGGGTTGCACTGATTACTCAGCGGGCTCGAATAGGAAACCCCAGTCGCCCAGGAATATTGGAAGTGATTATAGACTGGCCAGAAGGCAAATACTTTGGGATATCATCAGAGGAGGAGGTGGGTCGTGCTGAAGAAGCCCCACTGTACAACCAGTTACCAGAGAATGAGAAGAAATATGCCCTGTTCACTGATGGGTCTTGTTGTATTGTGGGGAAGCATCGGAGATGGAAGGCTGCTGTATGGAGCCCTACACGACGAGTTGCAGAAGCTGCTGAGGGAGAAGGTGAATCGAGTCAGTTTGCAGAAGTAAAGGCCATTCAGCTGGCTTTAGACATTGCTGAACGAGAAAAATGGCCGGTTCTCTATCTCTACACTGATTCATGGATGGTAGCAAATGACCTGTGGGGATGGTTACAGCAATGGAAGCAAAACAACTGGCAGCACAGGGGCAAACCCATCTGGGCTGCTGCATTGTGGCAAGATATTGCTGCTTGGGTGGAGAACCTGGCTGTAAAGGTACGCCACGTAGATGCTCATATGCCCAAGAATCGGGATACTGAAGAACATCAAAACAACCAGCAGGTGGATCAGGCTGCTAAGATTGAAGTAGCTCAGGTGGACCTGGATTGGCAGCATAAAGGTGAATTATTTATAGCCCGATGGGCCCATGACACCTCAGGCCATCAAGGTAGAGATGCAACATACAGATGGGCTCGTGATCGAGGGGTGGACCTGACCATGGACACTATAGCACAGGTTATTCATGACTGTGAAACATGTGCTGCAATCAAGCAAGCCAGACGGTCAAAGCCTCTTTGGTATGGAGGACGATGGCTGAAATATAAATATGGAGAGGCCTGGCAGATTGATTACATCACACTCCCTCAAACTCGCAATGGCAAGCGCCATGTACTTACAATGGTGGAAGCAACCACTGGATGGCTGGAAACATATCCTGTGCCTCATGCCACCGCCCGGAACACTATCCTGGGCCTTGAAAAACAAGTCCTATGGCGACATGGCACCCCAGAAAGAATAGAGTCAGACAATGGAACTCATTTCCAAAACAACCTTATAGACACTTGGGCCAAAGAGCATGGTATTGAGTGGGTGTATCACATCCCCTATCATGCACCAGCCTCCGGGAAAGTTGAACGATATAATGGACTGTTAAAGACTACATTGAAAGCAATGGGTGCTGGGACGTTCAAAACTTGGGATACGCATTTGGCAAAGGCCACCTGGTTAGTCAATACTAGGGGATCCGCCAACCGAACTGGACCTGCCCAATCAAACCTGTTACGTACTGTAGATGGGGATAAAGTTCCTGTAGTGCATGTAAGAAATATGCTGGGTAAAACGGTCTGGGCTACTCCTGCCTCAGGAAAAGGCAAACCCATTCGTGGAATTGCTTTTGCTCATGGACCTGGATATACTTGGTGGGTGATGCAAAACAACGGAGAGGTCCGCTGCGTACCTCAAGGGGATTTAATACTGGGTGAGAATAGCCCATGAATTGAATTGCACCATGTTAATTACTATATAATATTGTATGTTATCACTATCATGACTACTATATACCCTAGATGAAAATGGTGACTAATTAGAATGTATGGAAAAGAGTGTAACCTGAGCATGACATAAATGGTATGGAATAAGGGGTGGATAGATGTCCTGGTTTCAGTTAGAACAGAGCTAATTTTGTTCCTAGTAGCCGGTGGAATGCTATGCTTTGGCTTAGAATGAGAAGAGTGCTGATAACACCCCGATGTTTTAATTATTGCAGAGCAGTGCTTGTACTAAGCCAAGGACATCTCAACTTCTTGCTCTGTCCTGCCAACAGGCAGGCTGGGGGTGCAGCAAGAACTGGGAGGGGACAGGCCCAGAACAGGTGACCCAAACTAGCCAAAGGGGTATTCCATACGATCTGACGTCACGCCAACAATATATAGGGTGGCTAGCCGGGGGAGGGCTGGCCGGACTGCTCGGGGTTAGGCTGGGCATCGGTCAGCGGGTGGTGAGCAATTGCATTGTGCATCACTTGTTTGTACATGTTATTATTAGTAGTACTATTATCATCATTGTATCATTATTATTATTATTACTATTCTTCTTCTTCTTATTATTACTATTATTATTTTCTTGTCTTATTAAACTGTCTTTATCTCAACTCACAGGCCTCACTTTCCATTTCTCTCCCCCGTCCCAGAGAGGGAGGGGGGAGGGTGAGCGAACGGCTGTGTGGTGTTTAGCTGCCGGCTGGGTTAAACCACTACAGTGTGCAGAGCTGGGCCATGATCGTGTGGTTCCTGTTGCTCTGGGATGTGTGTATGTGTTTTGGGTCTGGTGCAAACACCTGGGCTTGTTTCTAATCTCCCACCTAAGCACAAGTGTGGAATAGCTCACCCCCTGCCAAAACCCTCCTTGTTTTATCTCATCCATGGAGGGAAGAGCCAAAAAAAAAGCTCTGAGCAATTTTCCCAGGGTTTTCATCTGCTAGCAGCCCCAAAGCAGCAGCAGTGTCTTGCCATTGCCGGCTCATGGGTCTGCTGGTGCTTGTCTGGGCTCTGCTTTTACCTTGCAGGTGGGAGGTTGTATTGGGCTTACATGGAATTGGTAGGGCACAGTGATAAGTGCTTTCACATTCTAAATGGGGTTAGGCAAAATTCTCTGAAATTGTCTTTCTCACAGGGGAGATGCTGTCTGTTTCTCTAACTGGAAAGCTCTTCAAGACTTGAAGGAGGATGTACAGCCTCTAGGGTGGGTTTCAACCTCCCTACATTTACTTATGTTTAGTTATAATCACCTAATCCCAGGTGATCCACTCACTCCCAGGGAGCCACTCAGCCTGTCTATTTTCCAGGACAATCCCGCTATATTATTAAGCTGGAACAGAGCTTCCCTTTGCAGCTCTCTGTGGAGCCTCCGTGTCCCTGACATTACTGGCATGGTGGCTCGGCTTGAGCTGGAGGACTGAAGCATGCTTTCTTCCCTTGTTCAAATTGAAGTGCTTGTGAGGAATGCTTTACATGTGGTTGATGCTTGAGTACAGCCTTGGGCTCCTGTCTCCTGGTAGGACAGTCACATGGAAGTGGGCAGGATCTTCAATTCTCTCACAGATGGATTTAGTTGTAGGCCTTGCAATGGGACATGGTCGGAATAGAGGTGTCTCTTTGCTTTTACTTAGACAGCTTAGATAGATGAAAGGAACATTTTCACAGCCTACTTTGGGTATGAGAGCGTAGGAAACATTTAGATGAAGTAGGAAGTACTTCAAGTAATGTAAGCAGGCCTAGAAAGTGACCTACTGACTGGACTAGCTATGTGCAGCTTATGAGTGTTGTAGCTGTTTCCATGCCAGCTTCAATCAGGCTCACGAGGCTTCATCTATTTTAACATTTCTTTGTGCACACCAGAGCCTCATCTGAACTGGGAACCAAAATACCATCCTCCCTTCTCTTCCTCTTTTCTAAACACTAGCCCAATATTTCTTAATGAGGAGATTTTTTTTTTTTTTTTTTTTTTTTCTCTTTCCTTTTCCTCCTGTTCTCATGTATATTTATGGAACAAACAAACAAAACAAACCTATCCCTTAACAAATCATTTAACAAAACAAAATATATTTTTATCCTTCAATTCTGACCTGATCAAGCTGGTACTATTATTACGATGATTGACTGTGCATTGACATAAGTTGACCTGTTTTCATTTTTGGAAAGAAAATGATAATGACTGGAGCATTTTTTTATATATATATATATTTTTTTTGTTCTACTCTTGAAAGAACAGCTTATTTAAAGAAGCATAATAGCTCTTTCTCTGAGCATTTAATGAGAGGCAGCCAGTTGAATCACTTCCAGCAGCCTGAAGCTCTGATTCCTGAACTTTGCATAGAAGTCCTTCATTGCATTTTTGCTTGAATTTGAGGGCAGTGTCACCGCAGATGAAGACACGGAATGAAGAACAGTAATGCAAGCATACAAAGGGTAGATACAATTAAATGGCTTCTGGAGACTGACTGGTCAAAGACTCATACAAGTGTTCTGCACTAGAAAACATTTTTGACAGAGAAATTAAACCTGAAAACACCCTCACTCTGTCTTCATTAGAGACCAGTTACAACTTTTTTATTTTATTTTATTTTATTTTATTTTATTTTATTTTATTTTATTTTATTTTATTTTATTTTATTTTACTTTATTTTATTTTATTTTATTTTATTTGAGATGAAACCTCAATAGGATCCTCATTAAACTGTCTGGTTGTTTTTGCCTTCCTCTGCTGCAGTTGGCACTGACCTCCACTGGAGGCAGGATATGAGACCGGATGAATCAACAGTTTGACTGTGGTATTGTGGTGGTGCTTATAAGCTAGTCACCTCCATGATTATCCCCTTATGGCTCAAGAGATGTTCATTCCCACATTAATAAAAGGTAATATGGCTGAGAAGCCTGTTTATTCTAATTAGTCTGTTTATTATTGAAGTGTTTTAGAGCTCCCTTCTGAGCTCTACTTTTGAAGGCTTAATTCTATACCTAGATGTAACTATGTATGGGCAGATTCAACTTTCAGGATTTGGATGCACTATACTGGGTCACGCCCTTGATAAAGGTGGAATTACTTCTATGAACTAAAACAGGAGGAGGCTATCACAGTTTATCACTTCAATATAGGCCTTATGTGTTACATAGCCTTGTGCCAGCTCTTTGCCTCTGGCTAAATTGCACTTCAAGCCCTGAGTCAAATATGCAAATTGAAAGCTACCTTTAGAGTCAGGGTTGGAGAATGTTCTACGTGACTGGGGATAAAATAAAACTTAAATAACATCTTTGGATTTGGTCAAAAATGAGCTTGTTAAGCAGCACTGGCTGCTTTATCATAAGAAATGACAGTATTTGCTGTAAGTGGTGCCTAAAAAGACATGAAACTACTTGATGTAATTGGAACCATTTCATAATATGTTCATTTTAAACATGGGCAGCAAATTCTATCAGTATGGCAAGAGAACTTTATCAAGAGAACTTCGTGGATGCTTAGATGATGATTTGTACCATTTATTATTACAGCTGTGGCAAAGATAGTGGTAAACTTTTACAGTTTATTTCTCCCAGTAGAATAAACACATATGATCACAATTACGTCTATGGTTATCACCATACCATAAGAACCTTGTTTTAGTATCTTAAAATATCAATAATTTAGGCTGAAACATACTAGGTTGGTATACCTATATATACCTATAGCTGAAGTGTTTGGAAAGTTTCAATGCATCTTTTTACAAGAACGGAGGTACAATGCATCTTTTTACAAGAACTGTTCTAAGGTTGGAACTGTTCTCCAACAAAATTAGTGTTTGGATCAAGCACTTGGAATTCGTCAGCAAGTTTATGTAGTGTTAAGGATGGGGCTTTCAACACTTCCATTAGGTAGTTCAAATTTGATCGAATCACAGTTGCTGAAGATATTTCTGGAATGAACTGTTTGGGTCAGATGACTCAACGCTTTTTTTTTTTCTTTTTTCTTTTTTTTTTTTTCTTTTTTTTTTCTCATGGTAAATTTTAATATAAAAATTAAAATTGCGGCAAAAAATGAATGTTTTTAATGCCATGGAATCTTGTGCAATCTTTATGACTTCTCTATGGCTTTCTTTCTGCCTTCTCTGTTTTTCTTTGTATAGTTGCCTGAATATTTACCTGGGTGAGTTACGTTGCCCTACTGGCATTAGCAAGATTTGATTATGTGCTTAAAAGTTGATTCAGATTTTGTATCTGTCCCATTTTTCAGTGATCAATACCCACTTGTTTTGAAATACTGTTGTTAATGTTTATGAAAAGACTTATTTCTTGACAAATGGTACTCCTCTGTGTCTAAGGACTTCCAGAATGCTTCAGGCTATGTGTCTTGAATAATGTTTTTATTTTAGACTAGTAGAAAGCTCTATAGCACATTATCATTCATTAATGGAAATAGCATCCAGGTGCATTTTATTAAATAAATATTGTGTTTATTGTATTTATTTGAGTCATATATCAAAATTCTGGAACCTATAATGTTACAGTGCACACATGCTACTTGATCTCCATCTACTATATTTTACCACCAGCTATTATTGCCATGAATACTGCACCAAGTATACAAAAGAGTTGCATGAACTCTATCATACAGGAAAAGTATGTATTATGTTTTCTATTTTAGAAGTGTATCTGATTTTAAGCGGCACTTAGGTACTCACTCTAAGAATTTTTTAGTAGGAAGAGTGTGTGCTGTGAAGCTTTAATAGGATGTAAAATGCTTCATTAAGCATTATCTAACCTCTCTAAAACAAAATGCAGACTAAAGATGTGGTACTTTGGACGTTATTATAATTTCCCCTAGCATCTTGTGTATAATTACAATCCCAAGCGATTAATTTCCACACTTAAATGTAAGCAGAAAACGAAGGTCTAAGTTTGATTTCAGAATATAAATATACTGCGGTAGTGGAGAATAATTAAGGTCTTGATGTTCTCGTGTACTTTCTTGCAGATGGTTGGAGTCCTGTTAACTGAACCATAGGCTCCACATGGGAGAATAGGTCTGCCCAGGCAGACTGTAGTGCTCATGTCTCAGGCTTTCAAATGCACTGGTGTTCAGACCTGTAGGACTGCCTTTGTCACTATTTCATAATTCTTTGGGGATAAGGAACAGAGTTTAAAAAAAGACTGGATTGGGAGATGTGGCATTTTTCAGGCTCAAGACTGGCAAACTATCCCTGATTAAACTGGTGTTTTTCAGAACTATTTTCCAACCTTTTTGCCATTTGACTTTCTCATTGTTGGAGAAAAATGTGTGAATGGCAATACTGTCTAATAAGCAATAAAATGAGAAGATATAATGTGTTACTCAGACTCTCAAAAACAAATCTGAAAGTTTTTTTTTTTTTTTTTTTTTTTTTTTTTTTTTTTTCTTGATGTTTTGTCTCAGTGCTAAGATGCTTGAAACAGGGTCTAATCACATTCCCTGCATGGGTATGATCTTCAATGTTTCTGTTCAGATTTTTTAAAATCATTGCAAACATCTACTGACAGTATCCATTTAGAATGTTTCTCAGATCTTTCCTGTACTGATAATTATTTGGCAGGGACCAGGACTTGCTACTACGAGACTGTTGTATACTAGGGTGAGACTACTCTCAACGGAAGGAGAAATTTGTTGGATTATCGGAAATCCAGAGGAAACCAGCTGTGAGGCCTACCACTGAACCCTGCTCTATGAATGCCAAGCAACATAGAAAATGTTAAAAATAGGCTTCAATCCTTAGAGCCATAGGCTTTCAAACCTCAACGTTTGTTCTAATTGTCTTGGTGTGAGAAAGCTACTGATACTCTCATTTCTTGAGTAGTTCCAGGAAGAGAAAGTCTGAGCCTCTTGCTGTGTCATGGGTTTCCGTGGCAAGGTTTTGGTAGCAGGGGGCCACAGGCGTGGCTTCTGTGAGAAGGATCTAGAAGCTGCCCCATGCTTGGCAAGGGCCCCACTGCTGGCCAGAGCTGAGCCAGTAAGTGATGTTGTTTTGCGCCTCTGTGAGAGCAGATTTAAGACAGGGAAAAACCACAACACTGCGCCACACAGCAGCTGGGAGAGTGAGAGGCGTGAGGAACGGCCTTGCAGGCGCCAAGGTCAGCGAAGAAGGAGGGGGAGAGGTGCTTGAGGCGCTGGAGCAGAAGTCCCCTGCGGCCTGTGGTGAGGCCCATGGTGAAGCAGGCTGTCCCCCTGCAGCCCATGGAGTACCACGGTGGAGCAGGGTTCCACGCTGCAGCCCGTGGAGAGGAGCCCACGCAGGAGCAGGTGACCTGGTAGGAGCTGCTGCCCGTGGGGGACCTGTGCTGGAGCAGTCTGCTCCTGAGGGATGGACCCCATGGTATGAAGCCATGTGGGAGCAGTTCTGGAAGAGCTGCTGCCTGTGGGAAGCCCACGCCAGGTCAGTTCAGCAAGGCCTGCATCCTGTGGGAGGGAGCCCACAGCACAGGGGACAAGAGTGATTGAGAAGGAGCGGTGGAGAAGAAGTGCTGTAGACTGACCATAACCCCCATTCCCCCACTCCCCTGCGCTACTCGGAGGGAGGAGGTGGAAGAGGGTGGATGGGGGGGATAGGTGCTTTTGGTTTCTTTCCTTTGTTTCTCGCTTTTCTAGCTGCTTAGGAATAGGCAATCAATCTGACTGTCTCCCTATGCTGAGGCTGTTTTGCCAGTCACAATAATTACTTTACATCCTCCCTGTCCTTATCTCAACCCTTGAGCCCTTTTGATTGTATTTTCTCCCTGTTCGTCTTTGAGGAGGGGGAGTGAGAGAGCGGTTGTGGTGGAGCTCGGCTGCCCACCCGAGTAAAACCACCACACTGTGTAAGGAGAAAAGCAAGGCAGAGTACACATACCCGCACTTCAGGTCACCTAGCAATCCAGGTGGCCATACTGTGACCCGTGTTGTTTATGCATGCATCTACTCCTTGCTATTTTTCCCCTAAAATATTGTTCCTTTCAGGGAAAGGATTACATACTGCTTTTTCTATTTAGTCATCAACTTGGTGATGAGCTTGAGACCTTTAGAAGCTACTTAGAGAACCAAAATTTTATATCAGACTTTGACTTAAAAATTGGACATGCAAAATCTACAGATCCAAAGGTAAATGCAGGGATAAAACTGTATGGAAACTGACTTTTAGATCAATAAAACTCACACATGCTTTGTTGTTGTTATTATTAAAAGTCCATGCAATGGCCAATTGTACAAATTGTCAACTGTCAATTGTAGAAAACTGGAGAGCAGCTAAAACTGAGCCATACCAGGAAGTTAATAAGAGTAAATTAACTCAATATATGATGAAGAGTTTTGAGATACACGGTCGTAGTTCCCAGAATGATGACTACGATTGCTACTTAATAAATGTTTAACCTGACTTAACTACTGCATGTGTGAATATTTTTGTGTGGCTAAACTTCCAAATAATAAATGCAATTACTTTTTATAAAATGAACTTTATTTTTCTTTTTTTTTTTTTCTTTTTTATTCTTTTTTTTTTTTTTTTTTAAGAAATAGCTTCCTCAGAGAACTGAGTCCAATCTCTGTTAGCTAAAACATGGTCTTGAATCTAGGTTTTTCACATTGGCGTGAGTGTCTGCCTGTAATGTGCTGTGGAGGTTCGCTATTAGGCTTTGTGCGTGGCAGCAAGGTCCTTTGTGAACCTCATTCACTGGAAACAGGGAAATGTCAGAGAAACTATTTAAACATGTATCATTTCTCTCTTCGCACCTAGTCTCTACTTTTCATCTGCAGTCCCTTCTCATCTACTCACATTTTTCTTCCAGCACCAGTAGCAAAACAGATGGGCTCACAGGTCATGGGGAATTTATGCTGTTTCAAACGTGTGTTACTGGCCACAAGATCCTTCTTTTCCTATTGTTCAGTGAATGGGACTAGATAAAGCACTACACATCCCTGGTACAGTTGCAGTTTGTTTTTTCTGTGTTCATCCCTGATGAATTACTTGTATTTTGAAAATATGTTCTTTAATATATCTCAGATTTTTCCCTGCATTTCCTTTGGTGAAGCTTGATTCTTTTGGGTCTGATTTTATTTAACATACAAGTGCAACTTACCGCCCCAGTCTTAATGGCATTGCAACCACATGTACTGCCCTATATATTTATCGTAATACTCCTCCCAGCTTTCATTGTATTCATCGTGTCTAGTTTATTTCTAGTCACTGTATCCACATTACCCTTTTCCAGAGGCCTGAGTGGCTTTTGAGCATATGCCGTAAGGAAGCAATCCTGTATTACTCTTATAATCATGCTTGCTTGGTAGTTTTTCCCACTAACATTTTCCTAGGAAATGTCTAGGTAATTGAACTCCTCCACTGGATCATTACGCTGGATTCGATACAGACTTCCTTCATCTGTAAAAACATTTCCTGATATGCTTTCTCATCCTCTCCTGAAAGTCTCTGGCAAGGTCCAAGGACTAACTTTTTCCATATCTCATTCTTCCGTTTACTTCCAATAGTCCCTGTTGTGTCAGCCAAAATCCTAGTGTCATTTATTTCTGTTTATTCAGTATTCTCCCTGTACGCAAATTACTCCCTCCCTCATTACTTTTGTTTTACCTCACCCATCCGCAAACTTTATACCTTGGTGTTGTGGTTTAACCCGGCCGGCAGCTAAACACCACACAGCCGTTCGCTCACCCTCCCCCCTCCCTCTCTGGGATGGGGGAGAGAATTGGAAAGTGAGGCCTGTAAGTTGAGATAAAGACAGTTTAATAAGACAAAAAATAATAATAGTAATAATAATAATAATAATAATAGTAATAATAATAATAATGATACAATGATGATAATAGTACTACTAATAATAACATGTACAAACAAGTGATGCACAATGCAATTGCTCACCACCCGCTGACCGATGCCCAGCCTAACCCCGAGCAGTCCGGCCCGCCCTCCCCCCGGCTAGCCACCCTATATATTGTTTAGCGTGACGTCAGATGGTATGGAATACCCCTTTGGCTAGTTTGGGTCACCTGTTCTGGGCCTGTCCCCTCCCAGTTCTTGCTGCACCCCCAGCCTGCCTGTTGGCAGGACAGAGCAAGAAGTTGAGATGTCCTTGGCTTAGTACAAGCACTGCTCTGCAATAATTAAAACATCGGGGTGTTATCAGCACTCTTCTCATTCTAAGCCAAAGCATAGCATTCCACCGGCTACTAGGAACAAAATTAACTCTGTTCTAACTGAAACCAGGACACTTGGTAATTTTATCTCCCAGTTGACAGCTTGATTTAACCAAGTCTCTGTCATTCCAATGTAATCATAATTTTCCCTCAACATATGTTTCTAATACAGCAATCTTGTTACATATGGTTCTAGCATTTGTAAAACACATTCATCCTGTTCTTTGTCCTTTATGGTCACTTTTTTTTTTTTTTGAATGTGTAGAAAGAAAGGGTTTCCACATTGACTTAATTTACAAATTCAGTGCCCCTTTCTCTAAGCGTTAAAGTCCTTCTCTTTTTTCTCTATATGAACTCTGGCTTCTGAGCAATAAAAGAAAATTAAGACTCTTTAAATTACTTTTCTCATCTCAGTCTGAAAGTGTTTCTGCAAAGTCAATCTCTTTTGATTTTGAAGGGTCGTTTATCCTTCTCTTTAGGTAAGAGACCTCCAACTTCTCTTCAGAGAGGATTTTGAACCAGTATACCAGTAGTTAGCCTAGAAGATCAATCCTTTGCCTCCTTTATTCAGATTGCCCTTTGAAAGTTCCTTAAATGGTAGACCCACGTGATTAGTTCTTTCTTTGTCAAGCAGACATTCATGCTGTCAGTCCTCTCTGGGTGCCAATAGCTTCAGTGTGGACTAAAATTCCTGGAAGCTTTCTGACACCCTTTCAGTATTTTGAACTTTTGTCTGGTTGAGAATTGGAATATTGATTTACTTGTCTGGGTTGCTTATACCACGTGTCATGTCCCCCGTCCCCCTCTTTTTTTTTTCTTCATTGTTCTCCTTTTCTGACAGAGATAGGGTAATACAGAAGAGTTTGGATGCTTATTAATCAAAACTAAATCGAATTTTGGAAATGGAAAAAAATCACTTATCTACCTGTAAATGGCAGAGAGCTGCTCTCTAGCTATCTTGCAGCTGCCCATGGGAAGTACAAATCTGTGCTCAGAGGGCTGAAATAATTATACCCTGTTCTGTTTTGAACCAGTCTAATCTTCACTCCAGCTGCTTCCGCCTAAACACAGGGCAGCACCGTAACTATCCAGATGGCTGATTAAATTATAGATTTACCACTTTTCCTTATCTGTGAAAAGCGCAGTTCAAAACTATGCGTTTCTTAGTTGAATAAAGCCTGAAGAAAAAGTGATTCTTCCGTAACTCAGATTTCTAGCTTTGCTCTTCCTTTCCTCCTTTCTCACTTTCACTATGTCCTATTGTCAGCTGGTTATTATACACGCTTATTATACAATGCTTCTTATACAAGCCAGGATGCTGTTGGCCTTCTTGGCCACCTGAGCACACTGCTGGCTCATATTCAGCCGACTATCCTCCAATACTTCCAGGTCTTTCTCCACCTGGCAGCTTTGCAACCACTCATCTCCCAGCCTGTAGCTCTGCTTGGGGTTATTGCGCCCCAGGTGCAGGACCCAGCACTTGGCCTTGTTGAACTTCAGGCAGTTGGCCTCAGCCCATTGGTCCAGCCTATCCAGATCCTCCTGCAGAGCCTTCCTACCCTCGAGCAGATCAACACACGCACCTAACTTGGTGTCATCTGCAAACTTACTCGATCCCCTCATTCAGATCATCGATAAAGATATTAAAGAGGACTGGCCCTAGTAGTGAGCCCTGGGGGACTCCACTAGTGACCGGCCTCCAACTGGCTTTAACTCCAGTTAAATTTAACTGGAGTACAACAGCAGGCATGCTTCTAGCCACACATGCCTTTTTCCAGAGAGAAAGCTGAAGAACATGGCAAACCACAGCCTGCAGCACCCTGAGGGGCAAGGGCAGAGCAAAGCCCAGGCTGGCACAGCCGGGAGCGTCCCTGCAGAGAGCTGCAACATCCCTGACAGCAGTTTTGTTCAGGGGAACCCGGGGCCAGGTGGGACAGCCTCGGGTGTGCCTCCGACTGCACTGCAACCTCTCTCACCTCCAGATTGGTCACACTTTCCCCCTCTTTTTCTTGGGGAAGAAACATCTGACTTCCTCTTACACGTTTGCTATTTGTGGCTAGGGAAAGGAGGAGAAAATACCGGGGGCTCTGTGTACAAATGCCCTCTCTTCCTTATGGGGAGGCAGCAGGCCATGCAGGCAGTGTTCCATCATCCCTATTCCAACTGCCTGCTTTATTCTATCCTGGTTCTCTGCAAGACAATCAGGCTGAAGTTCGCAACAGCCTGATGTGCTCATGCAGCAACATGGAAGCTGCTCTGCAAGCTCTGTGCATTTACTTATGGTCAAATGAAGCCAAATGCCACTTTGTCCTTGTAAGTGACCACCGAAGGTCACTGCTGTCTGTCGCTGGGGCTGGGGACCCACTGCAAGGGGAACCCCACTGGCTTCAGAAGAGCCCTCCTGCATGACGTCAGGCAGAATTCTGACCCGAAACTGGACTGATTTCGGTCACAGCGAGACTAAAGGTCAGATTGATCTTAACGCTGTCCTTCAGAGTTACCTTTAGGAGTATCTTTTCTGTTAAGGGCAGTGTCCCTGCAAATGACATATAAAATGGACATCGCTTTAGCTGCTTTTATTTTTAGTAGAGTTTTGGGCTTTCTTAGCTTTTCCTGAACTTTACTCTTTAGCTGAAATAAAGTTCATTTCAATGAACTCATTTTGCCTGTGCTGAGTAGCTGCTCTTGCAATTGCTGCTACAGCTACTTGATTCCCCTCCCCAGAATCAGCACCCGTGGCTTTGGTCTTTTCAGTGTTTATTATTCATTTAGTTCTTCCTTTGTGCTTCCATGGTGGGCAGGAACAGACTCGTCACCCGGTGTGGCAATTGGGGGCAGGCAGGGGGCTCCCCTCTGCTTGCCTGTCCTCTTTCAGCCGCATGCACAGGCAGCGACGGGACCGAACTGGGGCATGCTCCTGGCCTGTTCCCCTGGGCAGGGAGCTCTCAGAGCTCTGCAGGGCAGGCAGCACAGCCCCAGCCGGAACCCAGCATGCTCCCACAGCCTGCTGCCCCGCAATTAATGCCCTGCCCATGTCACAGCAGGCAGGGGGTGCCCCATGTCACAAAGCGTTGGGGACGGCCATGGCTGCGGAATGCTGGCCCCAACGGCGGTTGGGCGGTTGGGCAGGCCTGTAACGGCTGCCCGTGCTGACGGGGAGGCTGCTCGGCTGCCTGCTCCTCCCACTCAAGTGTCCGCTCCAGACACAAACTCAACCAGAGGGAGTCAGCTTCTTTTTCCTCTCTCTTCAAGCAGGGCGGTGACACGATTGGGTCAGGACGGGAGTGACCTCTGCCTGAGGATGACGGGACACGGACAGGCTCGGTGAGTCACTGGAGACCCTCAGGCACAGAGGCAGGGGCTGCCCGTGTTCACAGAGGGATGCTGCTCTGTCTCGTGGTGCTTCTCTTTCAGCCAGAAACGCACAGCGATGGAACCAGACCACGGCACAACCTTGATCGCTCTCCCCTTGAGAAGTCAGCTGTAAGGAAGAGCTGCAAACGCTCTCCAGGACAGGTAAGATTGCCCCAAACCACACCCACAAGGTTCTAACTGCAAGCAGGATGCTGACATGATCGGGGTAGGACGGGAGTGGTCGTTGCATCAGGATGACAGAACAATGACAGCCTTGGTGAGTCACTGGAGACCCTCGGGCAAAGAGGCAGGGGCTGCCCGTGGTCACAGAGGGATGCTGCTCTGTTTGGTGCTTCTTCTCTTTCAGCCAAAATCACATGGAGTGTGGACCAGACCACGGCACAATCCTGGCCGCTCTCCCCTTGAGATGTCAGTTGTAAGGAAGAGCTGCCAACGCTCTTCAGGACAGGTAAGATCACCCCAACCCACACCCACCAGCCTCTAACAGCAAGCAGAAAGGTGACACGATCGGGTCAGGATGGGATTGACTGCTCCATGAGGACAAAGGGACAGGGACAGCCTCAGTGAGTCACTGGAGACCCTTGGGCACAGAGGCAGGGGTTGCCCGTGGTCACAGAGGGATGCTGCTCCATTTGGTGCTTCTTCTCTTTCAACCAGAATCCAACAGCTATTGGACCAGACCAAAGCACAATCCTGGCCGCTCTCCCGTTGAGAAGTCAGCTGGACAGAAGAGCTGCCAACGCTCTCCAGGACAGGTAAGATTGCCCCAACCCACACCCACCGGGTTCTATTAGCAAGCAGGACGGTGACACGATCAGGCTAGGATGGGAGTGACCGCTCCATCAGGACAACGAGACACGGACAGCCCTGGTGAGTCACTAGAGACCCTCGGGCAGAGGGGCAGGGGCTTCCTGTATTCACAGAGGGATGCTGCTCCATTTGGTTCTTCTCTTTTGCAGCCAGGTTCACACAGCGATGGCACCAAAACTCAGCACACTCCTGGCCACTCTCCCCTTGAGAAATCACATGAAATAAGAACTGCCAACCCTCTCCAGGACAGGTAAAATTGCCCCAGTCCACACCCCCAATGGTCCACAGCAAGCAGGAAGCTGACAGAATGGGGGCAGGACAGCTGCGAATGCTGCATCAGGAAGATGGGCCACAGACAGCCTCAGTGAGTCGCTAGATGCTCTTGAGCTGAGAGGCAGGAGCTGCCCATGGTCACAGGGAGGTGCTGCTTTGTTTTGTGTTTCTTCTCTTTCTGCCAGACACACACAGCGATGAGACCAGACCATGGCAAACTCCTAGCCTCTCTGGCCTTGACCGCTCAGCTGGAAGGAAAATCTGCCAACGCTCTCCAGGACAGGTAAGATCGCCCCAACCCACACCCACCAGGCTCTAACAGCAAGCAGGAAGGTGACACGATCGGGGTAGGATGGGAGTGACCCCAGGATCAGGATGACGGAACACAGACAGCCTCGGTGAGTCGCGGTAGAGCCTCAGACAGAGAGGCAGGGGCTGCCCGTGCTCACAGAGGGATGCTGCTCCTCTTTTTCCTTCTCTTATTACAGCCAGACACACACAGAATTGACTTCAGACCACGGCACAATCCTGACTTCTCTCCCCTTGAGAAGTCAGCTGGAAGGAAGAACTTCCAGTGCTCTTCAGGAGAGGTAAGATCACCCCAAACCACAATCGCCAAGGTCCACAGCAAACAGGAAGGTGATTCGATTCGTCCAGAACGGCAGTGAGCACTCAAACAGGATGAAGGGAGGCGGTCAGACTTGGTAAGATGCTCTAGAAGCTCGGGCACAGAGGCAGGTTCATCCTGTGGTCACACGGGGGTGCTGCTCCATTTGGTCTGTCTGTTATTATAGCCAGACACACACAGCGATGGGACGAGACCACGGCACAATCCTGGCCTCTCTCCCCTTGAGAAGTCAGCTGGAAGGAACTTCCAGCGCCCTCCAGGACAGGAAAGATCTCCCCAACCTACGCCCAGCAGGCTGTAACAGCAAGCAGGATGGTGACACACTTGGCACAGGATTTCAGTGACCGCTCCATGAGGATGACGGGACACGGACAGCCTTGGTGAGTCACTAGATACACTTGAGTAGAGAGGCAGGGGCTGCCCGTGGTCTCAGGGGGTTGCTGCTCCGTTTGGTGCTTTTCCTCTTTCAGCCAGAAAAGGCACAATCTTGGCCTCTCAGCGCTCGAGCACTCAGCTGGAAGGAAGAGCTGCCAACGCTCTCCAGGACAGGTAAGATTGCCCCAACCCACACCCACCAACCTCTAACAGCAAGCAGGAAGGTGACACGCTCAGGCCAGGAGGGCAGTGACCGCACCATGAGGACGATGGGACAAGGATGGCCTCGGTGAGTTGCTGGTGATCCTCGGTCACAGAGGCAGAGGCTGCCCATGTTCAGAGAGGGATGCTGCTCTGTCTCGTGGTGCTTCTCTTTCAGCCAGAAATGCACAGCGATGGAACCAGACCACAGCACAACCTTGCCGCTCTTCTCTTGAGAATGTAATAAATGGCTCAGTCTTCAAAATAGGACTATAACCAAAGTTTACAATTTATGAAAAGAACAGAGGTAAGCAAACAGTGCTGTGTGTGCCGGGAGTCTCTGCTCCACCAAGACACACACCAGTTATATCAAGCAGCTGATTTTTATGCTCCTAGGCTAATACATATTCATTACTACTTCTAAAAAAAAGAGGGTTATTATAATTAATTTCTGGAATCCAAACCCTCCTACTTGAGCATGCGCATCAGTCTCCGGTGGTCCCTCTGGGGGTTTCTGGGGGTCTCTCATGCTGAAGGCTCATAGTCTTCCTCCCTCTTGTCCTTCTCCTTTGTCCAACTTGGCTGCGTGTCAGAGACTTGTGCAATGTCCCCTGCAAGCTTTGTCATTTAATTGTTCTTCCTCTCTCCCCGTCTCCATAATCTCCTGGCCAGATATCAGAAACTTACATAGTGTCCCATGCAATAGTCATAATAGTTAGCAGTTATTCTGAAACCCCCCAGATATCAGAGACTTCAAGGAAAAGCATACAAATACATTGCCCTTCAAGCTCTCCATTGACACGAATTGCTAAAACATTCCTTTGCAAGATACAAGAATTATATACATTAACCACTCTGTTTTTCTTAGACTTGTGGTTATACAAGGGTATGTAAGACAGAAGGTCACATTCATCATACCATGCAGACCTAGCATTGTTCCATACTGATACGAATCAGATGAACATATCTCACAAGAAGTCAGCTTCTTGAGTCGCTGCAGACCCTCGGGCACAGAGGCAGGGGCTGCCCGTGTTGACAGAGGGATGCTGCTCCGTTTGGTGCTTCTTCTCTTTCAGCCAGAAACGCACACCGATGGAACCAGACCACGGCAAAATCCTGGCCACTCTACGCTTGAGAAATCAGCTGGAATAAGAGCTGGCAACGCTCTCCAGGACAGGTAAGATTTCCCCAACCCATACCCACCACTGTCCACAGTAAGCAGGAAGGTGACACGATCAGGCTAGGGCGGGACGACGCTCCGTGAGGACGACAGGACAGGGACAGCCTCAGTGACTCGCTAGATACTCTTGAGCAGAGAGGCAGGTGGTGCCCATTGTAATACACCATAAATGTTTGTTCATTGCCTTTTGTATTATAAAAATCAAGGAGTTCAGTTTGAGGAGCGGGAGTTGCGAAAGCTCCCTGCTGAAGTGAGGAGCAGTATAATGCTTGGCTAGACACTATGAAAATTCTTTTGCTTTTAGTGTAACAAAAAAAGAGAACCCCCTCCCCTTCTCTCTTTCTGCATCTCAGTTGCCTCTTTTGTTCAAAGACACTGTTGCAAAGCTCATGTAACCACCTCCTGATAAGTTGCTAAACTAGTGTATCAACATCCTGCCTTCCTGACTCATCTGTCTCATGCTGGGCCAACATGACCAAATAAAAAAAAAAAAAAAAGAAGTTGAACCACAACGCCAAGGAAGACTATGGCCTTCATTTTCACGACCACCAGAGGGACAGAGACAACCCCCTAGCAACAGTGCGCGCAGTCGCAGAACATACCAGGATGTGCTGCGTAATCCCGGAATTACCAAGATATAAAAAGGGACCCTGGCGGGGGTGAGGCGCGCACCGTTGGCGGAGCCGAGACTCCCCAGCCGCCCAGTGCTGTTTTGCTTCCTGCTGGCTTACTCAATAAATTCCTTTCTATGATTAATCCAATGCTCTCTGAAATTTAATTAAGGGGGCAACTTTTAACATTGGTGAAGAAGAATGCAGCCTAATGTACGTCCGTTTCCTGAGCCATGGCTGGCCCCAGCCCTGGGGTTGCTGGGGAGGCCCAGAGCCACCTTTGTCCCAGCAGCTGTGGTGCCTTGCGAGAGGCTGCAGCTGTGGTGGCCATGCCCAGAGCCCTGCAGCAGCCTGCGGTGGGCACTGCCCTGGGGCCAGCCCAGCCTGGGCTGCTGGGCTGGGATGGGCTGGACTGGGGAGAGGGCATCGAAGTGGGGAGAGGTGGGCAGGGGCTGGGCTGGGCTGGGCAGTGCCTGGCAGAGGGCAACAGCAGCATCAGGGAGCGGTGGCAGCATGCAGGGGAGGGCTCCCAGCAGGGCTTGGTGCTGCAGAGCCAGGGCTGCGCAAAGGGAGCCCAGAGCTGCAGGGGCAGGGGAGAGGAGGCCGCTCTGGGCCCTTGCTGGCCTGGGCAGAGCAGGAAGGGGGCCCAGGGCATTTGTCCCCTCACCATGGCCTGCCAGGACCTGCAAGGCAGTCATGGAGCATCCAGGGCCAGGCTCTGCACTGTGGCCACAAGCAGTGCGTGCCCTCCTCCTGCCATGCTCCATGCAGTGGCTGCAGCAGAGGGGACCCCCAGCCAGCCCCTGCATGGGGCTCTGCCACGTGCCTCACCCCAGCCCTCTCCAGCGCCTTCCTTGCTGCTCTCTTCTTGTGGCCTTCTTGTGGCCTGTCAGCCAACCAGACAGAAGTCACTTTACCAGCATCTTCCAAACTACGACCCTGCTGCTGGCCTTGCAGCTTCTTGTTTAGACACACCCAAGCCTTGTGCCTCCTGCTGTCATGGACTCAAACAGAAGAGACAGGGAAACCCCTATTCAGGCCTTCTTTCTGTCTGGGTCCTCCTGGGTATGTGGACAGAGGGGATCCCACAGTCAGCATGCCAACCCCGTGCCTTCTGCTGGCCTACCAGGACCACTGGCAGATGTCATCTGAAAAGTACAGATCCCAGGTAGAAGTGTGACCTGTCAGCTACTTCAGACAGAAGTTACCTCACAGTCCCTTTCCGTGAAATGTTCCTGCTGCTGCCCTATCAACCGCAGAGACAGAAGTGACCTCACAGTCACTTCCACAGTCACATTCCTCCAGCTGGACTCCCACAACGACATCCCTTTATTTGTTTATCCCTTAATCCTTACCCAGAGGCTCTCAACTTTACCATCACCAACTTGAAGTTCCACCCAGTCCTAGTGTGGAACATGCTAGTGTTAAGGGTAGGGATGAGGGTGAGCAAGAGAGGAAAGGTAATGGAAAGGGGTTATGGACTAATTTTGGCTTCAAGGGATATTGTAGTCAAAATTAGAGCAGTGGATTCCTGTCAGCATGTAGAGTGGCATTTAGATTTAGGTATTAATGTAACAGGTTAAAAAAGGTTAAGGGCCTCACATGACTACTTTAACTCAGCTTTATGGTGGTATCAACATTACCTGAATATTCTTACCTCTTCAAAATTGTTACCTTCTGCTATCCAAGCTCCTCTTTCCTCCCTCAAATATCACATCTCTCCTGGCCAGGCTCCACCTGCCTTCCCCATATCAGTCATCTTCTTAGGGGCAGCTTTCTGGTGTCTTTCATGAACTCAGAGTATCTGTCTCACCTCTCTTGGCTACTCTGTTCCTGAGAAAGAAGCAGCTCCTAAGCCAGCATGGAGAAGGACACAAAGGCTGTCGGAGCACCCTGCACAATGTGCCCAACAGCTCTGCAACACCACAAAAGTGCGCTTCCTGCCTACATGTTTTGGTTCCAGAATGGCTCCTATGGACCCAGGGTAACTTTTTCCCTGCCCTCATGAAGGCTTTGTGTTCCCCCAGACATCTCGGAGGCAGTGGCCCCCTCTGTGTCAAAAACTGAAAGCAGTCCTGAAGGATGAATTAGGCAAAAGCTGAAACTTCTGACATGACAACACCTCTTCAAGACCTCTTCCTCTATGGGGCCTGCCAGGGACTTAGGAAGAGAGGATCTCACAAACTATGTGCAAAGCAGGTGCATCTGCTGGCTTGTGATGGAGACCAGCAGATGTGAGCCAAAAGGCACAGATCTCAGCCAGAAGTCAAGGACCTGTTAGCTACTTCAGAAAGAAGTCAAGTCACAGGCTGTTTAACAGCCATTCACTTCCTACTGAACTTAGAGCTTCTGAGGTACCACTGCCCTCGTAATGCCATACGTACAAAACGCCCTGTTCTTGGACTAGAATCTGCCCAAGCTGAAGTGAGCTGGTTGTGATCCTTCAAACCCATGACACGGCTGCTGGACTCCCAGCCTCCCTGACACACAGGATCCAGTTCCATGCCACTCCTGTGTGGTGCTAGGGCAGGAGCGACCTTGCAGGCAATGTTCCAGCCCTGTGCCTGTTGGCAGTCTCTCAGCTCCTTGTGCACAGTGAAGATCACGTTATTATTCAGAAGCCATGTGCCTGAAGCTGGCCTAGAAGACACTCAGAGGAAGTGCCCTCCCATCCCCAGCCCCAGCTCCAGCCACAGCTGGGGGTGCTGCTCTGCAGAGCAAGGGGCCTGTAGTGCCCAGAGTATGGGGGCACTCTGCAGGGCTGTGCTGTGCAGGCTGGTAGACCCAGCTCAGGGGGTCACTGCCATTGCCCCAGGGCTGCAACAAGTCACTCGTCAGACTCCTTTGCATGCCGTGGGGCTGCAGAGCTCTCCTCTGTCTGCTCACACCAGATTGAGCACTTGAGCTCTGGTCAGTTGGTCAGTCCACCTTGGACAGGCTCATGCTCTGCAGTTGTCTTCCAGGCTCATATTGCCCCTGCAGATCACCTGGGCTCTCCTGGAAGCTCCTGGCTCCCTCCAGGAAAAACAAACAAACAAACAAAAACACTCATCTGCCATCAGCGCCATCATGTTCTGTGGAGCCCGAGTGTCTAGGAAATAGAAATACTTGTCAGCTGCATGGCCACTAGCAACTAACAGGGAACATGTGAACCAGCAACAGATCCCTAAAAGTCCATGCTGGGGCTCTGCTCTCACCACACCGAGCCCTTGTGGAAAGCAACAAAGCACGGAGCCTCTTTGGAGTCTCTTCCTTGGGCTTGTTCTTGACAGCAACTGTGCAGGAAGGCCTCAGCCTTCAGGCAGTGCCCGGAGGAGATCCCCTCTTAGGAGGGAAGTGCTGCAGTGGAGGCCAGCTGTGCCACTGCCATGCCCATTGCCTGTCCCTGCCTGCAGTCCCAGCACAGCCCCACAGCACCACTGGCACCAAGCTCCAGGAGCAGCTGGGCCTGACCCCGCCAGCAGGGCTCAGCAGGAGAGGGTGGCAGTGGCAAGAGAGCAGCTCTGCATGCACCAAGCGCTGGTGCTCCCTGGCCGTGCTGCTGGGATGGGGCTCTTTTCCTCAGCACCCCTGCACACAAGCACTACCCCTGCAGATCCAGAACAGGTCTCAGAGGAAGGACGTCAAAGAAGGCAGTGCAGGCTCCTTTCTTTTGTTTATATTCACAGAGAGCCTGGCTCGTTGTGTGCAGGGTCTTTGAACAATGCTCAACAAGTAGATACTGAAATGGAAATGGGATGAATAATACAATTTTAATGTGCAAAATTAGCTGAATTAAAAATAAGGAAAGGTTGTAATAGACATGCACACACACAGACACGCCGAATATTGACTGTTCCTGTAATAACTGACATTATCACAGAACCACAGAATCACAGAATCATCTAGGTTGGAGGATTCCTCCAAGATCACCTAGTCCAGCCTCTCACCTAACACTAAAATGTCCTCCAATAAACTGTATCACTAAGCTCTATATCTGAATGACTTTTAAAACCTCCATGGATGGTTGAACTTCCCTGGGCAGCCCATTCCAATGCCTATCAACACTTTTGGTAAAGAAGTTCTTCCTAACATCCAACCTAAACCTCCCCTGGCACAACTTTAGCCCATTCCCCCTTGTCCTGTCTCCAGGTACATGGGAGAATAGACCAACCCCCACCTTGCTACAGTCTCCTTTAAGATACCTGTACAGTGCAGTAAGGTTGCCCCTGAGCCTCCTCTGCTCCAGGCTAACCAATCCCAGCTCCCTCAGCTGCTCCTTTCAAGACTTGTTCTCCAGACCCCTCACCAGCTTCATTGCCCTTCTCTGGACATGCTCGAGTACCTCAATGTCCTTCTTGTAGCGAGGGGCCCCAAACTGAACACACTACTCGAGGTGCGGCCTCACCAGAGCTGAGTACAGGGGGACAATCACTTCCCCAGTTCTGCAGGCCACACCGCTTCTTATACAAGCCAGGATGCTGTTGGCCTTCTTGGCCACCTGAGCACACTACTGGCTCATATTCAGCCGACTATCCTCCAATAATTCCAGGTCTTTCTCCGCCTGGCAGCTTTCCAACCACTCATCTCCCAGCCTGTAGCTCTGCTTGGGGTTGTGTCTGCTTGGTGCAGGACCCAGCACTTGGCCTTGAACTTCATACAGTTGGCCTCAGCCCATCAGTCCAGCCTATCCAGATCCTCCTGCAGAGCCTTCCTACCCTCGAGCAGATTGACAATCGCACCTAACTTGGCATCATCTGCAAACTTACTGAGGGTGCACTCGATCCCCTCATTCAGATCATCAATAAAGATATTAAAGAGGACTGGCCCTAGTAGTGAGCCCTGGGGGACTCCACTAGTGACCAGCCTCCGACTGTTGGAAACTAGTGGAGTCCTCCATTCACCATGATTTTTAGGGCCCGGCTATCCAGCCAGTTTCTAACCCAATGAAGTGTACACCAGTCCAAGACAAGAGCAGACAGTTTCTTGAGGAGAATGCTGTGGGAAATAGTGTCAAAAGACTTACTGAAGTCAAGGTAGACCACAGCCACAGCCTTTCCCTCATCCAATAAGCATGTCATTTTGTCACAGAAGGAGATCAGGTTCGTCAAGCAGGACCTGCCTTTCATAAACCCATGCTGAGTGGGCCTGATCACCTGGTTGCCCTGTAAGTGCTGTGTGATGACACTCAAGATAATCTGCTCCATGAGCTTACCCAGCTCCAAGGTTAGACTGATGGTCCTATAGATTCCCAGGTCCACCCTCCGGCCCACTTTTAGATGGGCGTCATCTTTGCTAGCCGCCAGTCAACTGGGACCTCCTCTGATAGCCAGGACTGCTGATAAATAATGGAAAATGGCTTGGTCAGCTCTTCCACCAGTTCTCTCAGTACCATCAGGTGGATCCCATCCAGCCCCATTGACTTGTGTACATCTAAGTGCTGTAGCAGGTCACCAACCATTTCCACATGGATTATGATTGCCCCATTCTGCTCCCCATCTCCTTCCACCAGATCAGGGTACTGGGTATCTAGAGAACAACTGGTCTTGCTGCTAAAGTCTCAGGCAAAGAAGGCATTAAGCACCTCAGTCTTTTCCTCATCTCTTGTCACTAAGTTTCCCCCCACATCCAGTAAAGGATGGAGATTCTCCTTAGTCCTCCTTTTTGCGTTTCTGTATTTATAAAAACATTTTCTGTTATCTTTAACAGCAGTAGCACGAGTGAGCTCCAGATGAGCTTTGGCCTTTCTAATTTTGTCCCTGCACATCCTCATAAGATCCTTATTGTCCTCCTGAGTGGCCTGCCCTCTTTTCCAAAGGTTCTAAACCCTCTTTTTCTTCCTAAGCTCTAGCCACAACTCTCTGTTCAGTCAAGCCAGTCTTCTTCCATGCTGGCTCATCTTTGGGCATGTGGGGACAGACTGCTCCTGAGCCTTTAAGATTTCCTTCTTGAAGAGTGCCCAGCTTTCCTGGACTCCTCTGCCCTTCAGAACTGTCTCCCAAGGGACTCTGCCAACCAGTGTCCTGAGGAGCTCAAGGTCTGCCCTCTGGAAGTCCAAGACTGTGGTTTTACTGATCCCTCTCCTGTCTTCACCAACAACAGAGAACTGTAATGTTTCGTGGTCACTCTGCCCAAGACAGCTCCCAACTACCCCATCTCCCACCAGTCCTTCTCTGTTTGTGAAGAGAAGGTCTAGAGGGGCACTTCCCCGGGTAGGCTCACTAACCAACTGCGTCAGGAAGATATCTTCCACACTCTCCAGAAACCTCCTAGACTGCTTTCTCTGGGCTATATTGCATTTCCAGGATATCTCTGGGAAGTTGAAGTCCTCCATGAGAACAAGCGCTGATGATTTTGCAACTTTTGCCAGCTGCCTGTAGAATTCCTCATCTGTCTCCTCATCATGGTTTGACAGTCTATAAAATATCCGCAGCAGGATGCCTGCCTTGTTGGCCTTCCCGCTGACTCTAACCCACAGGGACTCAACATTATCATTCCCAGCCTCGAGTTTCACAACATCAAAACACTTTCTAATATAGAGAGCCACGCCACCACTCCTTCTGTGCTGCCTGTCCCTTCTGAGGAGCCTGAAGCCAGTCATTGCAGCACTCCAGTCATGGGAGTGGTCCCAGCACCTTTCAGTGATGGCAGCCAAGTCATAGCTTCCCTTTTATTTCTTTGCTATTGAACAATGGCTATAGCTGTATTATAATGGACATGCATCAATAAAATCTCTGCTTATGGCCCAGAGGAATTTGGTACTTGAAACATCACTCAGATGTCACTCTGATATCTCCAATGTCACCCGGTGTCTGCATCTGAACAGCTCCCTTCTGGTCTCTGTCTCCATTCAATATGCTGGGAGCTGAGACAGGCAGCTGACATGCAGCTGCCTGGTTTGTGCCCACCTGAACCAGGTCAAGAGGAATCCCAACTCGTGTGGGTTGTGTGAGGCACGGGAGAGGAAGCTGAGCCCCATTCTATCCTCTAGACAGCAAATAAAGAAGTAGATGCCTTGTTTTACTCAGCTGAAACACTTCCCTCAGCAGGGGGAAGGCAGGTCCCTCCCTGTCCTTGCCTGGGTGTTCTGCCTAAAACCAGGACATGGAAAAGTGATTCTTGGACCTCAGAGTTTTTCTGTATGAGGAATAACAGTGCTGGAAAAGTTTCCTTCTGAAGTAGTGGGAGGAAACATCAGTGATTACTGCAGTCTGTTTCAAAGTTGATTCCCCTGGAGGCCCAGGGACTTCTCAAGAGCTCCCTGTGCTGCTGAGCTGGGCTGGGCTCCTGGGCACAAGGGGAGCTCCTGGCAAGCGGGCAGCACTGCAGAGAGACAGCTCTGCCCAGGAGCAGCTCCTCTGCACAGCACAGCAGCAGGGCTGGGGGCACTGCCTGCAGGGGACAAGGGCAGCTGAGAGAAGGGAGGGAGATGTTAAAGGCAGAGTGGAGGGGGGATGCTGAGAGTTCACTGCAGGAGAAATCTTCACAGCCCTGAACAGGGTAAGTCTCTCTCTGCAGGGCAACGCAGCTCGTGTTCCTGGTGCCATCTCCAGATTTGCTGGCAAATCCCTCAACCTATGGGAGCTTTCAGGAGGACTCTCAGTGTTTGGATAAGAGGAGAACAACAAGCTCCGGAACAGTGATTATCTGCCATAAATAACTGAAGGACAGGACATGATGTTTCTTTCTCACAGGGCTGGCTGCAGCCGTGTTGCAGTCAGGCGTGTCCAGGGCTGTGGTGCAGAGCAGGGTCCCTGCTGTGCCCCAGGGGCTGTGCGCTGTGGGAGGGCCTCTGCTGCCTGCCAGGCTCAGCACTCAGCCTGCCGGGGGAGCTGCCCAGGGTGCTGCAGGGAGAAGCTGTGGGAGGAAGGAGCGCAACCTCCCCTGGCAGGACAGAGCAGGGTCCTGCTGCTGTTGCCCAGAGGCTGCTGCCTGGGGGAGGCAGCTCTCAGCTCTACAGCACCCCCCGGGCATCTCTGGGGGTGATTCTTGACAAGAAGGACCAACTCCTGCACTACCTGCATGGAAGGCACTCTCTGGAGTCTCTGCTTTCATTTTCCTGCCCTGAAGAGCAGTCAGGAGAATGCTAATGGAGTTGTCTGGTTGTGTCAGTCACTGAGGCTGTTAGATTATTCCACTGAAAGAGACCTGTAGGTCTGTGAGGAACCTCACCGTTTCCCTCCACACTCTATAACCCATATACTTCATTGTTTTGTGACAGATTTTTGGATGTCCTTCTCAGCACCTAATATACTGAGACACCTGTGGCCAGTGGGCACCTGAAATCCATCCCCACTGGTTTTCAGCAGACGCTGTAGGGCAGTACTGACTGTGGCTGAGCCCACAGAGGAACTGTCTGGTCCCTCTAGACACTTAGGAAGTAAAACTGAGTGCTAGAGGCAAGAGCACATCTTCCTCAAAGGGAAGTAGTAGTCTGTCTTGCAGAGGAGGTTTTGATGAAACATAATATATAGCTATAGGTACTGCAGAGAGAAATTTCTCTAACTCGTTCCGTGTCTTTTCCACCAATGACAGTCATCCATGCCCAGAGGCAGCAAATGTCCAACAGCACCTTCCCCACAGAGTTCCTCCTCCTGCCATTCGCAGACACACGCCAGCTGTAGCTCCTGCACTTCGCGCTCTTCCTGGGCATCTACCTGGCTGCCCTCCTGGGCAACGGCCTCATCCTCACAGCCGTAGCCTGCGACCACCGCCTCTACACCCCCATGTACTTCTTCCTCCTCAACCTCGCCCTCCTTGACCTGGGCACTATTACCACCACTGTTCCCAAAGCCATGGCCAATTCCCTGTGGGACACCATGGCCATTTCCCATGCAGGTTGTTCTGCTCAGGTTTTTTTCTTTTTCTTTTTCCTTTCAGCAGAGTTTTATCTTCTCACCATCATGGCCTATGACCGCTACATCGCCATCTGCAAACCCCTGCACTACGGGACAGTAATGGCCAACAGAACTTGTGCCAACATGGCAGCAGCTGCCTGGGGCATTACTTTTCTCTATGCTGTGCTGCACACTGCCAATACCTTTTCCTTCCCCCTCTGCCAAGGCAATGCCCTGGACCAGTTCTTCTGTGAAATACCCCAGATCCTCAGGCTCTCCTGCTCAGATGCCTACCTCAGAGAAGTTGGGCTTATTGTGGCTAGTGTTGTTTTAGCATCTGGCTGTTTTGTTTTCCTTGTGCTGTCCTATGTTCAGATCTTCAGGGTCGTGCTGAGGATCCCCTCCCATCAAGGATGGCACAAAGCCTTTTCCACATGCCTCCCTCACCTGGCTGTGGTCTCCCTGTTTCTCAGCACTGCCTTTTTTGCCTACCTGAAGCCCCCCTCCATGTCCTCCTCCTCTATGAATCTTTTGCTGGCAGTCCTGTACTCGGTGGTGCCTCCAGCAGTGAACCCCCTCATCTACAGCATGAGGAACCAGGAGCTGAAGGATGCAGTGTGGAAAGTGATGACTGGAGTTTTTCATAAGCAATAAATGGCCTGTTTTCCTCTGCATATCGCTTATAATGTAACTGTAATGTAACATAATGTAAAATATTCCCAAATGTCTGTTTTCTGTGAGTGTGCCTTGCTGTTTTTTCTTTTTCTTATTATTTTTTTTTGCCTTGCTTATGATTGTGTCCACAAAGGCACAAAGACATAACAATTTTCCTCCCCTTCATTTCAGTATGTACCTGCCTTGGGTGACTCCAAGACTTGGTGGAAACAATGAGCCAGGCTCTCTGTATATTTCAATAAAAGAAAGGACCCTGCAGTGACTTTCTTGCCTGAGATCCTTCCTCAGATACCTGTGGTGGAACTGCAGAGGCACTTGGCTGTGTTCAGAGGTGGAGGGGAGAAGAGTCCTGGCACAGCAGCATTACCAGGGAGCCCGAGGGCTTGGTCTGTCCTGAGCTGCTCT
The DNA here is from genome assembly GCA_036873955.1 of Mergus octosetaceus. Classification (NCBI taxonomy): domain Eukaryota; kingdom Metazoa; phylum Chordata; class Aves; order Anseriformes; family Anatidae; genus Mergus; species Mergus octosetaceus. Next base: position 1,005,950 of record CM072311.1, read on the forward strand.
CTTTCACCTCCCACACTCTCCTTCAGAGCCCTTCTCTTGCTGTGAGTTCTGATTGCTCTTGTTGCATGCTCATTGTGCTGCTGTGGGGAAGTCCTTTGTCCACAGGCCAAGGTCTCTAACACAGCTGGCTCCATACTAGCATCTGCAGCATAAAAAGGATCTGGCACTGAGGGCAGTGCCTGAAGGCTCAGCTCTTCTCCCACATCTCATCTCATGGATATTGCAAAGGAATGGACTCAAAGGAGGCTCCTTGCTTTGCTTGTTTCTCTGTGGGCTCAGTGAGATGAGATCAACTGATCACCAAGGATCAGCTTTTAGGCAGGGAGGGCTGATTTTGGAATTGCCTGCTGGTGTGTGGCACCCATAGAGATGGTGACTTCACTTGCCTGTATCCACAGCATGCAAAAGTTGAGGGTGGGCAGGTTTCTTTCTGGAGAGAAGTGGAAGTCGCCAGGAGAGCCCAGGGGATTGGTAGGGACAGTGTGTGCCAGGGAGTCAACAGGGCATGGAGCCCACAGAGCATGAGCATGTCCAAGGTGGAGCCACCCAGAGGTAAGGTGCTAAATCTGGGATGGAACAGGCAAAGGAGAGCTCTGCAACTCCAGGGAACACAGCAAGCACAGAGAAAGCAGTCTGCTGAATTAGTTGTTAAACCTCTGGTGAAATTTCAAAGACTAGATCGAATGAATCACCCCCAAACATGTCTGCCATTGCAAATGAGTTGGACTCAATGAGGCTTGTGTGTCTCTTCTACAAGGGGAAGGCGAGGAGGTGAGGTAATTTGCAGATGTCAGCAGCAGGGACACTGCCACTGCCCTCCACTTTTCCACTTGCTGCTTTGGGGCCATTCCAGCCTGGCCTGCTCTGCTGGGCTGGGCTGGGGAGAGGACAGGGAGGTGTGGAGAGCTGGGGAGGGTCTGGGCTGTGCTGGTCTTCTGGCAAAGATAAGGAGGAGCAGCAGAGAAGGGGCTGGGCTGGGCCCTTGTTCTCTGGACACCCTGGCAGATGCTGCCCCAGGGCAATGGTCCCAGAGCAGCCCCTCACAACCACCTTTCCCAGCACTGGGCTCTTCACCCAGCTCACACAGTCGGTTTGTTTCCACATGGAAGGACACCAGATGATTACATCAGGAATCCTTGTTTGCCTTGTCCATATGAGACTGCCCATAGTATTGGTGCAGTGAGATGAACCTGAGTGAACACAAGTGCCAGAAACTATTCCCTAAGGTTGCTATCATGTACAGTGGGACAGTCAGAGTCTCAAGGTCCCTTCTCTTTAGAGATATGGTCTCCTGGGAAACCAGCTAAATAAAGCAAATCAAGACAACATGACTTTCACACCAACTCCTTCTCTGTAGAGTTCTCAACATTTTCCAGAAATTCATTTCTTGATTCACTTTTCCACACAGAGATGGGCGTTTCCTTCAGGATGCACTGGTGTTGCTAAATGCTACATGGGGAAACATGAGGGACTGTGCAGGGTATCCCCTGCACCCACTGCTCCTGGGGGGGGGGGGGGTGGCGCTGGGAAGAGGCCTCCTGAGCACAACAGCTCCTTGTAGCCCTGTGGATGCTGGCTGTGAGGTCACTTCTGTCCCAGCCCCTGGCTGGCCAACAGCAGGGAGGCAGAACCTCTGAGGTCATAAAGGCCATCAGAAAGCTGCCCCCGGAAGGATGACACGTATGGGAGGCCAGGGGAAAGCCAGGAAAATAAAGGTGGCAGGTTTGGTGGAGAGAAGACTGAAGTGGCTAAGAGAAAGCAAAGCTTTGGAAGAGAGAAAAAGGGTTCAGGTAAGGGTGCTGATGCTGGAAAATATTCAAGTTTGGCAATATTTCTAACTTGCAACCTTAGAACATAGTCCTACCCTAAATGCCATCCCCCACCCTGAACAAATCCACTGCTCTAATCCCCAACATCAAATCCTACCTTGAACTCAAACTCCAAACACATCTCCTGTTACCATTAGTCTTAACCTATCGATCACCCTAATCTCAGGCCTTTAATTCCTATTATTAAAGTCAGTTTTAATAGCAGCCCTCATCCCCGAACAAAGCAGATAATAAAACCGTAACCAAAAATCTAACCCATACCTTAAACACTGACTGGCTACCCAAAGCAGAACACGAAAGCCTCCCTCTAAGACTCTGCCGAATCCCTACACCTGGAAAGCAAGATCTAATCCCTAGACCCTAACCTGAAGACCTAACTCCCAAATCCCTGCACTCTGATCATGTAATCAAATCAGGTTGGCCCCATGAGGCTGATATAGATCTGGCCAGGTCATAGGGCTCAAGGAGATGGGTGGGGATGTTCTTCTGAGGTAGGTCAGCTGTGCCTCAGGATCTCAAGAGGAGGCCCATGGCTGTGCAGGTGGGTGTTGGAGCACTTGTGCCTGATGGCCTGATAGGCCGCCTTCAGGCACATGGCTGGTGTATCATAGAATCATAGAATATCCCGAGTTGGAAGGGACCCATAAGGATCATCGAGCTCAACTACTGGCACCACACAAGTCTACCCAAAAACTCAGAACATATGACTAAGAGCACAGTCCAAACGCTTCTTAAACTTCAGCAGGCTTGGTGCCATGACTATGTCTGTGGGGAGCCTGTTCCAGTGGGCGACCGCTCTCAGTGAAGAACCTCTTCCTGATATCCAGCCTTAACTTCCCTTGTTGCAGCTTGACACCATTCCCTCGGGTCCTATCACTGGTCACTAAAGAAAATAAATCAGCGACTGCCCCTCCACTCTCCCTCATGAGGAAGCTGTAGACCGCGATGAGGTCTCCCCTCAGCCTGCTCTTTTCCAGGCTGAACAGGCCAAGTGACCTCAGCCGCTCCTCATACGTCTACCCCTTAGGCCCTTCATCATCTTTGTCGCCCTTCTCTGGACACTCTCCAATAGTTCCACAAAGAAACCCATGTGAGCCTCCCAGGCCAGGGCTCAAACCCACGATGTTAGTGTTTTCACTTCAGATGGCGTGAGTGACACAAGCACTAGGCTACCGTTGTCTCCACCTCTATAGCAGCTATACTTGTATGACTTGTATGTCAAAAGCAACTGATGAGCCACAGTCTTGCAGCTTATTTCAAGGTCATTCCTGCCATAGTACCTAACAGAGCTTGTACACAGGTGTCTGCTCTCCATCAGAGAAACTGAAAGGCCATCAGGAGATGCATGGCCTTGGATGATGAGAACCGTCCTGCTTTTATTGCTTTAGGTGCTGTGTCCCAAGGAGGATCCCGGGTTTGTATGTTCTTACAGGGTGTTTATTGAACCTCATAAATTCCAAATCCAGTAGGAAGCAATTGGCTTTGGTGGGGACTGTGAGGTCATTTCTGCCTCTGGAGCTGATAGGCCAGCAGCAGGAGCATGGCTGGGAAAGGGACTTGGAGGTCCCATCTTTCTGAAGTAGCTGCCAGGTCAACCCTTCCCTTCTGGCTGGCAGATGGTCCTTCAGGCTCACATCTCCCCGCATCTCTCACAGGCCAGCCTTGTGGAACTTCAAGAGATAACATGGGCCCACCTCTCAAGTCTGTCCACGTCCCTCTGGATGGCATCCCCTCCCACTGACATAGCAACTGCACCACTCAGCTTAGTTTCATCAGCAAAATAGCTTAGTCAATCTCACTCTCCATTTTGTTAATGAAGATATTAATAGTATGGGTCCCAGCCCAGACCTCTGAGGTATACCACTCCTTACACACTTCCAGTTGGTCATTAAGCCAGTGACTATAACTCTTTGGGCATGTCCATTAGGGCAATTCTTTTGTCCATCTAACAGTCATTCCAGCAAACCATTGTTCCTCCAGTTCCTCCAACTCCTCCTGATAGGAGAAATGACACTGCTGGAAGTAAGTGTCATTCCTCATCTGATGGAGGGATCATAGGGAATTGCGTCAGCCTGTTTCAAAGTTGGTTCCCTGAAGGCCCAGTGACAGACATCTCAAGGGACACAAGAGAGGGCAGAGAAAGTGAGGCCTTGGGCTGGAGCTGTGCTGCTGAGCTGGGCCGGGCTCCTGGGCCCAACGGGAGCTCCTGGCAAGCGGGCAGCGCTGCAGAGAGACAGCTCTGCCCAGGAGCAGCTCCTCTGCACAGCACAGCAGCAGGGCTGGGGGCACTGCCTGCAGGGGACAAGGGCGGCTGAGAGAAGGGAGGGAGATGTTAAAGGCAGTGTGGAGGAGGAATGCTGAGAGCTCACTGTGGGAGAAATCTTCACAGCCCTGAACAAGGTAAGTCTCTGGCTGCAGGGCAAGGCAGATGCAAGTATCCTCGGGGTCTCTTCTACAGTTGTCAGTTAGTAGTCATGAGGGATATATGTCTCTAAACTAGAGTAATATAGGTTTTCTGGCTTATATACTGGCTTCTCCAGTGCAGAGGATGGGGATGTTCCCTGGATCAATGATTTCCTGCCTACGCTGACAGAGGGGCAGGACATGAGGTTTCCTTCTCATAGGGCCAGCTGAAGGCTGTGAAGCCAGGTTGCAGGCAGGGGTGCCCAGGGCTGTGGTGCAGAGCAGGGTCCCTGCTGTGCCCCAGGGGCTGTGTGCAGGGGCAGGGCCTCTGCCGCCTGCCAGGCTCAGCACTCAGCCTGCAGGGGAGATGCCCAGGGAGCTGTGGGCTGAAGCTGTGGCTGGTAGGAGCAGGGCAGGGTCCTGCTGGTGTCCAGAGGCTGCTGCCTTGGGCAGGCTGCTCACAGATCCACAGCACCCCAGGGGCAACCTTAGGTGAGAACAAAAGGAAAGACCAGCACATGCACTAACAGAAGGGAAGGAAATCTCTGGTGTTTCTCATTTCTTTTACCTGCCCTGAAGGAGAGTCATGGGGCATGATAATGGAGTTGTGTCCTTCACTGAGGCTTTCAGAGCATGACACTGAAAGAGAACTGTAGGTCGATGAAGAGCCTCAGAATTTCTCTTCACACCCCTCTCATTACAGAGAACACCAACACCACCTTTAGTGTTTCTCATGGGGTTGCTGGATGTCCTGCTTGGAATCTGAAAATAGAGATGCCTCTGGCCGCTGGGCACCACAGATCCATCCCCAGCGCTCTTCACCGCATCTAGTAGGGCAATAGTGACTTCTGCTGAACCCACAGAGGATCTTCCTGGACATTGAGGCACCTCAGACAGAATAAAACAGAGCTCATAAGGAAGACACAGTGTATCTTGTTGAGGAGGAATCTCTGAAACACAGCAGCAGTTTTGCTCAGACAAGTCTCACTAATGTGACTCTATTTTTCCTCCATGGAAAGGAATCCATGACCAGAGGCAGCAAATGTCCAACAGCACCTTCCCCACAGAGTTCCTCCTCCTGCCATTCGCAGACACTCGTGAGCTGCAGCTCCTGCACTTCGCGCTCTTCCTGGGCATCTACCTGGCTGCCCTCCTGGGCAACGGCCTCATCCTCACAGCCGTAGCCTGCAACCACCACCTCCACACCCCCATGTACTTCTTCCTCCTCAACCTCGCCCTCCTTGACCTGGGCACTATTACCACCACTGTTCCCAAAGCCATGGCCAACTCCCTCTGGGATATCAGGGCCATTTCCTATGCAGGCTGTGCTGCCCAGGTCTTTTTCTTTGTTGTCTTTGTCACAGCAGAATTTTACCTACTCACGATCATGGCTTATGACCGCTACATCGCCATCTGCAAACCCCTGCACTATGGGACAATAACGACCAGCAGGACTTGTGTCAACATGGCAGCAGCTGCCTGGGGCAGTACTTTTCTCTATGCTGTGCTGCACACTGCCAATACCTTTATCCTCCCCCTCTGCCAAGGCAATGCTGTGGACCAGATCTTCTGTGAAATCCCCCAGATCCTCAGGCTCTCCTGCTCAGATGCCTACCTCAGAGAAGTTGGGCTTCTTGTGATTAGTGTCTGTTTATTATTTGGGTGTTTTGTTTTCCTTGTACTGTCCTATGTACAGATCTTCTGGGTCGTGCTGAGGATCCCCTCCCATCAAGGACGGCACAAAGCCTTTTCCACATGCCTCCCTCACCTGGCCGTGGTCTCTCTGTTCATAAGCACTGCCTTTTTTGCCTACCTGAAACCCCCCTCCATGTCCTCCTCCTCCCTGAATCTTTTGCTGGCAGTTCTGTACTCAGTGGTGCCTCCAGCAGTGAACCCCCTTATCTACAGCATGAGGAACCAGGAGTTGAAGGATGCAGTGTGGAAAGTGATGACTGGAAGTTTTTGAGAAGCAAATAACTGCATGTGCATTGCATATCACTCATAATGTAACTCATTAAAGGCCAAGGAAGATTTTTTTTTTTTTTTTTTTTTTTTTTTTTGCTTTACTTATGTAGTGATATATTATAAAAAATAAAAAAAAATCCTTTTTCTTTCCCTTCCAGTTCACTAACTGAATGTCTCATGTGACTCTGAGAACTGGTATAAAAGAGGTGTATGTAATGGGCAATTAAATATTTAATGTGTATTTAAATAAAAAGATGGTTCCTGCAGTGACTTGCTTGCCTGAGATGCTTCCTCAGAGAAAGGTGGTGGCACTTGGCTGTGTGCAGAGGTTGAAGGGAAAAGAGTCCTGGCACAGCAGCACTGCCAGGGAGCCCCAGGGCTTGGTCTGTCTAAATCAGCTCTCCATTTCACCTCCCACACTCTCCTACGGAGCTCTTGTGTTGCTGCGAGGACTGATTGCTCTTGTCGCTTGCTCACTGTGCTGCTGTGGGGCAGTCCTGTGTCCACTGGCAGGGACAGGCCAGGGTCTCTTCTCTAACACAGCTGGCTCCGTACCAGCATCTCCAGTATAAAAGGGGATCTGCTCAGGGCAGTGCCTGAAAGCTCAGCTCCTCTCCCAAAGATGCTCTCATGGATATTCCAAAGGAATGGACTTGAAAGAGGCTCCAGGATTTGCTTGTTTCTCTGTGGGCTCAGGCAGATAAGATAGGAGTCCCAGGATCATATTTTAGGCAGGGAGAGATGATTCCATTCCTGCCTGTTGGTGCCCAGCACCCATGAGATTTTGACTTCACCGGCCTGTATCCACAGCATGAAAGGCTGTCTTCCTGGGAGAGTCAGGGAGGACCAGCAGAACAGGGGCTGGGCTTGGACCTTGTTCTCTGCACACCCTGGCACATGCTGCCTCAGGCCAACGGTCCAAGAGCAGCCCCTTGCAACCACTGTTCCCAGCACTGGGCTCTCGCCCCAGCTCACACAGATGGTTTCTTCCTCTGGATATGGACACTAAATGACTACATCAGGAGTCCATGTTTCCCTTGTCCATATGAGACTGCACCCGGTGTGGGTGTGGTGAGATGAACCTGAGTAAATCCAAGTGCCATAAGCTGTTCCCTAAGGGTGCCATGAATTCCAGTGGGACAGAGAGAGTCTAAAGTTCACTTCCCATTGGAGGTACGGTCCCCTAGAATATCTGAATAAAGCAATCCTAGTCATCGTAACTGTCACACCAACTCCTTCTCTGCAGAATTTGCCTCCTGAGCACAACAGCTCCTTGTGACCCTTGTGGATGCTGGCTGTGAGTTCACTTCTGTCCCAGCCCCTGTCTGGCCAACAGCAGGGAGGAAGAGCCTCTGAGGTCATAAAGGCCATCAGGAAGCTGCCCCCAACAGGGTGACACATTTGAGGAGGCCAGGGGAAATCTGGGTGAATAAAGGTGGGAAATTTGGGAGAGAGAAGAGGGACTTGGCTAACAGAAAGGAAAGATCTGGAAGAGGTGAGAGGGGTTCAGGCAAGGCTGTGCTGCTGCAACACTTACTAGGAAAACATCCATGTCAAGCCCTGGCAATAATTCTAAGCAGTAACCGTAAGCCCTGCCCCTACATCTAAATGCTATCCCTCTTTCTGCAAGAAATCCACTACTCTTACTCCTAACCGTAAACCTCACCTGGCATGGGTTTGCAAATCCTAAATCCATAAGGCTTACCATACACTCTTAGCTCATTTCTCACCCTATTCCTCAGCCTTTCGACCCTATCATTGAATTTCAGCCTTATCATGATTCCTCAACAGAGCCCTGACGAAAATCCCAACGAATAACATAGTCTCTACACTACACACAGACTGGAACCCAAAGCAGTAAACACGGGGCTCCCTCTAATACTCTGCCCAACCACTAACCCTGAAAGGCAAACTCTAATCCCTAAACCCTAACCTGAACACCTAAGCCCCAAATCCTGCATTCCTGTAGTCTAGTCACCTAATTGAAGCTGATGAGGCTGGGCAGGGCTTGAGAGGTCCTGCAGCAATCGCTTGGTCTTGGAGGAGGCAGGGGAGGTGACATGGATGTGGTCAGGTCACAGGACTCAAGGAGGATATGGGTGGGGATGCTCTGCTGAGGTCAGCTGTGCCTCAGGGTCTGAGGAGGCAGCAGGAGGCCCATGGCTGTGCAGGTGGGCCACAATAGTGTGGTCCCTGTTGCTCTTGGATGTGTGCGTGTGTTGGGTTTGGTGCAAACACCTGGGCTTGTTTCTAATCTCCCACCTAAGCACAAGTGTGGAATAGCTCACCCCCTGCCAAAACCCTCCTTGTTTTATCTCATCCATGGAGGGAAGAGCCAAAAAAAAAAGCTCTGAGCAATTTTCCCAGGGTTTTCATCTGCTAGCAGCCCCAAAGCAGCAGCAGTGTCTTGCCATTGCCGGCTCATGGGTCTGCTGGTGCTTGTCTGGGCTCTGCTTTTACCTTGCAGGTGGGAGGTTGTATTGGGCTTACATGGAATTGGTAGGGCACAGTGATAAGTGCTTTCACATTCTAAAGGGGGTTAGGCAAAATTCTCTGAAATTGTCTTTCTCACAGGGGAGATGCTGTCTATTTCTCTAACTGGAAAGCTCTTCAAGACTTGAAGGAGGATGTACAGCCTCTAGGGTGGGTTTCAACCTCCCTACATTTACTTATGTTTAGTTATAAACACCTAATCCCCACTCACTCCCAGGGAGCCACTCAGCCTATTTTCCAGGACAATCCCGCTATATTATTAAGCTGGACCAGAGCTTCCCTTTGCAGCTCTCTGTGGAGCCTCTGTGTCCCTGACATTACTGGCATGGTGGCTCGGCTTGAGCTGGAGGACTGAAGCATGCTTTCTTCCCTTGTTCAAATTGAAGTGCTTGTGAGGAATGCTTTACATGTGGTTGATGCTTGAGTACAGCCTTGGGCTCCTGTCTCCTGGTAGGACGGTCACATGGAAGTGGGCAGGATCTTTAATTCTCTCACAGATGGTTTTAGTTGTAGGCCTTGCAATGGGACATCGTCGGAATAGAGGTGTCTCTTTGCTTTTACTTAGACAGCTTAGATATTTGAAAGAAAGGAACATTTTCACAGCCTACTTTGGGTATGAGAGCGTAGGAAACATTTAGATGAAGTAGGAAGTACTTCAAGTAATGTAAGCAGGCCTAGAAAGTGACCTACTGACTGGACTAGCTATGTGCAGCTTATGAGTGTTGTAGCTGTTTCCATGCCAGCTTCAATCAGGCTCATGAGGCTTCATCTATTTTAACATTTCTTTGTGCACACCAGAGCCTCATCTGAACTGGGAACCAAAATACCATCCTCCCTCCTCCTCCTCTTTTCTAAACACTATCCCAGTATTTCTTAATGAGGATATTTTTTTTCCCTTTCCTTTTCCTCCTGTTCTCATGTATAGTTACGGAACAAACAAACAAAACAAACCTATCCCTTAACAAATCATTTAACAAAACAAAATATATTTTTATCCTTCAATTCTGATCTGATCAAGCTGGTACTATTATTACGATGATTGACCATGCATTGACATAAGTTGACCTGTTTTCCTTTTTGGAAAGAAAATGCTAACGACTGGAGCATTTTTTATTATTATTATTATTATTTTTTGTTCTACTCTTGAAAGAACAGCTTATTTAAAGAAGCATAACAGCTCTTTCTCTGAGCATTTAATGAGAGGCAGCCAGTTGAATCACTTCCAGCAGCCTGAAGCTCTGATTCCTGAACTTTACATAGAAGTCCTTCATTGCATTTTTGCTTGAATTTGAGGGCAGTGTCACCGCAGATGAAGACATGGAATGAAGAACAGTAATGCAAGCATACAAAGGGTAGATACAATTAAATGGCTTCTGGAGACTGACTGGTCAAAGACTCATACAAGTGTTCTGCACTAGAAAACATTTTTGACAGAGAAATTAAACCTGAAAACACCTTCACTCTGTCTTCATTAGAGACCAGTTACAACTTTTTTATTTTATTTTATTTTATTTTTTTTTGAGATGAAACCTCAATAGGATCCTCATTAAACTGTCTGGTTGTTTTTGCCTTCCTCTGCTGCAGTTGGCACTGACCTCCACTGGAGGCAGGATATGAGACCGGATGAATCAACAGTTTGACTGTGGTATTGTGGTGGTGCTTATAAGGTAGTCGCCTCCATGATTATCCCCTTGTGGCTCAAGAGATGTTCATTCCCACATTAATAAAAGGTAATATGGCTGAGAAGCCTGTTTATTCTAATTAGTCTGTTTATTACTGAAGTGTTTTAGAGCTCCCTTCTGAGCTCTACTTTTAAAGGCTTAATTCTATACCTAGATATAACTATGTATGGGCAGATTCAACTTTCAGGATTTGGATACACTATACTGGGTCACGTCCTTGCTAAAGGTGGAATTACTTCTATGAACTAAAACAGGGGGAGGCTATCACAGTTTATCACTTCAATATAGGCCTTATGTGTTACATAGCCTTGTGCCAGCTCTTTGCCTCTGGCTAAATTGCACTTCAAGCCCTGAGTCAAATATGCAAATTGAAAGCTACCTTTAGAGTCAGGGTTGGAGAATGTTCTACGTGACTGGGGATAAAATAAAACTTAAATAACATCTTTGGATTTGGTTAAAAATGAGCTTGCTAAGCAGCACTGGCTGCTTTCTCATAAGAAATGACAGTATTTGCTGTAAGTGGTGCCTAAAAAAGACATGAAACTACTTGATGTAATTGGAACCATTTCATAATATGTTCATTTTAAACATGGGCAGCAAATTCTATCAGTATGGCAAGAGAACTGTATCAAGAGAACTTTGTGATGCTTAGATGATGATTTGTACCACTTATTATTACAGCTGTGGCAAAGATAGTGGTAAACTTTTACAGTTTATTTCTCCCAGTAGAATAGACACATATGGTCACAATTACGTCTATGGTTATCACCATACCATAAGAACCTTGTTTTAGTATCTTAAAATATCAGTAATTTAGGCTGAAACATACTAGGTTGGTATACCTATATATACCTATAGCTGAAGTGTTTGGAAGGTTTCAATGCATCTTTTTACAAGAACGGAGGTAGAAAACCAGTTCTAAGCCTGGAATTGTTCTCCAACAAAATTAGTGTTTGGATCAAGCACTTGGAATTCGTCAGCAAGTTTATCTAGTGTTAAGGATGGGGCTTTCAACACTTCCATTAGGTAGTTCAAATTTGATCAAATCACAGTTGCTGAAGATATTTCTGGAATGAACTGTTTGGGTCAGATGACTCAATGCTTTTTTTTAATTAATTAATATTTTTTTTTCTCATGGTAAATTTTAACATAGAAATTAAAATTACAGCAAAAAAAAAGAATGTTTTTAATGCCATGGAATCTTGTGCAATCTTTATGACTTCTCTACGGCTTTCTTCCTGCCTTCTCTGTTTTTCTTTGTATAGTTGCCTGAATATTAACCTGGGTGAGTTGCGTTGCCCTACTAGCATTAGCAAGATTTGATTATGTGCTTAAAAGTTGATTCAGATTTTGTATCTGTCCCATTTTTCAGTGATCAATACCCACTTGTTTTGAAATACTGTTGTTAATGTTTATGAAAAGACTTATCTGTTGACAAATGGTACTCCTCAGTGGAAGGAGAAATTTGTTGGATTATCGGAAATCCAGAGGAAACCAGCTGTGAGGCCTACCACTGAACCCTGCTCTATGAATGCCAAGCAACATAGAAAATGTTAAAAATAGGCTTCAATCCTTAGAGCCATAGGCTTTCAAACCTCAACGTTTGTTCTAATTGTCTTGGTGTGAGAAAGCTACTGATACTCTCATTTCTTGAGTAGTTCCAGGAAGAGAAAGTCTGAGCCTCTTGCTGTGTCATGGGTTTCCGTGGCAAGGTTTTGGTAGCAGGGGGCCACAGGCGTGGCTTCTGTGAGAAGGATCTAGAAGCTGCCCCATGTTTGGCAAGGGCCCCACTGCTGGTCAGAGCTGAGCCAGTAAGTGATGTTGTTTTGCGCCTCTATGAGAGCAGATTTAAGACGGGGAAAAAACACAACACTGCGCCACACAGCAGCTGGGAGAGTGAGAGGAGTGAGGAATGGCTTTACAGGTGCCAAGGTCAGCGAAGACGGAGCAGGAGAGGTGCTCGAGGCGCTGGAGCAGAAGTCCCCTGCAGCCTGTGGTGAGGCCCATGGTGAAGCAGGCTGTCCCCCTGCAGCCCATGGAGTACCACGGTGGAGCAGGGTTCCACGCTGCAGCCCGTGGAGAGGAGCCCACGCAGGAGCAGGTGACCTGGTAGGAGCTGCTGCCCGTGGGGGACCTGTGCTGGAGCAGTCTGCTGCTGAGGGATGGACCCCATGGTATGAAGCCATGTGGGAGCAGTTCTGGAAGAGCTGCTGCCTGTGGGAAGCCCACGCCAGGTCAGTTCAGCAAGGCCTGCATCCTGTGGGAGGGAGCCCACAGCACAGGGGACAAGAGTGATTGAGAAGGAGCGGTGGAGAAGCGCTGTAGACTGACCATAACCCCCCTTCCCCCACTCCCCTGCGCTACTCAGAGGGAGGAGGTGGAAGAGGGTGGATGGGGGGGATAGGTGCTTTTGGTTTCTTTCCTTTGTTTCTCGCTTTTCTAGCTGCTTAGGAATAGGCAATCAATCTGACTGTCTCCCTATGCTGAGGCTGTTTTGCCAGTCACAATAATTACTTTACATCCTCCCTGTCCTTATCTCAACCCTTGAGCCCTTTTGATTGTATTTTCTCCCTGTTCGTCTTTGAGGAGGGGGAGTGAGAGAGCGGTTGTGGTGGAGCTCGGCTGCCCACCCGAGTAAAACCACCACACTGTGTAAGGAGAAAAGCAAGGCAGAGTACACATACCCGCACTTCAGGTCACCTAGCAATCCAGGTGGCCATACTGTGACCCGTGTTGTTTATGCATGCATCTACTCCTTGCTATTTTTCCCCTAAAATATTGTTCCTTTCAGGGAAAGGATTACATACTGCTTTTTCTATTTAGTCATCAACTTGGTGATGAGCTTGAGACCTTTAGAAGCTACTTAGAGAACCAAAATTTTATATCAGACTTTGACTTAAAAATTGGATATGCGAAATGTACAGATCCAAAGGTAAATGCAGGGATAAAACTGCATGGAAACTGACTTTTAGATCAATAAAACTCACACATGCTTTGTTGTTGTTATTATTAAAAGTCCATGCAATGGCCAATTGTACAAATTGTCAACTGTCAATTGTAGAAAACTGGAGAGCAGCTAAAACTGAGCCATACCAGGAAGTTAATAAGAGTAAATTAACTCCATGTATGATGAAGAGTTTTGAGATACATGGTCTTAGTTCCCAGCATGATGGCTAAGATTGCTACTTAATAAATGTTTAACCTGACTTGACTACTGCAACTACTGTATGTGTGAATATTTTTGTGTGGCTAAACTTCCAAATAATAAATGCAATTACTTTTTATAAAATGAACTTTTTATATTTTTATTTTATTTTATATTTTTTTTTAAGAAATAGCTTCCTCAGAGAACTGAGTCCAATCTCTGTTAGCCAAAATATGGTCTTGAATCTAGGTTCCTCACATTGGCGTGAGTGTCTGCCTGTAATGTGTTTTGGAGGTTCGCTATTAGGCTTTGTGCGTGGCAGCAAGGTCCTTTGTGAACCTCATTCACTAGAAACAGGGAAATGTCAGAGAAACTATTTAAACATGTATCGTTTCTCTCTTCACACCTAGTCTCTACTTTTCATCTGCAGTCCCTTCTCATCTACTCACATTTTTCTTCCAGCACCAGTAGCAAAACAGATGGGCTCACAGGTCATGGGGAATTTATGCTGTTTCAAACGTGTGTTACTGGCCACAAGATCCTTCTTTTCCTATTGTTCAGTGAATGGGACTAGATAAAGCACTACACTTCCCTGATACAATTGCAGTTTGTTTTTTCTGTCTTCATCCCTGATGAATTACTTGTATTTTGAAAATATGTTCTGAAAGATATCTCAGATTTTTCCCTGCATTTCCTTTGGTGAAGCTTGATTCTTTTGGGCTACTTTTAATTTATTTAATGTTCAGTAAGGGTCTGATTTTATTTAACATACAAGTGCAACTTACCGCCCCAGTCTTAATGGCATTGCAACCACATGTACTGCCCTATATATTTATCGTAATACTCCTCCCAGCTTTCATTGTATTCATCGTGTCTAGTTTATTTCTAGTCACTGTATCCACATTACCCTTTTCCAGAGGCCTGAGTGGCTTTTGAGCATATGCCGTAAGGAAGTAATCCTGTATTACTCTTATAATCATGCTTGCTTGGTAGTTTTTCCCACTAACATTTTCCTAGGAAATGTCTAGGTAATTGAACTCCTCCACTGGATCATTACGCTGGATTTGATGCAGACTTCCTTCATCTGTAAAAACATTTCCTGATATGCTTTCTCATCCTCTCCTGAAAGTCTCTGGCAAGGTCCAAGGACTAACTTTTTCCATATCTCATTCTTCAGTTTACTTCCAATAGTCCCTGTTGTGTCAGCCAAAATCCTAGTGTCATTTATTTCTGTTTATTCAGTATTCTCCCTGTATGCAAATTACTCCCTCCCTCATTACTTTTGTTTTACCTCACCCATCCGCAAACTTTATACCTTGGTAATTTTATCTCCCAGTTGACAGCTTGATTTAACCAAGTCTCTGTCATTCCAATGTCATCATAATTTTCCCTCAACATATGTCTCTAATACAGCAATCTTGTTACATATGGTTCTAGCATTTGTAAAACACATTCATCCTGTTCTTTGTCCTTTATGGTCACTTTTGTTTTTGAATGTGTAGAAAGAAAGGGTTTCCACATTGACTTAATTTACAAATTCAGTGCCCCTTTCTCTAAGCGTTAAAGTCCTTCTCTTTTTTATCTATATGAACCCTGGCTTCTGAGCAATAAAAGAAAATTAAGACTCTTTAAATTACTTTTCTCATCTCAGTCTGAAAGTGTTTCTGCAAAGTCAATCTCTGTTGATTTTGAAGGGTTGTTAACCCCTCTCTTTAGGTAAGAGACCTCCAACTTCTCTTCAGAGAGGATTTTGAACCAGTATACCAGTAGTTAGCCTAGAAGATCAATCCTTTGCCTCCTTTATTCAGATTGCCCTTTGAAAGTTCCTTAAATGGTAGACCCACGTGATTAGTTCTTTCTTTGTCAAGCAGACACTCATGCTGTCAGTCCTCTCTGGGTGCCAATAGCTTCAGTGTGGACTAAAATTCCTGGAAGCTTTCTGACACCCTTTCAGTATTTGAACTTTTGTCTGGTTGAGAATTGGAATATTGATTTACTTGTCTGGGTTGCTTATGCCACGTGTCATGTCCCCCCTCCCCCCCTTTTTTTTTTCTTCATCGGTCTCCTTTTCTGACAGAGGTAGGGTGATACAGAAGAGTTTGGATGCTTATTAATCTAAACTAAATCAAATTTTGGAAATGGAAAAAAATCACTTATCTACCTGTAAATGGCAGAGAGCTGCTCTCTAGCTATCTTGCAGCTGCCCATGGGAAGCACAAATCTGGGCTCAGAGGGCTGAAATAATTACACCCGGTTCTGCCCTTCGGTCCAGCCTATCCAGATCCTCCTGCAGAGCCTTCCTACCCTCGAGCAGATCAACACACGCACCTAACTTGGTGTCATCTGCAAACTTACTCGATCCCCTCATTCAGATCATCGATAAAGATATTAAAGAGGACTGGCCCTAGTAGTGAGCCCTGGGGGACTCCACTAGTGACCAGCCTCCAACTGGCTTTAACTCCAGTTAAATTTAACTGGAGTACAACAGCAGGCATGCTTCTAGCCACACATGCCTTTTTCCAGAGAGAAAGCTGAAGAACATGGCAAACCACAGCCTGCAGCACCCTGAGGGGCAAGGGCAGAGCAAAGCCCAGGCTGGCACAGCCGGGAGCGTCCCTGCAGAGAGCTGCAACATCCCTGACAGCAGTTTTGTTCAGGGGAACCCGGGGCCAGGTGGGACAACCTCGGGTGTGCCTCCGACTGCACTGCAACCTCTCTCACCTCCAGATTGGTCACACTTTCCCCCTCTTTTTCTTGGGGAAGAAACATCTGACTTCCTCTTACATGTTTGGTATTTGTGGCTAGGGAAAGGAGGAGAAAATACAGGGGGCTCTGTGTACAAATGCCCTCTCTTCCTTATGGGGAGGCAGCAGGCCATGCAGGCAGTGTTCCATCATCCCTATTCCAACTGCCTGCTTTATTCTAACGTGGTTCTCTGCAAGACAATCAGGCTGAAGTTCGCAACAGCCTGATGTGCTCATGCAGCAACATGGAAGCTGCTCTGCAAGCTCTGTGCATTTACTTATCACAGAATCACAGAATCACAGAATTTCTAGGTTGGAAGAGACCTCAAGATCATCGAGCTCTCCAACCACTCATCTCCCAGCCTGTAACTCTGCTTGGGGTTATTGTGCTCCAGGTGCAGGACCTGGCACTTGGCCTTGTTGAACTTCATGCAGTTGACCTCAGCCCATCGGTGCAGCCTATCCAGATCCTCCTGCAGAGCCTTCCTACCCTCAAGCAGATCAACACACGCACCTAACTTGGTGTCATCTGCAAACTTACTGAGGGTGCACTCAATGCCCTCGTCCAGATCACTGATGAAGATATTAAAGAGGACCGGCCCCAGCACCGAGCCCTGGGGGACGCCACTAGTGACTGGCCTCCAACTGGATTTGACTCCATTTACCATGACTCTTTGGGCCCGGCTATCCAGCCAGTTTCTAACCCAACGAAGCGTGCGCCAGTCCAAGCCAAGAGCAGCCAGTTTCTTGAGGAGAATGCTGTGGGAAACGGTGTCAAAAGCCTTGCTGAAGTCAAGGTAGACCACATCCACAGCCTTTCCCTCATCCACCCAGTGCGTCACTTTGTCATAGAAGGAGATCAGGTTCGTCAAGCAGGACCTGCCTTGCATAAACCCATGCTGACTGGGCCTGATCGCCTGCTTGCCCTTCAAGTGCCGCATGATGACTCCCAAGAGGATCTGCTCCATGAGCTTCCCTGGTACTGAGGTTAAACTGACAGGCCTGTAGTTTCCCGGGTCTGCCCTCCGGCCCTTCTTGTAGATGGGCATCACATTTTCTAGCCGCCAGTCAGCTGGGACCTCCCCCGATAACCAGGACTGCTGATAAATGATGGACAGGGGCTTGGCCAGCTCCTGTGCCAGTTCTCTCAGCACCCTCGGGTGGATCCCATCCGGCCCCATCGACTTGTTCACATCCAAGTGCCGTAGCAGGTCACCAACCAGTTCTTCGTGGATGGTGAGGGCCACATCCTGCTCCCCATCCCCTTCCACCAGCTCAGGGTACTGGGTATCCAGAGAACAACCGGTACTGCCGCTAAAGACTGAGGCAAAGAAGGCATTGAGCACCTCTGCCTTTTCCTCATCTCTTGTAACTAAGTTTCCCCCCGCATCCAGTAAAGGATGGAGATTCTCCTTAGTCCTCCTTTTTGTGTTGATGTATTTATAAAAACGTTTTTTGTTATCTTTAACAGCAGTAGCCAGATTGAGCTCCAGATGAGCTTTGGCCTTCCTAATTTTGTCCCTGCACAGCCTCGCTAAATCCTTATAGTCCTCCCTAGTGGCCTGCCCACTTTTCCAAAGATTATAAACCCTCTTTTTGCTCCTAAGCTCAAGCCACAATTCTCTGTTGAGCCAGGCTGGTCTTCTTCCCTGCTGGCTCATCTTTGGGCACATGGGGACAGACCGCTCCTGCGCCATTAGGATTTCCCTCTTGAAGAGCGCCCAGCCTTCCTGGACCCCTCTGTCCTTCAGAACCTCCTCCCAAGGAACTCCACCAACTAGTGTCCTGAGCAGCCCAAAGTTAGCCCTCCGAAAGTCCAATACAGTCGTTTTACTGGTCCCCTTCCTGGCCTCGCCAAGAATAGTGAACTCCACCATTTCGTGGTCACTCTGCCCAAGACAGCTCCCGACAATCACATCCTCCACCAGTCCTTCTCTGTTTGTGGAGAGAAGGTCTAGCGGGGCACCACCCCTGGTAGGTTCACTAATCAGCTGCGTCAGGAAGCTATCTTCCACGCTCTCCAGAAACCTCCTAGACTACTTTCTCTGGGCTGTGTTGTGCTTCCAGGATATGTCAGGGAAGTTGAAGTCTCCCACGAGTACAAGCGCTGAAGATCTCGCAACTTCTGTCAGCTGCCTGTAGAACTCCTCATCCGTCTCCTCATCCTGGTTCGGCGGTCTATAGCAGACCCCGACCAGGACACTAGCCTTGTCGTCCCTGCCGATCCTAACCCACAGGGACTCGACCTTGTCATTCCCAGCCTCGAGTTCAACAACCTCGAAAGACTCTCTAATATAGAGAGCCACACCGCCACCCCTTCTGTGCTGCCTGTCCCTTCTGAAGAGCTTATAGCCAGGCATTGCAGCACTCCAGTCATGAGACTGGTCCCACCACGTCTCCGTGATGGCAACCAAGTCGTAGCCTGCCCGCTGCACGATGGCTTCCAGCTCCTCCTGTTTGTTACCCATGCTGCGTGCATTGGTGTAGATGCACTCCAGCTGGGCCTTTACCTTATCCTCTGGCCTTGCCATTGTTCCCCCTGGCACAGTCCCAACAATCCTTGCTTCAGCCCCATCCCCCTTCTTACCTAGTTTAAAGCCCTCTCAATGAGCCCCGCCAGCTCCTGGCCCAGGATCCTTTTTCCCCTAAAGGATAGGGACCCGTCCACGGCCATCAGGCCGAGTGCTGAGTAAAGTGCCCCATGGTTGAAAAAGCCAAGATTTCTGCGTTGGCACCAGCCCCGGAGCCACGTGTTTAACAGGTGGGCTTTCCGTGTCCTCTCCGTACCCCTCCCTGCCACCGTAGGGATGGACGAAAACACCCCCTGCACTCCCGCTCCATCCACTAACCGTCCCAGCCCCCTAAAGTCTCTTTTTATAGCCCTCAGGCTTCTCTCTTCAATGTTGTCACTGCCCGCCTGGACTATCAAAAGAGGATAATAATCAGAGGGGCGTACCAGGTTGGGAAGCTTCCTGGCAACATCCCTGACCCTGGCCCCAGGGAGGCAGCAGACTTCCCTACGGGTAGGGTCAGGCCGACAAATAGGGCCCTCTGTTCCCCTAAGAATAGAGTCTCCAACAACAATAACCCTCCTGTCTTTCTTGATGGAGGCAGTCCGGAGGCGTGGAGTCGACCTCCTCACCCTAGGCATCCTCCTGGGAACACAGTCCTTGATGAACTGATCCGGCGTGGGCTTCCCACAGGCAGCAGCTCTTCTGGAGCTGCTCCAGATATGGGTCTGTACCACAGGGTCCATCCCTCAGGAGAAAACTGCTCCAACCTGGGTCCCCCATGGGCAGCAGCTCCTGCCAGGTCACCTGCTCCTGCGTGGGCTCCTCTCCATGGGCTACAGGTCCGGCCCGGAATCTGCTCCGGCAGGGGCCTTCCACAGGCGGCAGCCTCCGTCGGTGCAGGGCCACCTGCTCCACCGTGCTCTCCTCCACGGGCTGCAGCGTGGGACCCTGCTCCACCGTAGTACTCCATGGGCTGCAGGGGGACAGCCTGCTTCACCATGGGCCTCACCACAGGCCGCAGGGGACTTCTGCTCCTGCACCTGGAGCACCTCTCCCCCTCCTTCCTCACTGACCTTGGCGCCTGCAAGGCCGTTCCTCACTCCTCTCACTCTCCCAGCTGCTGTGTGGCGCAGTGTTGTGTTTTTTTTCTTAAATCTGCTCTCACAGAGGCGCAAAACAACATCGCTTACTGGCTCAGCTCTGGCCAGCAGTGGGGCCGTTGCCAAACATGGGGCAGCTTCTAGATCCTTCTCACAGAAACCACCCCTATGGCCCCCTGCTACCAAAACCTTGCCACGTAAACCCACTACAACCATAGAGTGGCTCTCCAATAACTAAAGGAGGCCTACAGAAAACCTGGGAAAGGACTTTTTGTCAGGGGGTATAGTGATAGGACAAGGAATAATGTCTTTAATTTTAAAGAGATTAGGATTAGATTAGTTTTAAGGAGGAAATGCTTTGATCTGAGGAGAGACGAACACTGGAACAGATTGCCCAGAGAAGTTGTGAATGCCTCACCCTGGAATTGGTCAAGGCCAGGTTGGATGGGGCTTTGAGCAACCTGATCTAGTGGAAGGTGTCCCTACCCAAGGCAGGGGGGTTGTAATTGGATGATGTATAAGGTTCCTTCCAAGCCAAACCATTCTAAGATTCTGTGATTCTATTGGACCTGATGGGTTTCACTCATGAGAGTGGAGGGAGCTGGCTGAGTGCAAGGCCACTCTTGGTCATCTTGGATTAATCCTGGTGACTAGCAGAAGTGCCCCAAGACTGGAGGAAAGCAAATGTCCATCCTTGCTGCAAGAATGGCAAGGAGGAGGGCCCAGGGAAGTGCAGGCTGCTTAGGCTCCACTCCATCCCTGGGAAGGTGATGGAGCAGCTCATCCTGGAACCGTATTCCAGGCACAGGAGCAATAATAAAATCATCATGAGCAGTTGGGATGTCTTCATGTAGTGGAAGTCACTCTTGACCAACTGGCACATGAAATGCCCCAATGAAATGACTGGCCTGGCAGAAGAGGGCAGAGCAGTGGGTATCGATACACTTTGACTTCACTAAAGTTATGTGGTGGATTAAACCTGGTAGGCAGCTAAGCACCACAGGGCTACTAGCTCATTCTTCCTACCTAGTGAGGTGTTTTGAAAAGAACTGAAGGCTAAAAGTGGGGAAAAAAATAAAAATAAATTGGGTTGGAATAAAGACAGTTTAATAGCTAGATGTGCATACAAGCAACGAAAACAACAACAAAACAACCAACCAACAAACAAACAAAAAACAGAACTTATTATTTTATTATTCACCATTTGGCATTGACAGGCAGATGTTAAACCATTAGCAGTGCTTCATCATGTGCAACCAGTTACTGTGAAGGTAGATGCCATACTTCCTACTGTTTCTCACACCACCAATAAAAGACAAAAACAGATTTTGCTAGTGTTGCTTAAATAGCTCAATAAATGCCTATCTTTTTATTCATGTCTCAGCTCAGCTCAGTAGACACATGGACTTAGTAGAGCAGGTCCAGAGGAGGACAAAAAAAATGATCTAGAGCACGTCTGCTAAGAGAAGAGACTGGGAGAATTAATGATGATGATGATGATGATGATGATGATTTACTGGAAAAGAGAAGGCTTTGGGGAGACCTTACAGCAACCTTCCTGTACCTAAAGGGAGCCTACACGAAACCTGGGGAAGGACTCGTTACGAGGGAATGTAGTGATAGGACAAGGAGTAATGGCTTTCAAGTAATAAAGGGTAGATTTAGATTAGATATTAGATATTCACATATCGATGAACCATGTCTGCACAGCATCAAGAGTTTCTGTTTCTCATCCTGCCCCCCATGATATGTAGGTTGGGGGTGTGCAAAACATTGTGAAGTTTGTGTCCTGGGCTGCATCACAAGAGGAATGGCCAGCAGACCAAGTAAGGTGATTATCCCCCTCTACTCTGCCCTCGTGAGGTCCTGCCTGGAGTAGTGCGTTCAGGTTTGGGGACCCCAGCACAAGATGTGGACCTGTTAGAGCAAGTTCAGAGGAGGGCCACAAAGATGATCAGAAGGCTGGAGCTCCTCTCCTATGAAAAAAAGGCTGAGAGAGCTGGGGATGTTCAGCCTGGAGAAGAGAAGGCTCTGAGGAGACCTCATTGTGTCCTTTCAGTACTTAAAGGGGTCTTGAAAAAAGGATGGAGATGGACTCTTTACTCGAGTTGATAATGATAGAACAAGTGGAAAGGTCTTCAAGTAACTGAGGATAGATTTAGACTAGACATTAGGAGGAAATTCTTGACTGCATGGATAGTGAGTCACTGGAAGAGGTTGTGCAGAGAAACTGTGGATCCCCCATCCCTGGAGGTGTTTAAGGCCAGACTGGAGAAGGCCCTGGGCAACCTGATCTAGTTGGTGGCATGCCTGCTTAAGGCATGTACACTGGAACAAGATCTTTTAGGTCCCATTCAACCTAAGCCGTTTTATGATTCTTTGACACAGCAAGGACAACTAACTGAAGCACTCCCTGCAGCCCACTACACCTCTAACAGAAGTATGCCACACACAAGAAGGACACCTCCAGTGAAGACAGCCTGAGAAAGTTGGGATTGCTTAGCCTCGAGAAGACTCCAGTAGACATTATTGTGGCCTTCCAATACACAAATGGGGCCTAGCCAAGTCTGGAGTGATTAGAATAGAATAGTTCAGTTGGAAGGGACCTTCAAAGGTCATCTAGTCCAACTTCCTGACCTCTTAAGAATCACAGAATCACAGAATTTTCTAGGTTGGAAGAGAACTCAAGATCATCGAGTCCAACCTCTGACCTAACACTAAGAGTCCCCACTAAACCATATCCCTAAGCTCTACATCTAAACGTCTTTTAAAGACTTCCAGGGATGGTGACTCCACCACTTCCCTGGGCAGCCTGTTCCAATGTCTAACAACCCTTTCGGTAAAGACGTTCTTCCTAAGATCCAACCTAAAACTCCCCTGGCACAACTTAAGCCCATTCCCCCTCATCCTGTCACCAGGCACGTGGGAGAACAGACCAACCCCCACCTCGCTACAGCCTCCTTTAAGGTACCTGTAGAGAGCAACAAGGTCGCCCCTGAGCCTCCTCTTCTCCAGGCTGAACAAGCCCAGCTCCCTCAACCGCTCCTCGTAGGACTTGTTCTCCAGGCCCCTCACCAGCTTCGTCGCCCTTCTCTGGACCCGCTCAAGCACCTCGATGTCCTTCTTGTAGCGAGGGGCCCAAAACTGAACACAGTACTCGAGGTGCGGCCTCACCAGAGCCGAGTACAGGGGGACAATCACTTCCCTAGCCCTGCTGGCCACGCTGTTTCTTATGCAAGCCAGGATGCCGTTGGCCTTCTTGGCCACCTGAACACACTGCTGGCTCACATTCAACTGACTATCAACCATCACTCCCAGGTCCTTCTCTGCCTGGCAGCTTTCCAACCACTCATCACCCAGCCTGTAGCTCTGCTTGAGGTTATTGCGCCCCAGGTGCAGGACCCAGCACTTGGCCTTGTTGAACTTCATGCAGTTGACCTCAGCCCATCGGTGCAGCCTGTCCAGATCCTCCTGCAGAGCCCTCCTACCCTCAAGCAGATCGACACACGCACCTAACTTGGTGTCATCTGCAAACTTACTGAGGGTGCACTCAATGCCCTCATCCAGGTCATTGATGAAGATATTAAAGAGGACCGGCCCCAGCACCGAGCCCTGGGGAACGCCACTAGTGACTGGCCTCCAACTGGATTTGACTCCATTAACAATGACTCTTTGGGCCCGGCTATCCAGCCAGTTTCTAACCCAACGAAGCGTGCGCCAGTCCAAGCCAAGTGCAGCCGGTTTCTTGAGGAGAATGCTGTCGGAAACGGTGTCAAAAGCCTTGCTGAAGTCAAGGTAGACCACATCCACAGCCTTTCCCTCATCCACCCAGCGCGTCACTTTTTCATAGAAGGAGATCAGGTTCGTCCAGCAGGACCTGCTGCAGCTCTCTGCCCCTCAGTCCAAGCTGAAACGGGCAGAGCGTGCACGCCTGGGAGGCTCACACGCAAGCCCACATACACAACACATAGGCATCAATACATGGCAGCACACAGGTGAATGCAGTCTGGCACACTCAGCATTCACACAACCACAAACAGCAGCAGAAGCCTTATCCTGATCCCCTCTCTGGCAGAGCAGGAAGGAGGCCTGACAGTGGGAAATACAAAGTGGTAGTGTGTACACGTGCATG
The DNA here is from genome assembly GCA_036873955.1 of Mergus octosetaceus. Lineage (NCBI taxonomy): Eukaryota > Metazoa > Chordata > Aves > Anseriformes > Anatidae > Mergus > Mergus octosetaceus. The sequence goes on from CM072311.1 coordinate 1,029,956, forward strand.
TTTGTGTGCGCAAGGTAGATCCCTTCAGCAGCTGGGATCAGACACTCAGCCTGCCCAGGACAAGTTCCTGGCTCCCAGTCTCCCCAGTTGAAGACACTTGGACATATGAGCCCCTATGGCTGCAGCCCCACTGTAGCTGCTGGCACACACCATCCCAATCTCACACACACTCACACACACAAGTCCACTGAGTCCACACACTGCCACCTCTCCTGTTGCTGACTGCATGGCCACTCTGATGTCCTGGTTCTAGTCCAGCTGCTGCACTTACCCCTGTGTACAACCATCAGGTGACCTACAGCCCTTGGCAGTAATCCCCTTAGTCCAAACGGTGATGTGGAGAGCTGCTGCCATTGATTCATCTTGAAGGGTTTCCTGCCTGGACACTGGGCTGACAGCCCTTCCACGGTAGCCCTGGAAGGAGCTGGGACAAGATCTTGTTTCCTCAGGAGCCTGTGACTTGGGTTCCCACTTGCCAATGTGCTCTGTGCTCTTCTGGGCTCATGCAGATGGGCTTTGGTTGAGCTGAGGACTCTCCTGTGATGGGCCTGGAAGCAGCCAGAGCAGGGCATGAACTGAATTACTCATCCTGACATCATTTCCTTGGGCCTTCGTTTTGTGTGCAGATGTGCTTCTTATCACACAGCCTAACACAATCCAGCAAGAGCATAAACCTCTGGAGATATTTACTTGTGGAGCTCACATACCTACGGAGGTGGTATTATGTAAGATATGACAGCAGAAAACTCAAATTACTCTTCAGAAATGCTTCACAATTAGGGAAAAATTTGTGCTGTTGCATGGGTAATGTGTCTGGGGTTTGACTTCAAGGTAGGATTTGAGTTTGGGGATTAGAGCAGTGGATGCCTTTCAGGGTGACAGAGAGCATTTAGGGTAGCACTAGATTTTCGGGTTACTAGTCAGAAGCATTACCAGGACATAACATGAATATTTTCCCAGTGAGTGCTGCAGAAGCATCAGCCTTACCTGAACCCCTTTTACCTCTTCAAAATCTTTCCTTTCTCGTAGCCAAGCCCCTATTCTCTCCCCCCTGATCTCCCACTTTTATTCACTCAGCTTTCCCCTGCCCCCCCCAAAAAAAATGTGTCACTGTGTTGGGGGCAGCTTTCTGATGGCCTTTATGACCTCAGAGGCTCTGCCTCCCTGCTGTTGGCCAGCCAGGGGCTGGGACAGAAGTGACCTCACAGCCAGCATCTGGGGGGCTTCAGGGAGGTGAATGTGGAAGTACTAAGAAACAGGGAGACCACAGCCAGGTGAGGGAGGCATGTGGAAAAGGCTTTGTGCCATCCACGCACACAGGAGATACTCAACACAGCTCTGAAGATCTGCACATAGGAAAGCACAAGGAAAACAAAACACTCAGCGGCTAAACACACACTAACCACAAGAAGCCCAACTTCTCTGAGGTAGGCATCTGAGCAGGAGAGTTTGAAGATCTGTGGAATATCACAGAAGAACTGGTCCAGGGCATTGCCTTGGCAGAGGGGAAGGGAAAAGGTATTGGCAGTGTGCAGCACAGCATAGACAAAAGTAATGCCCCAGGCAGCTGCTGCCAGGTTGACACAAGCTCTGCTGTCCATTATTGTCCCGTAGTGCAGGGGCTGGCAGATGGCAATGTAGTGGTCATAGGCCATGAAGCTTAGAAGAAAAAACTCTGCTGAGATTAAAACGAAATGGAAAAAAAAAAAAAAAAAAAAAAAAGAGCAACACATTCTGAGTAGGAGAAGGCTGTGGTGTCCCACAGGGAGTTGGCCATGGCTTTGGGGACAGTGGTGGTAATAGTGCCCAGGCTGAGGAGGGCAAGGTTGAGGAGGAAGAAGTACATGGGGGTGTGGAGGCGGTGGTCGCAGGCTACGGCTGTCAAGATGAGGCCATTGCCCAGGAGGGCAGCCAGGTAGATGCCCAGGAAGAGCCCAAAGTGCAGGAGCTGCAGCTCATGCATGTCTGCAAATGGCAGGAGGAGGAACTCTGTGGGGAAGCTACTGTTGGACATTTTATCCCTGTGGGCATGGTTGCCTGTCCATGGAGGAAAACACAGAGACCATCAGGACAGGGTCTCTGAGCACAATCCTCTCTGTTTCTCACTGACCCTTTGCACACTCACTTCCATTCTCCCCTGATCAGGATCGCAAACTTCCAGCTCCCTGGCTGGTTCTCTGCCCTCTGCTGTTTGAGTACACAGTGAGGAACACAATTCCCTTTCTGGGGGCTCCTTCACAGGACAACGAGTGTCTGAGTCTTCTCCTCAGCTGACCCCCACCCTGTTGCCCCAAAGAGCTAACTTTCCCCATGGCTCTATCCCCCTGCAGGGGATGGCAGGAAGTGTCCGTCTATCCTCTGCAGCAGTGTTTCCCTTTGCAGTTCCATTTGTCCCTGCCCATCTCTGCTGCCTGCAGCCATTATTACAATGAACTGCTTCTCTGTCACCATGTCTGTGCCCTGCCAGTGCTCATGTACCCCATCCCATCTGCTGTCTGTTCAGCTGTGTCCTGCACCCATTCAGTGTGTGCAGGTGCTGAAGAGCAGGTCACACATGCACCAGGGGATGTTCAGAGTGGACAGTAGGGAAAATTTTCCATATTGTGAGGGTGGTCAAACACTGGAACAGGCTTCCTTGAGACCCGGTTTTTGTTCCAGGCCTGTCAGTGTTCAAGAAGCATTTGGACGTTGCCCTCATTAATATGCTGTAACCTAATAATAATGTAACTGTAATATGCCTCGCTTCGCTTTGCTTCTTTTCATTCCCCTTTGCTTCCTTTTGCTTCACTTCGCTTCTTTTCATTTCCCTTCGCTTCCTTTTGCTTCACTTTGCTTCCCTTAGCTTCACTTCTTTTCATTTCTCTTTGCTTCCTTTTGCTTCACTTCGCTTCTTTTCATTTCCCTTTGCTTCCTTTTGCTTCACTTTATTTCCCTTAGCTTCACTTCTTTTCATTTCCCTTTGCTTCCCTTAGCTTCACTTCGCTTCCCTTAGCTTCACTTCGCTTCATCACTACCCACATGGGCACGTCCCATTTATGTACCGGAAAGCGACAATAATTTCTCATGGAGTCTTGTCTTCTCGATACTAAGCAATCCCAACTCTCTCAGCCTCTCTTTACAGAAGGTGTATTTGCTGTCCATGGCATGTTTTTGGTAGTGGGGTGGTGGGCTTCAGGGGGGGCTGAATGGTGAGGAACATCAATTTGATCACCTTGGGTTAGCTTTTCTGGCTGTGTCCCATCACAGTGTCTTGCGCACTCTCAATCCACATGTCATGGGGGGCAGTACGAGAAACAGAAACCCTTGATGCTGTGCTTACATGGTTCAGCAGTAAGTGAACGTCTAATATCTAATCTAAAACTTCCCTCTTTTAGTTTTATAGCCATTACCCTTTGTCCTGTCACTACATTCCCTGATAAAATGTCCCTCCACAGCTTTGCTGTAGGCCCCTTTACATTCTGGAAGGTTGTTGTAAGGTCTTCTCCTTTCCATCTTGACAAACCCCAATTCTCCCAACCTCTCTTCATAACAGACCTGCTCCAGCCCTCTGAAAGTTTTTGTGGCCCTACTCTGGACCTGCTCTGCTAAGTTGATGTGTCTTTTATGCTGAGCTGAGACAGAAATAAAAAGATAGGCATTTATTGAGCTATTGAAGAAACACTAAAAAAGTCTTTATTTTTCTTTTATTTGTGGTGTGAGGAATATTGGGAAATGTTGCATCTTCCTTTGCAACTAATAGTTAAACTTGATGAAACACGGTTTTCCTGCAAATGGCTAAATTTCTGCTTGTCAATGGCAACTAGTGAATAATTGTCGCGTTAAGGGATGTAGCTGATTAACCGTTATAGGCCCCGGCGGATTCAGGGTACTGAACTATCACAATCACAGATTTCACCAACAACACATTAACCGTCTGGGGGTCTGGTTGGATTCAGAACACTGAACTATCACGGATAACCACCCTTACTCTAGTTGCACTTAATGAGAGCTATCACAATGCAATCAAGTATGGTTTATTACAGCAACAGATAATCAGGTTCTTTTGGATTGCCGGCGATAGTGACTGTCTGCAAAAGCAAGCTATCATGAACGAAATATTCAGGTGTTACAGGTGTTACAGGTGTTACGGGTGTGTAGCCTAGAAATAAACGTGTTAAAAGGATATAAGCAAGTATTCAGATCTCACCCAAAGGCTTCCCAATGGGGGGGGGAAGAGAGGCTCAGCCCGTCGACTGATCCCAGGAGTCAGGAGGTCCTAAGGATGTTGTATTTCCTTGGGATGGTATCTCCCCTGACGGTGGTATCTTCCCTAACATCCCCTCTCTCTTAGGCCAATTTATATTATTTTCTATCTTTTAGGTGGAGCTTGAGTGGCTCTAGTCAAGCATATCTTAGTTATGATTGGTGAAAAGTTTTCCCGTCTCCATTTAAAGTAATGGGCTCCGAGAAATTCAGAGCTCGGTGAGGGGTGGTCGCACCTTGGAGGCGGGTAGCTTTTGGGATGGAGGTGTGTTTTGGTATTATAATGATATTATAATGAGCAAAAAGTACACTAGGGTACAGCATTTGTCAAAACATGACAGGTCCTTGGCTCAGGGTGGCAAAAAGTGCAGCTTGTCGGTCTTGGTGTGCACAAGAACAATCGAGTCCCCCACCTGGTTACAGAGCCTAGCTGTGGTGTCTCCACTCCACTCTACGCTCCGTACTGTTCCTTAGGGCTAGCACACCAAGTTTCCCCAGCGCAATAGCATCTAAGGTTGGGAGCCTAGGGAACGCTCAGGTAATGCAGCTATGCCCTACCCTGAAAGCCTCTTCAGTGTTGTACATTTTCCTTAAAAAATGTGAATGTTAGTCTTCTTTTCCTAGTTACTTCAGGCAATTACACCACACCAGAGCAGAGCCACAGAAATGATCAGTGGAGTGGAAGACGTCTCCCATGAAGACAGTTGGGCTTCTTTAGCCTAGAGAAGAAAATGCTCTGGGGGAAGCCTTCTGCAGGCATTCCAATACTTAAAGGGGGCTTACAAGAAAGATGGGAAGAGACTCTTTTGAAATCCAACAAATTTGTGATTCGGTCATTCTGGAATACCTGGTAATGTTTCTGAGAACTTTTCTGTAGCATCATTACACCTGTTGTACTACAAGCTCCCATGGGTCAGATCCTCATTTTGAGAATTACCCCACTCACTGTGTAACCTTGAGGAGGAAGAATTTACAAACACCAGCCTCAAAGACCTCAAAACACAGGATTGTCATGCACTCTGACTGTACAGTCCAGCCCTTTCTTTCCTGAGTCAGAAGGGACCTCTGGAGGTGTTCACTACCATCATCTTCTCTGAGCAGTGATAACTCTACTGGTAGATCAGGTTAGTTAGTGTTTTCTGCAGATCGGTATTGAAAATCTCTGGGCCCATGACCCAGTGCTGATCCACTGTCTTGGTGTCTGTTCCCCTAGTACAGACAGTGAGGCCAGCAGAAGGGTGGAGCTGGTCGAATTTCAAAGATCAGCTCCCCTTGGGCAGTGGGGAATGGCTGTCCCTGTGCTCCCCACATGTGATCCCTAAGCTGTTGGTGCTGTTGTGCAGAGTAAATGGGCTGTGGTGCTGTGGGGTGAATCTGCATGGCCGCACTGGTCAGGTTGGGAAGCAGACCCAGACAGGTCCAGATCACTGGGCTGGACCAGACAGAGGTACTCTGCGAAGGGGGAAATGAATCACTGACCAGCTTCCCTTCCCTCTGCCCGCTTCAGGTCCACTCTCTTCTCTGAGACTGCAGAGTTGCAGGTTCCCTATGAATACCTGGCTTTAGTTCTTTCCCTGTGGCTGAGCCCATGGTGGGAGATCTCTCACTTTCAGAGGGGCTGCAGTCAGTGCTCATGCCATGCTCCGCTGTTCCTGGAGATACCCTGGGCTCTGCAGGCAGCTCCCGATTCCCATCCTGAAGGACATGATCTACAGGTCAGATGTGGGAACAGCCCTGGCTATGTAATGCAGTGACCATTTGCTGCCTCTGCTGTGAGCAGACACCCATGGGTGAGTCTTAAATCTAGCCCTTGGTCTCTGACAGGTCACAGTGTAACAATGAGCCATTCCCTCCTGAACCTAACGAGGAACAGACCTTAGTGGGGACCTATTTTTTGGCACAGGCTTGAGTAGGAAATTCCAGCCTTCAGGCAGTCCACATGGGTTATCCTGTTTATTACAAAGTTTTTATGAGATAATTCACTGACTCACAGTTACAAGTACATGCATAAAGCATCCATATGACACAGAGCGGTTTCACGCATTCATTGCAGTGGGAGGAATCCAAATATTTATGTGGGAATACAAGAAGCAAAATCAGTCAATATGACAAAAAGGAAAAAGCAATTTTATAAATAATGAAAAAAAAAAAAAAACAAAGAAGAAAAAAGAACATGTTGGAATGGGATGAACAATTTTCATTTCTGTAGAGTGAAGGAAACTTTATGAGTACTAAAAAACATCCCCCAAATCAGTTTCCTAACAGCATCCATGAGCTCTTTATTCCTCATGCTGTAGATGAGGGGGTTCACTGCTGGAGGCACCACTGAGTACAGAACTGCCAGCAAAAGATTCAGGGAGGAGGAGGACTTGAAAGGGGGCTTCAGATAGGCAAACACAATATTGCTGATGAAGAGGGAGACCACAACCAGGTGAGGGAGGCACGTGGAAAAGGCTTTGTGCCTGCCCTGCTCTGAAGGGATCCTCAGCACAGCTCTGAAGATATGCACGTAAGAAAGCACAAGGAAGACAAAACACCCAAAGGCTAAGCAGACACTAACCACAACAAGCCCAGCTTCCCTGAGGTAGACATCAGAGCAGGAGAGCTTGAGGATCTGGGGAATTTCACAGAAGAACTGGTCCAGGGCATTGCCTTGGCAGAGGGGGAGGGAAAAAGTATTGGCAGTGTGCAGCACAGCCTAGAGAAAAGTACTGCCCCAGGTAGCCACTGCCATGTTGACACAAGCTCTGCTGTCCATTATTGTCCCATAGTGCAGGGGTTTGCAGATGGCAATGTAGCGGTCATAAGCCATGATGGTGAGAAGATAAAACTCTGCTGTGACAAAGACAACAAACATAAAGACCTGGATAGCACAACCTGCATAGGAAATGGTTGTTGTGTCCCAGAGGGAGTTGGCCATGGCTTTGGGAACAGTGGTGGAGATGGAGCCCATGTCGATAAGGGCGAGGTTGAGGAGGAAAAAGTACATGGGGGTGTGGAGGTGGTGGTCGCAGGCTATGGCTGTGAGGATGAGGCCGTTGCCCAGGAGGGCAGCCAGGTAGATGCCCAGGAAGAGCCCAAAGTGCAGGAGCTGCAGCTCACGAGTGTCTGTGAATGGCAGGAGGAGGAACTCTGTGGGGAAGCTGCTGTTGGACATTTGCTGCCTCTGGGCATCTTTGCCTGTCCATGGAGGAAAATGCAGAGTCAAGTTAGGCAGACATCTCAGAGCAAACCCCAACTCCTTCACTAACATAAGTCACCGTTCCCTGAGCTGTAAGAGTATCACAGTGCAGGACACAGGCTCCTCTCCTCTTCTGGAAGTCCAGCTGAGGAGACGGTGGTTCATGTCCTAAAACCCCAGGCACTGAGACTGGCTGGCAGAGGAGAGCAGGAGCTTGCTGCACAGAAGGTTCCAGCACTTCAGGCCTGGCAGGGAGTGCCTGGATCCTGCTTCCCTTGGTGTTTCAGGCAGTAGCTCCCTCTCCCTCCCTGCCCAAGTCTCTCATGCCTTGAGCTATCTCTGCTGGCAGATGCTTCCCGTCTCCACATCTCCTCCCTGCCATTGCTCACGAAACCCATCTCACCCGTTGTGTGTTCGGCTCTGCCCGGCAGATACATCCTGCCCCAGGACACCTTTCAGGGACAACTCCCCAAGTTCAGAGGCAGGAGCAGCTCTAAGCTAATAGAAGTTAAAAGAACTGGGGACTCAGTGTCGTCATCAAGATGGAGAAATAAACTGCCATCATCATCTGCCACCCAGCAAAGCAAGAGGAGAAATTTCAAAGCACATAATGCTTCCCTTCAAGAATCCCTTGCTCTGACCTTTGTCTTGCAGAGTCCACTCTGAGATGCCCTGGGAGTGCTCTGGAGATGGAAGCAGCCTGCCCCAGGCAACAGCATCTGGGCACCAGCTGGACCGTGCCCTGCTCTGACAGAGGGGCTCCTTCCACCCGCAGCTTATTCCCGCAGCACCCTGTACAGCTCCCCAGGCAGGCTGAGCCTGGCAGGAGCAGAGGCCCTGCCCCGGCACACAGCCCCTGGGGCACAGCAGGGACCCTGCTCTGCACCAGAACCCTGGGCACTCCTGCCTGCACCCTGGCTGCACAGCCTGAAGCTGGCCCCACAAGAAGGAACCCTCATGCCCTGTCCCTCTGACAGCTTTGACAGGTAATCTCTGCTTTGGAATTTGTTGTTCTCATATAAAAAGAAACTCTGAGAGTTCTCCTGAAAGCTCCCATAGGCTGTGGGATTTGCCTGCAAATCTGGAGATGGCACCAGGAACAACATCTGTGTTGCCCTGCTTCAGAGCTCTGAAGATTTCTTCTGCAGTGAGCTCTCAGCATCCCCCCTCCACTCTGCCTTTAACATCTCCCTCCCTTCTCTCAGCCGCCCTTGTCCCCTGCAGGCAGTGCCCCCAGCCCTGCTGCTGTGCTGTGCAGAGGAGCTGCTCCTGGGCAGAGCTGTCTCTCTGCAGCACTCTCTGCTTGCCAGGAGCTCCCCTTGTGCCCAGGAGCCCGGCCCAGCTCAGCAGCACAGGGAGCTCTTGAGAAGTCCCTGGGCCTCCCGGGGATATTCCTTCCTTCCACTGGGGAAGGTACTCATTTCCAACACTATCGTTCCTCATATCAGAAGTCCATGAATCTCCTTTCCATGCCCTGTTTTTAGACAGGATGCCCGTGTAAGGACAAGGAGTTATCTCCCTCCCTCAGTGAGGGAAATGTTTCAGCTGAATCAGCCAAGGCTTCACCTTCTTTGTTTGCAGCCCAGAGCCTAGAAGGGTGTCCTGGGTCTGTCCCCTCCCAGCTCTTGCTGCACCCCCAGCCTGCCCGTTGGCAGGACAGAGCAAGAAGCTGAGACGTCCTTGGCTCAGTATAAGCGCTGCTCTGCAACAATTAAAACATTGGAGTGTTATCAGCACTCTTCACATCCTAAGCCAAAACATAGCATTCTACCAGCTACTAGGAAGAAAATTAACTCTGTTCTCACTGAAACCAGGACAAGGTTTTTACAGGTCTTTAGCTCCCTCGTATGCCTCATACAAGCCCACAGGATTTCAGATTTCCCTTGCCTGGACACAAACCAGTCATCTGCATTTGAGCTTCGTGTCTGAGCTCCCAGAATATTTAATGGAGACAGAGGCCAAGAGGGAGCTGTTCAGATGCAGACACTTGGTGATAGTGGAGGTTTCAGAGGTGGGTCAAGATGTATGCAGGTATCTGCATGCTCTGATGGATTAATTCTGGGAGTCAGGGAAGCATCTAGGGGCATCGTTTTTACCTGTAGGGAGATTGTATTGGGCAAAGAAAAATGAAAACAGATGCCTACATTTAGGACCACTGATTCTTTTCACTATTAATTAATGTTTTTGAGCAGCCTGCACATGCTTTCATCTTACCACAGGGTGTCGTGTAGCACAGGGAAAGCTAAGTTTCTGTCTTTGCCAGTGCCTGTGTTTACAGCATCTCAAGTCCTGAGATGGACTAACACCTTGTAACAATACAGGTTTGGGACTGTACACTAGAATAGAATAGAATAGAATAGAATAGAATAGAATAGAATAGAATAGAATAGAATAGAATAGAACAGAACAGAACAGGACAGAACAGAATAGAAAATTGGAAGGGTCCTTCAAAGATCATCTAGTCATAGAATCATAGAATCACAGAATCATTAAGGTTGGAAAAGACCTGGTCCAAACATCACCCTACCACCAATGTCAACCACTATACCATGACCCTAAGTGCCATATCCAACCTTTCCTTAAACACCCTCAGGGGCGGTGACTCCACCACTTCCCTGAGTAAACTGTTCCAATGCCTGACTACTTTTTCTGAGAAGAAACGTCTCCTAATTTCTAACCTAAACCTCCCCTGACACAACTTGAGGCCATTTCCTCTAGTCCTATCACTAGTTTTCTGTGAGAAGAGGCCAACCCTCAGCTCCCCACAACTTCTTTTCAGGTAGTTGTAGAGAGCAAAATGCTCCCCCCCTGAGCCTTCTCTTCCCCAGACTAAACAGCCCAAGTTCCCTTGGCCGCTCCTCATAGGACTTATGTTCCAGACCCTTCACCAGCTTCGTAGCCCTTCTCTGGACAAGTTCCAGAGCCTCAATGTCCTTCTTGTAGTGGGGACCCAAAACTGAACACAATACTCGAGGTGCAACCTCACCAGAAAAGAATACAAGGGGACTATCACCTCCCTGGTCCTGCTGGCTACACTATTCCTGATAAAAGCCAGGAAGCTGTTGCCTGAGCACACTGCTAGCTCATGTTCAGGAGAGCATCAATCAACACTCTCAGACCTTTTTCCTCTGCACAGCTTTCCAGCCACTCTGCCTCAAGCCTGTAGCATAGCATGGGGTTGTTATGGCCAAAGTGCAGGACCTGGCACTTAGCCATGTTGAACCTCATCCCATTCGCCTCTGCCCATTGATCTATCCTGTCCAGGTCCCTCTGCAGGGCCTTCCTACACTCCGGCAGATCAACACTTCTCCCCAACCTGGTGTCATCAGCAAACCTACTGAGGGTGCACTCAACTCCCTCATCCAAATCATCAGTAAAGATATTAAAGAGGATGGGTCCCAACACCGACCCCTGGGGAACACCACTGGTCACCAGCTGGATTTCACTCCGTTCATCACCTCTGTCTGAGCCCAGTCATCCAGCCAGTTTTTAACCCAGGAAAGAGTGCACCTGTTCAAGCTATGGGCTGCCAGCTTCTCCAGGTGAATACTATGGGAGACTGTGTCAACAGCCTTTCCCTCATCCAACAGGAGGGTCATCCGATCACAGAAGAAGATGAGGTTTGTTAGGCAGGACTTGCCTTTCATGAACCAATACTGACTGGGCCTGATCCGCCATTGTCCTGCATATGCTGCATGATTGCATTCAAGATGACCTGTTCCACCACCTTTCCTGACACCGAGGTCAGGCTGACAGGCCTGTATTTCCCCGGCTCCTCCTTACGACTCTTCTTATAGATGGGCATAGCTCATTCCTCCTATGTAGTGGGGTGGTTTGAAAAGAACTGAAGGCTAAAAGTGCAAAAAACTTGTGGGCCGGGATAGAGACAGTTCAATAGCTAGATGTGCACAGAAGCAACAACAACAACAAACCAACCAACAAACAAAAACCAGAACTTGTTATTCACTACTTACCATTGACAGGCAGAGGCTTAGCCATTTGTAGGGAAGCAGTGCTTCATCATGTGTAACCAATCATTGTGAAAGCAGATGCCATACTTCCTAACATCATTCCTCACACCACTAATAAAACACAAATACACATTTAGTAAGTGTTGCTTAAATAGCTAAAAAAATGCCTATCTTTTTATTTATGTCTCAGGTCAGCTCAATAGACACATGGGGCAGGTCCAGAGGAGGGCCACAAAACAATCTGGAGCACATCTGCTAAAAGGAGAGGCTGGGAGAATTTTCTTTCTTTCTTTCTTTCTTTCTTTCTTTCTTTCTTTCTTTCTTTCTTTCTTTCTTTCTTTCTTTCTTTCTTTCTTTCTTTCTTTCTTTCTTTCTTTCTTTCTTTCTTTCTTTCTTTCTTTCTTTCTTTCTTTCTTTCTTTCTTTCTTTCTTTCTTTCTTTCTTTCTTTTCTTTCTTCCCTGTCTTTCCTTCTTTCCTTCCTTCCTTCCTTCCTTCCTTCCTTCCTTCCTTCCTTCCTTCCTTCCTTCCTTCCTTCCTTCCTTCCTTCCTTCCTTCCTTCCTTCCTTCCTTCCTTCCTTCCCTTCCTTCCTTCCTTCCCTTCCTTCCTTCCTTTCCTTCCTTCCTTCCTTCCTTGAATTAAAAGAGTCGATTTAGATCAGATCTAAAGAAGAAATTATTCACAAAAAGGGTGGTGAGACACTGGAAGAGATTACACAGAGAAGTTGTAGATGCCTCCTCCCTGGTAGTGTTCAATGTAAGGGTGGATGAGAGCTTGAAAAACCTGATCTCGTGTGATTAGCCCCTACCCATGGAAAGGGGGCTGGAACTAGATGGTCTTTAATTTCCTTTCTAACACAAAGCATTCTATGGTTCTAAGATCCTGGAGGCCTACACTTCATAGAATCATAGAACCATTAAGGTTGGAAAAGACCTCCAAATCATCTGGTCCAACTGTCCCCCAACCACCCATATTACCCTCTAAAAAAGTCCCTAAGCACCAAGGTTTCCTTAAAAATCCCCATGGATGGTGACTCCACCACCTCCCTGAGTAACCCGTTCCAAAGCCTAACCAAACTGGTCAAAAATCAGGGTGGATGGGACCTTGAGCAACCTGGTCTAGTGAAAGGTGCCCCTGCCCATGGCAGCGGTGGTTGGGACTAGATGGTCTTTAAGGTCCATTCAGACCCAAAGGATTCTAAGATACAATGATCCTGCAGGACAACAATTGGTTGTGTAGCTTATGTACACAGAGGGATTTCCGTCTCTGTCAAAAAGTTTCTCCCGCTTAATATCAACAAATATTTGGAATAAATGGGATGTAGCCTCTCTGTCACTTTGTGGGTGTCCGATATCATAATGGGACAAGAAAAGAGTACTCTCATGCCAAACCCTTCCTTTGAATTAGGGGAAAAACAGTACTGGAAATAAGTGCTCATCCCCAGCTGAGAGAAAAAAATCAGTGATTGCACCAGTCTGTTTCAAAGTTGATTCCTCTGGAGGCCCAGGGACTTGTCAAGAGTTCCCTGTGCTGCTGAGCTGGGCTGGGCTCCTGGGCACAAGGGGAGCTCCTGGCAAGCGGGCAGCACTGCAGAGAGACAGCTCTGCCCACGAGCAGCTCCTCTGCACAGCGCAGCAGGGCTGGGGGCACTGCCTGCAGGGGACAAGGGCAGCTGAGAGAAGGGAGGGAGATGTTAAAGGCAGTGTGGAGGGGGGATGCTGAGAGCTCACTGCGGGAGAAATCTTCACAGCCCTGAACAGGGTAAGTCTCTGGCTGCAGGGCAACGCTGCTTTTGTTTGTGGTGCCTCCAGATTTGCTGGCACATCCCACAGCCTATGGGATCTTTCAAGAGGACTCTACTATCTCTACTGTATGAATGACATACTCCAGAGCAGGGTTAACCAGACGCAGCTGTCAGAAGTACAGGACATGAGGGTTCATTCATATCGGGCCGGCTGCAGGCTGTGCAGCCGGGGTGCAGGCAGGGATGTCCAGGGCTGTGGTGCAGAGCAGGGTCCCTGCCATGCCCCAAGGGCTGTGCGCTGAGGCAGAGCCTCTGCTGCCTGCCAGGCTCAGCACTCAGCCTGCCTGGGGAGCTGCCCAGGGTGCTGCGGGGAGAAGCTGCGTGTAGAAGGAGGCCCCCGGGCAGGGCAGGCCAGGGCAGGGTCCTGCTGGTGCCTGCAGACTTCTGCCTGGGTGTCCTGGTTTCAGTTAGAACAGAGTTAATTTTGTTCCTAGTAGCCGGTAGAATGCTATGTTTTGGCTTAGAATGAGAAGAGTGCTGATAACACCGCAGTAAACACAGGCCTCCCTCTAATACTCTGCCTAACCACTAATCCTGGAAGGCAAGATCTAATCCCTAAACCCTAACCTGAACACCTAAGCCCCAAATCCTGCATTCCTGTGGTCTAGTCACCTAACTGAAGCAGTTTGGCCTCATGAAGCTGAGCAGGGCATGAGAGGTCCTACAGCAATCACTTGGTCTTGGAGGAGGCAGGGGAGGTGACATGGATGTTTTAGTTGTTGCAGAGCAGTGACCCAAACTAGCCAAAGGGGTATTCCATACCATCTGACGTCACGCTAAACAATATATAGGGTGGCTAGCCGGGGGGGAGGGCGGCCGGACTGCTCGGGGTTAGGCTGGGCATCGGTCAGCGGGTGGTGAGCAATTGCATTGTGCATCACTTGTTTGTACATGTTATTATTAGTAGTACTATTATCATAATTGTATTATTATTATTATTATTATTATTATTATTATTATTATTATTATTATTATTATTATTATTATTATTATTATTATTTTCTTGTCTTATTAAACTGTCTTTATCTCAACTCACAGGCCTCACTTTCCATTTCTCTCCCCCGTCCCAGAGAGGGAGGGGGGAGGGTGAGCGAACGGCTGTGTGGTGTTTAGCTGCCGGCCGGGTTAAACCACTACAGTGGGACATGAGGTGTCCTGGGAGCAGAGCAGGGTGTTGTGTGTGTGCAGTGGTGCTGCCTGAGGAGCCCCAGGGCCAGCAGTGTGGTGCTGTGCTGTGCTGGGGAGTGGGGCTGGCCTGGGGGGCTGCAGGATGCCTGTGGGAGGGGAATCTCCTGCAGATGGCAGCAGCAGGGATACTGCCACTGCCCTCCCCTTCTCCATTTGATGCTTTGGGGTCTGCCCAGCCTGGGCTGCTCTGCTGGACTTGGCTGGGTTGGAGATAGGAGATGGAGGTGTGGAGAGCTGGGGAGGGTCTGGGCTGAGCTGGCCTCCTGGGAGAGACAAGGAGGACCAGCAGAGCAGGGGCTGGGATGGACCACTGTTCTCTGGACACTCTGGGAAATGCTGCCTCAGGGCAATGGTCCCAGAACAGCTCCTTGCAGCTACCATCCCCAGACTGGGCTCTTGCCACAGCTCACACAAGTGGTTTATATTTCCTCTTCTGAGGGATATCGAATTAATATATCAGGAGTCCATGTCTTTGTTCTCCATATGAGAGTGCACAAGATGTGAGCATGGAGAAATGACTACCAGTGAGCAGAAGTTCTGTAAGATATTCCCTAGGGGCATCTTGTGGGACAGACAGTGACTCAAGGTCACTTTCCTTTGATAGCAACGTCCCCTTGGAATGCACTTGAATGAAAAAAATCTAGACATGAAGACTTTCTCACCTACCACAGAGAGTTTTGAACACTTCCCTTACATGTGCACTCAGTACTTGATAATTTTTTTGCATATTGAGGTGGTGATTTCCTTCAGGATGCCCTGAAGGAGCTGAAGAACTCCCAGGGAAATGTGAGTCCAGACATGTGGGAGGCGTTCTGAAGCATGAGCTGCTCGGCCCACAGGGTACCTGAGGGCATCCCCTACACTGGGTATTCCTGGGTGGGCTGGGAAGAGGCCTCCTGAGAACAATAACTCCTTGTAGCCCTGTGGATGCTGGCTGTGAGGTCACTTCTGTCCCAGCCCCTGTCTGGACAACAGCAGGGAGGCAGAGCCTCTGAGGTCACAAAGGCCTTCAGGAAGCTGCCCCCAACAGGGTGACACATTTGGGGAGGCCAGGGGAAAGCTGGGAGAATAAAGGTGGGAGATCTGGGGGAGAGAAGAGGGACTTGGCTAACAGAAAGGAAAGATCTGGAAAAGGTGAGAGGGGTTCAGGTAAGGCTGTGCTGCTGCAACACTTACTAGGAAAACATCCACGTCAAGCCCTGGCAATATTTTGAAACAGTAACCGTAAGCCCTACCCCTACATCTAAATGCTATCCCTCTCTCTATAACGAATCCACTACGCTTACTCCTAACCCTAAACCTCACCTGGCGTGGGTTAGCCAAGTCCCAAACCCATAAGGCCTTACCATACACTCTTAGCTCATTTCTCACCCTATTCCTCAGCCTTTCATCCCTATCATTGAATTCCAGCCTTAACATGATTCCTCAACAGAGCCCTGAAGAAAATCCCAACATAACATAACATAGTCTCTATGCTAGACACAGACTGGAACTCAAAGCAGTAAACACAGGCCTTCCTCTAATAAAACTTCCCTTGAAGTGTGGAACTCCTGGCTGTGTCACAGCTTGAGCCACTGAACTGTGCAGGCAGACCAAAGTCCCACTGTGACAGAAGCAACCTCGTGCTTCCCCTGAAGCCACTCCACTCCCAGTCCTCCTGAACTACCATTGACACTGCAGACTCAAGCAAGCAGAGATAAAAGGGAGTGCAAGAATGCCACTGTTGTGCAAACTCAACGACAATGATACATGCTAGCAAGTAACTGGAACACGAGCCGAGCACCAGCTCATCACAAGCACCAGATTCATGCTTAGTTGGTTTGAAAGGACTGAGCATAGGGCATCAGAAAAAGCATAAAAGAAGGAGCTACATCTTCTTAGTATGCACTCAGCCTCACCAGCAGCAGCCCTGCAAAAGGACAACCCATCTGGCTGCTCATGGCTCAGACAAGTGTACAGTTTGCTGAAGAACTTTCTGAATGTCCATGCTCAAAGAGTGAGGGAGTGAAGGGAGTTCAGTCCAATTGGTGTCAGTTGTCCAGATGTCCAGTTTAGTCATCAGTGACATTCCCCAGGGCTTGGTATTGGGTCCAGTTTTGTTTAATATTTAGATCTACGATCCGAATGAGAGGATCAAGTACACCCTCAGTATATTTGCAGATGACAAGTTAGGTGGGACAGTTGATCTGCTTGAGGGTAGGAAAGCTTTGCAGAGGGATCTGGAAAGGCTAGATTGATGGACTGAGTCCAATCACACGACATTCAACAATGCTCCTGCACTTGGATTATAACAACCCCATGCAATAGCATAGGCTTGGGGAAGAGTGGCTGAAAAGCTGTCCAGAAGAAAAGCACCTGGGGATATTGGTCAACAGCCAGCTGAACATGAGCAGCCACCGCCCATCATGGACAGGGACACTGACATCTTCCAATAGATCATCTGTGCTTATGAGGTCACTGTCAGCTGAAGATCTGATAGACCAGGAGCAGGCCCATGGCAGGTGAATGTTCCTGCGATGCCAGTGGTGCCTGAGTAGCTGACAGGCCGAGAGCAAACATGGCCTGTGCTAGACACTGTGAGGACCCTGGTGCCTGAGAAGCCAGTAGGCCAGGAATAAGCACATGGCTTGTGTGGGTCTTTGGGAGCTTATGATGTCATGTCAGCAATGGCACCCCATGCTTGATTTCTCCTGAAATCCAACAGAAACCCCAGGCACCTGTCTACTGGTCTACTGTCTACCTGTCTACTACACTACTTCATTGGGAACAGAAACCAAATAGGTGTCTATGTGGTGCTCAGGTCTGTGGTGCCTTTGGAGCTGACAGACCAGCAGCAGGCCCACAGCTCTCGTAAGAGCTTGTGAGGGCACTGGTGCCTGAGAAGATGACAGGCAGGAAGGAGACCCATGCCTGGGGAATGTACTTGTGACGCCACTCTTGGCTGAGTAGCCGATAGGGCAGGAGCAGGTGCATGGCTGTGTAAGTTCTTGGGAGGTCACTGGAGCCTGACTACTTCCATGGCAAGTATGCATCAGCTGCAAGGATATCAGAGAATCACAGAGCCATAGAATGGTTTGGGTTGTAAGAACCCTGGTGACCGTCTAGTCCACATCCCTCTGCTACAGGCAGGGACACCTTCCATTAGGCAACATGTGTTATGAGGTCATGGTCAGCTGAGGAGCTGATAGGCCAGGAGCAGGCCCCTGGCCTGTGGATGTCATTTGGATGCCAGTGGTGCCTGTGTAACTAACTGGCTGAGAGCAAACATGGACTGTGCTAGATGCTGGGAGGACCCTGGTGCCTGAGAAGCCAGGAGGCCAGGAATAAGCACATGGCTGGTGTGGGTCTGTGGGGAGGTCACTGGTGATCAATTAGCTGATAGGTCAGGGCAAGGCCCACGGATTGTACAGGTACCTGTGAGGCCACTGGTACCTGAGGAGCTGGCAGGGCTGGAACAGGCCAAGAATTGTGTAGGTGTTTGTGAGGTCATTGTTGCCTGAATACAGGCCAGGAGCAGGCCCATGGCAGGTGAAGATGCTATGGCATCACCTGGAGCTGGGTTGGACGGAATAATGAAATATCCCGAGTTGGAAAGAACTGAAAATCAGTGAGTCCAACTCCAGCCATCAGACAAAAAAATAAATTCTATATTTATCTAAAAAACTATAAAACCTATAAATATATATTAAAAATATTAAAAATATAATATAAACTTATAAAACAAACATTTTATATATTGTATGTATAAAAATAATATAATGTAATAAAATAAAATAAAATGTAATAAAATAAAATGAAATATGTAATATAATATAATGTAATATGATATAATCAATATAATAAAATATACTGTATAATATGATACTGTATAATATAACATTATTCTGTATGTAATATAAATATATATCATATAAAATAATATAATCTATAATATATATTTAATATACATAATATGCTATATAATATGCAATACATAATAATACATATATATAATATAAAATCTAATCTAATATATGATAAGTAATATAATGTGCATATAAAATATATATTTTGTATACATTTATAAAAAAATATATTTTATTAAAAATAATATATATAAATATATATATATATATATTAAACTATGTGTCTAAGAGCATTGTCCCAACACTTCTTGGACTCTGCCAGGCTTGGAGCTGTGGGGAGGCTGGGAGGCACCGCAGGGCCATGGCTGGGCACGGGGCCAGGAGGAAACCACCGTCTTCCTGCCCGGGCGCCATGTCACGTGGGCTGCGGTTTGTGCACCTGCAGTGGCAGGCAGGCTCCAGCTCCCGACCCGCCGCGGGGAATAACGGCCCCTGGGTGACACGCTGAGAGCCAGGGAGACGCCTGAGGCTCTGGGCTGCAGCTCTGCTGCCAGGGCAGGCCCTGGACCAGCTCTGGCTGCTGCCGGGACCCCACAGGAGGCTCCCTGGGGAGGGACGGGACAGGCAGCACCCCCATAATGGGGCTCTGGCCCTGCCCAAGGGCCTTTCCCAGCTGCTGCTGCCAGCACAGCAGGGGCTGTAGCAGGGGCAGGGGCTGGTCCCTTCCCAGCCTGACACAGCCCCGCTGCAGGACCAGTCCCCTGGATCCCATGGCACAGGGACAGCCGGACAATCGCACCTTGGGCTCTTGGATGCTACAGCTTAGGAGATGCTCCATGCTCCCACAGCAGGCTGCAAGGGGTGTCAGAGCCATCTGCCCCCACAACCAGCCCTACCCCACGATGATCTCCCACCGCAGTGACGTGAGACCCGCAGCGGAGCCGTCCCTCATATATGGTCATGAAGAGCGCTGGAGAAGTTCATTGGAGAGCTGGGCTGCGTCGGAGGGGAGATAAGTGCCGATAATGTCTAAAAAGGTGCCTGCTGCTTCGATTGGCTCCTTCTGCAGCTGGGACAGCATCTGCACAGATATATTGCCCTCCCATCATCTCCATTTCCTCGTGGGTCCCCAGGAACTCCAGCAGCAGGTCTGTGCTGTCAGGACAGGAGCCTCAGGATGGGGACAGAGGGACTCCTGCCCCCTTGGGTGCTGTGGCTGCTCCTCTGGGTGCATCCATGCAGAGGTAAGTGGCAGCTGCTTTCTTCAACAGCCTGGGACCAGCAGGCAGCAACAGGGTCATTGGGATCCCTCTGGGAGTGGGATTGTTTTCCAGACACCACTGAAATGAGAGGCAGAAGGTTCTCGTTCCCTCATCCCTGTGTTTTAATCTGTGCCTCTCTGGGTGGGAGAGGGTAATCCATTTCCACAGCTCCCATGTATTTGGCAGACCATGCCTGGCTTCATTTCTAGACACCTTGACCTTGGGTAACCTTTTGGGACCCCCTTTTTCCCAGCACTGTCACCCTGGGTCTGGAGGAGTCCCAGACAGTAAGGGTGGCCCTCAGTGAGCTCCAGGGCACAGCTAATGTCTGGGATGCCCCAGAGGGGTTATGTGCTGTTCCCTGCCCCTGGGATCTGGGGTAACACGGACTCCAGGAGGGCAGGTTGTGTCCCAGTAACAGAAGGGGACTGGGGCATCTGCACCCAGAAGCGGTAGAGAGGTGTCCTTCCTGGGGCCCTGGCTAAGCACAGGGACTGGTCTGACAGCAGGGACGGTGAAGGGATGCAGTTTGTTGGTATCCTTGTGATCAATTCAGTGCCCTGTGGGCACCCTAGAGGTCCTGGGTTGGACAGTGGATTTGGGAGGTGCCTGTGGCAGGCAATGGGCAATGGAAGCTGCTCAGGGGCATGGGACTCTTTGTGGGACACTGGACTGGGGAGGAGTGGGAGCCCTGTGCAGGGCTGGGGGCTGTGTGGGGGTGGGGGGGGAGGCAGGGGGCCACTGGGGTGGGAGGAGGTGGTGAGGGCTGTGGGGCAGCGAATGGCCCAGGGGTCTAGAGGTGGGTACCCCCAGACCAGCATAGCCCATGGGGAGTGGAGAGACACCCTCACACACTGCCCCAGGGACCACACGTGGGGCAGAGCTCCCACCCTGGGGCCTGTGACTCTTCCTGGGCAGAGGGCTCTCACAGACCCCCAGTATGGGGATTGAAGCTCTCCTGACCCTTCCTGTGTTGGTGTTTGAAGGGGCTGCGGAGGTGAGGCTGGCGGATGGCGGCAGGCGCTGTGCTGGGAGAGTGGAGGTGAAACACCAGGACCAGTGGGGGACCGTGTGTGATGACTCCTGGGACATGTCCGACGCTGCAGTGGTTTGTAGGCAGCTGGGCTGTGGGGGTGCTCTCGAAGCTTTTGAGGAGGCACGGTTTGGGCAAGGATCTGGACGCATTTGGATGGATGAAGTTAATTGTCATGGCACCGAGTCTGCCCTGTCTGACTGCACCCACAGGGGATGGGGTCAAACAGACTGCGATCATGGTGAGGATGCTGGAGTGACGTGTTCAGGTAAGGACTGAATTTGGTCCCTTCCTCTGGGTCCAGGAATGTTGTAAAGGACCTGTAAAGGACTGTTTTAAAGGATCTCAGGAAGCAACAAGTGGACACCAGAACATGTCTCTGTGTGTCAAGTTGTACTCTGAGCTGGGTCTGTCACTGCTGGTGTCCCTTGTCCCTGGGAGCACACCCAGCCTGGCCCTGAAGCTGGAGTAGCCAAGCCTGGGAAGGTGCCTGGGGCTGGGAGAGGAAAGCCCCCACCCTCCAGCTCCGCCAGCCACCAGCAGCCTCAGGGAAGGGCGTGCAATGGCCCAGGACTTATGGGTTGTACCCCCAGCAGACAAGAGAACCTTGGCCAAAGCAAGGGGGCTGCTCAGAGGGCAGGA
This sequence comes from Mergus octosetaceus, assembly GCA_036873955.1. Classification (NCBI taxonomy): domain Eukaryota; kingdom Metazoa; phylum Chordata; class Aves; order Anseriformes; family Anatidae; genus Mergus; species Mergus octosetaceus. Next base: position 1,051,123 of record CM072311.1, read on the forward strand.
GCACTGGGCTTGAACAGAGGAGCAGGGTGGCAAGTGGCACCTTGTTCCTGAGCCAGGGTCACCCCATGAGAGCCAGTCCTTGGAGACACGGCCCCTCCAGGCAGTGCTGACCCACTGCCCAGCCTCTGCTGCCTGCCCTGTGCCCCAGGGGCTGTGCCAGCACCTCCTGGCTCATTGTGCTTGTCCTCATACCGGGAGCTCGTGTCAACCCAGGGCTGCTCTCTGCCTGCTCTCCTGCCCTCTGCTCGGCTCATGGCTGGGCACGTGCCTGTCCACACCACACTTTGTCCCTGCCTGAGGACCCCCGTTTACCTGCTCACCAGATGTGCCCCATGTAACAGCATCTTCCCAAGAGCGCCAGCAGCCCCAGGGAACAGGCAGCTTCTCTGGCAACTCCAAGGGGTTCCTCAGCCTGGCCTGAGCCTGGTGGGGCAGAGCCAGCTGCAATAGCCCCCAGTGCCTGGGCCCATTTCCCTCGGCCCACGTGCTGCGTGTGCTGCAGTGCTGGGCCTGGGGCCAGGCAGCCCAGGGGCTCTGGGCAGCAGCAGTTTGTCTGAGCAGTGCCTGCGGCTGGGGGCTTGGAGAGAGGGCAGCCCATGAATCTGGGCTGGTTTCGGAGGATCAGCAGGGGATCCCGGACCTGTTTGTGCCGTCAGCACCCAGTGAGAGCTGCTGGGCTGGCCGTGGGGCTCTGCATGTGGCCACCTTAGGGCTGAGGTGGGAGGTGGGCACGGAAGTGCCAGAGGGCTCTGGGAACTCACAGGTCTCCTTGGTTGCTCCAGGATTTGTGCGGCTGGTCGGAGGGGACAGCCCCTGCTCAGGAAGTGTGGAAGTCTATGACAGGGACCAGTGGAAAGCTGTCTGTCACTCCCACATTGATGACAAAGCTGCCGAGGTGGTGTGCAGGGAGCTGCAGTGTGGCACAGCCCTGTCTGTGCATGGGGCAGCTCACCTGGGAGAAGGGGCCGGTCCTGTCTGGGACAGAGAGCTGCAGTGTGTGGGGAATGAATCCATCCTCTCCTTCTGCCCCACGGGGGCCGCCAGGGACCAGCCCTGCACCCACAGCAATGGCACTCATGTCACCTGCACACGTAAGGACTCGGGTTGGGATGGTGCCCACGGGGGCTGTGGTGGGGGCAGGAGAGCAGGGTGGGCACTGGGCTGTGCTGGGTGGGGGACAGGTGGGGTGAGGTGGTGCTCTGCAGCCCTAAAATGAGAGTGCTGCAGGAGGAGAAAGGCACACTGTCCCTTTGGCCTGTCCTGCAGCTCCCGTGGGAACAAGAGCACAAATGTGGCCTCTCTCACCCTCCTTTGTCCCCAGAGTACACAGGGTTCAGGCTGGTGAACGGCAGCACAGCGTGTGAGGGCAGGGTGGAGGTGGAGGTGCTGGGGACGTGGGGGACCCTCTGTGCCTCCCGCTGGGACCTCTCGGACGCCCACGTTCTCTGTCGGCACCTGGGCTGTGGCTTTGCTGAGTCCATTCCTGGAGGAGGGCATTTTGGGAGAGGAACCGGCCCCGTCTGGAGAGACTCGTTCCACTGTGACGGGACTGAAGCCCACCTGGGGCAGTGCCCGGTGACTGCCCTGGGGCCTCGCCGTGCTCCCAGGAGAACGCTGCTGCTGTCATTTGCTCAGGTGAGTGCTGGGCAGTGCTGCAAAGTCCATTTGCCCCTGGTGTGTGACACGGCCACACAAATTTGAGGAGCTCATGGCAGAGCCTGGCTGAATTTCTGCTCTCACCAGGCCTAGCTCGCCCCATGCCCCTGCGGCTGGTGGGTGGAGGGAGCCGGTGCGACGGGCGCGTGGAGGTCTTCCAGCATGGGACGTGGGGCAGAGTCCTGGATGAGCAGTGGGACATGCAGGAGGCCAGCGTGGTGTGCCGGCAGCTGCAGTGCGGAGAGGCAGAGGCAGCCTACACCCCCGTGAGGGCCGAGCGAGGACGAGGACCCGTGGGGCTGCGTGGGGTGCAGTGTGCAGGGCACGAGGCTGACCTGAGCCTCTGCAACACCTCCGTGCCCGAAAGCACACCGGCAGCAGGGATCATGGAGGAAGTGGGGGTCGTGTGCCGAGGTGAGCAGTGCTGCACGTCCCCCAGGTATGGGGCTGGGAGGTTAGCCAGCCTGTGAGGGTCAAGGTTCTCTGCGCTGCAGGGAGCCGACGGGTCCGGCTGGCAGATGGGGCCGGGCGCTGTGCCGGGAGAGTGGAGATCTACTACCAGGGGCGCTGGGGCACCGTCTGCGACGACGCCTGGGACCTGGCCGATGCCGCCGTCGTTTGCCACCAGCTGGGTTGCGGAGGGGCTGTGGAGGCAGCCGGCTCTGCTCGGTTTGGGGAGGGCTCCGGGCAGATCTGGCTGGATGACGTTAACTGCTCCGGGGCTGAAGCTGCTCTCTGGGACTGCCCTGCCGAAGCCTGGGGGCAGCACGACTGCAGGCACAAGGAGGACGCGGGAGTCATCTGCTCAGGTCTGTGCTGGGAGTGGGGAGGGGAGACGGGGCCAGTGAGGCCAGGGTGAGGGCAGAGCCAGGTAGGGCCAAGGCTATCAGTGGCTGACATCTAAGGACGTCCCTGGGGCCTTTCCTCCTTCCAGAGTTCATGGCCCTGAGGCTGGAGAACAGCGACGGCTGCTCCGGGCGCCTGCAGGTTTTCTACAACGGGACGTGGGGCAGCGTTTGCTCCAACTCCATGACCACTGAGACGGTGTCACTGGTGTGCAAGGAGCTGGGCTGCGGGAATGAAGGGGAACTGGAAACAGATTCTAATTATGCCAAGCTGTCTGGCACCACGTGGCTGGATCGCGTGGAGTGTGGGAAGAGCAACAGCTCCTTCTGGCAGTGTCCCTCTGCTCCCTGGCATCCGCAGTCGTGTGATGACCGTCGAGAAGAGACCAATATCACTTGCAATGGTAAATCTGAGCCATCAAGGCACCAGGTCCATTTCTCCACATGGTATGGTGAAATGCAGAGAAGGAACCCAGAGGGGCTTTGACTTCCTGCATTAGACCCTGTTGCTGCTGGTGGCACTAAGGTGACTTCAGCTCACAGAGCCACCCATGTCCACCAGCAGCAGTCAACAGCCGGGCTGCCAGCAGCTCCCTGGGGGATGCAGAGGCATCTCCAGGCAAGGTCTGAGAGGAGACCATGCAGGGCTTTCAGGAGTCCCCCCTCCAGGGACAGCCTCCTGCTGCTCTGTGAACCGAGGACCCTGTAGGGCCAAGCACTTGGGTCCCCCCTGCAGTGCCATGTGTGTCCCCTGAATGAACAAGGTTCTGCTGCTGCCCTGACCCAGGCACCATGGGGACGTGTGAGCAGAGGTCAGCTCTGCTGTCTTCTGCACAACCCCTAGAGCAGCCCTTTTCAGCCCAACTTCTCTTTCCTTTGGGACATGGACAGAAAGGCCACAGGTGGCTGCATGCCCCAACTCCACGAGGTGCACAGGTAGGGAGCTGCCCCTGCGCGTGCCCCCCTCACCTGGCAGGGCTGTCCCAGCTGTCCCGGTGCCATGGGAGGTCTCTGCCTCCCCAGACAGGGAGAAGATCCGCACTGTGGGAGGCAAGGATGGCTGCTCGGGCAGAGTGGAGATCTGGCACCGTGGCACCTGGGGGACGCTGTGTGACAATGCCTGGGACATGCGGGATGCCGAGGTGGCGTGCAGGCAGCTGGGCTGTGGCCCCGCGGTCTATGCCCTGGGCCAGGCTGCTGCTGGAGAGGGGACGGGCCCCATGTGGCTGATGGAGTGCAGGGGGACGGAGCTGTCTCTGCAGGACTGCTGGGCCCAGCCAGGGGACAGCGGTGCCTGCCAGCATAAGGCAGATGCGGCTGTGCATTGCTCAGGTGAGCAGTGGGGCTGGGAGACATCGCTGGGGGCTTGGCAAGGAGATGGCTTGGGCATCTGCCCTGCTGGATCCTGGCATGGCCCCAGTGCAGCCCTGAGAAAGGGTGTCCCTGCAGAGTGGGGGGCTGGTGGTGGGTGGGGAGCAGCCTCTGTGGGGCTGGATGTGCCAGCACATCCCCTGGGCTGCCTGCACTGTCCTGTGAGCATCCCAGAGCAGTGGTGCTGGGCCCTGTCCTTGCCACCCTGCTCAGCCCCACAGGAGGGACAATTCAGGTGGCACATGCTGGGGTCATTTGTCAGGGAGGCTGCCTGGTGCCACAGCCCCAGCCTCTCAGCCCGGCTCTCCTTCTGCTCCCCTGCAGCTGCACCCAGGACAGCAACTTCCCCCCCACAAGCAGGTAAGCTGTCCTTCCCCAGGACTGGGTCTGAACATGGCCATGCTGTGACCCACAGCCAGGGGAAGGGGCTCCTTGCTGGGCTGTGACAGTCCCTGAAAGTCGAAGGAGCTGGGGCAAGTCTGTGATGTACCCAGCAGGGTGGGAGCTGCCCCATCACCCAGCCCTGTCCCCCCCCAGACCCTGCTGCCTTGTGTGGTCAGGAGTGCCATGTCCCGCCCCCAGCCTCTCCCTTGTCTGATGCTGCCCCTGCCATGTTCCTGCCCATGCAGATCCCCCACGGGGCCGTCCGACCACCAGCAGCGAGAGACTCTCGGTGCCTGTCGTCATCTGCATCATCCTGGGGGCCCTCCTCTGCCTGCTCCTGGCCCTCCTGGCTGGGCAGGTGCGAAGCGCCAGGGCTCAGCGCAGAGGTGGGTCCTTCCCCAGTGGTCCTGGGGGGAGATGCCTCCTGGCAGGGCTGGGGGTGTTGGTGTCCTGGGGCACAGAAACAGAGCTGTGTGCTGCCTCCTGCCCCATGTGCTGCCCCACTGACTGACAGACCATGGGGCACCAACATCAAGGGGTGGAGAGAGCCCAGAGCCTGAGGCATCAGTTCTGGGGTGAGAAGAGAAATGTGAGAGCTGGGCTGGGTGAGAAGGGGAGGATGCACTGCTGGCAGTGCTCTGGGCAGCACTGGCAGGAGGAGTATGGGGCAGTGGAGTCCATCACCGTGGTGTCAGCCACCCCCCAACAGGTCATGGGCTGTGCTATTGATGTGTGGGGCAGAGATGGAGCAGCTCCATGGGAGGGGAAATGAGGGAATTGGTACAGGGTCTGTACTGGAATATGACCTGGGGAACAAAGGGGCACAAGGGCTGTCTCCAAAGGGATGGTGCGAGGCTGATTCTGCCTCAGGCCATCTCCATGGAGATGCTGCTCTCCCTGGGGATGTGGTTGCAGTGCCAACACAACACAGTGGGGCTGTGCTGTGGGGACAGCCCTGTGCTGGCCTAGGGAATGGGGCTGGGGGAGTCCAGTGGGGTCCTGTCCCTCTCTGCCCATCCCCAGACCTGCCCTGCCTCTGTCCCCAGGCTCCGGGAGAGCTGGGGAGCCCTTCCCTGAGGCCGTGTACGAGGAGATCGCTTACAGCCTGGCGTGGGAGAAGCAGGCGAGGTTCAGTCTCTCAGGTGGGTGCATGTCCCTGAAGGGGAACATCTGCAGGGCATTTTCTCCCTGCCCCAGACCAGGGCTGTGCTCTGCAGCTCCTGCCCATGGTCCCTGAAATGGTTGGACCATGGGTCTGTAGGAGAGCATCCAGGTGTTGACCCCCACAGAGGAGCTTCCTCCATACCAGCTCTGCCCATCCCGGAGGGGACAGCCCCTCTCTGCTTGTCCCTGCACCTTAAAGCCAATAATATTGAGAGCAAAGGCCTGTCCCAGGGCAGCTCTGGGAACCTCTCTGGGAAGTGCCTTGTCCCAAGGGAACTGGTCTCCTCCCCATGCACCCCCAGCTCTGTGGGTGCCCATCCCCAGCAGTGCTGACCACCAGTCAGGGCAGCAGGGCTCATCCCACAGCACCCACTGCAGCTCTCTGCAGCCTCCTTTTCAGAGGGGTCCCTGGCCCAGCTGCAGCCCTATCCCAGGCACATGAGGAGGAGGATGGCCTGGGGCCAGACCCAGGGAGAAGAGGTGGGGGGGGAGGAAGGGCTCCATGTCTCCTCCCTGCAGACATACCAGACGTACAGCAGTGCCACCGAGTGTTATCAACAGAGCTGGAAGCATGAAGGCTCTGCTGTGACCCTGACACCAGCAGCATGTCAGCCCTGTGTCCCCACACACCCTCCCATCCTGTGCTCTGCAGAACATCTCTTCTCATTGCCACCACCTTCCCTCTCCTTTCAGATGTCCCTGTCCTGCCCGGAGGTTACCCAGCAGATGGCTATGATGATGCTGGGGAGGTTTCTGACCCTGGGGAGGATCCTGTCCCTAGGCAGGAGGACTGGGAAGTGCCCAGGACACCAGAGGAAGGAGATGGGCGCCCGGATGCAGTCACAGGTGAGAGGGCAATGCAGCACTGCCACTTCCTAGGTGCCAACCCCAGGCCTAGGAGAATCCATGCCATATTGAAAGCCTGACCATCCATGGAGAACCTGTCCTGGAAAACTTTGTGGGGGCTGGGAGAATGGGCCGAGTGTCTCAGGCTGGTGAGTATGAGGAAGGTGATAAACAGCCCCGAGGGGCACCCCACAGGCCCAACCACAGCAGCCTGCCTTGATGCTTACAGGGGGAAGCCTGCACTCCCAGAGAAGTGCTGGGGTCCCTGGAGCTGATGGACGCGCCTCGTCACCTTTCCTGGGGACCACGGGCTATGACGATGTTGAAGAGGTGTCTCTGGCATGTTCCCACAAGGACACCGAGGATGTGACACCAGAGCCCCCTGCACAAGAATTCCAGAGCCCCAGGCCAGCAGAGCCCAGCCCTGCTGAGCAGCTGGGTGCAGCCGGGAGGAAGGAGAGCTCAGTGCCACTGGGAGAGCCGTGAGTGCCAGGGAATGGTCTCCCTTTTCCAGCAGTCAGCAGATGCACATGGGTATTTCCCCTCTTGGTATTCCCCTGTTTTTATGCTGTGTGTTGGTATTTCCTCATATTAAAACCCTCTGGGGGCTTTGCCCGAGATCCAGTGCTTCCCTGCCCCGGTGTCAGGGTGTCTCCCTGAGGCGGATGGAGGGGAGAAGAGCTCAAAGATCCAGCGGTTGGGAAGGGACACATCTTAGAGCCAGCAGGATCGGGGTCTGGCTTTGGGGCTGACAGAGCCCCTGGTCCCTGGACACTATTCCTACTGACAGAGACATTTCTGTCCTGCCAGCCACAGGCAGTTTCCAGACAAAGTGGATCTTTGTCCCATGAGGCACTCCCTTGCAGTGCCCACCTTCTGCTGCCTTGGGCCCCCATGGAGCCCAAGGATGCCTGCCCAGCACCAACAGGCAGGGAAAGATCAGGTAAAAGAGCTGAACAGGGAGATGTCTTGGACCCTTGGGCAGGACTTGGCACCAGCTCCTGCTGGTGGGTCCCCACAGCCCTCCAGCTCTTCCCCAGCAGGCTCCTCTGCTGCAGGCTGGGAGGTGCTTTTGGTATTGGGATGGTGAGCTGGAACACCTATTGGAGCATCTGTTTAATCCCTTTGGGTCATCTCTCCTGGCTGTGTATAGTCTTCTCTGGGTGAAGAACTGGCTGGAGGGCCATGCCCAGCGGGTTGTGGTTAATGGAGTTAACTCCGGTTGGTGTCCCATTACAAGTGGCATCGCCCAGGGGTTGGTACTGGGGCCTATCTTGTTTCATACCTTTATTAATGACCTAGATGAGGGGATTGAGTGTATCCTCAGTAAGTTTGCAGACGATGGCCTGAGCAGCCATTCCTGCAGCCTCTGCCCATGCTGCCCACAGCCCCCAGCTGGTGGTGCTGCTCTGCAGAGCAAGGGGGCTGTGGTGTGTGGAGCTGTGGGGGCACTCTGCAGGGCCCTGCTGGTCAGGCTGGGAAGGCAGAGCCAGCTGGTGGGGGGCACTGCCACTGACTGCCTCCCACACAAGCGGTCCATGGATAGCCGGCACAGATAGCCGGCCTTCTGCAGAGTCAGAGACTCATGGAATACTCCGAGCTGGAAGGGACCCACAAGGGTGACCCACTTCCCATGTCAGGTGATGCACAAGTGACCCACTTCCAACATCAGGATATGTTTTGGGGTGATTCACTCTATTAAATCCATGAAATTTCACCAGAGGTGTAACAAATAACTCAGCAGAGAGCTTTCCCTATGCCTGCTGTGTCCCTGGAGTTGCAGAGCTCTCCTTTGCCTGTTCCCACCCAGATTTAGCACCTCAGGGTGGCTCCACCTGGGATGTGCCCGTGCTCTATGGGTTCCATGTGCTATTGACTCCTGAGCACACACTGTCCCTACCGAGTGCTTGGGCTCTCCAAGCAGATCCTGCTTTCCTCCAGAAAGACGCCTGCCTGCCATCTTCCCTCTCACCTATTGTGTACAGAGGCAGGTGAATTCACCGTCTCTGTGGGTGCTGTCCAAGAACAGGGAACAATCACAGGTGCAGCCTGGCAATGCTGCTGTGGCAGGACCCTTCTCCCCTCCACCTCTGCACTCTGCCACATGCCCCTGAAGCTCCACCACAGGTCTACAAGGAAGGGTATCAGGCAAGTAAGTCAATGCATGGTCCTTTCTTTTATTAAAATACACAGAAAGCCTGACCCACTATTTATACAAAGACTTGCAGTCTCATGAGACAGGTACATACAGTGTAGGAAGGTATGAACAATGATATTTCTTTGTGGGAAACACTATGAGAAGTAAAGCAAAGTAAAAAAGAAAAAAAAAAAAGAAAGAAAAAAATAGAAAGATTTCTGGGTATGTATACAGTTAACATTAAGAATACAGACGGTTTATTCCTTCTGAAAAACCTCCACTCATCACTTTCCATACTACATCCTTGAGCTCCTGATTCCTCATGCTGTAGATGAGGGGCTTCACTGCTGGAGGCACCACCGAGTCCAGAACTGCCAGCAAAAGATTAAGGGAGGAGGAGGACATAGAGGGGGGTTTCAGGTAGGCAAAAAAGGCAGTGCTGAGAAACAGGGAGACAACAGCCAGGTGAGGAAGGCATGTGGAAAGGCTTTGTGTCATTCCTGCTGTGAGGAGATCCTCAGCATGGCCCAGAAGCACGTAAGAAAGCACAAGGAAAACAAAACACCCAAAGGCTCAACACACACTAGGCACAATAAGCCCAACTTTCTGAGGTAGGCATCTGAGCAGGAAATCTTGAGGATCTGGGGAATCTCACAGAAGAACTGGTCCAGGGCATTGCCTTGGCAGAGGGGGAAAGAAAAGCTATTGGCAGTGTGCAGCACAGCCTAGAGAAAGCCACTGCCCCAGGCAGCTGCAGCCATGTAAACACGATTTCTGCTGTCCATTATTGTCCCGAAGTTTCAGCTGAGTCAAACCAGGCACCTAATATTTTGTTTGCAGTTCAGAGGCTAGAAGGGGGCTTAGCTGCCTCCCCATGCCTCACAGAATCCCACTGGAGTTGGGATTCCTCTTGCCCTGGTTCAGGTGGGTACAAACCAGGCAGCATGTAAGCTGCTTGTCTCAGCTCCCAGCACTTTGAATAGAGAAAGAGACCAAGAGGGAGCTGTTCAGAGGCAGACACCAGGTGAGATTGGAGATGGCAGAGTGACATCTGAGTGACATTTGAAGTGCCAAATTCCTCTGGGCCATAAACAGAGATTTTATTATTGCATGTACAATATAATATAACTGTAGCCATTGCTCAATAGCAAAGAAATAAAAGAAATAAAAGGCATGTTGTGACCTGGTTGTCATCGCTGGAACGTGGTGGGACCACTCCCATGACTGGAGTGCTGCAATGAATGGTTATGGGCTCTTCAGAAGAGACAGACAGAACAGAAGGGGTGGTGGTATGGCTCTCCGTATTAGGGAGTGTTTTGCTGCTGCAGAACTCGAATCTGGGAAAGATAATGTTACGTCCCCATGGGTTAGGTTCAGCGGGAAGGCCAACAAGGCAGGCATCCTGGTGGGGATATCTTACTGACCGCCAAATCAGGATGAGGAGACAGATGAGGCATTCTACAAGCAGACTTTGAGCTGTTCAGGACACTGGTTGGCAGAGTCCCTTGGGAGGCAGTTCTGAAGGGCAGAGGAATCCAGAAAGGCTGAGCACTCTTCAAGAAGGAAATCTTAAAGGCTCAGGAGCAGACTGTCCATCCCCATGTACCCAAAGATGAGCCAGCATGGAAGAAGACTGGCCTGGCTGAACAGAAAGTTGTGGCTAGAGTTTAGGAAGAAAAGGAGAGTTTAGGACCTTTGGAAAAGAGGGAAGGCCACTCAGGAGGACTATAAGGACCTTGTGAGGATCTGCAAGGACAAAATTAGAAAGGCCAAAGCTCATCTGGAGCTCACTCTCACTACTGCTGTTAAAGATAACAGAAAATGTTTTTATAAATACAGAAACACAAAAAGGAGGACTAAGGAGAATCTCCATCCTTTACTGGATGTGGGGGGAAACTTAGTGACAAGAGATGAGGAAAAGGCTGAGGTGCTTAATACCTTCTTTGCCTCAGTATTTAGCAGCAAGACCAGTTGTTCTCTGGGTACCCATCCCTCTGATCTGGTGGAAGGGATGGGGAGCAGAATGTGGCCCTCATAATCCATGAGGACGTGGTTGGAGACCTGCTACAGCACTTAGATGTACACAAGTCAGTAGGGCTGGATGGGATCCACCTGAGGGATCCCATCCCTCACACTCCTGTAACGAGGTGGGCATTGGTCTATTCTCCCACGTGCCCTTTTATAGGACAAGGGGGAATAGGCTAAAGTTGTGCCAGAGGAGGTTTAGGTTGGATTTTGGTAAAAACTTCTTTACGATGAAGGCAGGAGGAACCTGGCCAGGAGAGATGTGAGATTTGGGGGAGGAAAGAGGAGCTTGGATAGCAGAAGCTAACAATTTTGGAGAGGTAAGTATATTCATGTAAAGTCGAGTCCACCTTAAAGCTGACTTAAAACAGTCATGTGAGGCCCTCACCCTATTTTAACCTGTTACATTAATACCTAAATCTAAATGCCACTCTACAACCTGACAGGAATCCCCTGCTCTAATTTTTGACCACAATATCCCTTGAAGCCAAAATTAGTCCATAACCCCTTTCCATTACCTTTCCTCTCTTGCTCACCCTCATCCCTGCCCTTAACAATACCATTAAAATGCTCTGTTTAACCCTAGCCTTCTTGCAGACCTAAACAAAAACCTCAAGCAAAGAGCTTGCCCATACCCTAACCACAGACCTGATACCACAGGCAGAACACCAAACCCTCCCACTAAACATCGGCTTAATCTCTCACCCAGAAAGGTTTGCCACAGTCCCTGATGCCATAACATGGCATAACATCATCCAAAGCCTGTCTTCCTGTGCATTAACCTTCTCACCTTTAACCCTTAACATAGGTTCTTGTTCACTTGGGGCAGGTCAGGAACTGTGAGATTGCTGTGCAGTCACATTGCATTCAAAATGAATGTGAGGGGACATGGATTTGATCAGCTTGTAGGCCACAAGGAGGAGATGAGTGGAAATGCTCTGATGAGCTCAGCTCTACCTCAGGATCTCCCAGACCAGCCGGAGGAATTGGCCTGTGAAAGGGACTGTGAGGTCACTTCTGTCTCTGCAGTTGATAGGGCAGCAGCAGGAACGTGTCACAGAAAGGGACTGTGAGGTCACTTCTGTCTGAAGTAGCTGACAGGTCACACTTCTACCCTGGATCTGTACTTTTAAGCCGACATGTGCCAGTGGTCCTGGTAGGCCAGCAGAAGGCAGCTGGTTGGCATGCTGACTGTGGGATCCACTCTGCCTGCATACCCAGGAGGACACAGACAGAAAGAAGGCCCCCATATGGGTTGTCCTGCCCCTTCTGCTTGAGTCCATGACTGGACAGCAGCAGGCACAAGGCTTGGGTGTGTCTACAGAAAAGTCTGTAAGGTCAGCAGCCGGACCATGGCTTGGAAGATCCTGGTGAGGTGACTTCTGTCTGGTTAGTTGACAGACTGCAAGAAGGATGACAGGTTGCGATGCCTACTTCCAGAGTGGTTTCCACCCTGATGGAGCTTTCTTTAGTAGTAGGAAAGAGCAGGAGAGAAAAACCTGACAGAAAGTGCACCTTGGAAGGTTGGCACTGGTCATGAAGGAGATGAAATGTCCCTCAAAGGGTTGTGCTGTGGTGCTAGAGGTCACCCAAAGAGTGTCTGTGATCAGACCATGGCTTTGTATTTCAAGGAACAGCTGGTGAGGGTTGAAGAGACATCAGAGAAACCACGGAAATGCCAGACTGAGAGCAAGATGGTGAACAGAGATGGCTGTCTGCAGCCTTCAAGGAAATAGGGTAAAGTGTGAGGCAGCATAGGAAAGTCTGGAGAGGACAAAGAGGTGGGCGCTGGCAAGAAGAGAAGTCCCCAGCAGCCCTGACATTTTTCTCCCCTTGGATAGAGCTTATGAGGAGATGAGATACAGTCATTGCAAGGGTCTCATTGCTTTCTTAGACCCTGTGCAGAGGCAGGGAGGTGTCATACCATTGTTCTTCTCGTGGCATCACACTGCCCACCACATCCCACAGACCCCCAGAAAGAGACCTGAGCAAGTCGTGGGGGTGCAGGATCTCCCCACCCAGTAGCTGGAGTCAGGAACTGGCCCTTTTACTTCAGCACAACAAACCCAGACTTTTCTCAGCACAGTGCTTTGCCTATCTGTAATCATGGCCTCCAATTATCTGCCCTAACAAGTTCCTGAGGAGAATCTCTTGGTAACAGCCCTCAGTGGGGCCCATTAATACTCCAAGTCACTTCAACTTTTCCTTCTGACTTTACTTTCTCAAGCAATTCCATCATTCTCCTCTCAGTACCTGATGTTCACAAACTGAGCACCAAAATCCGTCATGGAACTCATTAAAGGGCAGAAACACCTATGGAACCATATGTCTTCCATAGTGTTATTCATATCCTCAAGACTTGAACAGCTAATTGTAGAGCTTTCATGGTGTAGTTAAGGAGGAAGATTTCAAAAAGCACCTAATACAAATCTTTTCTCATTTTAAAGGGTGAATTTTGTTGCATTTCAGTTTTGAGCATCTTTCTTCAATTGATATTAATCCAGGGCTTCTCCGATGGAAAAGTCCATAGGGAGGAAAAGCAGACTCTTAAGGTCTGAGAGTGCATGGACAACCTTGCTCCTCACCACCTGAACCCTGACACTTCTCTCATTGGCCACCTGGCGCTTGCATCACTTTTCCTTACACCACACTTCTGCACTGAAGTCTGCAGCTGGATGTTACAGCCCCTTTGCACCAGCTCCCACCTGCTTTCCTTAGAGACCTGGCTGCACACAGAAGGGTTTTTCCTTATTTTAAAACAAACAACAAGAAAACATGCAGCAATTTTCCAAACAGCAAAGCAAGCTCCTCATCTTGTATGTCTCCAGTCAGGCTTACCTCACTGGTTTATCCTCACAAAAGGATGACTGTAAATTAAGTATTTTATACTGATTGATAGGAAATTATAGGTATTAAGATTAGTATTATTCTATATGATCTTAATTCAATAATAAATGATGAGGAGCTTGCTACAGAAACAATTAGGCAGACTGCTAATTGATGGGCCAGCTTGAACTCAATGAATCTCAAAGTAGCAACTGCGTCAGTGAGAGCAGTCTGAATGATCAAAGAGTAAGGGGAGGATGAAGCAGGAGAACCATGGGAAGTGCATAGGTCCAGACAGGCAGCTAGAAAGGAGACATTCAATATGGATAGTTTATTCAAGAGGGGTGGAAGTGCCTGGAAGATGAGGGAGTACACCATGATGGAGAAAGCAATGAAATGCAAGTGCTCATGACCATCAGTATTTCTCCTGTGATGAATAGAGATCCTGATAATTCACCTGAAGAAGGATGTAGATCACTGGTGAAGGAACTGTCTTTTTGTGCCATCACCAATGCAGATTACAAAATACTTCCACATGCCATGGTAATATGTCCCACCCAATTCTTGTCATCCTGTGGGGCAGGGCAGAAGGAGCTGTCAGCCAAGGGACACATTTGGGTGACAAGGAGGGGACCCAGCAGAGACAAAGAGTCAAGGCAGTGGGGTGGGGGAGGCCTGGAGAAGCAGCCCAAGGGGTGCTGCTGCTTGTGAGGACATGTTTGTGCCAGCAGCCTGAGTGGGCAGCAGCTGTCTGGAGGCGAGGGGAGGCCAGGGAGCACATGCCAAGAGCCCTCCTGCCAGCAGAGACAAGACCAGTGCCGAGACCAAGTGGAGAGGCAGGCCCAGGGCAAGGGGCTGCAAGGGCCATGCTGAGTTCCCTGCCCCTGCAGCAGCCGCGCTGGCCCTCAGCAGATGTGCTGGCCGGCACGCACTGGGAGGTCCTGATGTGCATCAGAGAGCAGCAAGGAAGGCGCTGGAGAGGGATGGGGTGAGGCAGGTGGCAGAGCCCCATGCAGGGGCTGGCTGGGGGTCCCCTCTGCTGCAGCCACCGCATGGAGCATGGCAGGAGGAGGGCACGCAGGGCTTGTGGCCACAGTGCAGAGCCTGGCCCTGGATGCTCCATGACTGCCTTGCAGGTCCTGGCAGGCCATGGTGAGGGGACGAATGCCCTGGGCCCCCCTCCTCCTCTGCCCAGGCCAGCAAGGGCCCAGAGTGGCCTCCTCTCCCCTGCCCCTGCAGCTCTGGGCTCCCTTTGCGCAGCCCTGGCTCTGCAGCCCCAAGCCCTTCTGGGAGCCCTCCCCTGCATGCTGCCACCGCTCCCTGATGCTGCTGTTGCCCTCTCACAAGCCCAGTGCAGCCCAGTCCAGCCCATCCCAGCCCAACAGCCGAGGCTGGGCTGACCTCAGGGCAGTGCCCACCACAGGCTGCTGCAGGGCTCTGGGCATGGCCACCACAGCTGCAGCCTCTCGCAAGGCACCACAGCTGCTGGGACAAAGGTGGCTCTGGGCCTCCCCAGCAACCCCAGGGCTGGGGCCAGCCATGGCTCGGGAAATGGAGGTCCGTGAAGCTGTAGGAGTCCTGGTCTCTTGCCTGGGAGATCCCCAGCACAGAGTGCCTGTGTCCCGCAGGGCCAGCCCCACTCCCCAGGCCAGCACAAGAGGCCTGGCCCAGGCACAGGGCACCTCCAGATTCCCCTCCAGGATGACATTTGCCATCAGTCCCAGCACCTCTGGGACACTCCCAGGCCAGTGAAAGGACAGCTACTATTTGCTGGCACCACAGCTGCTGGGACAAATGCAGCTCTGGGCTTCCGCAGCAGCCCCCACGCTGGGGCCAGCCATGGCTCAGGAAATGGACGTACATTAGGCTGCATTCTTCTTCACCAATGTTATAAGTTGCCCCCTTAATTAATTTTCAGAGAGCATTGGATTAATCATAGAAAGGAATTTATTGAGTAAGCAAGCAGCAAGCAAAACAGCGCTGTGCGGCCAGGGAGTCTCTGCTCTGCCAACGGCGCACACCTCACCCCCGCCAGGGTCCCTTTTTATATCTTGGTAATTCTGGGATTATGCAGCACATCCTGGTATGTTCTGTGACTGCGCGCACTGTTGCTAGGGGGTCGTCTCTGTCCCTCTGGTGATCGTGAAGATGAAGGCCGTAGTATTCCTCGGAGTTTTGGTTCAACTTTTTTTTTTTTTTTATTTGGTCATGCTGGCCCAGCATGAGGCAGGAAGGCAGGATGTTGATACACTAGTTTAACAACTTATCAGGAGGTGGTTACATGAGCTTTGCAACAGTGTCTTTGAACAAACGAGGCAACTGAGATGCAGAAAGAGAGAAGGAAAGGGAGTTCTCGTTTTTTGTTCCATTAAGCAAAAGAATTTTCATAGTGTCTAGCCAAGCACTATACAGCTCCTTACTTCAGCAGGGAGCTTTCGCAACTCCCGCTCCTCAAACCGAACTCCTTGATTTTTATAATACAAAAGACATTTATGGTTTGTTCATAAACCCTCTTCCTCTCTATTTAAGTGTAACTAGCGACTCACCAAGGCTGTCTTTGTTCTGTCGCCCTCATGGAGTGGTCACTCCCGTCCTAGCCTGATCGTGTCACCTTCCTGCTTACTGTGGACAGTGGTGGGTATGGGTTGGGGCAATCTTACCTCTCCTGGAGAGCGTTGCCGGCTCTTCCTCCCAGCTGACTTCTCAAGGGGAGATTGGCCAAGGTTGTGCCGTGGTCTGGTCCATTTGCCGTGTGATTCTGTCTGAAAGAGAAGAAGCACCAAACGGAGCAGCATCCCTCTGTCAACACAGGCAGCCCCTGCCTCCATGCCCGAGGGTCTCCAGCGACTCACCAAGGCCATCCTTGTCCCATCGTCCTCATGGAGCAGTCACTGTCCTCCTGGCCCGAGCGTGTCACCTTCCTGCTTGCAGTTAGAGGCTGGTGGGTGTGGGTTGGGGCGATCTTACCTGTTCTGGAGAGCGCTGGAAGTTCCTTCCAGATGACTTCTCAAGGGGAGAGTTGCCAGGATTTTGCCATCATCTGCTTCCTATCTCTATGTGTTTCTGGCTTTAATAAGAGAAAGAAGAAACAGAGCAGCATCCCCGTGTGACCAGGGGCTGACCCTGCCTCTGTGCCCAACAGACTCGAGCGTCTCACCACGTCAATCCGTCTCCCGTCATCCTGATTGAGCGGTCACTCCCGTCCTGGCCCAAGACTGTCACTGTCCTGCTTGATATGAGACCGTTGTTGGGTATTGTTTGGGGTGAAATTACCTGTCCTAGAGATCACTGACACCTTTTCCAGCTGACTTCTCAATGCGAGACAGCCCAGGAGTGTGCCATGGCTTCATGGAGACACTGTCAGTGTCTCCAGCTGTAACAGAGGAGGCGACACACCGAGCAGCCACCCCCTCTCAGCACTGCAAGCCATTCCTTCCTCCTTGCACGAGGCTCTCCCAGCCTCACACCAAGGCTGTCTATCTCGCATCTTCCTCATGTCCAGGAGATGTTTGTTTGTTTTAGCTTAAATGTGTCATATTCCCACTTAGCGTGGTGACACTGTCGCGGGGAATGGCTTGGGGCTGTCTTATCTGTCCTGTAGAGCCTTGGCATCTTTTCTGGATGAGTTCTCAAAGCGAGAGAGGCTAGCAGTGTGCCATGGTCCGGTCTCATCGCTAGGGATGTTTCTGTCTGAAAGAGGAAAAGCACCAAACGGAGCAGCATCCCCGTGTAACTTAGGCAGCACATGCCTGAGTGCCCAAGGATCTCCAGCGACTCACCAAGACTGTCTGTGTCCCGTCATCCCCATCCAGCGGTCACTCCTGTCCTGACCCGATCGTGTCACCATCCTGCTTGCTTTTAGAGCCTTCTGGGCGTACGTTGGGGCGATCTTACCTGTCCTGGAGAGTGTTGGCAGCTCTTCCTTCAAGCTGATTTCTCAAGGGGAGAGTGGTCTGGAGTGTGCTGTGGTTTGCTCCCGTGGCTGTCTGAATCTGGCTGAAAGAGAAGAAGCACCAAACCAAGCAGCACCTCCCTGTGACCATGGGCAGCCCCTGACTCTCTGCGCAAGAGTATCTAGCGATTCACCGAGGCTGTCTGTGTCCCGTCTTCCTGATGCAGCATTCGCTGCCGTCCTGCCCCCATTCTGTCAGCTTCCTGCTTGCTGTGCACCATCGGGGGTGTAGGTTGGGGCGATCTTCCCTGTCCTGGAGAGGGTTGGCAGATCTTATTCCAGGTGAAAGAGAAGAAGCACCAAACGGAGCAGCATCCCTCTGTGACCACGGGCAGCCCCTGCCTCTGTGCCCGAGCCTCTCTAGCGACTCACCGAGGCTGTCATTGTTCCATCATCCTGATGCAGTGACCACTCCTGTCCTACCCCTATCATGTAACTGTCCTCCTTGCTGGTAGTGCCTGGTGGGTGTGGGTTGCGGCACTCTTAGCTGTCCTGGAGAGCATTGGCAGCTCTTATTCCAGCTGACTTCTCAAGGGGAGCGCAGCCAAGGTTTTGCCATGGTCTCATCCAATTGCCGTGTGATTCTGGCTGAAAGACAAGAAGCACCAAATGGAGCACCACATCTCTGTCAACATGGGCAGCCCCTGCCTCTGTGCCCGAAGGTTTGCAGCGACTCACCGAGGCTGTCCCTGTCCCATCGTCCTCATGGAGCCGTCACTGCCCTCCTGGTCCGAGAGTGTGTACTGGGTCTGGCTGGAATGTTAACTTCCCCGGCAGCAGCCCATACAGTGCTGTACTCTGCACTTGTAGCTGGAACAGCAGCGTTATCACACCTGTGTTGTGTCTACTGCTGAGCAGTGCTGGCACAGCATCGGGACTCTCTCTAACCCTCCTGGGGGGTGGGCAAAAAGTGAGAAGAGAAACATCATCAGGGCAGCTGACCTAAACCAACCAAAGGGATATTCCATACCATGTGATGTCACACTCAGCAATAAAAGGTGGAAACAGGAAGAAGAGGGGAGGGGTGGGCTCTCGTGAAAACGTCGGTCCTCCTCCCGAACACCGGCTACGTGTGTTGAGGCCCTGCCTCAAGGACGTGGTCAATCATCGCTCATTTGTGGGAAGTAGAGAGTAATTTCTTTCCTCTGCACTTCCACATAGACTTCATTTGTTTTATTTACTTCTTTTACTTCCTTTTTTTTGTTTGTTTTCCTTTTACCCCTCCCTTTTCCCCTTTCCCTTTATATTTCCTTTTAGTTAAATTGTTTAGTTCATAATAATCTTTCTGTAATTATTATTATTATTTCCCTTTAATTAAATTATCCTTATCTCAACCTGTGAGTTGTTCTTTGCTTTACTTTTCCCCTTCCTCATATAAAGAGGGGGAGTGAGAGAGCGGTTGTGGTGTTTAGCTGCCCAGCACAGTAAAACCACCACAGTGTCACTTTCCTGCTTGCTGTCAGAGCCTGGTGGGTGTGGGTTGGGGCAATCTTACCTGTCCTGGAGAGCATTGGCAGCTCTTCCTTACAGCTGAGTGGTCGAGGCCAGGGAGGCTAGGAGTTTGCCATGGTCTGGTCTCATCGCTGTGTGTGTCTGGCTGAAAGAGAAGAGGCACAAAACAAAGCAGCACCTCTCGGTGACCATGGGCAGCCCCTGCCTCTCAGCTCAAGAGCATCTAGCGACTCACCGAGGCTGTCCGTGTCCTGTCGTCCGGATGGAGCGGTCACTCCCATCCTAGCTTGATCGTGTCACCTTCTTTCTTACTGTGGACAGTGGTGGGTATGGGTTGGGGTGATCTTACCTGTCTTGGAGAGCGTTGGCAGCTCTTATTCCAGCCGATTACTTAAGGGGAGAGTGGATAGGAGTGTGCTGTGTTTTGGTCCAATCCCTGTGTGATTCTGGCTGAAAGAAAAGAAGAACCAAACGGAGCAGCATCCCTCTGTGAGCACGGGCAGCCCCTCCCTCTCTGCCCAAGGGTCACCAGCTACTCACCGTGGCTGCCCGTGTTCCGTCATCCTGATCCAACAGTCACCCTTGTCCTACCCCGATCGTGTCACCATCCTGCTTCCTTTTGGAGCCTGCTTGGCGTACGTTGGGGCAATCTTACCTGTCCTGGAGAGTGTTGGCAGCTCTTCCTCCCAGATGAGTGGTCGAGGCCACAGAGTTTAGGAGTTTGCCGTGCTCTGGTCTCATCGCTGTGTGATTCTGGCTGAAAGAGAAGAAGCACAAAACAAAGCAGCACCTCCCTGTGACCATGGGCAGCCCCTGCCTATCTGCTCAAGAGTATCTAGCGACTCACCAAGGCTGTCTGTGTCCCGTCTTCCTGATGCAGCATTCACTGCCGTCCTGACCCCATTCTGTCAGCTTCCAACTTGCTGTGGACCATCGGGGGTGTAGGTTGGGGGGCTTTTACTCTCATGGAGAGCGCTGGGAGCTCTTCCTTCCAGCAGATTTCTTAAGGGGAGAGTGGCCAGGAGTGTGCTGTGGTTTGCTCCCGTGGCTGTCTGAATCTGGCTGAAAGAGAAGAAGCACCAAACCAAGCAGCACCTCCCTGTGACCATGGGCAGCCCCTGACTCTCTGCGCAAGAGTATCTAGCGATTCATCGAGGCTGTCGGTGTCCCATCATCCTCATGGAGCGGTCACTGCCCTCCTGGCCCGATCATGTCACCATCCTACTTGCTGTTAGAGGCTGGTGGGTGTGTTTTGGGGCAATCTTACCTGTCCTGGAGGGCGTTGGCAGCTCTTCCTCCCAGATGAGTGGTCGAGGGCAGAGAGGCCAGGATTGTGCCGTTTCTGGCTGAAAGAGGAAAAGCACCAAACGGAGCAGCAACCCCCTGTGACCGTGTGCAGCCCCTGCCTCTCTGCTCATAGTATCTAGTGACTCACCAACGCTGTCTGTATCCCATTTCCCTGATGCAGCATTCACTGCCGTCCTGCCCCAGTTCTGTCAGCTTCCTGCATTGACCATCGGGGATGTGGGTTCGGGTGATTTTAACTGTCCTGGAGAGCGATGGGAGCTCTTCGTTCCAGCTGAGTTCTCAAGGGGAGAGTAGCCAGGAGGGTGCTGTGGTTTGGTGCCATCGCTGTGTGAATCTGGCTGCAAAACGAGAAGCACCAAATGGAGCAGCATCCCCCTGAGACCACAGGCTGCCCCTACTTCTGTGCCCAAAGGGTCTCCAGCGAATCACCAAGGCTGTCATTGTTCTGTCATCCTGACACAGTGACCACTCCCGTCCTACCCCGATCATGTCACCGTCCTGCTTGCTGTTAGAACCTGGTGGGTGTTGTTTGGGGCAATCTTACCTCTCCAGGAGAGCGTTGGCAGATCTTCCTTACAGCTCAGTTCTCTAGGGGAGAGCAGCAAGGTTGTGCCGTGGTCTGGTTCCATCGCTGTGCGTTTCTGGCTGAAAGAGAAGCACCACGAGACAGAGCAGTATCCCTCTGTGAACACGAGCACCCCCTGCCTCTGTGCCCGAGGGTCTCCAGCGACTCACTGAGGATGTTCCAGGCCCATTGTCCTCATGGAGTGGTCACTGCCCTCCTGGCCCAAGCGTGTCACCTTCCTGCTTGGTGTTAGAGGTTGGTGGGTGTGGGTTGGGGCGATCTTACCTGTCCTGGAGAGGGTTGGCAGTTCTTCCTTCCAGCTGATTTCTCAAGGGGAAAGTGGCCAGGATTGTGCTGTTTCTGGCTGAAGGTGGGAAAGCACCAAACAGCATCCCCCTAAAACCAGAGGCTGCCCCTACTTCTGTGCCCTAGGGTCTCCAGCGACTCACTGAGGCTGTATGTGTTCCGTCATCCTGACACAGCGACCACTCCCATTCTACACTGATCATATCACCGTCCTCCTTGCTGTTAGAGCCTGGTGGGTGTGGGTTGCGGCACACTTAGCTGTCCTGGAGAGCATTGGCAGCTCTTATTCCAGCTGACTTCTCAAGGGGAGCACAGCCAAGGTTTTGCCATGGCCTCATCCAATTGCCTTGTGATTCTGGCTGAAAGAGAAGAAGCACCAAACGGAGCAGCATCCCTCTGTCAACACGGGCAGCCCCTGCCTCTGTGCCCGAGGGTCTCCAGCGACTCACCAAGTCTGTCCGTGTTCTGTCATCCTCATGGAGCAGTCACTGCCCTCCTGGCCTGAGCGTGTCACCTTCCTGCTTTCTGTGGACAGTGGTGGGTGTGGGTTGGGGCAATCTTACCTGTCCTAGAGAGCGCTGGTAGCTCTTCCTCCCAGATGAGTGGTCGAGGCCAGAGAGGCCAGAAGTTTGCCATGGTCTGGTCTCGTCGCTGTGTGTGTCTGGCTGAAAAGGAAGAAGCACCAAATGGAGCAGCATTCCTCTGTCAAGACAGGCAGCCCCTGCCTCTCTGCCCGAGGGTCTCTAGCGACTCACCAAGGCTTTCCATGTTCCGTCGACTCCTGGCCTAAGCGTGTCACTGTCCTGCTTGCTATGAGACCATGCTGGGGTGTGGGTTGGGGTGAAATTACCTGTCCTGGAGATCGTTGACACCTTTTCCAGCTGACTTCTCAATGCGAGACAGTCCAGGAGTGTGCCATGGCTTCATAGAGACACTGTCAGTGTCTCCAGCTGTAACAGAGGAGGCAACACACCGATGGAAGTATTTTTGTAATCTGCATTGGTGATGGCACAAAAAGACACTTCCTTCACCAGTGACCTACATCCTTCAGGTGAATCTCTTTGATCATTCCGACTTCTCTCATTGACCTAGTTGCTGAGATTGATATTCATTGAGTTCAAGCTTGCCCATCGATTAGCAGTCTGCCTAATTGTTTCTGTAGCAAGCTCCTCTTCTTTTTTCTTTGAATTAAGATCATATGGAATAATACTAATCTTAATACCTATAATTTCCTTTTAATCTGTACAAAATACTTAATTTATAGTCATCCTTTTGTGAGGATAAACCAGTGAGGTTAATCTGACTGGAGACATACAAGATGAGGAGCTTGCTTTGCTGTTTGGAAAATTGCTGCATGTTTTCTTGTTGTTTGTTTTAAAATAAGGAAAAACCCTTCTGTGTGCAGCCAGGTCTCTAAGGAAAGCAGGTGGGAGCTGGTGCAAAGGGGCTGTAACATCCAGCTGCAAATTTCAGTGCAGAAGTCTTGTGTAAGGGAAAGTGATGCAAGCGCCAGGTGGCCAATGAGAGAAGTGTCAGGGTTCAGGTGGTGAGGAGCAAGGTTGTCCATGCATTGTCAGACCTCAAGACTCTGGTTTTCCTCCCTATGGACACTGAGTGGAAAGTGAAGAACTGTCTCAAGAACTCCAAGTCAGATGCAAGTTTTCTGGAGTTTCCCCCCTGAGGGCTAGAACTGACCTACCCTCCCTTGGAGCTCATTAGAGACAAACATTGGAGGCAGTGAGGCCAAGGAGACAAAGGCAATGCGAAATTGACACTGATCTTTGGAAAAACTGGATATGTTTCACCTAGCACAAAAGCTGAGCCTTGACCCCTGGCCTCTGGGAAGGGAGATCCTTTCCCTTAAGACATTGCTCAGGGCTCTTCCCAGGACAGTAGGAGATGGGGATGTTCATTGCCAAGTGCAGGACAGTGTACGACCACTGTCTGGTTCATGGCTGGATGTCAGGAGGCAATGAGGCCCTGGCACTTTAGCGATAAGCTGTCTCCTCATAGGTCTCAGTGACACTGACAACAGCCATAGCCATGGATACAAAGAACTTGGTCCTCTTTGGACTTTCATCCTTGCCACAGCCCTTGTTCCATTCCACACCATGCAGTCCTTGAGACTCTCACACCTCCACCTCTTTCCCTGCTGGCTGTAGACCCTCTTCCATGCGGTGTCTCACCGGATCTGAGATGAGTCTGGTAATTGAGATTTTCTTGGTGGCCGTGCTCCTCGTAAGGCAGCTCTGTAGGAATCTGGCCTGGTTCGTGGTGAGCAGGCACCCCTGCTCGTATGGCATCCGTGGTGGTGCCCAGGCCCTCCTCTTCCTCCTGGGCACTGCTCACTCAGCAGGGTCCCAGGCTGCCCTGATGTGTGGGGCTCCTCTTCCACTGGTGCAGGACTAGACTCTTCTCCTTGTAAATGTCAAGAGATTTCTGTAGGCATATTCATGCAGTTTCTCACGGCTCCCCCACACTGACACTCCATTATGCCAGCTGTTAATGTCTGCAGGCAGACGGTTCAACCTTCATGTGATTGTGCTATCTCTGACAAGAGAGCAGCATCAGGAGTTGCAGGCAAGTTTGGATAATACAGGAGTAACCAGCTGAATGGAGTTGCAACACAGAGTCTCAGAAGGGTAAGGGATTGCGGGCTGCCAGGTTCCACCTTTTCTGTGCTTCCTTGTCATGTGTGCTGTCATTTTGTCCAGAGCTGTGTCCTAAATGTTATGATACAGTGCAGGGATGAAAATTAGAAGTGTTGAAGTCCAGCTGGAGCTCAATCCATCTATTACTGTCAAAGACAATCAAAACTGTTTATAGAAATACTTTAAAGGAGGATTAAGGAAAATCTTCATCCTATATTGTAGGCGGGGTAAACATAGTGACAAGAGATGAGGCAAAGGCTGAGGTACTTAATGCTTTCTTTCCCTCAGTCTCTAGCAGCAGCACCAGTTGTTCTGATACTCAGCCCCCAGAACTGGTAGACAGGGACATGGAGAGGACAAGAGGACACTTCCCCCACTTGTTAACTCTCCCTTTCTCCTTCATCTCCCCCTTCTCCTCCAGGATACTCACAATAGCTCTGCAAAGCTTTGAGTATCCTTGGGATGGTCAAACCAGCATGTTCCTATTGTTATGTCTCATGAATGCGTTTC
Organism: Mergus octosetaceus; assembly: GCA_036873955.1. Lineage (NCBI taxonomy): Eukaryota > Metazoa > Chordata > Aves > Anseriformes > Anatidae > Mergus > Mergus octosetaceus. Next base: position 1,075,121 of record CM072311.1, read on the forward strand.
AGCTTTTGTTTAACGTCAGACAATGATTTAAGAATGCCATCCAGAGATCTGTCTAGAGGCAGGAGAATTTGGAGTGGCTGGGATTGAGGGAGGATATGGGCAGGTACCTATAGCAGTGAACACCTCCAATGCTTTGGGAATTCACCCCTGAACAAGTGCAGAATCCAAAAAATCTAGAGAAACCCTTGAAAAAGTAGTGTGATCACCACGGCCATTCCAAAGAGACACAAATCAACATGCTGGGAGTTGACCTCTGCTTATGGAGACTCAATCAATGCCACTTCAACCCCTGTGTTATGCCCTGCAACCACTCCAACACATGCCAAAGGTCCTGCAGCCCCTCCAACTACTGTGACAGCTGATTTGGGTTGATGAAGATTGATGAAAAACTGGTGGTCATTGCTACCACAATAGTGCACCTGAGGCATTATTGCACTAACCGAGACTCCCTGATTCAATCCATAATGCAAGTCATCAACCGGAGAGCCAAGGAGTGATCAGCAAGACTCGCTCGCACTTTGATAGTCCCATATGGCCAGGGTGAAAGTATAATGGTAAGTCAAGACTAATGGTAGACTACTGTGGCCTAAATGAAGTCTCTCCACCACTGAGTGCTGCCATGCTGGACATGCCAGAACTGCAATACGAACTGGAGTCAAAGGCAGCCAAGTGGTATGCCACAACGGATATCACTAATGCATTTTTATCCAGCCCTTTGACAACAGTGTGAAGGCCACAGTTCATATTCACTTCAGGGGTGTCCAATACACCTGGAATCACTGCCCCAGGGGTGGATACACAGCCCTGCCATTTGCCAGACTGTTCTGGAAAAGGGGGAAGCTTCTGAACACCTGCAGTCCATTGATGACATCACTGAGTGGGGTAACACAGCAGAAGTATTTGAGAAAGGGAAGAAAATAGTTCAAATCCTTCTGACAGATGATTTTGTCATAAACAAAGGTAAGGTCAAGAGACCTGCAGAGCAGATCCTGCTGCAGGCTGGCCAGGGTCAGGAGACAGCTGCTTGGGGATAGGCTGGGTATTAGTCAATGGGTGTTGAAGTGCCTTGAGTATCACTTGTTTTGTACATTCAATAATAGTAAATATAAAATAAAGTCCTCCACTAAACCAGATCACTAAGCTCCACCTCTGAACAACCTTTAAAGACCTCCAGGAATGGTGACTCAAACACTTCATTGGGCAGCCCATTCCAATGCCTAACAACCCTTTCAATAAAGAAGTTTTTCCTAATATCCAACCTAAATATCCCCTTTCGCCCATTCCCCTTCATCCTATTACCAGACATGTCAGAGAACAGACAGATCCCCACCTTGCTACAGCCTCCTTTAGAGTACTTAAAGAGAGTGATAAGGTCTCCCCTGAGCCTCCTCTTCTCCAGGCTAAACAACACCAGCTCCCTCAGCCATTCCTCATAAGACTTGTTCTCCAGACCCCTTACCAGCTTCATTTCCCTTCTCTGGACTCGCTCAAGCACCTCGATGTCCTTCCTGTAGTGAAGGGCCCAAAACTGAACACAGTACTCAAGGTGTGGTCTCACCAGAGCCGAGTACAGGGGGACGATCACCTCCCTAGCCCTGCTGGCCACACTGCTTCTGATACAAGCCAGGATGCTGTTGGCCTTCTTGGCCTCCTGAGCACACTGCTGGCTCATATTCAGCCGACTATCCTCCAATACTTCCGGGTCCTTCTCCACCAGGCAGCTTTGCAACCACTCATCTCCCAGCCTGTAGCTCTGCTTGGGGTTGTTGTGCCCCAGGTGCAGGACCCAGCACTTGGCCTTGTTGAACTTCATGCAGTTGGCCTCAGCCCATTGGTCCAGCCTGTCCAGATCCTCCTGCAGAGCCTTCCTAGCCTCGAACAGATCAACACAAGCACCTAACCTGGTGTTATCTGCAAACTTACTGAGGGTACACTCGATCCCCTCACCCAGACCATTGATAAAAATAGCCCTAATACTGGGCCCTGGGGGCACCATTAGAGACCAGCCTCCGACTGGATTTAACTTCATTCACCATGTCTCTTTGGGCCTGGCTACCCAGAAAACTTTTAACCCAACGAAGCGTATGACAGCCAACGCCATAAGCAGCCAGTTTCTTGAGGAGAATGCTGTGGGAAACGGTGTCAAAAGACTTACTGAAGTCAAGGTAGACCACAGCCACAGCCTTTCACTCATCCACTAAGCACACCACTTTGTCATAGAAGGAGATCAGGTTCATCAAGCAAGACCTGTCTTTCATAAACCCATGCTGACTGGGCCTAATCACCTGGTTGCTCTGTAAGTGCCATGTGATGACACTCAAGAAAATGTGTTCCATGAGCTTCCCTGGTACTGAAGTCAAACTAACAGGCCTAAAGTTTCCCAGGTCTACCCTCCAGCCCTTTTTGTAGATGGGTGTCCCATTTGCTAGCTGCCAGTTATCTGGGACCTCTCCTGATAGCCAGGACTGTTGATAAATGATGCAGAGTAGCTTAGTCAGCTCTTCTGCCAGTTGGATATTAGGTTGGGTATTAGGAAAAAGTTCTTTAATGAAAGGGTTGTTAGGCATTGGATTGGGCTGACTGGGGAAGTAGTGGAGTCGCCATCCCTGGAGGTATTTAAAAAACATTTCAATTTAGAGCTTAGTAGTATGGCTTAGTGGAGGACTTGTTAATGTTAGGTCACAGGTTGGTGTAGGTGATCTTGGAGGTCTCTTCCAACCTAGATGCTTCTGTGATTCTGTGAATCCCAAATCCTGTGGGCTTGTGTGAGGCATGGGAGACAGCTGAGCCACCTCCTAGCTTCTGGACTGCAAAGAATGAGATGCCTTGCTTGATTCAGCTGAAACTCTTCCCTCAGGAGGGGGAATGGAGATCCCTTTCTGTCTTTGGATGGGTGTCCTGCCTAAAACCAGGTCACAGAAAGGTGATTCCTGGACCGCATATTTTTCCTGTATGAGGAATGACAGTGCTGGAAAAGAGTTTCTTTAACTTGTAGAGGGAAGGAGCATCAGGGATTGCTTCAGTCAGTTTCAAAGTCGGTTTCCCTTGAGGCCCAGGGACATGTCAAGAGCTCCCTGTGCTGCTGAGCTGCACTGGGCTCCTGGGCCCAAGGGGAGCTCCTGGCAAGCGGGCAGCACTGCAGAGAGACAGCTCTGCCCAGGAGCAGCTCCTCTACACAGCGCAGCAGCAGGGCTGGGGGCACTGCCTGCAGGGGACAAGGGTGGCTGAGAGAAGGGAGGGAGATGTTAAAGGCAGTGTGGAGGGGGGATGCTGAGAGCTCTGTGAGGGAGAAATCTTCACAGTCCTGAGCAGGGTAAGTCTCTGGCTGCAGGGCAAAGCAGCTCTTCTTCCTGGTGCCATCTCCAGATTTGCTAGCAATTCCCACAGCCTGTGGGAGCTGTCAGGAGGACTCTCAGTTTCTTTGGATAAGAGAAGAATGAGAAGCTCCAGAGCAGGGATTACTTTTCAAAGCTGTCACAGGGACAGGGGATGATGGTTTCTTCTTTTGGGGCCGGCTGTAGGCCGCACAGCCGGGGTGCAGGCAGGGGTGGCCAGGGCTGTGGTGCAGAGCAGGGTCCCTGCTGTGCCCCAGGGGTTGTGTGCAGGGGCAGGGCCTCTGCCGTCTGCCAGGCTCAGCACTCAGCCTGCCCGGGGAACTGCCCAGGACACTGTGGGGAGAACTTGTCAGTAGAAGGAGACGCCAAGCAAGGCAGAGCAGGGTCCTGCTGGTGCCCAGAGGCTGCTGTCTGGGACAGGCTGCTCACAGTTCCACAGCACCCCTACGGGCATCTCTGGGGGACATTCTTGACAGGGAAAATCAACATCTGCAGTATCTGAAGGCAAGGCACTCTCTGGGTTCTCTGGTCTTGCTTTCCTACCTTGAAGGGCAACCAGAGGGATGATAATGGAGTTGTCAGGTTTGTATCAGTGACTGAAGCTCACAGACCATTACACTGATCTATAGGTCTTTGAGGAAGCTCACAATTTCACTCCACACCCTTTAGCCTATGGGAAGCACCAACACTACCTTCACTGTTTCTTGAAAGACTATTGGATGTCCTGTTTAACACCTGCAAACAGGAAAATGTCTCTGGTCAGTGGGCACCAGAGATCCCTCTCTGGTACACTTTACCAGATACTGTAAAGTAATATGGATTCCTCCTGAGAACACACAAGATTTGCCTCATCCCCAAGGCAGGCTTAGACAGAAAAAATACAGAGCTCACAGGGAAAAGGCAGTGAGTCTTTTTGAGGAGGTTTCAGTGATACATGGTGAAAGTTTTCTTCAGAGAAGTCTTTCTAACATGTCTCTGTCTTTTCCTCCAAAAGACAGGCAACCAGGCCCTGAGGAAGCAAATGTCCAACAGCAGCTTCCCCACAGAGTTCCTCCTCCTGCCATTCGCAGACACACGCGAGCTGCAGCTCCTGCACTTCGGGCTCTTCCTGGGCATCTACCTGGCTGCCCTCCTGGGCAACGGCCTCATCCTCACAGCCATAGCCTGCAACGACCGCCTCCATACCCCGATGTACTTCTTCCTCCTCAACCTTGCACTCATTGACCTGGTCTCAGTCTCTACCACTGTCCCCAAAGCCATGGCCAATTCCCTCTGGGACACAACAACCATTTCCTATGCAGGTTGTGCTACCCAGGTCTTAATGTTTGTTGTCTTTATCACAGCAGAGTTTTCTTTCCTCACCATCATGGCTTATGACCGCTACGTTGCCATCTGCAAACCCCTGCACTATGGGACAATAATGGACAACAGAACTTGTGCCAACATGGCAGCAGCTGCCTGGGGCAGTGGTGTTCTCAATGCTGTGCTGCACACTGCCAATACCTTTTCCTTCCCCCTCTGCCAAGGCAATGCCCTGGACCAGTTCTTCTGTGAGATTCCCCAGATCCTCAGGCTCTCCTGCACTGATGCCTACCTCCAGGAAATTGGGCTTCTTGTGGTTAGTGCTGTTTTAGCATCTGGCTGTTTTGTTTTCCTTGTGGTGTCCTATGTGCAGATCTTCAGGTCAGTGTTGAGGATCCCTTCAGAGCAGGGCAGGCACAAAGCCTTTTCCACGTGCCTCCCTCACCTGGCTGTTGTCTGCCTGTTTCTCAGCACTGCTCTATTTACCTACCTGAAGCCTCCCTCCATCTCTTTGCCATCTCTCGACCTTTTGCTGGCAGTTCTGTACTCGGTGGTGCCTCCAGCAGTGAACCCCCTCATCTACAGCATGAAGAACAAGGAGCTCAAGGTTGCAGTTAGGAAACAAATATGTGGTATATTTTTCAATACTTATAAAGATCCCTTCACTCTCCAGTAATGAATCCTAGTACATCCCCTTCCAGGCTTACGTTTATAATTCCCCTTCCCTTCCCTTCCCTTCCCTTCCCTTCCCTTCCCTTCCCTTCCCTTCCCTTCCCTTCCCTTCCCTTCCCTTCCCTTCCCTTCCCTTCCCTTCCCTTCCCTTCCCTTCCCTTCCCTTTTCTTTTCTATTGTCATTATGACTGTTTGTGTTCATTACATTCCTACATAAATATTTTAATTCCCCCCACTACTATGAATGAATGAAACCGTTCTGTCTCATATGGAGGCTGTATAAATGTGCAACAACACTTTAAGTGAGTCAGTGAAGACTTTCTCACAGCATCTGTGTAATAAAATGTAATCACACAAGTTCAATGCAAGGCCCTGCGCACCACAGCCCCCTTGCTTTGCAGAGCAGCACCGCCAGCTCAGCGGCTGTGGGCAGCATGGGCAGGGGCTGCAGGAATGGCTGCTCAGGCCAGCCCAGATGTGCTGGGCTGGGGCAAGGCTGTGTGGGACATGGGATGTCCCGGGAGCAGAGCAGGGTGCTGAGTGTGTGCAGTGGTGCTGCCTGAGGATCTCCAGGGCCAAGTTGGGGTTGGGGTGGTGGGGAGTGGCAGGGCATCTCCTGCAGCAAGGACACTGCCACTGACCTCCCCTGCTTCATTTGCAGCTTTGGGGCCAGCCCAGCCTGAGCTGCTCTGCTGGGCTGGGCTGGGGACAGGACAGGGAGGTGTAGAGAGCTGGGGAGGGGCTGGTCTGCTCTGGCCTCCTGGGAGAGACAGGGAGGAGCAGCAGAGAAGGGGCTGGGCTGGGCCCTTGTTCTCTTGACACCCTGGCAGATGCTGCCCCAGGGCAATGGTCCCAGAGCAGCCCCTCACAACCACCTTTCCCAGCACTGGGCTCTCCTTCCAGCTCACACAAGTGGTTTGTTTCTACATGAAAGGACACCAAATGACTACATCAGGAATCCTTGTTTCCCTTGTCCATATGAGACTGATAATAGTATTGGTGCAGTGAGATGGACCTATGTGAGCACAAGTGCCATAGACTATAAACTCTGGGACAAATGGTTTCTTAGTTTCATTTCCCTTAGAGGATAATGTCGCCTGAGAATCGACCTGAAGGAATTTTTCAGCTCTTACAACATTTTTCTGACAAGTTCTTGATGTTTCTTTTAAACACACATTCAGTGCTTGATTCACTTGTCCATACAAAGGTGGCAATTTCCTCTAAAGCAATCCTGGAGGAGCTGAAGGTCCAAAGGGAGAAACATGAATCTGGATGTATGGGAGGCCTTGTGAAGCAGGAACTGGTTGGCAGGCACAGTACCTGCAGGATTGTGCAGGGCATCCCCTGCACCCGGTGCTCCTGGGGGGAGTGGGCTGGGAAGAGGCCTCCAGAGCACAACAGCTCCTTGTAGCCCTGTGGATGCTGGCTGCGAGGTCACTTCTGTCCCAGCCCCTCTCTGGCCAACAGCAGGGAGGCAGAGCCTCCGAGGTCATAAAGGCCCTCAGAAAGCTGCCCCCAACAGGGTGATGTATTTTGTGAGGACAGGGGAAAGCTGGGAGAATGAAGGTGGGAAAACTGGTGGAGACAAGAGGGGCTTGGCTAACAGAAAGGAAAGATCTGGAAGAGGTGAGAGGGGTTCAGGTAAGGCTGTGCTGCTGCACCACTTATTAAGAAAACATCCGTGTCAAGCCCTGGCAATATTTCTAAGTAGTAACTGTAAGCCCTACCCCTACATCTAAATGCTATCCCTCTCTCTGCAAGGAATCCACTACTCTTACCCCTAACCTCAAACCTCACCTGGCATGGGTTAGCCAAGTCCCAAACCCATAAGGCCTTACCATACACTCTTAGCTCAATTCTCACCCTATTCCTCAGCCTTTCATCCTTAGCACTGAATTCCATGACATGATTCCTCAACAGAACCCTGACGAAAATCCCAACAAATAACATAGTCTCTACACTAGACACAGACTGGAACCCAAAGCAGTAAACACAGGCCTCCCTCTAATTCTCTGCCCAACCACTAACCCTGGAAGGCAAACTCTAATCCCTAAACCTTAACCTGAACACCTAAGCCCCAAATCCTGCATTCCTGTAGTCTAGTCACCTAACTGAAGCTGTTTGACCTCATGAGGCTGGGCAGGGCTTGAGAGGTCCTGCAGCAATCGCTTGGTCTTGGAGGAGGCAGGTGAGGTGACATGGATGAGGTCAGGTCACAGGACTCAAGGAGGCGATGGGTGGGGATGCTCTGCTGAGGTCAGCTGTGCCTCAGGCTCTCAGGAGGCACCCAACATGTGTGTCACCCAACGTGTCCTGTAGGAAAAGGCACAGGTGTGCAGAGGTGGCCTGTGGTAGTGCAGTCCCTGTTGCTCTGGGACGTGTGTGGGTGTGTTGGGTTTGGTACAAACACCTGCGCTGGTTTCTAACCTCCCACCTAAGCACAAGTGAGGAATAGCTCAACCCCTGCCAAAACCCTCCTTGTTTTATCTCATCCATGGAGGGCAGAGCCAAAAAAAACTCAGAGCAGTTCTCCCAGGGTTTGCCTCTGCTAGAAGGCCTTTATGTGTCTTGCCATTGTCAGCTCATGGGTCTGCTGCTGCTTGTCTGGGCTCTGTTTTTACTTTGCGGGTGGGAGGTTGTATTGGACTTACATGGAAAGGGTTTTGTAGCAGGGGGCAGCTGCAGGGCTGGTGTCCATGAGGAGAGTCCAGAAGCTGCCCCTTCTTAGAGAAGAGTCACTTCCAGCTGGCTCCAAAAGGGACATGCTGCTGGCCAAGCTCAGCCAATGAGTAATGCTGTTTGTACATCTGTGAGAGCTTTTTGAAGAAAGGGGTTGAAAATGACATGAGGGAATAGCTGGGAGAGAAGATTGAGAAACTGTGAGAGAAAACAACCCTGCAGACACCAAGGTCAATGAAGAAATAGGGTGTGGAAGTGCTCCAGGTGCTGCAGAAGTTCTCCATGAGACCTGTGGTGCACCATGTTGGAGCAGATCTCCACACTGCACCTGATATAAGATCCCACGTGGGAGCAGGTGGATGTGGCCTGAAGGAGGCTGCAGCCCTTGGAGAGCCCCTGCAAGAGAAGACTCTGTGTCAGAACTGTGGAGAGGAGCCCAGCTCTAGACAGCCCCTCACATTAGGGACTTTCTTCTGAGGAGAAACTTATATCAACCATTGGACAGATGCTTCACAGGCAAGGACATGAATCAGGATGGCATCACCCTTCAAGAAGGAATTACCTTTGGGATTCCCTCAAAGGGTAGAATTCCTGTCTGTGTCACAGCTTGAGTCACTGCACTGTGAATGCTGACCGAGGTCCCACCATGACAGATGCAACCTCATGCTTCCCCGCAGCCACCCCTCCAGTATTCCTGAACTACCATTGACAATGCAGACTCAAGCAAGCAGAGACAAAAGGGAATGCAAGAATGCCAGTGCTGTACAAACTCAACAACAATGATACATGCTAGCAAGTAACTGGAACATGAGCTGAGCACCAGCTCATCACAAGCACCAGCTTCATGCTTACTTGGTTTGAAAGGACTGAGCACAGGGCATCACAAAAAGCATAATAGAAGGAGCTACATCTTCTCAGTGTGGACTCAGCAGCAGCAGCCCTGCAGAATGACAACCCATCCGTCTGCTCATGGCTTGGACAGGTGTACAGTTTGCTGGCTGAAGAACTGTCTGGATGGTCATGCTCAAAGAGTCTGAGTGAAGAGAGATCAATCCAGTTGGTGGATGGTCGTGGGTGGCATTCCCCAGGCCTCTGTACTGGGTCCAGCTTTGTTTACTATTTTGATGGATGATCTGACTGAGAGGATCAAGTACACCCTTAGTACATTTGCAGAAGATAACAAGTTAGTTGGGACAGTTGATCTTGAGGTAGGAAAGATTTGCAGAGGGATCTGGAAAGGCTAGATTGATGGACTGAGTCCAATCACATGACATTCAACAATGATTAAGTGCCAGCTCCTGCACTTGGACCATAACAATCCCATGCAGCATAGGCTTGGGGAAGAGTGGCTGGACAAATGTCAACAGAAAAGCACCTGGGGATGTTGGTCAACAGCCAGCTGAGCATGAGTACCCACCCCCTTTCATGGGCAGGGACTCTGACATCTTCCAATAGATCATCTGTGCTTATGAGGTCATGGTCAGCTGAAGATCTGATAGACCAGGAGCAGGCCCATGGCAGGTGAATATTCATGTGATGCCAGTGGAGCCTGAGTAGCTGACAGGCCAAGAGCAAACATGGCTTGTGCTAGATGCTGGGAGGACCCTGGTGCCTGAGAAGCCAGGAGGCCCGGCATAAGCACATGGCTTCTGTAGGTCTGTGGGGAGGACATTGGTGATCAAGTAGCTGATAGGTCAGGGCAAGTCCTATGCATTGTACCTGTGAGGCCATTGGTGCCTGAGAAGCTGGCAGACCAAGAATTGTGTAGGTGTTTGTGAGGTCATTGCTGCCTGACTACAGGCCAGGAGCAGGCCCATGGCAGGTGAAGATTCTATGGCATCACCTGGAGCTGGGTTGAACCGAATTTTGAAATATCCTGCACTGGAAATAATTGAAGATCAGTGAGTCCAACTTCAGCCTTCAGAATAAAAATAAATTATATGTATCTAAAAAACTATAAAATACTTATATCAAAAATATAAAAAATATAATATATGTATATATTTATAAATACACATGTATTAAACAAATGTATATGATATGTATAAAAACTCATAACATAATATTTAATACAATATATATTATTTAAATAAAATAATAATAAAAACAATAAATAAATATTAAATATTATATATTATTTTATTATATATTATATATTACACATTACATATTACATAATATATATGTCATATAATTATATAATATACATTATATTATATATTATATAATATAATAATGTATGGTATATATTATATATTATATATCATACTATATAACACTATATATAATATAATAATATATAATATAATATAATATTTAATACATTATAGACTATTGTATATTTTATTATACAATATATCATACAAAATATATACTATATAATATATAGTATATAGTATAGAGTATATAGTATATAAATTATAATAACACAGCACACCATAACAATAAATATAATGTATTATAATACAATATGATATAATATAATATATTAGTAAAATATACATTTTATATGTATTTATTATATATTTTTATTTATTTAAAATTATATATATATATATACACATATATATGAGTCTGCACATCTGAGAGCATTGTCCCAACACTTCTTGGACTCTGCCAGGCTTGGAGCTCTGGGGAGGCACCGTAGGGCCATGCCTGGGCACGGGGCCAGGAGGAAACCACCGTCTTCCTGCCCGGGCGCCATGTCACGTGGGCTGCGGTTTGTGCACCTGCAGTGGCAGGCAGGCTCCAGCTCCCGACCCGCCGCGGGGAATAACGGCCCCTGGGTGACTCGCTGAGAGCCAGGGAGACGCCTGAGGCTCTGGGCTGCAGCTCTGCTGCCAGGGCAGGCCCTGGACCAGCTCTGGCTGCTGCCGGGACCCCACAGGAGGCTCCCTGGGGAGGGACGGGACAGGCAGCACCCCCATAATGGGGCTCTGGCCCTGCCCAAGGGCCTTTCCCAGCTGCTGCTGCCAGCACAGCGGGGGCTGTAGCAGGGGCAGGGGCTGATCCCTTCCCTGCCTGACAGAGCCCTGCTGCAGGACCAGCCCCGTGGATCCCATGGCGCAGAGACGACTGGACAATCGCACCTTGGGCTCTTGGATGCTACAGCTTAGGAGACGCTCCGTGCTCCCACAGCAGGCTGCAAGGGGTGTCAGAGCCATCTGCCCCCACACCCAGCCCTACCCCACGATGATGTCCCACCGCAGTGACGTGAGACCCGCAGCGGAGCCGTCCCTCATATATGGTCATGAAGAGCGCTGGAGAAGTTCATTGGAGAGCTGGGCTGCGTCGGAGGGGAGATAAGTGCCGATAACGTCTAAAAAGGTGCCTGCTGCTTTGATTGGCTCCTCCTGCAGCTGGGACAGCATCTGCACAGATATATTGCCCTCCCATCATTGCCATTTCCTCGTGGGTCCCCAGGAACTCCAGCAGCAGGGCCGTGCTGTCAGGACAGGAGCCTCAGGATGGGGACAGAGGGACTCCTGTCCCCTTGGGTGCTGTGGCTGTTCCTCTGGGTGCAGCCTTGCAGAGGTAAGTGCCACCTTCTCTGTTCCATAGCCTGGGGCCAGTGGGCAGCAGTGGGTTCATTGGGATCCCTCTGGGAGTGGGGTTGCTTTGCAGGTACCACTGAAATGAGGGGTAGAATGTTCTCAGTCCCTCAGCCTGTGCCTGTCTGGATGGGAGAGTGTAATCCATTTCCACAGATCCCATGTTTTTGGCAGCCCATGTCCAGTTGCATTTCTAGACACCTTGTCCTCAGGTACCCTTTTGGGATCCCTTGTTCCCCAGCACCAAACCTCTGGAGCTGGAGGAGGCCCAGGTGCTGACAGCCAATGCCTGGGGTGTCCTGGAGATGTTGCATGCTGCTCCCTGCCCCTGCGTTATGAGTAAACCCTGATCCTAGGAGGGGAGGTTGTACCCCCAGACAAAAGGTGACTGGGGCTTCTGCACCAGAGGTGGCAGAGAGGTATCCTTCCTGGGAGGCCTGGCCAAGGTTAGAGGCTGGGCTGACAGCAGGAATGAGGAGAGGACTCAGGTTGAGGGGTACCTTGAGATTGAGTCGGTGCCCCCTGTACAGACAGGGAGCCCTAGGTGTTTTGGTGCATTTTGGAGGAGCCTGGGGCAGGTGGGCCAGGGGAAAGTATTGGTCAAGGAACATGGGGCTGTTCAAGGGGTGCTGAACTGGGGAGGAACAGGAGCCTTGTGCAGGGCTCGGGGAGGTATGCAAGTGGGCATGGGCAGGGGCAGGGAGCCACTGGGGTGGGAGAAGGTGCTGAGGGCTGTGGGGCAGCAGATGGCTGAGGAGGACTGGAGCTGGGCACTCCCAGCCCAGCGCAGCACATGGGGACGCCCCACTGCCCCAGGGACAGCCGATGGGAGCAGGGCTCCCACCCTGGGGCCTGTGACTGTGCCTGATCCAGGGACAATCTCAGACCCTCACTGTGGGGCTCAAAGCTCTCCTGACCGTTCCCTTGTTGATGTTTGAAGGGGCTGCGGAGGTGAGGCTGGCGGATGGCGGCAGTCGCTGTGCTGGAAGAGTGGAGGTGAAACAACAGGGCCAGTGGGGGACCGTGTGTGGTATTTTGTGGGACGAGAATGATGCTGCAGTGGTTTGCAAGCACCTGGGCTGTGGGGTTGCTCTTGGAGCTCCTCAGTATGGACACTTTGGGCCAGGATCTGGACCCATTTGGATGGTTGCTGTTAATTGTCATGGCACCGAGTCTGCCCTGTCTGACTGCAGTCATGGAGGACGCGGTGAATCCTACTGTTCTCACAATTGGGATGCTGGAGTGATATGTTCAGGTAATCGCTCAGCTCATTCCCCACATTTTGGGGATGGGACAGGGGAAAAGAGTAACAGCTTATAGGTCAGGGCACTGATAAGCTTGGTCTGTCACTGCTGTTGTCCCACATCCCAAGGAAAAGCCCAGTGGAGCCCAGCCCAGATACCCAAACCCAGACTTGTCCTTGAGCTGGAGCAGTCAACCCTGGGGAGATGCCTGGGGCTGGGAGAGGAAAGCCCCCACCCTTCCCCATTGTGCTGCCTGGTTCCCATCTTTCTCTTCCATTCGACCAGGCCCTGTCTGGCAGACTGGTCCCTAGGCCGGGGGAATCTAGAGCAGTTCCACAGCCACCAGCAGCCTCAGGGAAGGGCGTGCAATGGCCCAGGACTTTTGGGTTGTACCCCCAGCAGACAAGAGAACCTCAGCCAAAGCAGAGGGGCTGCTCAGAGGGCAGGAGCACTGGGCTTGGGCAGAGGAGCAGGGTGGCAAGTGGCACCTTGTTCCTGTCCCGGGGTCACCCCATGAAGGCCAGCCCCCAGGGACATGGCCCCTCCAGGCCTTGCTAACCCACTGCCCAGCCTCTCCTGCCTGCCCTGTGCCCCAGGAGCTGTGCCAGAACCTCCTGGCTCTCCTCTCTGCCTGCCCTTACACCGGGAGCTCGTGTCAGCCCAGGGCTGCTCTCTGCCTGCTTTCCTGACCCATGCATGGTAGGTGGCTGGGGACGTGCATGCCCAGCACCACACTGTCCCTGCCGGAGGACCCCCCTTTGCGGAGGATCCCCCGATGTGCCCCATCTAGCAGGAGCTCCCCAAGAGCCCCAGCATTCCCTGGGAACAGGGGGGCTTTTTGGCAGTTCCAAGGATTTCTTCTAACTGGCCTGAGCCTTGTGTACATGTTATTATTATGTAGTACTATTATCATCATTGTATCATTATTATTATTATTACTATTACTATAATTATTATTATTACTATTATTATTTTCTTGTCTTATTAAACTGTCTTTATCTCAACTCACAGGCTTCACTTTCCATTTCTGTCCCCCATCCCGGAGAGGGAGGGGGGAGGGTGAGCGAACGGCTGTGTGGTGTTTAGCTGCCGGCCGGGTTAAACCACTACAGTCTTTTTGGCGCCCAACGTGGGGCCCGAAAGGTTGAGATAACGGCAGACCTGATCAGAGTGTGTTAAACTAAGATTGTTATAAGTATTAGACCTGCTTAATAGTCACTTGTCATAATGCTGATTGCTTTAATCTCAAGTCTGCTGCGCCTGTTTTTCAAATTGAGCATTATAGCACATTATTTTCCATATGTGCTCTCTGTCATGTTGTTTATCCTGTCCGGGCCCTGGTTTCAGATTATTATGGTACTGTGTCTTGTAACAGTGGCTTATGAGACGATGAAATATCTGGTCATGACTCTAACTTGGTATTTGTACTCAGTAACATCGTCGACTTTATACTTTGGAAACCGTATCTTGGAAACTATTAGCAATTATACCTGTTGTTTTTTTCCATCGGGGAGTGAATCTGTGGAGAGGAAAGGGGAAGATATTTTTCCTTACTCGATCACTCTCCCTTTCTCCTTCACCACCCCCTTATCCTCTTTGATCACCCTCCCTTTCTCCTTCACCACCCTCTTATCTTCCGAGCTTGTTACAATAGCTCTCCAAGATATTGAATATCCTTGGGATACTCAGACCAGCATGGTCTTGCTCTTATGCCTCCTGAATGTGCTTCAGGTTTTGCTTAAAGTTAAACAACTATTTGGGAAGCTCATTCGGAGATCTGCCCGGAGGCAGTATAGTTGTGGGTGGCAGGGAGTATGGGAGGATATGGGCAGACATCTAGAGCAGTTAGCACCCCCAGTGTTTTGGAAATTCACCCCTGAACAACTGCAAAATCCTAAAAAATTGGCAGAATGTTTGAAAAAAAGGTGTCATGACTCTGGCAGTTCCAAAGTAACACAAATCATTATAACGTGCTGGTGCCTGGCTCATGCCTATCGAGCTGCCATTGATACTGCTATCAACTTAGTGACAGACTCTGCGGCCACTCCAAGTCCTGTGACAGATCCAATGGCCACTGCGACTCCTACGGTGGACTCTGCAGCCGCTCCAGTTCCAGCTCCTGCAGACACTCCAGTTCCAGGTCCTGCAGCTGCTCCAGCTCCGGTTCCTGCAGTCGCTCCAGCTCCAGCTCCTGCAGACACTCCAGTTCCAGCTCCTGCAGCTGCTCCAGCTCCTGTGGCTGGGTCAGAGAAACGAGCTGTTGCAGTGCAAGTCGATCCTGCCGGGGGTATTCCAACCCCTGTGGCAGGCCCTGTAACGGGGTCAGAGAAACGAGCTGTAGCAGTGCAAGTCGACCCTGCAGAGGGTATTCTAACCCCTGTGGCAGGCCCTGTAACTGGGTCAGAGAAACGAGCTGTAGCAGTGCAAGTCGACCCTGCAGAGGGTATTCCAATCCCTGTGGCAGACCTTGTAACGGGGCCAGAGAAACGAGCTGTAGCAGTGCAAGTCGACCCTGCAGAGGGTATTCCAATCCCTGTGGCAGACCGTGTAACGGGGCCAGAGAAACGAGCTGTAGCAGTGCTAGTCCACCCTGCAGAGGGTATTCCAATCCCTGTGGCAGACCTTGTAACGGGGCCAGAGAAACGAGCTGTAGCAGTGCAAGTTGCCCCGGTACACAAGATGAAAAGATGGTATAGAGATTCAGGTCGTTTAGAACGCAGAGAATCTTCTGCCAAATCTGATGGAGACGACGATGCTGGGCCATCAGGGCTTCAGGTGGAGGAAGATGATGATGCCGAAAAAGCAACAATAACTACCCGAAACCTAAACGAGCGTGAGTTACGAGATGTGCGAAAAGATTTTGGTCGCTGTATAGGTGAGCAGCTTGTCACCTGGCTACTCCGGTGTTGGGACGCTGGAGCCAATTGTGTGGAATTGTCTGGCATTGAAGCCAGACGGCTGGGATCCCTTGCTAGAGACGCAGGCATTGACAAAGCAATTGCAAATGGAGCACAATCTCACAGCCTCTGGAGGCGTCTCCTCTCAGCTGTGAGGGAAAGGTATCCCTTCAAGGAAGAACTTTTATGTGTACCAGGCAAGTGGACCACTATGGAGAAGGGAATTCAGTAGCTGAGGGAATTAGCCGTACGGGAAGTGATTTATGAGGACCCAGTCCCCGGACAAACATCCAAAGATCCAGATGGAGTCAGGTGTACACGACCCATGTGGCGGAAGTTTGTACGGAGTGCACCATCATCATATGCCAGCTCATTGGCAGTAATGGCCTGGAAAAAGGATGAGGAACCCATAATAGATGAAGTGGCTAAACAACTCCGGCAGTACGAAGAAAGTCTCTCCTCTTCCTTACAGGCCTGCGTCTCAGCTGTGGAGAAACTTTCTGAAGAGTTCCACCAACTTAAAGAAAATCTATCTTCCTCCCCACCTGAACAAACCAGTGTCCACCGACCAAAAGAGAATACTTGGGAGAAACTTTCTGAAAAGGTTCACCAACTTGAAGAGAGATTATTCTCCTTCGCACCTGTACAAAGCAGTGTCTCAGCTATCAGGGGTAGGCGGTCATCTACACAAAGAAGACAATATGGTGGGTACTCACCCCGTGCCACCCTGTGGTTTTATTTACGAGACCATGGAGAGGACATGAGAAAATGGGATGGAAAATCTACCGCAACCCTAGAGGCACGGGTACGTGAGTTGCAAAAGAAAACAATCGGGAAAAAGGGATTCTCTGAAAAGTTTGCTGCTCCAACTTCCAGCAGACAGTCCTTCAAACCCAGAATTGAAGAAGATTCTGACCAGGATTAGGGGGGCCCTGCCTCCAGCCATGGGGAGGAAAGGGACAATCGAGTTTATTGGACTGTGTGGATTCGATGGCCTGGCACGTCAGACGCACAGAAGTATAAGGCTTTAGTAGACACCGGTGCACAATGTACTCTAATGCCATAGAGCTATAAAGGGCCAGAGCCCATCTGTATTTGTGGAGTGACAGGGGGATCTCAGCAGTTGACTGTATTGGAGGCTGAAGTGAGTCTGACTGGGAATGAGTGGGAAAAGCATCCCATCGTGACTGGCCCGGATGCTCCATGTATCCTTGGCATAGACTATCTTAGAAGAGGATATTTCAAGGACCCAAAAGGGTTCCGCTGGGCTTTTGGTATAGCTGCCTTAGAGACAGAGGGCATTAAACAATTATCTACCTTGCCTGGTCTTTCAGAGGACCCCTCTGTTGTGGGGTTGCTGAGGGTCGAAGAACAGCAAGTGCCAATTGCTACTACAACTGTGCACCGGCGGCAATATCGCACTAACCGAGACTCCCTGATTCCCATCCATAAGCTAATTCGTCAATTGGAGAGCCAAGGAGTGATCAGCAAGACTCATTCACCTTTCAATAGTCCCATATGGCCAGTGCGAAAGTCTAATGGTGAGTGGAGACTAACAGTGGACTATCGTGGCCTGAACGAAGTCACGCCACCATTGAGTGCTGCAGTGCCGGACATGCTGGAACTCCAGTCCGAACTTGAATCGAAAGCAGCCAAGTGGTACGCCACAATTGATATCGCTAATGCATTTTTCTCCATCCCTCTAGCAGCAGAGTGCAGGCCACAATTTGCTTTCACTTGGAGGGGAGTCCAATATACTTGGAATCGGCTGCCCCAGGGGTGGAAACACAGCCCTACCATTTGCCATGGACTGATTCAATCTGCACTGGAGCAGGGGGAAGCTCCTGAACACCTGCAGTATATCGATGACATTATTGTGTGGGGTGACACAGCAGAGGAAGTTTTTGAGAAAGGAAAGAAAATAGTCCAAATCCTTCTGAAAGCTGGTTTTGCCATAAAACAAAATAAAGTCAAAGGACCTGCACGAGAGATCCAGTTTTTAGGAATAAAATGGCAAGATGGACGTCGTCAAATTCCAATGGATGTGATCAACAAAATAACAGCTATGTCTCCACCAACTAGCAAAAAAGAAACACAAACTTTCCTAGGTGTTGTGGGGTTTTGGAGAATGCACATTCCAAATTACAGTCTGATTGTAAACCCGCTTTACCAAGTAACCCGTAAGAAGAATGAGTTTGAGTGGGGCCCTGAGCAACGGCAGGCCTTTGAACAAATTAAGCAGGAAATAGTTCATGCAGTAGCCCTTGGGCCAGTCCAAACAGGACCAGAAGTGGAGAATGTGCTCTACACTGCAGCCGGGGAGAACGGCCCCACCTGGAGCCTCTGGCAGAAAGAACCTGGGGAAACTCGAGGTCGGCCCCTGGGGTTTTGGAGTCGGGGATACCAAGGATCTGAGGCCCGCTACACTCCAACGGAAAAGGAAATCTTGGCAGCATATGAAGGAGTTCGATCTGCTTCAGAGGTGGTCGGTACTGAAGCGCAGCTCCTCCTAGCATCCCGATTGCCAGTACTAGGCTGGATGTTCAAAGGAAGGGTCTCCCCTACACATCATGCAACCGATGCTACATGGAGCAAGTGGGTTGCACTGATTACTCAGCGGGCTCGAATAGGAAACCCCAGTCGCCCAGGGATATTGGAAGTGATTATGGACTGGCCAGAAGGCAAATACTTTGGGATATCATCAGAGGAGGAGGTGGGTCGTGCTGAAGAAGCCCCACTGTACAACCAGTTACCAGAGAATGAGAAGAAATATGCCCTGTTCACTGATGGGTCTTGTCGTATTGTGGGGAAGCATCGGAGATGGAAGGCTGCTGTATGGAGCCCTACACAACGAGTTGCAGAAGCTGCTGAGGGAGAAGGTGAATCGAGTCAGTTTGCAGAAGTAAAGGCCATTCAGCTGGCTTTAGACATTGCTGAACGAGAAAAATGGCCGGTTCTCTATCTCTACACTGATTCATGGATGGTAGCAAATGCCCTGTGGGGATGGTTACAGCAATGGAAGCAAAACAACTGGCAGCGCAGGGGCAAACCCATCTGGGCTGCTGCATTGTGGCAAGATATTGCTGCTCAGGTGGAGAACCTGGTTGTAAAGGTACGCCACGTAGATGCTCATATGCCCAAGAATCGGGCTACTGAAGAACATCAAAACAACCAGCAGGTGGATCAGGCTGCTAAGATTGAAGTAGCTCAGGTGGACCTGGATTGGCAGCATAAAGGTGAATTATTTATAGCCCGATGGGCCCATGACACCTCAGGCCATCAAGGTAGAGATGCAACATACAGATGGGCTCGTGATCGAGGGGTGGACCTGACCATGGACACTATAACACAGGTTATTCATGACTGTGAAACATGTGCTGCAATCAAGCAAGCCAAACGGTCAAAGCCTCTTTGGTATGGAGGACGATGGCTGAAATATAAATATGGAGAGGCCTGGCAGATTGATTACATCACACTCCCTCAAACTCGCAATGGCAAGCGCCATGTACTTACAATGGTGGAAGCAACCACTGGATGGCTGGAAACATATCCTGTGCCTCATGCCACCGCCCGGAACACTATCCTGGGCCTTGAAAAACAAGTCCTATGGCGACATGGCACCCCAGAAAGAATAGAGTCAGACAATGGAACTCATTTCCGAAACAACCTTATAGACACTTGGGCCAAAGAGCATGGTATTGAGTGGGTGAATCACATCCCCTATCATGCACCAGCCTCCGGGAAAGTTGAACGATATCATGGACTGTTAAAGACTACATTGAAAGCAATGGGTGCTGGGACGTTCAAAAATTGGGATACGCATTTGGCAAAGGCCACCTGGTTAGTCAATACTAGGGGATCCGCCAACCGAACTGGACCTGCCCAATCAAACCTGTTACGTACTGTAGATGGGGATAAAGTTCCTGTAGTGCATGTAAGAAATATGCTGGGTAAAACGGTCTGGGCTACTCCTGCCTCAGGAAAAGGCAAACCCATTCGTGGAATTGCTTTTGCTCAGGGACCTGGATATACGTGGTGGGTGATGCAAAAGAACGGAGAGGTCCGGTGTGTACCTCAAGGGGATTTAATACTGGGTGAGAATAGCCCATGAATTGGATTGTACCATGTTAATTACTATATAATATTGTATGTTATCACTATCATGACTACTATATACCCTAGATAAAAATGGTGACTAACTAGAATGTATGGGAAAGAGTGTAACCTGAGCATGACATAAATGGTATGGAATAAGGGGTGGATAGATGTCCTGGTTTCAGTTAGAACAGAGTTAATTTTGTTCCTAGTAGCCGGTGGAATGCTATGCTTTGGCTTAGAATGAAAAGAGTGCTGATAACACCCCGATGTTTTAATTATTGCAGAGCAGTGCCTGTACTAAGCCAAGGACATCTCAACTTCTTGCTCTGTCCTGCCAACAGGCAGGCTGGGGGTGCAGCAAGAACTGGGAGGGGACAGGCCCAGAACAGGTGACCCAAACTAGCCAAAGAGGTATTCCATACCATCTGACGTCACGCTAAACAATATATAGGGTGGCTAGCCGGGGGGAGGGCGGGCCGGACTGCTCGGGGTTAGGCTGGGCATCGGTCAGCGGGTGGTGAGCAATTGCATTGTGCATCACTTGTTTGTACATGTTATTATTATGTAGTACTATTATCATCATTGTATCATTATTATTATTATTACTATTACTATAATTATTATTATTACTATTATTATTTTCTTGTCTTATTAAACTGTCTTTATCTCAACTCACAGGCTTCACTTTCCATTTCTCTCCCCCGTCCCGGAGAGGGAGGGGGGAGGGTGAGCGAACGGCTGTGTGGTGTTTAGCTGCCGGCCGGGTTAAACCACTACACCCCCACAAGCAGGTAAGCTGTCTTTCCCCTGGGGCTGGGTCTGAACATGGCCACGCTGTGACCCACAGCCAAGGGACGGGACTCCCTATTGGGCTGTGAGACTCCCAGAAAGCTGAAGCAGCTGGGAGAAGTCTGTGATGTACCCAGCAGGGTGGGAGCTGCCCCATCACCCAGCCCTGTCCCCCCCAGCCCCTGCTGCTTTGTGTGGTCAGGAGTGGCATGTCCTGCCCCCAGCCTGTCCCTTGTCTGATGCTGCCCCTGCCATGTTCCTGCCCATGCAGATCCCCCACGGGGCCGTCCGACCACCAGCAGCGAGAGACTCTCGGTGCCTGTCGTCATCTGCATCATCCTGGGGGCCCTCCTCTGCCTGCTCCTGGCCCTCCTGGCTGGGCAGGTGCGAAGCGCCAGGGCTCGGCGCAGAGGTGGGTCCTTCCCCAGTGGTCCTGGGAGGGAGATGCCTCCTGGCAGGGCTGAGGGTGCTGGGGGTGTTGGTGTCCTGGGGCACAGAAACAGAGCTGTGTGCTGCCTCCTGCCCCATGTGCTGCCCCACTGACTGACAGACCATGGGGCACCAACATCAAGGGGTAGAGAGAGCCCAGAGCCTGAGGCATCAGTTCTGGGATGAGGAGAGAAATGTGAGAGCTGGGCTGGGTGAGACGGGGAGGATGCACTGCTGGCAGTGCTCTGGGCAGCACTGGCAGGAGGAGCATGGGGCAGTGGAGTCCATCACTGTGGTGTCTGCCACCCCCCCAGCCGGGCACGGGCTGTGCTATTGCTGTGTGGGGCAGAGATGGAGCAGCTCCATGGGAAGGGGAAATGAGGGAATTGGTGCAGGGTCTGCACTGGGACATGACCTGGGGACCAAAGGGGCACAAGGGCTGTCTCCAAAGGGATGGTGCGTGGTTGATTCTGCCGCAGACCATCTCAATTTGGGCTGCTGCCCTCCCTGGGGATGTGGTTGCAGTGCCAACACAACACAGTGGGGCTGTGCTGTGGGGACAGCCCTGTGCTGGCCTAGGGAATGGGGCTGGGGGAGTCCAGTGGGGTCCTGTCCCTCTCTGCCCATCCTCAGACCTGCCCTGCCTCTGTCTTCAGGCTCCGGGAGAGCTGGGGAGCCCTTCCCTGAGGCCGTGTACGAGGAGATCGCTTACAGCCTGGCGTGGGAGAAGCAGGCAAGGTTCAGTCTCTCAGGTGGGTGCAGGTAACCTGCGGGGGCACATCTGCTGTGTCCATTCTCCCTGCCTCAGACCAGGGCTGTGCTCTGCAGCTCCTGCCCATGGTCCCTGAAATGGTTGGACCATGGGGTCTGTGGGAGAGCATCCAGGTGTTGGTCCCCACAGAGGAGCTTCCTCCCCACCAGCTCTGCCCATCCCACAGGGGACAGCCCCTCTCTGCTTGGCCCTGCACCTTAAAGCCAATAATATTGAGAGCAAAGGCCTGTCCCGGGGCAGCTCTGGGAACCTCTCTGGGAAGTGCCTTGTCCCAAGGGAACTGGTCTCCTCCCCATGCACCCCCAGCTCTGTGGGTGCCCATCCCCAGCAGTGCTGACCACCAGTCAGGGCAGCAGGGCTCATCCCACAGCACCCACTGCAGCTCTCTGCAGCCTCCTTTTCAGAGGGGTCCCTGGCCCAGCTGCAGCCCTATCCCAGGCACATGAGGAGGAGGATGGTCTGGGGCCAGACCCAGGGAGAAGAGGTGGGGGGGGAGGAAGGGCTCCATGTCTCCTCCCTGCAGACATACCAGACGTACAGCAGTGCCACTGAGTGTTATCAACAGAGCTGGAAGCATGAAGGCTCTGCTGTGACCCTGACACCAGCAGCATGTCAGCCCTGTGTCCCCACACACCCTCCCATCCTCTGCTCTGCAGAACTTCTCATTGCCACCACCTTCCCTCTCCTTTCAGATGTCCCTGTCCTGCCCAGAGGTGACCCAGCAGATGGCTATGATGATGCTGGGGAGGTTTCTGACCCTGGGGAGGATCCTGTCCCTAGGCAGGGGGACTGGGAAGTGCCCAGGACACCAGAGGAAGGAGATGGGCGCCCGGATGCAGTCACAGGTGAGAGGGCAGTGCAGCACTGCCACTTCCTAGGTGCCAACCCCAGGCCTAGGAGAATCCATGGCATATTGAAAGTCTGACCATCCATGGAGAAGCTGTCCTGAGAGATTTTGTGGGGGCTGGGAGAATGGGCTGAATGTCTCAGGCTGGTGAGGACGAGGAAGGTGATAAACAGCCCCGAGGGGCACCTCACAGGCCCAACCACAGCAGCCTGCCTTGATGCTTACAGGGGGAAGCCTGCGCTCCCGGAGAAGTGCTGGGGTCCCTGGAGCTGAGGGAGACACCTTGTACCCTCTGCTGGGGACCACGGGCTATGATGATGTTGAAGAGGTGTCTCTGGCATGTTCCCACAAGGACACCGAGGATGGGACACTAGAGTCCCGTGCACAAGAGTTCCAGCGCCCCAGGCCAGCAGAGCCCAGCCCTGCTGAGCAGCTGGGTGCAACCAGGAGGGAGGAGAGCTCAGTGCCACTGGGAGAGCCGTGAGTGCCAGGGAACGGTCTCCCTTTTCCAGCAGTCAGCAGACACACATGGGTATTTCCCCTCTTGGTAGTCCCTTGTTTTTATGCTGTGTGTTGGTATTTCCTCATATTAAAATGCTCTGGGGGGCTTTGCCCCAGGTCCAGTGCTTCCCTGCCCCGGTGTCAGGGTGTCTCCCTGAGGCGGATGGAGGGGAGAAGAGCTCAAAGATCCAGCGGTTGGGAAGGGACACATCTTAGAGCCAGCAGGATCGGGGTCTGGCTTTGGGGCTGACAGAGCCCCTGGTCCCTGGACACTATTCCTACTGACAGAGACATTTCTGTCCTGCCAGCCACAGGCAGTTTCCAGACAAAGTGGATCTTTGTCCCATGAGGCACTCCCTTGCAGTGCCCACCTTCTGCTGCCTTGGGCCCCCATGGAGCCCAAGGAAGCCTGCCCAGCACCCACAGGCAGGGAAAGATCAGGTAAAAGAGCTGAACAGGGAGATGTCTTGGACCCTTGGGCAGGACTTGGCACCAGCTCCTGCTGGTGGGTCCCCACAGCCCTCCAGCTCTTCCCCAGCAGGCTTCTCTGCCGCAGGCTGGGAGGTGCTTTTGGTATTGGGATGGTGAGCTGGAACACCTATTGGAGCATCTGTTTAATCCCTTTGGGTCATCTCTCCTGGCTGTGTATAGTCTTCTCTGGGTGAAGAACTGGCTGGAGGGCCATGCCCAGCGGGTTGTGGTTAATGGAGTTAACTCCAGTTGGTGTCCCATTACAAGTGGCATCGCCCAGGGGTTGGTACTGGGGCCTATCTTGTTTCATACCTTTATTAATGACCTAGATGAGGGGATTGAGTGTATCCTCAGTAAATTTGCAGACGATGGCCTGAGCAGCCATTCCTGCAGCCTCTGCCCATGCTGCCCACAGCCCCCAGCTGGTGGTGCTGCTCTGCAGAGCAAGGGGGCTGTGGTGTGTGGAGCTGTGGGGGCACTCTGCAGGGCCCTGCTGGTCAGGCTGGGAAGGCAGAGCCAGCTGGTGGGGGGCACTGCCACTGACTGCCTCCCACACAAGCGGTCCATGGATAGCCGGCACAGATAGCCGGCCTTCTGCAGAGTCAGAGACTCATGGAATACTCCGAGCTGGAAGGGACCCACAAGGGTGACCCACTTCCCATGTCAGGTGATGCACAAGTGACCCACTTCCAACGTCAGGATATGTTTTGGGGTGATTCGCTCTATTAAATCCATGAAATTTCACCAGAGGTGTAACAAATAACTCAGCAGAGAGCTTTCCCTATGCCTGCTGTGTCCCTGGAGTTGCAGAGCTCTCCTTTGCCTGTTCCCACCCAGATTTAGCACCTCAGGGTGGCTCCGCCTGGGACGTGCCCGTGCTCTATGGGCTCCATGTGCTATTGACTCCTGAGCACACACTGTCCCTGCCGAGTGCTTGGGCTCTCCAAGCAGATCCTGCTTTCCTCCAGAAAGATGCCTGCCTGCCATCATCCCTCTTGCCTATTGTGTACAGAGGCAGGTGAATTCACCGTCTCTGTGGGTGCTGTCCAAGAACAGGGAACAATCACAGGTGCAGCCTGGCAATGCTGCTGTGGCAGGACCCTTCTCCCCTCCACCTCTGCACTCTGCCACGTGCCCCTGAAGCTCCACCACAGGTCTACAAGGAAGGGTATCAGGCAAGTAAGTCAATGCATGGTCCTTTCTTTTATTAAAATACACAGAAAGCCTGACCCACAATTTATACAAAGACTTGGAATCACATGAGACAGGTACATACAGTGTAGGAAGGTATGAACAATGATATTTCTTTGTGGGAAACACTATGAGGAGTAAAGCAAAGTAAAAAAGAAAAAAAAAGTAGAAACAAATAGAAAGATTTCTGGGTATGCATACAGTTAACATTAAAAATACAGACGGTTTATTCCTTCTGAAAAACCTCCACTCATCACTTTCCATACTACATCCTTGAGCTCCTGATTCCTCATGCTGTAGATGAGGGGCTTCACTGCTGGAGGCACCACCGAGTCCAGAACTGCCAGCAAAAGATTAAGGGAGGAGGAGGACATAGAGGGAGGTTTCAGGTAGGCAAAAAAGGCAGTGCTGAGAAACAGGGAGACAACAGCCAGGTGAGGGAGGCATGTGGAAAGGCTTTGTGTCATCCTTGCTGTGAGGGGATCCTCAGCATGGTCCAGAAGATCTGCATATAAGAAAGCACAAGGAAAACAAAAGACCCAAAGGCTCAACACACACTAGGCACAATAAGCCCAACTTCTCTGAGGTAGGCATCTGAGCAGGAGATCTCGAGGATCTGGGGAATCTCACAGAAGAACTGGTCCAGGGCATTGCCTTGGCAGAGGGGGAAGGAAAAGGCATTGGCAGTGTGCAGCACAGCATAGAGAAAGCCACTGCCCCAGGCAGCTGCAGCCATGTACACACGATTTCTGCTGTCCATTATTGTCCCGTAGTTTCAGCTGAGTCAAACCAGGCATCTCATACTTTGTTTGCAGTTCAGAGGCTAGAAGGTGGCTTAGCTGCCTCCCCGTGCCTCACAGAATCCCACTGGAGTTGGGATTCCTCTTGCCCTGGTTCAGGTGGGTACAAACCAGGCAGCATATAAGCTGCTTGTCTCAGCTCCCAGCACTTTGAATAGAGAAAGAGACCAAGAGGGAGCTGTTCAGAGGCAGACACCAGGTGAGATTGGAGATGGCAGAGTGACATCTGAGTGACATTTGAAGTGCCAAATTCGTCTGGGCCATAAACAGAGATTTTATTATTGCATGTACAAAATAATATAACTGTAGCCATTGCTCAATAGCAAAGAAATAAAAGAAATAAAAGGCATGCTGTGACCTGGTTGCCATCACTGGAAAGCGGTGGGACCACTCCCATGACTGGAGTGCTGCAATGAATGGTTATGGGCTCTTCAGAAGAGACAGACAGAACAGAAGGGGTGGTGGTGTGGCTCTCTATATTAGGGAGTGTTTTGATGTTGCAGAACTCGAATCTGGGAATGATAATGTTGAGTCCCTGTGGGTTAGAGTCAGTGGGAAGGCCAACAAGGCAGGCATCCTGATGGGGATATCTTATTGACCGCCAAACCAGGATGAGGAGACAGATGAGGCATTCTACAAGCAGACTTTGAGCTGTTCAGGACACTGGTTGGCAGAGTCCCTTGGGAGGCAGTTCTGAAGGGCAGAGGAGTCCAGAAAGGCTGAGCACTCTTCAAGAAGGAAATCTTAAAGGCTCAGGAGCAGACTGTCCATCCCCATGTACCCAAAGATGAGCCAGCGTGGAAGAAGACTGGCCAGGCTGAACAGAAAGTTGTGGCTAGAGCTTAGGAAGAAAAAGAGAGTTTAGGACCTTTGGAAAAGAGGGAAGGCCACTCAGGAGGACTATAAGGACCTTGTGAGGATCTGCAAGGACAAAATTAGAAAGGCCAAAGCTCATCTGGAACTCACTCTGGCTACTGCTGTTAAAGATAACAGAAAATGTTTTTATAAATACAGAAACACAAAAAGGAGGACTAAGGAGAATCTCCATCCTTTACTGGATGTCGGGGGAAACTTAGTGACAAGAGATGAGGAAAAGGCTGAGGTGCTTAATGCCTTCTTTGCCTTACTCTTTAGTGGCAAGACCAGTTGTTCTCCAGGTACCCATCCCCCTGATCTGGTGGAAGGGGATGGGGAGCAGAATGTGGCCCTCATAATCCATGAGGACATGGTTGGAGACCTGCTACAGCACTTAGATGTACAGAAGTCAGTGGGGTCGGATGGGATCCACATGAGGATACTGGTGGAAGAGCTGACCAAGACACTTTCCATCATTTATCAAGAGTCCTGGCTACCTGGGGAGGTCCCAGTCAACTGGTGGCTAGCAAATGTGACACCCATCTACAATGAGGGTTGGAGGGTGAACCCAGGAAACGATGGGCCTGTTAGTTTGACTTCAGTACCAGGGAAGCTCATGGAAAAGGTTATCTTAAGTGTCATCACGCAGCACTTGGAAGGCTCTGCAGGAGAATCTGGATAGGCTGGACGCATGGGCTAAGGCCAACTGTATGATGTTCAACAAGGCCAAGTGCCAGGTCTTGCACCTGGGGCACAATAACCCCAAGCAGAGCTACAGGTTGGGAGATGAGTCACTGGAAAGATGCCTGGCAGAGAAGGACCTGGGAGTATTGGTTGATAGTCGGCTGAATATGAGCCAGCAGTATGCCAAGAAGGCCAAGAAGGCCAATGGCATCCTGGCTTGTGTAAGAAGCAGTTTGGCCAGCAGGGCTAGGGAAGTGATTGTCCCCCTGTACTCGGCTCTGGTGAGGCCGCACCTCGAGTACTGTGTTCAGTTTTGGGCTCCTCGCTACAAGAAGGACATGGAGGTGCTTGAACGAGTCCAAAGAAGGTCAACGAAGCTGGTGAGGGGTCTGGAGAACAAGTCCTATGAGGAGCAGGTGAGGGAGCTGGGTTTGTTCAGTCTGGAGAAGAGGAGGCTCAGGGACGACCATATCTCCCTCTATAGGTACTTTAAAGGAGGCTGTAGCAAGGTGAGCATTGGTCTATTCTCCCACGTGCCCTTTTATAGGACAAGGGGGAATAGGCTAAAGTTGTGCCAGAGGAGGTTTAGGTTGGATTTTGGTAAAAACTTCTTTACGGGGAAGGCAGGAGGAGCCTGGCCAGGAGAGATGTGAGATTTGGGGGAGGAAAGAGGGGCTTGGATAGCAGAAGGTAACGATTTTGGAGTTGTAAGAATATTCAGGTAATGATGATCCCACCATAAAGCTGACTTCAAGCAGTCATGTGAGGCCCTCACCCTATTTTAACCTCTTACATTAATATCTAAATCTAAATACCACTCCACACCCTGACAGGAATCCCCTGCTCTAATTTTTGACCACAATATCCCTTGAAGCCAAAATTAGTCCATAATCCCTTTCCATTACCTTTCCTTTCTTGCTCACCCTCATCCCTGCCCTTAACAATACCATTAAAATGCTCTATTTAACCCTAGTCGTCTTGCAGACCTAAACAAAACCCTCAAGCAAAGACCTTGCCCATACCCTAACCACAGACCTGATACCACAAGCAGAACAACAAACCCTCCCACTAAACATCTGCTTAATCTCTCACCCAGAAAGGTTTGCCATAGTCCCTAATGCCATTCATGAACAACTATCATCCAAAGCCTGTCTTCCTGTGCATTAACCTTCTCACCTTTAACCCTTTTCCTAACACTTAGCATAGGTTCTTGTTCTCCTGGGGCAGGTCAGGAACTGTGAGATTGCTGTGCAGTCACATTGCATTCAAAACGAATGTGAGGGGACATGGATTTGATCAGCTTGTAGGCCACAAGGAGGATACGTGTGAGAATGCTCTGATGAGCTCAGCTCTACCTCAGGATCTCCCAAACCAGACGGAGGAATTGGCCTGTGAAAGGGACTGTGAGGTCACTTCTGTCTCTGCAGTTGATAGGGCAGCAGCAGGAATGTGTCACAGAAAGGGACGTTGAGGTCACTTCTGTCTGAAGTAGCTGACAGGTCACACTTATACCCGGGAACTACTTTTCAGCTGACATCTGCCAGTGGTCCTGGTAGGCCAGCAGAAGGCACCTGGTTGGCATGCTGACTGTGGGATCCCCTCTGCCTACAGACCCAGGAGAACCCAGACAGAAAGAAGGCCCCCATATGGGTTGTCCTGTCCCTTCTGCTTGAGTCCATGACTGGACAGCAGCAGGCACAAGGCTTGGGTGTGTCTAAACAAGAAACTGCAAGGCCAGCAGCAGGACCATGGCTTGGAAGATCCTGGTGAGGTGACTTCTATCTGGTTAGTTGACAGACTGCAAGAAGGATGACAGGTTGCGATGCCTACTTCAGGAGTGGTTTCCACCCTGATGGAGCTTTCTTTGGTAGTAGGAAAGAGCAGGAGAGAAAAACCTGCCAGAAAGTGCACCTTGGAAGGTTGGCACTGGTCATGAGGAAGATGAAATGTCCCTCAGAGGGTTGTGCTGTGGTGCTAGAGGTCACCCAAAGAGTGTCTTTGATCAGACCATGGCTTTGTATTTCAAGGAACAGCTGGTGAGAGTTAAAGAGACATCAGAGAAACCACGGAAATGCTAGGATGAGAGCAAGGTGGTGAACAGAGATGGGTGTCTGCAGCCTTCAAGGAAATAGGGCAAAGTGTGGGGCAGCATAGGAAAATCTGGAGAGGACAAAGAGGTGGGCGCTGGCAAGAAGAGAAGTCCCCAGCAGCCCTGACATTTTTGTCCCCTTGGATAGAGCTTATGAGGAGATGAGATACAGTCATTGCAAGGGGCTCATTGCTTTCTTAGACCCTGTGCAGAGGCAGGGAGGTGTCATACCATTGTTCTTCTTGTGGCATCCCACTGTCCACCACATCCCACAGACCCCCAGCAAGAGCCCTGAGCAAGTCGTGGGGGTGCAGGATCTCCCCACCCAGTAGCTGGAGTCAGGACCTGGCCCTTCTACTTGAGCACAATAAACCCAGACTTTTCTCAGAACAGTGTTTTGCCTATCTGTAATCATGGCCTCCAATTATCTGCCCTAACAAGTCCCTGAGGAGAATCTCTTGGTAATGGCCCTCAGTGGGGCCCATTAAT
The DNA here is from genome assembly GCA_036873955.1 of Mergus octosetaceus. NCBI lineage: Eukaryota > Metazoa > Chordata > Aves > Anseriformes > Anatidae > Mergus > Mergus octosetaceus. Next base: position 1,104,816 of record CM072311.1, read on the forward strand.
ACTCCAAGTCACTTCAACTTTTCCTTCTGACTTTACTTTCTCAAGCAATTGCATCATTCTCCTCTCAGTACCTGATGTTCACAAACTGAGCACCAAAATCCACCATGGAACTCATTACAAGGCAGAAACACCTCGAGGAACCATATGTCTTCCATAGTGTTATTCATATCCTCAAGACTTGAACAGTTAATTGGAGAGCTTTCATGGTGTAGTTAAGGAGGAAGATTTCAAAAAGCACCTAATACAAATCTTTTCTCATTTTAAAGGGTGAATTTTGTTGCATTTCAGTTTTGAGCATCTTTCTTCAATTGATATTAACCCAGGGCTTCTCCGATGGAGACGTCCATAGGGAGGAAAAGCAGACTCTTGAGGTCTGACAGTGCATGGACAACCTTGCTCCTCACCACCCCACCCCCCCCCCCAACCCTGACACTTCTCTCATTGGCCACCTGGCGCTTGCATCACTTTTCCTTACTCCACACTTCTGCACTGAAGTCTGCAGCTGGATGATACAGCCCCTTTGCACCAGCTCCCACCTGCTTTGCTTAGAGACCTGGCTGCACACAGAAGGGTTTTTCCTTATTTTAAAACAAACAACAAGAAAACATGCAGCAATTTTCCAAACAGCAAAGCAAGCTCCTCATCTTGTATGTCTCCAGTCAGATTTACCTCACTGGTTTATCCTCACAAAAGGATGACTGTAAATTAAGTATTTTATGTTGATGGATAAGAAATTATAGGTTTTAAGATTAGTATTATTCCATATGATCTTAATTCAATGAAAAATGATGAGGAGCTTGCTAACGAAACAATTAGGCAGACTGCTAATAGATGGCAAGCTTGAACTCAATGAAGCTCAAAGCAGCAACTGGGTCAGTGATAGTGGTCTGAATGATCAAAGAGTAAGGGGGGGCAAAACAGGAGAACCATGGGAAATGCATGGTTCCAGACAGGCAGCTAGAAAGGGGACATTCAATATGGATAGTTTATTCAAGATGGGTGGAAGTGCCTGGAAGATGAGGGAGTACACCATGATGGAGAAAACAATGAAATGCAAGTGCTCGTGACCATCAGTATTTCTTCTCCTGTGATGAATAGAGATCCTGAAAATTCACCTGAAGAAGGACGTACATCACTGGTGAAGGAACTGTCTTTTTGTGCCATCACCCATGCAGATTACAAAATACTTCCACATGCCATGGTAATATGTCCCACCCAATTCTTGTCATCCTGTGGGGCAGGGGAGAGGGAGCTGTCAGCCAAGGGACACATTTGGGTGACAAGGGGGTGACCCAGAAGAGACAAGGAGTCAAGGCAGTGGGGTGGGGGAGGTCAGGAGAAGCAGCCCAAGGGGTGCTGCTTCTTGTGAGGCCACGTTTGTGCCAGCAGCCTGAGTGGGCAGCAGCTGTCTGGAGGCGAGGGGAGGCCAGGGAGCACATGCCAAGAGCCCTCCTGCCAGCAGAGACAAGGCCGGGGCCGAGGCCAAGTGGAGAGGCAGGCCCAGGGCAAGGGGCTGCAAGGGCCATGCTGAGTTCCCTGCCCCTGCAGCAGCCGCACTGGCCCTCAGCAGATGGGCTGGCTGGCCTGCACTGGGAGGTCCTGGCATGCATCAGAGAGCAGCAATGAGGGAGCTGGAGAGGGCTGGGGTGACAAGGTTGGCAGTGTCCCATGAAATACCTGTCTGGGGAACCCTCTGCTGCAGCCACCGCATGGAGCATGGCAGGAGGAGGGCACACAGGGCTTGTGGCCACAGTGCAGAGCCTGGTCCTGGATGCTCCATGACTGCCTTGCAGGTCCTGGCAGGCCATGGTGAGGGGACAAATGCCCTGGGCCCCCTTCCTGCTCTGCCCAGGCCAGCAAGGGCCCAGAGCGGCCTCCTCTCCCCTGCCCCTGCAGCTCTGGGCTCCCTTTGCGCAGCCCTGGCTCTGCAGCACCAAGCCCTGCTGGGAGCCCTCCCCTGCATGCTGCCACCACTCCCTGATGCTGTTGTTGCCCTCTCCCCAGCCCAGTGCAGCCCAGTCCCGCCCATCCCAGCCCAACAGCCCAGGCTGGGCTGGCCTCAGGGCAGTGCCCACTGCAGGCTGATGCAGGGCTCTGGGCATGGCCGCCACAGCCCCAGCCCCTCACAAGGCACCACAGCTGCTGGGACAAAGGTGGCTCTGGGCCTCCCCAGCAACCCCAGGGCCGGGGCCAGCCATGGCTCAGGAAATGGAGGTCCATGAAGCTGTAGGAGTCCTGGTCTCTTGCCTGGGAGATCCCCAGCACAGAGTGCCTGTGTCCCGCAGGGCCAGCCCCACTCCCCAGGCCAGCACAAGAGGCCTGGCCCAGGCACAGTGCACCTCCACATTCCCCTCCAGGATGACATTTGCCATCAGTCCCAGCACCTCTGGGACACTCCCAGGCCAGTGAAAGGACAGCTACTATTTGCTGGCACCACAGCTGCTGGGACAAATGCAACTCTGGGCTTCCTCAGCAGCCCCCACGCTGGGGCCAGCCATGGCTCAGGAAATGGACGTACATTAGGCTGCATTCTTCTTCACCAATGTTATAATTTGCCCCCTTAATTAATTTTCAGAGAGCATTGGATTAATCATAGAAAGGAATTTATTGAGTAAGCAAGCAGCAAGCAAAACAGCGCTGGGTGGCCGGGGAGCCTCTGCTCCGCCAACGGCGCGCACCTCACCCCCGCCAGGGTCCCTTTTTATATCTTGGTAATTCCGGGATTACGCAGCACATCCTGGTATGTTCTGCAACTGCGCGCACTGTTGCTAGGGGGTCGTCTCTGTCCCTCTGGAGGTCGTGAAGATGAAGGCTGTAGTCTTCCTCGGCATTGTGGTTCAACTTCCTTTTTTTTTTTTTTTTTTTTTATTTGGTCATGTTGGCCCAGCATGAGACAGATGAGACAGGAAGGCAGGATGTTGATACCCTAGTTTAGCAACTTATCAGGAGGTGGTTACATGAGCTTTGCAACACTGTCTTTGAACAAAAGAGGCAACTGAGATGCAGAAAGAGAGAAGGGGAGGGGGTTCTCTTTTTTTGTTACATTAAGCAAAAGAATTTTCATAGTGTCTAGCCAAGCACTATACAGCTCCTTACTACAGCAGGGAGCTTTTGCAACTCCTGCTCCTCAAACCGAACTCCTTGATTTTTATAATACAAAAGACAAAGAACAAACATTTATGGTTTGTTCATAAACCCTCTTCCTTTCTACTCAAGTGTAACTAGCGACTCACCAAGGCTGTCTTTTTCTGTTGTCCTCATGGAGCGGTCACTCCCGTCCTAGCCTGATCGTGTCACCTTCCTGCTTACTGTGGACAGTGGTGGGTATGGGTTGGGGCAATCTTACCTCTCCTGGAGAGCGTTGCCAGCTCTTCCTCCCAGCTGACTTCTCAAGGGGAGAGCAGCCAAGGTTGTGCCGTGGTCTGGTCCATTTGCCGTGTGATTCTATCTGAAAGAGAAGAAGCATCAAACAGAGCAGCATCCCTCTGTCAACACAGGCAGCCCCTGCCTCTGTGCCCGAGGGTCTCCAGCAACTCACCGAGGCCGTCCCTGTCCCATCGTCCTCATGGTGATGTCAATGCCCTCCTGGCCCGAGCGTGTCACCTTCCTGCTTGCAGTTAGAGGCTGGTGGGTGTGGGTTGGGGTGATATTACCTGTTCTGGAGAGCGCTGGAAGTTCCTTTCAGATGACTTCTCAAGGGGAGAGTTGCCAGGATTTTGCCATCATCTGCTTCCCATCTCTATGTGTGTCTGGCTTTAATAAGAGAAAGAACAAACAGAGCAGCATCCCCTTGTGACCAGGGGCTGACCCTGCCTCTGTGCCCAACGGAATCGAGCATCTCACCACGTCAATCTGTCTCCCGTCATCCTGATTGAGCGGTCACTCCCGTCCTGGCCCAAGTGTGTCACTGTCCTGCTTGCTATGAGACCGTTGTTGGGTATCTGCTTGAGCAGATCAGAATTGAAGGATAAAAATATATTTTGTTTTGTTAAATGATTTGGTAAGGGATAAGTTTGTTTTGTTTGTTTGTTCTGTAAATATACATGAAAACAGGAGGAAAAGGAAAGCTCATGTCACAGCAGGCAGGGGGTGCCCCATGTCACAAAGCGTTGGGGATGGCCATGGCTGCGGAATGCTGGCCCCAACGGCGGTTGTGCGGTTGGGCAGGCCTGTAACGACTGCCCGTGCTGACGGGGAGGCTGCTCGGCTGCCTGCTCCTCCCGCTCAAGTGTCCGCTCCAGACAGAAACTCAACCAGAGGGAGTCAGCTTCTTTTTCCTCTCTCTTCAAGGAGGATGGTGACACGATCGGGTCAGGATGGGAGTGACCGCTGCATGAGGATGACGGAACATGGACAGCCTTGGCGAGTCGCTGGAGAGCCTTGGGCACTCAGGCAAGCGCTGCCCATGGTTACAGGGGGATGCTGCTCCGTTTGGTGCTTTTCTTCTTTCAGACAGAAACATCCCTAGCGATGAGACCGGACCATGGCACACTGCTGGCCTCTCTCGCTTTGAGAACTCAGCCAGAAAAGATGCCAACGCTCTACAGGACAGGTAAGACAGCCCCAAGCCATTCCCCACCACGGTGTCACCACGCTAAGTGGGAATATGACACATTTAAGCTACAAGGAACATCTTCTGGACATCAGGAAGATGCGAGATGAACAGCCTTGGTGTGAGGCTGGGAGAGCCTCGTGCAAGGAGGAAGGAATGGCTTGCAGTGTTGAGAGGGGATGGCTGCTCAGTTTGTCGCCTCCTCTATTAGAGCTGGAGACACTGACAGTGATGGAATGAAGCCATGGCACACTCCTGGACTGTCTCGCATTGAGAAGTCAGCTGGAAAAAGGTGTCAGTGCTCTCCAGGACAGGTAATTTCGCCCCACCCACACCCCAGCATGGTCTCATAGCAAGCAGGACAGTGACACGCTTGGGCCAAGAAAGCAGTGACCGCTCAGTCAGGATGATGGGAGACGGATTGACGTGGTGAGACGCTCGAGTCCGTTGGGCACAGAGGCAGGGTCAGCCCCTGGTAACACGGGGATGCTGCTCCGTTTATTCTTTCTCTTATTAAAGCCAGGCACACACAGTGATGGGAAGCAGACCACGGCAGAATAATGCCGACTCTCCCCTTGAGAAGTCATCTGGAAGGAACTTCCAGCGCTCTTCAGGAAGAGTAAGATGGCCCCAACCCACACCCACCACTGTCCACAGAAAGCAGGAAGGTGACACTCTCAGGCCAAGAGGGCAGTGACCTTTCCATGAGGATGACAGAACACGGACAGACTCAGTGAGTCGCTGGAGACCCTCGGGCACAGAGGCAGGGGCTGCCCGTGTTGACAGAGGGATGCTGCTCCGTTTGGTGCTTCTCCTTTTACAGCCAGAATCACACTGCGATGGGACCAAACCACAGCACCCTCCTGGCTACTCTCCCCTTGAGAAGTCTGCTGGAAGGAAGAGCTGCCAACCCTCTCCAGGACAGGTAAAATCACCCCAACCCACACCCACCAGGCACTAATTGCAAGAAGGACAGTGACACGATCGGGTCAGGACAGGAGTGACCGCTGGATGGGGATGACGGGACACGGACAGGCTTGGTGAGTCGCTGGAGAGCCTTGGGCACTCAGGCAAGCGCTGCCCATGGTTACAGGGGGATGCTGCTCCGTTTGGTGCTTTTTCTCTTTCAGACAGAAACATCCCTAGCGATGAGACGGGACCATGGCACACTGCTGGCCTCTCTCGCTTTGAGAACTCAGCCCAAAATAATGCCAATGCTCTACAGGACAGATAAGACAGCCCCAAGCCATTCCCCACCACGGTGTCACCACGCTAATTGGGAATATGACACATTTAAGCTACAAGGAACAAACATCTCCTGGACATCAGGAAGATGCGAGATGAACAGCCTTGGTGTGAGGCTGGGAGAGCTTCGTGCAAGGAGGAAGGAATGGCTTGCAGTGCTGAGAGGGGGTGGCTGCTCAGTTTGTCGCCTCCTCTGTTACAGCTGGAGACACTGACAGTGATGGAATGAAGCCATGGTACAATCCTCTCGCATTGAGAAGTCAGCTGGAAAAGGTGTCAACGATCTACAGGAAAGCCAATATCGTCGAACCCACACCCAACAACGGTCTCATAGCAAGCAGGACAGTGACACGCTTAGGCCAGGACGGGAGTGACCTCTTAATCAGGATGTGCTCTTCTTTTCAGCACTGTGCCGGACAATGGTCCACGCCATACAAAACAGGTAAGATTGCCCCAACCCACACCCTCCTTGGAGACGACGGAACACGGAAAGCCTCGGTGAGTCGCTGGAGACCTTCAGACACAGAGGCAGGGGCTGCCCGTGTTCACAGAGGGATGCTGCTCTGTCTCGTGGTGCTTCTCTTTCAGCCAGAAACGCACAGCGATGGAACCAGACCACGGCACAACCTTGCTGCTCTCCCCTAGAGAACTGAGCTGTAAGGAAGATCTGCCAACACTCTCCAGGACAGGTAAGATTTCCCCAAACCACACCCACCGCGTTGTAAAAGCAAGAAGGATGGTGACATGATCGGGGTAGGACGGGAGTGGTCACTGCATCAGGATGGCAGAACAATGACAGCCACGGTGATTCGCTGGAGACCCTTTGGGCACAGAAGTAGGGGCAGCCTGTGGTCTCAGGGGTATGCTGCTCCGTTTCGTGCTTCTTGTTTTGCAGCCAGATTCAAACAGCGATGGCACCAAACCACTGCACCCTCCTGGCTACTCTCCCCTTGAGAACTCAGCTGGAACGAAGAGCTCCCATCGCTCTCCAGGACAGGTAAAATCACCCGAACCCACATCCCCGATGGTCAACGCAGGAAGCTGACAGAACTGGGGCAGGACGGCAGTGAATGCTGCATCAGGAAAATGGGATACACACAGCGTTGGTGAGTCGCTAGATACTCTTAAGCAGAGAGGCAGGGGCTGCCCACAGTCACAGGAGGTTGCTGCTCCGTTTGGTGCTTTTCCTCTTTCAGCCAGAAACGGCACAATCCTGGCCTGTCTTCCCTCGACCACTCAGCTGGACAGAAGACCTGCCAACGCTCTACCAGGACAGGTAAGATTGCCCCAAAACACACCCACCAACCCCTAACAGCAAGCAGGATGGTGACATGATCGGGCCAGGAGGGCAGTGACCGCTCCATGAGGATGATGGGACAGCTTTGGTGAGTCACAAGAGAACCTCGGGTACAGATGCAGGGGCTTCCTCTGTTCACAGAGGGATGCTGCTCTGTCTCATGGTGCTTCTCTCTCATCCAGAAACGCACAGTGATTAGACCAGACCACAGCACAACCTTCCTGCTCTCCCCTTGAGCAGTCAGCTGTAAGAGCTGCCAACGCTCTCCAGGAGACGTAAGATTGCCCCAATCCACACCCACCAGGTTCTAACAGCAAGGAGGACGGTGACATGATACGGGTAGGACAGGAATGGCTGCTGTATCAGGATGACGGAACAATGACAGCCTCAGTGAGTCTCTGGAGACCCTCGGGCACTGAAGTAGGGGCAGCCTGTGGTCTCAGGGGGATGCTGCTCCGTTTGGTGCTCCTCGTTTTGCAGCCAGATTCACACAGCGATGGGACCAAACCACAGCACACTCCTGGCCACTCTCCCTATGAGAAATCAGCTGGAAGGAAGAGCTCCCAATGCAGTCCAGCACAGGCAAGGTCGCCTCAACCCACACCATTGATGGTTCACAGCAAGCAGGAAGCTGACAGTGAATGCTGCATCAGGAAGACGGGACACAGACAGCCTTGGTGAGTCGCTAGATACTCTTGAGCAGATAGGCAGGGGCTGCCCATGGTCACAAGGAGGTGCTGCTCCATTTGGTGCCTCTTCTCTTTCAGCCAGACACACACAGCGATGAGACCAGGCCACGGCAAACTGCTAGCCTCTCTGGCCTCGACCGCTCAGCTGGAAGGCAGAGCTGCCAACGCTCTCCAGGACAGGTAAGATTGCCTCAACTCACACCCACCAGGCTCTAACAGCAAGCAGGTTGGTGACAAGTTCAATTCAGGACAAGAGTGACCGCTGCATGAGGATGATGGGACACGGACAGGCTCGGTGAGTCGCTGGAGAGCCTTGGGCACTCAGGCAAGCGCTGCCCATGGTTACAGGGGGATGCTGCTCCATTTGGTGCTTTTCCTCTTTCAGACAGAAACATCCCTAGCGATGAGACTGGACCATGGCACACTGCGGTCCTCTCTCGCTTTGAGAACTCAGCCTGAAAAAATGCTAATGCTGTACAGGACAGATAAGACAGCCCCAAGCCATTCCCCACCACGGTGTCACCACGCTAAGTGGGAATATGACACATTTAAACTACAAGGAACAAACATCTCCTGGACATCAGGAAGATGCGAGATGAACAGCCTTGGTGTGAGGCTGGGAGAGCCTCGTGCAAGGAGGAAGGAATGGCTTGCAGTGCTGAGAGGGGGTGGCTGCTCGGTTTGTCGCCTCCTCTATTAGAGCTGGAGACACTGACAGTGATGGAATGAAGCCATGGTACAATCCTCTCGCATTGAGAAGTCAGCTGGAAAAGGTGTCAACGATATCTAGTACAGGTAATTTCACCCCAAAAAATACCCAACAACGGTCTCATAGCAAGCAGGACAGTGACACACTTGGGCCAGGACGGGAGTGACCGCTCAATCAGGATGACGGGAGACAGATTGACGTGGTGAGACGCTCGAGTCCGTTGGGCACAGAGGCAGGGTCAGCCCCTGGTCACAAGGGGATGCTGCTCTGTTTGTTCTTTCTCTTATTAAAGCCAGACACACATAGAGATGGGAAGCAGATGATGGCAAAATCCTGGCAACTCTCCCCTTGAGAAGTCATCTGAAAGGAACTTCCAGCGCTCTCCAGAACAGGTAATATCACCCCAACCCACACCCACCAGCCTCTAACTGCAAGCAGGAAGGTGACACGCTCGGGCCAGGAGGGCATTGACATCACCATGAGGACGATGGGACAGGGACGGCCTCGGTGAGTTGCTGGAGACCCTCGGGCACAGAGGCAGGGGCTGCCTGTGTTGACAGAGGGATGCTGCTCTGTTTGATGCTTCTTCTCTTTCAGATAGAATCACACGGCAAATGGACCAGACCACGGCACAACCTTGGCTGCTCTCCCCTTGAGAAGTCAGCTGGGAGGAAGAGCTGGCAACGCTCTCCAGGAGAGGTAAGATTGCCCCAACCCATACCCACCACTGTCCACAGTAAGCAGGAAGGTGACACGATCAGGCTAGGACGGGAGTGACCGCTCCATGAGGACAACAGAAAAAGACAGCCTTGGTGAGTCGCTAGTTACACTTGAGTAGAAAGGAAGAGGGTTTATGAACAAACCATAAATGTTTGTTCTTTGTCTTTTGTATTATAAAAATCAAGGAGTTCGGTTTGAGGAGCAGGAGTTGCAAAAGCTCCCTGCTGTAGTAAGGAGCTGTATAGTGCTTGGCTAGACACTATGAAAATTCTTTTGCTTAATGTAACAAAAAAAGAGAACCCCCTCCCCTTCTCTCTTTCTGCATCTCAGTTGCCTCTTTTGTTCAAAGACAGTGTTGCAAAGCTCATGTAACCACCTCCTGATAAGTTGCTAAACTAGGGTATCAACATCCTGCCTTCCTGTCTCATCTGTCTCATGCTGGGCCAACATGACCAAATAAAAAAAAAAAAAAAAAAAAAGGAAGTTGAACCACAATGCCGAGGAAGACTACAGCCTTCATCTTCACGACCTCCAGAGGGACAGAGACGACCCCCTAGCAACAGTGCGCGCAGTTGCAGAACATACCAGGATGTGCTGCGTAATCCCGGAATTACCAAGATATAAAAAGGGACCCTGGCGGGGGTGAGGTGCGCGCCGTTGGCGGAGCAGAGGCTCCCCGGCCACCCAGCGCTGTTTTGCTTGCTGCTTGCTTACTCAATAAATTCCTTTCTATGATTAATCCAATGCTCTCTGAAAATTAATTAAGGGGGCAAATTATAACATTGGTGAAGAAGAATGCAGCCTAATGTACGTCCATTTCCTGAGCCATGGCTGGCCCCAGCGTGGGGGCTGCTGAGGAAGCCCAGAGTTGCATTTGTCCCAGCAGCTGTGGTGCCAGCAAATAGTAGCTGTCCTTTCACTGGCCTGGGAGTGTCCCAGAGGTGCTGGGACTGATGGCAAATGTCATCCTGGAGGGGAATGTGGAGGTGCACTGTGCCTGGGCCAGGCCTCTTGTGCTGGCCTGGGGAGTGGGGCTGGCCCTGCGGGACACAGGCACTCTGTGCTGGGGATCTCCCAGGCAAGAGACCAGGACTCCTACAGCTTCATGGACCTCCATTTCCTGAGCCATGGCTGGCCCCGGCCCTGGGGTTGCTGGGGAGGCCCAGAGCCACCTTTGTCCCAGCAGCTGTGGTGCCTTGTGAGGGGCTGGGGCTGTGGCGGCCATGCCCAGAGCCCTGCATCAGCCTGCAGTGGGCACTGCCCTGAGGCCAGCCCAGCCTGGGCTGTTGGGCTGGGATGGGCGGGACTGGGCTGCACTGGGCTGGGGAGAGGGCAACAACAGCATCAGGGAGTGGTGGCAGCATGCAGGGGAGGGCTCCCAGCAGGGCTTGGTGCTGCAGAGCCAGGGCTGCGCAAAGGGAGCCCAGAGCTGCAGGGGCAGGGGAGAGGAGGCCGCTCTGGGCCCTTGCTGGCCTGGGCAGAGCAGGAAGGGGGCCCAGGGCATTTGTCCCCTCACCATGGCCTGCCAGGACCTGCAAGGCAGTCATGGAGCATCCAGGACCAGGCTCTGCACTGTGGCCACAAGCCCTGTGTGCCCTCCTCCTGCCATGCTCCATGCGGTGGCTGCAGCAGAGGGTTCCCCAGACAGGTATTTCATGGGACACTGCCAACCTTGTCACCCCAGCCCTCTCCAGCTCCCTCATTGCTGCTCTCTGATGCATGCCAGGACCTCCCAGTGCAGGCCAGCCAGCCCATCTGCTGAGGGCCAGTGCGGCTGCTGCAGGGGCAGGGAACTCAGCATGGCCCTTGCAGCCCCTTGCCCTGGGCCTGCCTCTCCACTTGGCCTCGGCCCCGGCCTTGTCTCTGCTGGCAGGAGGGCTCTTGGCATGTGCTCCCTGGCCTCCCCTCGCCTCCAGACAGCTGCTGCCCACTCAGGCTGCTGGCACAAACGTGGCCTCACAAGAAGCAGCACCCCTTGGGCTGCTTCTCCTGACCTCCCCCACCCCACTGCCTTGACTCCTTGTCTCTTCTGGGTCACCCCCTTGTCACCCAAATGTGTCCCTTGGCTGACAGCTCCCTCTCCCCTGCCCCACAGGATGACAAGAATTGGGTGGGACATATTACCATGGCATGTGGAAGTATTTTGTAATCTGCATGGGTGATGGCACAAAAAGACAGTTCCTTCACCAGTGATGTACGTCCTTCTTCAGGTGAATTTTCAGGATCTCTATTCATCACAGGAGAAGAAATACTGATGGTCACGAGCACTTGCATTTCATTGTTTTCTCCATCATGGTGTACTCCCTCATCTTCCAGGCACTTCCACCCATCTTGAATAAACTATCCATATTGAATGTCCCCTTTCTAGCTGCCTGTCTGGAACCATGCATTTCCCATGGTTCTCCTGTTTTGCCCCCCCTTACTCTTTGATCATTCAGACCACTATCACTGACCCAGTTGCTGCTTTGAGCTTCATTGAGTTCAAGCTTGCCATCTATTAGCAGTCTGCCTAATTGTTTCGTTAGCAAGCTCCTCATCATTTTTCATTGAATTAAGATCATATGGAATAATACTGATCTTAAAACCTATAATTTCTTATCCATCAACATAAAATACTTAATTTACAGTCATCCTTTTGTGAGGATAAACCAGTGAGGTAAATCTGACTGGAGACATACAAGATGAGGAGCTTGCTTTGCTGTTTGGAAAATTGCTGCATGTTTTCTTGTTGTTTGTTTTAAAATAAGGAAAAACCCTTCTGTGTGCAGCCAGGTCTCTAAGCAAAGCAGGTGGGAGCTGGTGCAAAGGGGCTGTATCATCCAGCTGCAGACTTCAGTGCAGAAGTGTGGAGTAAGGAAAAGTGATGCAAGCGCCAGGTGGCCAATGAGAGAAGTGTCAGGGTTGGGGTGGTGAGGAGCAAGATTGTCCATGCACTGTCAGACCTCAAGAGTCTGCTTTTCCTCCCTATGGACGTCTCCATCGGAGAAGCCCTGGGTTAATATCAATTGAAGAAAGATGCTCAAAACTGAAATGCAACAAAATTCACCCTTTAAAATGAGAAAAGATTTGTATTAGGTGCTTTTTGAAATCTTCCTCCTTAAATACACCATGAAAGCTCTCCAATTAGCTGTGCAGCCTCAGAGGCAGGCCCAAGCTCTTATCGAACGGACCCTCCTGCTGTATGTGCTTGAAGACACATGACGTAGCCAAGGTGACCTGGACGGGGCCCTGGGAAGGCACAGCCAGGGACCCCGGACTGCTGGGAAACACCAGTGCCAAGGACAAGACAAAAGTTGGGGGGCGTGGAGTGGACACGAGCATTGCGGGAGGCCTCAGAATCTGGGGCCAGAGAGCTGCCGAGGTGAGGATGGGCCATTGGGCTATCTCCTACGGGTGGCTGGCGGCGTTTCCAAGCGATGGACTGTGATGTCTGTGAGCAATGGATTGTGACTGCATGGCCCTCACTGCTTATATGTGGGCGCAGAGTCCCACCCCGCCGGCTAGTGCCCGCACTCCAGCTGAGCGTTTACGTGAGGTCTGGAGTGAGGAGCGAGGTTGGCCTTGGTGCTGGTGTCGTGCCCTGGGAGTTGCTGCAGCAGCTCTCAGTGCCCTTCCCAGAGCCATCGGAGCTTCTTCCACGGTCCTGCGTCGTTTGGGCCGTCGGGAGACCCAGGAGGAGCGCTCGCAGCAGCAGAGGTGAGCACTGCAGGGACACCTCCCCCTGGGCAGCTGGAAGGGTTTCCTCCCTGAGGGACCTGCACAGCTCTTCCAGCTGCCCCCACATCAGCCAATGACCGTGGCCTCTTCTCTGCCTTTTGCAGCGTGACAGCTGCTGCTGCTGCAGCAGCAGTGAGGAGGAGCAGCCCCTCATCCCCTGCTCCACGCAGCCCACTGCAGCAGCTGGAGAGCATGGCCACGGCGCTGGAGAGCCGCTGCCCCATTTGTCTTGACACCTGGGACAACGCGGGCTACGTGATGCCATGTCTCCACCAGTTTTGCTTCCAGTGCATCCAGCAGTGGATGGAGAGCAAGCCCGAGTGCCCCCTCTGCAAGAGGAGGGTCAGCTCCATCATACACTCGGTGCGGGCAGACAACAAATTTGAGGAGGTCGTCATCCCACCGCCGGCAGAGGCATCCCTCGTGGCCCAGCCGGCTGGGAGAGCTCGTGGCCACGCAGCCACCACCGACCCCCGTCACCACCCTGCAGCATCTCCGCCATCAGCTGCAGGGCCGGCTCTTGTGGGAGGCCTCCAGCCTGAAGTCTGGGCCTCCCTTTTGCGAGACCACCCAACTCTGATCCGTCCCGTGCTGCCCTGGCTGCGCCAGGAGCTGGGGCGCATCCATGGGGCTGATCACGCGGAGGCGCAAATGGTGGAAGACCTCCTCACCTCCGCCCTGGGCTTCCTGGGGCTGGATGAGGATCGCCTGGTCCAGCTGCTGCAGCTTTCCATGCCGGACCACGCAGCCACCTTTGTGCACCAGCTCATCAGCATCACCGTGCAGCGGTGCAGCTGGGTGGCCCACCGCCTGCTGGGCCTGGAGGGCTCCCGTGCTGCCATGGGACAGGCAGGCAGCCCCGCAGCTGCCCCCAGGCCTTCTGCCTCCCGAGAGGGGACTGCTGGTCCTGGTCCAGAGCCCTGCAACAACGCTGCTCGAGGCAGCACAGACGAACTCGCGGGCAGCTCCAGTGCTGCCCTTCAAGGGGGTCCCGGCCTACCCCCCTCCAGCCTGGTTCAGAACCCAGGGAACCAAGAAGCGCCCCAGGAGGAGACACCGGAGGCTGTGCCTGGACCCTCCACAGCACACCAGGGCAGGGACCATCCCCAAAGGGGGCCCCGGCGAGCCCCGAAGAGGAGGGCCCCCACCTCCCAGGCCTCTTCTCCAGCAGCCAAGAAGAGGCCACCCCGCCGGCAACACTAGGGCAGCGCCCCGGGAGCTGGCAACAACAGGGCTGGGCCAGCGGATGGGGCACACAGAAGGCCCTCAGGAAATAAATTTATACCATGTAGAAAATAAATCATATATATATAAAGTCTCAGTGTAGCTAACAAAGTATTTGGTGTCACCATCCCCAGCCCTACTGCCATCTCCCCCTCTTCCTGCTGCTGTGCCCACCGCCTCCTCGCGTGCCCGCTGTGAGGACTGGTGGGGTTGGGGCACGGCGATGCTGCCCTTCGCCAGGAGGGCTGGGGTGTTCGTCTCGGCGCTCCCCTCCCCGGGTGCCCGGCCCCACTGCTGTGCTCCCCCTGACAGCGCGTGCTGCCCAGCCGCAGGCCTGCAGCTCTGCAGCTGCTCCCAGCGGGAGGTTTGGTGCCAGGGCGTGCCTGGGTTCAACAAGTCCAAACAAAAGGTGCTGCACCTGTGTCAGAGCAATACCAGACACAAGAAGAACTCCCTGACAGCAGCCCTGTGGAGAGGGATTTGGGGGTTCTGTTGGATGGCCTATACATACATATATATGTATATATACTATAGGCCTGTCAGTTTGACCTCAGTGCTAGGGAAGCTCATGGAGCAGATTATCTTGAGAATCATCACGCGGCACTTGCAGGGCAAGCAGGCGATCAGGCCCAGTCAGCATGGGTTTATGAAAGGCAGGTCCTGCTTGACGAACCTGATCTCCTTCTATGACAAAGTGACGCGCTGGGTGGATGAGGGAAAGGCTGTGGATGTGGTCTACCTTGACTTCAGCAAGGCTTTTGACACCGTTTCCCACAGCATTCTCCTCAAGAAACTGGCTGCTCTTCGCTTGGACTGGCGCACGCTTCGTTGGGTTAGAAACTGGCTGGATAGCTGGGTCCAAAGAGTCGTGGTAAACGGAGTCAAATCCAGTTGGAGGCCAGTCACTAGTGGCATTTCCCAGGGCTCGGTGCTGGGGCCGGTCCTCTTTAATATCTTCATCGATGATCTGGATGAGGGCATTGAGTGCACCCTCAGTAAGTTTGCAGATGACACCAAGTTAGGGGTGTGTGTCAATCTGCTCGAGGGTAGGAAGGCTCTGCAGGAGGATCTGGATAGGCTGGACCAATGGGCTGAGGCCAACTGCATGAAGTTCAACAAGGCCAAGTGCCGGGTCCTGCACCTGGGGCGCAATAACCCCAAGCAGAGCTACAGGCTGGGAGATGAGTGGTTGGAGAGCTGCCTGGCAGAGAAGGACCTGGGAGTGATGGTGGATAGTCGGCTGAATATGAGCCAGCAGTGTGCTCAGGTGGCCAAGAAGGCCAACAGCATCCTGGCTGGTATAAGAAGCAGTGTGGCCAGCAGGGCTAGGGAAGTGATCGTCCCCCTGTACTCAGCTCTGGTGAGGCCGCACCTCGAGTACTGTGTTCAGTTTTGGGCCCCTCGCTACAAGAAGGACATGGAGGTGCTTAAGCGAGTCAAGAGAAGGGCGACGAAGCTGGTGAGGGGCCTGGAGAACAAGTCCTACGAGGAGCGGCTGAGGGAGCTGGGCTTGTTCAGCCTGGAGAAGAGGAGGCTCAGGGGCGACCTTATTGCTCTCTACAGGTACCTTAAAGGAGGCTGTAGCGAGGTGGGGGTTGGTCTGTTCTCCCGCGTGCCTGGTGACAGGACGAGGGGGAATGGGCTTAAGTTGCGCCAGGGGAGTTTTAGGTTAGATGTTAGGAAGAACTTCTTTACTGAAAGGGTTGTTAGACATTGGAACAGGCTGCCCAGGGAAGTGGTGGAGTCACCATCCCTGGAAGTCTTTAAAAGACGTTTAGATGTAGAGCTTAGGGATATGGTTTAGTGGGGACTGTTAGTGTTAGGTCAGAGATTAGACTCGATGATCTTGAGGTCTCTTCCAACCTAGAAATTCTGTGATTCTGTGAATCTGTGTCCACACTAGACACAGACTTGAAGGCAACGCAGTAAACACAGGCCTCCCTCTAATACTCTGCCCAACCACTAACCCTGGAAGGCAAAATCTAATCCCTTAACCCTAACCTGAACACCTAAGCCCCAAATCCTGCATTCCTGTGGTCTAGTCACCTAACTGAAGCAGTTTGGCCTCATGAAGCTGAGCAGGGCATGAGAGGTCCTGCAGCAATCGCTTGGTCTTGGAGGAGGCAGGTGAGGTGACATGGATGAGGTCAGGTCACAGGACTCAAGGAGGAGATGGGTGGGGATGCTCTGCTGAGGTCAGCTGTGCCTCAGGCTCTCAGGAGGCAGCAGGAGGCCCATGGCTGTGCAGGTGGGTGTCCGGGCACATTCTCAAAGCTTGTTTGGCTATTACTTGAACTCCACAGGCTTGAAATACTGCACTGAGCACTTTGGGGATCTTTCCAGCCCAGAGCAGGGTTAGCACATGCCCTGAGCCAAGCTGGAATGTCTCTGAGGAGTCCCCTTGGTCCTGGAATCACCAGCGTGTGTGTCACCCAATGTGTCCTGTCAGGAAATGCATGGGTGTGCAGAGCTGGGCCACAATAGTGTGGTCCCTGTTGCTCTGGGATGTGTGTGTGTGTTGGGTTTGGGCTTGTTTCTGATCTCCCACCTAAGCACAAGTGTGGAATAGCTCACCCCCTGCCAAAACCCTCCTTGTTTTATCTCATCCATGGAGGGAAGAGCCAAAAAAAAAGCTCTGAGCAATTTTCCCAGGGTTTTCATCTGCTAGCAGCCCCAAAGCAGCAGCAGTGTCTTGCCATTGCCGGCTCATGGGTCTGCTGGTGCTTGTCTGGGCTCTGCTTTTACCTTGCAGGTAGGAGGTTGTATTGGGCTTACATGGAATTGGTAGGGCACAGTGATAAGTGCTTTCAGATTCTAAATGGGGTTAGGCAAAATTCTCTGAAAGTGTCTTTCTCACAGGGGAGATGCTGTCTATTTCTCTAACTGGAAAGCTCTTCAAGACTTGAAGGAGGATGTACAGCCTCTAGGGTGGGTTTCAACCTCCCTACATTTACTTATGTTTAGTTATAAACACCTAATCCCCACTCACTCCCAGGGAGCCACTCAGTCTGTCTATTTTCCAGGACAATCCCGCTATATTATTAAGCTGGAACAGAGCTTCCCTTTGCAGCTCTCTGTGGAGCCTCCGTGTCCCTGACATTACTGGCATGGTGGCTCGGCTTGAGCTGGAGGACTGAAGCATGCTTTCTTCCCTTGTTCAAATTGAAGTGCTTGTGAGGAATGCTTTACATGTGGTTGATGCTTGAGTACAGCCTTGGGCTCCTGTCTCCTGGTAGGACGGTCACATGGAAGTGGGCAGGATCTTTAATTCTCTCACAGATGGATTTAGTTGTAGGCCTTGCAGTGGGACATGGTCGGAATAGAGGTGTCTCTTTGCTTTTACTTAGGCAGCTTAGATAGATGAAAGAAAGGAACATTTTCACAGCCTACTTTGGGTATGAGAGCCTAGGAAACATTTAGATGAAGTAGGAAGTACTTCAAGGAATGTAAGCAGGCCTAGAAAGTGACCTACTGACTGGACTAGCTATGTGCAGCTTATGAGTGTTGTAGCTGTTTCCATGTCAGCTTCAATCAGGCTCACGAGGCTTCATCTATTTTAACATTTCTTTGTGCACACCAGAGCCTCATCTGAACTGGGAACCAAAATACCATCCTCCCTTCTCTTCCTCTTTTCTAAACACTATCCCAGTATTTCTTAATGAGGATATTTTTTTTCCCTTTCCTTTTCCTCCTGTTCTCATGTATAGTTACGGAACAAACAAACAAAACAAACCTATCCCTTAACAAATCATTTAACAAAACAAAATATATTTTTATCCTTCAATTCTGATCTGATCAAGCTGGTACTATTATTACGATGATTGACCATGCATTGACATAAGTTGACCTGTTTTCCTTTTTGGAAAGAAAATGCTAACGACTGGAGCATTTTTTATTATTATTATTATTATTTTTTGTTCTACTCTTGAAAGAACAGCTTATTTAAAGAAGCATAACAGCTCTTTCTCTGAGCATTTAATGAGAGGCAGCCAGTTGAATCACTTCCAGCAGCCTGAAGCTCTGATTCCTGAACTTTACATAGAAGTCCTTCATTGCATTTTTGCTTGAATTTGAGGGCAGTGTCACCGCAGATGAAGACATGGAATGAAGAACAGTAATGCAAGCATACAAAGGGTAGATACAATTAAATGGCTTCTGGAGACTGACTGGTCAAAGACTCATACAAGTGTTCTGCACTAGAAAACATTTTTGACAGAGAAATTAAACCTGAAAACACCTTCACTCTGTCTTCATTAGAGACCAGTTACAACTTTTTTATTTTATTTTATTTTATTTTTTTTTTGAGATGAAACCTCAATAGGATCCTCATTAAACTGTCTGGTTGTTTTTGCCTTCCTCTGCTGCAGTTGGCACTGACCTCCACTGGAGGCAGGATATGAAACCGGATGAATCAACAGTTTGACTGTGGTATTGTGGTGGTGCTTATAAGGTAGTCGCCTCCATGATTATCCCCTTGTGGCTCAAGAGATGTTCATTCCCACATTAATAAAAGGTAATATGGCTGAGAAGCCTGTTTATTCTAATTAGTCTGTTTATTATTGAAGTGTTTTAGAGCTCCCTTCTGAGCTCTACTTTTAAAGGCTTAATTCTATACCTAGATATAACTATGTATGGGCAGATTCAACTTTCAGGATTTGGATGCACTATACTGGGTCACGTCCTTGCTAAAGGTGGAATTACTTCTATGAACTAAAACAGGGGGAGGCTATCACAGTTTATCACTTCAATATAGGCCTTATGTGTTACATAGCCTTGTGCCAGCTCTTTGCCTCTGGCTAAATTGCACTTCAAGCCCTGAGTCAAATATGCAAATTGAAAGCTACCTTTAGAGTCAGGGTTGGAGAATGTTCTACGTGACTGGGGATAAAATAAAACTTAAATAACATCTTTGGATTTGGTTAAAAATGAGCTTGCTAAGCAGCACTGGCTGCTTTCTCATAAGAAATGACAGTATTTGCTGTAAGTGGTGCCTAAAAAAGACATGAAACTACTTGATGTAATTGGAACCATTTCATAATATGTTCATTTTAAACATGGGCAGCAAATTCTATCAGTATGGCAAGAGAACTGTATCAAGAGAACTTTGTGATGCTTAGATGATGATTTGTACCACTTATTATTACAGCTGTGGCAAAGATAGTGGTAAACTTTTACAGTTTATTTCTCCCAGTAGAATAGACACATATGGTCACAATTACGTCTATGGTTATCACCATACCATAAGAACCTTGTTTTAGTATCTTAAAATATCAGTAATTTAGGCTGAAACATACTAGGTTGGTATACCTATATATACCTATAGCTGAAGTGTTTGGAAGGTTTCAATGCATCTTTTTACAAGAACGGAGGTAGAAAACCAGTTCTAAGCCTGGAATTGTTCTCCAACAAAATTAGTGTTTGGATCAAGCACTTGGAATTCGTCAGCAAGTTTATCTAGTGTTAAGGATGGGGCTTTCAACACTTCCATTAGGTAGTTCAAATTTGATCAAATCACAGTTGCTGAAGATATTTCTGGAATGAACTGTTTGGGTCAGATGACTCAATGCTTTTTTTTAATTAATTAATATTTTTTTTTCTCATGGTAAATTTTAACATAGAAATTAAAATTACAGCAAAAAAAAAGAATGTTTTTAATGCCATGGAATCTTGTGCAATCTTTATGACTTCTCTACGGCTTTCTTCCTGCCTTCTCTGTTTTTCTTTGTATAGTTGCCTGAATATTAACCTGGGTGAGTTGCGTTGCCCTACTAGCATTAGCAAGATTTGATTATGTGCTTAAAAGTTGATTCAGATTTTGTATCTGTCCCATTTTTCAGTGATCAATACCCACTTGTTTTGAAATACTGTTGTTAATGTTTATGAAAAGACTTATCTGTTGACAAATGGTACTCCTCAGTGGAAGGAGAAATTTGTTGGATTATCGGAAATCCAGAGGAAACCAGCTGTGAGGCCTACCACTGAACCCTGCTCTATGAATGCCAAGCAACATAGAAAATGTTAAAAATAGGCTTCAATCCTTAGAGCCATAGGCTTTCAAACCTCAACGTTTGTTCTAATTGTCTTGGTGTGAGAAAGCTACTGATACTCTCATTTCTTGAGTAGTTCCAGGAAGAGAAAGTCTGAGCCTCTTGCTGTGTCATGGGTTTCCGTGGCAAGGTTTTGGTAGCAGGGGGCCACAGGCGTGGCTTCTGTGAGAAGGATCTAGAAGCTGCCCCATGTTTGGCAAGGGCCCCACTGCTGGTCAGAGCTGAGCCAGTAAGTGATGTTGTTTTGCGCCTCTATGAGAGTAGATTTAAGACGGGGAAAAAACACAACACTGCGCCACACAGCAGCTGGGAGAGTGAGAGGAGTGAGGAATGGCTTTACAGGTGCCAAGGTCAGCGAAGACGGAGCAGGAGAGGTGCTCGAGGCGCTGGAGCAGAAGTCCCCTGCAGCCTGTGGTGAGGCCCATGGTGAAGCAGGCTGTCCCCCTGCAGCCCATGGAGTACCACGGTGGAGCAGGGTTCCACGCTGCAGCCCGTGGAGAGGAGCCCACGCAGGAGCAGGTGACCTGGTAGGAGCTGCTGCCCGTGGGGGACCTGTGCTGGAGCAGTCTGCTCCTGAGGGATGGACCCCATGGTATGAAGCCATGTGGGAGCAGTTCTGGAAGAGCTGCTGCCTGTGGGAAGCCCACACCAGGTCAGTTCAGCAAGGCCTGCATCCTGTGGGAGGGAGCCCACAGCACAGGGGACAAGAGTGATTGAGAAGGAGCGGTGGAGAAGCGCTGTAGACTGACCATAACCCCCCTTCCCCCACTCCCCTGCGCTACTCAGAGGGAGGAGGTGGAAGAGGGTGGATGGGGGGGATAGGTGCTTTTGGTTTCTTTCCTTTGTTTCTCGCTTTTCTAGCTGCTTAGGAATAGGCAATCAATCTGACTGTCTCCCTATGCTGAGGCTGTTTTGCCAGTCACAATAATTACTTTACATCCTCCCTGTCCTTATCTCAACCCTTGAGCCCTTTTGATTGTATTTTCTCCCTGTTCGTCTTTGAGGAGGGGGAGTGAGAGAGCGGTTGTGGTGGAGCTCGGCTGCCCACCCGAGTAAAACCACCACACTGTGTAAGGAGAAAAGCAAGGCAGAGTACACATACCCGCACTTCAGGTCACCTAGCAATCCAGGTGGCCATACTGTGACCCGTGTTGTTTATGCATGCATCTACTCCTTGCTATTTTTCCCCTAAAATATTGTTCCTTTCAGGGAAAGGATTACATACTGCTTTTTCTATTTAGTCATCAACTTGGTGATGAGCTTGAGACCTTTAGAAGCTACTTAGAGAACCAAAATTTTATATCAGACTTTGACTTAAAAATTGGATATGCGAAATGTACAGATCCAAAGGTAAATGCAGGGATAAAACTGCATGGAAACTGACTTTTAGATCAATAAAACTCACACATGCTTTGTTGTTGTTATTATTAAAAGTCCATGCAATGGCCAATTGTACAAATTGTCAACTGTCAATTGTAGAAAACTGGAGAGCAGCTAAAACTGAGCCATACCAGGAAGTTAATAAGAGTAAATTAACTCCATGTATGATGAAGAGTTTTGAGATACATGGTCTTAGTTCCCAGCATGATGGCTAAGATTGCTACTTAATAAATGTTTAACCTGACTTGACTACTGCAACTACTGTATGTGTGAATATTTTTGTGTGGCTAAACTTCCAAATAATAAATGCAATTACTTTTTATAAAATGAACTTTTTATATTTTTATTTTATTTTATATTTTTTTTTTAAGAAATAGCTTCCTCAGAGAACTGAGTCCAATCTCTGTTAGACAAAATATGGTCTTGAATCTAGGTTCCTCACATTGGCGTGAGTGTCTGCCTGTAATGTGCTGTGGAGGTTCGCTATTAGGCTTTGTGCGTGGCAGCAAGGTCCTTTGTGAACCTCATTCACTAGAAACAGGGAAATGTCAGAGAAACTATTTAAACATGTATCGTTTCTCTCTTCACACCTAGTCTCTACTTTTCATCTGCAGTCCCTTCTCATCTACTCACATTTTTCTTCCAGCACCAGTAGCAAAACAGATGGGCTCACAGGTCATGGGGAATTTATGCTGTTTCAAACGTGTGTTACTGGCCACAAGATCCTTCTTTTCCTATTGTTCAGTGAATGGGACTAGATAAAGCACTACACTTCCCTGATACAATTGCAGTTTGTTTTTTCTGTCTTCATCCCTGATGAATTACTTGTATTTTGAAAATACTTTCTTAAAGATATCTCAGATTTTTCCCTGCATTTCCTTTGGTGAAGCTTGATTCTTTTGGGCTACTTTTAATTTATTTAATGTTCAGTAAGGGTCTGATTTTATTTAACATGCAAGTGCAACTTACCCCCCCAGTCTTAATGGCATTGCAACCACATGTACTGCACTATATATTTATTGTAATACTCCTCCCAGCTTTCATTGTAGTCATCGTGTCTAGTTTATTTCTAGTCACTGTATCCACATTACCCTTTTCCAGAGGCCTGAGTGGCTTTTGAGCATATGCCGTAAGGAAGTAATCCTGTATTACTCTTATAATCATGCTTGCTTGGTAGTTTTTCCCACTAACATTTTCCTAGGAAATGTCTAGGTAATTGAACTCCTCCACTGGATCATTACGCTGGATTTGATGCAGACTTCCTTCATCTGTAAAAACATTTCCTGATATGCTTTCTCATCCTCTCCTGAAAGTCTCTGGCAAGGTCCAAGGACTAACTTTTTCCATATCTCATTCTTCAGTTTACTTACAATAGTCCCTGTTGTGTCAGCCAAAATGCTATTGTCATTTATTTCTGTTTATTCAGTATTCTCCCTGTACGCAAATTACTCCCTCCCTCATTACTTTTGTTTTACCTCACCCATCCGCAAACTTTATACCTTGGTCATTTTATCTCCCAGTTGATAGCTTGATTTAACCAAGTCTCTGTCATTCCAATGTCATCATAATTTTTCCTCAACATACGTTTCTAATACAACAATCTTGTTACATATGTTTCTAGCATTTGTAAAACACATTCATCCTGTTCTTTGTCCTTTATGGTCACTTTTTTTTTTTTTTTTTGAATGTGTAGAAAGGAAGGGTTTCCACATTGACTTAATTTACAAATTCAGTGCCCCTTTCTCTAAGCGTTAAAGTCCTTCTCTTTTTTGTCTATATGAACTCTGGCTTCTGAGCAATAAAAGAAAATTAAGACTCTTTAAATTACTTTTCTCATCTCAGTCTGAAAGTGTTTCTGCAAAGTCAATCTCTTTTGATTTTGAAGGGTCGTTTATCCTTCTCTTTAGGTAAGAGACGTCCAACTTCTCTTCAGAGAGGATTTTGAACCAGTATACCAGTAGTTAGCCTATAAGATCAATCCTTTGCCTCCTTTATTCAGATTGCCCTTTTAAGTTGCTTAAATGGTAGACCCACTTGATTAGTTCTTTCTTTGTCAAGCAGACACTCATGCTGTCAGTCCTCTCTGGGTGCCAATAGCTTCAGTGTGGACTAAAATTCCTGGAAGCTTTCTGGCACCCTTTCAGTATTTTGAACTTTTGTCTGGTTGAGAATTGGAATATTGATTTACTTGTCTGGGTTGCTTATACCACGTGTCATCGTCCCCCCCCCCCCCCACACACACACAAACTTTTTTTTTTCTTCATTGTTCTCCTTTTCTGACAGAGATAGGGTGATACAGAAGAGTTTGGATGCTTATTAATCAAAACTAAATCGAATTTTGGAAATGGAAAAAAATCACTTATCTACCTGTAAATGGCAGAGAGCTGCTCTCTATTGCAGCTGCCCATGGGAAGTACAAATCTGGGCTCAGAGGGCTGAAATAATTACACCCTGTTCTGTTTTGAACCAGTCTAATCTTCACTCCAGCTGCTTCTGCCTAAACACAGGGCAGCACCTTAACTATCCAAATGGCGGATTAAATTGTAGATTTACCACTTTTCCTAATCTGTGAAAAGCGCAGTTCAAAACTATGTGTTTCTTAGTTGAATAAAGCCTGAAGAAAAAGTGATTCTTCCGTAACTCAGATTTACAGCTTCGCTCTTCCTTTCCTCCTTTCTCACTTACACTATGTCCTATTGTCAGCTGTTCCTCTCCAGTTGCCTTATTTTACAGCTATTGCTTCCCACTTCTTTTGATATACATGTATTTAGCTATAACCCATGTCTACATCTGCACACCAACCTTCTCTTGTCTAGCTAACCTGAGACATATTTCACTGCAGTTCTGTGAGCTGCATTAGCTTTTATGATTCTGCCAGCTGATGAAGATTGACCTTCTGTAGAGGGAATGAAAAACTGGAACGTCTTTTCATTCTTCCTGTCAGTAAAACACCTGCTTCTAAGCCTTCCATTAAGAAAAATAATAATAAAAAAAAATCCACCATATTATATTACAGTAAAACTACACAGTGCAGAGAGATTGATTTAGGCAATATGTATTTATCCAGATTGGAATATACTTCGAAGTCTGAGGGTGAGGGTCTCATACTTCCAAGAGCTCTAAGGATTTATGGAACAGATTATAAGTCTGAGAGTGCCATCTGAACCCATCAGCATGGACACAGATCTTGGAATCTAGATGTTCGTGTTTGACACATGAATGAACACATGAAACATAACTAACACTGATCCCTGTTTGTAGGAGATGAGCCTTTGATGAGTGGAAGTGGTTCTATTTTGCTGTATCATGGGATAGAGAGCATGGGAAGCAGTGCATCACTAGTTAGTTCAGAAGTGACTGATAGATAGGGTGGACCTTGCTAGCTCTTGTGCAATCTGTTTGCTACTTGGAGGACTCCTTTCTTTCTGCAGTGAGATGTATCTTGCTCAGAACTAAATGGAATCTAATTATTTGTGGGCTGAAATAGGAACAAATAGAGATATAGAAAGAACTATGTCTAGATCAGCAGAGCAATGAAGAAACAGTCCAAGAGAGGAAAAAGTGTATCACAGCATAAGAGAGGAAAAAGGTAATTCAGAATGCAAGTGAATGCATGTAGGAGAAGAAACTAAACAAAATTACACAAAACTATAGATTGAGAATATAGACGTAAAAGATAAGTAATAGAGAGTGAAAACATGCTTACACCAAGAAAACTGTGTTTAAAAACATGCATTTACCTAAGTTAGTACTTTAACTTGCAAAACAACATGGCATCAGTGCCAAAGATTACTTGACTACTGTTAGCTTGTGCAGCACTAAAGGCATAATCATGTCAATTGCTTATTTGCATGATTTTTCATATTTCTAAGAGTTGATATGGAAATGATCCGCTCTGTATCAGTACAATTTCTGAACACTTGAAAAGAGATACTGTGGCTTACCCTTCAGAAAAGAATCTCGAGAGCCGAGTACAGGGGGACAATCACTTCCCTAGCCCTGCTGGCCACACTGCTTCTGATACAAGCCAGGATGCTGTTGGCCTTCTTGGCCACCTGAGCACGATGCTGGCTCATATTCAGCCGACTATCCTCCAATACTCCCGGGTCCTTCTCCACCAGGCAGCTTTCCAACCACTCATCTCCCAGCCTGTAGCTCTGCTTGGGGTTATTGCACCCCAGGTGCAGGACCCGGCACTTGGCCTTGTTGAACTTCATGCAGTTGGCCTCAGCCCATTGGTCCAGCCTATCCAGATCCTCCTGCAGAGCCTTCCTACCCTCGAGCAGATCGACACACACCCCTAACTTGGTGTCATCTGCAAACTTACTGAGGGTGCACTCGATCCCCTCCTTCAGATCATCGATAAAGATATTAAAGAGGACTGGCCCTAGTAGTGAGCCCTGGGGGACTCCACTAGTGACCGGCCTCCAACTGGCTTAAACTCCAGTTAACTTTAACTGGATTACAACAGCAGGCATACTTCTAGCCACACATGCCTTTTTCCAGAGAGAAAGCTGAAGAACATGGCAAACCACAGCCTGCAGCACCCTGAGGGGCAAGGGCAGAGCAAAGCCCAGGCTGGCACAACACAAAGCATTGGGGACGGCCATGGCTGCGGAATGCTGGCCCCAACAGCGGTTGGGCGGTTGGGCAGGCCTGTAACGGCTGCCCGTGCTGACGGGGAGGCTGCTCGGCTGCCTGCTCCTCCCTCTCAAGTGTCCTCTCCAGACACAAATTCAACCAGAGGGAGTCAGCTTCTTTTTCCTCTCTCGTCAAGCAGGATGGTGATATGATCGGGTCAGGACGAGAGTGACCTCTGCATGAGGATGACGGAACAATGACAGGCTCGGTGATTCGCTGCAGACCCTTGTGCACTCAGGCAACTGCTGCCAATGGTTACAGGTGGATGCGGCTCCATTTGGTGCTTTCCTCTTTCAGCCAGAAACGGCACAAACCTGGCCTCTCTGGCCTCGAGCAGTTAGTTGGATGGAAGAGCTGCCAACGCTCTCCAGGACAGGTAGGATCGCCCCAATCCACACCCACCAGGCTCTAACAGCAAGCAGGATAGTGACACTCTCAGGCCAGGATGGCAGTGAGCGCTCCATGAGGATGACAAGACTCGGACAGCCTCGGTGAGTCGCTAGATACTCTTGAGCAGAGGGGCAGGGGCTGCCCGTGGTCACAGGGGGTTGCTGCTTTGTTTGGTGCTTTTCCCCTTTCAGCCAGAAACGGCACAATCCTGGCCTCTCTGCCCTTGAGCACTCAGCTCGATGGAAGAGCTGCCAACTCTCTCCAGGACTGGTAATATCACCTCAACCTACACCCAACAACCTCTAAGAGCAAGCAGGAAGGTGACACGCTTGGGCCAGGAGGGCAGTGACCACTGCATGAGGACGATGGGATAGGGACGACCTCGGTGAGTCGCTGGCGACCCTCAGGCACAAAGGCAGGGGCTGCCCGTGTTCACAGAGGAATGCTGTGAACTCTTGAGATGTCAGTTGTAAGGAAGAGCTGCCAACACTCTTCAGGACAGGTAAGATTGCCCCAACCCACACCGACCAGACTCTAACTGCAAGCAGGACAGTTAGACGCTTGGGCCAGGACGGGAGTGACCGCTCAATCAGGATGACGGGAGACAGATTGACGTGGTGAGACACTTGAGGTTGTTGGACACTGAGGCAGGGTCAGCCCCTGGTCACACGGGGATGCTGTTCCATTTTTTCTTTCTCTTATTAAAGCCAGACACACACAGCGATGGGAAGCAAACGATGGCACAATCGTGGCGACTCTCCCTTTGAGAAGTCATCTGCAAGGAACATCCAGCGCTCTCCAGGACAAGTACGATGACCCCAACCCACACCCACCAGGTTCTTACAGGAAGCAGGAAGGTGACATGATAGGGTGAGGATGGGAGTGACCGCTCCATGAGGACGATGAGACAGGGACGGCCTCGGTGAGTTGCTGGAGACCGTCGGGCACAGAGGCAGGGGCTGTCTGTGTTGACAGAGGGATGCTGCTCCGTTTGGTGCTTCTTCTCTTTCAGCCAGAATCCAACGGCAATTGGAACAGACCAAGGCAAAATCCTAGCCATTCCATTTGGTGCTTTTCCTCTTTCAGAAAGAAACATCTCTAGGGATGAGACCGGAACATGGCACACTGCTGGTCTCTCTCGCTTTGAGAACTCAGCCAGAAAAGATGCCAATGCTCTACAAGACAGATAAGACAGCCCCAATCCATTCCCCACTATGGTGTCACGCTCGGACCAGGAGGGCAGTGACCGCTTGTAGTGGTTTAACCCGGCCGGCATCTAAACACCACACAGCCGTTCGCTCACCCTCCCCCCTCCCTCTCTGGGACGGGGGAGAGAAATGGAAAGTGAGGCCTGTGAGTTGAGATAAAGACAGTTTAATAAGTCATAATAATAATAATAATAATAATAATAATAATAATAATAATAATAATAATAATAATAATAATAATAATAATAATAATAATACAATGATGATAATAGTACTACTAATAATAACATGTACAAACAAGTGATGCACAATGCAATTGCTCACCACCCGCTGACCGATGCCCAGCCTAACCCCAAGCAGTCCGGCCGCCCTCCCCCCGGCTAGCCACCCTATATATTGTTTAGCGTGACGTCAGATGGTATGGAATACCCCTTTGGCTAGTTTGGGTCACCTGTTCTGGGTCTGTCCCCTCCCAGTTCTTGCTGCACCCCCAGCCTGCCTGTTGGCAGGACAGAGCAAGAAGTTGAGATGTCCTTGGCTTAGTACAAGCACTGCTCTGCAACAATTAAAACATCGGGGTGTTATCAGCACTCTTCTCATTCTAAGCCAAAACATAGCATTCCACCGGCTACTAGGAACAAAATTAACTCTGTTCTAACTGAAACCAGGACAACACAGTACTCAGGGTGAGGCTGCACCAGCGCATAGTAGAGCAGGACAATCACTTCCCTCAACTGACTAGCGATGCCATGCATGAGAGGTGTTACAACCTCTTGATCATCCTTGCATCCTTGTCTGGACTCACTCTAATAGCTTCATATCCTTCGCATACTGAGAGCCCCAGAACTTAACACACTACTCTAGGTAGGGTCTCATGAGAGCAGAATAAAGGGGGAGAATCACCTCATCCATTCTCCACCCAGACTGTATTTGTGCTTGGAGTGCCCTGACCAGGTGCAGGACCTTCTATTTGGCCTTGTTGAGCTTTATGAGTTTTCCACAGTCGTGGTTTTACTCCGGTGGGCAGCCGAGTTCCACCACGACCTCTCTCTTACTCCCCCTCCTCGAAGGGAAAGGAGGAGAAAATATGACACAAAAGGCTCAAGGGTTTAGATGAGGATGGGGAGATGACTTATCAATTATCATGACGGGCAAAATAGATGCAGAGTAGGGAGATAGTAAAATTTATTGCCTATTACTAACAAGCTAGAGAAGTGAGAAACAAAGGAAAGAAACCAAAAATGCCTTACCCCCATCCACCCTCTTCCACCTCCTCCCCCCAAGCGGTGCAGGGGAATGGGGGAATGGGGGCTGTGGTCAGTCTATAGCACTTTGTCTTCACCACTCCTTCTCGGTCACTCTCGTCCCCTGTGCTGTGAGGTCCCTCCCATGGGATACTGTCCTTCCCAAACTGATCCTGCATGGGCTTCCACAGGCAGCAGCTCTTCAAGAACTGCTCCAGACATGGGTCCATACCGCAGGGTCCATCAGTCAGGAGCAAACTGCTCCAACCTGGGGCTCCCATGGGCAGCAGCTCCTGCCAGGTCAGCTTCTCCTGCGTGGGCTCCTCTCCATGGGCTACAGGTGGATTTATTTTTATTTTTTATTATTTTATTATTCTTTTTTATTTATTTTTTATTTTTTTTTATATTTATATTTTTATGTTTTATTTTTATTCTTTTGTTGTTGTTTGTTTTCTTATTAGATTGACTTTACCTCAAGTGAAGAGTTCTTGCACTTTTTCTGTTTTCGATTCATATGGTGGCAGTGAGCTAACGGCTCTGTGGTTTATCCCTGCCTGCCAGGTGCAACCAACAGCAAATGAGTCCTTGCTGAGCCCTCAGTCCCTACAAGACCATGCTGTGATCCTGACTTCAACACACTGAGCTAATGGATAAACACGAAAGGCAATGATCTTTGCTGTCTATTCCTTGAAAATGTTCTTGACCACAGTTTTTTAAGAAGACATCAGCCTTCAAGCAGTGCCCTGAGGAGATCTTTTCTGAGTACTGATACACTTCTCTGGAGACCAGCTGTGCCACTGCCGTGCCCACTGCCTGTCCCTACCTGCAGTCCCAGCACAGCCCCACAGCAGCACTGGCACCAAGCTACAGGAGCAGCTGGGCCTGACTCCACCAGGAGGGCTCAGTAGGAGAAAGTGGCAGTGGCAAGAGAGCAGCTCTGCATGCACCAAGTGCTGGTGCTCCCTGGCCATGTTGCTGGGATGGGGCTCTTTTCCTCTGCACCCCTGCACACGGGCACTGCCCCTGCAGATCCAGACCAGGTCTCAGAGGAAGGACGTCAGACAAAGAAGGCAGTGCAGGATCCTTTCTTTTGTTTAAGTTCACAGGGAGATAGGCTCCTCATGTATGGAGTTTCAGTATATACATTCAACATGTACATACTGAAATGGAAGTGGGACAAATAATGACATTTTATTGGAAATCCATAGATGAATTAAAACTAAAAAATACCAATAGTAAAAACACATGCTCGTATACACACAGACACACACAAAGAAAAAAGAAAGAGTATATAGTCTGTTCTTTTAAGAAGTGACATTTTAAATCATTTGCAGAAGTAGACTGAAAATTAGTTTCTTCTGAAACACATCAAGTCATCAGTTTCCATAGAGCTTGCTTGAGTTCCTTGTTCCGCATGCTGTAGATGAAAGGGTTCCCAACTGGAGGCAGCACCGAGTAGAGAACTGCCACCATCAGGTCCAGGGATGGGGAAGAGATGGAGAGGGGCTTCAGGTAGGCAAAAAAGGCCGTGCTGACAAAGAGGGAGACCACGGCCAGGTGAGGGATGCACGGGGAAAAGACTTTGTGCTGACCCTGCTCAGAGGGAATCCTCAGCACAGCCTTGAAGATCTGCACGTAGGACGACACAAGGAAGAGAAAACAGCCAAATGCTAAAGAAAAACTAAATACAAGTGCCCCAACTTCTGTGAGGTAGGCATTTGAGCAGGAGAGCTTGAGGATCTGGGAAATTTCACAGAAGAACTGGTCCACAGCATTGCCTTGGCAGAGGGGCAGTAAAAATGTAGTGGCCGTGTGCAGGACAGCATTGAGAAAGCCACTGCCCCAGGCAGCTGCTGCCATCTGGGCACAAGCTCTGCTGCCCAGAAGGCTCCTGTAGTGCAGGGGTTTGCAGATGGCAATGTAGCGGTCATAAGCCATGATGGTGAGAAAACAATATTCTGCTCCAACTAAGAAGACAAAAAAGAAGACCTGTGCAGCACACGCTTGATAGGAGATGGCCCTGGTGTCCCACAGGGAATTGGCCATGGCTTTGGGAACAGTGGTGGAGATGGAGCCCACGTCGAGGAGGGCGAGGTTGAGGAGGAAGAAGTACATGGGGGTGTGGAGGTGGTGGTCGCAGGCTACGGCTGTGAGGATGAGGCCATTGCCCAGGAGGGCAGCCAGGTAGATGCCCAGGAAGAGCCCGAAGTGCAGGAGCTGCAGCTCACGCGTGTCTGCGAATGGCAGCAGGAGAAACTCAGTTATGGAGCTTCTATTGGACATCTGCTTTTCTGGGGATGTGGTCTTGCACAAAGAAGAGAAAGACCAGTAATAATGTACAACCGACTTATCAGAAGAAAACTCATCCCATTTCTTATTTAAAATTGCCAAAAACATTATCCACTTCCAGGAAGTCATTTGGCAGGTCCTTTTCATAAGTTCTTCCTGATGCTGCCTGAGGGTATCCCTGTGAGCAGGGGACTCCTCTGTGGGAAATGGAAGAGTCAGTTATGCCCTGGCAGAAGTAAAGAGGAACACAGAGTAATCTCAGACTCACTTCACCCCCAATATCAAAGAACTTTGCCCCAGTGTTGCTTCAAGGTCACCTAACTTCAGATCAGATATATATACATGGATTTTTTTTTTTTTTAATTTTCCTTTTATGGGGTCAGATTGTTTGTTGTTGCTACCCCACCACACTTGATGAGTTTTTCTAAAACAGAAATCCTGGGCATCTGAGTCTCCTGCAAAATACTGAGAGTCCATTACCATGAAACCTGCCTGCCCTCCACTGCAGGAATCTGAAAGCACAGACTGCAGAAAAAGCCTTACCCTTCAGATAAATCAAGCCTCAATCTCCCTCTTGAAATGCCCTCTCATAAATGCCATTCTCTAAAGCACTTCAGAAACAGAGAGAACAATCTGGACAGATGCTGTATCAGGCATCGGATGTGCCAGCTGTAGAAGACCCCCCTGGCAACTGCACCTGCTTTGCCTTGCTGCCAGAGCCTCATGGTGTCAAGAGGCTGCAAATCTGTCCTGCCAAACGCTGCCCACTGTTGTTGCACTCCTCAGTGCGTCCAAGCCCTCTCTCCTTCTCTCCTCTCCCCGTGCCACCTGTGGTGAGAGCCCCCAGCCCTGCTGCGCTGTGCAGAGGAGCTGCTCCTGGGCAGAGCTGTATCTCTGCAGCGCTGCCCTCTTGCCAGGAGCTCCCCTTGTGCCCAGGAGCCCAGCCCAGCTCAGCAGCACAGAACCCGACCATGGCACCACTTGCTCTGTGCCATTGGGCTCCCTCGAGGTGTCCCCAACGCCTCAGGGCTGACAGCTCCTGAAGGCAGCAGGGTCTCTCCTGAGGTGTGGTGCTTGAAGCAGACTGATGTCATCACCAACTGCTCCTCTCTGAACAAAGGGTAGATGGATTTTAAAAGTATGCTTTCTGCTATTAGGGTGAGGGTTTCTACCATGATGTTGTGGTTTAACCCAACCAGCAGCTAAGCACCACACAGCCATTTGTTCATACTCCTTACTCCCTCTCTGGGATGGAGGAGAGAATCAGGAAAAAATGAAAGCCTTTGGGTTGAGATAAAGACAGTTTGTTAGCACAGAAAGCAAAGGAAAATAATAATAATGCTAATAGTACTACTCATACTCATGTGTACAAAACAAGTGATGCACAATGCAATTGCTCACCACCCACTGACCGATGCCCAGCCTATCCCCAAGCAGCTGGTCTTCCCACCCCGGCCAGCCTCCCCATATTAATTGTTCAGCATATCTTTCCTCTGCCTGTGGCAGGAATAGCCCAGACTGTCTTCCCCAGGATGTTTTTTATGTGTACTACAGGGACTTTATCCCCTTCTACAGAACGTAACATGTTTGATTGGGCACGTCCAGCTCTTTTACAGATCACCTAGTGTTGACTAACCAGGTGGCTTTTGGTAAATGTATTTCCCAATGTTTGAACGTCCCAGCACCCATTGCCTTCAGCGTTGTCCTTAACAGTCCATTGTATAGCTCCATTTTACTGCAGGCTGGTACATGATAAGGGATGTGTTACGCCCACTCGATACCATGTTCTTTGGCCCAAGTGTCTATAAAGTTGTTTCAGAAATGTGTCTCATTGTCTGACTCAATTCTTTCTGAGGTGCCATGTTGCCATAGGACTTGCTTCTCAAGGCCCAGGATAGTGTTCTGGGTGGTGGCATGGGGCACAGGACATGTTTCCAGCCATCCGGTGGTTGCTTCCACCATTATAAGTGCATGGTGCTTGCCCTTGTGTGTTTGAGGGCGTGTGATGTAATCAATCTGCCAGGCCTCTCCGTATTTATATTTCAGCCATCATCCTCCATACCAAAGAGGCTTTGAACGTTTGGCTTGCTTGATTGCAGTGCATGTTTCACAGTCCTGAATAACCTGTGCTATATTGTCCATATAGCTATATGGTTAGATCCACCCCTTGATCACAAACCCACCTGTGTGTTGTATCTCCACCTTGATGGCCTGAGGTGTCATGGGCCCATCAGGCTATAAATAATTCGCCTTTATGTTGCCAGTCCAGGTCCACCTGAACCACTTCAATCTTAGCAGCCTGATCCACCTGCTGGTTGTTTTGATGTTCTTCAGTAGCCTGATTCTTGGGCACACGAGCATCTACGTGGCGTACCTTTACAACCTGGTTCTCTACACGGGCAGCAATATCTTGCCACAGTGCAGCAGCCCACATGGATTTGCCCCTGTGCTGCCAGTTTTTCTGCTTCCATTGCTGTAACCACCCCCACAGGGCACTTGCTACCATCCATGAATCAGTGTAGAGATAGAGAACTGGCCACTTTTCTCATTCGTCAATATCTAAAGCCAGCTGAATGGCCTTCACTTCTGCAAACTGACTTGATTCACCTTCTCCCTCAGCAGCTTCTGCAACTCGTCAGGAAGGACTCCATACAGCAGCCTTCCATCTCCGATGCTTCTTCACAATACGACAGTACCCATCAGTGAACAGGGCATATTTCTTCTCATTCTCTGGTAGCTTGTTGTACAGTGGGGCTTCTTCAGCACGACCCACCTCCTCCTCTGATGATATCCCAAAGCATTTGCCTTTTGGCCAGTCCATAATCACTTCCAATATTCCTGGGCGACTGGGGTTTCCTGTTCGAGCCCGCTGAGTAATCAGTGCAACCCACTTGCTCCATGTAGCATCGGTTGCATGATGTGTAGAGGGGACCCTTCCTGTGAACATCCAGCCCAGTACTGGCAGTCGGGTTTCCAGGAGGAGCTGTGCTTCAGTACCGACCACTTCCGAAGCAGATCAAACTCCTTCATATGCTGCCAATATCTCCTTTTTTATTGGAGTGTAGCGGGCCTCAGATCTTCTGTATCCCTGACTGCAAAAACCTAGGGCTTGACCTCGAGTTTCCCCAGGTTCTTTCTGCCAGAAGCTCCAGGTGGGGCCATTCTCCCTGGCTGCGGTGTAGAGCACATTCTTTACATCTGGTCCTGTTTGGACTGGCCCAAGGGCTACTGCGTGAACTATTTCCTGCTTAATTTGTTTAAAGGCTTGTCATTGCTCAGGGCCCCATTCAAACTCATTCTTCTTACGGGTTACTTGGTAGAGCGGGTTTACAATCAGACTGTAATTTGGAATGTGCATTCTCCAAAACCCCACAACACCTAGGAAAGTTTGTGTTTCTTTTTTGCTAGTTGGTGGAGACATAGCTGTTATTTTGTTGATCGCATCCATTGGGATTTGACGGCATCCATCTTGCCATTTTATTCCTAAAAACCGGATCTCTAGTGCAGGTCCTTTGACTTTACTT
Source organism: Mergus octosetaceus (assembly GCA_036873955.1). Taxonomy (NCBI): domain Eukaryota; kingdom Metazoa; phylum Chordata; class Aves; order Anseriformes; family Anatidae; genus Mergus; species Mergus octosetaceus. The sequence goes on from CM072311.1 coordinate 1,139,692, forward strand.
TGTTTTCTGGCAAAACCAGCCTTCAGAAGGATTTGGACTATTTTCTTCCTTTTCTCGAAAACTTCCTCTGCTGTTCCACCCCACACAATGATGTCACCGATGTACTGCGGATGTTCAGGAGCTTCCCCCTGGTCCAGCGCAGACTGGATCAGTCCATGGCAAATGGTAGGGCTGTGTTTCCACCCCTGGGGCAGCTGACTCCAGGTGTATTGGACACCCCTCCAAGTGAAAGGAAACTGGCCTGCACTCTGCTGCTAGAGGGATGGAATAAAATGCATTAGCGATATCAGTTGTGGCATATCACTTGGCTGCTTTTGATTCCAGTTTGTACTGGAGTTCCAGCATGTCCGGCACTGCAGCACTCAGTGGTGGCGTGACTTTGTTCAGGCCTCAATAGTCCACTGTTAGTCTCCACTCACCATTGGACTTTTGCACTGGCCATATGGGACTATTAAAAGGTGAATGAGTCTTGCTGATCACTCCTTGGCTCTCCAATTGACGAATTAGCTTATGGATGGGAATCAGGGAGTCTCGGTTAGTGCGATATTGCCGCCGGTGCACAGTTGTGGTAGCAATTAGCACTTGCTGTTCTTCAACCCTCAGCATCCACACAACAGAGGGGTCCTCTGAGAGACCGGGCAAGGTAGACAACTGTTTAATGTCCTCTGTCTCTAAGACAGCTATGCCAAAAGCCCTTTTGGGTCCCTGAAGTACCCTCTCTTGAGGTAATCTATGCCAAGGATGCATGGAGCATCTGGGCCAGTCACAATATGATGTTTTTGCCACTCATTTCAGGTTAGACTTACTTCAGCCTCCAATACAGTTAACTGTTGGGATCCCCCTATCACCCCATAAATGCAGATGGGTTCTGGCCCTTTATAGCTTGATGGTATTATAGTACACTGTGTACTGGTATCTATTAAAGCCTTATACTTCTGTGTGTCTGACATGCCAGGCCACCAAATCCACACAGTCCAATAAACTCAATTGTCCCTCTCCTCCCCCTGGCTGGAGGCAGTGCCCCTCTAATCCTAGTCATAATCTCTGTTTCTGTGTCTAAAGGGGTGCCTGCTGGAAACTGGAGCAGCAAATTTGTCAGAGAACCCCTTTTTCCCGATTGTTTTCTTTTGCAACTCCCATACCTGTGCCTCCAGGGTCAAGGTAGATTTTCCATCCCATTTTCTCATGTCCTCTCCATGGTCACGTAGGTAAAACCACAGCATGGCACGGGGTGTGTACCCAGTATATTGTCTTCCTTGTGCGGATGAATGCTTACTCCTGATATCTGAGACACCAGTTTGTACAGGTGGGGAAGAAAATAAACTCTCTTCAAGTTGGTGGACCTTTTCAGAAAGTTTCTCCCAAGTATTCTCTTTTACTTTTAGTTGGTGGACACTGGTTCGTTTAGGTGGGGAGGAAGATAAATTCTCTTTAAGTTGATGGAATTCTTCTGAAAGTTTCTCCACAGCTGAGACGCAGGCCTGTAAGGAAGAGGAGAGACTTTCTTCGTACTGCCAGAGTTGTTTAGCCACTTTATCCACTGTAGGTTGCTCATCATCTTTCCAGGTCATTATTGCCAATGAGCAGGCATATGATGATGGTGCGCTCCATACAAACTTTTGCCACATGGGTCATGTACACCTGACTTCATCTGGATCTGTGGATATTTGTCTGAGGTCTGGGTCCTAATAAATCACCTCCCGTACGGCTAATTCCCTCAGGTACTGGATTCCCTTCTCCATAGTGGTCCACTTGCCTGGTAGGCATACAAGTTCTTCCTGGAAGGGATACCTTTCCCTCACAGATGAGAGGAGATGCCTCCAGAGGTTGTGAGATTGTGCTCCATCTGCAATTGCTTTGTCAATTCCTGCGTCTCTAGCAAGGGATCCCAGCCGCCTGGCTTCCCTGCTGTCTAATTCCACACAATTGGCTCTGGTGTCTCAGCACCAGAGCAGCCAGGTGACAAGCTGCTCACCTATGCAACAACCAAAATCTTTTCGTACATCTCGTAGCTCACGCTGGTATAGCTTTTCGGTAGTTACTGTTGATTTTTCGGCATCCTCATCTTCCTCCTCCTGAATCCCTGATGGTCCAGCATCGTCATCTCTATACCTAGATTTGGCAGAAGACTCTCTGTGTTCTAAATGACCTGAATCTCTATACCATTTTTTCACCTTCTCTACAGGGGCAACTTGCACTGCTACAGCTTGTTTCTCTGACCCAGCCACAGCAGCTGGAGCAGCTGCAGGAACTGGAACTGGAGTGGCTGCAGGAACTGGAGCGGCTGCAGGAACTGGAGCTAGAGTGGCTGCAGAGTCCATCGTAGGGGTCGCAGTGGCTGTTCGATCTGTCACAGGACTTGGAGTGGCCACAGGGTCTGTCACTGAGTTGATAGTAGTATCAGTTGCAGCTTGATAGGCATGAGCCAGACCCCAGCACGTTACAATGATTTGTGTCGCTTTGGAACTGCCAGAGTCATGACACCTTTTTTTCAAGCATTCTGCCAGTTTTTTAGGATTTTGCAGTTGTTCAGGGCTGAATTTCCAAAACACTGGAGGTGCCCACTGCTCTAAATGCCTGCCCATATCCTCCCATACTCCCTGCCACTCACAACTATACTGCCTCCAGGCAGATCTCTGGATGAGATTCCTAAGTAGTTGTTTAAGAAAAATCTGAAGCACATTCAGGAAGCATAACAAGACCATGCTGGTCTGAGTATCCGAAGGATATTCAATATCTTGGAGAGCTATTGTAACAAGCTCGGAGGATAAGAGAGTGGTGAAGGAGAAAGGGAGAGTGATCAAGGAGGATAAGGGGGTGGTGAAGGAGAAAGGGAGTGTGAAAGAGTAAGAAAAAATATCTTCCCCTTTCCCCTCCACAGATTGACTCCCTGATGAAAAAAGGCAATAGGTATGATTGCTAATAGTTTCCGAGATACGGTTTCCAAAGTATAGAGTCGACGATGTTACTGAGTACAAATACCAAGTTAGAGTCATGACCAGATATTTCATCGTCTCATAAGCCACTGTTACAATGCACAGTACCATAATGATCTTAAACCAGGGCCCGGACAGGATAAACAACATGACAGAGAGCACATACAGAAAATAACGTGCTATAATACTCAATTTGGAAAGCAGGCGCAGCAGACTTGAGATTAAAGCAATCAGCATTATGACAAGTGACTATTAAGCAGGTCTAATACTTATACCAATTTTAGTTTAACACACTGTGGTCAGATCTGTCATTATCTCAACCCTTCGTGCCCCACGTTGGGCACCAAAAAGACTGTCGTGGTTTAACCCGGCCAGCAGCTAAACACCACACAGCTGTTCGCTCACCCTCCCCCCTCCCTCTCTGGGACGGGGGAGAGAAACAGGAAAGTGAAGCCAGTGAGTTGAGATAAAGACAGTATATTAAGACAGGAAAATAATAATAACAACAATAATAATAACTATAATAACACTAATAATAATAATAATAATAACAATAATGATGATAATAGTACTACTACTAATAATGTGTACAAACAAGTAATGCATAATGCAATTGCTCACCACCTGCTGACCAATGCCCAGCCTAACCCCGAGCAGTCCAGTCCCCCTCCCCCGGCTAGCCACCCCTATATATTGTTTATCACAGAATCACAGAATCACAGAATTTTCTAGGTTGGAAGAGACCTCAAGATCATCGAGTCCAACCTCTGACCTAACACTAACAGTCCCCACTAAACCATATCCCTAAGCTCTACATCTAAATGTCTTTTAAAGACTTCCAGGGACGGTGACTCCACCACTTCCCTGGGCAGCCTGTTCCAATGTCTAACAACCCTTTCGGTAAGGAAGTTCTTCCTAAGATCCAACCTGAAACTCCCCTGGCACAACTTAAGCCCATTCCCCCACGTCCTGTCACCAGGCACGTGGGAGAACAGACCACGTTTAGCATGATGTCAGATGGTATGGAATACCCCTTTGGCTAGTTTGGGTCACCTGTCCTGGGTCTGTCCCCTCCCAACTCTTGCTGCACCCCCAGCCTGCCTGTTGGCAGGACAGAGCAAGAAGCTGAGACGTCCTTGGCTTGTTGTAAGCACTTCTCCGCAACAATTAAAAAATCAGGGTGTTATCAGCACTCTTCTCATCCTAAGCCAAAACATAGCATTCTACCAGCTACTAGGATGAAAATTACCTCTATCCTAACTGAAACCAGGACAAGGTCCCTGCGTTCTTCTTCCTCCCCCCCCCCCCCCCCCCCCCTCTTCTTTTTCCTCACTCTTACTCCATTTTTCCCTATCTCTAACTTATGCTCCTAACACTAACACTCTTTCATATCCTACTGTTCTCTGTTACCATCACTCCCCCACCCTGCCATCCCCTCACCACCCGAGAAGTGACATTTAGCATGATTTGGGTGCAGAGTTGACTACTATAGTCACATATGTTTATCATGTACTTCACTGAGCTCATTATCATATTCAGAGATCTTAACATCAATATTCATTTTACAAATAATCATGCAAAAGCTTTCACTCTAGACACTATAGCTGCCAATATTTTGTTCTGTCACCAAACAGGGTTGTCCTGCCACTAGAACACTCCCTCCTTCAGCCGTCTCTCACACCAAGCTTGTGGATCACCATCTTTAAGTTTATACAAGAGAAAGCAGGAACACGCTGTTCAACTCCCCTTTTGTCCTGTGTTGGTGCTTATCCGTGACACAAACAAGTCTAACTACTCTCCACACATGCAATATCCTGAGTTGGAAGGGATTCACAAGAATCACAGAATCCACGGATCACATGGATCATAGAGTCCACACCATTTCCAAAGTCTTTTGGGGTGATTCACTATATCCACTGATTTCAATAGGGGAATGGCAAATAATTCAACAGGCTCCTTTCTCTATGCCTGCTCTGTTACCTGGTGTAGCAGAGCTCTTCTTTGCCTGTAGAAGGGAATGAATAATGTCATATCTTTGTGGAAAACACTATGACAACTGAAGCAAAGGAATAACAAATAAAAACAAAATAAAAATAATAAAAACAAAATACATAAAAATAAAATTAAAAGTAGAAAATCAGGGCTTGTAACAAGTTACGTTATGAGTGATACGTAGATGAAAACAGGAAGATTAATGCCTCTGAGAAACATTCTGTCATCATTTTCCTAACTGCATCCTTGAGCTCCTGGTTCCTCATGCTGTAGATGAGGGGGTTCACTGCAGGAGGCACCACTGCATACAGAACTGCCAGCATAAGATTCAAGGAGGAGGAGAACATGGAGGGGGGCTTCAGGTAGGCAAATGTGCCAGTGCTGATGAAGAGGGAGACCACAGCCAGGTGAGGGAGGCATGTGGAAAAGGCTTTGTGCCGGCCTTGCTCTGAGGGGATCCTCAGCACAGTCTTCAGGATCTGCACATACGACAGCACAATGAAAACAAAACACAAAAAGAGTAAACATAAAGTAACCACAACAAGACCAAGTTCTCTGAGGTAGGCATGTGAGCAGGAGAGCTTGAGGATCTGGGGGATTTCACAGAAGAACTGGTCCAGGGCATTGCCTTGGCAGAGGGGAAGGGAAAAAGTATTGGCAGTGTGCAGCACAGCATAGAGAAAAGTACTACCCCAGGCAGCTGCTGCCATGTTGACACAAGTTCTGCTGGTCATTATTATCCCATAGTGCAGCGGTTTGCAGATGGAAACATAGCGGTCATAAGACATGATGGTGAGGAAAGAAAATTCTGCTGCGACGAAGAGAGCAAACATAAAAATCTGGGTAGCACAACCCAAGTATGAAATGGCCCTGGTATCCCAGAGGGAGTTGGCCATGGCTTTGGGGACAGTGGTGGTAATAGTGCCCAGGTCAAGGAGGGCAAGGTTGAAGAGGAAGAAGTACATGGGGGTGTGGAGGCGGTGGTCGCAGGCTACAGTGGTGAGGATGAGGCCGTTGCCCAGGAGGGCAGCCAGGTAGATGCCCAGGAAGAGCGCGAAGTGCAGGAGCTGCAGCTCGCGTGTGTCTGCGAATGGCAGGAGGAGGAACTCTGTGGGGAAGCTGCTGTTGGACATTTGCAGTCTCAGGGCATGGCTGGCTGTCCATGGTGGAAAAGACAGACACAAGTTAGGTAGACTTCTGTGAGCAAAACCTCTAACATATTTCACAGAACCCTCCACAGCAAGACACACTGCTTCTTCCCTGTGAACCATGTTTTTTTTCTGTCTAAGGGTGTCAGGGATCAGGCAGATCCTCTGTGAGATCAGAAGTCACTACTACTTTACAGCATCTGGTAAAGAACACGAGGGATGGATCTCAGGTGCAAACTGGCCAGAGGTATCTCCCTATTTGCAGATCCTGAGCAGGACATCCAACAATCTTTCAAGAAACAGTGACAGTGGTTTTGGTGCTCTCTAGGTGAAAGGGTGTGGAGCAAAATTGTGAGTTTCCTCAAAGATCGACAGACCTTTCAGTGTAATGTTCTCTGATCTTCATTCATTCATTCAAACCTGACAACTCTATTACCATCCCCCTAGCTGCCCTTCAAAACAGAAAAGCGAAAGCAGAAACCCCACAAAGTGTCTTCCCTTCAGGTACAGCAGACATTATTCTTCCCTGTGAAGAATCTCCCCCAGACATGCAGTGGGGGTGCTGTGGAAATGTGAGCAGCCTGATCTAGGGAGCAGCCTCAGGGCAGCAGCAGGACCCTGCCCTGCCCTGTCGCAGCTCCTTCCTTCCCCTCCACCCTCAGCTTCTCCCCGCAGCACCCTGGGCAGCTACAATGCAGGCTGAGTGTTGAGCCTGGCAGGCAGCAGAGGCCCTGCCCTGGCACACAGCCCTTGGGGCACTGCAGGGACCCTGCTCTGCACCACAGCCCTGGCCACCCCTCCCTGCACAATGGCTGCACAGCTGACAGCTGGCCCCTCTAAAAGGAACCCTCAAGTCATGTCCCTCTGTTATTTACGGCAGAGAATCCCTGCTCTGGACCTTGTCATTCTTCTCAACAGTAGAGAAAGCAGAGTGCTCCTGAAAGCTCCCATAGGCTGTGGGATTTGCCAGCAAATCTGGAGATGGCACCAGGAACAACAGCTGCATTGCCCTGCAGCCACAGACTTACCCTGTTCAGGGCTGTGAAGATTTCTCCCGCAGTGAGCTCTCAGCATCCCACTTCCACACTGCCTTTAACATCTCCCTCCCTTCTCTCAGCTGCCCTTGTCCCCTGCAGGCAGTGCTCCCAGCCCTGCTGCGCTGTGCAGAGGAGCTGCTTCTGGGCAGAGCTGTCTCTCTGCAGTGCTGCCCGCTTGCCAGGAGTTCCCATTGGGCCCAAGAGCCCGGCCCAGCTCAGCAGCACAGCTTCAGCCCAGGGCCTCACTGTCTCTGCCCTCTCTTGTGTCCCTTGAGATATCCCTGGGTCTCCAGAGGAATCAACATTGAAACAGGCTGAAGCAATCCCTGATGTTCCCTCCCACAGCTGAGGAGATATACTTACTTCCAGCAGTGTCATTTCTCATAACAGAAGTTTCAACAAAGAATCACCTTGTTCTCTTCCACTTTTAGGCAGGACACCCAGAATGTGACTGGCAGGGATCACATTTTCCTAAGCTGAGAGAAGTGATCACAGGGAGTCAATTGATGCATCTCATTCTGAGTTTGATGTCCTAGGCCTGTAATGGGGCCCAGAACCTTCCTTATCAGCCACAAACCCACACAATTTGGGATTTCTCTCACCTCTGTTCAGATATGTACAAAATACTCCAGGCTAAGCTCCCACAGTAATTAAAGGAGATAGAGAAGAACAGTGAGTTGTTCAAATGCAAACACCATTTGACATTTGAGGTGCCTGAGGATGTCTGACTTAGCAGTATTCCTTTAAGTTAGGACTTCAAAGACTGGGAATGTAGATATTAGAGTTTTGTCAGTGTAGACTGCCTAAAAATGTGACCTCCCTATGTGCCTTGTCACTAACCTGGAATCTGTTCCTTGTCATTTAGCTAAATAATATAAACCTCCCCTTTAACATATCTCTCTCGTCCCCAAAAGTGGGAGTAGATTAATGGAGAAGCGGTAATTTAGAGACAATACTTTCTAAAAGGTGTTTGAAAGCTTTGGCACATGAGTAGACTGCCCTACATCTACTATATCAGTAGGCTTAGTCAATTGAGTTGAGCGTAGAGGGGCCTTACAGAGACATCTTGATAGATTGGAACATTGGTCAGTCGCCTACAATATAAAATTCAACAAGAACTAGTGCCAGATTCTGTACATCAGGCCGTGTATTCCTGAATATACATATAGACTGAGGGACAAGTGGATGGAGCATAACTCTGCAGAAAGGGATCTCGGGGCTGATGTTCCATAATGTTCCCTGCAGGGACCATGGTGGAGTTGATCCTGCAGGAGGGCAGCACAGCTGGCAAATAGCAAGCTCACAACTGTAATAACGAGTCTACAACAACTAAATAACAGCAACGATGGTTTATTCAAATATTACCAGGTCGACTACTACGACACAGAGGGAAAGAATAATCAAGAAAGCGAGAATTAATTAGATAGGCATAGCAAGAACATACCACCAGCAGATGTCTGGGCACTCAACCTCGAGGAGTTTCCTGGTCCGGCGTCCCAGTACCAGGGAAGGAAAGATGCAGATCATCAGCTTCAGATCTCTCCCCAAAGATCAGAGCAAGATTCTTCCACTAATATACCCATCGTAGGGCTGACCACAAGTCATGAGTTCCCTGGCAAACAGCCTATAATAACAATCAGTCTTATGAGCCATGCAGGTGTCGAGGTCTAAGCCTAACATCTGCACGTCCTGTACCTGTCAGATCTTCAAACAAGCAGGTAAATATTCTGTTGACCAGTTTACACAGGACGTCCTGTACCCAGAGGAACCTTCAGTGGACATGTATCCTTCCCTACAATATCCACCCCCGTGACTTGTGTCAGTTCTACGATCGTCGTGGGGTGGTCGTGAAGGGACCTCTTGCCCCCACAAGGGTATATTGTGGATAACTATGGTGAAGCAAAAGCCGGATTATCATATGTAATTGCACAAATTGGTGATTCACGAGGTCCCATGACATTGTCTGGCGGTACGTCAACGCTTCTAGGATTGGAAAAATACAGTTTTAAGGCTAAAACATTCTTTGTTACCGCAGATTTAGTACATGATAAGATACAAGAAATAAGAATAAGAATTACAATAATAACGAGGATAGTCTGTAGTAAGGAAGTAAGCCATCCACTTAGGCCAAAGCCTAATTTATTCAACAGAGATCCCAACCAGCCTTGAGTTAACCCATCTCGCAATTGCCTAGTATCAGCGGCAACTCGACGCATAATATCTAGTTGCTGGTTAAGGTCGGCAGTGATATTAGGTATATATATACAGCACTCATTTTCACTTAATCCTAAGAACCCACACACGCCATGTTGTTTAAGTAAAAATTAAATCAAGGGCTTGCCTGTTCTGCAAAGCTAGACGTGTGGTTTGCTGTAACTGCGTGTTTAAAAGCATCAAAGAATCTCGTGTCGCATTGGTTAAAGCTTCTACGCCCCGCATTAACCCGAAAAGAGCTTCTCGAGTTCTAACGGTAGCAATACCGAACCCAAACAGTCCTTCCAACCACCATCCAATCCGAGTTCCTGTAGAGATCCATTCTTCAGCTCGTCGAATTCTTCCTGATGTAAAAACAGGCGGTCGTCCAATTTTCCAAATAGGACACAATGTCGGTAATCCGAGAGTACATTGAACACCCATCAAAGATGCTGGTAGCACAGTATATAATTGTCCATCGCTACAGGCCCATAATAATCCAGCCGGGGCAGGTACACCATCGGTATTGCAGTTGCCAGTCTCTTCAGGTAATATAAGGCATCCTACTCGATCAAAGCATTTAGTATAGACAGTGCGAGAATGATTAGTACACAAACATCCCTGCATTATAGCATTACGGACATAAGGATAAAGGTCAATCCATTGATAATCTCCTGCGTCGTGGCAGGCAATCGGGGTTTGACAATGCCACATCTTTGGATCACTAAGTGGGATTCGAAAAGCAGAACGATCTAAAGGAATCCAACTAGGGGAATACATTCCCCAAGAACAATTCACAGGGCATTCGGATCCCATCTGCGGAGAATTGCAAGTTTTCGGGCAGTCTTTCCCCCAAGTTGCTGGTCGTTGAATACACCATGGGGTATTTACAGGTTGAGTGTATTGCAATGACCCATCCATATTAGGAGGAGAGGTGGTGATGACCAGATCAGCCCATGGGAGATTAGCACAATGAATCGATTTATTCAGAGCTATTCCCTCGAATTGCACAGTACAATTATAAAATCTATACATGTTGGTATAGTTCATATTTTTTGGGTAGGTATAATTAGCATAATAGAATTGACATAAGCGGGTAGTACAGATAATCTTTTGTTGAAAAGACCCATTTAAATGTGTGATGCCCACCTTAATGGTATCTTCTACATTAAAGGGAACAATTCCCAGTGGAATAGATGTGGAAGCGGACAAAGGATTTGGCAAACAAGCTGTTACTGAAGTAGAATTAACAGCGTGAGCAAAAGTTTTCAAAAGCTGTGCAACCACATTCTTTTCCAGATCAGTGGAATTAATTACTGGGGAAGGGAGAGTTTCTCCGCGAGAAGGCCGCGGAGCTATAACTAGTAAAACAACCATAAGTAATCCTACAAGACAAATAGCAATGTTTAACAAAATTACTATTATTTCGGAGCAGTGATCTGCATCCAAGCAGTGAGGACCCTCTTGTTTCCAATCAATATGCGCAGTAAAACTTTCATTGAGCTTATAAGATAGAGAAGGATACATATTTTGGCAAGGTCTGTAATAAATAAATGATTAAGAGGAATCAGGCAATATCCATCGGGTACTAATTTTGTGAAGTTTCCCATTATTATCCAATGCATCCCAAGCATATGTACCACGTGGCGTTTGCAAAGTTAAAGGTACAATTCCAATCTGAGGCATTCATACCCTTACTGGCTGTCCAGCATAAAATTTAACCGGGATGGTTGCAGATGTGGATGGTAAAGGTTTAGGTAAGACTGCCGTATCTGGGTGAAAAGCCCTAATTTTTGGAGTACCATATGCAGTCCATCGATTATTAAGAGCATATAAAGCCGTAGGCAGTCGCTGATCCCAATTTCCTTTATTAACATCTAGAAATTTTCTCAATAGGCCATTAGCTCTTTCTACTATTCCATTAGCCTGCGGGTAGTATGGAGTATGGAAAACCCACTTAATACTATTTTCCTTTGCCCATTCCTGGACTATTTGAGCCGAAAAGTGACTTCCATTATCACTTTGGATTGATTCCGGAGAAGGTAAAACACTAAACCACAATTCTAACCCCTTTACGGTGTTTTGTGATGTGGCAGCAGGAAAAGCTGTAGCCATCATTAACCCTGATACCACCTCCACCCCCGTCAGAATATATTTCTTCCCATGTGATGGCATTAAAGGTCCTACATAATCTATCTGCCACGTGGACCACAATAATTTGCCATCCTTAATATGTAAGGGGGGTGCCTGTTGAGGACTAGGTTCCTTAATTCGTAGCCGACAAAGGGGACATCCCGTGATAATAGTTTTACACATTGCCTCAGTAAGCGGCCACCCCCGTGAACGTGCCTCATAAAAGAGAGGCTTATATCCGGCATGGTTTTGTTTTAGGTGGAGCCATTCCCCCAATCGCTCCCACGGGTCCGGGAGATCATCTTCCTGTTCAGAGTCGGAGGGAGGAGTAAGAGTTGTATCAACAATACGGATTTTCTCAGGCGGAAACAAACCGTCCTGATTATCTTCATGATAAATAGTAGTAATGGCTCGTATTTTACTAAGGAGGTCGGCTTTATTATTCCACCAGGCCTCTACCCCATGATCCTTTTGATGAGCTTTAACCCATCCCACTGCAATAGGTCTAATACGAGCAATAGATAACAGCTCTTTCCAATCCTCCGTTCTCCAAACGGGATTACGATCAACAATCCAATCTAACATTTCCCAATGAATACACCATTCGGTAGCCCCTTTGAATGTCGCGTAAGAATCTGTATATACGACATCAGCCCCAGAGCGAAAAGCTAATAAAACAGCTCGTAACTCACCCACTTGAGCGCTACCCTCTCCCAATTCTTCAACAGTTCTGGAGGTGGTCACTTCAAGGGCCACTGCCTTATAATGCCAAACATTTTTTTCACGAAAGGCAGATGCATCTGTAAACCAGACCCCGTTCAAAAGGGAGTCTTTGGTAAGAGGGGAGGCAATTTTAATGGGCGAGGGGGGCGGTCGAGACGTGGATTTGAGGAAATTGGGGTTTAAGGGAAGTTGCAGGTGTGTTTGTTTTGACTGCCCTTCAGAGAGAGGTACCAGAGCGTGAATACCATCTAAATAAGAATAGAGTTTTTGGACGGTTGCCCTTTGAGCAATGCCCTCAGGGGGGGGCTCCCCCGAAAGTATTTTTCTTAGAAGAGGGAAAGGCCCATGTAAAACAATCGGCTGGGTAGACCGAATCCGTTCCGCTTCCTTAACTGCTCTTGCTAAAGAAAGCAAACCCTTCTCCCAATCAGTATACCTCATCTCTGTGTCTTTAAAAGCAGAAGATGAGAACGAGATGGGACGCGTAGGTCCCTCCGGCCCCTTTTGAAAGATATTTACATAAGAGGCATGATAAGAAAATCCCCATTCAACATGAAAGGGGTCAGTTGGGTGCAAGGGACCTAAAGAGCGATGTTGTTTTAATTGGGAGATTAAAGATAAAAGAGCCTCAGTGTGTACGGGTGTCCAATCCCATTGTTGATTTTTCCTGAGAAGATTATATAAAGGTCGAGCAATAACAGAAAATCCAGGAACATGCTTCCTCCAATATCCTAATGTTCCTAGTATTTGCTGAAGTTCCCTTTTTCCTGTAGGTACCGGTTGTTTAGACAGTTTGTCTAATACATCCTCAGGGACAGAAATTGCTCCGGCTACCCACCAAGCACCCAAAAATTTCACTTCCTGACTGGGACCCTGGCACTTAGAAGGAGGAATATCTAGACCCATTGCAGAAAGGAATTTCCATAATGCTGAGGCTGTTTCTTGGACAGCAGTCCGATCGTATCCTCCTACCAGGATATCATCAATATATTGATGTAAAGCAACAGATGGATCTGTTGGAGAAAAGGTAGTTAGTGCTGACGCAAGGGCATTATGTGCAATAGTTGGAGAGTGTCGATATCCTTGAGGCAACCTATTAAACGTAAACTGGACACCGTCCCATGTAAATGCAAATTTAGATTTGTCCACATCCTGCAAAGGGATCATAAAGAACATATCTTTAACATCCAATGTTGCCATCCAGGTATAGGCAGCTGTCTGAATACTGTGAATAAGAGAAACGATGTTAGGAACAGCAGCAATTAAAGGACCAGTATTTGCATTCAGTCGGCGATAGTCTATAGTTAAACGCCAGGTACCATTAGGCTTCCGAACTGGCCAAACAGGAGAGTTAAAAGGAGAATGAGTACGGAAAATAATATTTCGATCTTCCAAATCCTTCAGAATAGGAGGTACGGCAGCCCGTGCAGCTGCAGGCAAATTATATTGTTGAACCCTAGTAACCTTAGAAAAAGGAAGGGCAGGTGCTTTCTGTAAAAGATTAACTCTAAAAGGTGGAGGGGCCCCGAAAGACCATATACGACCATCTACAGTGATCCAGCGTCGCCCTAAAAGAGCGTCAATCCCCAGGATACTAGTCCGAACCTTAGGTGAAATTACCATTTCTAAATTACAGGGGCGTTTTTCTCCTGGTAAGGAGATTGGTACTCGTGCTATGGGAAATGTTTCAACAGAACCAGTAGCACCTTCTACCTGTACTACTGTTTTTCCTGGGGAAATCCCTGCCCTAGTGGCATCTTCTGATGCCAAAACCGAAATCTGGGCTCCAGAATCAAGCAGAAAAGAGACAGGTGTTTGAAACCTGCCAACAGGTAAAAGTAAATACGGGTCACCTTCTGAAGTTACCATATCCAGCCTTGAAACACAGCGGGTAGGATGGCCGGTAAATCCCCCCGCCCTTACAAGTTTTTTTGTTTTGGTAAAGGAGGGTATAAAGAGCGTGCAGTATCGAAAGGTGAAGGAGGTAAAGCAGGAGGTGCCGATGGAGTTACAGGACCTGAGGGAGTAGAGGAAGAAACAGTTGGTTTCGAAGTAGCAGTTGGAGTGTTTGTAAGCTTAGACTGTGAAGTAAGGTTAACAAGTCGTTGCATATCAGATGTAGGTAGATTATGCAAGGCAGAGCGGGGAATGCCAAGGGAAAGAGCCTGCCTCCATAATTTATTACGGAGGGGATCAGGAGGCCTTCTACCTGTAAAGGACGTATTAGGTTTAGTAATAGGTTTAGGCATTCTTGTTATTTGAGACTTTATATTATTTCCCTGGTTTTGTCCCAACTTTCGAATCTTTACCTTTGGAATTGGTTGCATATTAGTAATGCCCATTTCCCGTGCCAAGATGACAAGAGTATGTAATAGTTCTCCATAAGTCATAACATGCGTATTTAATCGATAAGCACTCACAATTTCCCCTGCAATACGTTTCAGTTCCAATTTCAAAGTATCAGGAAGTCCCCTGATTAAGGGTTTCAAATTTTGTGGGGTTATTGGTGACGAAATAGGAGCATCATTGTCACCAGCATCCTCAATGGCTTGCAAACAGGCCATTTTTTGTACAGCTTGAGGTAAGTCATCTATATTCTGAACAGAGATGCTATAAGGCTCTCCTCGTTCTGTTTTATCAATTCCCGAGATCCATTTTGCTACCCTGGCTGTTATGGATCGGTCCCCGGGCAACAGGTCTAACAACACACCACTGCCCCAGAACCCTCGTGACTCCTCTTGACTTAATAAAATGCGGTCACCTCCTGACAAGCTGACCCGCCATAAATAACTTATTTCATCTTCGCCAGGTTTCCGACTAAACTTGTTTACTAAGTCGGCCAACTCATTCGGGGACCAAGCTGATTTTTTCTTTAAAGTTCTTGGCTGACCATTTTGAGACTGGGTGACCTCAGTTTTAATTACAGGATTAACCCTATAGGGGATTCCATCCGCATGGAGATCCACTATTTCCCAATTATCATCATCATTTTCATCTTCAGAATTCCAAATATCTCCATCCCATGTCTCCGGGTCAGGGGCCATAGAGAGTGTCTTAACACTTTTAAGAGACATGGTTGAGGTAGGTAGTTGGGCCCGATACATATCAAGACGCTCACGTAAGCTTTTTACCAATGTTTTCAAGTGAGCTATTTCTGTATCTTTTGAAGAGATATTCCTTTTAAAATGTTCTTGGGCAGCTATCAAACAAGCTCCCAAAATTGCACACATTCCTTTCTTATTTTTACCAGGTTTATCTTTGGCCCTACAAGTTTCAATTCTATCCGTTATTTCTTGTGGGTTATGCCAATGTTGAAGAGCCCACAATTGTCCATCCGATGAGGGAGGACAAAAATTCTTCCCTAATAATGCAAAGAGAGGATTAGTAGAGAAGGCAGAAAGGTCTGTGTCAAAGATAGTAGTCATCCTGCCGACTACGCCAATTTTTGTAATAACGAGTCTACAACAACTAAATAACAGCAACGATGGTTTATTCAAATATTACCAGGTCGACTACTACGACACAGAGGGAAAGAATAATCAAGAAAGCGAGAATTAATTAGATAGGCATAGCAAGAACATACCACCAGCAGATGTCTGGGCACTCAACCTCGAGGAGTTTCCTGGTCCGGCGTCCCAGTACCAGGGAAGGAAAGATGCAGATCATCAGCTTCAGATCTCTCCCCAAAGATCAGAGCAAGATTCTTCCACTAATATACCCATCGTAGGGCTGACCACAAGTCATGAGTTCCCTGGCAAACAGCCTATAATAACAATCAGTCTTATGAGCCATGCAGGTGTCGAGGTCTAAGCCTAACATCTGCACGTCCTGTACCTGTCAGATCTTCAAACAAGCAGGTAAATATTCTGTTGACCAGTTTACACAGGACGTCCTGTACCCAGAGGAACCTTCAGTGGACATGTATCCTTCCCTACAACAACTCTGGTCTTCGGGAGAGCAGTCTTTGGCCTCTTGGAAGGTGAGAAGCTGAAACGTCCTTGGCTTGGTGTAAGCACTGCTCTGCAACAATTATAACATCAACATGTTATCAGCACTCCTCTCATCCCAAGCCAAAAGACAGCATTCCACCAGCTACTAGGAAGAAAACCAACTCTGTCCTAACTGAAACCAGGACAGCCCCCTTTAGGTATTGGAAGGCTGCTAGAAGGTCTCCTCAGGGCCTTTTCTTCTGCAAACTGAAAAACCACAACTCTCAGCCTGCCTTCATAGGAGAGGACCTTGAGCCCTGTGATCATCTTTGTGGCTCTCCTCTGGACTCGTTCTAATATTCCCACTTCCTTCTTGTGCTGGGAGCCCCAGAGCTAACAAAGTATTCTGGGTGGGGTCTTGTGAGAGCAGAGTAGAGGTGGAGAATCCCCTCCCCTGCTCTGCTGGCTATGCTTCTGTTGATGTAGCCCAGGATACGGTTGGCTTTCTGGGCTGCAAGCACACACTGCCGGCTCATGGTGAGCTCCACCAACACCCCCACAATCTTCTCCTCAGGGCTGCTTTCAATCTATTCTTTGCCCAGCCTGTATTTGTCCTTGGGATTACCCCAAGGACAGGTGGGACCTTGAACTTTGCCTTGTTGAACTTCGTGAGTTTTGCACAGGCCAACCTCTCAAGCCTGCCTACCCCTCGTCAGCCTCCCTGGAGTGCTGCTAAGAATGGCCATAAGTTCTTCAGAAGGGACAGGCAATGAAGGAGGCTCAGTGGTGTAGTGCCTGATATTAGAGAGTGTTTCGATATTGTAGAGCTCAGGGCTGGGCTCAGAGACTTTCTTCTCTGAGACTGCAGAGTAGCAGTTTCCCTGTGAATACCTGGGTTTATTTCTTTCCTTGTGACTGAGCACACAGTGGGAGATCTCTCACTTTCAGAGGGGCTGCAGTCAGTGCTCATGCTATGCTCTGCTGTCCCTGGAGATACCCTGGGTTCTGGAGGCAGCTCCAGAGTCCCCTCTTGAAGGACACCACCTACGGGCCACATGTGGGAATAGCCCTGGCTACATAATGCAGAGACCATGCGCTGCCTCTGCTGTGAGCAGACACCCACAGGTGAGTCTTAAATCTAGCCCTTGGTCTCTGACAGGTGACAATGCAACAATGAGCCATTCCATCCTGAACTGAAGCAGGAACAGACTCTTGTAGGGAGCAATTCTTTGGGCCTATTCTTGACGCTGGCTTGGCTAGGAAATTCCAGCCTTCAGGCAGTGTACATGAGTTATCCTGTTTATTACCAAAAGTGTTATGAGAGCCTTCACTGACTCACAGTTACTTGTACATGTATAAAGCATTTATATGATACAGAGCAGTTTCAGTCATTCATTGTAGTGGGAAGAATCGAAACATTTATATGAGAATGCAAGGAGCAAAAACAGTCAAAATGACAATAAGGAAAAAGCAATTTTATTAATAATGATAAAAACAAACAAAGAAGCAAAAAAAAAAAAAAAAAAAAAAAAAAGGTGTTGGAATGGGGTGCACAATTTTCACTTCTGGAGAGTGAAAAAAACTTTATGAGCACTGAAAAACATTCCCCAAATCAGTTTCCTAACAGCATCCTTGAGCTCCTTGTTCCTCATGCTGTAGATGAGGGGGTTCACTGCTGGAGGCACCACCGAGTACAGAACTGCCAGCAAAAGGTCAAGGGATGAGGAGGAAATAGAGGGGGGCTTCAGATAAGCAAACATGATATTGCTGATGAACAGGGAGACAATGGCCAGGTGAGGGAGGCACGTGGAAAAGGCTTTGTTCTGTCCCTGCTGTGAGGGGATCCTCAGCACAGCTTTGAAGATTTGCACATAGGACAGCAACAGAAAAGCAAAAAATGCACTACCTGAACAAAAGCTAAAGATGAGGAATGCAACTTCTCTGAGGTAGGCATCAGAGCAGGAGAGCTTGAGGATCTGGGGAATTTCACAGAAGAACTGGTCCAGGGCATTGCCTTGGCAGAGGGGAAGGGAAAAGGTATTGGCAGTGTGCAGCACAGCATAGAGAAAAGTACTGCCCCAGGCAGCTGCTGCCATGTTGACACAAGTTCTGCTGGTCATTATTCTCCCATAGTGCAGGGGTTTGCAGATGGCAACGTAGTGGTCATAGGCCATGATGATTAGAAGATAAAACTCTGCTGTGACAAATGCGACAAACATAAAGACCTGGGTAACACAGCCAAAGAAGGAAATGGCCCTGGTGTCCTACAGGGAATTAGCCATGGCTTTGGGGACAGTGGTGGAGATGGAGACCAGGTCAAGGAGGGCAAGGTTGAAGAGGAAGAAGTACATGGGGGTGTGGAGGCGGTGGTCGCAGGCTACGGCTGTGAGGATGAGGCCATTGCCCAGGAGGGCAGCCAGGTAAATGCCCAGGAAGAGCCCAAAGTGCAGGAGCTGCAGCTCGCGTGTGTCTGCGAATGGCAGGAGGAGGAACTCAGTGGGGAAGCTGCTGTTGGACATTTGCTGACATTGGACACGGCTGTCTGTTGAAGAGAAGAAGGCAGGACAAATTTAGAACAGACTTCTCCAAGGAACACCTATTGCAAGTCTTAGAATAGCCCCCCAGACCAGCCTTTCTCTTCGCAGGAGAACCTGTCTGCAGCTCTCTTGCTTGAGCTGTGGCTGGTGCTGGATGAGAGTGGCACTGGGAGAAGGGGCTGCTTTGGGCTCCAGAGGAGGTGTTCCTGTTATGAAAAGGAGGGAAAAAGGAACATGGAGCAACCTCAAGTTCAGTCCACTTGTCAGATGAATGAGCCTTGCGAACAACTCATCTGACCACAGAGTTGTGGAAAGCATATTTTCCTTGCTTCAATTTTTGCAGTTACCCCTGTAATGCTTAGGACAACAATCACATTCATGTACTTGAATGTGATTAATGTACAAGAAAACGGAGACAGCTGAGAGCAGAGAAGCCCCAGTCCATGTGCAGCTGGACAGAATCCTCACCTTGTCCCTGGGGGCCTGAGAAAGATCTCAGCTCTTCCCTCCCAGGTGGGGGTGCAGAGGCCTCACTCCAGCTTCCCACAGACAGCCATCCAGCAGCACGGACATGGCCTTAGTACGAAAGTGTCTTCTCATTGGGGTACCTGGATAACACAAGGATGCCACGAGAGAGCTGCATCCTGCTTGAGAGCAGCCTGCAACCCGGAAGGACACCCCACAGACAGGGCTGGATATCCACAAGTCGGGGTGTCCCAGATTCCCAGCTGCACCTCTGCAGTGTCTGGAGGAGGCTTGGACGCTCAGCTCCTGCTGTCCTTGGCCAAACTCTTCTTTCCCCCTGCCCATGCTCACAGACCCCATTCCACGCGGCTGTGCTCAGCACTGCCCTACAGCACTCTGCCACCAACAGGGCCCTGCCAAAAGGCACCTCCATGGCTGCAGGAGCTACGGGGCAGCTGACAGAGAGCCCAGCATGGCCAGCCAGGGCAGGGTGTTCTGGGCTGACCAGGGCACCTGGCTTAGGGCACTCTGAGGGACTTCTGCCAGTCTTCCTCACCTCGCAGTACAACCCAGCAGTAGTCTCAAAGCCTACTGCATTGCCCACTGCCCTCCCAGAAACAAGATCCAGCAGGAGACCCTTCCAGGACCTGCAGCGTCATGGCCCTGCAGCCAGAGACTTACCTTCTCAAGGGCTGTGCACATTTCTCCTGCCATCAGCTCTCAGCATCCTCCCAATCCACTCCCAACTGCCTCCAAGCCCTCCCTCCTTCTCTCCTCTCCTTGTGCCACCTGTGGTCAGAGCCCCCAGTCCTGCTGTGTTGTGCAGAGGAACTGCTTCTGGGCAGAGCTGTCTCTCTGAACCAGGGACCTCTTGCCGGGAGCTCTCTCTGTCCCAGGAGCCCAGCCCAGCTCAGCAGCACAGGCCCAGCCCAAGTCATTGTAATGACCCCTCTGGGGGCTTTGGTGATGAGCCCATGAACCTCAGGCACAGAGACAATCGAAGAAATCTCTCAAGAAGTCCAAGTCAGATGCAAGTTTCCTGCAGTGTCCCCCGAGGGCCAGCACTGACACAGGCTTCCTTGGAGCTCGTTAGAGCAGAATATTGAAGGCAGTGAGGACAAGCAGACAAAGGGAAAGTGAAGGTGACACTCGTGTAGGAAAACTGGATGTGGTTCACCAAGCAGAAGGGCCCATATATTAATGAATGAATTTTGATGGAATCAAGTAAGAGGCAGTGTTGACAGCACTGGACAAGCTCAGCAGTGATGAAACAAGAGCTGGCTTCAGCATAAAGCAATCCAACATCATACACCACCTGTGCTGCCCTGAAGTAATGTGATGACAGTTGGAGACCAAAGTCATGGACTGACTGAACTTAATGGATGTTTTATAGGCATGGCTTTCCAACAATATAACCAGGCCCCTCAGTGACCAGTGCATACCGCTTCCCATTTTCTGGGAGTTTATTAGACAATGACATCTCTTCAATATGTGTCACCTCCTCCTGTAGCAATATTTCCAAGTCGCTGTTCTTTGGTCAGTCCATGATCACTTCCAAAATTCCAAGACTGGGGTTTCCTATTGGAGCCTGCTGTGAAATCAGCGCGACCCACTTGCTCCATGGAGCATCAGGCACATGATGTGTAGAGGAGACCTTTCCTTGAAACATCCAGCCCAAAAGAGGCAAGTCGGTGCCCAGAGGAGCTGTGTGTCAACACAAACCACTTCCAAAGCAGCTCAAACCCCTTTGTATGCTACCAATATCACTTTCCCAGTTGAAGTAGGTCTTAGATACTTACTATCCCTGACTCCTCAATCCTAGGAGTCAACCTTTCCTCTCCCTTGGTACTTTCTGCCAGAGGTTCCAGATGGGGTGATTCTGGACCCCAGCCAGCCCTGCATTGGGCTCTGCCACCTGCCTCACCCCAGCCCTCTCTAGCGCCCTCCTTGCTGCTCTCTGATGCATACCAGGACCTCCCAGTGTGTGCCAGCCAGCGCGTCTGCTGAGGGCCAGGGTGGCTGCTGCAGGGGCAGGGAGCTCAACATGGCCCTTGCAGCCCCCTGCCCTGGGCCTGCCTCTCCCCTTGGCCTTGGCCCCGGCCTTGGCCCCTGCTCTGCTGGCAGGAGTGCTCTTGGCATGCACTTCCTGGCCTCCTCTTGCCTGCACACGACTGCTGCCCACTCAGGATGCTGGCAAAAATGTGTCCTCACAAGCAGCACCACCCCATGGGCTGCTTCTGCTGGCCTCCCCCACTGCACTGCCTTGACTCCTTGTCTCTGCTGGGCCCCATCTCCTGCACCAAATTGGGCACCATCTCCTGCATCCCTTGGCTGTCAGCGCCCTCTCCCCCGCCCCGTAGTATGACAGTGCCATGGTGGGACGTGTTTCCAGTGGGCTGTCTACCAGACACAGTAATGAATACTATGAGCGGGACTAGAGGGGTCCTGCTTCCAGCCAGGGGGAGGCAGGGAGGAAAGGGACAATCGGGTTTACTGGACTGTGTATATTTAATGGCCTGGCACATCAGACCCACAAATTTATCAGGCTCTACTGGACACCGGTGCACAGTGTACCTTAATGCCATCAAGCTATAAAGAGGTAGAACCCACCTGTATTTCTGGAGTGAAAGGGGGATGCCAAGAGTTAACTGTCTTGGAGGCTGAAGTGAGTCTAACTGGGAAGGAATGGCAAAAGCTCCCCATTGGGACTGGCCCATAGGCTATTTGCATCCTTGGCATAGACTACTTCAGGGATATGTACTTCAAAAGTTCCAAAAGGGCACAGGTGGGGCTTTGGCATAGCTGCTTTGGAGATGGAGGACATTAAAGAGTTGTCTACCTTGCTTGGCCTTCCACAGAATCCTTCTGTTGTGGGTTTGCTGAGGGTTGAAGAACAGCAGGTGCCATGGTGATGCCCCTGAGGCAGCATCACGCTAACTGAGACTCCCTGATTCACACAGAATCACAGAATCACAGAATTTCTAGGTTGGAAGAGACCTCAAGATCATCGAGTCCAACCTCTGACCTAACACCAACAGTCCCCACTAAACCATATCCCTAAGCTCCACATCTAAACGTCTTTTAAAGACTTCCAGGGATGGTGACTCCACCACCTCCCTGGGCAGCCTGTTCCAGTGCCTAACAACCCTTTCAGTAAAGAAGTTCTAACATCTAACCTAAAACTCCCCTGGCGCAACTTAAGCCCATTCCCCCTCGTCCTGTCACCAGGCACGTGGGAAAACAGGCCAACCCCCACCTCACTACAGCCTCCTTTAAGGTATCCGTAGAGAGTGATAAGGTCGCCCCTGAGCCTCCTCTTCTCCAGGCTGAACAAGCCCAGCTCCCTCAGCCGTGGATTCCTATCCATGAGCTGGTTCATCAGCTGGAGATCCAATGTGAAGATGTAGAACTTAGTAGTGTGGTTTAGTGATGGACTTGTCAGTACTAAGGTAAAGTTGCACGACCTGGGTTACATGTCCTTGAGTAGTATAAGGCACAATGCAGTTCTTTTTGCCTTCTGTATCTATAGCACAGGAAGGGCTTTGCCCTACTCTGTTGACTGGGCAGGTCTTTTCACATTACTCAATTTAGTTTTCTGTGGCTGGAAAGGGACAATTTCCCAAAAGCGGCCAAGCTCATTGGTACAGCTACAACCACTTGAAGATATATTTTCTTTAGTTTTCATCCTGATTTTTCCACAGAAAACCCAAGAGAGACCATGGATGTCCAGGTATCTACTAAGATTCAGGCTGAATTTCTCAGATTCCAATGGTCATTTCAAAGTTATTTTATTTTATTTTATTTTATTTTATTTTATTTTATTTTATTTTATTTTATTTTATTTTATTTTATTTTATTTTATTTTATTTTATTTTATTTTATTTTATTTTATTTTTTATTTTTTCCCAAGGAACCCCTGACTTGTCTTACAAAGGGTTTCACGTGCTGGGCTGGGATGCAGCTACAGGGACAAAGACCACTGCTGGCAGTGGAGGTCTCAGAACTCCAGACTCTGCTTTTCTTCCTGAGGCATGTCTCCAAAGAAATCACCCTGGATGAATAGCAATAGGAGAATGATGTTCAAAACTGAAACGCATCAAAATTCAGCCTTTAAAACAAGAAAATATTTGTATTAGGTGCTTTTTGAAATCTTCTTCATTAACTACAGCATGCAAGCTCTGCAATTAGCTGCACAAGGTGTGAAGGCTTGAAGAAAACTACAGAAGAGATGTTAGAAGTTTCTTCATTTTAATGAGTTCCATGGTGTATTATGGTGCTGAGTCTATGAAGCTCAGGTGCTGAGAGAAGAGTGATGTAACCGCTTGAGCAAGGAAAGTCAGAAGGAAAAGTTGAAGTGGCTTGGAGTATTAATGGGCCCCACTGAGGGTTGTTACTAACAAAGCCTCCCCAGGCATGTGTTAAGGCAGATAATTGGAGACCATGGTTGCAGACAGGCAAAGCACTGTGCTGAGAAAAGTCTTGGTTGGTTTTGGTGAAGCAGAAGAGCCAAGGCCTGACCCCAGCCACTGGGAGGGGAGATCCTGCACCCCCACATCTGGCTCAAGTCTCTTCCTGGGGTCTGTGGGATGTTCTGAGCAGTGTGATGCCATGAGAAGAACACTGGTATGACACCTCCCTGCCTCTGCAAGGGTTGCAAAGAAGCAAGGAGGTCTCACTGCAATGACTACATCTCATCACCTCATAAGCTCTAGATAAGGGACAAAAACGTCAGGGCGTTTGGGACCTTCCCTTCTTGCCAGCAACCTTCACCTTCTCCTCTGCAGGTTTTCCTATGCTGTCCCACAGTTTGTCCTATTTCCTGGTAGGCCACAGACACCCATCTCTGTTCACCATCTTGCTCTCACCCTGGCATTTCCATCATTTCACCAATGTCTCATCAACCTTCACCAGTTGTTCCTTGAAACACAAAGCCAGGGTTTGATTACAGACACTCTTTAGGTCACCTCTGGCACCACAGCAGTATACTTTGAGGGACATTTCTTCCTCCTTGTGGCCAGTGCCAACCTTCCAAGGTGCACTTTCTGGCAGTTTTCCTCTCCCGCTCTTTCCTACCACCGAAGAAAGCTCCATCAGGGTGGAAACCACTCCTGAAGTAGGCATCCCAACCCATTGGCCTTCTTGTGGCTTGTCAGCCAACCAGACACAAGTCATCCCACCAGCAACTTCCAAGCCATGGTCCTGCTGCTGACCTTGCAGCTTCTTGTATAGACACACCCAAGCCTTGTGCCTCCTGCTGTCCAGTCATGGACTCAAACAGAAGGGACAGGACAACCCATATCTGGGCCTTCTTTCTGTCTGGGTCCTCCTGGGTATGTAGGCAGAGGGGATCCCACAGTCAGCATGCCAACCCGGTGCCTTCTGCTGGCCTACCAGGACCACTGGCACATGTCAGCTGAAAAGTACAGATCCCAGGTAGAAGTGTGACCTGTCAGCTGCTTCAGACAGAAGTGACCTCACAGTCCCTTTCTGTGACACATTCCTGCTGCTGCCCTATCAACTGCAGAGACAGAAGTGTCCTCACAGTCACTTCCACAGTCACATTCCTCCAGCTGGACTCCCACAACGACATCCCTTTATTTGTTCATCCCTTAATCCTTACCCAGAGGCTCTCAACTTTGCCATCACCAACTTGAAGTTCCACCCAGTCCAAGTGTGGAACATGCTAGTGTTAAGGGTAGGGATGAGGGTGAGCAAGAGGGAAAAGGTAATGGAAAGGGGTTATGGACTAATTTTGGCTTCAAGAGATATTGTGGTCAAAAATTAGAGCAGTGGATTCCTGTCAGCATGTAGAGTGGCATTTAGATTTAGGTATTAATGTAACAGGTTAAAAAAGGGTAAGGGCCTCACATGACTGCTTTAAGTCAGCTTTATGGTGGGATCAACATTACCTGAATATTCTTACCTCTCCAAAATCGTTACCTTCTGCTATCCAAGCTCTTCTTTCCTCCCCCAAATCTCACATCTCTCCTGGCCAGGCTCCTCCTGCCTTCCCCATATCAGTCATCTTCTTAGAAGCAGCTTTCTGATGGCTTTCATGAACTCAGAGTATCTGTCTTACCTCTCTTGGCTACTCTGTTCCTGAGAAAGAAGCAGCTCCTAAGCCAGCATGGAGAAGGACACAAAGGCTGTCGGAGCACCCTGCACAATGTGCCCAACAGCTCTGCAACACCACAAAAGTCTGCTTCCTGCCTACATGTTTTGGTTCTAGAATGTCTCCTATGGACCCAGGGTAACTTTTTCCCTGCCCTCATGAAGGCTTTGTGTTCCCCCAGACATCTCGGAGGCAGTGGCCCCCTCTGTGTCAAAGACTGAAAGCAGCCCTGAAGGATGAATTAGGCAAAAGCTGAAACTTCTGACATGACAACACCTCTTCAAGACCTCTTCCTCTATGGGGCCTGCCAGGGACTTAGGAAGAGAGGATCTCACAAACTATGTGCAAAGCAGGTGCATCTGCTGTCCTGTCATGGAGACCAGCAGATGTGAGCCTAAAGGCACAGATCCCAGCCAGGAGTCAAGGGATGACCTGTCAGCTGCTTCAGAAAGAAGTCAACTCACAGGCCGTTTAAGAGCCATTTGCCTCCTACTGAACTTAGAGCTTCTGTGGCATGTGCCCTCGTAATGACATATCTACAAAACACCCCCTTCTTGGGCCAGAATCTGCCCAAGCTGAAGTGAGCTGGTTGTGATCCTTCAAACCCATGACACGGCTGCTGGACTCCCAGCCTCTCTGACGCACAGGATCCAGTTCCATGCCACTCCTGTGCGGTGCTGGGTCAGGAGGGACCTTGCAGGCAATGTTCCAGCCCTGTGCCTGTTGGCAGTCTCTCAGCTCCTTGTGCACAGTGAAGATCACACCCATGTCTAGAAGCCATGTGCCTGAGGCTGGCCTAGAAGACACTCAGGGGAAGCGCGCTCCCAGCACCAGCCCCAGCCCCTACCCCAGCCCCAGATTGTGGTGCTGCTCTGCAGAGCAAGGGGCCTGTAGTGCCCAGGGCATGGGGGCACTCTGCAGGGCTGTGCTGTGCAGGCTGGTAGACCCAGCTCAGGGGGTCACTGCCATTGCCCCAGGGCTGCAACAAGTCACTCGCCAGACTCCTTTGCATGCCGTGGGGCTGCAGAGCTCTCCTCTGTCTGCTCACACCAGATTGAGCACTTGAGCTCTGGTCAGTTGGTCAGTCCACCTTGGACAGGCTCATGCTCTGCAGTTGTCTTCCAGGCTCATATTGCCCCTGCAGATCACCTGGGCTCTCCTGGAAGCTCCTGGCTCCCTCCAGGAAAAACAAACAAACAAACAAAAACACTCATCTGCCATCAGCGCCATCATGTTCTGTGGAGCCCGAGTGTCTAGGAAATAGAAATACTCGTCAGCTGCATGGCCACTAGCAACTAACAGGGAACATGTGAACCAGCAACAGATCCCTAAAAGTCCATGCTGGGACTCTGCTCTCACCACACCGAGCCCTTGTGGAAAGCAACAAAGCACGGAGCCTCTTTGGAGTCTCTTCCTTGGGCTTGTTCTTGACAGCAACTGTGCAGGAAGGCCTCAGCCTTCAGGCAGTGCCCGGAGGAGATCCCCTCTTAGGAGGGAAGTGCTGCAGTGGAGGCCAGCTGTGCCACTGCCATGCCCACTGCCTGTCCCTGCCTGCAGTCCCAGCACAGCCCCACAGCACCACTGGCACCAAGCTCCAGGAGCAGCCAGGCCTGACCCCGCCAGCAGGGCTCAGCAGGAGAGGGTGGCAGTGGCAAGAGAGCAGCTCTGCATGCATCAAGCACTGGTGCTCCCTGGCCGTGCTGCTGGGATGGGGCTCTTTTACTCAGCACCCGTGCACACAGGCACTGCTCCTGCAGATCCAGAACAGGTCTCAGAAGAAGGACGTCAAAGAAGGCAGTGCAGGCTCCTTTCTTTTGTTTATATTCACAGAGAGCCTGGCTCATTGTGTGCAGGGTCTTTGAACTATGCTCAACAAGTAGATACTGAAATGGAAATGGGATGAATAATACAATTTTAATGTGCAAAATTAGCTGAATTAAAAATAAGAAAAAGTTGTAATAAACATACACACGCACACACAGAATACTGACCATTCCTGTAATAACTGACATTATCACAGAACCATCGAATCACAGAATCATCATCAACACATGCACCTAATTTGGTGTCATCTGCAAACTTACTGAGGGTGCACTCGATCCCCTCATTCAGAGCTTTGATAAAGATATTAAAGAGAACTGGCCCTAATACTGAGCCCTGGGCGATGGCACTAGTGACCAGCCTCCAACTGGCTTTAACTCCATTCATCACAAGTCTTTGGGCCTGGCTACCAGCCAGTTTTTAACCCAATGAAGAGTACACCAGTCCAAGCCATAAGCAGCAAGTTTCTTGAGGAGAATTCTGCAGGAAACAGTGTGGAAAGCCTTACTGAAGTCAAGGTAGACCACATCCACAGCCTTTCCCTCATCCACTAGGCACGTTGCATTGTCATAGAAAGTGTCCTTTCTATTAGTGACCTAAAGAACCTTGCCATTCTCAAACCTTTAACTAAGTCACTGTTTCTATTGTCGCAGATTCTGTTGGAATCATTCTGTTACATTTGTTGAGGATTACATATTGATTCAGTGCTCTTAAAAACCTTACCATCTAACCTTGCTATTTACCTTCAAAGTATAAAAGAAATCATAGATGTCTGCTGTATTCAAGTTGTGTAAAGTCTGATTTGTGACACCTGCTCAGGAGCTAGAGAAAGCCCCTTGGGCACAGGCCTGGAGTGCTCCTTCTGCAAGCAGCACTCCATCCCCTGGGAGTTTGGCTGAGCAGAGAAAGTCACCCAAAGACTTGCCTTCAGGAGACTTTGCAGTCTTCTCCTGCTCTGCACATCCCTTTCCAACAGGTTAGCAGCTGGTCCCAAGACAGCAGGAAACAGCCCTTCCTGCTTTGGTCATTTGCAAAGCCAGCTTCCCCAGCAATGGAAATTTAGCAAGTCTATTGACTACACCAAGCTGTGTGGTGCCGTTGACATGCTGGAGGGAAGGGATGCCATCCAGAGGGAACTTAACAGGCTTGAGAGCTGGGCCAGTGCAAATGTCATGAAGTTCATCAAGGCCAAGTGCAAGGTCCTGCTCCTGGCTCAGGGCAATCCCAAATATCAGTACTGAGTGGACAATGAGCAGATTGAGAGCAGCCCTGCAGAGAAGGATTTGAGCGTACTGGTGGATGAAAAGCTTGACATGAGCCATCAGTGTGTACCTACAGCCCAGAAAGCCAACCAAATCCTGGGATGCATCAAAAGCAATGTGACCAGCAGGCTGAGGGGGTGATTCTCTCCCTCTACTCTGCTCTCAAGAGACCCCACCTGGAGTACTGCATCCAGCTCTGTGCCTCAAGCACAACAGATGTGTTAGACTTTGGACAGGACTTCTGGTGTGAGTCCAGAGAATGGCCCCAGAAATGATCAGAGGGCTGGAACACCTCTCCCATGAAGACAAGCTGAGAGGGTCATTCTGGAATGAATTTCAATGTTTCTGAAAACTTTTCTGTAGTTTTCTTGCACCCATTTTACTCCAGGTTCCCACGGGGCAGAGATTCATTTTGGAAATTACCCCACTCACCAGGTAACCTTGAGGACCATGGATTACAAACACCAGCTTCAAAGGCCTGAAAACATAGGATTTTCATGCACTCTGACTGCGCTGTCCAGCGCCTACTTCCCTGAATCAGAACGGACCTCTGGAGTAGTCCACTACCATCATCTTCTCTAAGCACTGATAGTTTTACAGGCAGATGATGTTAGTCAGTGCTTTCTGCAGCTGGGTTTTGAAAATCTCTGGGCCCATGACCCAGTGCTGGTCCACTGCCTTGGTGTCTGTTCCCCCAGACACTGATGCCAGAATGAGGATGGAGCTGGTCAAATTTCAACGATCAGCTCCTCTTGGACAGTGGGGAATGGCAGTCCCTGTGCTCCCCACATGTGATCCCCAAGCTTTGGTACTGATTTGCAAAGCAAATGGTCTGTGTTCTGTGGGATAAATCTGCATGGCCATGCTAGTCAGAGTGGGAAGCAGACTCAGCCAGGTCCGGATCACTGGGCTGAACCAGACAGAGGTACTTCATGAAGGAGAAAATGATTAACTCCCTAGCTCCCCCTCCCTCTGCCTTGCAACTGCCCACTCTCTTCTCTGAGACTGCAGAGTTGCAGGTTCCCTGTGAATACCTGGCTTTCGTTCTTTCCCTGTGACTGAGTGCACAGTGGGAGATCTCTCACTTTTTGAATGGCTGTAGTCACTGCCCACACCAGGCTTCACTGTCCCTGGAGGTACCCTGGGCTCTGCAGGCAGCTCCAGATTCCCCTCCTGACATCATCATCTACATGTGGGAACAGCCCTGCCTACATAATACAGTGACCATTCGCTGCCTCTGCTGTGAGCAGACACCCGTGGGTGAGTGTTAAATCTAGCTCTTGGTGTCTGACAGGTCACAATGCAACAATGAGCCATTTCTTCCATAACAAAAGCAGGAACAGACTCTTGTAGGGAGCAATTCTTTGGGCCTTTTCTTGGCACTGATTTGGGAAGGAAAGCCCAGCATTCAGGCATGGCATTGGGGTAATTCCGTTTTATTACAGAGATGTCATGAGAGAGTCTTCACTGACTCAGTGCTAGACGCACATTTATAGAGCCTCCATATTGGACAAAACAGGTTCATTCAATCCTATTCATTGGGGGGTGGGGAATCCAAACTCTTCTGTAGGAGTGCAAGAAACACAAGCACACAAAATGACCAAAAAAAAAATTAATTTTAATTTTATTTTTAATTTTAATATTAATATTAATTTCAACTTTAATTTTAATTTTAACAATTTGAACAACCAAGACACGAGCCGGGAAGGGGATGTACTGGGATTTGTTATTGGTACTGGAGACTGAAGGGATTTTTGTGAGTACTGAAAAACATCCCCCAAATCAGTTTCCTAATTGCAACCTTGAGCTCCTGGTTCCTCATGCTGTAGATGAGGGGGTTCACTGCTGGAGGCACCACCGAGTACAGAACTGCCAGCAAAAGATTCAGGGAGGAGGAGGACATGGAGGGGGGTTTCAGATAGGCAAATGTGACAGTACTAAGAAACAAGGAGACCACGGCCAGGTGAGGGAAGCACGTGGAAAAGGCTTTGTGACGGCCCTGCTGGAAGGGGATACTCAGCACAGCCCTGAAGATCTGCACATAGGACAGCACAAGGAAAACAAAACACCCCGATGCTAAAACAGCACTAACCACAACAAGCCCAACTTCTCTGAGGTATGCATCTGAGCAGCAGAGCTTGAGGATCTGGGGAACTTCACAGAAGAACTGGTCCAGGGCATTGCCTTGGCAGAGGGGAAGGGAAAAGGTATTGGCAGTGTGCAGCACAGCATAGAGAAAAGTACTGCCCCAGGCAGCTGCTGCCATGTTGACACAAGTTCTGCTGTCCATTATTGTCCCATAGTGCAGGGGTTTGCAGATAGCAATGTAGCGGTCATAGGCCATGATGATGAGAAGAGAAAACTCTGCTGCAACAAAGACTACGAAAAAGAAGACCTGGGCAGCACAACCTACATAGGAAATGACCCTGGTGTCCCACAGGGAGTTGGCTATTGCTTTGGGAACAGTGGTGGAGATGGAGCCCATGTCGATGAGGGCGAGGTTGAGGAGGAAGAAGTACATGGGGGTGTGGAGGTGGTGGTCGCAGGCTACGGCTGTGAGGATGAGGCCGTTGCCCAGGAGGGCAGCCAGGTAGATGCCCAGGAAGAGCGCGAAGTGCAGGAGCTGCAGCTCACGTGTGTCTGCGAATGGCAGGAGGAGGAACTCTGTGGGGAAGCTGCTGTTGGACATTTGCTGCCTCAGTACATGGTTGGCTGTCCATGGAGGAAAAGAAAGAGACATGTTACAGAGACTTCTCTGAGCAAGAAGGAAACCATATTTCATAGAAAACATCCTCACCAAGACTGCATCCTCACTGCATCTTCTTCTGAAGAAGACTTTCTCCTGCCCAGAGCTCTGGGTTTGTCTGCCAAAGAGTGCCTCAGGGAAAAGGAGATACTCTGTAGGCTCAGCAGGAGTCTGTACTGCCTTACAGTATATGGTAAAGAGCACCAGGGACAGATCTCAGGCATCCAGTGGCCAGAGGTATCTTCCTGTTTACAAGTGCTGAGAAGGACATCCAACAATCCTACAAGATACAGTGAAGGTTATGTTGGTGCTCTCTGTAGGCTAAAGGGTGCGGAGTGAAGTTGTGAGGTTCCTCAAAGACCTACACATCTCTTTCAGTGTAATGCTCTGTGAGTTTCAGACCTTTCTACAATCCTGACAACACCATTATAATACCCCTGACTGCCCTCCAAAACACGAATTTGAAAGCAAAGATCTCAAAGAGTGCCTTCCCTTCAGGTACTACAGGTGTTCCCTTTCAAGAATGTCCCCTAGAGATGCATTGGGGGTGCTTTGGAGCTCTAAGCAGCCTGCCCCAGGCAGCAGCCCCCTGCCAGCAGCAGGACCCTGCCCGTCCCTGCCCGGCTGGGGGAGCTCCTTCCACTGACAATTTCTCCCCGCAGTGCCCTGGGCAGCTCCCCGGGCAGGCTGAGTGCTGAGCCTGGCAGGCGGCAGAGGCCCTGCCCCGGCACACAGCCCCCAGGGCACAGCAGGGACCCTGCTCTGCACCACAGCCCTGGCCACTCCTGCCTGAACAGCCCGCAGCCAGCCCCTCTAGAAGGAGCCGTCATGTCCTGTCCCTCTGACAGCTTTCACAGGTAATCCCTGCTCTGGAACTTGTCATTCTCCTCTTATTCAAAAAAACTCTGAGAGTTCTTCTGAAAGCTCCCATAGGCTGTGGGATTTGCCATCAAATCTGGAGATGGCACCAGGAACAACAGCTGTGCTGCCCTGCAGCCAGAGACTTACCCTGTTCAGGGCTGTGAAGACTTCTCCAACAGTGAGCTCAGCATCCCGCCTCCACACTGCCTTTAACATCTCCTCCCTTCTCTCAGCCGCCCTTGTCCCCTGCAGGCAGTGCCCCCAGCCCTGCTGCTGTGCTGTGCAGAGGAGCTGCTCCTGGGCAGAGCTGTCTCTCTGCAGCGCTGCCCGCTTGCCAGGAGCTGCCCTTGGGCCCAAGAGCCCAGCCCAGCTCAGCAGCACAAGGAGCTCTTGACAAGTCCCTGGGCCTCCAGGGGGATTGACTCTGAAACTGACTGATGCAATCACTGATGGTGACTTCTATCAGCTAGAGAGAGACACCTACTTCCAGTGCTATCTTTTCTCACAGTTCAAAGGAAGAGTCCATTATGGGAATCATCCTTTCCTGTCCTGTTAGAGAGGATCCCCACAAATTGCCAGGCAGATGCATTCCATCTCTTCCAAGTACTTGTTGTTATGTAGGGGGAAGAAAGATTTTCACAGCAACTGAAATCCTTC
This sequence comes from Mergus octosetaceus, assembly GCA_036873955.1. NCBI lineage: Eukaryota > Metazoa > Chordata > Aves > Anseriformes > Anatidae > Mergus > Mergus octosetaceus. The sequence goes on from CM072311.1 coordinate 1,172,244, forward strand.
TGTCTACAGCAGCTGCAACACCAATGGTTGGCCTGCAGGCTCATACAATCATAGATTCTTCTCATCTTTCTGCTTTTGTTCTGTTAAGAAGACGAGGTGTGGGGTGATGGAAGTGTGTGTGTGTGTTGGGGGCGGGGGTTAGGGTAGGGGGAACCAGACCTTGCCAGTCACACTGATGTTTCTTCCAGTGAGGTTATCTGATCAGGAACAGTGTCAGCTGTGAAACCAATGGAAGGGGGCAATGCCACCTGTATATGGGGATGTCCTGTGGCAACAGACTGTGGACCCTTTGGCCATCTAGTCTGGAGAAAAGAAGGCTGAGGTGTGACCTCATTGCTCTCAACAGGTTCCTGAGGAAGGGAAGAGGAGAGGTAGGTTCCAGTCTCCTCTGCCTGGTAACTGATGACAGGACTCGTGAGAATGGCACATAGCTGCACCGGGGAAAGTCCAGATGGGGCATTACGTAATAAATCTGTACCTTGTTAGTGGTCAAACACTGGAACAGGATTCCTAGAGACTTGGTTGATGCCCCAGGCCTGTCAGTGTTCAAGATACCTTTGGAAATTGCCTTTATTAATATGCTGTAAATTTTGTTTAGCCCTGAAGAAGTCAGGCAGTTGGACTAGATGATCTTTGAAGGTCCCTTCCAACTGAACTATTCCAGTCTAGTCTAGTCTAGTCCAGTCTAGTCACTACAGACATGGGTAGGCCCATGTATTGGAAGGCCACAACAAGGCCTCCTAGAGACTTCTCTTCTTCAGGCTGAGCAATCCCAACTCTCTCAGATGGCGATGGTGGGCTGCAGGGATTGATGGTTGGTGTGGAACATCTATTTGATCATTTTGGGTCTCCAGTCCTGGCTCTGCCCCATCACAATGTCTTGTTCATCCCCAATATAAATGTTTCGGGGGGGGTGGGGGGGGAACACGGACAACACGACACAGTATGAGAAACAGAAACCCTTGATTCTGGTTCAGAAATAACTGAAACACTGGTCTGTTATCAACACTGTTTTTGTCTTAAATTAAAAACACAGCTCCACATGAGCTGCTCTGAAGTAGAAGTATAGAATCGTGAAACGTTTTGAGTTGGAAAGGATTATTAAAGTTCAACTCCCCTACCATCCATGGGATTCCACTAAACCAGGGTGCTTGAAGCCCCATCCAACCTGGTTTTGAACACTTCCAGAGATGGGGCACCAACCCACAAGTTCTCTGGGCAACCTGTTCCAGGGTCTCAACACCCTCAGAGTAAACAATTTCTTCCTTATATCAAAACTAAATCTACCCTCTTCCAGTTTAAAGCAATTACCCCTTGTCCTGTCACTACATTCCGTGATAAAGTGTCTCACCTCAGCTTTCCTGTAGCCCCACTGTAGGTACTAGAAGGTTGCTGTAAGGTATCCCCAAAGCCTTCCCTTTTCCAGACTGATTACAAATAAATAAATAAATAAATAAATTCTCCCAGACTCTCTCTTCATAGCAGACATGCCCCAGTCCTCTAACCATTTTTGTGGCCCTCCTGTAAATGTGCTCGACTATGTCCATATGCCTATTGTGCACAATCACCTCCTTCATCCTGCTGGCAGTACTGTTGGTGCTGCCACTCCCATTAGGATGCTGGGGGCAAGACGTGGTGGGGGAACCAGAAATGAATGCACAGATAGATGCAGGCTGTGACTGCTCTTGTGGCACCAGGAAGGGAGGGTGGGAGCTGACTGGGGTTTGTCAAGGCCAACATTGTGGAAAAATCAAGACCAAGAGAGAAGTGAAGATCCCCTCTCACACCTCAAGAAAGCTGGACACACTGTGACTGTTCCTAAACCCTCTCAAAGCTGGTTTCCCTCTACATTAAAACACCTCTGTCCTGGGAAACCCCTGTGCAACAGCTGTCTACAAGAGTGTTTGGTTTGTTTTAATCTTTCCTTTAACATAGAACAAAGTCTTGGAAAACAGAATAGGCTACAAAAGACTTTGTTTGGAAGACAAAGTTGAGTCTGAGCTGAGACATAAATAAAAAATACACATTTATTGAACTATTTAGACAACACTAAAACTAGTTGTTTTGTTTTGTTTTGTTTTGTTTTTTCTCACTGCTCTAGCTTGTTAGTAATAGGCAATAAATTTTATTGATCTTCATATACTGAGTCTGTCACAATGATGATTTTTGAGTGATCTCCTTCTTATCTCAACCCTTGAGCTAATTTCATTGTCTTTTCTCCCCCTTCCCCTTTGAGGACTGGGGGTCAAAGAGCCGTTGTGGTGGACCTCAGATGTCCAGTTGGGTAAAACTGCCACATTTATTTATTCATTAATTTTCTTTCCCACTTCCTTTCTTAGTACATTTTCCTTATCCCAACTCACAAGTCCTTGCGTATATATATATGCATATATGCATATATTTATATTTACAGTTGTCTCCCCTGTCCCACAGGAGGTGAGGAGGTTAATGAACAGCTGTGTGGTGCTTGTCTGCCTGCCAGGTCCAGCCACACCACAGGGAAGCTTGAAAAGCAGAAAACACCTAGACTAAATGCAAGAACCACTTAGCAATAACAAAAATGTTGGTGTGTTATCTCTATTATTTCCATCACAAATCCAAAACATAGCATCACGGGAACCTCTGTGAAGTAAATTAACTCTACCACAGCCAAAACACACACACACCAACAACCAAAAACAAAGGTAGGCATAATTCAATATAAAAGACATGACATTCCTCTGCAGAGCATGACGGTAATTCTGCCTCCACTGATGTCCACTTCAAAGTGGAAAGCTTTCAACCTATGGAAATTACATTTGTTTATCTTTCTCATTCCAAAGCAGATCCCAAGACCCGCAAAATACCCCCTGATGCCAGAAGGGATGAGCGTGATCTTTTCTAACACGCCACAACTGTTGCCCAGAGTTCTCTTTCTAGTCAAAGGAGAGAAATCAGATGTCTCAACTCAGATGCCTTGGACCTGCTTCTGCACCACCTTCATCCTTCAGAAAGGTTCCTGTAGGTGCAAGGTCACACTCCCCAGCCCCATTGGAGGGCTTCAGCTACCCCAAGAGGGCAGAGTCTCTCTCTGAATCAAGTATGGCAAATTCATTCAAGTTTGGCAACTGAATCAAGTATGCCAAATGTATGCCAAAAAGTTGGCTGTTCAGTAACAGCACATCTGGGAAGCCGTGGCCCTCTCTGTTTAGATAACTGAATCAACCCCTGCATGATGTTAGGCAAAAGTTGAACCACATGGAATAATATGGAATAAGAAAGGACATTGTTGTGATTGGTGTGTAAGAAGTCTTCATCTTCACAGTTTTGAAGGTTGTCTACAAAACCATTCTCATGACTTCTTTCATAGACTGTGGAGACGTAGTAGCAAATGATGACACTTTCCCTTTATGCGAATATAAATTTACCCTGACATTTCGAAAAATGCATTTCCTCCCAACACTTTGAATGGAGAAACTGTATCAATGACATGTTTGTATTGGCATATTTCACACCTACATTCCATATTTAAATGGATCTGGGAGCAATAAAGTCTTGAGAGGTTGGATGGATCCTGCCTTTCCTTCTTTGCTCTGAAGCAATGGCTACAGCTGCTAGCAGTTTCCTCCTATCATCCCTGTTTATGACACAGACAAATTTTATGGGGTATCCAATAGCATAACACTATAGCTTTTCAAAAACCAGACCCCAGATCATACACAGAGGCCTGGTGCTTCTCGAAGTGGATCACTGCTTGTGCCACCACATCTGTGAGCTGCAACTGCCTCAGGCAGAAAGCGTCCTCTGCAGAGGGAGATCATCACTTCCACTGCTCATACAGCCTGGAATATCATTGGACTGCTTTGAAGGTGGCTCCTCTTTTGTCCAATGTAAACTAAAGCCCACCTGGGAGGTTTCTGAAGAGTTACTATCCATCTGTAACATTTTTAGCCGTGATCTGAGTGCAGGAATGAAATGCATCCTCAGCAAGTTTTCAGATGAACTGAACTGAGACATGCTACTGACTTCCTGGAGGGATGAGAAGCCTTGCAGAGAGGTCTAGATAGATTGGAGCATTAGGTGATCAGCAATGATGTGAATCACAGAATGGTTTAGGTTGGAAGGGACCACTAAAGATAATCCAGTCCAATCCCTCTGCCTAGCAGGATCACCTAGACAATGCCAGGTGCTGCACCTGGGATAAACTAATGCTGGACACAGGTCCAGCACAGACTGGGAGACAAGTGGCTAGAGAGCAGCTCAGCAGAAAGGGCTCTGGGGGTGCTGGTTGACAGCAGACTCAACATCAGCCAGCAGGGTGCCCTGGCAGCCAAGAAGGCAAACTGCATCTTAGGATGCATTAAGCGCAGAATTCCCACATGGTCAAAAGACGTAAGTCTTCTTCTATATTGAGCATTGGTGCAGCCTCCCCTTGAATCATGCATACAGTTCTGGGCTCCACAGTAGAAGAAAGATGTAAATTTGAAAGCATCCAGAGGAGGACAGCAAAGGTGGGCTGGAAGGCATGTCCTGTGAGGAGAGCCTGAGGACACTTGGGTTGTCTAGTCTGGAGAAAAGAAGGCTGAGGGGTGACCTCATTGGTCCTGACAACTTCCAGAGAAGGACAAGTGGAGAGGGAGGTGATGATCTTTTTTCTCACTGGTAACTGACAGGATGTGTGGGAATGGCACATAGGGGAGGGTCAGACTGGACACTGGGAACGATTTTGATAATGTGAGGGTGGTCAACTACTGAAGGAGGCTTCCCAGAGACCTGGTTGATGCCCCAGGCCTGTCAGTGTTCAACACGCATTTGGACATTGCCCTCATACATAGTCTCTAACTTTTGGTTAGCCCTCAGGAGGTCTGGCAGCTGAACTCGATGACTTTTGAAGGTCCCTTCCAACTGAACTATTCTGTTCCATTTGATTGAATTTGTTGCTATCCATTTAGATTCTATTTTATAAGGCTCTACTGTCCCTAACCTGTGTCATGGTACGGTAGTTGTCCACTTCAGAGGCACAACTTGGGATCTGTCCTTGCTGAATATCAGGGAGTTTCAATTGGTCTCTCCTGAGTAAAAGTGGAAGAGGACAAGGCAATTCTTTGATGAATCTTCTCCCAGTAGGAGAAATGACACTGCTGTGTCATTCCACATGGGGAATGTCTCTCCCCAGCTGAGAGAGGGAACATCAGGGATTGCTTCAGCCTGATTCAAAATCAGTTCCCCTGGAGTTCCCTTGTGTCAAGAGCTCCCTGTGCTGATGAGCTGGGCCGGGCTCCTGGGCCCAATGGGATCTCCTGGCAAGCCGGCAGCACTGCAGAGAGACAGCTCTGCCCAGGAGCAGCTCCTCTGCACAGCACAGTAGGGCTGGGGGCACTGCCTGCAGGGGACAAGGGCAGCTGAGAGAAGGGAGGGAGGTGTTAAAGGCAGTGTGGAGAGCTCCCAGTGGGAGAAATCTTCACAGCTCTAACATGGAGCTCTAACATGGTAAGTGTCTGTTAGAGAGCAGGCAGATGCAGAATCCTAGAGGGTTCTTCTATAGCTGCCACTTCCCACAGCTGATAGGACATGTCACAAGAGCTGTGCTGGCTTTTCTACTGTGGAGGACAAGGATGTTCCCTGGATCGATGATTACCTACATAAGCTGTCAGAGGGATAGAACATGAGGGTTCCTTCTCACAGGATTGGCTGCAGGCTGTGCAGTGGTGGTGCCCGGGGCTGTGGTGCAGAGCAGGGTCCCTGCTGTGCCCCAGGGGCTGTGTGCTGGGGCAGGGCTTCTGCCACCTGCCAGGCTCAGCACTCAGCCTACAGGGTGCTGACTGGGGTACTGTGGGGAGAAGCCGTGGGTGGAAGGGTTCCCCCCAGCAGGTCAGGAAAGGGTCCTGCTGGTGGGTCTGCTTCCTGGGTGTCCTGGTTTCAATTAGGATAGAGTTAATTTTCCTCCTAGTAGCTAGTAGGGTGTTATGTTTTGGCTTAGGATGAGAAGAGTGGTGAAAACATGCTGATGTTTTAATTGTTGCAGAGCAGTGCTTACACTAAGCCAAGGACTTTTCAGCTCCTCACTCTGTCCTGCCAGCAGGCAGGCTGGGCATGCATCAGGAGCTGGGAGGGGACAGACCCAGGACAGCTGACCCAAACTAGCCAAAGAGGTATTCCATACCATCTGACATCATGCTGAACGGTATATAGGGGTGGCTAGCGGGGGTGGGAGGGCTGGCTGCTCGGGGACAGGCTGAGCATCGGTCAACAGGTGGTGAGCAATTGCATTGTGCATCACTTGTTTGTACACATTATTATTATTCGCAGTATTATTATTATTATTATTATTATTATTAATTATTTTCCGTCATAATAAACTGTCTTTATCTCAACTCACAGGCTTCATTTTCCTGTTTCTCTCCCCCATCCCAGAGTGGGAGGGGGGAGGATGAGCGAATGGTGGTGCTTAGCTGCCACCTGGGTTAAACCATAACACTGGAGCCGGCTGCTCACAGCTCAACAGAACCCCCAGGACATCTCTGGGGTAGGTTATTGATAGGGAAGACCAAGGCAGGGAATACCTGAAGGGAAGGCACTCTCAGAACTCTGCTTTCACTCTCCTGCCATGAGGGACAATTATGGAGATTATAAGGGACTTGCCAGGTTTTTAGAAGGGACCGAAGATCCTAGAACATTACAGTGAAATAGATTTGTATGTCTGTGAAGAACCTGCTAATTTCCCCTAACACCTGTACAGATTGCACAGGCTATGTCGGCAAAATGGGCACCTGAAATCCATCTCTGGTGCTCTTTACGAGACACTATGAAGCAGTACTGACTGCTCCTAAGTCCACCAAGGATTCGCCTGGTCCCTATTGAACTCTTAGACAGCAAAACCCAGAGTTCCAGGAAGGAGCACATCCTCCTCACAAGGAAGTGACACTGTGTCTTTCTGAGGAGCTTTCTTTGAAATATAACTTAGGCTCAGAGAAGTCTAACTTGTCTCTCTCTTTTCTTCCATGGACAGCCAACCATACCCTGAGGCAGCAAATGTCCAACAGCAGCTTCCCCACAGAGTTCCTCCTCCTGCCATTCACAGACACACGCGAGCTGCAGCTTCTGCACTTCGGGCTCTTCCTGGGCATCTACCTGGCTGCCCTCCTGGGCAACGGCCTCATCCTCACAGCCATAGCCTGCGACCACCACCTCCACACCCCCATGTAGTTTTTCCTCCTCAACCTCGCCCTCCTCGACCTGGGCACTATTACCACCACTGTCCCCAAAGCCATGGCCAATTCCCTGTGGGACACCAGGACCATTTCCTATGCAGGCTGTGCTACCCAGCTCTTTATGTTTGTCGCATTTATCACAGCAGAGTTTTATCTTCTCACCATCATGGCCTATGACCGCTACATTGCCATCTGCCAGCCCCTGCACTATGGGACAATAATGGACAGCAGAACTTGTGTCAACATGGCAGCAGCTACCTGGGGCAGCACTTTTCTCTATGCTGTGCTGCACACTGCCAATACCTTTTCCCTACCCCTCTGCAAAGGGAATGCCCTAGACCAGTTCTTCTGTGAAATTCCCCAGATCCTCAAGCTCTCCTGCTCTGATGCCTACCTCAGAGAAGTTGCGTTCATTATCTTTTGCTTTTGTTCAGGTGTTGCGTGTTTTGTTTTCCTTGTGCTGTCCTATGTGCAGATCTTCAGGGCTGTGCTGAGGATGCCCTCAGAGCAGGGTCGGCACAAAGCCTTTTCCACGTGCCTCCCTCACCTCGCCGTGGTCTCCCTGTTCATCAGCAATATCATGTTTGCCTATTTGAAGCCCCTCTCCATCTCTTCCTCCTCCCTGAATCTTTTGCTGGCAGTTCTGTACTCGGTGTTGCCTCCAGCAGTGAACCCCCTCATCTACAGCATGAGGAACAAGGAGCTCAAGGATGCTGTTAGGAAACTGATTTGGGGGATGTTTTTCAGTACTCAGAAAGTTGCTTTCCCTCTCCATAAATGAAAATTTTGTATCCCATTCTAGCCTGTTTTTTTTTTTGCTTGTTTGTTTACTTGTTTTTTTTTTTTTTTTTTTTTTTTTTTTATCATTTTTTTTTCTCTCCTTATTTCCATTGTGACATCATTGGCTTCTTGCATTCCTGCATAAGTGTTGGGATTCATCCCACTGCAATTAATGAGTGAAACTGCACTGTTTTATATGGATGCTTTATACGTATTCATGTAACAGTAAGTCAGTGAAGACTGTCTCATAGCACCTTTGTAATAAACAAGATAACACAGGACATCATGGGATATCACATCACTGGGGTATGATTCTTTGTTGTTTTTACCTAGCTATGCAGTTGAACTCCACCACAACCTCTCTCTCACTCACCCTCCTCAGAAGGGGAGGGGAAGAAAAAAGTATGCTGGGAAAAATAAAAGAAAAAAGAAAAAAGAAAAAAGAAAAAAAGAGAAAAAGGGAAGGGAAGGGAAGGGAAGGGAAGGGAAGGGAAGGGAAGGGAAGGGAAGGGAAGGGAAGGGAAGGGAAGGGAAGGGAAGGGAAGGGAAGGGAAGGGAAGGGAAGGGAAGGGAAGGGAAGGGAAGGGAAGGGAAGGGAAGGGAAGGGAAGGGAAGGGAAGGGAAGGGAAGGGAAGGGAAGGGAAGGGAAGGGAAGGGAAGGGAAGGGAAGGGAAGGGAAGGGAAGGGAAGGGAAGGGAAGGGAAGGGAAGGGAAGGGAAGGGAAGGGAAGGGAAGGGAAGGGAAGGGAAGGGAAGGGAAGGGAAGGGAAGGGAAGGGAAGGGAAGGGAAGGGAAGGAAGGGAAGAGAAGAGAAGAGAAGAGAAGAGAAGAGAAGAGAAGAGAAGAGAAGAGAAGAGAAGAGAAGAGAAGAGAAGAGAAGAGAAGAGAAGAGAAGAGAAGAGAAGAGAAGAGAAGAGAAGAGAAGAGAAGAGAAGAGAAGAGAAGAGAAGAGAAGAGAAGAGAAGAGAAGAGAAGAGAAGAGAAGAAAAGAAAAGAAAAGAAAAGAAAAGAAAAGAAAAGAAAAGAAAAGAAAAGAAAAGAAAAGAAAAGAAAAGAAAAGAAAAGAAAAGAAAAGAAAAGAAAAGAGAAGAAAAGAGAAGAAAAGAGAAGAAAAGAAAAGAGAAGAAAAGAAAAGAGAAGAAAAGAGAAGAAAAGAAAAGAGAAGAAAAGAGAAGAAAAGAGAAGAAAAGAGAAGAAAAGAGAAGAAAAGAGAAGAAAAGAAAAGAGAAGAAAAGAAAAGAGAAGAGAAGAAAAGAGAAGAAAAGAGAAGAGAAGAGAAGAGAAGAGAAGAGAAGAGAAGAGAAGAGAAGAGAAGAGAAGAGAAGAGAAGAGAAGAGAAGAGAAGAGAAGAGAAGAGAAGAGAAGAGAAGAGAAGAGAAGAAAAGAAAAGAAAAGAAAAGAAAAGAAAAGAAAAGAAAAGAAAAGAAAAGAAAAGAAAAGAAAAGAAAAGAAAAGAAAAGAAAAGAAAAGAAAAGAAAAGAAAAGAAAAGAAAAGAAAAGAAAAGAAAAGAAAAACAGTGGGTCATCACTGAGTCATGGGCTCAGAGATTTTCAAAACCCAGCTGCCGAAAACATTGACTAACACAATCTACCTGTAAAGCTATCACTCCTCAGAGAAGATGATGGTAGTGGACACCTCCAGAGGTCCCTTCTGACTCAGGGGAGAAGGGGTTGGACTGTGCAGTCAGAGTGTACGACAAGCCTGTGTTTTGAGGCCTTTCTGGTGTTTGTAATCCCTGCTCCTCAAGGTTACCTGGTGAGTGGGATAATTCTCAAAATAAGGTTCTTCCCGAAGGGAACCTGGAGTACAGCTGGTACAAGGATACTACTGAAAACTTCTCAGAAACTCTACCAGGCATTCCAGAATAAAGAAATCACAAACTTGTGATCACAAGCGAGGAGCTCGGCTCCAGAGCAGATGTGTTCTGTAGCGGAGAGGGTATCGAGGCAGGCAAGGCTCTTTCCTGCATTGAAGCCACTTGGGAGCCACCAGGACCCAGCATCCCTCATGAAGGAGGCTGATGAGGCATTGGCAGAGCCCACAGAAAACACCCCTCCCCCACCCCCGGTCAAAGCAAAGGCAGCCCCTAGGGAGCACGAGTGACCAGGAGTGTGCTGAGTAGGAAAGGCAAATGGTGTGGCATGGCAGTTTGCAGGGCAGTTCACACAGGCAGGGTGAGCAGCGAGGGCGTCCTCACTGCTCTTTCCCAACGGTGGTTGTAAACTGCTCGTGAAGAACAGAACCATGGTATCCACCCAGCAGAAAGTCATGGCCTCTGCATCTCTGGCAGCCTCTCCAGCCACAATTACCGATGTGGCTACCTGGATGGAGGTCTTGGGAAAACACGCAACCATACAGGTCTTTGGCTGCAAGGTGTGCCTGAATCTTCTGTTGGTCTCTGACAGCAGCAGTGGTGGGTATGCCTGTGGGAGCTGTGCACAGGCTGAAGAATTGCTCAGCCCGGTGGCGAAGCTTTGGGAGGAGGTGAGCAGGTTGAGGAGCATCAGGCAGGTGGAGAGGGAAGCTGACTGGTGGAAGCATACTCTACCCTCCCTGAGGCAGACTCATGAGCCAGCCACAACACAAGTAACAAAGGTTCCTCAATCCCACCAGGCAGCCACTACACAAAAGACAAAAGTTCCCCCATCTCGCCAAGCAGGAGGAGGGGACCTAGGCCAAGGGAAGCAGATTCCTGCTCGGGGTGGTAGGTGAGCCCTCTCCCTGCCCACCTCGCCTTCCTGACTACCCATCTGTAACAGCTATGAGGCTCTAGAACGTGGCAGTCAAAACAACGATGTAGACAAAAGCCCATCCCAGTTGGAAGGGGTGCCTAAGGCAAGGCAACCTACCCCTTGCAGGACTACATCTTCTGTCAAGAAAGAAAGAAGGGTTCTCATCATGGGGACTCCCTTCTGAAAGGGACAGAGGGCCTGATATGCCATCCAGACCCAACCCACAGGGAAGTCTGCTGCCTCCCCGTGGCTGAGGTAAAAGGCATTGCCAGGAAAGTCACTCGCCTGGTACGGCTGTCTGACTACTACACACTACTGTTTTTTTCAGGCTGGTAATGATGATGTAGCAAGGAGAAGTCTAAGATCAATCCAAAGGGACTTTAGAGCTTTGGGGAGACTGGTTAAAGGATATGGGGCACAGGTCATGTTTGCCTCTGTCCTGATAGGAGGAAAAAATGTTGACAGGCAGTCTCAGCTCATCAATACGTGGCTCCGAGACTGGTGCCACCAGCAGAACTTTGCGTTTTTTCATCATGGGAAAGTCTATGCAACACCAAGCCTCCTGGCATGAAACAGGATGTACCTTTCTCAGAGGGGGAAAAGGATTTTTGCCCAGGAATTATTAGGGCTGATAGACAGGGCTTTAAACTAGAGTCAAAAGGGGAAAGGGATAAAACCAGGCATGTCAGTGATAAGCTAAGGGATGGAGTGCCAGAATTAGAGGGACTGTGTGCTAGTGAGGTCTTTTGGGCTTCTCCACTAAGTGCTGCGTGCAATGAGGTGCACTTGTAGTGCTTCTACACAAATGCACACAGTATGAGGAATAAACTGGATGAGTTAGAATTCTTGGCCCAGTCCTGGAGCAATGATATCACCAGCATAAGCGAAACCTGGTGGGATGAGTCCTGTGAATGGCGTGTTGCAACAGATGGTTACAGACTCCTCAGTAGGGACAGGTAGGACAGGCAAGGTGGTGGGGTGGTGCTGTATGTAAAGGAAAGGCTGGACTGCATGGAGCTTGCAGTTGGTGGTGGCAATGCTGAGATCTTCTTGGTTAGGATTAAGGGAAAAAAGCATAAAGGGGATGTTGTTGTGGGAGTCTATGAAAGAAAACCCAGCCAGGATGACAACACTGATTAATTATTCTTTAAGGAACTAAGAAATACATTGAGATTGACTGCCCTTGTCCTTATAAAGGACTTCAACTTGCTTTGTTTTCTCCCTTTCTTCATAAGGAAGATGCTCCAGGCCCCGTATCATTGTCGTGGCCCTCTGCTGGATTCTTTCCAGGAGATCCCTGTCTTTTTTGTACAGCGGAACCCAGAACTGGACACAGGATATCAGAAGTCAAGAAGGTGGGGCACAAGGCCAGCTTGGCTGACCAGGGATCTTCCTCTGGAGCTTAGGCATAAAAAGAAATTGTATGGGTGCTGGAAGCATGGTCAGGCAATGTGGAAGGACTACAGGGATGCTGTTCATGTTTGTAGGGAGAAAATGCATGCAGCCAAAGCCTGGAGCTTCAAAGAGTTGAAGCTGGCCACATCTGTGGGTGACAATAAAAAGTTTTCTTTTAAATATATGAACAGAAAAAGGAGGACCAGAGAAAACATGTATCCATTACTTGATGGGGAAGGTCACCTCACAGACAAGGACAAAGCAGAGACGTTTAATGCCTTCTTTGCCTCCGTCTTTAATGCCGAGGGTGGGTTTCAGGAGCCCTGGGTGCTGTGAAGACCATAACAGTAGGAATGATAAACTCCCAACTGACCTTGAATGTGTGTGTGATTTGCTGCATCACATCAATCCATACAAGTCCATGGGTCCGGACAGTGCTCAGAGAGCTGGCTGACATTATCACAGGACCTCTCTCAATTAATTTTCAACAGTCTTGGGAATTTGTAGAGATCCCAGTTGGCAAATGTGCCAGTTTCAAGAAGAACAAGAAAGAAGACACCGCTAACTACGGGTCTGTCAGTTTCACATCAGTGCCTGGTAAAATTGTGGAGAAGATTGTCCTTGTAGATACTGAAGCGCACTTGGGGGACAATGCAGTCATTGGTCCCAGTCAACATGGGTTCATGAGAGGTAGGTCCTCTGACAAATTTGATTTCCTCTTATGATAAGATCACCCATTTAGTCGATCAAGGGAAACCAGCTGATGCGATCTTTTTGGATTTCAATAAAGCTTTTGACACAGTTTCACAGAGGATACTACTGGACAAAATGTCCAGCATATAGCTGGACAAAAATATCATACATGTTGCAGGAAGAACGGCTGAAATCACGACAGACACTAGTATGCAGCCCTTTATTACCCGAATAGCCTGACTTTTATAGTAAACTTAACAGGGATGGATAGTGTCTCACACAAGATTATTGGTCAAAAGCACTCAGACAAACAACTGTACGAAAACAACCCCACCTGCAAGAAAACAACCCCCTTGTGACTAGCAGTCACGTAGACCTTGTCCTTGAAGCCAACTACTGGCAACAATACTTTTCTAAATTCCTCAACTGGGCGATGTGGGAACTTCTCATAGTCGTCCTGGTAGCTTGGTTTGCTCAGCTGCAGCAAGCCGTGGGATCTTTGCTGTTTCAAAAATCCCTCAACACATACATTGGGTGAATATCCAGTTGACGGGTAGGACTCAAAGGGTTGTGGTAAATGGGTCTGCATCAAGCTGGTGGATGGCCACTAGTGGGGTCCCTCAAGGCTCCATTTTAGGGCCAGTCCTCTTCAATGTCTTTATAAATGATTTGGAGGTAGGACTAGGTGTTTTGAGCAAATTTGCTGACGACACCAAACTTGGAGGAGTTGTGGAGTCAGCTGAGGGTGGAAAGTCCTTGCAGGGAGATCTGGACAGATTAGAGAGCTGGGCAATCACCAACCGCATGAAGCATAACAACAGCAAGTACCAGGTCCTGCATCTGGGATGGGGCAACCCTGGCTCTACATATAGACTGGGGGACGAGAAGCTGGAGAGCAGCCCCACAGAGGGATCTGGGGGTTGTGGTTGAGAGCAAGCTGAATATGAACCAGCAGTGTGCCCTGGCAGCCATAAGGGCCAACCGTATCCGGGGGTGAATCAAGCACGACATCGCTAGTCAGTCGAGGGAATAGATTGTTCCGCTCTACTCTGTGCTAGTCCGGCCTCACCTCGAGTACTGTGTGCAGTTCTGGGAACCACAGTAAAAAAAGGACGTAAAACTATTGGAGAGTGTCCAGAGGAGGGCAATGAAGATGGCAAAGGTCCTAGAGGGGAAGACATATAAGGAGCAGCTGAGGTCACTTGGCCTGTTCAGCCTGGAGAAGAGGAGGCTGAGGGGGGACCTCATCACAGTCAACAACTTCCTCACAAGAGGGAGTTGAGGGGCAGGTGCTGACCTATTCTCCTTAATCACCAGTGATAGGACCCACGGGAATGGTGTTAAGCTGAGGCAGGGGAGGTTTAAGCTAGACATCAGGAAGAGGTTCTTCACCGAGAGGGTGGTTGCACACTGGACCAGGCTCCCCAGGGAAGTAGTCACTGCACCAAGCCTGTCTGAATTTAAGAAGTGATTGGACTGTGCATTTGGTCACATGGCCTAAAATTTTGGGTAGACCTGTGTTGTGCCAGGAGTTGGACTCAATGATCCTTATGGATCCCTTCCAACTTGGGATATTCTATGATTCTCTGATTCTACGATCCCTCTTTGTGAGACTGCTCTTCAGCCTCTCATCCCGTAGTCTGTACGCATAGCCAGGGTTGCCCCATCGCAGGTGTGGGACTCAGCACTTGCTCTTGTTAAACTTCAGGAGATGTTTACAATACTAATGCAGGAGAGATGGGATCACTTTTCTTAAGAGCTCTGAAAGTTATAGTCAGGTCTTAATTAAGTGTGAACTGTCTCTCTTTTCCTTCAGTTTTCCATCTTAATTTGAGGTTTTGACCACCTCATTGAGTATCTCAACCCTTTGGAAGAGCTTTGATGCTTGAAGACAAGGTGTCTTTATAGTTTTTAATCCCCTTCTATCTTTTTCATAACTATGCTCTCAGGGCTCCTATCTGTTTCTCAGCACCGTGGGTTTGACCTGTACAGCAGGACAGTTGGCATTAGTAACCAGGAAGAAGTGAATTGAGGATCAGATGTTCAGGTTAGGGTTTAGGGGTTAGATCTGGCCTCCAGGGTTAGGGATTGAGCAGGGTCTTAGAGGGAGGCTTTCGTGTTCTGCTTTGAGCTGACAAATTATTGTCAGGGATTAATCACAGAATCACAGAATTTCTAGGTTGGAAGAGACCTCAAGATCATCGAGTCCAACCTCTAACCTAACACTAACAGTCCCCACTAAACCATATCCCTAAGCTCCACATCTAAGCGTCTTTTAAAGACTTCCAGGGATGGTGACTCCACCACCTCCCTGGGCAGCCTGTTCCAGTGCCTAACAACCCTTTCAGTAAAGAAGTTCTTCCTAACGTCTAACCTAAAACTCCCCTGGCGCAACTTAAGCCCATTCCCCCTCATCCTGTCACCAGGCACGTGGGAAAACAGGCCAACCCCCACCTCACTACAGCCTCCTTTAAGGTACCTGTAGAGAGTGATAAGGTCGCCCCTGAGCCTCCTCTTCTCCAGGCTGAACAAGCCCAGCTCCCTCAACCGCTCCTCGTAGGACTTGTTCTCCAGATTGTCCTCCATTAAGGACTAGGGATTAGCAAAAGGAATAGGTTAAGGCTAATAGTAACAGGTAATGTGTCTGGGGTTTGACTTCAAGGTAGTATAGGAGCCTGGGGATTAGAGCAGTGGGTTCCCTTCTGGGTGAGAGGGGCCATTTAGGATAGCACCAGGATCTAAGGTTCCTGGTTAGAAATATTACCAGTGGTCTAACATGAATGTTTTTCCAGTGAGTGTTGCAGCAGCAGCAGCCTTACCTGAACCTCTCTCACCTCTTCTGAACCTTTCCCTTCTGTTATTAAGACCCTCTTCTCTCCCCCAAATCTCCCACCTTTATTCTCCCAACTTTCCCCTGGCCTCCCCAAATGTGTCACCCTGTTGGGGGCAGCCTTCTGATGGCCTTTATGACCTCAGAGGCTCTACCTCCCTGCTGTTGGCCAGCCAGGGGCTGGGACACAAGTGATCTCACAGCCAGCATCCACAGGGCTACAAGGAGCTGTTGTGCTCAGGAGGCCTCTTCCAGCCCACCCAGGAGCACTGGGTGCAGGGGATGCCCTGCACGATCCCTCAGGTTCTCTGCCTGTCAACCAGTTCCTGCTTCAGAAGGCCTCCCAGACATCTAGACTCACATTGTTCCTGACAATTCTTCAGAAACCTCAGGGCATCCTGAAGGGAATGTCCACCTCTATGTGGACAAGTGAATCAAGACCTGAATGTATATTTTAGGAAAATGTTGAGAAAACTGAAGAGAAGATTGGTGTCGTTTGTGTGATAGTCCTGACATCTATCCTTCCTTTATTCAGGTGTTTTCCCACAGTTTATAGCACATGCTCTCTCAGGATCATTTACCACAGCAATACTATGGGGAATCTCATATGGACAAGAGAATCACGGCCTTCTGATGTCATACTTTGGTGTCCATCGCTGAAGAAACAAACCACCTGTGTGATCGGGGGTGAGAGCGCAGTGCTGGGAATGGTAATTGCAAGGGGTGGCTCTGGGACAAATGCCCTTGGAAAGCATCTGCCTGGGTGTCCAGACAAGAAGGACTCAGACCAGCCCCTGCTGTGCTGGTCCTCCCTGTCTCTTTCAGGAGGCCACCCCAGCCCAAACCCTCTCCAGCTCTCCACACCTCCCTGACCTCTCCCCAGCCCAGCCCAGCAGAACAGCCCATGCTGGGATGGCACACAAACAGGAAATGGAGAAGGGGAGCTCAGTAGCAGTGTCCCTGCTGTTGCCATCTGCAGGATGTAAACCCCACCACTCCACCTTCTCATCCTGCAGCCCCCAATGTCCAGCCCCACTCCCCAGCACAGCACAGCACCACACTGCTGGCTCTGGGACTCCTCAGGCAGCACCACTGCACACACACAGTGCCCTGCTCTGCTCCCAGGACACCCCATGTCCCGCACAGCCGTGCCCCAGCCCAGCATGTCTGGGCTGGCCTGAGGAGTCATTCCTGCAGCCCCTGCCCATGCTGCCCACAGCCCCCGAGCTGGCGGTGCTGCTCTGCAGAGAGAGGGGGCTGTGGTGCATGGGGCTGTGGGGGCACTCTGTAGGGCCATGCTGGTCAGGCTGGGAAGGCAGAGCCAGCTGGTGGGGGGCACTGCCACTGACTGCCTCCCACACAAGAGGTTCCTTGGCCATGGAGGCTGTGCACAAATAGCTGGCCTTCTTCAGACTCAGAGACTCATAGAATAGTCTGAGCTGGACAGGACCCACAAGAATCATCAAGTCCAACTCATTTCAAATATTGGGAGCTGTTTTTCACTGTATTCAGTCTATGAAATTTCACCAAAGGAATAACAACAAATCCAGGAGATTGTTTTCCCTATGCCTGCTGTGTTTCCTAGAGTTGCAGAGCTCTCCTTGCCCTGATTTAGCACCTTGAATGCTTTAGCACCTAGGTGGCTCCACGTTGGACAGACTCATATTCTGTATGTTCCATGCTCTCCTGCCTCTCCTGAGCAACAAGAGTCCTCACAGTAACAAAAGGGCTCCAAAGAGGAATGTGGGAGGTGAAAGACAGCAGCGTGGGAAAAAAATAATAATAATAAAATAAATAAAATAAATTTGGCAGTGCTGCTGCGCAGGACTCTTTTTCCCTCCACCTTTGCACACATCCAAGTGCCCCTGCAGCTCCACCACAGGTCTCTGAGGAAGGATCTCAGGCAAGCAAATCACTGCAGGGTTCTTTCTTTTATTTAAATACAGAGAGCCTGGCTTCTTGTTTACTCCATGTCTTGGAGTCACACGGACAGGAAGATACTGAAATGGGAGGGGATGAATAATGACATTTTTTTGTACAACACTATCACACATAAATCAAAAATAAGATAATGCAACACAACCACACACAAATTTCCAACTTCTGGGCCTGTAATGAGCTACATTATAAATGATATGCAGAGGAAGAATGGCAGTTTATTGGTTCTGAAAATATCCAGTTACCAATTTGCACACTGCATCCTTGAGCTCCTTGTTCCTCATGCTGTAGATGAGGGGGTTCACTGCTGGAGGCACCACTGAATACAAAACTGCCAGCAAAAGATTCAGGGAGGAGGAGGATACAGAGGGGGGCTTCAGATAGGCAAATAATCCAGTGCTGATGAACAGGGAGACCACAGCCAGGTGAGGGAGGCATGTGGAAAAGGCTTTGTGCCATCCCTGCTGTGAGGGGATCCTCAACACTGCCCTGAAGATCTGCACATAGGACACCACAAGGAAAACAAAACATCCAAATGCTAAGCAGGCACTAACCACAAGAAGCCCAACTTCTCTGAGGTAGGCATCAGAGCAGGACAGCTTGAGGATCTGGGGAACTTCACAGAAGAACTGGTCCAGGGCATTGCCTTGGCAGAGGGGAAGGGAAAATGTATTGGCAGTGTGCAGCACAGCATAGAGAAAAGTGCTGCCCCAGGTAGCTGCTGCCACGTTGACACAAGTTCTGCTGTCCATTATTGTCCCATAGTGCAGGGGCTGGCAGATGGCAACGTAGCGGTCATAGGCCATGATGATTAGAAGAAAAAACTCTGCTGAAATGAAAAAGAAAATGAATAAAATCTGAGCAGCACATCCATAGGAGGAAATGGCCCTGGTGTCCCACAGGGAATTGGCCATGGCTTTGGGGACAGTGGTGGTAATAGTGCCCAGGTCAAGGAGGGCGAGGTTGAGGAGGAAGAAGTACATGGGGGTGTGAAGGCGGTGGTCGCAGGCTATGGCAGTGAGGATGAGGCCGTTGCCCAGGAGGGCAGCCAGGTAGATGCCCAGGAAGAGCGCGAAGTGCAGGAGCTGCAGCTCGCGTGTGTCTGCGAATGGCAGGAGGAGGAACTCATTGGGGAAGCTGCTGTTGGACATTTTCTCCCTGTGGGCCCTGATGACTGTCCCAGGAGAAAAAGAAAGGGAAAATTTAGAACAGACTTCTCTGCAGAAAAAGTCAAAGCAAATCCTCATAGACTCCCCCTCACAACACTTGATCCTTAGTCCTTTTTGGCAGGACCTTGATGCAGTTCCTTCCCTGGAGTTCTGTTTTATGACGAATGAGTGTGCCACAAGGAGCAGGGCCTCTTCCCATAGACTCCCCAGGTGTTGGTCATGCTCTAATTCTGTGGTACCTGGGAGCAGGGGGATGCAGAGGCCAGATCTGATATTCAGAATCTTCCAGATGAAATCCCTCTGAAAACAGCAAAGTTTGTCAGCATCTACACCCCCAATTCTAAGACAGTTGGATGCAGAAGGAGGGGTATTACAGTCCCATGTCCCCCTGAGAACAAACCAGATGCCTCTGAGAGCACAGGCAAATGCACTGAAGATGACTGAGTGCCTCACACTGCCTTCAGGTACCTGAGCAAAGTCTCAGCACCCCACTGCTAGCCAAGGAGTTTCTTTCACCACCCCAACAGCCTTTCCCTGCCTGTAGCATTTCTGCACTTCTCCATCAGATAAAGCAGAGCTGCTCTGGGAGGGATTGCAGACTGGAGGGCAGCTCACAGCTCAGAAGGACATCTCCATGTCTCAGTCAAGTGTCCTAATGAGGATATATCTGGTGAAGGGAGAGTCAGATCTTTTCCCACCCGCACTATCTGCATTGCCAAAGTCCCACAGCTTAGAGCAATGCTGGGACTCCACAGCCCAATGGACACATCCATGGGATGGGAGCCACAAGGTTAGTGCCTGACTCTGCAGCTGAAACTGCCATCCCCAGAGGGTCAGACATCAATGCCAAGAGCAACACAGACAGGTGGAGAAATGAGAAGAAATACAATGATGATGTAGGGGAGAGAGGTAAGGAGAGGGAAACCTCGTCACTTGGGCAAGGCTTCCCCTTTCCTAGCTGGACTGGGGAGGAGAGGTGGGGGGGTTGCTTAGGGGAAGGGATCTGCACTGTACGACATGTATTGCCCTGGCACAGGTTTCTGGTTAAATATTTCCTCTTAGTGCCTATCCCTGTCTCTGTGCTTGAAGCTGTCCCTGCTGGGAGCTGCTTCTCTGTTCCCATGTCTGTGCCCTGCCATGTCTCACAGACCCCATGCCCTGTGCTGTGTGCTCAGCTCTGCCCTGCAGACACCTCCAGGAGCAGGGAACAGCCCAGGGGCATCTCCACCTGTTGTGGTTTAGCCCTGCAGGCAGCTCAGCACCATGCAGCTGTTCGCTCAGTTCTCCACAGTGGGATGGGGGAAAGAATCAGAAATAAACAAACAAACAAATAAACAAACAAAAAACAATGAAGGTCAAGATCAGGACAGTTTAAGAGGAAAGTAAAGGAAAAAAAAAGAAAGAGTAAAAGAACACACGGAGAAATGATAGACAGAGGAACTGCACACCGCCAACTGACTGATGCACAGTCTGGGCAGCTCCCCGGGCAGGCTGAGTGCTGAGCCTGGCAGGCGGCAGAAGCCCTGCCCCAGCACACAGCCCCTGGGGCACAGCAGGGACCCTGCTCTGCACAATAGCCCTGGGCACCCCTGCCTGCATGCTGGCTGCACAGCCTGCACCTAGCACTGTGAGAAGGAATCCTCATGTCCTGACCCTCTGACAGCTTTGGCAGGTAATCACTGCTCTGGAGTTTGTTCTCCTCTTATCAAAAAAAATAAAAAACTCCTCCTGAGTCCTGAGTCTTTCTGAAAGCTCCCAGAGGCTGTGGAATTTGCCAGCAAATCTGGAGATGGCACCAGGAACAACAGCTGCACTGCCCTGTAGCCACAGACTTACCCTGTTCAGGGCTGTGAAGATTTCTCCTGCAGTGAGCTCTCAGCATCCCCCCTCCACACTGCCTTTAACATCTCCCTCCCTTCTCTCAGCCGCCCTTGTCCCCTGCAGGCAGTGCCCCCAGCCCTGCTGCGCTGTGCAGAAGAGCTGTTCCCGGGCAGAGCTCTCTCTGCAGCACTCTCTGCTTGACAGGAGCTCCCGTTGGGCCCAAGAGCATGGCCCAGCTCAGCAGCACAGGGAGCTCTTGCCAAGTCCCTGGGCCTTCATGGGAATCAACCTCGAAACTGACTGAAGCAGTCACTGATTTTTCTTCTCTGAGCTGGGGATGGACACTTGCTTCCAGTGGTGTCTTTTCCCCTAATTGAAAAAAAAAAAAAAAGTGTTTGGCATGAGAATCATCTTTTCTTGTCCCATTGTTAGACTGGACATCCACAAAGTGACAGGCAGGCTGCATTCCATCACTTCCAAGCACCTGTTGATTATCAGGAAGATGAAATTTTCCACAGAAACACAAATCCCTCTGTATACATAAGCTACACAACCAGTTGCTGGCCTGCAGGATCACCATATCATAGAACTCTTTGGGTCTGGGGGGACCTTAAAGACCATCTAGTTCCAACCCCGCTGCCATAAGGAAGGGCACCTGCCCCTAGATCTGGTTGCTCAAGGTCCCATCCACTCTGACCTTGAACACTACCGGGGGGATGAGGCTTCCACCACTTCTCTGAGCAACCTGTTTCAGTGACTCACCACCATTTGTGTGAAGACTTTCTTCTTTAGATCTGATCTAAATCTACTCCTTTTTTTTTTTTTTTTTTTTTTTTTTTTAAACTGTTGCCCCTTGTCCTACTGCTACACTCCCTGATAAATAGTCTCTCCCCATCTTCTGTTTATCTCCCCCTGTTCTCTTAACTGGCTATGTGTGTGTGTGGTGCTTGGCTACTTCCTGGGGATAAAGCACAAAGCATTCAGGGACATAAACCTGACTGACAAGTGATAAAGGAGGCAGTGAAGGGAAGCAGACCTGCTCAGTCACACTGACTGGTGAGAGCATGGGACAGAGAGAAAATGTTTACACCAGGGAGGTTATATGATTAGAGACTTTTTACATGGGGAACCAAGAGAAAAGGAGGAATGCTGGTAAAAGGCCTGTCCTATGAAGACAGCCTGTGGACTGTTGGGTAGTTTGGAGAAAAGAAGGCTGAAGGGTGATCTCATTGGTCTCAATAACTTTCTTAGGAGGAGAAGTGGAGAGGGGGTTGCCGGTCTCTTCTCCCTGGGAACCAATGGCAGGACATGTGGGAAAGGCACAAAGCTGCTCCAGGGGCTTCTCAGACTGGACATTAGGAAAATTTTCTGTACTGTGAGGGTGGTCAAACACTGGAACGGGCTTTCTAGAGACCTGGTTGATGTCCCATGACTGTCAGTGTTCAACAGGCACTTGGATCATAGAAACATAGAATTAAAGAACGTCTTGGTGAGGAAGAGACCTTAAAGATCATCCAGTTCCAAGCCCCCTGCCATGGGCAGGGATGTCACTCAGTAGATCAGGTTACCCAGTGCCTCAGCCAACCTGGTCTTGATCAGGATGGGGCATCCACAACCTGTCTGGGCAACCTCTTCCACTGTCTCACCACCCTCTGACTGAAGAATTTCCTCCTAACCTGTAATCTAAATCTCTCCACTTTTAGTTTGAAACCTTTCCCCTCTCATCCTGTCATTATCTGATTGAGCAAAGAGTCTCTCTCAATATTTTATAAGCCCCCTTTAAGTAGTGAAAGGCCACAGTGAGGTCCTCCCAACAGCTTTCTCTTCTGTAGGCAGAACAGCTCAAGCTCTTTCAGCCTTCCTTCATAAAAGAGGTGCTGAAGCACTCTGATAAACTTCATGGCCCTCCTCTGGACCCGCTAACAGCTCAACATCCTTCTTCTGCTGGGGGCCCCAGACCTGGACACAGTATTCCAAGTGGGGCCTCACAAGAGAAGAGTCAAGGGGGACAATCACCTCCCTCGACCTGATAGCCAGTCCTCTTTTGATGCAGCCCAGGATGCAGATTGCCTTTTGGCATGCAAGCACATACTCTTGGCTCATGTCAAGCTTGTCATCGGCTTCCACTCTGCTCAAGAAAGGGGATATGGTGGGTACACACCACGTGCCACCCAATGGTTTTACCTCCATGGCCATGGAGAGGACATGAGAAAATGGGATGGGAAATCTGCCTTGATCCTAGAGGCATGGGTATGTGAGTTGCAAGGAAAAACAATGGCCAAAGGGGGGCCTTCTGAGAAAACTGCTGCTCCTGTTTCCATCACAGTCCCTGAAACACACTGACAACTACTATGAATAGGGCTAGAGGTGTTGCAGAAAGAACGGCCAAAGGCACGACAGACACCAGTATGGTCAGATCATGCTCCATTTTATTACCTGAATAGCCTAGCTTTTATAGTGAACTTAACAGGGGCGGATAGTGTCTCACACAAGATTATTGGTCAAAAGCATTCAGACAAACAACTACAAGAAAACAACCCCACCTGCAAGAAAACAACCCCCTTGTGACTAGCAGTCACGTAGACCTTGTCCTTGAAGCCAGCTACTGGCAACAATACTTTTTTCAATTGAGCGATGTGGGAACACTGTCATGGGAACTTGGTTTGCTCAGCTGCAGCAAGCCGTGGGATCTTTGCTGTTTCAAAAATCCCTCAACAATTCCCCCTTGTTCTTTTTGAGCAAACCAAGCCCGGCATAGCAGTTTTGCAAGTAACCCTTTAGCCACATTTATTACAACATGCAATGATGATTAACACCACAACAAACAGAATCCTTAATCCCTCTTTGACTAATCCCAGCAACCATCTATGCATCATTTCAAACAAATCAGTGAGCTATGGATTGAAAGTATTGATATCATATTGAATCTTTCTCATTTACTCCTTTTCTTGAATGGATGATGCCATGGACAGGTATGACGGTATGCCTGTACTAAGCCAAGGACATCTCAACTTCTTGCTCTGTCCTGCCAACAGGCAGGCTGGGGGTGCAGCAAGAACTGGGAGGGGACAGGCCCAGATGACGGTATACCGTTCTGATTAGCTCAGGCAACCCACAGATTTTGTCACGGCTCGATCTTGGTCACGAGCGCAAGCACTGCTGACAGTATTAGAACCTCCATCAGTAGCTTCCCCATCCCTTGAGACATCCCGGGCAACCTTCACAAACCAGCTTGGCACCCACACCGGTCCTGCTGCTGTAGAGACACAAAAATACCCCCGGCTAATGAATAAGACTGGAACTGGCCTTTTCCAAGTTCCTGTAGCAAGATCTCGGTAATTTACTCTTATTTGCGGTAAAACATTTGGTGCTGCCCTATTTACGGTTTGAAAATGGATACTCGCAGGAGGATCTTCTTGGTCACCGGTCAAGCATAAATGATTCAAGACAAACAGCACATTGGACAGTCGCTCATCAATGTCCTTGATTTCTTTTAGTCTTACTAACTGTTCCTTTAAGACCTGATGTGATCGTTTGACAATCACTTGGCCCATGGGAGAGTATGGAATGCCCGTGACATGCTTTACTCCCCATATTTTCATAAATGTTCTAATTTTTTTTGCTGACATACGCTGGGCCATTGTCCGTCTTGATCTACTCTGGTACTCCCATAATGGCAAAATACACCATCAAGTGTATGCACACATGGAGTGCTTTTTCTCCCTGCTGTGCTGTTGCCGATATGAATCTTGAAAAAGTATCAATACTCACATGCACATATCTTTTAGTACCAAATTCTGGTACGTGCGTTTGTCCTGGTTTCAGTTAGAACAGAGTTAATTTTGTTCCTAGTAGCCGGTGGAATGCTATGCTTTGGCTTAGAATGAAAAGAGTGCTGATAACACCCCGATGTTTTAATTATTGCAGAGCAGTGCCTGTACTAAGCCAAGGACATCTCAACTTCTTGCTCTGTCCTGCCAACAGGCAGGCTGGGGGTGCAGCAAGAACTGGGAGGGGACAGGCCCAGAACAGGTGACCCAAACTAGCCAAAGGGGTATTCCATACCATCTGACGTCACGCTAAACAATATATAGGGTGGCTAGCCGGGGGGAGGGCGGGCCGGACTGCTCGGGGTTAGGCTGGGCATCGGTCAGCGGGTGGTGAGCAATTGCATTGTGCATCACTTGTTTGTACATGTTATTATTAGTAGTACTATTATCATCATTGTATCATTATTATTATTATTACTATTACTATAATTATTATTATTACTATTATTATTTTCTTGTCTTATTAAACTGTCTTTATCTCAACTCACAGGCCTCACTTTCCATTTCTCTCCCCCGTCCCAGAGAGGGAGGGGGGAGGGTGAGCGAACGGCTGTGTGGTGTTTAGCTGCCGGCCGGGTTAAACCACTACAGTCTTTTTGGCGCCCAACGTGGGGCACGAAAGGTTGAGATAACGGCAGACCTGATCAGAGTGTGTTAAACTAAGATTGTTATAAGTATTAGACCTGCTTAATAGTCACTTGTCATAATGCTGATTGCTTTAATCTCAAGTCTGCTGTGCCTGTTTTTCAAATTGGGCATTATAGCACATTATTTTCCGTATGTGCTCTCTGTCATGTTGTTTATCCTGTCCGGGCCCTGGTTTCAGATTATTATGGTACTGTGTCTTGTAACAGTGGCTTATGAGACGATGAAATATCTGGTCATGACTCTAACTTGGTATTTGTACTCAGTAACATCGTCGACTTTATACTTTGGAAACCGTATCTTGGAAACTATTAGCAATTATACCTGTTGTTTTTTTCCATCGGGGAGTGAATCTGTGGAGAGGAAAGGGGAAGATATTTTTCCTTACTCGATCACTCTCCCTTTCTCCTTCACCACCCCCTTATCCTCTTTGATCACCCTCCCTTTCTCCTTCACCACCCTCTTATCTTCCGAGCTTGTTACAATAGCTCTCCAAGATATTGAATATCCTTGGGATACTCAGACCAGCATGGTCTTGCTCTTATGCCTCCTGAATGTGCTTCAGGTTTTGCTTAAAGTTAAACAACTATTTGGGAAGCTCATCCGGAGATCTGCCCGGAGGCAGTATAGTTGTGGGTGGCAGGGAGTATGGGAGGATATGGGCAGACATCTAGAGCAGTTGGCACCCCCAGTGTTTTGGAAATTCAGCCCTGAACAACTGCAAAATCCTAAAAAACTGGCAGAATGTTTGAAAAAAAGGTGTCATGACTCTGGCAGTTCCAAAGTAACACAAATCATTATAACGTGCTGGGGCCTGGCTCATGCCTATCGAGCTGCCATTGATACTGCTATCAACTTAGTGACAGACCCTGCGGCCGCTCCAAGTCCTGTGACAGATCCAATGGCCGCTGCGACTCCTACGGTGGACTCTGCAGCCGCTCCAGTTCCAGCTCCTGCAGACACTCCAGTTCCAGGTCCTGCAGCTGCTCCAGCTCCGGTTTCTGCTGACGCTCCAGCTCCAGCTCCTGCAGACACTCCAGTTCCAGCTCCTGCAGCTGCTCCAATCCCTGTGGCAGACCTTGTAACGGGGCCAGAGAAACGAGCTGTAGCAGTGCAAGTCGACCCTGCAGAGGGTATTCCAATCCCTGTGGCAGACCTTGTAACGGGGCCAGAGAAACGAGCTGTAGCAGTGCAAGTCCACCCTGCAGAGGGTATTCCAATCCCTGTGGCAGACCTTGTAACGGGGCCAGAGAAACGAGCTGTAGCAGTGCAAGTTGCCCCGGTACACAAGATGAAAAGACGTTATAGAGATTCAGGTCGTTTAGAACGCAGAGAATCTTCTGCCAAATCTGATGGAGACGACGATGCTGGGCCATCAGGGCTTCAGGTGGAGGAAGATGATGATGCCGAAAAAGCAACAATAACTACCCGAAACCTAAACGAGCGTGAGTTACGAGATGTGCGAAAAGATTTTGGTCGCTGTATAGGTGAGCAGCTTGTCACCTGGCTACTCCGGTGCTGGGACGCTGGAGCCAATTGTGTGGAATTGTCTGGCATTGAAGCCAGACGGCTGGGATCCCTTGCTAGAGACGCAGGCATTGACAAAGCAATTGCAAATGGAGCACAATCTCACAGCCTCTGGAGGCATCTCCTCTCAGCTGTGAGGGAAAGGTATCCCTTCAAGGAAGAACTTTTATGTGTACCAGGCAAGTGGACCACTATGGAGAAGGGAATCCAGTACCTGAGGGAATTAGCCGTACGGGAAGTGATTTATGAGGATCCAGTCCCCGGACAAACGTCCAAAGATCCAGATGGAGTCAGATGTACACGACCCATGTGGCGGAAGTTTGTACGGAGTGCACCATCATCATATGCCAGCTCATTGGTAGTAATGGCCTGGAAAAAGGATGAGGAACCCATAATAGATGAAGTGGCTAAACAACTCCGGCAGTACGAAGAAAGTCTCTCCTCTTCCTTACAGGCCTGCGTCTCAGCTGTGGAGAAACTTTCTGAAGAGTTCCACCAACTTGAAGAGAATCTATCTTCCTCCCCACCTGAACAAACCAGTGTCCACCGACCAAAAGAGAATACTTGGGAGAAACTTTCTGAAAAGGTTCACCAACTTGAAGAGAGATTATTCTCCTTCGCACCTGTACAAAGCAGTGTCTCAGCTATCAGGGGTAGGCGGTCATCTACACAAAGAAGACAATATGGTGGGTACTCACCCCGTGCCACCCTGTGGTTTTATTTACGAGACCATGGAGAGGACATGAGAAAATGGGATGGAAAATCCATCGCAACCCTAGAGGCACGGGTACGTGAGTTGCAAAAGAAAACAATCGGGAAAAAGGGATTCTCTGAAAAGGTTGCTGCTCCAACTTCCAGCAGACAGTCCTTCAAACCCAGAATTGAAGAAGATTCTGACCAGGATTAGGGGGGCCCTGCCTCCAGCCAGGGGGAGGAAAGGGACAATCGAGTTTATTGGACTGTGTGGATTCGATGGCCTGGCACGTCAGACGCACAGAAGTATAAGGCTTTAGTAGACACCGGTGCACAATGTACTCTAATGCCATCGAGCTATAAAGGGCCAGAGTCCATCTGTATTTGTGGAGTGACAGGGGGATCTCAGCAGTTGACTGTATTGGAGGCTGAAGTGAGTCTGACTGGGAATGAGTGGGAAAAGCATCCCATTGTGACTGGCCCAGATGCTCCATGTATCCTTGGCATAGACTATCTTAGAAGAGGATATTTCAAGAATCCAAAAGGGTTCCGGTGGGCTTTTGGTATAGCTGCCTTAGAGACAGAAGGCATTAAACAATTGTCTACCTTGCCTGGTCTCTCAGAGGACCCCTCTGTTGTGGGGTTGCTGAGGGTCGAAGAACAGCAAGTGCCAATTGCTACTACAACTGTGCACCGGCGGCAATATCGCACTAACCGAGACTCCCTGATTCCCATCCATAAGCTAATTCGTCAATTGGAGAGCCAAGGAGTGATCAGCAAGACTCATTCACCTTTCAATAGTCCCATATGGCCAGTGCGAAAGTCTAATGGTGAGTGGAGACTAACAGTGGACTATCGTGGCCTGAACGAAGTCACGCCACCATTGAGTGCTGCAGTGCCGGACATGCTGGAACTCCAGTATGAACTTGAATCGAAGGCAGCCAAGTGGTACGCCACAATTGATATCGCTAATGCATTTTTCTCCATCCCTCTAGCAGCAGAGTGCAGGCCACAATTTGCTTTCACTTGGAGGGGAGTCCAATATACTTGGAATCGGCTGCCCCAGGGGTGGAAACACAGCCCTACCATTTGCCATGGACTGATTCAATCTGCACTGGAGCAGGGGGAAGCTCCTGAACACCTGCAGTATATCGATGACATTATTGTGTGGGGTGACACAGCAGAGGAAGTTTTTGAGAAAGGAAAGAAAATAGTCCAAATCCTTCTGAAAGCTGGTTTTGCCATAAAACAAAGTAAAGTCAAAGGACCTGCACGAGAGATCCAGTTTTTAGGAATAAAATGGCAAGATGGACGTCGTCAAATTCCAATGGATGTGATCCACAAAATAACAGCTATGTCTCCACCAACTAGCAAAAAAGAAACACAAACTTTCCTAGGTGTTGTGGGGTTTTGGAGAATGCACATTCCAAATTACAGTCTGATTGTAAACCCGCTTTACCAAGTAACCCGTAAGAAGAATGAGTTTGAGTGGGGCCCTGAGCAACGGCAGGCCTTTGAACAAATTAAGCAGGAAATAGTTCATGCAGTAGCCCTTGGGCCAGTCCGAACAGGACCAGAAGTGAAGAATGTGCTCTACACTGCAGCCGGGGAGAACGGCCCCACCTGGAGCCTCTGGCAGAAAGAACCTGGGGAAACTCGAGGTCGGCCCCTGGGGTTTTGGAGTCGGGGATACAGAGGATCTGAGGCCCGCTACACTCCAACGGAAAAGGAAATATTGGCAGCATATGAAGGAGTTCGATCTGCTTCGGAGGTGGTCGGTACTGAAGCGCAGCTCCTCCTAGCACCCCGATTGCCAGTACTAGGCTGGATGTTCAAAGGACGGGTCTCCCCTACACATCATGCAACCGATGCTACATGGAGCAAGTGGGTTGCACTGATTACTCAGCGGGCTCGAATAGGAAACCCCAGTCGCCCAGGAATATTGGAAGTGATTATGGACTGGCCAGAAGGCAAATACTTTGGGATATCATCAGAGGAGGAGGTGGGTCGTGCTGAAGAAGCCCCACTGTACAACCAGTTACCAGAGAATGAGAAGAAATATGCCCTGTTCACTGATGGGTCTTGTCGTATTGTGGGGAAGCATCGGAGATGGAAGGCTGCTGTATGGAGCCCTACACGACGAGTTGCAGAAGCTGCTGAGGGAGAAGGTGAATCGAGTCAGTTTGCAGAAGTAAAGGCCATTCAGCTGGCTTTAGACATTGCTGAACGAGAAAAATGGCCGGTTCTCTATCTCTACACTGATTCATGGATGGTAGCAAATGCCCTGTGGGGATGGTTACAGCAATGGAAGCAAAACAACTGGCAGCGCAGGGGCAAACCCATCTGGGCTGCTGCATTGTGGCAAGATATTGCTGCTCAGGTGGAGAACCTGGCTGTAAAGGTACGCCACGTAGATGCTCATATGCCCAAGAATCAGGCTACTGAAGAACATCAAAACAACCAGCAGGTGGATCAGGCTGCTAAGATTGAAGTAGCTCAGGTGGACCTGGATTGGCAGCATAAAGGTGAATTATTTATAGCCCGATGGGCCCATGACACCTCAGGCCATCAAGGTAGAGATGCAACATACAGATGGGCTCGTGATCGAGGGGTGGACCTGACCATGGACACTATAACACAGGTTATTCATGACTGTGAAACATGTGCTGCAATCAAGCAAGCCAAACGGTCAAAGCCTCTTTGGTATGGAGGACGATGGCTGAAATATAAATATGGAGAGGCCTGGCAGATTGATTACATCACACTCCCTCAAACTCGCAATGGCAAGCGCCATGTACTTACAATGGTGGAAGCAACCACTGGATGGCTGGAAACATATCCTGTGCCTCATGCCACCGCCCGGAACACTATCCTGGGCCTTGAAAAACAAGTCCTATGGCGACATGGCACCCCAGAAAGAATAGAGTCAGACAATGGAACTCATTTCCGAAACAACCTTATAGACACTTGGGCCAAAGAGCATGGTATCGAGTGGGTGAATCACATCCCCTATCATGCACCAGCCTCCGGGAAAGTTGAACGATATAATGGACTGTTAAAGACTACATTGAAAGCAATGGGTGCTGGGACGTTCAAAAATTGGGATACGCATTTGGCAAAGGCCACCTGGTTAGTCAATACTAGGGGATCCGCCAACCGAACTGGACCTGCCCAATCAAACCTGTTACGTACTGTAGATGGGGATAAAGTTCCTGTAGTGCATGTAAGAAATATGCTGGGTAAAACGGTCTGGGCTACTCCTGCCTCAGGAAAAGGCAAACCCATTCGTGGAATTGCTTTTGCTCAGGGACCTGGATATACGTGGTGGGTGATGCAAAAGAACGGAGAGGTCCGGTGTGTACCTCAAGGGGATTTAATACTGGGTGAGAATAGCCCATGAATTGGATTGTACCATGTTAATTACTATATAATATTGTATGTTATCACTATCATGACTACTATATACCCTAGATAAAAATGGTGACTAACTAGAATGTATGGGAAAGAGTGTAACCTGAGCATGACATAAATGGTATGGAATAAGGGGTGGATAGATGTCCTGGTTTCAGTTAGAACAGAGTTAATTTTGTTCCTAGTAGCCGGTGGAATGCTATGCTTTGGCTTAGAATGAGAAGAGTGTTGATAACACCCCGATGTTTTAATTATTGCAGAGCAGTGCCTGTACTAAGCCAAGGACATCTCAACTTCTTGCTCTGTCCTGCCAACAGGCAGGCTGGGGGTGCAGCAAAAACTGGGAGGGGACAGGCCCAGAACAGGTGACCCAAACTAGCCAAAGGGGTATTCCATACCATCTGACGTCACGCTAAACAATATATAGGGTGGCTAGCCGGGGGGAGGGCGGGCCAGACTGCTCGGGGTTAGGCTGGGCATCGGTCAGCGGGTGGTGAGCAATTGCATTGTGCATCACTTGTTTGTACATGTTATTATTATGTAGTACTATTATCATCATTGTATCATTATTATTATTATTACTATTACTATAATTATTATTATTACTATTATTATTTTCTTGTCTTATTAAACTGTCTTTATCTCAACTCACAGGCCTCACTTTCCATTTCTCTCCCCCGTCCTGGAGAGGGAGGGGGGAGGGTGAGCGAACGGCTGTGTGGTGTTTAGCTGCCGGCCGGGTTAAACCACTACAGCGTTACATCCATTTGCCATACCTCAAGTGCCTTAACACCCCATGGATTAATACCCAAGCCTAACCCTGGTCCATGATGACTGCAGAAAGGGCATGCTCTTACTATTCCTTTCGCTTCTGCCCAAGTAAGTCCAAACATTCTTCGAAGACGTTTAGCATTCTGGTGGAATATCTCATGTGACACTCGTGCGCATGTAAAATCACTCTCAGGTCCCGCTGTGATTACACTCACCAACTTGTCTGCTTGCAAATTACCTTCTGCTAACCCGATTGAGAACTGATGGCTACATATATGGATAACACAGTATGGTGCAGTTCTTCCTTGAATGGCATCTCGCAATTGCAGAAATAATGACAATAACCTGTCCCTCTTAGTTTGCCATATCAAGGCATCATTGATCTGGTTTACCATGTTGACAACATACAGAGAATCTGAAATGATATTAATCGGCTCATGAATCCAGTTGACAAGCCCAAACAACTGCAGACAATTCCAATGTTTGTAATGTATCCCCTGTCGTTCCCGTAATTAGGTAGTTCTCCCAAGTTCCATTCTCATACCACACACACACGGCCTTTCTACTTATTGCACCGGCATCTGTATATACCGTGCGACCCATTACTGGCCGAGGTGAAAGCTGTGGTGCTACCTGCCATTTATACGATCTTATAACTTGCCAGAGAGGCCCTTTGGAGCTTGGGAATGTACCAATCCTGGGAAACTTAACACGGCTTCTTGTAGAGGAACGGATTGCTGTAAACACCGTTCCAAATGATCCTGAGTCATCAGCAGACTAATATCTCCTGGTTCCTGGCCGCTGATCTCAATACTCCGAGAGTGACCCTTACATACCAGCTCTGTGATAGCTTCCGCTTGTGTTTGAACACTCATTCTTGGCTGAATCAATAGAAAAATCCATTCCAAAATTCAAAAATGCTGCCCTATCATTCCACCCTTACTATCATCTATTTCAGTTATGCCGTTCCTACTTCTAGGGTCAGTGGCATCCTCCTGACACGGTTTCTGTCTTCGGCATCCATTAGCCTCCCCGTTTCCCTTTTGCCACTGACCAAGTACCGCAAATGGATGGGATACATGATTGGCGACTACTAAAGAGAGTGGAAGTTCTGCTATACGTCTGCAAGCCGCATCAGCTGCAACCTTAGAAGCTATGTGTGAAAGGGCCTGCCTTTGCTCATTTGTCAGTGTAATGTCTTGCTCTGCACTCCTGCCCCACAATAGAGGTAATAATAGAGCCAAGTCGTCATTAGGAATCCCCACAACATGCCTAACCCACTGGATGTTACCCAGAAATGTTTGGACATCTGTTAAATTATGTAACGTGGTAGATATATCCACTTTCTGTGGCCGGATGGTAGAGTCTGATATTTTCCATCCTAAGTATAGCCATGGCTGCTTCCGTTGAACTTTCTCTGGAGCTATCTTCAGCCCTTTTGCTTCCAGGGTATTCTGAATAAACTGGAGATCTGAATCCTCAAAACATTCTGGCCTACAAAACAGGATGTCATCCATGTAATAGTAAATAATGACATCACACCATGTTGTTCAAATTGGTTCCAAGGCCCAGGCTACATATAGTTGACATAATGTAGGGGAATTTTTCATACCCTGCGGAAGCACTAGCCATTCATAGCGTTTTGCCAGGGCCTGTTTGTTAATGGCGGGCACCGTAAAAGCGAATCTTTGGCAGTCCTTGTCTGCTAGGGGAATTGTAAAAAAGCAGTCTTTTAAATCTATGATCAACAGGGACCAATGTTCAGGCAGCATGGTTGGGGATGGTAAACCAGGTTGCAAGGCTCCCATAGCTTGCATTTGGCCATTTACTTTCCTTAGATCTTGCAGGAGTCGCCACTTTCCTGATTTTTTGCGAATTATAAAAATTGGCGTGTTCCAAGGACATGTGGATGGCCATATGTGTCCTGCCCAGAGCTGTTCTTGAACTAGTTTCCCTGCTTGTTGCAACCTGTCCGTTGTCAATGGCCACTGCTCCACCCAGATAGGCCGATCAGAATGCCATGTTAAGGCCAGGGTGGGCGGTTGCTCAGCAGTGGCCACTAGGGAAAATCCTTGTTGTCAGTAGTAATCACTGCCCCGAGCTAAGAAAGAATATCCCTCCTGATTAGCATTTGACGGTTTGCAGGCAGTGCCATCACATACAGCCTTGTAGAGACCATTTTTTCTTGTAATTTCAATGTCACAACTTGTGCACTGAGATATGTTGCCAAGCTGCCACCCACACCGGTAATTCCAGTGGCTGGAGATGCTAGAGGCCAATGTTTCGGCCATACCATGGAGCTACAGATTGGTTTGCTCAGCTGCAGCAAGCCGTGGGATCTTTGCTGTTTCAAAAATCCCTCAACATAGAGGGGCCCTGCTTCCAGCCAGATGGAGGGAAGGGACAATCATGTTTATTGCACTGTGAGGATTTGATGTCCTGGAATCAAAGAATCATAGAATATCCCAAATTGGAAGGGACACACAAAGATCATCCACCAACAGTTTCACATCCTTTTTGTACTGTGTTGCTCAGAACTGCACATAGTACTCGAGGTGAGGCCGCACCAGCATAGAGCAGAGTGTGACAATCACTTCCCTCAACTGACTAGCAAAGCCATGCTTGATGCACCCCAGGATACGGTTGGCCCTCCTGGCTGTCAGGGCACACTGCAGGCTCATATTCAGCTTGCTATCAACCACAACCCCTCTTGCCTTTCCATTCCTTTCAACCTTGCCACATCTATGTCATATACAGATATGGTTTTGTGCCCAGCAGGCGCATACCTCTACAGGGAGCCCTCTCCAGCAGCCTAAGAGAGCTGAGGCTGCTGCAGATCTCTGCCCCTCGGTCCAACCTGAGATGGGCAGAGCATGCACTCCCAGGAGGCTCACACGCAAGCCCACGTACACAATACATAGGCATCAATACATGGCAGCACACAGGTGAATGCAGGCAGGCACACTCAGCATTCACACAACCACAAACAGCAGCAGAAGCCTTATCCTGATCCCCTCTCTGGCAGAGCAGGAAGGAGGCCTGACAGCGGGAAATACAAAGTGGTAGTGTGTGCATGTGCATGTTTGTGTGTGCAAGGTAGATCTGCCAGCAGCTGGGATCAGACACTCAGCCTGCCCAGGACAAGTTCCTGGCTCCCAGTCTCCCCAGTTGAAGACACTTGGACATATGAGCCCCCATGGCTGCAGCCCCACTGTAGCTGCTGGCACACACCACCCCAATCTCACACACACTCACACACATAAGTCCACTGAGTCCACACACTGCCATCTCTCCTGTTGCTGACTGCATGGCCACTCTGACATCCTGGTTCTAGTCCAGCTGCTGCGCTTACCCCCGTGTACAACCATCAGGTGACCTACAGCCCTTGGCAGTAATCCCTAAGTCCAAATGGTGATGTGAAGAGCTGCTGCCAGTGATTCACCTTGATGGGTTTCCTGCCTGGACACTGGGCTGACAGCCCTTCCACAGTAGCCCTGGAAGGAGCTGGGACAAGATCTTGGTTCCTCAGGAGCCTGTGACTTGGGTTCCTACTTGCCATTGTGCTTTGTGCTCTTCTGGGCTCATGGAGATGGATCCTTGATGAGCTGAGGTCTCTCCTGTGATGGGCCTGGGAGCAGCCAGAGCAGGGCATGAACTGAATTACTCATCTTGCCATCACTTGCCTGGGCCTTCATTTTGTGTGCAGATGTCCTTCTTATCACACAGCCTAACACAATCCAGCAAGAGCATAAACCTCTGGAGACATCTACTTGTGGAGGTCACATATATATGGAGGTGGTATTACATAAGATATGACCAAATTGCTCTTCAGAAATGCTTCACAATTAGAGGAAAATTTGTGCTGTTGCATGGGTAATGTGTCTGGGGTTTGACTTCAAGGTAGGATTTGAGTTTGGGGATTAGAGCAGTGGATGCCTTTCAGGGTGAGAGAGAGCATTTAGGGTAGCACTAGATTTTTGGGTTACTAGTCAGAAATATTGCCGGGAAATAACATGAATATTTTCCCAGTGAGTGTTGCAGAAGCATCAGTCTTACCTGAACTCCTGTTACCTCTTCAAAATCTTTCCTTTCTCTTAGCCAAGCCCCTCTTCTCTCCCCCAGATCTCCCACCTTTATTCACCCAGCTTTCCCCTGGCCTCCCCAAATGTGTCACCCTATTGAAGGCAGCTTTCTGAAGGCCTTTATGACCTCAGAGGCTTTGCCTCCATGCTGCTGGCCATCCAGGTGCTGGGACAGAAGTGACCTCACAGCCAGCATCCACAAGGGTCACAAGGAGCTGTTGTGCTCAGGAGGCCTCTTCCCAGCCCCCCCAGGAGCACCAGCAGGTACTCCAGTGCACCTCAGGTACTCTGCCTGCCAACCAGCTTAGGCATCAGAAGGCCTCCCACACAACCAGACTCATCAGCATCGGACTCATCAGCCCCCAAAGCATCAAATGGAGAAATGGAGGTCTGTGGCAGTGCCCCTACTGCTGCCATCTGCAAATTACCTCACCTCTTCACCTTCCCCTTGTGGCAGGTACCCTCAAGGATCACCAAGTCCAAATCATTTCCAATGTCAAGGGATGTTTTTGTGTGTTTTAATAGATCCAGTCTATGAAATTTCACCAGAGGTGTAACAAATAACACAACAGACTGCTTTCCCTATGCCTGCTGTGTTCCCTGGAGTTGCACAGCTCTCCTTTGCCTGTTCCATCCCAGATCTTGCACTGTATCTCCGGGTGGCTCCACCTTGGACACGCTCATGCTCTGCAGGCTCCATGCCCTGCTGATTTCTTGACACTCACTGTCCCTGATGATCCCCTGGGCTCTTCTGGCAGCTTCCACTTCCCTCCAGAAAGATGCCTGCCTGCCTTCACACCTACTGTATGCTGTGGACACAGGCTGGTGAAGTCACCATATGCATGGGTTCAGGGCACCAGCAGGCAACACCAGAATCAGCCCTCCCTGCCTAAAAACTGATCCTGGGAGATCAGCTGATCTCATGCCCATGAGCCCACAGAGAAACAAACAAATCAAGGAGCCCCCTTCAAGTCAATTCCTTTGCAATATCCATGGGAGCAGCTTTGGGAGAAGAGCTGAGCCTTCAAGCACTGCCCTCAGCAGATGCCCTTTTATGCTGGAGATGCTGGTACGGAGCCAGCTGTGTTAGAGAAGTGCTCCTGGCCTGTCCCTGCCCGGGGACAGGAAAGACCAAGCCCTGGGGCTCCTTGGCACTGTTCCTGTGCCAGGACTCTTTCTCCCTACACCTCTGTACACAGCCAAGTGCCCCTGCAGCTCCACCACAGGTGTCTGAGGAAGGATCTCAGACAAGCAAGTCACTGCAGGTACTTCCTTTTATTTAAATATATCTCAAACACGCTTTAAATACACCAAGTCTCAGAGTCACTCAAGAAAGGTGGGTGTTTACATGGAAGAAGATGAACAAATCATTTCATTTTGGACAATATTACCACAAGAAATGAAAAGAAAAAACAAGGAAAATAAAATAAAAATACATCTCACCTGTAATGAGTTATATTATGAGTGATATGAGAAGGAAGATAGGCAATTTATTGCTTCTGAAAAACAGTCATGAGGTTCCAAACTGCATCCTTGAGCTCCTGGTTCCTCATGCTGTAGATGAGGGGGTTCACTGCTGGAGGCACCACCGAGTACAGAACTGCCAGCAGAAGACTCATATAGGAGGAGGACATGGAGGGGGGCTTCAGGTAGGCAAAAAAGGCAGTGCTGAGAAACAGGGAGACCACGGCCAGGTGAGGGAGGCATGTGGAAAAGGCTTTGTGCCGGCCATGCTCTGAGGCAATCCTCAGGACAGCCTTGAAGATCTGCACATAGGACACCAGAAGGAAAACAAAACACCCAGATGCTAAAAGAGCACTAACCACAAGAAGCCCAACTTCTCTGAGATATGCATCTGAGCAGGAAAGCTTGAGGATCTGGGGAATTTCACAGAAGAACTGGTCCAGGGCATTGCCTTGGCAGAGGGGAAGGGAAAAGGTATTGGCAGTGTGCAGCACAGAATAGAGAAAAGTACTGCCCCAGGCAGCTGCTACTATATTGACACAAGCTCTGCTGTCCATTATTGTCCTGTAGTGCAGGGGTTTGCAGATAGCAACGTAGCGGTCATAAGCCATGATAGTGAGAAGATAAAACTCTGCTGAGATGAAAAAGACTAACAGAAAGGCTTGGGTAGCACAACCTGCATAGGAAATGGTCCTGGTGTCCCACAGGAAATTGGCCATAGCTTTGGGAACAGTGGTGGAAATGGAGCCCAAGTCGAGGAGGGAGAGGCTGAGGAGGAAGAAGTACATGGGGGTGTGGAGGCGGTGGTTGCAGGCTACAGCTGTGAGGATGAGGCCGTTGCCCAGGAGGGCAGCCAGGTAGATGCCCAGGAAGAGCGCGAAGTGCAGGAGCTGCAGCTTGCGCGAGTCTGCGAATGCCAGGAGGAAGAACTCATTGGGGAAGCTGCTGTTGGACATTAAATGCCTTAGGGCATGCAGGTCTGCACTAGGAGAAGAAAAAAGTGATAAGTTAGGCAGACTTCTCTGAGCAAAACCCACTCCTCCTTCACAGAAATTACTATTCCATGTGCTGAATGAAGAATGAGGCACCTCATTCAACAGCCTCCCCAACTGAATGACAGTGTGCCTGACAGTGTAAAATGGAGTTTGGGCACCTTGTTCACCAGCAGTCCAGTTCAGAAGTTTACACCCACCTGAACCCTAGACAAAGAAGTAGGAGAACCACAAACAGGTGGAGAAATAAGAAAGAATACCACAATACTCCAACCCAATGACAGAGTGAAAGGCAGATGGGCATGCAAGAAAGCCTTCAGCTTACCAAGCTTGCATGCCACCTATGGAAGTGACACTGCAGGGCAGGTACACTTAGCCTCCTCATCGTGTATCACCTTGCAGGACACAGGCTCCTCTCCTTTTCTGGAGGTCCATCTGAGGAGGAGGTGGCTCGTGCCCTAGAGCCCCTGAGGGCAGAGGCTGTGCTGGGTGTCAGAGGAGAACAGGGGGTTGCTGCAGAGAAGGTGCCTGCACTGCAGTCCTAGCAGGGAGTGCATGAATCCCCCCTCCCTTGGTGTTTCAGGCAGCAGCTCCCGCTCCCTCGCTGCCCAGGTCTCTGCTGCCTGGAGCTGTCCCTACTGGCAGCTGCTTCCCTGTTCCCACATCTCCTCCCTGCCATTGCTCACAGACCCTCATCACCTGTGTGCTCTGCTCTTTAGACACCTCCTGTCCCAGAGAACTGTCCAGGGATATCTCCCCATGTTCAGTGGATATAGAGCAGCTCTGTTCTAACAAGACTAAAAAAGAACTGGGTTCTACCCCAGAGGGCATGCCCCAGCAAACAGCCCCTGGGGCACAGCAGGGACCCTGCTCTGCACCACAGCCCTGCTGCACAGCCTGCAGACGGCCCTTTGAAAAGGAACCCTCATGTCCTGTCCCTGTGACAGCTTTGGCAGGTAATCCCTACTCTGGAACCTGTCATTCTCCTCTTATCCAAAGAAACTCTGAGAGTTCTCCTGAAAGCTCCCATTGGCTGCACGATTTGCCAGCAAATCTGGAGATGGCACCAGGAACAAGAGCTGCGTTGCCCTGCAGCCAGA
This sequence comes from Mergus octosetaceus, assembly GCA_036873955.1. Classification (NCBI taxonomy): domain Eukaryota; kingdom Metazoa; phylum Chordata; class Aves; order Anseriformes; family Anatidae; genus Mergus; species Mergus octosetaceus. The sequence goes on from CM072311.1 coordinate 1,211,307, forward strand.
GACTTACCCTGTTCAGGGCTGTGAAGATTTCTCCTGCAGTGAACTCTCAGCATCCCCCCTCCACCCTGCCTTTAACATCTCCCTCCCTTCTCTCAGCCGCCCTTGTCCCCTGCAGGCAGCGCCCTGAGCCCTGCTGCGCTGTGCAGAGGAGCTGTTCCTGGGCAGAGCTGTCTCTCTGCAGCACTCTCTGCTTGCCAGGAGCTCCCGTTGGGCCCAAGAGCATGGCCCAGCTCAGCAGCACAGGGAGCTCTTGCCAAGTCCCTGGGCCTCCAAGGCAATCAACTGTGAATCAGACTGATGGAATCACTGTTCTTCCTTCTGTCAGCTACAGACAGACACCTATTTCCAGTGCTATCTTTTCTCCTAAATCAAAATAGCAGTTCCTTATGGTAATCATCTTTTCCTGTCCTTTTATTAGTTAGAACAGCCACAAATTGACAGACTGGTGTATTCTATTTCTTCCAAACACTTGTTAATATTCAGGAGAAGCAACCTCTCTGTCTGCACACATTACACAACCAATTGTTGGCCATCAAGCTCATAGAATCATAGAATGTGTGGGGTTGAAAGAGACCTTAAGGTCTAGTTCCAGTCCTTGTGAAATGGGCAGACTCACTTCCCTCTAGACCTAAGGTCCCATCCAACCTGACATTGGACTCTACTGATGACGCATCCATCACTTCTCTGGGGAACCTGTTCCGGTGCCTCACCACCCACTGTCTGAAGAATTTCTTCTTTCGATCTGATCTAAATCTACTCTCTTTTAGCTGAAAAGCACTGTCCCTTGTCCTATCACTACACTCCCTGATAGAGTCTTTCCACATCTTTCTCCTCTTTCTCTCCCCCTGTTCAGTTAAGACTGGGGAGAGAGAGAGCGGCTGTGTGGTGCTTGGCTATCTCCTGGGCATAAAGCACAACACATGTGGGGAAACAAATGTGACCAACAAATGATAAAGGAGACAGTGAGGGAGTCATGACCTGGTCAGTCACACTGACTGGTGAGAGCATGGGAGAGGGAGAAAATGTTTCTTCCAGCGAGGTTGTCAGTTGTCCAGCGAATCCTGTCAGTTGTGAAACCAAGGAAAAAGGGGGAATACTGGTAAAAGAGCTTGTGTTTTGAGAAAAGTCTGAGGACACTTGGGTGGTCTAGTCTGGAGAAAAGAAGGCTGAGGGGTGACCTCATTGCTCCTGATAACTTCCTGAGGGGGGGGGGGGAATGCTGAGGGAGGTGATGATCTTTTCTTCCACCTAACTGATAACAGGATGTGTGGGAATGTCACAAAGCTGCACCAGAGGAAGTTCAGACTGGACAGTAAGAAATTTTTTCTGTACTGTGAGTGTGGTCAAACACTGGAACAGACTTCCTAGAGACCTGGTTGATGCTCCAGGCCTGTCAGTGTTCAAGAGGCCTTTGAAATTGCCCCATTAATATGCTGCAACTTTTGTTTAGCCCAGGAGAGATCAGGAAGCTGGACTAGATTATCTTTGAAGGTCTCTTCCAACTGAAATATTTGGTTGTTGTTGCTGTTCTGTTCTGTTCTGTTCTTCAGTGGGACAGAAAGTGTCTGAAGGTCACTTCTCTTTGGAGTTATGACCCCTGAGAAACTATCTGAATAAAGCAATGCTTGACATCATGACTCTCACACCAATAAGTTCTCTGCAGGCTTCTCTACATTTTGCTAAGATATTTATGCAATTCTTTTCCACACATTTCCTTCAGGATACCTTGGAGTTGCTAAAGGCTGCATGAGGAAACGTGATCCTGGACATGTAGGAGACCTTCTGAAGCATGAGCTGGTTGGCAGGCAGAGTACCTGAGGGATTGTGCGGGCATCCCCTGCACCCACTGCTTCTGAAGGGATGGGCCAAGCCCCGCTTCTCTCCCCCAGATCTCCCACCTTTATTCACCCTGCTTTCCCCTGGCCTCCCCAAATGTGTCACCCTGTTGGGAGCAGCTTTCTGAAGGCCTTTATGACCTCAGAGGCTCTGCCTCCCTGCTGTTGGCCAGCCAGGTGCTGGGACACAAGTGACCTCACAGCCAGCATTCATAGAGCTACAAGGAGCTGTTGTGCTCAGGAGGCCTCTTCCCAGCCCACCCCCCCAGTGCACCACATGCAGGGGATGCCCTGCACAATCCCTCTGGTACTCTGCCTGCCAACCAGATCATGCTGCAGAAGGCCTCCCACACAACCAAACTCATCAGCTTCAGACTCAGCAGCCCCCAAAGCATCAAATGGAGAAGTGGAGGTCAGTGGCCATGCCCCTACTGCTGCCATCTGCAAATTACCTCACCTCCTCACCTTCCCCTTGTGGAAGGGACCCTCAAGGATCACCAAGTCCAAATCATTTCAAAGTTGGGAGATGTTTTTTGTGTGGTTTAGTAGATCCAGTCTATGAAATTTCACCAGAGGTGTAACAAATAACACACCAGACTGCTTTCCCTATGCCTGCTGTGTTCCTTGGAGTTGCAGAGCAGCTTCCACTTCCCTCCAGAAAGATGCCTGCCTGCCATCACACCTATTGCATGCTGTGGAAACAGACTGGTGAAGTCAATATATCCATGGGTGCAGGGCACCAGCAGGCAACACCAGAATCAGTCCTCCCTGCCTAAAAACTGATCCTGGGAGATCAGCTGATCTCATGCCCATGAGCCCACAGAGAAACAAACAAATCAAGGAGCCCCCTTCAAGTCTATTCCTTTGCAATATCCATGGGAGCAGCTTTGGGAGAAGAGCTGAGCCTTCAAGCACTGCCCTTTTATGCTGGAGATGCTGGTACGGCGCCAGCTGTGATAGAGAAGTGCTCCTGGCCTGTCTCTGCCTGTGGGCACAGGACTGCCAAACAGCAGCCCAATGAGCAAGCAACAAGAGCAATCAGTCCTCACAGCAACACAAGAGCTCCGAAGGAGAGTGTGGGAGACGAAATGGAGAGCAGCTTGGGACAGACCAAGCCCTGGGGCTCCCTGGCAGTGCCGCTGTGCCAGGACTCTTCTCCCCTTCCATTTCTGCACACAGCCAAGTGTCCCTGCAGCTCCACCGCAGGTCTCCAAGGAAGGATCTCAGGCAAGAAAGTCACCGCATGGTCCTTCACTTTATTTAAATACAGAAAAAGCCTGGCCCATAATATATACAAAGACTTGGAGTCAAAGAAGACAGGTACATAAGAAGAATCGAGGGGATGAACAATGATATTTCTTTGTGGAAAACATTAAGGGAAGTGAAGCAAAGTAATAAATAAAAAAATAAGGACATTTCTAGGTCTCTGCTGAGTAACATTAAGAAGGCAGTCAGTCTATTGCTTCTGAAAATCTGCCAGTCATCAGTTTCCAAACTGCATCCTTGAGCTCCTGGTTCCTCGTGCCATAGATGAGGGGGTTCACTGCTGGAGGCACCACTGAGTATAGAACTCCCAGAAAAAGATTCAGGGATGAGGAGGATGTGGAGAGGGGCTTCAGGTAGGTGAATGTGGAAGTACTAAGAAACAGGGAGACCACGGCCAGGTGAGGGAGGCATGTGGAAAAGGCTTTGTGCTGGCCATGCTCTGAGGCAATCCTCAGGACAGACCTGAAGATCTGCACATAGGACAGCACAAGGAAAACAAAACACCCAAATGATAAAAGAGCACTAACCACAAGAAGCCCAGCTTCTCTGAGGTAGGCATCTGAGCAGGAGAGCTTGAGGATCTGGGGAATTTCGCAGAAGAACTGGTCTAGGGCATTGCCTTGGCAGAGGGGGAGGGAAAAGGTATTGGCAGTTTGCAGCACAGCATAGACAAAAGTACTGCCCCAGGTACTTGCTGCCATGTTGACACAAGTTCTTCTGTCTATTATTGTCCTGTAGTGTGCAGGGGCTGGCAGATGGCAATATAGCGGTCATAGGACATGATGATTAGAAGAAAAAATTCTGCTGAGATGAAAAAGAAAAAAAACTGAGCAACACATTCCAAGTAGGAGATGGCTGTGGTGTTCCGGAGGGAATTGGCCATGGCTTTGGGAACAGTGGTGGAGATGGAGCCCAGGTCGAGGAGGGCAAGGTTGAAGAGGAAGAAGTACATGGGGGTGTGGAGGCGGTGGTTGCAGGCTACAGCGGTGAGGATGAGGCCGTTGCCCAGGAGGGCAGCCAGGTAGATGCCCAGGAAGAGCGCGAAGTGCAGGAGCTGCAGCTCGCGTGTGTCTGCGAATGGCAGGAGGAGGAACTCATTGGGGAAGCTGCTCTTGGACATTTGCTGCCTCAGGGCATGGTTGGCTGTGCATGGAGGAAAACACAGAGACCATCAGGACAGGGTCTCTGAGCACAATCTACTCTGTTTCTCACTGACCCATTGCACACTCTCTTCCATTCTCCCCATACTTCCATCTCCCTGGCTGGCACTCTGCCCTGCGCTATTTGAGTGCACTGTGAGGAACATAATTTCCTGCCTGGGGGTCCTTCACAAGACACTGATTCTGCTCCTCAGCTGACCCCCACCATGCTGCCCCAAAGAGCTAAGTTACCCAACGGCCCCATCCCCCTGCAGGGGATGGCAGGAGGTGCCTGTCTATCCTCTGCAGCAGGGTTTCCTGTTGCAGTTCCTTTTCTCCCTGCCCATCTCTGCTGCCTGCAGCCATTCCTACAACGAACTGCTTCTCTGTCACGTCTATGCCCTGCCAGTGCTCACAGACCCCTTCTCATTTGCTGTGTGCTCGGCTCTGCTCTGCACCGTTTCAGTGTGGGCAGGTGCTGAACAGGAGGTCACACAAGCCTCGATGAAACTGGGAAGGTGATGCTGCTGCCTTCTGAAGGCTTGCAGGTGCTGAAGGCACTTTCTGAGATTCCTCATAAATTTTGAAGTGACAGAAACTCAAAATCATCTCTACTCAGTACAGCTCTGTTTCCATTCCCATCCTGATGAACTAAAGAAAAGTGAAAGCACAGTTTCTGGAAAGCCCAGACCACAGCAGACAGCTTTAGCCTTGACTTTCTGTCTGAAGAGTCCCCTCTGACATGGTCTGGGGTTGCTGTTGAGCTCTGAGCAGCCTGCCCCAGGCAGCCCCTGGGCACTAGCAGGACCCTGCCCTGCCCTGCCAGGGGGTTCATTACACCCACAGCTTCTCCCCGCAGTGTCCTGGGCAGCTTAACAGGCAGGCTGAGTGCTGAGCCTGGCAGGCAGCAGAGGCCCTGCCCCAGCACACAGCCCCTGGGGCACAGCAGGGACCCTGCTCTGCACCACAGCCCTGGCTACCCCTGCCTGCACCCTGGCTGCACAGCCTGCAGCTGGTCCTGTGAGAAGGAAACCTCATCTCCTGTCCCTCTGACAGCTTTGGCAGGTAACCCCTGATCCAGGGAATATTCCTTTCCTTCACACTAGAAAAGCCAGCACAGCCCCTGTGCCATGTCCTACCAGCCATAGGAAGTGGCAGCTGTAGAAGAACCCTCTAGGATACTGCATCTGCCTTGCCCTCACACAGACACTTACCATTTTAGAACTGTGAAGATTTCTCCCACAGTGAACTCTCAGCATCCCCCCTCCACACTGCCTTTAACATCTCCCTCCCTTCTCTCAGCTGCCCTTGTCCCCTGCAGGCAGTGCCCCCAGCCCTGCTGCTGTGCTGTGCAGAGGAGCTGCTCCTGGGCAGAGCTGTCTCTCTGCAGTGCTGCCCGCTTGCCAGGAGCTCCCGTTGGGCCCAGGAGCCCGGCCCAGCTCAGCAGCACAGGGAGCTCTTGACAAGTCTCAAGGCCACCAGGGGAATTGACTTTGAAACTGACTGAAGCAATCCCTGATGCTCCTTCCCTCTACATGTTAAAGATTCTCTTTTCCAGCACTGTCCGTCCTCATACAGAAAAGGTATGAGGTCCAGATCTGTGCCCTGGTTTTAGGCAGCACACCCATCCAAGGACAGAAATGGATCTTCATTCCCCCTCCTGAGGGAAGAGTTTCAGCTGAATCAAGCAAGGCATCTCATTCTTTGCAATTCAGAAGCTAGGAGGGGGCTCAGCTGTCTCCCATACCTCATTCAAGCCCACAGGAGTTGGGATTCACAGCATCAGAGAATCACAGAATCATTTAGGTTGGAAGAGACCTCCAAGATCACCTACTCCAACCTGTGACCTAATGCTAACAAGTCCTCCACTAAACCATATCACTAAGCTCTACATTGAAACGTCTTTTAAAGACCTCCAGGGATGGCGACTCCACTACTTCCTTGGTCAGCCCATTCCAATGCCTAACAACCTTTTCGGTAAAGTTCTTCCTAATATCCAACCTAATATCTGAATGGCAGAAGAGCTGACCAAGCCACTCTGCATCATTTATCAACAGTCCTGGCTATCAGAGGAGGTCCCAGATGACTGGCTGCTGGCAAATGTGACACCCATCCAGAAGGACTGGAGGGTAGACTGTAGTGGGTTTATGTGGCAAGGTTTTGGTAGCAGGGGGCCATAGGGGTGGTTTCTCTGAGAAGGATCTAGAAGCTGCCCCATGTTTGGCAAGGGCCCCACTGCTGGCCAGAGCTGAGCCAGTAAGTGATGTTGTTTTGCACCTCTGTGAGAGCAGATTTAAGAAAAAAAACACAACACTGTGCCACACAGCAGCTGGGAGAGTGAGAGGAGTGAGGAACAGCCTTGCAGGCGCCAAGGTCAGTGAAGAAGGAGGGGGAGAGGTGCTCCAGGCGCCGGAGCAGAAGTCCCCTGCGGCCTGTGGTGAGTCCCATGGTGAAGCAGGCTGTCCCCCTGCAGCCCATGGAGTACCACGGTGGAGCAGGGTTCCACGCTGCAGCCCATGGAGGAGAGCACAGTGGAGCAGGTGGCCCTGCACCGACGGAGGCTGCAGCATCGTTCCACATTGCAGCCCGTGGGGGAGACCACAGTGGAGCAGGTGGCCCTGCACTGAGAGAGGCTGCAGGCTGTGGAAGACCCCTGCTGGAGCAGATCCCATGCCGGACCTGTAGCCCGTGGAGAGGAGCCCACGCAGGAGCAGGTGACCTGGCAGGAGCTGCTGTCTGTAGGGGACCCAGGTTGGAGCAGTTTTCTCCTGAAGGATGGACCCCATGGTACAGACCCATATCTGGAGCAGTTCTTGAAGAGCTGCTGCCTGTGGGCAGCCCACGCCGGATCAGTTCATCCGGGGCTGTATCCCGTGGGTGGGACCCCACAGCACAGGGGACGAGAGTGATCGAGGAGCGACTGAGAAGAAGCGCAGTAGACTGACCATAACCCCTTTTCCCCCTTCCCTCGTGCCACTCAGGGGGAGGAGGTGGAAGAGGGTGGATAGGGGAGGAGGTGCTTTTGGTTTCTTTCCTTTGTTTCTCACTTCTCTAGCTTGTTAGTAATAGGCAATAAATCTTACTATCTTCCTATGCTGAATCTGTTTTCCCATCATGATAATTACTATGTGATCTCCCTGTACTTATCCCAACCCTTGAGCCCTTTTCATCATATTTTCTCCCCATTCCTCTTTGAGGAGGGGGAGTGAGAGAGCGGCTGTGGTGGAGCTTGGCCACCCACCCGAGTAAAACCACCACAGTAAGCTTCCACGCTCCTCTTCCCTTCCTCTTCCCTATCCCAAATGTGACATCTATCCTGGCCAGGCTACTCCTGACCTCCCCATATCAGCCATCTAACTGGAATCAGCTTTCTGATGGCTTTCATTATATCAGAGTACCTGTCTCACCTCTGTTGGCTATTTTATTCTGTAGTATTAGAGTACTCTACGCTCTATACTCTGTTGGCTATTCTATTCTGTTACTATGAAAGCCTCCGTGGGAATTATTAGGACAGATAACTGCAGGCCATGATCACAGATAGGCAAAGGCACTGTGCTGAGAAAAGTCTTGGTTTGTTTTGGTGAAGGGCCAAGACCTGATCCCAGCCACTGGAGGAGAGATCCTGTACCCCCATGTCTGGCTCAAGGCTCTTCCTGGGGGCTGTGGGGTAGGGGGTGATGCTCATAATATCATGTGAAGGACAATGGTATGACACCTCCCAGCATTTGCACACAGTTGAGTGGAGAATACATGGTCCCAATGCCATGAGTATAACTTGTCTCCTCATAAGCCATGGCTGTGGGGACAAAGATGTCAGTGCTGCTGCGGCCTTTCATTCTTGTCAGAGCCCTCTTCCTTCTCCTCTGCAGACTTTCCTATGCTGTCCCACTCCTCTCTGAAGGCTGCAGACAGCCACTTGTCTTCCTCACCTTGCTCTCACTCTGCTATTCCCATGATTTCACTGATGCCTCTCCACTCTCGCCAGTTGTTCCTTCAAACACAAGGGCATGGGCTGATCCAAACTCCCTGTGGATGACCTTTGGACCCACAGCACCAGTTCCAGTGCCTCACCTCCAAGTCAAGAAGTTCGTCTGACTATCTAATCTAAATCTACTCTTTTTCAGTTTAAAACCATTCCCTTTGTCCTATCACTGCACACCCTGAGAAAAAGTCTCTCCCCAGCTTTTCTATCGGCCCACTTTAAGTACTGGATGGATGCTATTAGATCTCAGAGCAAGGGGTAGCAAGTCCTGCACCATTTATGGTGGCATTTGCCCAATTAGACAACAACCATTTTTGGACTTATCTACATAGCACTGTGCCCCCTGCAGTAGGGCTGATGGCCAATGTCTGCCTGGAGAGGAATCTGGAGCTGCCAGGAGATGTCAGGGGAACTCAGGGACAGCATGTTCCGTGTGTAGTGACTAGAACCGCATCTGAGTGACCATCAAAAGAAGGGTCTGGTAAAGTTGAATCTGAGGAGTCCATGGGCTATGAGGACTCTGCAATGCCATGAGAAGAGGTGAACTGCCAGCAGGCAAAGGCCCATAAGATGCAGAGTAATTGAGGACACCCTCTTTGGAGACTCATGGGCCAGGTCTGGTGCAGCACTTGCCTGCCCTTTGTGACCTTAGAGACAACCCATGATGCTGCAAGTACTGCCCTGTGCTGCTGAGACACTAGGGCAGATGGAAAGGGGCTCAGCAGCAGAGATCCCCATGGAGTTGGGTCTGCTGACCACCCGGAGAAAAACAGGCAGGGCAGAATTTTCCAGGGGTCCTCAGGCACCACAGACCCCTGGCTGTGCACAGCAGCACCACTCAGGGCCCTCCATTTCCTGAGCCGTGGCTGACCCCAGCCCGGCAGGGAACTCAGCATGGCCCTTGTAGCCCCCTCCCCTGGGCCTGCCTCTCCTCTTGGCCTCGGCCCTGGCCTTGTCTCTACTGGCAGGAGACCTCTTAACATGTGCTCCCTGGCCTCCCCTCACCTCCACACAGCTGCTGCCCACTCAGGCTGCTGGCACAAACGTGTCCTCACAAGAAGTAGCACCCCTTGGGCTGCTTCTCCTGGCCTCCCCCACCCCACTGCCTGGACTCCTTGTCTCTACTGGGTCCCCTCTTTATCACCCAAATGTGTCCCTTGGCTGTCAGCTCCCTCTCTTCTTCCCCACAGGATGGTATATATGCGGTGGGACGTATTACTGTTAGGTGTGGAAGTGTTACTGTAATCTGCATTGGTGATAGCACAAAAAGACAGTTCCTTTATCAGTGACCTATATCCTTCTTCAGGTGAATTTTCAGGATCTCTATTCATCACAGGAGAAGAAATACTGATGGTCACCTGTACTTGCTTTGTCATCGCTTTGTCCATCACGGTGTACTCCCTCATCTTCCAGGTACTTCCACCCATCTCGAATAAACAATCCCTGTTGAATGTCCCCTTTCCAGCTGCTTGTCTGGACCTATGCACTTCCCATGTTTCTCCTGCTTTGTCCTCCCCTTACTCTTTGATCATTCAGACTTCTCTCACTGACCCAGTTGCTGCTTTGAGCTTCACTGAGTTCAAGCTTGCCCATCGATTAGCAGTCTGCCTAATTGTTTCTGTAGCAAGCTCCTCATCATCTGTCATTGAATTAAGATCATACGGAATAATAGTAATCTTAATACCTATAAATTCCTATCAATCAGTATAAAATACTTAATTTACAGTCATGCTTTTGGGAAGGTAAATCTGACTGGAGTCATAGAAGATGAGGAGCTTGTTTTGCTGTTTGGAAAATTGCTGCATGTTTTCTTGTTGTTTGTTTTAAAATAAGGAAAAACCCTTGTGTGGCTGTGTGCAGCCAGGTCTCTAAGGAAGCTGGTGGGAGCTGGTGCAAGGGGGCTGTAACATCCAGCTGCAGACTTGAGTGCAGAAGTGTGGTGTAAGGAAAAGTGATGCAAGCACCAGGTGGCCAATGAGAGAAGTGTCAGGGTTCAGGTAGTGAGGAGCAAGGTTGTCCATGCACTGTCAGACCTCAAGAGTCTGCTTTTCCTCCCTATGGATGTCTCCACAGGAGAAGCCCTGGATTAATATCAATTGAAGAAAGATGCTCAAAACTGAAATGCAACAAAATTCATCCTTTAAAATGAGAAAAGATTTGTATTAGGTGCTTTTTGAAATCTTCCTCCTTAACTACACTATGAAAGCTCTCCAATTAGCTGTTCAAGTCTTGAGGACATGAATAACACTATGGAAAACATATGTTTTTTTAGGTGCTTCTGCCTTTTAATGAATTCCATGGTGGATTTTGGTGCTTAGTCTGTGAACATCAGGTACTGAGAGGAGAATGATGCAATTACTTGAGAAAGTAAATTCAGAAGGAAAAGTTGAAGTGACTTGGAGTATTAATGGGCCCCACTGAGGGCTGTTACCAAGAGATTCTCCTCAGGGACTTGTTAGGGCAGATAATTGGAGGCCATGATTACAGATAGTCAAAGCTGAGAAAAGTCTCTTTTTGTTTTGGTCAGACAAAAGCAGAAAGGCCAAGGCCTTACCCCAGCCTGGAGAAGAGATCCTGCACCCCCATGTCTCACTCAGGGCTCTTGCTGGAGGCTGTGGGGTAGGGGGTGATTCCCATAATATCATGTGAAGGACAATGGTATGACACCTCCCAGCATTTGCACACAGTTGAATGGAGAACACATGGTCCCAATGCCATGAGTATAACTTGTGTCTTCATAAGCTGTGGCTTCGGGGACAAAGATGTCAGTGCTGTTGTGGCCTTTCATTCTTGTCAGAGCCCTCTTCCTTCTCCTCTGCAGACTTTCCTATGCTGTCCCACTCCTCTCTGAAAGCTGCAGACAGCCACTTCTCTTGCCCACCTTGCTCTCACTCTGCTATTCCCATGATTTCACTGATGCCTCTCCACTCTTGCCAGTTGTTCCTTCAAACACAAGGGCATGGGCTGATCCAAAATCCCTCTGGGTGACCTTTGGACCCACAACACCAGTTCCAGTGCCTCACCTCCGAGTCAAGAGCTTCATATGAACATGTAATCTAAATCTACCCTCTTTCAGTTTAAAAGCATTTCCCTTGTCATATCACTGCACACTCTGAGAACAAATCTCTCCCCAGCTTTTCTGTTGGCCCACTTTAAGCAGTGGATGGATGCTATAAGATCTTCTCAGAGCCTTCTCTTCTCCAGGCTGAACAACCCCAATTCCTCAGCCTGTTTTAATAAGTGAGGTGCTCTAGCCCCTTAATCACCTTTGTTGCCCTTGTATGGACTCGCTCTAATAGCTTCATGTCATTCTTACATTGGGAGCCCCAGAGCTGAACGCCATACTCCAGGTGGGGTCTTGGGAGAGCAGAGTAGAGGGGGAGAATCACCTCACCCATTCTCCTCCCAGCCTGTAATTGTGCTTGGGATTGCCGTGACCCAGGTGCAGGACCTGGTGATGGTTGGACCAGATGATCACAGAATCACAGAATCATTTAGGTTGGAAGAGACCTCCAAGATTAATGAGTCCAACCTCCGATCTAACACTGACAAGTCCTCCACTAAATCATATCACTAAGCTCTACCTCTGAACGACTTTTAAATACCTCCAGGGATGGTGACTTGACCGCTCCCCTGGGCAGCCCATCCCAATGCCTAACAACCCTTTTGGTAAAGAAGTTCTTTCTAATATCCAACCTAAACTGGCACTTCAAATGTCACTCAGATGTCACTTTGCCATCTCCAATATCACCTGGTGTCTGCCTCTGAACACCTCCCTCCTGCCTCTGTCTGCATTCAAAGTGCTGGGAGCTGAGACAAGCAGCTTACATGCTGCCTGGTTTGTGCCCACCTGAACCAAGGCAAGAGGAATCCCAACTCCTGTGCACTTCTGTGAGGCATGGGAGAGGCAGCTAAGCTCCCTTCTAGCCTCTGAACTGCAAACAAAGTATGAGATGCCTGGTTTGACTCAGCTGAAACCCTTCCCTAAGCATGGGGAGGGAGATCCTTGGGTGGGTGTTCTGCCCAAAACCAGGTCATGGAAAAGTGATCCAGTTGGCCTCGGTTATCTGAGAGAAGAAGCCCAAGCCCTCCTCATCACAGCCTCCCTTCAGGAAGTTGCAGAGTGAAACAAGGTGTCCCCTTATCCTCCTCTTCTGCAGACTAAACTACCCCAGCTCCCTCAGCTGCTCCTCATAGGACTTAAGCTCCAGACCCCTCACCAGTTTTGTTGACCTTCTCTGGACATGCTCCAGCACCTCGATGTCTTTCTTGTAGTGAGGGGCCCAAAACTGAACACAGTACTCGAGGTGTGGCTGCATCAGAGCTGAGTACAGGGGGATGATCACCTCCCTGCTCCTGCTGCTTACGCTATTTCTAATGCAGGCCAGGATGCTGCTGGCCTTCTTGGCCACCTGGGCACACTGTTGGATCATGTTCAGCTGAGCATTGATCATCACTCCCAGGTTCCTTTCCTCTTCACAATCTTCTAGCCACTCTGTCCCAAGCCTATAGCATTGCATGGGGTTGTTGTGGCCAAAGTGCAGGATCCAGCATTTGGCCTTGTTAAACCTCATCCCATTAGCCTCATCCCAGCCTATCCCGATCCCTCTGAAGGGCCACCTTACCCTCAGGCAGATTGACACTGCCTCCCACCTTGGTGTCGTCTGCAAACTTACTGAGGGTACATTCAATCCCCTCATCTAGGTCATCAATAAAGGTATTAAACAAGATAGGCACCAATACCAATCCCCAGGGGACACCACTTGTAACAGGATGCCAGCTGGACTTAACTCCATTAACCACAACCCACTGGGCACAGCCCTCCAGCCAGTTCTTCACCCAGAGAAGACTATACCTGTCCAGGCCATGGGCGGCCAGTTTCCCCAGGAGAATACTGTCAGAGACCATGACAAAGGCTTTGCTGGAGTCTAAGTAGACTACAGCAACAGCCTTCCCTCATCTACCAGTCTGGTCTTAAGATCATACAACAGACCCCCACCAAGATGTCACCCCTACAGGCCTTTCCCCTGATTCTTATCCATAGACATTCAACTTAACCATTACTCAACCCCAAGCTCTTCATCATCAACACAGTCTTTAATATAAAGAGCCACACCACCACCCTTCCTTCCTTGTCAATCCCTTCTGAAGAGCTTGTAGCTGTCCATCACAGTACTCCAGTAGTGGAAGTGATCACACCATGCTTCATTACAGCAACTAGGTCAGAGTTAGCCCGTCTCACAGTTGCTTCCAGCTCCTCCTGTTTGTTGCCCATGCTGCATTCATTTGTGTAGATGCACTTCAGATGAGACATCTGCCTCACCCCCAGCTTCAGCATTGTTTCCCTAGGCACTTCTCTGGTGATCCCTGTTTTATCCCCTTCCCCTGTCATAGCTAAAGCTCCCTCGATGAGTCCTGCTGGCTCCTGTGCTAGGATTCATTTCCCCCTTGAAATTCTTTGAATCTCTGTGGTTCTACTTAGAGAAGCTCATATGGAGCTGAGTTCTGCATTTGAGACCAAAGCAGTGTTGTTAGCAGACCAGTGTTTCACTTACTGCTGAACCATATCAACGGGTTCTCCATCTCTCATACTGCCCCCCACGACATGTAACTTGGGGGTATGCGGGACAGGGGGGTATGCACACAGCCAGGACAGCTGACCCAAAGGGATTAAACAGATGCTCCAATAGGTGTTCCAGCTCACCATCCCACTACCAAAAGCACCTCCCAGCCTGCAGCAGAGAAGCCTGCTGGGGAAGAGCTGGAAGGCTGTGGGGACCCACCAGCAGGAGCTGGTGCCAAGTCCTGCCCAAGGGTCCAAGACATCTCCCTGTTCAGCTCTTTCAAATGATCTTTCCCTGCCTGTGGGTGCTGGGCAGGCATCCTTGGCCTCCATGGGGGATCAAGGCAGAAGAAGGTGGGCACTGCAAGGGAGTGTCTCTTGGGACTTCAGCCCCAAAGCCAGACCCCGATCCTGCTGGCTCTAAGATGTGCCCCTTCCCAACCACTGCATCTTTAAGCTCCTCTCCCCTCCATCAGCCTCAGGGAGACACCCAGAAACATGGTCAGGGAAGACTGGATCTGGGGCAAAGCCCCCAGAGGGTTTTAATATGAGGAAATACCAACACACAGCATAAAAACAGGGGAATACCAAGAGGGGAAATACCCATGTGCGTCTGCTGACTGCTGGAAAAGGGAGACCGTTCCCTGATGCTCACGGCTCTCCCAGTGGCACTGAGCTCTCCTCCCTCCCGGCTGCACCCAGCTGCTCAGCAGGGCTGGGCTCTGCTGGCCTGGGGCTCTGGAACTCTTGTGCATGGGGCTCTGGTGTGACATCCTGGGTGTCCTCATGGGGACATGCCAGAGACACCTCTTCAACATCATCATAGCCCGTGGTCCCCAAGAAAGGTGATGAGGTGTGTCCATCAGCTCCAGGGACCCCAGCACTTCTCCGGGAGTGCAGGCTTCCCCCTGTAAGCATCAAGGCAGGCTGCTGTGGTTGGGCCTGTGAGGTGCCCCTTGGGGCTGTTTATCACCTTCCTCGTCCTCACCAGCCTGAGACACTCGGCCCATTCTCCCAGCCCCCACAAAATATCCCAGGACAGGTTCTCCATGGATGGTCAGGCTTTCAATATGGCATGGATTCTCCTAGGCCTGGGGTTGGCACCTAGGAAGTGGCAGTGCTGCACTGCCCTCTCACCTGTGACTGCATCCGGGCGCCCATCTCCTTCCTCTGGTGTCCTGGGCACTTCCCAGTCCCCCTGCCCAGGGACAGGATCCTCCCCAGGGTCAGAAACCTCCCCAGCATCATCATAGCCATCTGCTGGGTAACCTCCGGGCAGGACAGGGACATCTGAAAGGAGAGGGAAGGTGGTGGCAATGAGAAGAGATGTTCTGCAGAGCAGAGGATGGGAGGGTGTGTGGGGACACAGGGCTACATGCTGCTGGTGTCAGGGTCACAGCAGAGCCTTCATGCTTCCAGCTCTGTTGATAACACTCGGTGGCACTGCTGTCCGTCTGGTCTGTCTGCAGGGAGGAGACATGGAGCCCTTCCTCCCCCCCAGCCCCCTCTGATCCCTTAGTCTGGCCCCAGACCATCCTCCTCCTCATGTGCCTGGGGTAGGGCTGCAGCTGGGCCAGGGACCCCTCTGAAAAGGAGCCTGCAGAGAGCTGCAGTGGGTGCTGTGGGATGAGCCCTGCTGCCCTGACTGGTGGTCAGCACTGCTGGGGATGGGCACCCACAGAGCTGGGGGTGCATGGGGAGGAGACCAGTTCCCTTGGAAAGAGACAATTCTCAGAGGGACACCAACAGCTGCCCTGGGAAAACCCTTCACTTAGTCCTTGGTTCAGGGCCAAGCAGAGAGGGGCTGTCCCCTGTGGGATGAGCAGAGCTGGTGGGGAGGAAGCTCCTCTTTGGGGCTCAGCACCTGGATGCTCTCCCAAAATCCCCACAGCCCAGCAATTTTGGGGACCATGGGCAGGAGCTGCAGGACACAGCCCTGGTCTGGGGCAGGGATAAAATGCCCTGCAGATGTGCCCCTTCGGGGACATGCACCCACCTGAGAGACTGAACCTCGCCTGCTTCTCCCACGCCAGGCTGTAAGCGATCTCCTCGTACACGGCCTCAGGGAAGGGCTCCCCAGCTCTCCCGGAGCCTGAAGACAGAGGCAGGGCCGGTCTGGGGATGGGCAGAGAGGGACAGGACCCCACTGGGCTCCCCCAGCCCCATTATCAGGGCCAGCACAGTGCGGTCCCCACAACACAGCCCCACTGTGTTGTGTTGGCACGGCAGCCACATCCCCAGGGAGGGCAGCATCCCCATGGAGATGGTCTGCGGCAGAATCAGCCTCGCACCATCCCTTTGGAGACAGCCCTTGTGCCTCTTTGGTCCCCAGGTCATGTCCCAGTGCAGACCCTGCACCAATTCCCTCATTTCCTCTCCCATGGAGCTGCTCCGTCTCTGCCCCACACAGCAATAGCACAGCCCGTGCCCTGCTGGGGGGTGGCAGACACCACAGTGATGGACTCCACTGCCCCATGCTCCTCCTGCACTGCCAGCAGTGCATCCTCCCCGTCTCACCCAGACCAGCTCTCACATTTCTCTTCTCACCCCAGAACTGATGCCTCAGGCTCTGGGCTCTCTCCACCCCTTGATGTTGGTGCCCCATGGTCTGTCAGTCAGTGGGGCAGCACATGGGGCAGGAGGCAGCACACGGCTCTGTTTCTGTGCCCCAGGACACCAACACCCCCAGCCCTGCCAGGAGGCATCTCCCCCCAGGACCACTGGGGAAGGACCCACCTCTGCGCTGAGCCCTGGCGCTTCGCACCTGCCCAGCCAGGAGGGCCAGGAGCAGGCAGAGGAGGGCCCCCAGGATGATGCAGATGACGACAGGCACCGAGAGTCTCTCGCTGCTGGTGGTCGGACGGCCCCGTGGGGGATCTGCATGGGCAGGAACATGGCAGGGGCAGCATCAGACAAGGGAGAGGCTGGGGGCGGGACATGGCACTCCTGACCACACAAGGCAGCAGGGTCTGGGGGGGGACAGGGCTGGGTGATGGGGCAGCTCCCACCCTGCTGTGTGCATCACAGACTTGCCCCAGCTCCTTCGACTTTCAGGGAGTGTCACAGCTCAGCAAGGAGCCCCTTCCCCTGGCTGTGGGTCACAGCGTGGCCATGTTCAGACCCAGCCCTGGGGAAGGACAGCTTACCTGCTTGTGGGGAGCGTGTTGCTGTCCTGGGTGCAGCTGCAGGGGAGCAGAAGGAGAGCTGGGCTGAGAGGCTGGGGCTGTGGCACCAGGCACCCTCCCTGGCAAATGACCCCAAAATTTGCCACCTGAATTGTCCCTCCTGTGGGGCTGGGCAGGGTGGCAGGGACAGGGCCCAGCACCACTGCTCTGGGCTGCTCACAGGACAGTGCAGGCAGCCCAGGGGATGTGCTGGCACATCCAGCCCCACAGAGGCTGCTCCCCACCCACCACCAGCCCCTCACTCTGCAGGGACACCCTTGCTTGTTCCAGCACTGGGGCCATGACAGGATCCAGCAGAGCAGATGCCCAAGCCAGCTCCTTGCCAAGCCCCCAGCGATGTCTCCCAGCCCCACTGCTCACCTGAGCAAAGCACAGCCGCATCTGTCTTATGCTGGCAGGCACCGCTGTCCCCTGGCTGGGCCCAGCAGTCCTGCAGAGACATCTCCGTCCCCCTGCACTCCATCAGCCACATGGGGCCCGTCCCCTCTCCAGCAGCAGCCTGGCCCAGGGCATAGACCGCGGGGCCACAGCCCAGCTGCCTGCACGCCACCTCGGCATCCCGCATGTCCCAGGCATTGTCACACAGCGTCCCCCAGGCACCGCGGTGCCAGATCTCCACTCTGCCCGAGCAGCCATCCTTCCCTCCCACGGTGCGGATCTTCTCCCTGTCTGGGGAGGCAGAGACCTCCCATGGCACCGGGACAGCTGGGACAGCCCTGCCAGGTGAGGGGGGCACGCGCAGGGGCAGCTCCCTACCTGTGCACCTCGTGGAGTTGGGGCATGCAGCCACCTGCGGCCTTTCTGTCCATGTCCCAAAGGAAAGAGATGTTGGGTGAAAAGGGCTGCTCTAGGGGTTGTGCAGAAGACAGCAGAGCTGATCTCTGCTCACATGTCCCCATGGTGCCTGGGTCAGGGCAGCAGCACAACCTTGTTCATTCAGGGGACACACATGGCACTGCAGGGGGGACCCAAGTGCTTGGCCCTACAGGGTCCCCGGTTCACAGAGCAGCAGGAGGCTGTCCCTGGAGGGGGGACTCCTGAAAGCCCTGCATGGTCTCCTCTCAGACCTTGCCTGGAGATGCCTCTGCATCCCCCAGGGAGCTGCTGGCAGCCCGGCTGTTGAATGCTGCTGGTGGACATGGGTGGCTCTGTGAGCTGAAGTCACCTTAGTGCCACCAGCAGCAACAGGGTCTAATGCAGGAAGTCAAAACCCCTCTGGGTTCCTTCTCTGCATTTCACCATACCATGTGGAGAAATGGACCTGGTGCCTTGATGGCTCAGATTTACCATTGCAAGTGATATTGGTCTCTTCTCGACGGTCATCACACGACTGCGGATGCCAGGGAGCAGAGGGACACTGCCAGAAGGAGCTGTTGCTCTTCCCACACTCCACGTGATCCAACCACATGATGCCAGACAGCTTGGCATAACTAGAATCTGTTTCCAGTCCCCCTTCATTCCCGCAGCCCAGCTCCTTGCACACCAGTGACACGGTCTCGGTGGTCATGGAGTTGGAGCAAACGCTTCCCCATATCCCGTTGTAGAAAACCTGCAGGCGCCCGGAGCAGCCGTCGCTGTTCTCCAGCCTCAGGGCCATGAACTCTGGAAGGAGGAAAGGCCCCAGGGACGTCCTTAGATGTCAGCCACTGATAGCCTTAGCCCTACCTGGCTCTGCCCTCACCCTGGCCTCACTGGCCCCGTCTCCCCTCCCCACTCCCAGCACAGACCTGAGCAGATGACTCCCGCGTCCTCCTTGTGCCTGCAGTCGTGCTGCCCCCAGGCCTCGGCAGGGCAGTCCCAGAGAGCAGCTTCAGCCCCGGAGCAGTTGACGCCATCCAGCCAGATCTGCCCGGAGCCCTCCCCAAACCGAGCAGAGCCGGCTGCCTCCACAGCCCCTCCGCAGCCCAGCTGGTGGCAAACGACGGCGGCGTCGGCCAGGTCCCAGGCGTCGTCGCAGACGGTGCCCCAGCGCCCCTGGTAGTAGATCTCCACTCTCCCGGCACAGCGCCCGGTCCCGTCCACCAGCCGGACCCGCCGGCTCCCTGCAGCGGGGAGAACCCCGGCCGTCAGCGTATGGCTGCACTCCCGGCCTCACACTTTGGGGACGTGCAGCACCACTCACCCTGGCACACGACCCCCACGTCCTCCATGACCCCTGCTGCCAGCGTGCTCTCAGGCAGGGAGGTGTTGCAGAGGCTCAGGTCAGCCTCCTGCCCTGCACACTGCACCCCATGCAGCCCCACGGGTCCTCGTCCTTGCTCGGCCCTCACAGGGGTGTAGGCTGCCTCTGCCTCTCCGCACTGCAGCTGCCGGCACACCACGCTGGCCTCCTGCATGTCCCACTGCTCATCCAGGATTCTGCCCCACGTCCCGTGCTGGAAGACCTCCACGCGCCCATCGCACCGGCTCCCTCCGCCCACCAGCCGCAGGGGCATGGGGCGAGCTAGGCCTGGTGAGAGCAGAAATTCAGCCAGGCTCTGCCATGAGCTCCCCAATTTGTGTGGCCGTGTCACACACCAGGGGCAAATGGACTTTGCAGCACTGCCCAGCACTCACCTGAGCAAATGACAGCAGCAACGTTCTCCTGGGAGCACGGCGAGGCCCCCAGGGCAGTCACCGGGCACTGCCCCAGGTGGGCTTCAGTCCCGTCACAGTGGAACGAGTCTCTCCAGACGGGGCCGGTTCCTCTCCCAAAATGCCCTCCTCCAGGAATGGACTCAGCAAAGCCACAGCCCAGGTGCCGACAGAGAACGTGGGCGTCCGAGAGGTCCCAGCGGGAGGCACAGAGCATCCCCCACGTCCCCAGCACCTCCACCTCCACCCTGCCCTCACACGCTGTGCTGCCGTTCACCAGCCTGAACCCTGTGTACTCTGGGGACAATGGAGGGTGAGAGAGGCCACATTTGTGCTCTTGTTCCCACAGGAGCTGCAGGAGAGGCCAAAGGGACGGCGTGCCTTTCTCCTCCTGCAGCACTCTCATTTTAGGGCTGCAGACCACCACCTCACCCCACCTGTCCCCCACCCAGCACAGCGCAGTGCCCACCCTGCTCTCCTGCCCCCACCACAACCCCAGTGGCCATCATCCCACCGCGAGTCCTTACGTGTGCAGGTGACATGAGTGCCATTGCTGTGGGTGCAGGCCTTGTTGTTGGGGGCCCCCCAGGGGCAGAAGGAGAGGATGGATTCATTCCCCACACACTGCAGCTCTCTGTCCCAGACAGGACCAGCCCCTTCTCCCAGCTGAGCTGCCCCATGGACAGACAGGGCTGTGCCACACTGCAGCTCCCTGCACACCACCTCGGCAGCTTTGTCATCAAAGTGGGAGTGACAGACAGCTTTCCACTGGTCCCTGTCATGGACCTCCACACTTCCTGAGCAGGGGCTGTCCCCTCCGACCAGCCGCACAAATCCTGGAGCAACCAAGGAGACCTGTGAGTTCCCAGAGCCCTCTGGCACTTCCGTGCCCACCTCCCACCTCATCCCTAAGGCAACCACATGCAGAGCCCCACGGCCAGCCCAGGAGCTCTCCATGCGTGCTGCTGGCACAAAGAGGTCAGGGCCCCCCTGCTGATCCTCAGAATCCAGCCCAGCACCCATGGGCGCCCTCTCTCCCAGCCCGCAGCCACAGGCACTGCTCAGACAAACTGCTGCTGCCCGGAGCCCCTGGGCTGCCCGGCCACAGACCCAGCACTGTAGCATCCACAGCACGTGGGCCCAGGGAAACAAGCCCAGGCACCAGGGGCTGCTGTAGCTGGCTCTGCCCCACAGGGCTCAGGCCAGTTACAAGAAATCCTTGGAACTGCCAAAAAGCCCCCCTGTTCCCAGCGAATGATGGGGTTCTTGAAGAGCTTCTGTTAGAGGGGGCACATCAAGGGAGTAGACAAAGGGGGGTTCTTAGGCAGGGACAGTGTGTGGTGCTGAGATGCAAGTCCCTGTCCACCAGCCGAGCAGAGGGCAGGAGATCAGGCAGAGAGCAGCTCTGGGTTGACACGAGCTCCCGGTGTGAGGGGAGGCAGAGAGGAGAGCCAGGAGGTGCTGCCACAGCCCTTGGGGCACAGGGCAGGCAGCAGAGGCTGGGCCTCAGGTCAGCACTGCCTGGAGGGGCTGTGTCTCTGGGGGCTGGCTCTCATGGGGTGACTCCGGGACAGGAACAAGGTGCCACTTGCCACCCTGCTCCTCTGCCCAAGCCCAGTGCTCCTGCCCTCTGAGCAGCCCCTTTGCTTTAGCTGAGGTTCTCTTGTCTGCTGGGGGTACAACCCAAAAGTCCTGGGCCATTGCACGCCCTTCCCTGAGGCTGCTGGTGGCTGGCGGAGCTGGAGGGTGGGGGCTTTCCTCTCCCAGCCCCAGGCACCTTCCCAGGCTTGGCTGCTCCAGCTTCAGAGCCAGGCTGGGTGTGCTCCCACTGGGCTTTCCCCAGGGACAAGGGACACCAGCAGTGACAGACCCAGCTCTGAGTAAAACTTGACACACAGAGCCATGTTCTGGTGTGCACTTGTTGCTTCCTGAGGTCCTTTACAAGAGCCCTTTATAGGTCCTTTACAACATTCCTGGACCCAGAGGAAGGGACCAAATTCAGTCCTTACCTGAGCATGTCACTCCAGCATCCCAGCTGTGATAGCAGTTTGTTTGACCCCACCCACTGTGGGTGCAGTCAGACAGGGCAGACTCGGTGCCACGACATTCAACATCGTCCATCCAAATGGGCCCAGATCCCGGCCCAAAGTGTGCATTCCCATGAGCTTTGAGAGCACCCCCACAGCCCAGCTGCCTACAAACCACTGCAGCATCATCCTCGTCCCACAAAATACCACACACGGTCCCCCACTGGTCCTGGTGTTTCACCTCCACTCTCCCAGCACAGCGACTGCCGCCATCTGCCAGCCTCACCTCTGCAGCCCCTTCAAACACAAACACAGGAAGGGTCAGGAGAGTTTTGAGCCCCACATTGCGTCTCTGTGAGGACCCCCTCCCCAGGCAGATTCCTAGTTCCCAGGGTGGGATCCCTGTCCCCATAGGCTGTCCCAGGGGCAGTGGGGGGTTCTTCCTCTCCCCATGGGCTATGCTGGGCTGGGGGTACCCAGCTCTAGCCCTCTTGGGCCATTTGCTGCCCCATAGCCCTCACCACCTCCTCCCACCCCAGTGGACCCCCGTCCTGCCTGTGCCCACCCACACACAACCCCCAGCCCTGCATGGGGCTCCCACTCCTCCCATCCCAGTGTCCCCCAAACACACCCATGCCCCTGAGCAGCTTCCATTGACCATTGTCTGCCACAGGCACCTCCCAAACCCATTGTCTGGGTTGACCACAAGGATACCAACAGCCCACGTCCCTTCCCCAGCCCTGCTGTCAGACTGGCCCCTGTGCTTGACCAGGGCCCCCAAGAAGAGCACCTCTTGGTGCAGATGCCCCAGTCCCCTTCTGTTAATGGGACACAACCTGCCCTCCTGGAGTCAGTGCTTCCCCAGATCCCAGGTGCAGGGAACAGCACACAACCCCCCTGGGGCATCCCAGACATTGGCTGTGCCCTGGAGCTCACTGAGGGCCACTCTCACTGTCTGGAACTCCTCCAGATCCAGAGGCACAGTGCTGGGGAACAAGGGGTCGCAAAAAGCTACCCAAGGACAAGGTGTCTAGAAATGAAGTCAGGCTTGGGCTGCCAAAAACATGGGAGATATGAAAATGGATTACCCCCTCCCACCCAGACAGGCACAGATTAAAGAACAGAGCTGAGAGACTGAGAATCTTCTGCCTCTCATATCAGTGGTGCCTGAAAACAACCCCACTCCCAGAGAGATCCCAATGACCCCACTGCTGCCCACTATCTGCTGCCCACTGGGCTGTGGAACAGAGAAGCTGGCACTTACCTCTGCAAGGCTGCACCCAGAGGAACAGCCACAGCACCCAAGGGGACAGGAGTCCCTCTCTCCCCATCCTGCGGCTCCTGTCCTGACAGCACAGCCCTGTTGCTGGAGCTCCTGGGGACCCACAGTGAAATGGTAATGATAGGAGGGCAATATATCTGTGCAGATGCTGTCCCAGCTGCAGAAGGAGCCAATCGAAGCAGCAGGCACCTTTTTAGACGTTATCGGCACTTATCTCCCCTCCGACGCAGCCCAGCTCTCCAATGAACTTCTCCAGCGCTCTTCATGACCATATATGAGGGACGGCTCCGCTGCGGGTCTCACGTCACTGCGGTGGGACATCATCGTGGGGTAGGGCTGGGTGTGGGGGCAGATGGCTCTGACACCCCTTGCAGCCTGCTGTGGGAGCACGGAGCATCTCCTAAGCTATAGCATCCAAGAGCCCAAGGTGCAATTGTCCAGTCATCTCTGTGCCGTGGGATCCAGAGGACTGGTCCTGCAGCGGGGCTGTGTCAGGCTGGGAAGGGACCAGCCCCTGCCCCTGCTACAGCCCCCGCTGTGCTGGCAGCAGCAGCTGGGAAAGGCCCTTGGGCAGGGCCAGAGCCCCATTATGGGGGTGCTGCCTGTCCCGTCCCTCCCCAGGGAGCCTCCTGTGGGGTCCCGGCAGCAGCCAGAGCTGGTCCAGGGCCTGCCCTGGCAGCAGAGCTGCAGCCCAGAGCCTCAGGCGTCTCCCTGGCTCTCAGCATGTCACCCAGGGGCCGTTATTCCCCGCGGCGGGTCGGGAGCTGGAGCCTGCCTGCCACTGCAGGTGCACAAACCGCAGCCCACGTGACATGGCGCCCGGGCAGGAAGACGGTGGTTTCCTCCTGGCCCCGTGCCCAGGCATGGCCCTGCGGTGCCTCCCAGCCTCCCCAAAGCTCCAAGCATGGAAGAGTCCAAGAAGTGTTGGGACAGTGCTCTCAGATGTACAGTTTCATATATATGTATATATATATATATAATTTTAAATAAATATATATGTATAATAAATACATATAAAAAATATATTTTACTAATATATTATATCATATCATATCATATTATATGTAATATATTGTTATATATTATAATATAATATTATATAAAGTATTATATATCGTATGATATATAATATATAATAAAAATATATAATATAATATAAAATATAAGAATATATAATATATATATTTTTTTTGTTTTTATTTTTATTTTATTTAAATAATATATATTATATTGCATTAAATATTATGTTATGAGTTTTTATACATATACATATAATGTTTAATATATGTATATTCATAAATATATACATAAATCATATTTTAATATTTTTGATATAAATATTTTATAATTTTTTAGATACATATAATTTATTTTTATTCTGAAGGCTGAAGTTGGACTCACTGATCTTCAATTATTTCCAGCGCAGGATATTTCAAAATTCTCTTCAACCCAGCTCCAGGAGACGCCATAGCATCTTCACTTGCCATGGCCCTGTTCTTGGCCTGTATTCAGACAGCAATGACCTCACCAACACCTACACAATTCTTGGTCTGCCAGCTCCTCAGGCACCAGTGACCTCACAGGTACAATGCATGGGCCTTGCCCTGACCTATCAGCTAATTGATCACCAATGAGCTCCCCACAGACCCACACAAGCCATGTGCTTATGCCTGGCCTCCTGGCTTCTCAGGCACCAGGGTCCTCACAGTGTCTAGCACAAGCCATGTTTGCTCTCGGCCTGTCAGCTACTCAGGCTCCACTGGCATCACACAAATATTCACCTGCCATGGGCCTGCTCCTGGTCTATCAGATCTTCAGCTGACAGTGACCTCATAAGCACAGATAATCTATTGGAAGATGTTAGTGTCCCTGTCCATGATGGGTGGTGGCTGCTCATGTTCAGCTGGCTGTTGACCAACATCCCCAGGTGCTTTTCTTCTGGACAGCTTTCCAGCCACTCTTCCCCAAGCCTATGCTACTGCATGGGGTTGTTATGACCCAAGTGCAGAAGCATTGTTGAATGTCATGTGATTGGACTCAGTCCATCAATCTAGCCTTTCCAGATCCCTCTGAAAAGCTTTCCTACCTCAAGATCAACTGTCCCCACTAACTTGTTATCATCTGCAAATGTACTAAGGGTGTACTTGATCCTCTCAGTCAGATCATCCATCAAAATAGTAAACAAAGCTGCACCCAGTACAGAGGCCTGGGGAATGCCACCCACGACCATCCACCAACTGGATTGATCTCTCTTCACTCAGACTCTTTGAGCATGGCCATGCAGACAGTTCTTCAGCCAGCAAACTGTACACCTGTCCAAGCCATGAGCAGACGGATGGGTTGTCATTCTGCAGGGCTGCTTCTGCTGAGTCCATACTGAGAAGATGTAACTCCTTTTATGTTTGTTTGTTTGTTTGGTTTTTTAATGCCCTCTACTCATTCCTTTCAAACCAAATAAGCACGAAGCTGGTGCTTGTGATGAGCTGGTGCTCAGCTCATGTTCCAGTTACTTGCTAGCATGTATCGTTGGTGAGTTTGTACAGCACTGGCATTTTGCATTCCCTTTTGTCTCTGCTTGCTTGAGTCTGCATTGTCAATGGTAGTTCAGGAATACTGGAGGGGTGGCTGCGGGGAAGCATGAGGTTGCATCTGTCATGGTGGGACCTCGGTCAGCATTCACAGTGCAGTGACACAGACAGGAATTCTATCCTTTGAGGGAATCCCAAAGGTAATTCCTTCTTGAAGGGTGATGCCATCCTGATTCATGTCCTTGCCTGTGAAGCATCTGTCCAATGGTTGATATAAGTTTCTCCTCAGAAGAAAGTCCCTAATGTGAGGGGCTGTCTAGAGCTGGGCTCCTCTCCACAGTTCTGACACAGAGTCTTCTCTTGCAGGGGCTCTCCAAGGGCTGCAGCCTCCTTCAGGCCACATCCACCTGCTCCCACATGGGGTCTTATATCAGGTGCAGTGTGGAGATCTGCTCCAACATGGTGCACCACAGGTCTCATGGAGAACTTCTCCAGCACCTGGAGCACCACCTCACCCTCTTTCTTCACTGACCTTGGTGTCTGCAGGGTTGTTTTCTCTCACAGTTTCTCAATCTTCTCTCCCAGCTATTCCCTCATGTCATTTTCAACCCCTTTCTTTAAAAAGCTCTCACAGATATACAAACAGCATTACTCATTGGCTGAGTTTGGCCAGCAGCATGTCCCTTTTGGAGCCAGCTGGAAGTGGCTCTTCTCTAAGAAGGGGCAGCTTCTGGACTCTCCTCACAGACACCAGCCCTGCAGCTGCCCCCTGCTACAAAACCCTTTCCATGTAAGTCCAATACAACCTCCCACCCGCAAAGTAAAAACAGAGCCCAGACAAGCAGCAGCAGACCCATGAGCTGACAATGGCAAGACACATAAAGGCCTTCTAGCAGAGGCAAACCCTGGGAGAACTGCTCTGAGTTTTTTTGGCTCTGCCCTCCATGGATGAGATAAAACAAGGAGGGTTTTGGCAGGGGTTGAGCTATTCCTCACTTGTGCTTAGGTGGGAGGTTAGAAACCAGCGCAGGTGTTTGTACCAAACCCAACACACCCACACACATCCTAGAGCAACAGGGACTGCACTACCACAGGCCACCTCTGCACACCTGTGCATTTCCCTACAGGACACATTGGGTGACACACACCTTGGAAATTCCAGGACCAAGGGGCCTCTGCAAAGATACTGGAGCTTGGCTCAGGGCATGTGCTAACCCTGCTCTGGGCTGGAAAGATCCCCAAAGTGCTCAGTGCAGTATTTCCAGCCTGTAGAATTCAAGTAATAGTCAAACAAGCTTTGAGAATATGCCCTGACACCCACCTGCACAGCCATTGGCCTCCTGAGACCCTAAGGCAGAGCTGACCTCAGCAGAGCACCCATCTCCTCCTTGAGTCCTGTGACCTGACCACATCCATGTCACCTCACCTGCCTCCTCCAAGACCAAGCGATTGCTACAGGACCTCTCAAGCCCTGCCCAGCCTCATGAGGTCAAACTGCTTCAGTTAGGTGTCTAGACCACAGGAATGCAGGATTTGGGGTTTAGGTGTTCAGGTTAGGGTTTAGGGATTAGACTTTGCCTTCCGGGGTTAGTGGTTGGGCAGAATATTAGAGGGAGGCCTGTGTTTGACGTGGATGTTTTCCTAGTAAGTGTTGCAGCAGCACAGCCTTACCTGAACCCCTCTCACCTCTTCCAGATCTTTCCTTTCTGTTAGCCAATTCCCTCTTCTGTCTCCCAAATCTCCCACCTTTATTCTCCCAGATTTCCCCTGGCCTCCCCAAATGTGTCACCCTGTTGGGGGCAGCTTCCTGAAGGCCTTTGTGACCTCAGGGGCTCTTCCTCCCTGCTGTTGTCCAGACAGGGGCTGGGACAGAAGTGAACTCACAGCCAGTATCCACAATGGTCACAAGGAGGTGTTGTGCTCTGGAGGCCTCTTCCCAGCCCACCAAGAAGCACCAGGTGCATGCCCTTCACAGTCCCTCGGGTATTCTACCTGCCAACCAGCTCATGCTTCAGAAGGTCTTCTACATGTCCAGAATCACGTTTTCTCATGCAGCCTTTAGCAACTCCATTGCATCCTAAAGGAAATGCCCACTCATGTGTGGAAAAGTGATTCAAGAACTGAATACATACTTTGGGAAAACGTATATTTTAGGCAAATTCTGCAGAGAAGGAGTTGGTGTGACAGTTGTGATGACTAGGATTGGTTTATTCAGATGGTATTCTAAGGGACTGTACCTCCAATGGGAAGTGAACTTTAGACTCTCTCTGTCCCACTGGAATTCATGGCACCCTTAGGGAACAGCTTATGGCACTTGGATTTACTCAGGTTCATCTCACCACACCCACACCGGGTGCAGTCTCATATGGACAAGGGAAACATGGACTCCTGATGTAGTCATTTAGTGTCCATATCCAGAGGAAGAAACCATCTGTGTGAGCTGGGGCGAGAGCCCAGTGCTGGGAACAGTGGTTGCAAGGGGCTGTTCTTGGACCGTTGGCCTGAGGCAGCATGTGCCAGGGTGTGCAGAGAACAAGGTCCAAGCCCAGCCCCTGCTCTGCTGGTCCTCCCTGACTCTCCCAGGAAGACAGCCTTTCATGCTGTGGATACAGGCCGGTGAAGTCAAAATCTCATGGGTGCTGGGCACCAACAGGCAGGAATGGAATCATCCCTCCCTGCCTAAAATATGATCCTGGGACTCCTATCTTATCTGCCTGAGCCCACAGAGAAACAAGCAAAGCCAGGAGCCTCTTTCAAGTCCGTTCCTTTGAAATATCCACGAGAGCATCTTTGGAAGAAGAGCTGGGCTTTCAGGCACTGCCCTGAGCAGATCCCCTTTTATACTGGACATGCTGGTACGGAGCCAGCTGTGTTAGAGAAGAGACCCTGGCCTGTCCCTGCCTCTGGACACAGGACTGCCCCACAGCAGCACAGTGAGCAAGCGACAAGAGCCATCAGTCCTCGCAGCAACACAAGAGGTCTGTAGGAGAGTGTGGGAGGTGAAATGGAGAGCTGATTTAGACAGACCAAGCCCTGGGGCTCCCTGGCAGTGCTGCTGTGCCAGGACTCTTTTCCCTTCAACCTCTGCACACAGCCAAGTGCCAGCACCTTTCTCTGAGGAAGCATCTCAGGCAAGCAAGTCACTGCAGGAACCATCTTTTTATTTAAATACACATTAAATATTTAATTGCCCACTAAATACACCTCTTTTATACCAAGTCTCAGAGTCACATGAGACATTCAGTAGTGAACTGGAAGGGGAAGAAAAAGGATTTTTTTATTTTTTAAAATATATCACTACATAAGTAAAGGGAAAAGAAAAAAAAAAAGCAAAAAGCAAAAAAAAAAAAAAAAAAGAAATAAAAAGAAAAAACACAAGATCTTCCTTGGCCTTTAATGAGTTACATTATGAGTGATATGCAATGGACATGCAGTTATTTACTTCTCAAAAACTTCCAGTCATCACTTTCCACACTGCATCCTTCAACTCCTGGTTCCTCATGCTGTAGATGAGGGGGTTCACTGCTGGAGGCACCACCGAGTACAGAACTGCCAGCAAAAGATTCAGAGATGAGGAGGACATAGAGGGAAGCTTCAGGTAGGCAAATGTGCCACTGCTGATGAAGAGGGAGAGCACGGACAGGTGAGGGAGCAATCACAGAATCACAGAATCACAGAATTTCTAGGTTGGAAGAGACCTCAAGATCATCGAGTCCAACCTCTAACCTAACACTAACAGTCCCCACTAAACCATATCCCTAAGATCCACATCTAAATGTCTTTTAAAGACTTCCAGGGATGGTGACTCCACCACCTCCCTGGGCAGCCTGTTCCAGTGCCTAACAACCCTTTCAGTAAAGAAGTTCTTCCTAACATCTAACCTAAAACTCCCCTGGCGCAACTTAAGCCCATTCCCCCTCGTCCTGTCACCAGGCACGTGGGAAAACAGGCCAACCCCCACCTCCCTACAGCCTCCTTTAAGGTATCTGTAGAGAGCGATAAGGTCGCCCCTGAGCCTCCTCTTCTCCAGGCTGAACAAGCCCAGCTCCCTCAACCGCTCCTCGTAGGACTCGTTCTCCAGGCCCCTCACCAGCTTCGTCGCCCTTCTCTGGACCCGCTCAAGCACCTCCATGTCCCTGTTATAGCGAGGGGCCCAAAACTGAACACAGTACTTGAGGTGCGGCCTCACCAGAGCCGAGTACAGGGGGACGATCACCTCCCTAGCCCTGCTGGCCACACTGTTTTTGATACAAGCCAGGATGCCGTTGGCCTTCTTGGCCACCTGAGCACACTGCTGGCTCATATTCAGCCGACTATCCACCATCACTCCCAGGTCCTTTTCTGCCTGGCAGCTCTCCAACCACTCGTCTCCCAGCCTGTAGCTCTGCTTGGGGTTATTGCGCCCCAGGTGCAGGACCCGGCACTTGGCCTTGTTGAACTTCATACAGTTGACCTCAGCCCATCGGTGCAGCCTGTCCAGATCCTCCTGCAGAGCCTTCCTACCCTCGAGCAGATCGACACACGCCCCTAACTTGGTGTCATCTGCAAACTTACTGAGGGTGCACTCAATGCCCTCGTCCAGATCATCGATGAAGATATTAAAGAGGACCGGCCCCAGCACTGAGCCCTGGGGGACGCCACTAGTGACCGGCCTCCAACTGGATTTGACTCCATTCACCACGACTCTTTGGGCCCGGCTATCCAGCCAGTTTCTAACCCAACAAAGCGTGCGCCAGTCCAAGCCAAGAGCAGCCAGTTTCTTGAGGAGAATGCTGTGGGAAACGGTGTCAAAAGCCTTGCTGAAGTCAAGGTAGACCACATCCACAGCCTTTCCCTCATCCACCCAGCGCATCACTTTGTCATAGAAGGAGATCAGGTTCGTCAAGCAGGACCTGCCTTTCATAAACCCATGCTGACTGGGCCTGATCGCCTGCTTGCCCTTCAAGTGCCGCATGATGACTCCCAAGAGGATCTGCTCCATGAGCTTCCCTGGTACTGAGGTCAAACTGACAGGCCTATAGTTTCCCGGGTCTGCCCTCCGGCCCTTCTTGTAGATGGGCGTCACATTTGCTAGCCGCCAGTCAGCTGGGACCTCCCCCGATAACCAGGACTGCCGATAAATGATGGATAGGGGCTTGGCCAGCTCCTCTGCCAGTTCTCTCAGCACCCTCGGGTGGATCCCATCCAGCCCCATTGACTTGTGCACATCCAAGTGCCGTAGCAGGTCACCAACCAGTTCTTCATGGATGGTGAGGGCCACATCCTGCTCCCCATCCCCTTCCACCAGCTCAGGGTACTGGGTATCCAGAGAACAACCGGTACTGCCGCTAAAGACTGAGGCAAAGAAGGCATTGAGCACCTCTGCCTTTTCCTCATCTCTTGTAACTAAGTTTCCCCCCGCATCCAGTAAAGGATGGAGATTCTCCTTAGTCCTCCTTTTTGTGTTGATGTATTTATAAAAATGTTTTTTGTTATCTTTAACAGCAGTAGCCAGATTGAGCTCCAGATGAGCTTTGGCCTTCCTAATTTTGTCCCTGCACAGCCTCGCTAAATCCTTATAGTCCTCCCTAGTGGCCTGCCCACTTTTCCAAAGATTATAAACCCTCTTTTTTCTCCTATGCTCAAGCCACAGTTCTCTGTTGAGCCAGGCTGGTCTTCTTCCCCGCTGGCTCATCTTTGGGCACATGGGGACAGACCGCTCCTGCGCCATTAGGATTTCCCTCTTGAAGAGCGCCCAGCCTTCCTGGACCCCTCTGTCCTTCAGAACCTCCTCCCAAGGGACTCCACCAACTAGTGTCCTGAGCAGCCCAAAGTTAGCCCTCCGAAAGTCCAATACAGTCGTTTTACTGGTCCCCTTCCTGGCCTCGCCAAGAATAGTGAACTCCACCATTTCGTGGTCACTCTGCCCAAGACAGCTCCCGACAATCACATCCTCCACCAATCCTTCTCTGTTTGTGAAGAGAAGGTCTAGCGGGGCACCACCCCTGGTAGGTTCACTAATCAGCTGCGTCAGGAAGCTATCCTCCACGCTCTCCAGAAACCTCCTAGACTGCTTTCTCTGGGCTGTGTTGTGCTTCCAGGATATGTCAGGGAAGTTGAAGTCTCCCATGAGTACAAGCGCTGAAGATCTCGCAATTTCTGTCAGCTGCCTGTAGAACTCCTCATCCGTCTCCTCATCCTGGTTTGGCGGTCTATAGCAGACCCCAACCAGGACACTAGCCTTGTTGTCCCTGCCGATCCTAACCCACAGGGACTCGACCTTGTCATTCCTAGCCTCGAGTTCAACAACCTCGAAAGACTCTCTACTATAGAGAGCCACACCGCCACCCCTTCTGTGCTGCCTGTCCCTTCTGAAGAGCTTATAGCCAGGCATTGCAGCACTCCAGTCATGAGACTGGTCCCACCACGTCTCCGTGATGGCAACCAAGTCGTAGCCTGCCTGCCGCACGATGGCTTCCAGCTCCTCCTGTTTGTTACCCATGCTGCGTGCATTGGTGTAGATGCACTCCAGCTGGGCCTTTACCTTATCCTCTGGCCTTGCCATTGTTCCCCCTGGCACAGTCCCAACAATCCTTGCTTCAGCCCCATCCCCCTTCTTACCTAGTTTAAAGCCCTCTCAATGAGCCCCGCCAGCTCCTGGCCCAGGATCCTTTTTCCCCTAAAAGATAGGGACCCGTCCACGGCCATCAGGC
The DNA here is from genome assembly GCA_036873955.1 of Mergus octosetaceus. Lineage (NCBI taxonomy): Eukaryota > Metazoa > Chordata > Aves > Anseriformes > Anatidae > Mergus > Mergus octosetaceus. Next base: position 1,243,380 of record CM072311.1, read on the forward strand.
CAGGTGCTGAGTAAAGTGCCCCATGGTCGAAAAAGCCAAGATTTCTGCGTTGGCACCAGCCCCGGAGCCACGTGTTTAACAGGTGGGCTTTCCGTGTCCTCTCCATACCCCTCCCTGCCACCGTAGGGATGGACGAAAACACCACCTGCACTCCCGCTCCATCCACTAACCGTCCCAGCCCCCTAAAGTCTCTTTTTATAGCCCTCAGGCTTCTCTCTTCAATGTTGTCACTGCCCGCCTGGACTATCAAAAGAGGATAATAATCAGAGGGGCGTACCAGGTTGGGAAGCTTCCTGGCAACATCCCTGACCCTGGCCCCAGGGAGGCAGCAGACTTCCCTACGGGTAGGGTCAGGCCGACAAATAGGGCCCTCTGTTCCCCTAAGAATAGAGTCTCCAACAACAATAACCCTCCTGTCTTTCTTGATGGAGGCAGTCCTGAGGCATGGAGTCGACCTCCTCGCCCTAGGCATCCTCCTGGGAACACTTGCTACCTCTTCCTCAGCTACTGATCTGTCGAGCTCCAGGGCCTCAAACCTGTTGTGTAAGGGCACCTGGGAAGGCGGGGCCGGAAAGGGAGGGCATCGCCTGCGATGTCGAGCAGGGACCTGTTTCCATTCCTCCTCAACTCTTAGGTCCCCTCCCTCTGCCCGACAGCGACAGGGCAGGGGGTCCACCCCCATTTGGGGTGTCTCACCCCAGTACCTCTCCTTGAGGCCCTGCAGGGAGTTACTCCACAAGTCTATCTCCCGCTCACACTCCCTGATGGCCCTCAACCTCTCCACCTCCTTCTTGAGCTCTGCCACCATGCGGATCAGGTCATCCACCTGCTCGCACCTCACGCATGCAGTTTCTCTGCCTCCAGCCGATGGCAGCAACAGGCTCAGACACTCCCTGCATCCGGTGACCTGAACCGCTGCATTTTTTAATGGGTAGTCGGTCTGGGTGCATACCGACTTCCTGGAGAGCACACCGTGCCTGGTGGAGACCATTATCGCCTAGCCAACGGCTGTCGTAAGAGGCGTTCGTGTGGGCGGGGGTTGCTCTCCGCCCTTCCTGCTCGCCCTTCCTGCGCGAACGGCCGCGCTAACTGCCGCGCCACTCCCTTCTGACGCGCCACGCCCTGTTTGCCCGCCCTGTTCGCCGCGCTCCTGGTCGCTCGCGCTCCCTAGGGGCTGCTTTTGAACGGCCGGGGAGGGGGCGCTGCTGGCTCCGCCTTCGCCTCGTCAGCCTCCCGCACGAGGGCTGCCGGGTCCTGGCGGCTCCCTCAACTAGGCTCGATGCCGGAAAATCAGCCCTGCCTGGCCCGATCCCCCACTCCGCTGCAGAACGCGTCTGCCCCGGAGATGATCGCCTCGGCAAATGGCCAATGTGGAAAAGGCTTTGTGCCGTCCTTGATGGGAGGGGATCCTCAGCACGACCCTGAAGATCTGCACATAGGACAGCACAAGGAAAACAAAACAACCAAATAATAAACAGACACTAATCACAAGAAGCCCAACTTCTCTGAGGTAGGCATCTGAGCAGGAGAGCTTGAGGATCTGGGGGATTTCACAGAAGAATTGGTCCACAGCATTGCCTTGGCAGAGGGGGAGGGAAAAGGTATTGGCAGTGTGCAGCACAGCATAGAGAAAAGTACTGCTCCATGTAGCCACTGCCATGTTGACACAAGTTCAGCAGCCCATTATTGTCCCATAGTGCAGAGGTTTGCAGATGGCAATGTAGTGGTCATAGGCCATGATCGTGAGTAGGTAAAATTCTGCTGTGACAAAGACAACAAAGAAAAAGACCTGGCTAGCACAGCCTGTATAGGAAATTGCCCTGATGTCCCACAGGGAATTGGCCATGGCTTTGGGAACAGTGGTGGTAATAGTGCCCAGGTCGAGGAGGGCGAGGTTGAGGAGGAAGAAGTACGTGGGGGTGTGGAGGTGGTGGTCGCAGGCTACAGCTGTGAGGATGAGGCCGTTGCCCAGGAGGGCAGCCAGGTAGATGCCCAGGAAGAGCCCAAAGTGCAGGAGCTGCAGCTCCCGAGTGTCTGCGAATGGCAGGAGGAGGAACTCTGTGGGGAAGGTGCTGTTGGACATTTGCTGCCTCCGGTCATGGATTCCTTTCCATGGAGGAAAAATAGAGTCACATTAGTGAGACTTGTCTGAGCAAAACTGCTGCTGTGTTTCAGAGATTCCTCCTCAACAAGATACACTGTGTCTTCCTTATGAGCTCTGTTTTATTCTGTCTGAGGTGCCTCAATGTCCAGGAAGATCCTCTGTGGGCTCAGCAGAAGTCACTATTGCCCTACTAGATCGGATGAAGAGCGCTGGGGATGGATCTGTGGTGCCCAGTGGCCAGAGGCATCTCTATTTTCAGATTCCAAGCAGGACATCCAACAACCCCATGAGAAACACTAAAGGTGGTGTTGGTGTTCTCTGTAAGGAGAGGGGTGTGAAGAGAAATTCTGAGGCTCTTCATCGACCTACAGTTCTCTTTCAGTGTCATGCTCTGAAAGCCTCAGTGAAGGACACAACCTAACAACTCCATTATCATGCCCCATGACTCTCCTTCAGGGCAGGTAAAAGAAATGAGGAACACCAGAGATTTCCTTCCCTTCCGTTAGTGCATGTGCTGGTCTTTCCTTTTGTTCTCACCTAAGGTTGCCCCTGGGGTGCTGTGGATCTGTGAGCAGCCTGCCCAAGGCAGCAGCCTCTGGACACCAGCAGGACCCTGCCCTGCTCCTACCAGCCACAGCTTCAGCCCACAGCTCCCTGGGCATCTCCCCTGCAGGCTGAGTGCTGAGCCTGGCAGGCGGCAGAGGCCCTGCCCCGGCACACAGCCCCTGGGGCACAGCAGGGACCCTGCTCTGCACCACAGCCCTGGGCACCCCTGCCTGCACCCTGGCTTCACAGCCTTCAGCTGGCCCTATGAGAAGGAAACCTCATGTCCTGCCCCTCTGACAGCTTAGGCAGGAAATCATTGATCCAGGGAACATCCCCATCCTCTGCACTGGAGAAGCCAGTATATAAGCCAGAAAACCTATATTACTCTAGTTTAGAGCCATATATCCCTCGTGACTACTAACTGACAACTGTAAAAGAGACCCCGAGGATACTTGCATCTGCCTTGCCCTGCAGCCAGAGACTTACCTTGTTCAGGCTGTGAAGATTTCTCCCACAGTCAGCTCTCAGCATCCCCCCTCCACTCTGCCTTTAACATCTCCCTCCCTTCTCTCAGCCTCCCTTGTCCCCTGCAGGCAGTGCCCCCAGCCCTGCTGCGCTGTGCAGAGGAGCTGCTCCTGGGCAGAGCTGTCTCTCTGCAGCATCTTGCCACTTGCCAGGAGCTCCTGTTGGGCCCAGGAGCCCGGCCCAGCTCAGCAGCACAGCTCCAGCCCAAGGCCTCACTTTCTCTGCCCTCTCTTGTGTCCCTTGAGATGTCTGTCACTGGGCCTTCAGGGAACCAACTTTGAAACAGGCTGACGCAATTCCCTATGATCCCTCCATCAGATGAGGAATGACACTTACTTGCAGCAGTGTCATTTCTCCTATCAGGAGGAGTTGGAGGAACTGGAGGAACAATGGTTTGCTGGAATGACTTTTAGATGGACAAAAGAATTGCCCTGATGGACATGCCCAAAGAGTTATAGTCAATGGCTTAATGACCAACTGGAAATGTGTAAGGAGTGGTATACCTCAGAGGTCTGGGCTGGGACCCATACTATTAATATCTTCATTAACAAAATGGAGAGTGAGATTGACTAAGCTATTTTGCTGATGAAACTAAGCTGAGTGGTGCAGTTGCTATGTCAGTGGGAGGGGATGCCATCCAGAGGGACGTGGACAGACTTGAGAGGTGGGCCCATGTTATCTCTTGAAGTTCCACAAGGCTGGCCTGTGAGAGATGCGGGGAGATGTGAGCCTGAAGGACCATCTGCCAGCCAGAAGGGAAGGGTTGACCTGGCAGCTACTTCAGAAAGATGGGACCTCCAAGTCCCTTTCCCAGCCATGCTCCTGCTGCTGGCCTATCAGCTCCAGAGGCAGAAATGACCTCACAGTCCCCACCAAAGCCAATTGCTTCCTACTGGATTTGGAATTTATGAGGTTCAATAAACACCCTGTAAGAACATACAAACCCGGGATCCTCCTTGGGACACAGCACCTAAAGCAATAAAAGCAGGACGGTTCTCATCATCCAAGGCCATGCATCTCCTGATGGCCTTTCAGTTTCTCTGATGGAGAGCAGACACCTGTGTACAAGCTCTGTTAGGTACTATGGCAGGAATGACCTTGAAATAAGCTGCAAGACTGTGGCTCATCAGTTGCTTTTGACATACAAGTCATACAAGTATAGCTGCTATAGAGGTGGAGACAACGGTAGCCTAGTGCTTGTGTCACTCACCCTATCTGAAGTGAAAACACTGACATCGTGGGTTTGAGCCCTGGCCTGGGAGGCTCACATGGGTTTCTTTGTGGAACTATTGGAGAGTGTCCAGAGAAGGGCTACAAAGATGATGAAGGGCCTAAGGGGTAGACATATGAGGAGCGGCTGAGGTCACTTGGCCTGTTCAGCCTGGAAAAGAGCAGGCTGAGGGGAGACCTCATCGCGGTCTACAGCTTCCTCACGAGGGAGAGTGGAGGGGCAGTCGCTGATTTATTTTCTTTAGTGACCAGTGATAGGACCCGAGGGAATGGTGTCAAGCTGCAACAAGGGAAGTTAAGGCTGGATATCAGGAAGAGGTTCTTCACTGAGAGCGGTCGCCCACTGGAACAGGCTCCCCACAGACATAGTCATGGCACCAAGCCTGCTGAAGTTTAAGAAGCGTTTGGACTGTGCTCTTAGTCATATGTTCTGAGTTTTTGGGTAGACTTGTGTGGTGCCAGTAGTTGAGCTCGATGATCCTTATGGGTCCCTTCCAACTCGGGATATTCTATGATTCTATGATACACCAGCCATGTGCCTGAAGGCGGCCTATCAGGCCATCAGGCACAAGTGCTCCAACACCCACCTGCACAGCCATGGGCCTCCTCTTGAGATCCTGAGGCACAGCTGACCTACCTCAGAAGAACATCCCCACCCATCTCCTTGAGCCCTATGACCTGGCCAGATCTATATCAGCCTCATGGGGCCAACCTGATTTGATTACATGATCAGAGTGCAGGGATTTGGGAGTTAGGTCTTCAGGTTAGGGTCTAGGGATTAGATCTTGCTTTCCAGGTGTAGGGATTCGGCAGAGTCTTAGAGGGAGGCTTTGGTGTTCTGCTTTGGGTAGCCAGTCAGTGTTTAAGGTATGGGTTAGATTTTTGGTTACGGTTTTATTATCTGCTTTGTTCGGGGATGAGGGCTGCTATTAAAACTGACTTTAATAATAGGAATTAAAGGCCTGAGATTAGGGTGATCGATAGGTTAAGACTAATGGTAACAGGAGATGTGTTTGGAGTTTGAGTTCAAGGTAGGATTTGATGTTGGGGATTAGAGCAGTGGATTCGTTCAGGGTGGGGGATGGCATTTAGGGTAGGACTATGTTCTAAGGTTGCAAGTTAGAAATATTGCCAAACTTGAATATTTTCCAGCATCAGCACCCTTACCTGAACCCTTTTTCTCTCTTCCAAAGCTTTGCTTTCTCTTAGCCACTTCAGTCTTCTCTCCACCAAACCTGCCACCTTTATTTTCCTGGCTTTCCCCTGGCCTCCCATACGTGTCATCCTTCCGGGGGCAGCTTTCTGATGGCCTTTATGACCTCAGAGGTTCTGCCTCCCTGTTGTTGTCCAGCCAGGGGCTGGGACAGAAGTGACCTCACAGCCAGCATCCACAGGGCTACAAGGAGCTGTTGTGCTCAGGAGGCCTCTTCCCAGCGCCACCCCCCCCCCCCCCAGGAGCACCGGGTGCAGGGGATACCCTGCACAGTCCCTCATGTTTCCCCATGTAGCATTTAGCAACACCAGTGCATCCTGAAGGAAACGCCCATCTCTGTGTGGAAAAGTGAATCAAGAAATGAATTTCTGGAAAATGTTGAGAACTCTACAGAGAAGGAGTTGGTGTGAAAGTCATGTTGTCTTGATTTGCTTTATTTAGCTGGTTTCCCAGGAGACCATATCTCTAAAGAGAAGGGACCTTGAGACTCTGACTGTCCCACTGTACATGATAGCAACCTTAGGGAATAGTTTCTGGCACTTGTGTTCACTCAGGTTCATCTCACTGCACCAATACTATGGGCAGTCTCATATGGACAAGGCAAACAAGGATTCCTGATGTAATCATCTGGTGTCCTTCCATGTAGAAACAAACCGACTGTGTGAGCTGGGTGAAGAGCCCAGTGCTGGGAAAGGTGATTGTGAGGGGCTGCTCTGGGACCATTGCCCTGGGGCAGCATCTGCCAGGGTGTCCAGAGAACAAGGGCCCAGCCCAGCCCCTTCTCTGCTGCTCCTCCTTATCTTTGCCAGAAGACCAGCACAGCCCAGACCCTCCCCTGCTCTCCACACCTCCCTGTCCTCTCCCCAGCCCAGCCCAGCAGAGCAGCCCAGGCTGGAATGCCCCCAAAGCAGCAAGTGGAAAAGTGGAGGGCAGTGGCAGTGTCCCTGCTGCTGACATCTGCAAATTACCTCACCTCCTCGCCTTCCCCTTGTAGAGGAGGCACACAAGCCTCATTGAGTCCAACTCATTTGCAATGGCAGACATGTTTGGGGGTGATTCATTCGATCTAGTCTTTGAAATTTCACCAGAGGTTTAACAACTAATTCAGCAGACTGCTTTCTCTGTGCTTGCTGTGTTCCCTGGAGTTGCAGAGCTCTCCTTTGCCTGTTCCATCCCAGATTTAGCACCTTACCTCTGGGTGGCTCCACCTTGGACATGCTCATGCTCTGTGGGCTCCATGCCCTGTTGACTCCCTGGAACACACTGTCCCTACCAATCCCCTGGGCTCTCCTGGCAACTTCCACTTCTCTCCAGAAAGACACCTGCCCACCTTCACATCTATTGCATGCTGTGGATACAGGCAAGTGAAGTCACCATCTCTATGGGTGCCACACACCAGCAGGCAATTCCAAAATCAGCCCTCCCTGCCTAAAAGCTGATCCTTGGTGATCAGTTGATCTCATCTCACTGAGCCCACAGAGAAACAAGCAAAGCAAGGAGCCTCCTTTGAGTCCATTCCTTTGCAATATCCATGAGATGAGATGTGGGAGAAGAGCTGAGCCTTCAGGCACTGCCCTCAGTGCCAGATCCTTTTTATGCTGCAGATGCTAGTATGGAGCCAGCTGTGTTAGAGACCTTGGCCTGTGGACAAAGGACTTCCCCACAGCAGCACAATGAGCAAGCAACAAGAGCAATCAGAACTCACAGCAAGAGAAGGGCTCTGAAGGAGAGTGTGCAAGGTGAAAGAGAGCAGCTCAGGACAGACCAAGCCCTCGGGCTCCCTGGTAATGCTGCTGTGCCAGGACTCTTCTCCCCTCCACCTCTGAACACAGCCAAGTGCCTCTGCAGTTCCACCACAGGTATCTGAGGAAGGATCTCAGGCAAGAAAGTCACTGCAGGGTCCTTTCTTTTATTGAAATATACAGAGAGCCTGGCTCATTGTTTCCACCAAGTCTTGGAGTCACCCAAGGCAGGTACATACTGAAATGAAGGGGAGGAAAATTGTTATGTCTTTGTGCCTTTGTGGACACAATCATAAGCAAGGCAAAAAAAAATAATAAGAAAAAGAAAAAACAGCAAGGCACACTCACAGAAAACAGACATTTGGGAATATTTTACATTATGTTACATTACAGTTACATTATAAGCGATATGCAGAGGAAAACAGGCCATTTATTGCTTATGAAAAACTCCAGTCATCACTTTCCACACTGCATCCTTCAGCTCCTGGTTCCTCATGCTGTAGATGAGGGGGTTCACTGCTGGAGGCACCACCGAGTACAGGACTGCCAGCAAAAGATTCATAGAGGAGGAGGACATGGAGGGGGGCTTCAGGTAGGCAAAAAAGGCAGTGCTGAGAAACAGGGAGACCACAGCCAGGTGAGGGAGGCATGTGGAAAAGGCTTTGTGCCATCCTTGATGGGAGGGGATCCTCAGCACGACCCTGAAGATCTGAACATAGGACAGCACAAGGAAAACAAAACAGCCAGATGCTAAAACAACACTAGCCACAATAAGCCCAACTTCTCTGAGGTAGGCATCTGAGCAGGAGAGCCTGAGGATCTGGGGTATTTCACAGAAGAACTGGTCCAGGGCATTGCCTTGGCAGAGGGGGAAGGAAAAGGTATTGGCAGTGTGCAGCACAGCATAGAGAAAAGTAATGCCCCAGGCAGCTGCTGCCATGTTGGCACAAGTTCTGTTGGCCATTACTGTCCCGTAGTGCAGGGGTTTGCAGATGGCGATGTAGCGGTCATAGGCCATGATGGTGAGAAGATAAAACTCTGCTGAAAGGAAAAAGAAAAAGAAAAAAACCTGAGCAGAACAACCTGCATGGGAAATGGCCATGGTGTCCCACAGGGAATTGGCCATGGCTTTGGGAACAGTGGTGGTAATAGTGCCCAGGTCAAGGAGGGCGAGGTTGAGGAGGAAGAAGTACATGGGGGTGTAGAGGCGGTGGTCGCAGGCTACGGCTGTGAGGATGAGGCCGTTGCCCAGGAGGGCAGCCAGGTAGATGCCCAGGAAGAGCGCGAAGTGCAGGAGCTACAGCTGGCGTGTGTCTGCGAATGGCAGGAGGAGGAACTCTGTGGGGAAGGTGCTGTTGGACATTTGCTGCCTCTGGGCATGGATGACTGTCATTGGTGGAAAAGACACGGAACGAGTTAGAGAAATTTCTCTCTGCAGTACCTATAGCTATATATTATGTTTCATCAAAACCTCCTCTGCAAGACAGACTACTACTTCCCTTTGAGGAAGATGTGCTCTTGCCTCTAGCACTCAGTTTTACTTCCTAAGGGTCTAGAGGGACCAGACAGTTCCTCTGTGGGCTCAGCCACAGTCAGTACTGCCCTACAGCGTCTGCTGAAAACCAGTGGGGATGGATTTCAGGTGCCCACTGGCCACAGGTGTCTCAGTATATTAGGTGCTGAGAAGGACATCCAAAAATCTGTCACAAAACAATGAAGTATATGGGTTATAGAGTGTGGAGGGAAACGGTGAGGTTCCTCACAGACCTACAGGTCTCTTTCAGTGGAATAATCTAACAGCCTCAGTGACTGACACAACCAGACAACTCCATTAGCATTCTCCTGACTGCTCTTCAGGGCAGGAAAATGAAAGCAGAGACTCCAGAGAGTGCCTTCCATGCAGGTAGTTCAGGAGTTGGTCCTTCTTGTCAAGAATCACCCCCAGAGATGCCCGGGGGGTGCTGTAGAGCTGAGAGCTGCCTCCCCCAGGCAGCAGCCTCTGGGCAACAGCAGCAGGACCCTGCTCTGTCCTGCCAGGGGAGGTTGCGCTCCTTCCTCCCACAGCTTCTCCCTGCAGCACCCTGGGCAGCTCCCCCGGCAGGCTGAGTGCTGAGCCTGGCAGGCAGCAGAGGCCCTCCCACAGCGCACAGCCCCTGGGGCACAGCAGGGACCCTGCTCTGCACCACAGCCCTGGACACGCCTGACTGCAACACGGCTGCAGCCAGCCCTGTGAGAAAGAAACATCATGTCCTGTCCTTCAGTTATTTATGGCAGATAATCACTGTTCCGGAGCTTGTTGTTCTCCTCTTATCCAAACACTGAGAGTCCTCCTGAAAGCTCCCATAGGTTGAGGGATTTGCCAGCAAATCTGGAGATGGCACCAGGAACACGAGCTGCGTTGCCCTGCAGAGAGAGACTTACCCTGTTCAGGGCTGTGAAGATTTCTCCTGCAGTGAACTCTCAGCATCCCCCCTCCACTCTGCCTTTAACATCTCCCTCCCTTCTCTCAGCTGCCCTTGTCCCCTGCAGGCAGTGCCCCCAGCCCTGCTGCTGTGCTGTGCAGAGGAGCTGCTCCTGGGCAGAGCTGTCTCTCTGCAGTGCTGCCCGCTTGCCAGGAGCTCCCCTTGGGCCCAGGAGCCCAGCCCAGCTCAGCAGCACAGGGAGCTCTTGAGAAGTCCCTGGGCCTCCAGGGGAATCAACTTTGAAACAGACTGCAGTAATCACTGATGTTTCCTCCCACTACTTCAGAAGGAAACTTTTCCAGCACTGTTATTCCTCATACAGAAAAACTCTGAGGTCCAAGAATCACTTTTCCATGTCCTGGTTTTAGGCAGAACACCCAGGCAAGGACAGGGAGGGACCTGCCTTCCCCCTGCTGAGGGAAGTGTTTCTGCTGAGTAAAACAAGGCATCTACTTCTTTATTTGCTGTCTAGAGGATAGAATGGGGCTCAGCTTCCTCTCCCGTGCCTCACACAACCCACACGAGTTGGGATTCCTCTTGCCCTGGTTCAGGTGGGCACAAACCAGGCAGCTGCATGTCAGCTGCCTGTCTCAGCTCCCAGCATATTGAATGGAGACAGAGGCCAGAAGGGAGCTGTTCAGATGCAGACACCGGCTGACATTGGAGATATCAGAGTGACATCTGAGTGATGTTTCAAGTACCAAATTCCTCTGGGCCATAAGCAGAGATTTTATTGATGCATGTCCATTATAATACAGCTATAGCCATTGTTCAATAGCAAAGAAATAAAAGGCAAGCTATGACTTGGCTGCCATCACTGAAAGGTGCTGGGACCACTCCCATGACTGGAGTGCTGCAATGACTGGCTTCAGGCTCCTCAGAAGGGACAGGCAGCACAGAAGGAGTGGTGGCGTGGCTCTCTATATTAGAAAGTGTTTTGATGTTGTGAAACTCGAGGCTGGGAATGATAATGTTGAGTCCCTGTGGGTTAGAGTCAGCGGGAAGGCCAACAAGGCAGGCATCCTGCTGCGGATATTTTATAGACTGTCAAACCATGATGAGGAGACAGATGAGGAATTCTACAGGCAGCTGGCAAAAGTTGCAAAATCATCAGCGCTTGTTCTCATGGAGGACTTCAACTTCCCAGAGATATCCTGGAAATGCAATATAGCCCAGAGAAAGCAGTCTAGGAGGTTTCTGGAGAGTGTGGAAGATATCTTCCTGACGCAGTTGGTTAGTGAGCCTACCCGGGGAAGTGCCCCTCTAGACCTTCTCTTCACAAACAGAGAAGGACTGGTGGGAGATGTTGCGGTTGGGAGCTGGCTTGGGCAGAGTGACCACGAAACATTACAGTTCTCTGTTGTTGGTGAAGACAGGAGAGGGATCAGTAAAACCACAGTCTTGGACTTCCAGAGGGCAGACCTTGAGCTCCTCAGGACACTGGTTGGCAGAGTCCCTTGGGAGACAGTTCTGAAGGGCAGAGGAGTCCAGGAAAGCTGGGCACTCTTCAAGAAGGAAATCTTAAAGGCTCAGGAGCAGTCTGTCCCCACATGCCCAAAGATGAGCCAGCATGGAAGAAGACTGGCTTGACTGAACAGAGAGTTGTGGCTAGAGCTTAGGAAGAAAAAGAGGGTTAAGGACCTTTGGAAAAGAGGGCAGGCCACTCAGGAGGACAATAAGGATCTTATGAGGATGTGCAGGGACAAAATTAGAAAGGCCAAAGCTCATCTGGAGCTCACTCGTGCTACTGCTGTTAAAGATAACAGAAAATGTTTTTATAAATACAGAAACGCAAAAAGGAGGACTAAGGAGAATCTCCATCCTTTACTGGATGTGGGGGGAAACTTAGTGACAAGAGATGAGGAAAAGGCTGAGGTGCTTAATGCCTTCTTTGCCTGAGACTTTAGCAGCAAGACCAGTTGTTCTCTAGATACCCAGTACCCTGATCTGGTGGAAGGAGATGGGGAGCAGAATGGGGCAATCATAATCCATGTGGAAATGGTTGGTGACCTGCTACAGCACTTAGATGTACACAAGTCAATGGGGCTGGATGGGATCCACCTGATGGTACTGAGAGAACTGGTGGAAGAGCTGACCAAGCCATTTTCCATTATTTATCAGCAGTCCTGGCTATCAGAGGAGGTCCCAGTTGACTGGCGGCTAGCAAAGATGACGCCCATCTAAAAGTGGGCCGGAGGGTGGACCTGGGAATCTATAGGACCATCAGTCTAACCTTGGAGCTGGGTAAGCTCATGGAGCAGATTATCTTGAGTGTCATCACACAGCACTTACAGGGCAACCAGGTGATCAGGCCCACTCAGCATGGGTTTATGAAAGGCAGGTCCTGCTTGACGAACCTGATCTCCTTCTGTGACAAAATGACATGCTTATTGGATGAGGGAAAGGCTGTGGCTGTGGTCTACCTTGACTTCAGTAAGTCTTTTGACACTATTTCCCACAACATTCTCCTCAAGAAACTGTCTGCTCTTGGCTTGGACTGGTGTACACTTCATTGGGTTAGAAACTGGCTGGATAGCTGGGCCCTAAAAATCATGGTGAATGGAGGACTCCACTAGTTTCCAACAGTCGGAGGCTGGTCACTAGTGGAGTCCCCCAGGGCTCACTACTAGGGCCAGTCCTCTTTAATATCTTTATTGATGATCTGAATGAGGGGATCGAGTGCACCCTCAGTAAGTTTGCAGATGATGCCAAGTTAGGTGCGTTTGTCAATCTGCTCGAGGGTAGGAAGGCTCTGCAGGAGGATCTGGATAGGCTGGACTGATGGGCTGAGGCCAACTGTATGAAGTTCAAGGCCAAGTGCTGGGTCCTGCACCAAGCAGACACAACCCCAAGCAGAGCTACAGTCTGGGAGATGAGTGGTTGGAAAGCTGCCAGGCGGAGAAAGACCTGGAATTATTGGAGGATAGTCGGCTGAATATGAGCCAGCAGTGTGCTCAGGTGGCCAAGAAGGCCAACAGCATCCTGGCTTGTATAAGAAGCGGTGTGGCCTGCAGAACTGGGGAAGTGATTGTCCCCCTGTACTCAGCTCTGGTGAGGCCGCACCTCGAGTAGTGTGTTCAGTTTGGGGCCCCTCGCTACAAGAAGGACATTGAGGTACTCGAGCATGTCCAGAGAAGGGCAATGAAGCTGGTGAGGGGTCTGGAGAACAAGTCTTGAAAGGAGCAGCTGAGGGAGCTGGGATTGGTTAGCCTGGAGCAGAGGAGGCTCAGGGGCAACCTTACTGCACTGTACAGGTATCTTAAAGGAGACTGTAGCAAGGTGGGGGTTGGTCTATTCTCCCATGTACCTGGAGACAGGACAAGGGGGAATGGGCTAAAGTTGTGCCAGGGGAGGTTTAGGTTGGATGTTAGGAAGAACTTCTTTACCAAAAGTGTTGATAGGCATTGGAATGGGCTGCCCAGGGAAGTTCAACCATCCATGGAGGTTTTAAAAGTCATTCAGATATAGAGCTTAGTGATACAGTTTATTGGAGGACATTTTAGTGTTAGGTCAGAGGCTGGACTAGGTGATCTTGGAGGAATCCTCCAACCTAGATGATTCTGTGATTCTGTGATAATGTCAGTTATTACAGGAACAGTCAATATTCAGTGTGTCTGTGTGTGTGCATGTCTATTACAACCTTTCCTTATTTTTAATTCAGCTAATTTTGCACATTAAAATTGTATTATTCATCCCATTTCCATTTCAGTATCTACTTGTTGAGCATTGTTCAAAGACCCTGCACACAACGAGCCAGGCTCTCTGTGAATATAAACAAAAGAAAGGAGCCTGCACTGCCTTCTTTGACGTCCTTCTTCTGAGACCTGTTCTGGATCTGCAGGAGCAGTGCCTGTGTGCACGGGTGCTGAGGAAAAGAGCCCCATCCCAGCAGCACGGCCAGGGAGCACCAGTGCTTGGTGCATGCAGAGCTGCTCTCTTGCCACTGCCACCCTCTCCTGCTGAGCCCTGCTGGCGGGGTCAGGCCCGGCTGCTCCTGGAGCTTGGTGCCAGTGGTGCTGTGGGGCTGTGCTGGGACTGCAGGCAGGGACAGGCAGTGGGCACGGCAGTGGCACAGCTGGCCTCCACTGCAGCACTTCCCTCCTAAGAGGGGATCTCCTCCGGGCACTGCCTGAAGGCTGAGGACTTCCTGCAGAGTTGCTGTCAAGAACAAGCCCAAGGAAGAGACTCCAAAGAGGCTCCGTGCTTTGTTGCTTTCCACAAGGGCTCGGTGTGGTGAGAGCAGAGTCCCAGCATGGACTTTTAGGGATCTGTTGCTGGTTCACATGTTCCCTGTTAGTTGCTAGTGGCCATGCAGCTGATGAATATTTCTAATTCCTAGACACTCGGGCTCCACAGAACATGATGGCACTGATGGTAGATGAGTTTTGTTTTGTTTTGTTTTGTTTTGTTTTTTCTTTCTTTTTTCTTTCTTCTTTTTTCTTTATCTCTCTCTCTCTCTTTTTTTTTTTTTTGTTTGTTTGTTTGTTTTTCCTGGAGGGAGACAGGAGCTTCCAGGAGAGCCCAGGTGATCTGCAGGGGCACTATGAGCCTGGAAGACAACTGCAGAGCATGAGCCTGTCCAAGGTGGACTGACCAACTGACCAGAGCTCAAGTGCTCAATCTGGTGTGAGCAGACAGAGGAGAGCTCTGCAGCCCCACGGCATGCAAAGGAGTCTGGCGAGTGACTTGTTGCAGCCCTGGGGCAATGGCAGTGACCCCCTGAGCTGGGTCTACCAGCCTGCACAGCACAGCCCTGCAGAGTGCCCCCATACTCTGGGCACTACAGGCCCCTTGCTCTGCAGAGCAGCACCCCCAGCTGTGGCTGGAGCTGGGGCTGGGGATGGGAGGGCACTTCCTCTGAGTGTCTTCTAGGCCAGCTTCAGGCACATGGCTTCTGAATAATAACGTGATCTTCACTGTGCACAAGGAGCTGAGAGACTGCCAACAGGCACAGGGCTGGAACATTGCCTGCAAGGTCGCTCCTGCCCTAGCACCACACAGGAGTGGCATGGAACTGGATCCTGTGTGTCAGGGAGGCTGGGAGTCCAGCAGCCGTGTCATGGGCTTGAAGGATCACAACCAACTCACTTCAGCTTGGGCAGATTCTAGTCCAAGAACAGGGTGTTTTGTACGTATGGCATTACGAGGGCAGTGGTACCTCAGAAGCTCTAAGTTCAGTAGGAAGTGAATGGCTGTTAAACAGCCTGTGACTTGACTTCTTTCTGAAGTAGCTAACAGGTCCTTGACTTCTGGCTGAGATCTGTGCCTTTTGGCTCACATCTGCTGGTCTCCATCACAAGCCAGCAGATGCACCTGCTTTGCACATAGTTTGTGAGATCCTCTCTTCCTAAGTCCCTGGCAGGCCCCATAGAGGAAGAGGTCTTGAAGAGGTGTTGTCATGTCAGAAGTTTCAGCTTTTGCCTAATTCATCCTTCAGGGCTGCTTTCAGTTTTTGACACAGAGGGGGCCACTGCCTCCGAGATGTCTGGGGGAACACAAAGCCTTCATGAGGGCAGGGAAAAAGTTACCCTGGGTCCATAGGAGCCATTCTGGAACCAAAACATGTAGGCAGGAAGCACACTTCTGTGGTGTTGCAGAGCTGTTGGGCACATTGTGCAGGGTGCTCCGACAGCCTTTGTGTCCTTCTCCATGCTGGCTTAGGAGCTGCTTCTTTCTCAGGAAGAGAGTAGCCAAGAGAGGTGAGACAGATACTCTGAGTTCATGAAAGCCACCAGAAAGCTGCCCCTAAGAAGATGACTGATATGGGGAAGGCAGGAGGAGCCTGGCCAGGAGAGATGTGATATTTGAGGGAGGAAAGAGGAGCTTGGATAGCAGAAGGTAACGATTTTGGAGAGGTAAGAATATTCAGGTAATGTTGATACCACCATAAAGCTGAGTTAAAGTAGTCATGTGAGGCCCTTACCCTTTTTTAACCTGTTACATTAATACCTAAATCTAAATGCCACTCTACATGCTGACAGGAATCCACTGCTCTAATTTTGACTACAATATCCCTTGAAGCCAAAATTAGTCCATAACCCCTTTCCATTACCTTTCCTCTCTTGCTCACCCTCATCCCTACCCTTAACACTAGCATGTTCCACACTAGGACTGGGTGGAACTTCAAGTTGGTGATGGTAAAGTTGAGAGCCTCTAAGTAAGGATTAAGGGATAAACAAATAAAGGGATGTCGTTGTGGGAGTCCAGCTGGAGGAATGTGACTGTGGAAGTGACTGTGAGGTCACTTCTGTCTCTGCAGTTGATAGGGCAGCAGCAGGAATGTGTCACAGAAAGGGACTGTGAGGTCACTTCTGTCTGAAGTAGCTGACAGGTCACACTTCTACCTGGGATCTGTACTTTTCAGCTGACATCTGCCAGTGGTCCTGGTAGGCCAGCAGAAGGCACGGGGTTGGCATGCTGACTGTGGGATCCCCTCTGTCCACATACCCAGGAGGACCCAGACAGAAAGAAGGCCTGAATAGGGGTTTCCCTGTCTCTTCTGTTTGAGTCCATGACAGCAGGAGGCACAAGGCTTGGGTGTGTCTAAACAAGAAGCTGCAAGGCCAGCAGCAGGGTCGTAGTTTGGAAGATGCTGGTAAAGTGACTTCTGTCTGGTTGGCTGACAGGCCACAAGAAGGCCACAAGAAGAGAGCAGCAAGGAAGGCGCTGGAGAGGGCTGGGGTGAGGCACGTGGCAGAGCCCCATGCAGGGGCTGGCTGGGGGTCCCCTCTGCTGCAGCCACTGCATGGAGCATGGCAGGGGGAGGGCACGCACTGCTTGTGGCCACAGTGCAGAGCCTGGTCCTCGATGCTCCATGACTGCCTTGCAGGTCCTGGCAGGCCATGGTGAGGGGACAAATGCCCTGGGCCCCCTTCCTGCTCTGCCCAGGCCAGCAAGGGCCCAGAGAGGCCTCCTCTCCCCTGCCCCTGCTGCTCTGGGCTCCCTCTGCGCAGCCCTGGCTCTGCAGCCCCAAGCCCTGCTGGGAGCCCTCCCCTGCATGCTGCCACCACTCCCTGATGCTGCTGTTGCCCTGTACCGAGCACTGCCCAGCCCAGCCCAGCCCCTGCCCACCTCTCCCCACTTCGATGCCCTCTCCCCAGTCCAGCCCATCCCAGCCCAACAGCCCCGGCTGGGCTGGCCTCAGGGCAGTGCCCACCACAGGCTGCTGCAGGGCTCTGGGCATGGCCACCACAGCTGCAGCCTCTCGCAAGGCACCACAGCTGCTGGGACAAAGGTGGCTCTGGGCCTCCCCAGCAACCGCAGGGCTGGGGCCAGCCATGGCTCAGGAAACAGACGTACATTAGGCTGCATTCTTCTTCACCAATGTTATAAGTTGCCCCCTTAATTAAATTTCAGAGAGCATTGGATTAATCATAGAAAGCAATTTATTGAGTAAGCAAGCAGGAAGCAAAACAGCACTGGGCGGCTGGGGAGTCTCGGCTCCGCCAACGGTGCGCGCCTCACCCCCGCCAGGGTCCCTTTTTATATCTTGGTAATTCCGGGATTACGCAGCACATCCTGGTATGTTCTGCGACTGCACGCACTGTTGCTAGGGGGTTGTCTCTGTCCCTCTGGTGGTCGTGAAGATGAAGGCCGTAGTCTTCCTTGGCGTTGTGGTTCAACTTCTTTTTTTTTTTTTTTTATTTGGTCATGTTGGCCCAGCATGAGACAGATGAGTCAGGAAGGCAGGATGTTGATACACTAGTTTAACAACTTATCAGGAGGTGGTTACATGAGCTTTGCAACAGTGTCTTTGAACAAAAGAGGCAACTGAGATGCAGAAAGAGAGAAGGGGAGGGGGTTCTCTTTTTTTGTTACACTAAAAGCAAAAGAATTTTCATAGTGTCTAGCCAAGCATTATACTGCTCCTCACTTCAGCAGGGAGCTTTCGCAACTCCCGCTCCTCAAACCGAACTCCTTGATTTTTATATTACATAAGACAATGAACAAACATTTATGTTTTGTTCATAAACCCTCTTCCTCTCTGCTCAAGTGTAACTTGCGACTCACCAAGGCTGTCTTTGTTCCGTCGTCCTCATGGAGCGGTCACTGAAATCCTGTGCCAAGTGTGTCACCATCCTGCTTGCTGTTACAGCCTGCTGGGCGTAGGTTGGGGAGATCTTTCCTGTCCTGGAGAGCGCTGGAAGTTCCTTCCAGATGACTTCTCAAGGGGAGAGAGGCCAGGATTGTGCAGTGACATGAGCTTTGCAACAGTGTCTCTTAACAAAAGAGGCAACTGAGATGCAGAAAGAGAGAAGGAAAGGGGGTTTTCTTTTTGGTACATTAAGCAAAAGAATATTCATATATTCATATTCATTCTATGAATATTCATAGAATATTTATAGTGTCTAGCCAAGCATTATACAGCTTCTTACTTCAGCAGGGAGCTTTCATAACTCCCGCTCCTCAAACAGAACTCCTTGTTTTTATAATACAAAAGGCAATGAACAAACATTTATGGTGTATTACAATGGGCACCACCTGCCTCTCTGCTCAAGAGTATCTAGCGAGTCACTGAGGCTGTCCCTGTCCTGTCGTCCTCATGGAGCGTCGTCCCGTCGTAGCCTGATCGTGTCACCTTCCTGCTTACTGTGGACAGTGGTGGGTGTGGGTTGGGGAAATCTTACCTGTCCTGGAGAGCGTTGCCAGCTCTTATTCCAGCTGATTTCTCAAGCGTAGAGTGGCCAGGATTTTGCCGTGGTCTGGTTCCATCGGTGTGCGTTTCTGGCTGAAAGAGAAGCACCACGAGACAGAGCAGCATCCCTCTGTCAACACGGGCAGGCCCTGCCTCTGTGCCCGAGGGTCTGCAGCGACTCAAGAAGCTGACTTCTTGTGAGATATGTTCATCTGATTCGTATCAGTATGGAACAATGCTAGGTCTGCATGGTATGATGAATGTGACCTTCTGTCTTACATACCCTTGTATAACCACAAGTCTAAGAAAAACAGAGTGGTTAATGTATATAATTCTTGTATCTTGCAAAGGAATGTTTTAGCAATTCGTGTCAATGGAGAGCTTGAAGGGCAATGTATTTGTATGCTTTTCCTTGAAGTCTCTGATATCTGGGGGGTTTCAGAATAACTGCTAACTATTATGACTATTGCATGGGACACTATGTAAGTTTCTGAGATCTGGCCAGGAGATTATGGAGACGGGGAGAGAGGAAGAACAATTAAATGACAAAGCTTGCAGGGGACATTGCACAAGTCTCTGACACACAGCCAAGTTGGACAAAGGAGAAGGACAAGAGGGAGGAAGACTATGAGCCTTCAGCATGAGAGACCCCCAGAAACCCCCAGAGGGACCACCGGAGACTGATGCGCATGCTCAAGTAGGAGGGTTTGGATTCCAGAAATTAATTATGATAACCCTCTTTTTTTTAGAAGTAGTAATGAATATGTATTAGCCTAGGAGCATAAAAATCAGCTGCTTGATATAACTGGTGTGTGTCTTGGTGGAGCAGAGACTCCCGGCGCACACAGCACTGTTTGCTTACCTCTGTTCTTTTCATAAATTGTAAACTTTGGTTATAGTCCTATTTTGAAGACTGAGCCATTTATTACATTCTCAAGAGAAGAGCGGCAAGGTTGTGCTGTGGTCTGGTTCCATCGCTGTGCATTTCTGGCTGAAAGAGAAGCACCACGAGACAGAGCAGCATCCCTCTCTGAACATGGGCAGCCCCTGCCTCTGTGACCGAGGGTCACCAGCGACTCACCGAGGCCATCCTTGTCCCATCGTCCTCATGGTGCGGTCACTGCCCTCCTGGCCTGAGCGTGTCACCTTCCTGCTTGCTGTTAGAGGTTGGTGGGTGTGGGTTGGGGCAATCTTACCTGTCCTGGAGAGCGTTGGCAGCTCTTCCTTCCAGCTGAGTGCTCGAGCGCTGAGAGGCCAAGATTGTGCCTTTTCTGGCTGAAAGAGGAAAAGCACCAAACGGAGCAGCAACCCCCTGAGACCACGGGCAGCCCCTGCCTCTCTACTCAAGAGTATCTAGCGACTCACCAAGGCTGTCCGTGTCCCGTCATCCTCATGGAGCGGTCACTGAAATCCTGTGCCAAGTGTGTCACCATCCTGCTTGCTGTTACAGCCTGCTGGGCGTAGGTTGGGGAGATCTTTCCTGTCCTGGAGAGCGCTGGAAGTTCCTTCCAGCTGACTTCTCAAGGGGAGAGAGGCCAGGATTGTGCCGTGGTCTCGTCCCATCGCTGTGTGTGTCTGGCTATAATAACAGACAGACCAAATGGAGCAGCACCCCCGTGTGACCACAGGATGAACCTGCCTCTGTGCCCGAGCTTCTAGAGCATCTTACCAAGTCTGACCGCCTCCCTTCATCCTGTTTGAGTGCTCACTGCCGTTCTGGACCAATCGAATCACCTTCCTGTTTGCTGTGGACCTTGGCGATTGTGGTTTGGGGTGATCTTACCTCTCCTGAAGAGCACTGGAAGTTCTTCCTTCCAGCTGACTTCTCAAGGGGAGAGAAGTCAGGATTGTGCCGTGGTCTGAAGTCAATTCTGTGTGTGTCTGGCTGTAATAAGAGAAGGAAAAAGAGGAGCAGCATCCCTCTGTGAGCACGGGCAGCCCCTGCCTCTCTGTCTGAGGCTCTACCGCGACTCACCGAGGCTGTCTGTGTTCCGTCATCCTGATCCTGGGGTCACTCCCATCCTACCCCGATCGTGTCACCTTCCTGCTTGCTGTTAGAGCCTGGTGGGTGTGGGTTGGGGCGATTTTACCTGTCCTGGAGAGCGTTGGCAGATTTTCCTTCCAGCTGAGCGGTCAAGGCCAGAGAGGCTAGGAGTTTGCCATGGTCTGGTCTCATCGCTGTGTGTGTCTGGCAGAAAGAGAAGAAACACAAAACAAAGCAGCACCTCCCTGTGACCATGGGGAGCTCCTGCCTCTCAGCTCAAGAGCATCTAGCGACTCACCGAGGCTGTCTGTGGCCCATCTTCCTGATGCAGCATTCGCAGCCGTCCTGCCCCCATTCTGTCAGCTTCCTGCTTGCTGTGGACCATCGGGGGTGTGGACTGGGGCAATTTTACCTGTCCTGGAGAGGGTTGGCAGTTCTTATTTCATGTGATTTCTCAAGGGGAGAGTGGCCAGGAGTGTGCTGAGTTTTGGTGCCATCGCTGTGTGAACCTGGCTGCAAAAGAGAAGAACCAAATGGAGCAGCATCCCTCTGTGAATACAGGAAGCCCCTGCCCCTCTGCCTGAGGGTCTCTAGTGACTCACCAGGGCTGTCCGTGTCTCGTTGTCCTGATGGAGCGGTCACTCCCGTCCTAGCCTGATCGTGTCACCGTCCTGCTTGCTAATAGAACCCGGTGGGTGTGGGTTGGGGCAATCTTACCTGTCCTGGAGAGCGTTGGCAGCTCTTCTGTCCAGCTGACTTCTCAACGGGAGAGCGGCCAGGATTGTGCTTTGGTCTGGTCCAATTGCCGTTGGATTCTGGTTGAAAGAGAAGAAGCACCAAATGGAGCAGCATCCCTCTGTGACCACGGGCAACCCCTGCCTCTGTGCCCGAGGGTCTCCAGTGACTCACTGAGGCTGTCCCTGTCCCTTTGTCCTCATGGAGCAGTCAATCCCATCCTGACCCGATCGTGTCACCTTTCTGCTTGCTGTTAGAGGCTGGTGGGTGTGGGTTGGGGTGATCTTACCTGTCCTGAAGAGCGTTGGCAGCTCTTCCTTACAACTGACATCTCAAGGGGAGATCGGCCAGGATTGTGCCGTGGTCTGGTCCACACTCCATGTGATTTTGGCTGAAAGAGAAGAAGCACCAAACAGAGCAGCATCCCTCTGTGACCACGGGCAGCCCCTGCCTCTTTGCCCGAGGGTCTCCAGCGACTCACCAAGGCTGTCATTGTTCTGTCATCCTGATGCAACGACCACTCCCGTCCTACCCCGATCATGTCAGCATCCTGCTTGCAGTTAGAACCTTGTGGGTGTGGTTTGGGGCAATCTTACCTGTCCTGGAGAGCGTTTGCAGCTCTTCCTTACAGCTGACTTCTCAAGGGGAGAGCGGCCAAGGATGTGCCATGGTCTGGTTCCATCGGTGTGCGTTTCTGGCTAAAAGAGTGGCACCACGAGACAGAGCAGCATCCCTCTGTGAATACAGGCAGTCCCTGCCTCTCTGCTCAAGAGTGTCTAGCAATTCACCGAGGCTGTCCATGTCCCGTCGTCCTGATGGAGCGGTCACTCCCGTCCTACCCTGATCATGTCACCATCCTGCTTGCTAATAGAACCTGGTGGGTGTGGGTTGGGGAAATCTTACCTGTCCTAGAGAGCATTGGCAGCTCTTCCTCAAAGATGACTTCTCAAGGGGAGAGCGATCAAGGTTGTGCCGTCGTCTGGTTCCATCGCTGTGCATTTCTGGCTGAAAGAGAAGCACCACGAGACAGAGCAGCATCCCTCTGTGAACACGGGCAGCCCCTGCCTCTGTGCCTGAGGGTCTCCAGTGACTCACCGAGCCTGTCCGTGTCCCGTCATCCTCATGCAGCGGTCACTCCTGTCCTGACCCAATTGTGTCACCGCCCTGCTTGAAGAGAGAGGAAAAAGAAGCTGACTCCCTCTGGTTGAGTTTGTGTCTGGAGCGGACACTTGAGCGGGAGAAGCAGGCAGCCGAGCAGCCTCCCCGTCAGCACGGGCAGCCGTTACAGGCCTGCCCAACCGCCCAACCGCCGTTGGGGCCAGCATTCCGCAGCCATGGCCGTCCCCAACACTTTGTGACATGGGGCACCCCCTGCCTGCTGTGACATGGGCAGGGCATTAATTGCGGGGCAGCAGGCTGTGGGAGCATGCTGGGTTCCGGCTGGGGCGGTGCTGCCTGCCCTGCAGAGCTCTGAGAGCTCCCTGCCCAGGGGAACAGGCCAGGAGCATGCCCCAGTTTGGTCCCGTCGCTGCCTGTGCATGCGGCTGAAAGAGGACAGGCAAGCAGAGGGGAGCCCCCTGCCTGCCCCCAATTGCCACACAGGGTGACGAGTCTGTTCCTGCCCACCATGGAAGCACAAAGGAAGAACTAAATGAATAATAAACACTGAAAAGACCAAAGCCACGGGTGCTGATTCTGGGGAGGGGAATCAAGTAGCTGTAGCAGCAATTGCAAGAGCAGCTACTCAGCACAGGCAAAATGAGTTCATTGAAATGAACTTTATTTCAGCTAAAGAGTAAAGTTCAGGAAAAGCTAAGAAAGCCCAAAACTCTACTAAAAATAAAAGCAGCTAAAGTGATGTCCATTTTATACGTCATTTGCAGGGACACTGCCCTTAACAGAAAAGATACTCCTAAAGGTAACTCTGAAGGACAGCGTTAAGATCAATCTGACCTTTAGTCTCGCTGTGACCGAAATCAGTCCAGTTTCGGGTCAGAATTCTGCCTGACGTCATGCAGGAGGGCTCTTCTGAAGCCAGTGGGGTTCCCCTTGCAGTGGGTCCCCAGCCCCAGCGACAGACAGCAGTGACCTTCGGTGGTCACTTACAAGGACAAAGTGGCATTTGGCTTCATTTGACCATAAGTAAATGCACAGAGCTTGCAGAGCAACTTCCATGTTGCTGCATGAGCACATCAGGCTGTTGCGAACTTCAGCCTGATTGTCTTGCAGAGAACCACATTAGAATAAAGCAGGCAGTTGGAATAGGGATGATGGAACACTGCCTGCATGGCCTGCTGCCTCCCCATAAGGAAGAGAGGGCATTTGTACACAGAGCCCCCTGTATTTTCTCCTCCTTTCCCTAGCCACAAATAGCAAACATGTAAGAGGAAGTCAGATGTTTCTTCCCCAAGAAAAAGAGGGGGAAAGTGTGACCAATCTGGAGGTGAGAGAGGTTGCAGTGCAGTCGGAGGCACACCCGAGGCTGTCCCACCTGGCCCCGGGTTCCCCTGAACAAAACTGCTGTCAGGGATGTTGCAGCTCTCTGCAGGGACACTCCCGGCTGTGCCAGCCTGGGCTTTGCTCTGCCCTTGCCCCTCAGGGTGCTGCAGGCTGTGGTTTGCCACGTTCTTCAGCCTTCTCTCTGGAAAAAGGCATGTGTGGCTAGAAGCATGCCTGCTGTTGTAATCCAGTTAAATTTAAGTGGCGTTTAAGCCAGTTGGAGGCTGGTCACTAGTGGAGTCCCCCAGGGCTCACTACTAGGGCCAGTCCTCTTTAATATCATTATCGATGATCTGAATGAGGCGATCGAGTAAGTTTGCAGATGACACCAAGTTAGGTGCGTGTGTTGATCTGCTCGAGGGTAGGAAGGCTCTGCAGGAGGATCTGGATAGGCTGGACCAATGGGCTGAGGTCAACTGCATGAAGTTCAACAAGGCCAAGTGCCGGGTCCTGCACCTGGGGCGCAATAACCCCAAGCAGAGCTACAGGCTGGGAGACGAGTGGTTGCAAAGCTGCCAGGCGGAGAAAGACCTGGAAGTATTGGAGGATAGTCGGCTGAATATGAGCCAGCAGTGTGCTCAGGTGGCCAAGAAGGCCAACAGCATCCTGGCTTCTATAAGAAGCATTGTATAATAAGCTTGTATAATAAGCAGCTGACAATTGGACATAGTGAAAGTGACAAAGGAGGAAAGGAAGAGCGAAGCTAGAAATCTGAGTTACGGAAGAATCACTTTTTCTTCAGGCTTTATTCAACTAAGAAACACATATTTTTGAACTGCGCTTTTCACAGATAAGGAAAAGTGGTAAATCTATAATTTAATCAGCCATCTGGATAGTTACGGTGCTGCCCTGTGTTTAGGCGGAAGCAGCTGGAGTGAAGATTAGACTGGTTCAAAACAGAACAGGGTGTAATTATTTCAGCCCTCTGAGCACAGATTTGTACTTCCCATGGGCAGCTGCAATAGAGAGCAGCTCTCTGCCATTTATACGTAGATAAGTGATTTTTTTCCATTTCCAAAATTCAATTTAGTTTTGATTAATAAGTATCCAAACTCTCCTGTATCACCCTATCTCTATCAGAAAACGAGACCGATGAAGAAAAAAAAAAAGGGGGGGAGGAGGGACATGACACGTGGTATAAGCAACCCAGACAAGTAAATCAATATTCCAATTCTCAACCAGACAAAAGTTCAAAATACTGAAAGGGTGTCAGAAAGCTTCCAGGAATTTTAGTCCACACTGAAGCTATTGGCACCCAGAGAGGACTGACAGCATGAGTGTCTGCTTGACAAAGAAAGAACTAATCACGTGGCTCTACCATTTAAGGAACTTTCAAAGGGCAATCTGAATAAAGGAGGCAAAGGATTGATCTTATAGGCTAACTACTGGTATACTGGTTCAAAATCCTCTCTGAAGAGAAGTTGGAGGTCTCTTACCTAAAGAGAAGGCTTAACAACCCTTCAAAATCAAAAGAGATTGACTTTGCAGAAACACTTTCAGACTGAGATGAGAAAAGTAATTTAAAGAGTCTTAATTTTCTTTTATCGCTCAGAAGCCAGAGTTCATATAGACAAAAAAGAGAAGGACTTTAACGGTTAGAGAAAGGGGCACTGAATTTGTAAATTAAGTCAATGTGGAAACCCTTTCTTTCTACACATTCAAAAAAAAAAAAAAAAAAAAAGTGACCATAAAGGACAAAGAACAGGATGAATGTGTTTTACAAATGCTAGAACCATATGTAATAAGATTGCTGTATTAGAAACGTATGTTGAGGAAAAATTATGATGACATTGGAATGACAGAGACTTGGTTAAATCAAGCTATCAACTGGGAGATAAAATTACCGAGGTATAAAGTTTGCGGATGGGTGAGGTAAAACAAAAGTAATGAGGGAGGGAGTAATTTGCATACAGGGAGAATACTGAATAAACAGAAATAAATGACACTAGGATTTTGGCTGACACAACAGGGACTATTGGAAGTAAACTGAAGAATGAGATATGGAAAAAGTTAGTCCTTGGACCTTGCCAGAGACTTTCAGGAGAGGATGAGAAAGCATATCAGGAAATGTTTTTACAGATGAAGGAAGTCTGTATCGAATCCAGTGTCATGATCCGGTGGAGGAATTCAATTACCTAGACATTTCCTAGGAAAATGTTAGTGGGAAAAACTACCAAGCAAGCATGATTATAAGAGTAATACAGGATTACTTCCTTACGGCATATGCTCAAAAGCCACTCAGGCCTCTGGAAAAGGGTAATGTGGATATAGTGACTAGAAATAAACTAGACACGATGACTACAATGAAAGCTGGGAGGAGTATTACAATAAATATATAGTGCAGTACATGTGGTTGCAATGCCATTAAGACTGGGGCGGTAAGTTGCACTTGTATGTTAAATAAAATCAGACCCTTACTGAACATTAAATAAATTAAAAGTAGCCCAAAAGAATCAAGCTTCACCAAAGGAAATGCAGGGAAAAATCTGAGATATCTTTAAGAAAGTATTTTCAAAATACAAGTGATTCATCAGGGATGAAGCCAGAAAAAAAAACCAACAAACAAACTAACAAAAAACCTGCAATTGTATCAGGGAAGTGTAGTGCTTTATCTAGTCCCAATCACTGAAGAAGAGGAAAAGAAGGATCTTGTGGCCAGTAACGCACGTTTGAAACAGCATAAATTCCCCATGACCTGTGAGCCCATCTGTTTTGCTACTGGTGCTGGAAGAAAAATGTGAGTGCATGAGAAGGGACTGCAGATGAAAAGTGGAGACTAGGTGTGAAGAGAGAAATGATACATGTTTAAATAGTTTCTCTGACATTTCCCTGTTTCTAGTGAATGAGGTTCACAAAGGACCTTGCTGCCACGCACAAAGCCTAATAGCGAACCTCCACAGCACATTACAGGCAGACACTCACGCCAATGTGAGGAACCTAGATTCAAGACCATATTTTGGCTAACAGAGATTGGACTCAGTTCTCTGAGGAAGCTATTTCTTAAAAAAAAAAATAAAATAAAATAAAATAAAAATATAAAAAGTTCATTTTATAAAAAGTAATTGCATTTATTATTTGGAAGTTTAGCCACACAAAAATATTCACACATACAGTAGTTGCAGTAGTCAAGTCAGGTTAAACATATATTAAGTAGCAATCTTAGCCATCATGCTGGGAACTAAGACCATGTATCTCAAAACTCTTCATCATACATGGAGTTAATTTACTCTTATTAACTTCCTGGTATGGCTCAGTTTTAGCTGCTCTCCAGTTTTCTACAATTGACAGTTGACAATTTGTACAATTGGCCATTGCATGGACTTTTAATAATAACAACAACAAAGCATGTGTGAGTTTTATTGATCTAAAAGTCAGTTTCCATGCAGTTTTATCCCTGCATTTACCTTTGGATCTGTAGATTTTGCACGTCCAACTTTTAAGTCAAAGTCTGATATAAAATTTTGGTTCTCTAAGTAGCTTCTAAAGGTCTCAAGCTCATCACCAAGTTGATGATTAAAACGAAAAAGCAGTATGTAATCCTTTCCCTGAAAGGAACAATATTTTAGGGGAAAAATAGCAAGGAGTAGATGCATGCATAAACGACATGGGTCACAGTATGGCCACCTGGATTGCTAGGTGACCTGAAATGTGGGTATGTGTACTCTGCCTTGCTTTTCTCCTTACACAGTGTGGTGGTTTTACTCGGGTGGGCAGCCGAGCTCCACCACAACCGCTCTCTCACTCCCCCTCCTCAAAGACGAACAGGGAGAAAATACAATCAAAAGGGCTCAAGGGTTGAGATAAGGACAGGGAGGACGCGCAGTAATTATTGTGACTGGCAAAACAGACTCAGCATAGGGAGACAGTCAGATTGATTGCCTATTCCTAAGCAGCTAGAAAAGCGAGAAACAAAGGAAAGAAACCCAAAGCACCTATCCCCCCCACCCACCCTCTTCCACCTCCTCCCCCCGAGTAGTGCAGGGGAGTGGGGGAATGGGGGTTATGGTCAGTCTACAGCGCTTCTTCTCCACCGCTCCTTCCCAATCACTCTTGTCCCCTGTGCTGTGGGCTCCCTCCCACAGGATGCAGGCCTTGCTGAACTGACCTGGCGTGGGCTTCCCACAGGCAGCAGCTCTTCCAGAACTGCTCCCACATGGCTTCATACCATGGGGTCCATCCCTCAGGAGCAGACTGCTCCAGCACAGGTCCCCCACGGGCAGCAGCTCCTACCAGGTCACCTGCTCCTGCGTGGGCTCCTCTCCACGGGCTGCAGCGTGGAACCCTGCTCCACCGTGGTACTCCATGGGCTGCAGGGGGACAGCCTGCTTCACCATGGGCCTCACCACAGGCCGCAGGGGACTTCTGCTCCATGTCTGGAGCACCTCTCCCCCTCCTTCCTCACTGACCTTGGCGCCTGCAAGGCCGTTCCTCACTCCTCTCACTCTCCCAGCTGCTGTGTGGCGCAGTGTTGTGTTTTTTTTTCTTAAATCTGCTCTCACAGAGGCGCAAAACAACATCACTTACTGGCTCAGCTCTGACCAGCAGTGGGGCCCTTGCCAAACATGGGGCAGCTTCTAGATCCTTCTCACAGAAGCCACGCCTGTGGCCCCCTGCTACCAAAACCTTGCCACGGAAACCCATGACACAGCAAGAGGCTCAGACTTTCTCTTCCTGGAACTACTCAAGAAATGAGAGTATCAGTAGCTTTCTCACACCAAGACAATTAGAACAAACGTTGAGGTTTGAAAGCCTATGGCTCTAAGGATTGAAGCCTATTTTTAACATTTTCTATGTTGCTTGGCATTCATAGAGCAGGGTTCAGTGGTAGGCCTCACAGCTGGTTTCCTCTGGATTTCCGATAATCCAACAAATTTCTCCTTCCATTGATAGTAGTATACACTACTAGTACACCCTAGTATACACCCTAGTATACACCCTCGTATACAACAGTCTTGTAGTAGCAAGTACTGGTCCCTGCCAAATAATTATCAGTACAGGAAAGATCTGAGAAACGTTCTAAATGGATACTGTCAGTAGATGTTTGCAATGATTTTAAAAAATCTGAACAGAAACACTGAAGATCATGCCCATGCAGGGAATGTGATTAGACCCTGTTTCAAGCATCTTAGCACTGAGACAAAACATCAAGGAAAAAAAAAAAAAAAAAAAAAAAAAAAAAAAAAAAACTTTCAGATTTGTTTTTGAGAGTCTGAGTAACACATTATCTCTTCTCATTTTATTGCTTATTAGACAGTATTGCCATTCACACATTTTTCTCCAACAATGAGAAAGTCAAATGGCAAAAAGGTTGGAAAATAGTTCTGAAAAACACCAGTTTAATCAGGGATAGTTTGCCAGTCTTGAGCCTGAAAAATGCCACATCTCCAAATCCAGTCTTTTTTAAAACTCTGTTCCTTATCCCCAAAGAATTATGAAATAGTGACAAAGGCAGTCCTATAGGCCTGAACACCAGTGCATTTGAAAGCCTGAGACATGAGCACTACAGTCTGCCTGGGCAGACCTATTCTCCCATGTGGAGCCTATGGTTCAGTTAACAGGACTCCAACCATCTGCAGGAAAGTACACGAGAACATCAAGACCTCAATTATTCTCCACTACTGCAGTATATTTATATTCTGAAATCAAACTTAGACCTTCATTTTCTGCTTACATTTAAGTGTGGAAATTAATCCCTTGGGATTGTAATTATACATATGATGCTAGGGGAAATTATAATAACGTCCAAAGTACCACATCTTTAGTCTGCATTTTGGTTTAGACATGTTAGATAATGCTTAATGAAGCATTTTACATCCAATTAAAGCTTCACAGCACACACTCTTCCTACTAAAAAATTCTTAGAGTGAGTACCTAAGTGCCGCTTAAAATCAGATACACTTCTAAAATAGAAAACATAATACATAATTTTCCTGTATGATAGAGTTCATGCAACTCTTTTGTATATTTGGTGCAGTATTCATGGCAATAACTGCTGGTGGTAAAATATAGTAGGTGGAGATCAAGTAGCATGTGTGCATTGTAACATTATAGGTTCCAGAATTTTGATATATGACTCAAATAAATACAATAAACACAATATTTATTTAATAAAATGCACCTGGATGCTATTTCCATTAATGAATGATAATGTGCTATAGAGCTTTCTACTAGTCTAAAATAAAAACATTATTCAAGACACATAGGCCGAAGCATTCTGGAAGTCCTTAGACACGGAGAAGTACCATTTGTCAAGAAATAAGTCTTTTCATAAACATTAACAACAGTATTTCAAAACGAGTGGGTATTGATCACTGAAAAATGGGACAGATACAAAATCTGAATCAACTTTTAAGCACATAATCAAATCTTGCTAATGCTAGTAGGGCAACATAACTCACCCAGGTAAATATTCAGGCAACTATACATGTAAAAATAAAAACAGAGAAGGCAGGAAGAAATGCCCTGTTCACTAATGGGTCCTGTTGTATTGTGGGAAAGCATCAGAGATGGAAGGCTGCTGTATGGAGTCCTTCACAACGAGTTGCAGAAGCTGCTGAGGGAGAAGGTGAATCAAGTCAGTTTGCAGAAGTGAAGGCCATTCAGCTGGCTTTAGATATTGCCGAATGAGAAAAGTGGCCAGTTCTCTATCTCTACACTGCTTCATGGATGGTAGCAAGTGCCCTGTGGGGGTGGTTACAGCAGTAGAAGCAGAAAAACTGGCAGCACATGGGCAAATCCATGTGGGCTGCTGCACTGTGGCAAGATATTGCTGCCCGTGTAGAGAACCAGGTTGTAAAGGTACGCCACGTAGATGCTCGTGTGCCCAAGAATCAGGCTACTGAAGAACATCAAAACAACCAGCAGGTGGATCAGGCTGCTAAGATCTGCTACCAAACCACAGCACACTCCAGGCCACTCTTCCCTTGAGAAATCAGCTGGAAGGAACAGCTGCCAACCCTCTCCAGGACAGGTAAGATCGCCCCAACCCACACCCACCAGGCTCTAACAGCAAGCAGGATGGTGATACGATCGGGTCAAGACAGGAGTGACCGCTGCATGAGGATGACGGGACACGTACGGCCTTGGTGAGTTGCTGGAGACCCTTGGGCACTCAGGCAAGCACTGCCCATGGTTACAGGGGGATGCTGCTCCGTTTGGTGCTTTTCCTCTTTCAGACAGAAACATCCCTAGCGATGAGACCGGACCATGGCACACTGCTGGCCTCTCTCGCTTTGAGAACTCAACCCGAAAAAATGCCAATGCTCTACAGGACAGATAAGACAGCCCCAAGCCATTCCCCACCACGGTGCCACCACGCTAGGTGGGAATATGACACTTTTAAGCTACAAGAAACATCTCCTGGACATCAGGAAGATGCGAGATGGACAGCCTTGGTGTGAGGCTGGGATTGCCTCGTGCAAAGAGGAAGGAATGGCTTGCAGTGCTGAGAGGGGGTGGCTGCTCAGTGTGTCGCCTCCTCTGTTAGAGCTGGAGACACTGACAGTGTCTTCATGAAGCCATGGCACACTCCTGGACTTTCTCGCATTGAGAAGTCAGCTGGAAAAGGTGTCAACAATCTCCAGGACAGGTAATTTCACCCCAACCCACACCCCAGCATGGTCTCATAGCAAGCAGGACAGTGACACGCTTAGGCCAGGAGTCGACGGAACATGGAAAGCCTTGGTGAGTCGCTAGAGACCCTCGGGCAGAGAAGCAGGGGCTGCATGTCTTGACAGAGGAATGCTGCTCCATTTGGTGCTTCTTCCTTTTCAGCCAGACACACACAGCGACCAGACCAGACCATGGCAAACTTCTGGCCTCTCTGGCCTCGACCACTCATCTGGGAGGAAGAGCTACCAGCGCTCTCTAGGACAGGTAAGATTGCCCCAACCCACACCCACCACTGTCCACAGAAAGCAGGAAGGTGACACGCTCAGGCCAGGAGGGCAGTGACTGCTCCATGAGGATGACAGAACACGGACAGACTTGGTGAGTCACTGGAGACCCTCGGGCACAGAGGCAGGGGCTGCCCGTGTTGACAGAGGGATGCTGCTCTGTTTGGTGCTTCTTCTCTTTCAGCCAGAATCACAAGGCAATTGGATGAGGCCATGGCAAAACCTTGGCTGTGCTCCCCTTGAGAAGTCAGCTGGAATAAGAGCTGCCAATGCTCTCCAGGACAGCTAAGAGTGCCGCAACCCACACCCACCAGGCTCTAACAGCAAGGAGGATGGTGATATGATCAGTGTAGAATGGGAGTGGTCGCTGTGTCAGGATGACGGAACACATACAGCCTCAGTGAGTCGCTGGAGACCCTAGGGCACAGAAGTAGGGGCAGCCTCTGGTTTTAGGGGGATGCTGTTTGGTGCTTTCCCACCTTCAGCCAGAAACAGCACAATCCTGGCCACTTTCCCCTTGAGAAATCAGCTGGAAGGAAGAACCCTCTCCAGGACAGGTAAGATCGCCCCAACCCACACCCACCAACCTCTAACACCAAGCAGGAAGGTGACACGCTTGGGCCAGGAGGGCAGTGACCGCTCCATGAGGACGATGGGCCTGGAACATCCTCAGTGAGTCGCTGGAGACCCTCGGGCACAGAGGCAGGGGCTGCCCGTGTTCACAGAGGGATGCTGCTCTGTCTCGTGGTGCTTCTCTTTCAGCCAGAAACGCACAGCGATGGAACCAGACCATGGCACAACCTTGCTGCTCTCCCCTAGAGAACTGAGCTGTAAGGAAGATCTGCCAACGCTCTCCTGGAGAGGTAAGATTGCCCCAAACAACACCCACCAGGTTCTAACAGCAAGCAGGACGGTGACATGATCGGGGTAGGACGGGAGTGGTCACTGCGTCAGGATGACAGAACAATGATAGCCACGGTGATTCGCTGGAGACCCTTTGGGCACAGAAGTAGGGGCAGCCTGTGGTCTCAGGGGGATGCTGCTCCATTTGGTGCTTCTCGTTTTGCAGCCAGATTCACACAGCGATGGCACCAAACCACAGCACCCTCCTGGCTACTCCCACCTTGAGAACTGAGCTGGAAGGAAGAGCTCCCATCGCTCTCCAGGACAGGTAAAATCACCCGAACCCACATCCCCGATGGTCAACGCAGGAAGCTGACAGAACTGGGGCAGGATGACAGTGAATGCTGCATCAGGGAAATGGGATACAGACAGCGTTGGTGAGTCGCTGGATACTATGAGCAGAGAGGCAGGGGCTGCACACGGTCACAGGAGGTTGCTGCTCCCTTTGGTGCTTTTCCTCTTTCAGCCAGAAACGGCACAATCCTGGCCTCTCTGCCCTCGACCACTCATCTGGGAGGAAGAGCTCTATGGATCTCTAGGACAGGTAATTTCACTCCAAACAATACCCAACAACAGTCTCATATCAAGCAGGACAGTGACACGCTTGGGGCAGGACGGGAGTGACCGCTCCATCAGGATGACGGGAGACGGATTGACGTGGTGAGACGCTCGAGTCCGTTGGGCACAGAGGCAGGGTCAGCCCCTGGTCACACGGGGATGCTGCTCTGTTTCTTCTTTCTCTTATTAAAGCCAGAAACACATAGAGATGGGAAGCAGATGATGGCAAAATCCTGGCAACTCTCCCCTTGAGAAGTCATCTGGAAGGAACTTCCAGCGCTCTCCAGAACAGGTAAGATCGCCCCAACCCACACCCACCAGCCTCTAACTGCAAGCAGGAAGGTGACACGCTCGGGCCAGGAGGGCAGTGACCGCTCCATGAGGACGATGGGACAAGGATGGCCTTGGTGAGTCGCTGGAGACCCTCGGGCATGGAGGCAGGGGCTGCCTGTGTTGACAGAGGGATGCTGCTCCGTTTGGTGCTTCTTCTCTTTCAGACAGAATCACACGGCAAATGGACCAGACCACGGCACAACCTTGGCCAATCTCCCCTTGAGAAGTCAGCTGGGAGGAAGAGCCGGCAACGCTCTCCAGGAGAGGTAAGATTGCCCCAACCCATACCCACCACTGTCCACAGTAAGCAGGAAGGTGACACGATCAGGCTAGGACGGGAGTGACCGCTCCATGAGGACGACAGAACAAAGACAGCCTTGGTGAGTCGCTAGTTACACTTGAGTAGAGAGGAAGAGGGTTTATGAACAAACCATAAATGTCTTTTGTATTATAAAAATCAAGGAGTTCGGTTTGAGGAGCGGGAGTTGCAAAAGCTCCCTGCTGAAGTAAGGAGCTGTATAGTGCTTGGCTAGACACTATGAAAATTCTTTTGCTTAATGTAACAAAAAAAGAGAACCCCCTCCCCTTCTCTCTTTCTGCATCTCAGTTGCCTCTTTTGTTCAAAGACAGTGTTGCAAAGCTCATGTAACCACCTCCTGATAAGTTGTTAAACTAGTGTATCAACATCCTGCCTTCCTGCCTCATGCTGGGCCAGCATGACCAAATAAAAAAAAAAAAAAAGCTGAACCACAACTCCGAGGAACACTACGGCCTTCATCTTCACGATCACCAGAGGGACAGAGACGACCCCCTAGCAAAAGTGCGCGCAGTCGCAGAACATACCAGGATGTGCTGCGTAATCCCGGAATTACCAAGATATAAAAAGGGACCCTGGCGGGGGTGAGGTGTGCGCCGTTGGCAGAGCAGAGACTCCCTGGCCGCACAGCGCTGTTTTGCTTGCTGCTTGCTTACTCAATAAATTCCTTTCTATGATTAATCCAATGCTCTCTGAAAATTAATTAAGGGGGCAACTTATAACATTGGTGAAGAAGAATGCAGCCTAATGTACGTCCATTTCCTGAGCCATGGCTGGCCCCAGCGTGGGGGCTGCTGCGGAAGCCCAGAGCTGCATTTGTCCCAGCAGCTGTGGTGCCAGCAAAGAGTAGCTGTCCTTTCACTGGCCTGGGAGTGTCCCAAAGGTGCTGGGACTGATGGCAAATGTCATCCTGGAGGGGAATCTGGAGATGCCCTGTGCCTGGGCGAGGCCTTTTGTGCTGGCCTGGGGAGTGGGGCTGGCCCTGCGGGACACAGGCACTCTGTGCTGGGGATCTCCCAGGCAAGAGACCAGGACTCCTACAGCTTCACGGACCTCCATTTCCTGAGCCATGGCTGCCCCCAGCCCTGGGGTTGCTGGGGAGGCCCAGAGCCACCTTTGTCCCAGCAGCTGTGGTGCCTTGCGAGAGGCTGCAGCTGTGGTGGCCATGCCCAGAGCCCTGCAGCAGCCTGTGGTGGGCACTGCCCTGAGGCCAGCCCAGCCTGGGCTGTTGGGCTGGGATGGGCTGGACTTGGCTGCACTGGGCTGGGGAGAGGGCAACAGCAGCATCAGGGAGTGGTGGCAGCATGCAGGGGAGGGCTCCCAGCAGGGCTTGGTGCTGCAGAGCCAGGGCTGCATGAAGGGAGCCCAGAGCTGCAGGGGCAGGGGAGAGGAGGCCGCTCTGGGCCCTTGCTGGCCTGGGCAGAGCAGGAGGGGGGCCCAGGGCATTCATCCCCTCACCATGGCCTGCCAGGACCTGCAAGGCAGTCATGGAGAGTCCAGGGCCAGGCTCTGCACTGTGGCCACAAGCCCTGCGTGCCCTCCTCCTGCCATGCTCCATGCGGTGGCTGCAGCAGAGGGGACCCCCAGCCAACCCCTGCATGGGGCTCTGCCACCTGCCTCACCCCAGCCCTCTCCAGTGCCTTCCTTGCTGCTCTCTTATGCATGCCAAGACCTCCCCGTGCGTTC
Source organism: Mergus octosetaceus (assembly GCA_036873955.1). Taxonomy (NCBI): domain Eukaryota; kingdom Metazoa; phylum Chordata; class Aves; order Anseriformes; family Anatidae; genus Mergus; species Mergus octosetaceus. Next base: position 1,278,746 of record CM072311.1, read on the forward strand.
CGGCCAGCCCATCTGCTGAGGGCCAGTGCGGCTGCTTCGGGGGCAGGGAACTCAGCATGGCCCTTGCAGCCCCCTGTCCTGGGCCTGCCTCTCCCCTTGGCCTCGGACCCGGCCTTGTCTCTGCTGGCAGGGGGGCTCTTGGCATGTGCTCCCTGGCCTCCCCTTGCCTCCGGACAGCTGCTGCCCACTCAGGCTGCTGGCACAAACGTGGCCTCACAAGCAGCAGCACCCCTTGGGCTGCTTCTCCTGGCCTCCCCCACCCCACTGCCTTGACTTCTTGTCTCTGCTGGGTCCCCTCTTTATTACCCAAATGTGTCCCTTGGCTGTCAGCTCCCTCTGCCCTGCCCCACAGGATGGTCAAGATGAGGTGGGACATGTTACCATGGCATGTGAAAGGATTTTTGTAATCTGCATTGGTGATGGCACAAAAAGACAGTTCCTTCACCAGTGATCTACGTCCTTCTTCAGGTGAATTATCAGGATTTCTATTCATCACAGGTGAAGAAATACTGATGGTCACGAGCACTTGCATTTCACTGTTTTCTCCATCGTGGTGTACTCCCTCATCTTCCAGGCACTTCCACCCATCTTGAATAAACTATCCATATTGAATGTCCCCTTTCTAGCTGCCTGTCTGGAACCATGCATTTCCCATGGTTCTCCTGTTTTGCCCCCCCTTACTCTTTGATCATTCAGACTTCTCTCATTGACCTAGTTGCTGCTTTGAGCTTCATTGAGTTCAAGCTTGCCCATAGATTAGCAGTCTGCCTAATTGTTTCTGTAGCAAGCTCCTCATCATTTTTCATTGAATTAAGATCATATGGAATAATACTAATCTTAATACCTATAATTTCCTATTAATCAGTATAAAATCCTTAATTTACAGTCATCCTTTTGTGAGGATAAACCAGTGAGGTAAATCTGACTGGAGACATACAAGATGAGGAGCTTGCTTTGCTGTTTGGAAAATTGCTGCATGTTTTCTTGTTGTTTGTTTTAAAATAAGTAGAAACCCTTCTGTGTGCAGCCAGGTCTCTAAGGAAACCAGGTGGGAGCTGGTGCAAAGGGGCTGTAACATCCAGCTGCAGACTTGAGTGCAGAAGTGTGGTGTAAGGAAAAGTGATGCAAGCGCCAGGTGGTCAATGAGAGAAATGTCAGGGTTGGGGTGGTGAGGAGCAAGGTTGTCCATGCACTGTCAGGCCTCAAGAGTCTGCTTTTCCTCCCTATGGACGTCTCCATAGGAGAAGCCCTGGATTAATATCAATTGAAGAAAGATGCTCAAAACTGAAATGCAATACAATTCACCCTTTAAAATGAGAGGAGACATTTATTAGGTGCTTTTTGAAATCTTCCTCCTTAACTACACTATGAAAGCTCTCCAATTAGTTCTCTAAGTCTTGAAGACTTGAATAAAACTATGGAAGACATATGCTTGCTTAGGAGTTTCTACATTGTAATGAGTTCCATGGTGGATTTTGGTGCTTAGTCTGTGAATGTCAGGTACTGAGAGGAGAATGATGCACATTAAACCATCAGACATTGGTCCATTTTTCCTCTTGGGAAACACAAAGACAACTGTGAGGCCTGAATATGTTTTGAACACAATCTTTAGTCCCACCCTCAGGAGACCTCTTGCCTGGGAGTGTTGTTCTGAGGATATTTTCCTGCTACAGGTGTCTCTGCACACTTACTTGCAGGCTCAGGAAAGGCTGGTCTGGCTAGCTTTGGGCCTCACTAGTGGACAGGCACGATCAGACAGCCTGTTCTTCACGCTGACATTTGGCAAGCCCCAGAGCATTAGACAATAACAGCGAGGGGAATTTTTGTAAAGAAAGAGCTAAAGTCTGACTTTAAGGAGAAATTACATGACCTGGAGAGCAGGCTGGTGACAGCCAATGAGATATCTCTGGTTGGTGCAGGCCGCACACAGATGTACAGGCACTGACAGAATGAGAGCAGGATGCAAACATCGCCCTGACCATACAGTCACAGCATCCTGCTGGCTGGTTGGGACCTCTGAAAGTCAACAAATCCAATGCTTTGTTCAGAGTGCCCACAGAACTGTTGAGCTCTGGAGAATGACCTCTTTTCAAAACTATTTCTCAGAGCAGTGCAAAGTCCTACATCATGGGAGGAAAAAATACATGAAGTAGTATTTGCCGGGGCCACCCAGCTAAAAGATGTCTTTGCAGAAAAGGATGCAGGTATCCTGCTGGATAAGAAGTTGTACATGATCCAGCAATGCGACCTTGCTCTAATGAAGTCTGGTGGTATTCTGGGCTGCACTAGTAAGCATGTTGCCAGCAGGTTGAAGGAGGTGATCCTTCCCCTCTCCTCAGCACTGCTGAAGCCATACCTGGCGTACTGTGTCCAGTTCTGGAGTGCCCAGTACAAGAGAGACCTACACATCCTGGAGAGAGTCCAGCGTGGAGCCATCAAGATGGTCAAGGGACTGGAGCACCTCTTCTGCGAGGAGAGGCTGAGAGCTGGGACTGTTCAGCCCGGAGGAGGCTCAAGGGGCATCATATCAATGGCAATAAATGCCACGGAAGGTGAGGAGGTGAAACTGGTGCTGCTGTCCAGGGAACCTGAAGCATGGGCACTTCTCAGCCTGAGGTCTGTATTTCTGTGGGTTGACACAGTTGGAGGAATTGGGCAATAGGGTGCATCCTCTTTCCTGTCCCAAAAAGGCACTGCCTTGGTCTCCCAAACCAAACAGTCTGGACAGGGAAAAGGCTCCACCTTCTTCCCAAGTGCTGCTCTGATTGCTGAGGGCAGGCGGAGACCCTGGGACTGAGCAGCACTGTGTGACCCCATCACCCTGCAGACACTGACCAGGGGATGCTGAGCCCCGCTCAGCCCCACCACTGAGCTGGGACCCAAGCACTACGTCCATCCCAGCCCAAGGGGCCACAGGAACTGAACAAAAAAGCTCTCAGGAAAAGTGACTGTGTCCTGTGGTGTCTCCATGGTAGCATCTGGGTGCAACCCCTTTCACCAAAAGGAGATCCAAAGCTTGGGGCGGGAACCAGACAGATTCTGCACCTGGGAAGGGGCAACCCTGGCTATATGTACAGACTGGGGGACGAGATGCTGGAGAGCAGCCCCAAAGAGAGCAATCTGTGGGTTTTGATTGACAGCAAGCTGTTAACCCAGGACAGTGGTCACAGCACCAAGCCTGACGGTGTTCAAGAAGTGTTAGGACAATGCTCTCAGACACACAGTCTGATTTTATTTTATCATTTTTTGGGGTAGTCCTTTGGGGACTAGGAGTTGCACTCAATGATCCTTGTGGGTCCCTTCCACCTCAGATATTCTATGATAGAAACAGCCAGAGGCCACTCTCACCTTTTAGACTCACTGCAGCACAGTGTATTCTTTTAGAAAGGCAACATCAATTAACCCCTGAATACCGATCTGCCCCCTAAAACTCCTATGGAAAAGGGCCACACAATCCAATAACTAATTTATTCTTTAATCATTTAGATCACCTTCATAGAATCACAGAATCTTGGGTTGGAAGGGATATTAAAGATCATCTAATTCCCCCCCTCTTTGTCTTGCCTTGTGGCACCTCCCATCAGACCAGGTTGCCCAAAACCCCATCCAACCTGGCCTTGAACACTTCCAGAGACGGGGCATCCACAGCTTCTCTGGGCAACTCGTACCAGTGCCTCACTGCCCGCAGAGTAAAGAATGTCTTCCTTATATCTAATGTAAACCTACCCTCTGTTATGAGGTCTGCCCGGAGCCTGCTCTTCTCCACACTAAACATCCCCAAGTCCCTCAGCCTGTCTTTGCAGAAAGGGTACTCCAGATCCTTCGTCATCTCCGTGGCCTCCTCTGGACTCATTTGAATGCATCCATGTCCTTCTTTTCCTGGCGGGCCCCAGAGCTGAACGCAGCGCTCCAGGTGGGGTCTCATGAGAGCAGAGCAGAGGGGGACAATCACCTCCCCAGCCCTGCTGGCCACGCTGCTTTTGGTGCAGCCAGGATACAGTTGGCTTTCTGGGCTGCAAGCGCACAGTGCTGGCTCATGGTGAGCTCCTCGTCAACCACCACCCCCAGGTGCTTCTCCTCTGGGCTGCTCCCTATCCATTCTCTGCCCAAGCTCTCTTTATCCTTGGCATTGCCCCAGCTCAGAGGCAGGACCTCGCACTTAGCCTTGCTGAACCTCATGATGTTCACACAGGCCCACCTCTCCTGCCTGTCCAGGTCCCTCTGGATGGCATGCCTTCCCTGCAGTGTGTCATCCCTTCCCACACAGCTCGATGTCATTGGCAAACTAGCAGAGGGCGCACTCGATCCCACTGTCCATGTCACCAACACAGATGTTAAACAGCGCCGGTGCCATATTTGCAAGCAGCACAAAGTGTATTTCCTCCTGGTCTGGATGGAATCACACAAGAGGCCTAAGCTTTGGAGGTCACTTCAGATCTCCTGGATTGGCCTTAGGTGGGAGACTCTGAGCTGGTTGACAGATGTGCCTTTTGTACACTTGACAACCTGCCTGTGGCTGTGATCATCAGACAATATTTCTGTGGTGCTGGAGCGTGGGGAGGACTGGAGGGACTGTGTGGTGCAGCCTCAGAGGCAGGCCCAAGCTCTTATCAAACGGACCCTCCTGCTGTATGTGCTTGAAGACACATGACGTAGCCAAGGTGACCTGGACGGGGCCCTGGGAAGGCACAGCCAGGGACCCCGGACTGCTGGGAAACACCAGTGCCAAGGACAAGACAAAAGTTGGGGGGCGTGGAGTGGACACGAGCATTGCGGGAGGCCTCAGAATCTGGGGCCAGAGAGCTGCTGAGGTGAGGATGGGCCATTGGGCTATCTCCTACGGGTGGCTGGCGGCGTCTCCAAGCGATGGACTGTGATGTCTGTGAGCAATGGATTGTGACTGCATGGCCCTCACTGCTTATATGTGGGCGCAGAGTCCCACCCCGCCGGCTAGTGCCCGCACTCTGGCTGAGCGTTTACGTGAGGTCTGGAGTGAGGAGCGAGGTTGGCCTTGGTGCTGGTGTCATGCCCTGGGAGTTGCTGCAGCAGCTCTCAGTGCCCTTCCCAGAGCCATCGGAGCTTCTTCCACGGTCCTGCGTCATTCGGGCCGTCGGGAGACCCAGGAGGAGCGCTCGCAGCAGCGGAGGTGAGCACTGCAGGGACACCTCCCCCTGGGCAGCTGGAAGGGTTTCCTCCCTGAGGGACCTGCACAGCTCTTCCAGCTGCCCCCACATCAGCCAATGACCATGGCCTCTTCTCTGCCTTTTGCAGCGTGACAGCTGCTGCTGCAGCAGCAGTGAGGAGCAGCCCCTCATCCCCTGCTCCACGCAGCCCACTGCAGCAGCTGGAGAGCATGGCCACGGCGCTGGAGAGCCGCTGCCCCATTTGTCTTGAGACCTGGGACAATGCGGGCTACGTGATGCCATGTCTCCACCAGTTTTGCTTCCAGTGCATCCAGCAGTGGATGGAGAGCAAGCCCGAGTGCCCCCTCTGCAAGAGGAGGGTCAGCTCCATCATACACTCGGTGCGGGCAGACAACAAATTTGAGGAGGTCGTCATCCCACCGCCGGCAGAGGCATCCCTCGTGGCCCAGCCGGCTGGGAGAGCTCGTGGCCACGCAGCCACCACCGACCCCCGTCACCACCCTGCAGCATCTCCGCCATCAGCTGCAGGGCCGGCTCTTGTGGGAGGCCTCCAGCCTGAAGTCTGGGCCTCCCTTTTGCGAGACCACCCAACTCTGATCCGTCCCGTGCTGCCCTGGCTGCGCCAGGAGCTGGGGCGCATCCATGGGGCTGATCACGCGGAGGCGCAAATGGTGGAAGACCTCCTCACCTCCGCCCTGGGCTTCCTGGGGCTGGATGAGGATCGCCTGGTCCAGCTGCTGCAGCTTTCCATGCCGGACCACGCAGCCACCTTTGTGCACCAGCTCATCAGCATCACCGTGCAGCGGTGCAGCTGGGTGGCCCACCGCCTGCTGGGCCTGGAGGGCTCCCGTGCTGCCATGGGACAGGCAGGCAGCCCCGCAGCTGCCCCCAGGCCTTCTGCCTCCCGAGAGGGGACTGCTGGTCCTGGTCCAGAGCCCTGCAACAACGCTGCTCGAGGCAGCACAGACGAACTCGCGGGCAGCTCCAGTGCTGCCCTTCAAGGGGGTCCCGGCCTACCCCCCTCCAGCCTGGTTCAGGACCCAGGGAACCAAGAAGCGCCCCAGGAGGAGACACCGGAGGCTGTGCCTGGACCCTCCACAGCACACCAGGGCAGGGACCATCCCCAAAGGGGGCCCCGGCGAGCCCCGAAGAGGAGGGCCCCCACCTCCCAGGCCTCTTCTCCAGCAGCTAAGAAGAGGCCACCCCGCCGGCAACACTAGGGCAGCGCCCCAGGAGCTGGCAACAACAGGGCCGGGCCAGCGGATGGGGCACACAGAAGGCTCTCAGGAAATAAATTTATACCATGTAGAAAATAAATCATATATATATAAAGTCTCAGTGTAGCTAACAATGTATTTGGTGTCACCATCCCCAGCCCTACTGCCATCTCCCCCTTCTCCTGCTGCTGTGCCCACCGCCTCCTCGCGTGCCCGCTGTGAGGTCTGGTGGGGTTGGGGCACGGCGATGCCGCCCTTCACCAGGAGGGCTGGGGTGTTCATCTCGGCGCTCCCCTCCCCAGGTGCCCGGCCCCACTGCTGTGCTCCCCCTGACAGCGCGTGCTGCCCAGCCGCAGGCCTGCAGCTCTGCAGCTGCTCCCAGCGGGAGGTTTGGTGCCAGGGCGTGCCTGGGTTCAACAAGTCCAAACAAAAGGTGCTGCACCTGTGTCAGAGCAATACCAGACACAAGAAGAACTCCCTGACAGCAGCCCTGTGGAGAGGGACTTGGGGGTTCTGTTGGATGAGCAGCTCGACACGAGCCAGCAGTGCGTGCTTGCAGCCCAGAAGACCAACTGCCTCCTGGGCTACATCAAAAGCAGCGTGGCCAGCAGGGGAGGGAGGGGATTGCCCCCCTCTGCTCTGCCTTTGTGAGGCCTCAATGGGAGTGCTGCATCCAGGTCTGGAGCCCACAGCAAAAGAAGGAAACAGATCTGTTAGAGTGTATGCAAAGAAGAGCCCTGAGGATGATCAAAGAGCTGGAGCACCTCTATTGTAAAGAAAGGCTGAGGGAGCTGGGGATGTTGAGCCCGGAGAAGAGAAGGCTCAGGGGTGACCTTATTGCAGCTTTTCAGTTCTTAAAGGGGGCTTTGAAAAAAGATTGAGAGCAACTTTATGCTCAGGCAGGCAGTGACTGGACAAAGGCAGATGGACTTGATGATCCTTGGGGGTCCCTTCTATGATTCTAAGGGGGAATGGTTTTAAACTAGAAGAAGGGAGATTTGGATTAGATGTTAGAAATTCTTTATTCAGGGGGCGGTGAGGCACTGGCACAGGCTGCCCAGAGAAGCTGTGGATGCCCCATCCCTGGAGGTGTTCAAGGCCAGGCTGGATGGGGCTTTGGGCAACCTGGTCTGGTGGGAGGTGTCCCTGCCCATGGCAGGGGATTGGAACCAGGTGATCTTTAAGATCCCCTCCAACCCAAAGCAGCTCTATGGCCCTAGGATTCTGTGAATATCAGGCGGCAGAAGTGAGTATTGTCTTGTTACCAAATACACACCCTGGAGCTAGAAGCCATACTGAAAATCACAGTTTCAGATCCCGGTCCTGGGAGGCAATGGTGGACAGGTATGTATGAGGGATTTTGTATCATGTGTGTGGGGAGAGGCAATCTGGTGACCAGGCCTGATGCCACCAAGTCAAGCAGTGGGCAGTGACGACCAGCTTCAGCACAGGGATCCTGGCAGGCCAGGCCCCCAGCGACTAAGGATAAACCACAACCCTGCTTTCTCCTTTAAAACCCAGGCAGGGCACTGGTGCTACAAGGTGCAGGTGTCTTATTTCCCCTCTTAGACAGAGTCTGGTTCCTGGCTGGGCTCATTCCTCACATGGGGCTTGGTCATCAGAGCAGGGCCTGGATAAGGGGTTCCCTGCTCACAAGCTGCTAACAAGGAAGGAAATAAAGGGAGGGAGCTTGTTCTGCATTGCTACTCGTCCCTCTTGTTGCTTATACTCCCTCCTGTGCTGCCACTGTAAATGTCTGAGAGATAATAAAACCAAACTCTTCAGGCTGAGGTCCTGTGAGAAGCACGCACAAAGCCCTGAAGCTCAGCACCTGAGGCTGTGTGTCACACAGGACTCTCGGCCACAGTCACACTTAACAGCTTAGCAAGGAGAAAGGGCTGGATCCCACATACACAGTGCGTAGTTATTTCTGAACGCTGGAATTTGCAGCTGAAGGAATCAGTACCACTGCTTCCAGAGAAGCAAATGAGGGAAGCATTCCTTCATTTTGTAGCCATTCTAACAGTAGACAGTGGAGTAGATTGTTTTCTGCTTTTGGTGAGAGTGCCATATATAATTCTGCTTGATTTTCAACAAATTGAGATGAGATAACCTTTTTCCTTGAAAAGCAGCTCCTCCTTATACCCACATTGGATGTAGTTTCTTCTTACTTCTGCCAAATGCTATTTGTCTGTTGTTTTGTTATTTGTTTGTTTGTTTGTTTGTCTGCCCACACAGAAGTTGATTTTGCCCAGTGCAGGCCTGCAGTTCTGTAACTGATCCGTGGAGAGATGTTTCCAGCCCTTGTTTTCAGGGCCAGCCTGTACGCTATTGCTGGCCTGGCCTTCTCTTCACTCTACTGTCTGCCCTCACTTCTTGGGCTTCTGCTTTCCTGAGCTCTGCCTTGCCCTTTGCTCTTTGTACTGGCTTTGTGGTAGCATCCTAAATATCTTCTCTATGCAGAATAATGAGTTTTTACAGCCATCTGCATGTACCTATATGTTGTCTGCTATGGCTGTACCCTACCAGGATAAGCAAAACAGAAGAGCCACAGCCAGCTGATCCGCAGCAAAAGCACCAAGAAAAGTGAAAGTGCAGCTCCAGGCAGGCCAAGGAAAAGCTGAGGCAGCAGAAGGCTGGCCAGCCTCACCTCAGTCACCCTGCAGACTCAGTACAAAGCTGTCCTCCGCTACGAGCCTGGCGGAGTGATACCCCTGGGCTAGAGGGCTAGGGGTCGGGATGCAGGGGAAGCCCTGACGAGGGTGCTGCTACACCACGGGGTATGGAGACAAGGAGAGGAGGCGCAGCAAGACTTGGATCTGTGCAAGAACAGCAGCGCGGGCCTCTCTGCGCATCCTGTGGGCTCAGCCAGATGCATGCGTGCTGGCTCTGTGCCCTCAGGCTAAGTCATGTCAAGCGCAAGCGCACACACCCTGCCCTCAGCGCTCACCCCAAGCAGCGCCCACAGCTGAGCTGGGACCCAAGCACTACGTCCATCCCAGCCCAAGGGGCCACAGGAACTGAACAAAAAAGCTCTCAGGAAAAGTGACTGTGTCCTGTGGTGTCTCCATGGTAGCATCTGGGTGCAACCCCTTTCACCAAATGGAGACCCAAAGCTTGGGGCTGGAAGCAGCCAGATTCTGCACCTGGGAAGGGGCAACCCTCGCTATACGTACAGACTGGGGGACGAGATGCTGGAGAGCAGCCCCAAAGAGAGCAATCTGCAGGTTTTGATTGACAGCAAGCTGTTAACCCAGGACAGTGGTCACAGCACCAAGCCTGACGGTGTTCAAGAAGTGTTAGGACAATGCTCTCAGACGCACAGTCTGATTTTATTTTATCTTTTTTTGGGGTGGTCCTTTGGGGACTAGGAGTTGCACTCAATGATCCTTGTGGGTCCCTTCCACCTCAGATATTCTATGATAGAAACAGCCAGAGGCCACTCTCTCCTTTTAGACTCACTGCAGCACAGTGTATTCTTTTAGAAAGGCAACATCAATTAACCCCTGAATACCGATCTGCCCCCTAAAACTCCTATGGAAAAGGGCCACACAATCCAATAACTAATTTATTCTTTAATCATTTAGATCACCTTCATAGAATCATAGAATCTTGGGTTGGACGGAATATTAAAGATCATCCACCTGGGGTGCAATAACCCCAAGCAGAGCTACAGGCTGGGAGATGAGTGGTTGGAAAGCTGCCTGGCGGAGAAGGACCTGGGAGTATTGGTTGATAGTCGGCTGAATATGAGCCAGCAGTGTGCTCAGGTGGCCAAGAAGGCCAACAGCATCCTGGCTTGTATAAGAAGCAGTGTGGCCAGCAGGGCTAGTGAAGTGATTGTCCCCCTGTACTCGGCTCTGGTGAGGCCGCACCTCGAGTACTGTGTTCAGTTTTGGGCCCCTCGCTACAAGAAGGACATCGAGGTGCTCGAGCGAGTCCAGAGAAGGGCGACGAAGCTGGTGAGGGGTCTGGAGAACAAGTCCTACGAGGAGCGGTTGAGGGAGCTGGGCTTGTTCAGCCTGGAGAAGAGGAGGCTCAGGGGCGACCTTATCGCTCTCTACGGATACCTTAAAGGAGGCTGTAGTGAGGTGGGGGTTGGCCTGTTTTCCCACGTGCCTGGTGACAGGACGAGGGGGAATGGGCTAAAGTTGTGCCAGGGGTGTTTTAGGTTGGATGTTAGGAAGAACTTCTTTACAGAAAGGGTTGTTAGACATTGGAACAGGCTGCCCAGGGAGGTGGTGGAGTCACCATCCCTGGAAGTCTTTAAAAGACGTTTAGATGTGGAGCTTAGGGATATGGTTTAGTGGGGACTGTTAGTGTTAGGTTAGAGGTTAGACTCGATGATCTTGAGGTCTCTTCCAACCTAGAAATTCTGTGATTCTGTGATTCTGTGATACTGGAAATAAGTGCTCATCCCCAGCTGAGAGAAAAAAAATCAGTGACTGCATCAGCCTGTTTCAAAGTTGATTCCTCTGGAGGTCCAGGGACTTGTCAAGAGCTCCTTGTGCTGCTGAGCTGGGCCAGGCTCCTGGGCCCAAGGGGAGCTCCTGGCAAGCGGGCAGCACTGCAGAGAGACAGCTCTGCCCAGGAGCAGCTCCTCTGCACAGCACAGCAGCAGGGCTGGGGGCACTGCCTGCAGGGGACAAGAGTGGCTGAGAGAAGGGAGGGAGATGTTAAAGGCAGTGTGGAGGGGGGATGCTGAGAGCTCACTGCAGGAGAAATCTTCACAGCCCTGAACAGGGTAAGTCTCTGGCTGCAGGGCAACGCTGCTTTTGTTTGTGGTGCCTCCAGATTTGCTGGTAAATCCCACAGCCTATGGGATCTTTCAGGAGGACTCTACTATCTATACTTTATGAATGACATACTCTAGAGCAGGGTTAACCCGACGCAGCTGTCAGAAGTACAGGACATGGGGGTTCATTCATATGGGGCTGGCTGCAGGCTGTGCAGCCGGGGTGCAGGCAGGGGTGGCCAGGGCTGTCGTGCAGAGCAGTGTCTCTGCTGTGCCTCAGGGGCTGTGTGCCAGGGCAGGGCCTCTGCCACCTGCCAAGCTTGGCACTCAGCCTGCCTGGGGAGCTGCCCAGGTTGCTGCGGGGAGAAACTGCATGTGGAAGGAGGCCCCTGGGCAGGGCAGGGCAGACCAGGGCAGGGTCCTGCTGGTGCCTGCAGACTTCTGCCTGGGTCAGGCTGCTCACAGCTCCATGGCAACCCCAGACCATGTCAGGGCGGACTCTTCAAAAGGAAGGTCAAGTCTGAGGCTTTCCTGAAGCTGTGCTTTCACCTCTCTTTGGTTCATCAGGATGGGAATGGAAACAGAGCTGTACAGAGTAGAGATTTCATGTCACCCCAGATTATATGAGGAATCTCAGAAAGGGCATTCAGTACCAAGAGTCCTTCATAATGCAGCTGCATCACCTTCCCAGTTTCATCAGGGCTTTTGTGACCCGCTGTTCAGCACTTGCACACACTGAGAGGGTGCAGGGCAGAGCTGAGCACAGCAGATGGGATGGGTTCTGGGAGCACTGGCAGGGCACAGATGTGGTGACAGAGAAGCTGGTCCTGGCAGGAACAGCTGCAGGCAGCAGAGATCAGCAGGGAAAGAGGGAACTGCAAAGGGAAACCCCGCTGCAGAGGACATATGGTCACCTCCTGCCATCCCCTACAGTGCAGGATCCGTCCCTGAGCAACCCCCCTCAGCTCTCCTCTCCTACCCAGCAGAGCCTCTGCCCTCTGGGCTGGGGGGTCCTATGTAGCAGCTGCCTCCTGTGTAGCCAGAGCCCCAGAAGAAGGCAGATCTTCCTTTCCTGTTATGTGCCTATCCCAGTGCTCAGCAATGGGCTGAGAGACTGCTCTGCCATGGTGCTGCCTGGCAGGCAGCAGGCATGGCTTGGCAGGGTGACCCCTTTCTGCTTGCTCATCTGTCTCTCCCCTCCCCTGTCTCGGTCATGCTGCTTGTCCTTTTCCCTTCACCTGTTTCAGTCTTTCTCTTCAGCTGGGGCTCTTGGGTGTGTCAGCTCCTTGGAGTGGTGGGGAGGAGTTCAGCTGAGGATCAGACACTGGTGCTCAGCATCCTGCAGAGGAGGTGTCTGCAGGGGAACAAGGTGCCAAAGGGCCCTTCTAACCTGTGGAGCTCCTGGCAGGGCAGTCAAGAGGACTGAGAAATGATATGGCTCTGCCTTCGCAAGTACTGATCCTTAGGGCACTTCACATCGGCCCGAAGACAAGGATGGTTACCCCTTTGAGAACATTGCACAGGTGTAGTGGGAGAAGCTAAGCCCTATGGAATGGCATCAGTATGACCCCGTGTCACAGCCCATCTTCTGAAGAATGAGCATGAAGCTACTGCACAGCCTTTCTGTATGATGGGTACAATTCGCCAAGGGCACACAGCACGGTGACAGTGTTGTTCCCTCCAGCCTGCCCTCTCCAATTCTCATGCCTGGAGAGAAAGAGCAGAGGACAGGCTGAGGTGAGAACAGCCTTTGTCTCAGGGGTTACTGGCTCCGTCACTTGGTCACGGAAGAAGGTGAAGAGGAAGGACTCTACAACTACCTGAAAGGAAGTTGTGGGGTGCTGAGGGTCAGCCTCTTCGCGCAGATTATCAGCAGTAGGACAAGGGGGAATCGCCTCAAGTTGCACCAGGGGAGGTTCAGGTTGTAAATTAGGAGCAATGTTTTTCCCAGAAAGAGTGGTCAGGCATGGGAATGGCTTGCCAGGAAGGTGTTGGAGTCACCGTCCCTGGGAGTGTTTAACGAAAGCTTGGACATAATACATAAAGCCAACGTTTAGTGGGTGATATTGGTGATAGGAGAATGGTTGGGCCGGATGATGTTGGAGGTTTTTTCCAACCTTAACGGTTCTATGATTGTAAGCAGAAGAATCCCTCCCAGTGATCTTGTCTCAGGGGCAGATGGCCATGGGTGCCAACATAAATGCTGAATGCTGGGCTTGGAGTTTAGTCCCACATGGACAAAGCTACAAATTCCCTTCTCAAATCTCAGGCCATCCACCAACAGGAACCTCCCCAGAAGTGGGGGCCTCTCTGTGATTAAGCCTCCCGGTTCCTCACAGTGCACTCAACCAACAGAGAGCAGATTGCCAGGTGGGTAGCTGTAACGATACCATCCTGAGAAGGGGAGAATGAAAGTGGGCGTGAAAAGGGTCTGTGAGAAATGAAGTGGGTTTTGCTCAAAAACCCTGTCCTAATTGTCTACATGTATGTCTTTTCCAACATGGACAGCCAACCATGCCCAGAGGCAGCAAATGTCCAACAGCAGCTTCCCCACAGAGTTCCTCCTCCTGCCATTCGCAGACACGTGCAAGCTGCAGCTCCTGCACTTCGCGCTCTTCCTGGGCATCTACCTGGCTGCCCTCCTGGGCAACGGCCTCATCCTCACAGCCATAGCCTGCGACCACCACCTCCACACCCCCATGTACTTCTTCCTCCTCAACCTCGCCCTCCTCGACCTGGGCACTATTACCACCACTGTCCCCAAAGCCACAGCCAATTCCCTCTGGGACACAACAACCATTTCCTATGCAGGTTGTGCTACCCAGCTTTTTATGTTTGCCGTCTTTCTCACAGCAGAGTTTTCTATCATTACCATCATGGCCCATGACCGCTACATTGCCATCTGCAAACCCCTGCACTATGGGACAATAATGGACAGCAGAACTTGTGTCTACATGGCAGCAGCTGCCTGGGGCAGTGGTGTTCTCAGTGCTGTCCTGCACACTGCCAATACCTTTTCCCTCCCCCTCTGCCAAGGCAATGCCCTGGACCAGTTCTTCTGCGAGATTCCCCAGATCCTCAAGCTCTCCTGCACTGATGCCTACCTCCAGGAAACTGGGCTTCTTGTGGTTAGTGCTGTTTTAGCATCTGGCTGTTTTGTTTTCCTTGTGGTGTCCTATGTGCAGATCTTCAGGTCAGCGCTGAGGATCACTTCAGAGCACGGCCAGCACAAAGCCTTTTCCACGTGCCTCCCTCACCGGGCTGTTGTCTGCCTGTTTCTCAGCACTGCTCTATTTACCTACCTGAAGCCCCCCTCCATCTCTTTGCCATCTCTTGACCTTTTGCTGGCATTTCTGTACTCGGTGTTGCCTCCAGCAGTGAACCCCCTCATCTACAGCATGAAGAACAAGGAGCTCAAGGTTGCAGTTAGGAAACAAATATGTGGTATATTTTTCAGTACTTATAAAGATCCCTTCACTCTCCAGTAATGAATCCTAGTACACCCCCTTCCAGGCTTATGTTTATAACTTCCCTTCCCTTCCCTTCCCTTCCCTTCCCTTCCCTTCCCTTCCCTTCCCTTCCCTTCCCTTCCCTTCCCTTCCCTTCCCTTCCCTTCCCTTCCCTTCCCTTCCCATTATTGTCATTATTACTGCTTGTGTTCATTACATTCCTACATAAATATTTTAATTCCCCCCACTACTGTGAATGAATGAAACCGTTCTGTCTCATATGGAGGCTGTATAAATGTGCAACAGCACTTTAAGTGAGTCAGTGAAGACTTTCTCACAGCATCTGTGTAATAAAATGTAATCACACAAGTTCAATGCAAGGCCCCGCACACCACAGCCCCATCGCTTTGCAGAGCAGCACCGCCAGCTCAGCGGCTGTGGGCAGCATGGGCAGGGGCTGCAGGAATGGCTGCTCAGGCCAGCCCGGATGTGCTGGGCTGGGGCAAGGCTGTGTGGGACATGGGATGTTCCGGGAGCAGGGCAGGGTGCTGAGTGTGTGCAGTGGTGCTGCCTGAGAATCTCCAGGGCCAAGTTGGGTGGTGGGGAGTATCAGGGCATCTCCTGCAGCAAGGACACTGCCACTGACCTCATCTGCTTCATGGGCTGGGCTGGGAAGAGGCCTCCTGAGAACAACAGCTCCTTGTAGCCCTGTGGATGCTGGCTGTGAGGTCACTTCTGTCCCAGCACCTGTCCGGCCAACAGCACGGAGGCAGAGCCTCCGAGGTCACAAAGGCCCTCAGAAAGCTGCCCCCAACAGGGTGACATATTTTGTGAGGACAGGGGAAAGCTGTGTCAATGAAGGTGGGAAATCTGGTGGAGACAAGAGGGGCTTGGCTAACAGAAAGGAAAGATCTGGAAGAGGTGAGAGGGGTTCAGGTAAGGCTGTGAGCTGCAACACTTATTAGGAAAACATCCATGTCAAGCCCTGGCAATATTTTGAAACAGTAACCATAAGCCCTACCCCTACATCTAAATGCTATCCCTCTCTCTGTAAGGAATCCACTACTCTTACCCCTAACCTCAAACCTCACCTGGCATGGGTTAGCCAAGTCCCAAACCCATAAGGCCTTACCATACACTCTTAGCTCAATTCTCACCCTATTCCTCAGCCTTTCATCCTTAGCACTGAATTCCATGACATGATTCCTCAACAGAACCCGGACGAAAATCCCAACAAATAACATAGTCTCTACACTAGACACAGACTGGAACCCAAAGCAGTAAACACAGGCCTCCCTCTAATTCTCTGCCCAACCACTAACCCTGGAAGGCAAACTCTAATCCCTAAACCCTAACCTGAACACCTAAGCCCCAAATCCTGCATTCCTGTAGTCTAGTCACCTAACTGAAGCTGTTTGACCTCATGAGGCTGGGCAGGGCTTGAGAGGTCCTGCAGCAATCGCTTGGTCTTGGAGGAGGCAGGTGAGGTGACATGGATGAGGTCAGGTCACAGGACTCAAGGAGGCGATGGGTGGGGATGCTCTGCTGAGGTCAGCTGTGCCTCAGGCTCTCAGGAGGCACCCAACGTGTGTGTCACCCAACGTGTCCTGTTGGAAAGGCACAGGTGTGCAGAGGTGGCCTGTGGTAGTGCAGTCCCTGTTGCTCTGGGATGTGTGTGGGTGTGTTGGCTTTGGTACAAACACCTGCGCTGGTTTCTAACCTCCCACCTAAGCACAAGTGAGGAATAGCTCAACCCCTGCCAAAACCCTCCTTGTTTTATCTCATCCATGGAGGGCAGAGCCAAAAAAAACTCAGAGCAGTTCTCCCAGGGTTTGCCTCTGCTAGAAGGCTTTTACGTGCTTTGCCATTGCCAGCTCATGGGTCTGCTGCTGCTTGTCTGGGCTCTGTTTTTACTTTGCGGGTGGGAGGTTGTATTGGAATTACATGGAAGGGGTTTTGTAGCAGGGGGCAGCTGCAGGGCTGGTGTCGTTGAGGAGAGTCCAGAAGCTGCCCCTTCTTAGAGAAGAGCCACTTCCAGCTGGCTCCAAAAGGGACATGCTGCTGGCCAAACTCAGCCAATGAGTAATGCTGTTTGTATATCTGTGAGAGCTTTTTGAAGAAAGGGGTTGAAAATGACATGAGGGAATAGCTGGGAGAGAAGATTGAGAAACTGAGAGAGAAAACAACCCTGCAGACACCAAGGTCAATGAAGAAATAGGGTGTGGAAGTGCTCCAGGTGCTGGAGAAGTTCTCCATGAGACCTGTGGTGCACCATGTTGGAGCAGATCTCCACACTGCACCTGATATAAGACCCCATGTGGGAGCAGGTGGATGTGGCCTGAAGGAGGCTGCAGCCCTTGGAGAGCCCCTGCAAGAGAAGACTGTGTCAGAACTGTGGAGAGGAGCCCAGCTCTAGACAGCCCCTCACATTAGGGACTTTCTTCTGAGGAGAAACTTATATCAACCATTGGACAGATGCTTCACAGGCAAGGACATGAATCAGGATGGCATGACCCTTCAAGAAGGAATTACCTTTGGGATTCCCTCAAAGGATAGAATTCCTGTCTGTGTCACAGCTTGAGTCACTGCACCGTGAATACTGACCGAGGTCCCACCATGACAGATCCAACCTCATGCTTCCCCGCAGCCACCCCTCCAGTATTCCTGAAGTACCATTGACAATGCAGACTCAAGCAAACAGAGACAAAAGGGAATGCAAGAATGCCAGTGCTGTACAAACTCAACAACAATGATACATGCTAGCAAGTAACTGGAACATGAGCTGAGCACCAGCTCATCACAAACACCAGCTTCATGCTTACTTGGTTTGAAAGGAATGAGCACAGGGCATCACAAAAAGCCTGATAGAAGGAGCTACATCTTCTCAGTGTGGACTCAGTAGCAGCAGCCCTGCAGAATGACAACCCATCCGTCTGCTCATGGCTTGGACAGGTGTACAGTTTGCTGGCTGAAGAACTGTCTGGATGGCCATGCTCAAAGAGTCTGAGTGAAGAGAGATCAATCCAATTGGTGGGTGGCATTCCCCAGGCCTCTGTACTGGGTCCAGCTTTGTTTACTATTTTGATGGATGATCTGACTGAGAGGATCAAGTACACCCTTAGTACATTTGCAGATGATAACAAGGTAGTTGGGACAGTTGATCTTCCTGAGGAAGGAAAGCTTTTCAGAGGCATCTGGAAAGGCTAGATTGATGGACTGAGTCCAATCACATGACATTCAACAATGCTCCTGCACTTGGATCATAACAACCCCATGCAGTAGCATAGGCTTGGGGAAGAGTGGCTGGAAAGCTGTCCAGCAGAAAAGCAGTTGGGGATGTTGGTCAACAGGCAGCTGAACATGAGCAGCCACCCCCATCATGGACAGGGACACTAACATCTTCCAATAGATCATCTGTGCTTATGAGGTCCCTGTCAGCTGAAGATCTGATAGACCAGGAGCAGGCCCATGGCAGGTGAATATTTGTGTGATGCCAGTGGAGCCTGAGTAGCTGACAGGCTGAGAGCAAACATGGCCTGTGCTAGATGCTGGGAGGACCCTGGTGCCTGAGAAGCCAGGAGGCCAGGAATAAGCACATGGCTTGTGTGGGTCTGTGCGGAGCTCATTGATGATCAAGTAGCTGATAGGTCAGGGCAAGGCCCATGCATTGTACCTGTGAGGTAGGTCACTGGTGCCTGAGGAGCTGGCAGACCAAGAATTGTGTAGGTGTTGGTGAGGTCATTGCTGTCTGAATACAGGCCAGAAACAGGCCCATGGCAAGTGAAGATACGATGGCATCACCTGGAGCTGGGTTGAAGAGAATTTTGAAATATCCTGCGCTGGAAATAATTGAAGATCAGTGAGTCCAACTTCAGCCTTCAGAATAAAAATAAATTATATGTATCTAAAAAACTATAAAATATTTATATCAAAAATATTAAAATATGATTTATGTATATATTTATAAATATACATATATTAAACATTATATGTATATGTATAAAAACTCATAACATAATATTTAATGCAATATAATATATATTATTTAAATAAAATAAAAATAAAAACAAAAAATAAATATTACATATATTATATATTATTATATTATATATTATATATTATTATATTATATATTATATATCATACTATATATAATACTATATGTAATATTATGTTATAATATATAGCAATATATTAAATATGATATGATATGATATGATAATATATTATATATTAGTATATATTTTATTATATAATATATAATATAAAATATATACTATATAATATATAGTATATAACATATAATAACATAGCACAACATAACAATAAATATAATGTATTATAATACAATATGATATGATATGGTATGATATAATATGATATAATATATTAGTAAAATATATATTTTTATATATATTTATATTATATATTTATTTATTTAAAATTATATATATATATATATGAAACTGTACATCTGAGAGCATTGTCCCAACACTTCTTGGACTCTTCCATGCTTGGAGCTTTGGGGAGGCTGGGAGGCACCGCAGGGCCATGCCTGGGCACGGGGCCAGGAGGAAACCACCGTCTTCCTGCCCGGGCGCCATGTCACGTGGGCTGCGGTTTGTGCACCTGCAGTGGCAGGCAGGCTCCAGCTCCCGACCCGCCGCGGGGAATAACGGCCCCTGGGTGACACGCTGAGAGCCAGGGAGACGCCTGAGGCTCTGGGCTGCAGCTCTGCTGCCAGGGCAGGCCCTGGACCAGCTCTGGCTGCTGCCGGGACCCCACAGGAGGCTCCCTGGGGAGGGACGGGACAGGCAGCACCCCCATAATGGGGCTCTGGCCCTGCCCAAGGGCCTTTCCCAGCTGCTGCTGCCAGCACAGCGGGGGCTGTAGCAGGGGCAGGGGCTGTTCCCTTCCCAGCCTGACACAGCCCTGCTGCAGGACCAGCCCCGTGGATCCCATGGCACAAGGACGGCCGGACTTGGGCACCTTGGGCTCTTGGATGCTACAGCTTAGGAGATGCTCCGTGCTCCCACAGCAGGCTGCAAGGGGTGTCAGAGCCATCTGCCCCCACACCCAGCCCTACCCCACGATGATGTCCCACCGCAGTGACGTGAAACCCGCAGCGGAGCCGTCCCTCATATATGGTCATGAAGAGTGCTGGAGAAGTTCATTGGAGAGCTGGGCTGCGTCGGAGGGGAGATAAGTGCCGATAACGTCTAAAAAGGTGCCTGCTGCTTCGATTGGCTCCTCCTGCAGCTGGGACAGCATCTGCACAGATATATTGCCCTCCCATCATCTCCATTGCCTCGTGGGTCCCCAGGAGCTCCAGCAGCAGGGCCGTGCTGTCAGGACAGGAGCCGCAGGATGGGGAGAGAGGGACTCCTGTCCCCTTGGGTGCTGTGGCTGTTCCTCTGGGTGCAGCCTTGCAGAGGTAAGTGCCAGCTTCTCTGTTCCACAGCCCAGTGGGCAGCAGACAGTGGGCAGCAGTGGGGTCATTGGGATCTCTCTGGGAGTGGGGTTGTTTTCAGGCACCACTGATATGAGAGGCAGAAGATTCTCAGTCTCTCAGCTCTGTTCTTTAATCTGTGCCTGTCTGGGTGGGAGGGGGTAATCCATTTTCATATCTCCCATGTTTTTGGCAGCCCAAGCCTGACTTCATTTCTAGACACCTTGTCCTTGGGTAGCTTTTTGTGACCCCTTGTTCCCCAGCACTGTGCCTCTGGATCTGGAGGAGTTCCAGACAGTGAGAGTGGCCCTCAGTGAGCTCCAGGGCACAGCCAATGTCTGGGATGCCCCAGGGGGGTTGTGTGCTGTTCCCTGCACCTGGGATCTGGGGAAGCACTGACTCCAGGAGGGCAGGTTGTGTCCCATTAACAGAAGGGGACTGGGGCATCTGCACCGAGAGGTGCTCTTCTTGGGGGCCCTGGTCAAGCACAGGGGCCAGTCTGACAGCAGGGCTGGGGAAGGGACGTGGGCTGTTGGTATCCTTGTGGTCAACCCAGACAATGGGTTTGGGAGGTGCCTGTGGCAGACAATGGTCAATGGAAGCTGCTCAGGGGCATGGGTGTGTTTGGGGGACACTGGGATGGGAGGAGTGGGAGCCCCATGCAGGGCTGGGGGTTGTGTGTGGGTGGGCATAGGCAGGACGGGGGTCCACTGGGGTGGGAGGAGGTGGTGAGGGCTGTGGGGCAGCAAATGGCCCAAGAGGGCTAGAGCTGGGTACCCCCAGCCCAGCATAGCCCATGGGGAGAGGAGGAACCCCCCGCTGCCCCTGAGACAGCCTATGGGGACAGGAATCCCACCGTGGGAACTGGGAGTCTGCCTGGGGAGGGGGTCCTCACAGAGACGCAATGTGGGGCTCAAAACTCTCCTGACCCTTCCTGTGTTTGTGTTTGAAGGGGCTGCAGAGGTGAGGCTGGCAGATGGCGGCAGTCGCTGTGCTGGGAGAGTGGAGGTGAAACATCAGGGCCAGTGGGGGACCGTGTGCCATTCCTACTGGGACAAGTCGGATGCTGCAGTGGTTTGTAGGCAGCTGGGCTGTGGGGTTGCTCTCAAAGCTCTTTCGTATGCACACTTTGGGCCGGGATCTGGGCGCGTTTGGATGGACGATGTTGAATGTCGTGGCACCGAGTCTGCCCTGTCTGACTGCGCCCACAAGGGATGGGGTCAAACAACCTGCATTCACAGCTGGGATGCTGGAGTGACATGCTCAGGTAAGGACTGAACTCGTTCCCTACTTCTGGGATGAGGACACTTCTAAGGGACCTGGCTGTGACCTCAGGAAACAAGTGGACACCAGAACATGGCTCTGTGTGTCAAGTTGCACTCTGAGCTGGGTCTGTCACTGCTGGTGTCCTTTGTCCCTGGGGAAAGCCCAGTGGGAGCACACCCAGCCTGGCCCTGAAGCTGGAGCAGCCAAGCCTGGGGAGGTGCCAGGGGCTGGGAGGGGAAACCCCTCACCATTCCCCACTGTGCTGCCTGGTTCCCATCTTTCTCTTCCATTCACCCAGGCCCTGTCTGGCAGGCTGGTCCCTATGCCAGGGGAATCCAGAGCAGCTCCCCCAGCCACCAGCAGCCTCAGGGAAGGGCGTGCAATGGCCCAGGACTTCTGGGTTGTACCCCCAGCAGACAAGAGAACCTCAGCCAAAGCAGAGGGGCTGTTCAGAGGGCAGGAGCACTGGGCTTGGGCAGAGGAGCAGGGTAGCAAGTGGCACCTTGTTCCTGTCCCGGGGTCACCCCATGAGAGCCAGCCCCAAGGAACACGGCCCCTCCAGGCATTTCTAACCCACTGCTCAGCCTCTCCTGCCTGCCCTGTGCCCCAGGAGCTGTGCCAGCACCTCCTGGCTCTCCTCTCTGCCTCCCCTCACACCAGGAGCTCGTGTCAGCCCAGGGCTGCTCTCTGCCTGCTTTCCTGACCCATGCATTGTAGGTGGCTGGGGACGTGCATGCCCAGCACCACACTGTCCCTGCCGGAGGACCCCCCCTTTGCGGAGGATCCCCCGATGTGCCCCATCTAGCAGGAGCTCCCCAAGAGCCTCAGCATTCCCTGGGAACAGGGGGGCTTTTTGGCAGTTCCAAGGATTTCTTCTAACTGGCCTGAGCCTTGTGGGGCAGAGCAGGCTGAAGTAGCCCCGAGTTCCTGGGCCTGTTTCCCTGGGCCCACGTGCTGTGGGTGCTGCAGTGCTGTGTCTGGGGCTGGGCAGCCCAGGGATTCCGGGCAGCAGCAGTTTGTCTGAGCGGTGCCTGTGGCTGGGGGCTGGGAGAGAGGGAAGCCCATGGGTGCTGGGCTGGATTCTAAGGAGCAGCAGAGGGGCCCTGACCTCTTTGTGCCATCAGCACCCACTGAGAGCTTCTGGGCTGGCTGTGGGGCTCTGCATGTGTCTGCCTTAGGGCTGAGGTGGGAGGTGGGCATGGAAGTGCCAGAGGGCTCTGGGAACTCACAGGTCTCCTTGGTTGCTCCAGGATTTGTGCGGCTGGTCGGAGGGGACAGCCCCTGCTCAGGGAATGTGGAGGTCCACAACAGGGACCAGTGGAAAGCTGTCTGTCACTCCCACTTTGATGACAAAGCTGCCGAGGTGGTGTGCAGGGAGCTGCAGTGTGGCACAGCCCTGTCTGTGCATGGGGCAGCTCAGCTGGGAGAAGGGGCCGGTCCTGTCTGGGACAGAGAGCTGCAGTGTGTGGGGAATGAATCCGTCCTCTCCTTCTGCCCCACGGGGGCTGCCAGGGACCAGCCCAAGGACAAGGCCTGCACCCACAGCAATGGCACTCATGTCACCTGCACACGTAAGGACTCAGGGTTGGGATGGTGCCCACGGGGGCTGTGGTGGGGGCAGGAGAGCAGGGTGGGCACTGGGCTGTGCTGGGTGGGGGACAGGTGGGGTGAGGTGGTGCTCTGCAGCCCTAAAATGAGAGTGCTGCAGGAGGAGAAAGGCACGCTGTCCCTTTGGCCTCTCCTGCAGCTCCTGTGGGAACAAGAGCACAAATGTGGCCTCTCTCACCCTCCTTTGTCCTTGAGTACACAGGGTTCAGGCTGGTGAACGGCAGCACAGCGTGTGAGGGCAGGGTGGAGGTGGAGGTGCTGGGGACGTGGGGGACCCTCTGTGCCTCCCGCTGGGACCTCTCGGACGCCCACGTTCTCTGTCGGCACCTGGGCTGTGGCTTTTGCTGAGTCCATTCCTGGAGGAGGGCATTTTGGGAGAGGAACCGGCCCCGTCTGGAGAGACTCGTTCCACTGTGACGGGACTGAAGCCCACCTGGGGCAGTGCCCGGTGACTGCCCTGGGGGCCTCGCCGTGCTCCCAGGAGAACACTGCTGCTGTCATTTG
Source organism: Mergus octosetaceus (assembly GCA_036873955.1). NCBI lineage: Eukaryota > Metazoa > Chordata > Aves > Anseriformes > Anatidae > Mergus > Mergus octosetaceus. The sequence continues at coordinate 1,302,118 of CM072311.1, forward strand.
CTCAGGTGAGTGCTGGGCAGTGCTGCAAAGTCCATTTGCCCCTGGTGTGTGACACGGACACACAAATTGGGGAGCCCATGGCAGCACCAGGCTCAATTTCTGCTCTCACCAGGCCTAGCTCACCCCATGCCCCTGCGGCTGGTGGGCGGAGGGAGCCGGTGCGATGGGCGCGTGGAGGTCTTCCAGCACGGGACGTGGGGCAGAGTCGTGGATGAGCAGTGGGACATGCAGGAGGCCAGCGTGGTGTGCCGGCAGCTGCAGTGCGGACAGGCAGAGGCAGCCTACACCCCTGTGAGGGCCGAGCAAGGACGAGGACCCGTGGGGCTGCGTGGGGTGCGGTGTGCAGGGCACGAGGCTGACCTGAGCCTCTGCAACACCTCCCTGCCTCAGAGCATTCCAACAGAAGGGATCATGGAGGACGTGGGGGTCGTGTGCCAGGGTGAGTGGTGCTGCACGTCCCCCGGGTGTGGGTCTGGGAGTGCAGCCAGCCCCTGATGGCCGGGGTTCTCCCCGCTGCAGGGAGCCGGCGGGTCCGGCTGGTGGACGGGGCCGGGCGCTGTGCCGGGAGAGTGGAGATCTACTACCAGGGGCACTGGGGCACCGTCTGCGACGACGCCTGGGACCTGGCCGACGCCGCCGTCATTTGCCGCCAGCTGGGTTGCGGAGGGGCTGTGGAGGCAGCCGGCTCTGCTCGGTTTGGGGAGGGCTCCGGGCAGATCTGGCTGGATGGCGTCAACTGCTCCGGGGCCGAAGCTGCTCTCTGGGACTGCCCTGCCAAGGCCTGGGGGCAGCACGACTGCAGGCACAAGGAGGACGCGGGAGTCATCTGCTCAGGTCTGTGCTGGGAGTGGGGAGGGGAGACGGGGCCAGTGAGGCCAGGGTGAGGGCAGAGCCAGGTAGGGCTAAGGCTATCAGTGGCTGACATCTAAGGACGTCCCTGGGGCCTTTCCTCCTTCCAGAGTTCATGGCACTGAGGCTGGAGAACAGCGACGGCTGCTCCGGGCGCCTGCAGGTTTTCTACAACGGGACGTGGGGCAGCGTTTGCTCCAACTCCATGACCACTGAGACCGTGTCACTGGTGTGCAAGGAGCTGGGCTGCGGGAATGAAGGGGAACTGGAAACAGATTCTAATTATGCCAAGCTGTCTGGCACCACGTGGCTGGATCACGTGGAGTGTGGGAAGAGGAACAGCTCCTTCTGGCAGTGTCCCTCTGCTCCCTGGCATCCGCAGTCGTGTGATGACCGTCGAGAAGAGACCAATATCACTTGCAATGGTAAATCTGAGCCATCAAGGCACCAGGTCCATTTCTCCACATGGTATGGTGAAATGCAGAGAAGGAACCCAGAGGGGTTTTGACTTTCTGCATTAGACCCTGTTGCTGCTGGTGGCACTAAGGTGACTTCAGCTCACAGAGCCACCCATGTCCACCAGCAGCAGTCAACAGCTGGGCTGCCAGCAGCCCCTGGGGGATGCAGAGGCATCTCCAGGCAAGGTCTGAGAGGAGACCATGCAGGGCTTTCAGGAGTCCCCCCTCCAGGGACAGCCTCCTGCTGCTCTGTGAACCGGGGACCCTGTAGGGCCAAGCACTTGGGTCCCCCCTGCAGTGCCATGTGTGTCCCCTGAATGAACGGGGTTCTGCTGCTGCCCTGACCCAGGCAGCATGGGGACGTGTGAGCAGAGGTCAGCTCTGCTGTCTTCTGCACAACCCCTAGAGCAGCCCTTTTCAGCCCAACTTCTCTTTTCTTTGGGACATGGACAGAAAGGCCGCAGGTGGCTGCATGCCCCAACTCCACGAGGTGCACAGGTAGGGAGCTGCCTCTGCGCGTGCCCCCCTCACCTGGCAGGGCTGTCCCAGCTGTCCCGGTGCCATGGGAGGTCTCTGCCTCCCCAGACAGGGAGAAGATCCGCACCGTGGGAGGCAAGGATGGCTGCTCGGGCAGAGTGGAGATCTGGCACCGCGGTGCCTGGGGGACGCTGTGTGACAATGCCTGGGACATGCGGGATGCCGAGGTGGCGTGCAGGCAGCTGGGCTGTGGCCCCGCGGTCTATGCCCTGGGCCAGGCTGCTGCTGGAGAGGGGACGGGCCCCATGTGGCTGATGGAGTGCAGGGGGACGGAGCTGTCTCTGCAGGACTGCTGGGCCCAGCCAGCGGACAGCGGTGCCTGCCAGCATAAGGCAGATGCGGCTGTGCATTGCTCAGGTGAGCAGTGGGGCTGGGAGACATCGCTGGGGGCTTGGCAAGGAGCTGGCTTCGGCATCTGCCCTGCTGGATCCTGCCATGGCATCAGTTCAGGACCAAGCACGCATGTCCCTGCAGAGTGGGGGGCTGGTGGTGGGTGGGGAGCAGCCTCTGTGGGGCTGGATGTGCCAGCACATCCCCTGGGCTGCCTGCACTGTCCTGTGAGCAGCCCAGAGCAGTGGTGCTGGGCCCTGTCCCTGCCACCCTGCTCAGCCCCGCAGTAGGGACAATTCAGGTGGCACATGCTGGGGTCATTTGCCAGGGAGGCTGCCTGGTGCCACAGCCCCAGCCTCTCAGCACGGCTCTCCTTATGCTCCCCTGCAGCTGAACCCAGGACAGCAACATCCCCCCCACAAGCAGGTAAGCTGTCTTTCCCCTGGGGCTGGGTCTGCCCATGGACAAGCTGTGACCCACAGCCAAGGGAAGGGGCTCCCTATTGGGCTGTGAGACTCCCAGAAAGCTGAAGCAGCTGGGAGAAGTCTGTGATGTACCCAGCAGGGTGGGAGCTGCCCCATCACCCAGCCCTGTCCCCCCCAGCCCCTGCTGCCTTGTGTGGTCAGGAGTGCCGTGTCCCACCCCCAACCTCTCCCTTGTCTGATGCTGCCCCTGCCGTGTTCCTGCCCATGCAGATCCTCCACGGGGCCGTTCGACCACCAGCAGCGAGAGACTCTCGGTGCCTGTCGTCATCTGCATCATCCTGGGGGCCCTCCTCTGCCTGCTCCTGGCCCTCCTGGCTGGGCAGGTGCGAAGCGCCAGGGCTCGGCGCAGAGGTGGGTCCTTCCCCAGTGGTCCTGGGGGGAGATGCCTCCTGGCAGGGCTGGGGGTGTTGGTGTCCTCGGGCACAGAAACAGAGCCGTGTGCTGCCTCCTGCCCCATGTGCTGCCCCACTGACTGACAGACCATGGGGCACCAACATCAAGGGGTGGAGAGAGCCCAGAGCCTGAGGCATCAGTTCTGGGGTGAGGAGAGAAATGTGAGAGCTGGGCTGGGTGAGACGGGGAGGATGCACTGCTGGCAGTGCTCTGGGCAGCACTGGCAGGAGGAGTATGGGGCAGTGGAGTCCATCACCGTGGTGTCAGCCACCCCCCAACAGGCTGTGCTATTGATGTGTGGGGCAGAGATGGAGCAGCTCCATGGGAGGGGAAATGAGGGAATTCGTGCAGGGTCTGTACTGGAATATGACCTGGGGACCAAAGGGGCACAAGGGCTATCTCCAAAGGGATGGTGCGAGGCTGATTCTGCCGCAGACCATCTCCATGGGGATGCTGCCCTCCCTGGGGATGTGGTTGCAGTGCCAACACAACACAGTGGGGCTGTGCTGTGGGGACAGCCCTGTGCTGGCCCCGATAATGGGGCTGGGGTAGCCCAGTGGGGTCCTGTCCCTCTCTGCCCATCCCCAGACCTGCCCTGCCTCTGTCTTCAGGCTCCGGGAGAGCTGGGGAGCCCTTCCCTGAGGCCGTGTACGAGGAGATCGCTTACAGCCTGGCATGGGAGAAGCGGCCGAGGTTCAGTCTCTCAGGTGGGTACAGGTAACCTGCGGGGGCACATCTGCTGTGTCCATTCTCCCTGTCTCAGACCAGGGCTGTGCTCTGCAGCTCCTGCCCATGGTCCCTGAAATGGTTGGACCATGGGGTCTGTGGGAGAGCATCCAGGTGTTGGTCCCCACAGAGGAGCTTCCTCCCCACCAGCTCTGCCCATCCCACAGGGGACAGCCCCTCTTTGCTTGTCCCTGCACCTTATTGAGAGCCAATAATATTGAGAGCAAAGGCCTGTCCCGGGGCAGCTCTGGGAACCTCTCTGGGAAGTGCCTTGTCCCAAGGGAACTGGTCTCCTCCCCATGCACCCCCAGCTCTGTGGGTGCCCATCCCCAGCAGTGCTGACCACCAGTCAGGGCAGCAGGGCTCATCCCACAGCACCCACTGCAGCTCTCTGCAGCCTCCTTTTCAGAGGGGTCCCTGGCCCAGCTGCAGCCCTATCCCAGGCACATGACGAGGAGGATGGCCTGGGGCCAGACCCAGGGAGAAGGGGTGGGGGGGGAGGAAGGGCTCCATGTCTCCTCCCTGCAGACAGACCAGACGGACAGCAGTGCCACCGAGTGTTATCAACAGAGCTGGAAGCATGAAGGCTCTGCTGTGACCCTGACACCAGCAGCATGTCAGCCCTGTGTCCCCACACACCCTCCCATCCTCTGCTCTGCAGAACTTCTCATTGCCACCACCTTCCCTCTCCTTTCAGATGTCCCTGTCCTGCCCGGAGGTTACCCAGCAGATGGCTATGATGATGCTGGGGAGGTTTCTGACCCTGGGGAGGATCCTGTCCCTGGGCAGGGGGACTGGGAAGTGCCCAGGACACCAGAGGAAGGAGATGGGCGCCCGGATGCAGTCACAGGTGAGAGGGCAGTGCAGCACTGCCACTTCCTAGGTGCCAACCCCAGGCCTAGGAGAATCCATGCCATATTGAAAGCCTGACCATCCATGGAGAACCTGTCCTGGGATATTTTGTGGGGGCTGGGAGAATGGGCCGAGTGTCTCAGGCTGGTGAGGACGAGGAAGGTGATAAACAGCCCCGAGGGGCACCCCACAGGCCCAACCACAGCAGCCTGCCTTGATGCTTACAGGGGGAAGCCTGCACTCCCAGAGAAGTGCTGGGGTCCCTGGAGCTGAGGGAGACACCTTGTACCCTCTGCTGGGGACCACGGGCTATGATGATGTTGAAGAGGTGTCTCTGGCATGTTCCCACAAGGACACTGAGGATGGGACACTAGAGTCCCGTGCACAAGAGTTCCAGCGCCCCAGGCCAGCAGAGCCCAGCCCTGATGAGCAGCTGGGTGCAACCAGGAGGGAGGAGAGCTCAGTGCCACTGGGAGAGCCATGAGTGCCAGGGAACAGTCTCCCTTTTCCAGCAGTCAGCAGACACACATGGGTATTTCCCCTCTTGGTAGTCCCTTGTTTTTATGCTGTGTGTTGGTATTTCCTCATATTAAAATGTTCTGGAGGGCTTTGCCCCAGGTCCAGTGCTTCCCTGCCCCGGTGTCAGGGTGTCTCCCTGAGGCGGATGGAGGGGAGAAGAGCTCAAAGATCCAGCGGTTGGGAAGGGACACATCTTAGAGCCAGCAGGATCGGGGTCTGGCTTTGGGGCTGACAGAGCCCCTGGTCCCTGGACACTATTCCTACTGACAGAGACATTTCTGTCCTGCCAGCCACAGGCAGTTTCCAGACAAAGTGGATCTTTGTCCCATGAGGCACTCCCTTGCAGTGCCCACCTTCTGCTGCCTTGGGCCCCCATGGAGCCCAAGGAAGCCTGCCCAGCACCCACAGGCAGGGAAAGATCAGGTAAAAGAGCTGAACAGGGAGATGTCTTGGACCCTTGGGCAGGACTTGGCACCAGCTCCTGCTGGTGGGTCCCCACAGCCCTCCAGCTCTTCCCCAGCAGGCTTCTCTGCCGCAGGCTGGGAGGTGCTTTTGGTATTGGGATGGTGAGCTGGAACACCTATTGGAGCATCTGTTTAATCCCTTTGGGTCATCTCTCCTGGCTGTGTATAGTCTTCTCTGGGTGAAGAACTGGCTGGAGGGCCATGCCCAGCGGGTTGTGGTTAATGGAGTTAACTCCAGTTGGTGTCCCATTACAAGTGGCATCGCCCAGGGGTTGGTACTGGGGCCTATCTTGTTTCATACCTTTATTAATGACCTAGATGAGGGGATTGAGTGTATCCTCAGTAAGTTTGCAGACGATGGCCTGAGCAGCCATTCCTGCAGCCTCTGACCATGCTGCCCACAGTCCCCAGCTGGTGGTGCTGCTCTGCAGAGCAAGGGGGCTGTGGTGTGTGGAGCTGTGGGGGCACTCTGCAGGGCCGTGCTGGTCAGGCTGGGAAGGCAGAGCCAGCTGGTGGGGGGCACTGCCACTGACTGCCTCCCACACAAGCGGTCCATGGATAGCCGGCACAGATAGCCGGCCTTCTGCAGAGTCAGAGACTCATGGAATACTCCGAGCTGGAAGGGACCCACAAGGGTGACCCACTTCCCATGTCAGGTGATGCACAAGTGACCCACTTCCAACGTCAGGATATGTTTTTGGGTGATTCACTCTATTAAATCCATGAAATTTCACCAGAGGTGTAACAAATAACTCAGCAGAGAGCTTTCCCTATGCCTGCTGTGTTCCCTGGAGTTGCAGAGCTCTCCTTTGCCTGTTCCCACCCAGATTTAGCACCTCAGGGTGGCTCCACCTGGGACGTGCCTGTGCTCTATGGGCTCCATGTGCTATTGACTCCTGAGCACACACTGTCCCTGCCGAGTGCTTGGGCTCTCCAAGCAGATCCTGCTTTCCTCCAGAAAGATGCCTGCCTGCCATCATCCCTCTTGCCTATTGTGTACAGAGGCAGGTGAATTCACTGTCTCTGTGGGTGCTGTCCAAGAACAGGGAACAATCACAGGTGCAGCCTGGCAATGCTGCTGTGGCAGGACCCTTCTCCCCTCCACCTCTGCACTCTGCCACATGCCCCTGAAGCTCCACCACAGGTCTACAAGGAAGGGTATCAGGCAAGTAAGTCAATGCATGGTCCTTTCTTTTATTAAAATACACAGAAAGCCTGACCCACCATTTATACAAAGACTTGCAGTCTCATGAGACAGGTACATACAGTGTAGGAAGGTATGAACAATGATATTTCTTTGTGGGAAACACTATGAGGAGTAAAGCAAAGTAAAAAAGAAAAAAAAAAATAGAAACAAATAGAAAGATTTCTGGGTATGTATACAGTTAACATTAAGAATACAGACGGTTTATTCCTTCTGAAAAACCTCCACTCATCACTTTCCATACTACATCCTTGAGCTCCTGATTCCTCATGCTGTAGATGAGGGGCTTCACTGCTGGAGGCACCACCGAGTACAGAACTGCCAGCAAAAGATTCAGGGAGGAGAAGGACATAGAGGGGGGTTTCAGGTAGGCAAAAAAGGCAGTGCTGAGAAACAGGGAGGCAACAGCCAGGTGAGGGAGGCATGTGGAAAGGCTTTGTGTCATTCCTGCTGTGAGGAGATCCTCAGCATGGCCCAGAAGCACGTAAGAAAGCACAAGGAAAACAAAACACCCAAAGGCTCAACACACACTAGGCACAATAAGCCCAACTTCTCTGAGGTAGGCATCTGAGCAGGAAATCTCGAGGATCTGGGGAATCTCACAGAAGAACTGGTCCAGGGCATTGCCTTGGCAGAGGGGGAAGGAAAAGCTATTGGCAGTGTGCAGCACAGCCTAGAGAAAGCCACTGCCCCAGGCAGCTGCAGCCATGTACACACGATTTCTGCTGTCCATTATTGTCCCGAAGTTTCAGCTGAGTCAAACCAGGCACCTAATATTTTGTTTGCAGTTCAGAGGCTAGAAGGGGGCTTAGCTGCCTCCCCATGCCTCACAGAATCCCACTGGAGTTGGGATTCCTCTTGCCCTGGTTCAGGTGGGTACAAACCAGGCAGCATGTAAGCTGCTTGTCTCAGCTCCCAGCACTTTGAATAGAGAAAGAGACCAAGAGGGAGCTGTTCAGAGGCAGACACCAGGTGAGATTGGAGATGGCAGAGTGACATCTGAGTGACATTTGAAGTGCCAAATTCCTCTGGGCCATAAACAGAGATTTTATTATTGCATGTACAATATAATATAACTGTAGCCATTGCTCAATAACAAAGGAATAAAAGAAATAAAAGGCATGCTGTGACCTGGTTGCCATCACTGGAACGTGGTGGGACCACTCCCATGACTGGAGTGCTGCAATGAATGGTTATGGGCTCTTCAGAAGAGACAGACAGAACAGAAGGGGTGGTGGTATGGCTCTCCGTATTAGGGAGTATTTTGATGTTGCAGAACTCGAATCTGGGAAAGATAATGTTACGTCCCCATGGGTTAGGTTCAGCGGGAAGGCCAACAAGGCAGGCATCCTGGTGGGGATATCTTACTGACCGCCAAATCAGGATGAGGAGACAGATGAGGCATTCTACAAGCAGACTTTGAGCTGTTCAGGACACTGGTTGGCAGAGTCCCTTGGGAGGCAGTTCTGAAGGGCAGAGGAATCCAGAAAGGCTGAGCACTCTTCAAGAAGGAAATCTTAAAGGCTCAGGAGCAGACTGTCCATCCCCATGTACGCAAAGATGAGCCAGCATGGAAGAAGACTGGCCTGGCTGAACAGAAAGTTGTGGCTAGAGTTTAGGAAGAAAAGGAGAGTTTAGGACCTTTGGAAAAGAGGGAAGGCCACTCAGGAGGACTATAAGGACCTTGTGAGGATCTGCAAGGACAAAATTAGAAAGGCCAAAGCTCATCTGGAGCTCACTCTCACTACTGCTGTTAAAGATAACAGAAAATGTTTTTATAAATACAGAAACACAAAAAGGAGGACTAAGGAGAATCTCCATCCTTTACTGGATGTGGGGGGAAACTTAGTGACAAGAGATGAGGAAAAGGCTGAGGTGCTTAATACCTTCTTTGCCTCAGTATTTAGCAGCAAGACCAGTTGTTCTCTGGGTACCCATCCCTCTGATCTGGTGGAAGGGATGGGGAGCAGAATGTGGCCCTCATAATCCATGAGGACGTGGTTGGAGACCTGCTACAGCACTTAGATGTACACAAGTCAGTAGGGCTGGATGGGATCCACCTGAGGGATCCCATCCCTCACACTCCTGTAACGAGGTGGGCATTGGTCTATTCTCCCACGTGCCCTTTTATAGGACAAGGGGGAATAGGCTAAAGTTGTGCCAGAGGAGGTTTAGGTTGGATTTTGGTAAAAACTTCTTTACGATGAAGGCAGGAGGAGCCTGGCCAGGAGAGATGTGAGATTTGGGGGAGGAAAGAGGAGCTTGGATAGCAGAAGCTAACTGTTCTGAAGAGGTAAGAATATTCAGGTAATGTTGATCCCACCATAAAGCTGACTTAAAGCAGCCATGTGAGGCCCTTACCCTATTTTAACCTCTTACATTAATACCTAAATCTAAATGCCACTCCACACCCTGACAGGAATCCACTGCTCTAATTTTTGACCACAATATCCCTTGAAGCCAAAATTAGTCCATAACCCCTTTCCATTACCTTTCCTCTCTTGCTCACCCTCATCCCTGCCCTTAACAATATCATTAAAATGCTCTATTTAACCCTAGCCTTCTTGCAGACCTAAACAAAACCCTCAAGCAAAGAGCTTGCCCATACCCTAGCCACAGACCTGACACCACAAGCAGAACACCAAACCCTCCCACTAAATATCGGCTTAATCTCTCACCCAGAAAGGTTTGCCATAGTCCCTAATGCCATAACATGGCATAACATCATCCAAAGCCTGTCTTCCTGTGCATTAACCTTCTCACCTTTAACCCTTTTCCTAAACCTTAACATAGGTTCTTGTACTCTTGGGGCAGGTCAGGAACCGTGAGATTGCTGTGCAGTCACATTGCATTCAAAATGAATGTGAGGGGACATGGATTTGATCAGCTTGTAGGCCACAAGGAGGAGATGAGTGAGAATGCTCTGATGAGCTCAGCTCTACCTCAGGATCTCCCAGACCAGCCGGAGGAATTGGCCTGTGAAAGGGACTGTGAGGTCACTTCTGTCTCTGCAGTTGATAGGGCAGCAGCAGGAACGTGTCACAGAAAGGGACTGTGAGGTCACTTCTGTCTGAAGCAGCTGACAGGTCACACTTCTACCCTGGATCTGTACTTTTCAGCCGACCTCTGCCAGTGGTCCTGGTAGGCCAGCAGAAGGCACCTGGTTGGCATGCTGACTGTGGGATCCACTCTGCCTACATACCCAGGAGGACCCAGACAGAAAGAAGGCCCCCATATGGGTTGTCCTGTCCCTTCTGCTTGAGTCCATGACTGGACAGCAGCAGGAACAAGGCTTGGGCGTGTCTACAGAAAAGTCTGTAAGGTCAGCAGCTGAACCATGGCTTGGAAGATCATGGTGAGGTGACTTCTGTCTGGTTAGTTGACAGACTGCAAGAAGGATGACAGGTTGCGATGCCTACTTCAGGAGTGGTTTCCACCCTGATGGAGCTTTCTTTGGTAGTAGGAAAGAGCAGGAGAGAAAAACCTGCCAGAAAGTGCACCTTGGAATGTTGGCACTGGTCATGAGGAAGATGAAATGTCCCTCAAAGGGTTGTGCTGTGGTGCTAGAGGTCACCCAAAGAGTGTCTGTGATCAGACCATGGCTTTGTATTTCAAGGAACAGCTGGTGAGGGTTGAAGAGACATCAGAGAAACCACGGAAATGCCAGAATGAGAGCAAGATGGTGAACAGAGATGGCTGTCTGCAGATTTCAAGGAAATAGGGCAAAGTGTGGGGCAGCATAGGAGAGTCTGGAGAGGCCAAAGAGGTGGGCGCTGGCAAGAAGAGAAGTCCCCAGCAGCCCTGACATTTTTGTCCCCTTGGATAGAGCTTATGAGGAGATGAGATGCAGTCATTGCAAGGGGCTCATTGCTTTCTTAGACCCTGTGCAGAGGCTGGAAGGTATAATACCATTTTTCTTCTTGTGGCATCACAAAGCCCACCACATCCCACAGACCCCAAGCAAGAGCCCTGAGCCAGACATGGGAGTGCAGGACATTCCATTCTCATGGCTGGAGTCAGGACCTGGCCCTTTTACTTCAGCACAATAAACCCAGACTTTTCTCAGCACAGTGCTTTGCCTATCTGTAATCATGGCCTCCAATTATCTGCCCTAACAAGTCCCTGAGGAGAATCTCTTGGTAACAGCCCTCAGTGGGGCTCATTAATACTCCAAGTCACTTCAACCTTTCCTTCTGACTTTACTTTCTCAAGCAATTGCATCATTCTTCTCCCAGTACCTGATGTTCACAGACTGAGCACCAAAATCCACCATGGAACTCATTACAAGGCAGAAACACCTAAGGAACCGTATGTCTTCCATAGTGTTATTCATATCCTCAAGACTTGAACAGCTAATTGGAGAGCTTTCATGCTGTAGTTAAGGAGGAAGATTTCAAAAAGCACCTAATACAAATCTTTTCTCATTTTAAAGGGTGAATTTTTTTGCATTTCAGTTTTGAGCATCTTTCTTCAATTGATATTAATCCAGCGCTTCTCCTATGGAGACGTCCATAGGGAGGAAAAGCAGACTCTTGAGGTCTGACAGTGCATGGACAACCTTGCTCCTCACCACCCTAACCCTGACACTTCTCTCATTGACCGCCTGGCGTTTGCATCACTTTTCCTTACTCCACACTTCTGCACTGAAGTCTGCAGCTGGATGTTACAGCCCCTTTGCACCAGCTCCCACCTGCTTTCCTTAGAGACCTGGCTGCACACAGAAGGGTTTTTCCTTATTTTAAAACAAACAACAAGAAAACATGCAGCAATTTTCCAAACAGCAAAGCAAGCTCCTCATCTTGTATGTCTCCAGTCAGGCTTACCTCACTGGTTTATCCTCACAAAAGGATGACTGTAAATTAAGTATTTTATGTTGATTGATAGGAAATTATAGGTATTAAGATTACTATTATTCCATATGATCTTAATTCAATGAAAAATGATGAGGAGCTTGCTACAGAAACAATTAGGCAGACTGCTAATCGATGGGCCAGCTTGAACTCAATGAAGCTCAAAGCAACAACTGGGTCAGTGAGAGTGGTCTGAATGATCAAAGAGTAACAGGGGGGCAAAACAGGAGAACCATGGGAAATGCATGGTTCCAGACAGGCAGCTAGAAAGGAGACATTCAATATGGATAGTTTATTCAAGATGGGTGGAAGTGCCCGGAAGATGAGGGAGTACACCATGATGGAGAAAGCAATGAAATGCAAGTGCTCGTGACCATCAGTATTTCTTCTCCTGTGATGAATATATAGACCCTGAAAATTCACCTGAAGAAGGACGTAGATCACTGGTGAAGGAACTGTCTTTTTGTGCCATCACCAATGCAGATTACAAAATACATCCACATGCCATGGTAGTATGTCCAACCCAATTCTTGTCATCCTGTGGGGCAGGGCAGAGGGAGCTGACAGCCAAGGGACACATTTGGGTGACAAAGAGGGGACCCAGCAGAGACAAGAAGTCAAGGCAGTGGGCTGGGGGAGGCCAGGAGAAGCAGCCCAAGGGGTGCTGCTGCTTGTGAGGCCACGTTTGTGCCAGCAGCCTGAGTGGGCAGCAGCTGTCTGGAGACGAGGGGAGGCCAGGGAGCACATGCCAAGAGCCCTCCTGCCAGCACAGACAAGGCTGGGGCTGAGGCCAAGTGGAGAGGCAGGCCCAGGGCAGGGGGCTGCAAGGGTCATGCTGAGCTCCCTGCCCCTGCAGCAGACTCTCTGGCCCTCAGCAGATGTGCTGGCCGGCAGGCACGGGGAGGTCCTGATGTGCATCAGAGAGCAGCAAGGAAGGCACTGGAGAGGGCTGGGGTGAGGCAGGTGGCAGAGCCCCATGCAGGGGCTGGCTGGGGGTCCGCTCTGCTGCAGCCACCGCATGGAGCATGGCAGGAGAAGGGCACGCAGGGCTTGTGGCCACAGTGCAGAGCCTGACCCTGGACACTCCATGACTGCCTTGCAGGTCCTAGCAGGCCATGGTGAGGGGATGAATGCCCTGGGCCCCCCTCCTGCTCTGCCCAGGCCAGCAAGGGCCCAGAGCAGCCTCCTCTCCCCTGCCCCTGCAGCTCTGGGCTCCCTTTGCGCAGCCCTGGCTCTGCAGCACCAAGCCCTGCTGGGAGCCCTCCCCTGCATGCTCCCACTGCTCCCTGATGCTGTTGTTGCCCTCTCCCCAGCCCAGTGCAGCCCAGTCCAGCCCACCCCAGCCCAACAGCCCAGGCTGGGCTGGCCTCAGGGCAGTGCCCATCACAGGCTGCTGCAGGGCTCTGGGCATGGCCACCACAGCTGCAGCCTCTCGCAAGGCACCACGGCTGCTGGGACAAAGGTGGCTCTGGGCCTCCCCAGCAACCCCAGTGCTGGGGGCAGCCATGACTCGGGAAATGGACGTACATTAGGCTGCATTCTTCTTCTCCAATGTTTTAAGTTGCTCCCTTAATTAATTTTCAGAGAGCATTGGACTAATCATAGAAAGGAATTTATTGAGTAAGCAAGCAGCAAGCAAAACAGTGCTGGGCGGCCGGGGAGTCTCTGCTCTGCCAACGGCGCGCACCTCACCCCCGCCAGGGTCCCTTTTTATATCTTGGTAATTCCGGGATTACGCAGCACATCCTGGTATGTTCTGCGACTGCGCGCACTTTTGCTAGGGGGTCGTCTCTGTCCCTCTGGAGGTCGTGAAGATGAAGGCAGGAGTCTTCCTAGGAGTTGTGGTTCAACTTCTTTTTTTTTTTTTTTTTTTTATTTGGTCATGTTGGCCCACCATGAGACAGATGAGACAGGAAGGCAGGATGTTGATACCCTAGTTTAGCAATTTATCAGGAGGTGGTTACATGAGCTTTGCAACAGTGTGTTTGAACAAAAGAGGCAACTGAGATGCAGAAAGAGAGAAGGGGAGGCGGTTCTCTTTTTTTGTTACATTAAGCAAAAGAATTTTCATAGTGTCTAGCCAAGCATTATACAGCTCCTTATTTCAGCAGGGAGCTTTCCCAACTCCCGCTCCTCAAACAGAACTCCTTGATTTTTATAATACAAAAGACAATGAACAAACATTTATGGTTTGTTCATAAACCCTCTTCCTCTCTGCTCAAGTGTATCTAGCGACTCACCAAGGCTGTCTTTGTTCCGTCGTCCTCATGGAGCGGTCACTCCCATCCTAGCCTGATCGTGTCACCTTCCTGCTTACTGTGGAGAGTGGTGGGTATGGGTTGTGGCAATCTTACCTCTCCTGGAGAGCGTTGGCAGCTCTTCCTCTCATCTGACTTCTCAAGGGGAGAGCGGCCAAGGTTGTGCTGTGGTCTGGTCCAATCGCCGTGTGATTCTGGCTGAAAGAAAAGAAGCACCAAACAGAGCAGCATCCCTCTGTGAACACGGGCAGCCCTTGCCTCTGTGCCCAAGCGTCTCCAGTGACTCACCGAGGCCGTCCATGTCCCATTGTCCTCATGGAGCGGTCACTGCCCTCCTGGCCCGAGCGTGTCACCTTCCTGCTTGCTGTTAGAGGCTGGTGGGTGTGGGTTGGGGCGATCTTATCTGTTCTGGAGAGCGCTGGCAGATCTTCCTCCCAGATGAGTGGTCGAGGGCAGAGAAGCCGGAAGTTTGCTGTGGTCTTGTCTCGTTGCTGTGTGTGTCTGGCTGAAAGAGAAGAAGCAACAAACGGAGCAGCAACCCCCTGTGGTCATGGGCAGCCTATGCCTCTCTGTGCAAGAGTATCTAGTGACTCACCAAGGCTGTCTGTATCCCGTCTTCCTCATGGGGTGGTCACTGCCATCCTGGCCCGAGCATGTCACCATACTGCTTGCTTTTACAGGCTTCTGGGCGTAGGTTGATGATGTCTTACCTGTCCTGGAGAGCGCTGGAAGTTCCTTCCAGCTGATTTCTCAAGGGGAGAGAGGCCAGGATTTTGCTGTGGTCTCATGCCATCGCTGTGTGTGTCTGGCTTTAATTACAGACAGAAAAAATGGAGCAGCACCCCCGTGTGACCACAGGATGAACCTGCCTCTGTGCCCGAGGTTCTCAAAGCAAGAGAGGCACAGAGTGTGCCATGGTCCAGTCTCATCGCTAGGGATGTTTCTGTCTGAAAGAGGAAAAGCACCAAACAGAGCAGCATCCCCCTGTAACCATGGGCAGCGCTTGCCTGAGTGCCCAAGGGTCTCCAGCGACTCACCGAGGCTGTCCGTGTTCTGTCATCTCCATGCAGCGGTCACTCCCATCCTGACCCGATCGTGTTACCATCCTGCTTGCAGTTAGAGCCTGGTGGGTGTGGATTGGGGCGATCTTACCTGTCCTGGAGAGTGTTGGCAGCTCTTCCGTCCAGCTGAGTGTTCGAGAGCAGAGAGGCCAAGATTGTGCCTCTTCTGGCTGAAAGAGGAAAAGGACCTAACAGCATCCCCCTAAAACGAGAGGCTGCCCCTACTTCTGTGCCCGACAGTCTCCAGCGACTCATTGAGGCTGTCTGTGTTCCATCATCCTGACACAGCGAGCACTCCCATCCTACCCCGATCGTGTCACTGTCCTGCTTGTAGTTAGAGCCTGGCAGGTGTGGGCTGGGGCGATCTTACCCATCCTGGAGAGCGTTGGCAGATTTTCCTTCCAGCTGAGCGGTCGAGGCCAGAGAGGCTAGCAGTTTGCCGTGGTCTGGTCTCATCGCTCTGTGTGTCTGGCTGAAAGAGAAGAAGCACAAAACAAAGCAGCACATCCCTGTGACCATGGGCAGCCCCTGCCTATCTGCTCAAGAGTATCTAGCGACTCACCAAGGCTGTCTGTGTCCCGTCTTCCTGATGCAGCATTCACTGCCGTCCTGACCCCATTCTGTCAGCTTCCTGCTTGCTGTGCACCATCAGGGGTGTAGGTTGGGGCGATCTTCCCTGTTCTGGATAGGGTTGGCAGATCTTATTCCAGGTGAAAGAGAAGAAGCACCAAACGGAGCAGCATTCCTCTGTGAGCACGGATAGCCCCTGCCTCTGTGCCCGAGCCTCTCTAGTGACTCACCAAGGCTGTCATTGTTCTGTCATCCTGATGCAGCGACCACTCCCGTCCTACCCCGATCATGTCACCGTCCTCCTTGCTGTTAGAACCCGGTGGGTGTGTGTTGGGGCGATCTTACCTGTCCTGGAGAGCATTGGCATCTCTTCCTTCCAGCTGAGCGGTCGAGGCCAGAAAGGCTAGGAGTTTGCCGTGGTCTGGTCTCATCGCTGTGTGTGTCTGGCTGAAAGAGAAGAAACACAAAACAAAGCAGCACCTCCCTGTGACCATGTGCAGTCCCTGCCTCTCTGCTCAAGAGTATCTAGCGACTCACCGAGGCTGTACATGTCCCGTCATCCTGATGGAGCGGTCACTCCCGTCCTAGTCTGATCATGTCTCATTCCTGCTTACTGTGGATAGTGGTGGTTGTAGGTTGCGGCCATCTTACCTGTCCTGGAGAGCGTTGGCAGCTCTTATTCCAGCCGATTACTCAAGGGGAGAGTGGATAAGAGTGTGCTGTGTTTTGGTCCAATCCCTGTGTGATTCTAGCTGAAAGAAAAGAAGAACCAAACGGAGCAGCATCCCTCTGTGAGCACGGGCAGCCCCTCCCTCTCTGCCCAAGGGTCACCAGCTACTCACTGTGGCTGCCTGTGTTCCATCATCCTGATCCATCAGTCACCCTTGTCCTACCCCAATTGTGTCACCGTCCTGCTTGCTTTTAGAGCCTGCTGGGCGTACGTTGGGGCAATCTTACCTGTCCTGGAGAGCATTGGCAGCTCTTCCTCACAGATGAGTGGTCGAGGGCAGAGAGGCCAGAAGTTTGCCGTGGTCTGGTCTCATCGCTGTGTGATTCTGGCTGAAAGAGAAGAAGCACAAAACAAAGCAGCACATCCCTGTGACCATGGGCAGCCCCTGTCTCTCTCCTCATAGTATCTAGTGACTGACCGAGGCTGTCTGTGTCCTGTCTTCCTGATGCAGCATTCACTGCCATCCTGCCCCCATTCTGTCAGCTTCCTGCTTGCTGTGGACCATCAGGGGTGTAGGTTGGGGGGTTCTTACCCTCACGGAGAGCGCTGGGAGCTCTTCCTTCCAGCAGATTTCTTAAGGGGAGAGTGGCCAGGAGTGTGCTGTGGTTTGCTCCCATGGTTGTGTGAATCTGGCTGAAAGAGAAGAAGCACCAAACCAAGCAACACCTTTCCTGTGACCACGGGCAGCCCCTGACTCTCTGCGCAAGAGTATCTAGCGACTCACTGAGGCTGTCCGTGTCCCGTCGTCCTCATGGAGCGGTCGCTGCCCTCCTGGCCCGATCATGTCACCATCCTACTTGCTGTTAGAGGCTGGTGGGTGTGGGTTGGGGCAATCTTACCTGTCCTGGAGAGCGTTGACAGCTCTTCCGTCCAGCTGAGTGGTCGAGGGCAGAGAGGCCAGGATTATGCCGTTTCTGGAGGAAAGAGGAAAAGCACCAAAGGGAGCAGCAACCTCCTGTGACCGTGGGCAGCCCCTGCCTCTCTGCTCATAGTATCTAGTGACTCACCGACGCTGTCTGTATCCCATTTTCCTGACGCAGCATTCACTGCTGTCCTGCCCCAGTTCTGTCAGCTTCTTGCGTTGACCATCGCGGGTGTGGGTAGGGGCGATTTTACCTGTCCTGGAGAGCGTTGGGAGCTCTTCCTTCCAGCTGAGTTCTCAAGGTGGGAGTAGCCAGGAGGGTGCTGTGGTTTGGTGCCATCGCTGTGTGAATCTGGCTGCAAAACGAGAAGCACCAAAGGGAGGAGCATCCCCCTGAGACCACAGGCTGCCCCTACTTCTGTGCCCAAAGGGTCTCCAGCGAATCACCGAGGCTGTCATTGTTCTGTCATCCTGATACAGTGGCCACTCCCATCCTACCCCGATCATGTCACCGTCCTTCTTGCTGTTAGAACCCGGTGGGTGTGGGTTGGGGCGATCTTACCTGTTCTGGAGAGCGTTGGCAGCTCTTCCGTCCAGATGAGTGGTCGAGGGCAGAGAGGCCAGGATTGTGCCGTTTCTGGCTGAAAGAGTAAAGGTACCAAACGGAGCAGCAACCCCCTGTAACCATGGGCAGCCCCTGCCTCTCTGCTCAAGAGTATCTAGCGACTCACCAAGGCTGTCCGTGTCTCGTCGTCCTCATGGAGTGGTCACTGCCATCCTGGCCTGAGCGTGTCACCATCATGCTTGCTGTTACAGCCTTCTGGGCATAGGTTGGGGAGACCTTACCTGTCCTGGAGAGCGTTGGCAGCTCGTCCTCCCAGATTAGTGGTCGAGGGCAGAGAGGCCAGAAGTTTGCCGTGGTGTGATCTCGTCCCTGTGTGTGTCTGGCTGAAAGAGAAGAGGCACCAAATGGAGCAGCACCTCCCTGTGACCATGGGCAGCCCCTGACGCTCTGCTCAAGAGTATCTCGCGACTCACCAATGCTGTCTGTGACCCGTTGTCCTCACTGAGCGGTCACTGCCTTCATAGCCCGTGCGTGTCACCATCCTGCTTGCTGTTACAGCCTGCTGAGCATTAGTTGGGGAGATCTTTCCTGTCCTGGAGAGCGCTGGAAGTTCCTTCCAGCTGACTTCTCAAGGGGAGAGAGGCCAGGATTGTGCTGTGATCTCTTCCCATCACTGTGCATGTCTGGCTTTAATAACAGACAGAACAAACAGAGCAACACCCCCTTGTGACCACAGGCTGACCCGGCCTCTGTGGCCGAGGGTCTCCTGCAAGTCACCGAGGCTGTCCGTGTTCCGACATCCTGATCCAGTGGTCACTCCCATCCTACCCCGATCATGTCACCGCCCTGCTTGCAGTTAGAGCCTGGTGGGTGTGGGTTGGGGCAATCTTACCTGTCCTGGAGAGTGTTGGCAGCTCTTCCTTCCAGCTGAGTGGTCGAGGGCAGAGAGGCCAGGAGTGTGCTGTGTTTTGGTGCCATCGCTGTGTGAATCTGGCTGCAAAAGAGAAGCACCAAACAGAGCAGCATCCCTCTGTGAGCACGGGCAGCCCCTGCCTATCTGCCCAAGGTTCTCCAGCGACTCACCGAGGCTGTCCGTGTCTCGTTGTCCTGATGGAGCGGTCACTCCTGTCCTAGCCTGATAGTGTCACCGTCCTGCTTGCTAATAGAATCCAGTGGATGTGGGTTGGGGCAATCTTACCTGTCCTGGAGAGCGTTGGCAGCTCTTATTCCAGCTGACTTCTCAAAGGGAGAGTCACCACGATTGTGCTGTCGTCTGCTTCCCATCGCTGTGTGTGTCTGGCCTTAATAAGGGAAAGAAAAAATGGAGCAGCATCCCCTTGTGACCAGGGACTGACCCTGCCTCTGTGCCCAACAACTTCAAGTGTTTCACCACGTCAATCCGTCTCCCGTCGTCCTGATTGAGCGGTCACTCCCGTCCTGGCCCAAGACTGTCACTGTCCTGCTTTCTATGAGACCATTGTTGGGTATTTTTTGGGGTGAAATTACCTGTCCTAGAGATCGTTGACACCTTTTCCAGCTGACTTCTCAATGCGAGAGAGTCCAGGGGTGTGCCATGGCTTCATTCCATCACTGTCAGTGTCTTCAGCTGTAACAGAGGAGGCGACAAACCGAGCAGCCACCCCCTCTCAGCACTGCAAGCCATTCCTACCTCCTTGCACGAGGCTCTCCCAGCCTCACACCAAGGCTGTTCATCTCGCATCTTCCTGATGTCCAGGAGATGTTTCTTTGTTGTAGCTGAAATGTGTCATATTCCCACTTAGCGTGGTGACACCATGGTGGGGAATGGCTTGGGGCTGTCTTATCTGTCCTGGAGAGCGTTGGCATCTTTTCTGGATGAGTTCTCAAAGCGAGAGAGGCCAGCAGTGTGACATGGTCCGGTCTCATCGCTAGGGATGTTTCTATCTGAAAGAGGAAAAGCACCAAATGGAGCAGCATCCCCCTGTAACCATGGGCAGCGCTTGCCTGAGTGCCCAAGGCTCTCCAGCGACTCACCGAGCCTGTCCGTGTCCCGTCATCCTCATGCAGCGGTCACTCCTGTCCTGACCCAATCGTGTCACCATCCTGCTTGAAGAGAGAGGAAAAAGAAGCTGACTCCCTCTGGTTGAGTTTGTGTCTGAAGCGGACACTTGAGCGGGAGGAGCAGGCAGCCGAGCAGCCTCCCCGTCAGCACGGGCAGCTGTTACAGGCCTGCCCAACCGCCCAACCGCTGTTGGGGCCAGCATTCCGCAGCCATGGCCGTCCCCAATGCTTTGTGACATGGGGCACCCCCTGCCTGCTGTGACATGGGCAGGGCATTAATTGCGGGGCAGCAGGCTGTGGGAGCATGCTGGGGTCTGGCTGGGGCCGTGCTGCCTGCCCTGCAGAGCTCTGAGAGCTCCTTGCCCAGGGGAACAGGCCAGGAGCATGCCCCAGTTCGGTCCCGTCGCTGCCTGTGCATGCGGCTGAAAGAGGACAGGCAAGCAGAGGGGAGCCACCTGCTTGCCCCCAATTGCCACACAGGGTGACGAGTCTGTTCCTGCCCACCATGGAAGCACAAAGGAAGAACTAAATGAATAATAAACACTGAAAAGACCAAAGCCACGGGTGCTGATTCTGGGGAGGGGAATCAAGTAGCTGTAGCAGTAATTGCAAGAGCAGCTACTCAGCACAGGCAAAATGAGTTCATTGAAATGAACTTTATTTCAGCTAAAGAGTAAAGTTCAGGAAAGGCTAAGAAAGCCCAAAACTCTACTAAAAATAAAAGCAGCTAAAGTGGTGTCCATCTTATACGTCATTTGCAGGGACAATGCCCTTAACAGAAAAGATACTCCTAAAGGAAACTCTGAAGGACAGCGTTAAGATCAGTTTGACCTTTAGTCTTGCTGTGACCGAAATCAGTCCAGTTTCGGGTCAGAATTCTGCCTGACGTCGTGCAGGAGGGCTCTTCTGAAGCCAGTGGGGTTCCCCTTGCAGTGGGTCCCCAGCCCCAGCGACAGACAGCAGTGACCTTTGGTGGTCACTTACAAGGACAAAGTGGCATTTGGCTTCATTTGACCATAAGTAAATGCACAGAGCTTGCAGAGCAGCTTTCATGTTGCTGCATGAGCACATCAGGCTGTTGCGAACTTCAGCCTGATTGTCTTGCAGAGAACCACGTTAGAATAAAGCAGGCAGTTGGAATAGGGATGATGGAACACTGCCTGCATGGCCTGCTGCCTCCCCATAAGGAAGAGAGGGCATTTGTACACAGAGCCCCAGGTATTTTCTCCTTTCCCTAGCCACAAATACCAAACATGTAAGAGGAAGTCAGATGTTTCTTCCCCAAGAAAAAGAGGGGGAAAGTGTGACCAATCTGGAGGTGAGAGAGGTTGCAGTGCAGTCGGAGGCACACCCGAGGCTGTCCCACCTGGCCCCGGGTTCCCCTGAAAAAAACTGCTGTCAGGGATGTTGCAGCTCTCTGCAGGGACGCTCCCGGCTGTGCCAGCCTAGGCTTTGCTCTGCCCTTGCCCCTCAGGGTGCTGCAGGCTGTGGTTTGCCACGTTCTTCAGCCTTCTCTCTGGAAAAAGGCATGTGTGGCTAGAAGCATGCCTGCTGTTGTAATCCAGTTAAATTTAAGTGGCGTTTAAGCCAGTTGGAGGCTGGTCACTAGTGGAGTCCCCCAGGGCTCACTACTAGGGCCAGTCCTCTTTAATATCATTATCGATGATCTGAATGAGGCGATCGAGTAAGTTTTCAGATGACACCAAGTTAGGTGCGTGTGTTGATCTGCTCGAGGGTAGGAAGGCTCTGCAGGAGGATCTGGATAGGCTGCACCGATGGGCTGAGGTCAACTGCATGAAGTTCAACAAGGCCAAGTGCCGGGTCCTGCACCTGGGGCGAAATAACCCCAAGCAGAGCTACAGGCTGGGAGATGAGTGGTTGGAAAGCTGCCAGGCGGAGAAAGACCTGGAAGTATTGGAGGATAGTCGGCTGAATATGAGCCAGCAGTGTGCTCAGGTGGCCAAGAAGGCCAACAGCATCCTGGCTTCTATAAGAAGCATTGTATAATAAGCTTGTATAATAAACAGCTGACAATAGGACATAGTGAAAGTGACAAAGGAGGAAAGGAAGAGCGAAGCTAGAAATCTGAGTTACGGAAGAATCACTTTTTCTTCAGGCTTTATTCAACTAAGAAACGCATATTTTTGAACTGCGCTTTTCACAGATTAGGAGAAGTGGTAAATCAACAATTTAATCAGCCATCTGGATAGTTACGGTGCTGCCCTGTGTTTAGGCGGAAGCAGCTGGAGTGAAGATTAGACTGGTTCAAAACAGAACAGGGTGTAATTATTTCAGCCCTCTGAGCCCAGATTTGTACTTCCCATGGGCAGCTGCAATAGAGAGCAGCTCTCTGCCATTTATACGTAGATAAGTGATTTTTTTCCATTTCCAAAATTCAATTTAGTTTTGATTAATAAGCATCCAAACTCTCCTGTATCACCCTATCTCTATCAGAAAACGAGACCGATGAAGAAAAAAAAAAGGGGGGGAGGAGGGACATGACACGTGGTATAAGCAACCCAGACAAGTAAATCAATATTCCAATTCTCAACCAGACAAAAGTTCAAAATACTGAAAGGGTGTCAGAAAGCTTCCAGGAATTTTAGTCCACACTGAAGCTATTGGCACCCAGAGAGGACTGACAGCATGAGTGTCTGCTTGACAAAGAAAGAACTAATCACATGGCTCTACCATTTAAGGAACTTTCAAAGGGCAATCTGAATAAAGGAGGCAAAGGATTGATCTTATAGGCTAACTACTGGTATACTGGTTCAAAATCCTCTCTGAAGAGAAGTTGGAGGTCTCTTACCTAAAGAGAAGGCTTAACAACCCTTCAAAATCAAAAGAGATTGACTTTGCAGAAACACTTTCAGACTGAGATGAGAAAAGTAATTTAAAGAGTCTTAATTTTCTTTTATTGCTCAGAAGCCAGAGTTCATATAGACAAAAAAGAGAAGGACTTTAACGCTTAGAGAAAGGGGCACTGAATTTGTAAATTAAGTCAATGTAGAAACCCTTTCTTTCTACACATTCAAAAAAAAAAAAAAAAAAAAAAAAAGTGACCATAAAGGACAAAGAACAGGATGAATGTGTTTTACAAATGCTAGAACCATATGTAACAAGATTGCTGTATTAGAAACATATGTTGAGGAAAAATTATGATGACATTGGAATGACAGAGACTTGGTTAAATCAAGCTATCAACTGGGAGATAAAATTACCAAGGTATAAAGTTTGCGGATGGGTGAGGTAATGAGGGAGGGAGTAATTTGCATACAGGGAGAATACTGAATAAACAGAAATAAATGACACTAGGATTTTGGCTGACACAACAGGGACTATTGGAAGTAAACTGAAGAATGAGATATGGAAAAAGTTAATCCTTGGACCTTGCCAGAGACTTTCAGGAGAGGATGAGAAAGCATATCAGGAAATGTTTTTACAGATGAAGGAAGTCTGTATCGAATCCAGCGTAATGATCCAGTGGAGGAGTTCAATTACCTAGACATTTCCTAGGAAAATGTTAGTGGGAAAAACTACCAAGCAAGCATGATTATAAGAGTAATACAGGATTGCTTCCTTACGGCATATGCCCAAAAACCACTCAGGCCACAGGAAAAGGGTAATGTGGATATAGTGACTAGAAATAAACTAGACACGATGACTACAATGAAAGCTGGGAGGAGTATTACAATAAATATATAGTGCAGTACATGTGGTTGCAATGCCATTAAGACTGGGGGTGTAAGTTGCACTTGTATGTTAAATAAAATCAGACCCTTACTGAACATTAAATAAATTAAAAGTAGCCCAAAAGAATCAAGCTTCACCAAAGGAAATGCAGGGAAAAATCTGAGATATCTTTAAGAAAGTATTTTCAAAATACAAGTGATTCATCAGGGATGAAGCCAGAAAAAAAACCAACAAACAAACTAACAAAAAACCTGCAATTGTATCAGGGAAGTGTAGTGCTTTATCTAGTCCCAATCACTGAAGAAGAGGAAAAGAAGGATCTTGTGGCCAGTAACGCACGTTTGAAACAGCATAAATTCCCCATGACCTGTGAGCCCATCTGTTTTGCTACTGGTGCTGGAAGAAAAATGTGAGTGCATGAGAAGGGACTGCAGATGAAAAGTGGAGACTAGGTGTGAAGAGAGAAACGATACATGTTTAAATAGTTTCTCTGACATTTCCCTGTTTCTAGTGAATGAGGTTCACAAAGGACCTTGCTGCCACGCACAAAGCCTAATAGCGAACCTCCACAGCACATTACAGGCAGACACTCACGCCAATGTGAGGAACCTAGATTCAAGACCATATTTTGGCTAACAGAGATTGGACTCAGTTCTCTGAGGAAGCTATTTCTTAAAAAAAAAAAAAAAAATAAAATAAAATAAAAATATAAAAAGTTCATTTTATAAAAAGTAATTGCATTTATTATTTGGAAGTTTAGCCACACAAAAATATTCACACATACAGTAGTTGCAGTAGTCAAGTCAGGTTAAACATTTATTAAGTAGCAATCTTAGCCATCATGCTGGGAACTAAGACCATGTATCTCAAAACTCTTCATCATACATGGAGTTAATTTACTCTTATTAACTTCCTGGTATGGCTCAGTTTTAGCTGCTCTCCAGTTTTCTACAATTGACAGTTGACAATTTGTACAATTGGCCATTGCATGGACTTTTAATAATAACAACAACAAAGCATGTGTGAGTTTTATTGATCTAAAAGTCAGTTTCCATGCAGTTTTATCCCTGCATTTACCTTTGGATCTGTAGATTTTGCATGTCCAATTTTTAAGTCAAAGTCTGATATAAAATTTTGGTTCTCTAAGTAGCTTCTAAAGGTCTCAAGCTCATCACCAAGTTGATGATTAAATAGAAAAAGCAGTATGTAATCCTTTCCCTGAAAGGAACAATATTTTAGGGGAAAAATAGCAAGGAGTAGATGCATGCATAAACAACACGGGTCACAGCATGGCCACCTGGATTGCTAGGTGACCTGAAGTGCGGGTATGTGTACTCTGCCTTGCTTTTCTCCTTACACAGTGTGGTGGTTTTACTCGGGTGGGCAGCCGAGCTCCACCACAACCGCTCTCTCACTCCCCCTCCTCAAAGACGAACAGGGAGAAAATACAATCAAAAGGGCTCAAGGGTTGAGATAAGGACAGGGAGGATGCGCAGTAATTATTGTGACTGGCAAAACAGATTCAGCATAGGGAGACAGTCAGATTGATTGCCTATTACTAACCAGCTAGAAAAGCAAGAAACAAAGGAAAGAAACCAAAAGCACCTAACCCACCCATCCACCCTCTTCCACCTCCTCCCCCCGAGCAGCGCAGGGGAGTGGGGCAATGGGGGTTATGGTCAGTCTATAGCGCTTCTCCACCACTCCTTCTCAATCACACTTGTCCCCTGTGCTGTGGGCTCCCTCCCACAGGATGCAGGCCTTGCTGAACTGACCTGGCGTGGGCTTCCCACAGGCAGCAGCTCTTCCAGAACTGCTCCCACATGGCTTCATACCATGGGGTCCATCCCTCAGGAGCAGACTGCTCCAGCACAGGTCCCCCACGGGCAGCAGCTCCTACCAGGTCACCTGCTCCTGCGTGGGCTCCTCTCCACGGGCTGCAGCGTGGAACCCTGCTCCACCGTGGTACTCCATGGGCTGCAGGGGGACAGCCTGCTTCACCATGGGCCTCACCACAGGCCGCAGGGGACTTCTGCTCCATGTCTGGAGCACCTCTCCCCCTCCTTCTTAACTGACCTTGGCGCCTGCAAGGCTGTTCCTCACGCCTCTCACTCTCCCAGCTGCTGTGTGGCGCAGTGTTGTGTTTTTTTTTCTTAAATCTGCTCTCACAGAGGCGCAAAACAACATCACTTACTGGCTCAGCTCTGGCCAGCAGTGGTGCCCTTGCCAAACATGGGGCAGCTTCTAGATCCTTCTCACAGAAGCCACGCCTGTGGCCCCCTGCTACCAAAACCTTGCCATGTAAACCCATGACACAGCAAGAGGCTCAGACTTTCTCTTCCTGGAACTACTCAAGAAATGAGAGTATCAGTAGCTTTCTCACACCAAGACAATTAGAACAAACGTTGAGGTTTGAAAGCCTATGGCTCTAAGGATTGAAGCCTATTTTTAACATTTTCTATGTTGCTTGGCATTCATAGAGCAGGCTTCAGTGGTAGGCCTCACAGCTGGTTTCCTCTGGATTTCCGATAATCCAACAAATTTCTCCTTCCATTGATAGTAGTATACACTACTAGTACACCCTAGTATACACCCTAGTATACACCCTTGTATACAACAGTCTTGTAGTAGCAAGTACTGGTCCCTGCCAAATAATTATCAGTACAGGAAAGATCTGAGAAACGTTCTAAATGGATACTGTCAGTAGATGTTTGCAATGATTTTAAAAAATCTGAACAGAAACACTGAAGAAGCACTGAGACAAAACATCAAGGAAAAAAAACAAACAAACAAAAAAAAAAAACAACTTTCAGATTTGTTTTTGAGAGTCTGAGTAACACATTATCTCTTCTCATTTTATTGCTTATTAGACAGTATTGCCATTCACACATTTTTCTCCAACAATGAGAAAGTCAAATGGCAAAAAGGTTGGAAAATAGTTCTGAAAAACACCAGTTTAATCAGGGATAGTTTGCCAGTCTTGAGCCTGAAAAATGCCACATCTCCAAATCCAGTCTTTTTTAAAACTCTGTTCCTTATCCCCAAAGAATTATGAAATAGTGACAAAGGCAGTCCTACAGGTCTGAACACCAGTGCATTTGAAAGCCTGAGACATGAGCACTACAGTCTGCCTGGGCAGACCTATTCTCCCATGTGGAGCCTATGGTTCAGTTAACAGGACTCCAACCATCTGCAAGAAAGTACACGAGAACATCAAGACCTTAATTATTCTCCACTACCGCAGTATTTGAATATTCTGAAATCAAACTTAGACCTTCATTTTCTGCTTACATTTAAGTGTGGAAATTAATCCCTTGGGATTGTAATTATACATATGATGCTAGGGGAAATTATAATAACGTCCAAAGTACCACATCTTTAGTCTGCATTTTGGTTTAGACGTGTTAGATAATGCTTAATGAAGCATTTTACATCCTATTAAAGCTTCACAGCACACACTCTTCCTACTAAAAAATTCTTAGAGTGAGTACCTAAGTGCCGCTTAAAATCAGATACACTTCTAAAATAGAAAACATAATACATAATTTTCCTGTTTGATAGAGTTCATGCAACTCTTTTGTATATTTGGTGCAGTATTCATGGCAATAACTGCTGGTGGTAAAATATAGTAGGTGGAGATCAAGTAGCATGTGTGCATTGTAACATTATAGGTTCCAGAATTTTGATATATGACTCAAATAAATACAATAAACACAATATTTATTTAATAAAATGCACCTGGATGCTATTTCCATTAATGAATGATAATGTGCTATAGAGCTTTCTACTAGTCTAAAATAAAAACATTATTCAAGACACATAGGCCGAAGCATTCTGGAAGTCCTTAGACACAGAGGAGTACCATTTGTCAAGAAATAAGTCTTTTCATAAACATTAACAACAGTATTTCAAAACGAGTGGGTATTGATCACTGAAAAATGGGACAGATACAAAATCTGAATCAACTTTTAAGCACATAATCAAATCTTGCTGATGCTAGTAGGACAACATAACTCACCCAGGTAAATATTCAGGCAACTATACAAAGAAAAACAGAGAAGGCAGGAAGAAATGCCCTGTTCACTAATGGGTCCTGTTGTATTGTGGGAAAGCATCAGAGATGGAAGGCTGCTGTATGGAGTCCTTCACAACGAGTTGCAGAAGCTGCTGAGGGAGAAGGTGAATCAAATCAGTTTGCAGAAGTGAAGGCCCTTCAGCTGGCTTTAGATATTGCCGAATGAGAAAAGTGGCCAGTTCTCTATCTCTACACTGCTTCATGGATGGTAGCAAGTGCCCTGTGGGGGTGGTTACAGCAATGGAAGCAGAAAAACTGGCAGCACATGGGCAAATCCATGTGGGCTGCTGCACTGTGGCAAGATATTGCTGCCCGTGTAGAGAACCAGGTTGTAAAGGTACGCCACGTAGATGCTCGTGTGCCCAAGAATCAGGCTACTGAAGAACATCAAAACAACCAGCAGGTGGATCAGGCTGCTAAGATCTGCTACCAAACCACAGCACACTCCAGGCCACTCTCCCCTTGAGAAATCAGCTGGAAGGAAGAGCTGCCAACCCTCTCCAGGACAGGTAAGATCACCCCAACCCACACCCACCAGGCTCTAATTGCAAGCAGGACAGTGATACGATCGGGTCAGGACGGGAGTGACCGCTGCATGAGGATGACGGGACACGTACGGCCTTGGTGAGTTGCTGGAGACCCTTGGGCACTCAGGCAAGCACTGCCCATGGTTACAGGGGGATGCTGCTCCGTTTGGTGCTTTTCCTCTTTGAGACAGAAACATCCCTAGCGATGAGACCGGACCATGGCACACTGCTGGCCTCTCTCTCTTTGAGAACTCAGCCAGAAAAGATGCCAACTCTCTACAGGACAGATACCACAGCCCCAAGCAATTCCCCACCACGGTGTCAACACGCAAAGTAGGAATATGACACATTTAAGCTACAGGGAACATCTCCTGGACATCAGGAAGATGTGAGATGGACAGCCGTGGTGTGAGTCTGGGAGAGCCTCGTGCAAGGAGGAAGGAATGGCTTGCAGTGCTGAGAGGGGGTGGCTGCTCGGTTTGTCGCCTCCTCTGTTACAGGTGGAGACACTGACAGTGATGGAATGAAGCCATGGCACACTCCTGGACTGTCTTGCATTGAGAAGTCAGCTGGAAAAGGTGTCAACAATCTCCAGGACAGGTAATTTCACCCCAACCCACACCCCAGCATGGTTTCATAGCAATCAGGACAGTGACACGCTTAGGCCAGGAAGGCAGTGAACGCTCCATGAGGACGATGGGCCTGGAACATCATCAGTGAGTCACTGGAGACCCTCGGGCACAGAGGCAGGGGCTGCCCGTGTTCACAGAGGGATGCTGCTCTGTCTTGTGGTGCTTCTCTTTCAGCCTGAAACGCACAACAATGGAACCAGACCACGGCACAACCTTGCTGCTCTCCCGTAGAGAACTGAGCTGTAAGGAAGATCTGCCAACGCTCTCCAGGACAGGTAAGATTGCCCCAAACCACACCCACCGGGTTCTAAAAGCAAGAAGGATGGTGACATGATCGGGGTAGTCTGGGAGTGGTCACTGCGTCAGGATGACAGAACAATGACAGCCTTGGTGATTCGCTGGAGACCCTTTGGGCACAGAAGTAGGGCCAGCCTGTGGTCTCAGGGGGATGCTGCTCCATTTGGTGCTTCTCGTTTTGCAGCCAGATTCACACAGCGATGGCACCAAACCACAGCACCCTCCTGGCTACTCCCACCTTGAGAACTCAGCTGGAAGGAAGAGCTCCCATCGCTCTCCAGGACAGGTAAAATCACCTGAACCCACATCCCCGTTGGACAACGCAGGAAGCTGACAGAACTGGGGCAGGACGGCAGTGAATGCTGCATCAGGAAAATGGGATACAGACAGCGTCGGTGAGTTGCTACATACTGTTGAGCAGAGAGGCAGGCACTGCCCACGGTCACAAGAAGTAGCTGCTCCCTTTGGTGCTTTTCCTCTTTCAGCCAGAAACGGCACAATCCTGGCCTCTCTGCCCTCGACCACTCAGCTGGACGGAAGAGCTGCCAACGCTCTCCAGGACAGGTAAAATCGACCCAAACCACACCCCCGATGGTCCATGCAGGAAGGTGACAGAATGGGGTCAGGACGGCAGCGAATGCTGCATCAGGAAGACGGGACACAGACAGCCTGGGTGAGTCGCTAGATACTATGAGCAGAGAGGCAGGGGCTGCCCGTGGTCACAGGGAGGTGCTGCTTTGTTTTGTGCTTCTTCTCTTTCAGCCGGAATCACACAGCGATGAGACCAGACCACGGCAGACTCCTAACCTCTGTGGCCTCGACCACTCATCTGGGAGGAAGAGCTGCCAACGCTCTCCAGGACAGGTAAGATTGCCCCAACGTACGCCCAGCAGTCTCTAAAAGCAAGTAGGACGGTGACAAGATCGGGGTAGGACAAGGGTGACTGATGGATCAGGATGACGGAACACTGGCAGCCACGGTGAGTAGCTGGTGACCCTTGGGCACAGAGGGAGGGGCTGCCCGTGCTCACAGAGGGATGCTGCTCTGTTTGGTTCTTCTTTTCTTTCAGCCAGAATCACACAGGGATTGGACCAAAACACAGCACACTCCTATCCACTTTCCCCTTGGGTAATCGGCTGGAATAAGAGCTGCCAACGCTCTCCAGGACAGGTAAGATCACCCCAACCTACAACCACCGCTATCCACAGTAAGCAGGAATGAGACACGATCAGACTAGGACGGGAGTGACCGCTCCATCCGGACGACAGGACACGGACAGCCTCTGTGAGTCGCTAGATGCTCTTGAGCTGAGAGGCAGGGGCTGCCCATGGTCACCGAGAGGTGCTGCTTTGTTTTGTGCTTCTTCTCTTTCAGCCAGATTCACACAGCGATGGCACCAAAACACAGCACACTCCTGGCCTTTCTGCCCTCGACCACTCATCTGGAAGGAAGGGCTGCCAACGCTCTCCAGGACAGGTAAGATCGCCCCAACCCACACACATCAGCCTCTATCAGCAAGCAGGAAGCTGACACTCTGTGGTGGTTTTACCGTGCTGGGCAGCTAAACACCACAACCGCTCTCTCACTCCCCCTCTTTATATGAGGAGGGGGAAAAGTAAAGCAAAGAACAACTCACAGGTTGAGATAAGGATAATTTAATTAAAGGGAAATAAGAATAATAATTAAAGAAAGATTATTATGAACTAAACAATTTAACTAAAAGGAAATAAAAAGGGAAAGGGGAAAAGGGAGGGGTAAAAGGAAAACAAAAAAAAAGGAAGTAAAAGAAGCAAATAAAACAAATGAAGTCTATGTGGAAGTGCAGAGGAAAGAAATTACTCTCTACTTCCCACAAATGAGCGATGATTGACCACGTCCTTGAAGCAGGGCCTCAACGCACGTAGCCGGTGTTCGGAAGGAGGACCGACGTTTTCACAACGAGAGCCCACCTCTCCCCTCTTCTTCCTGTTTCCACCTTTTATTACTGAGTGTGACATCATATGGTATGGAATATCCCTTTGGTTGGTTTAGTTCAGCTGCCCTGGTGATGTTTCTCCTCCACACAGCTGCTGCCCACTCAGGCTGCTGGCACAAACGTGGCCTCACAAGCAGCAGCACCCCTTGGGCTGCTTCTCCTGGCCTCCCCCACCCCACTGCCTTGACTTCTTGTCTCTGCTGGGTCCCCTCTTTATCACCCAAATGTGTCCCTTGGCTGTCAGCTCCCTCTGCCCTGCCCCACAGGATGGTCAAGATGGGGTGGGACATGTTACCATGGCGTGTGGAAGTATTTTTGTAACCTGCATTGGTGATGGCACAAAAAGACAGTTCCTTCACCAGTGATCTACGTCCTTCTTCAGGTGAATTATCAGGATCTCTATTCATCACAGGAGAAGAAATAGTGATGGTCACGAGCACTTGCATTTCATTGTTTTCTCCATCGTGGTGTACTCCCTCATCTTCTGGGCACTTCCACCCCTCTTGAATAAACTATCCATATTGAATGTCCCCTTTCTAGCTGCCTGTCTGGACCCGTGCACTTCCCATGGTTCTCCTGTTTTGCCCCCCCTGTTACTCTTTGATCATTCAGACCACTCTCACTGACCCAGTTGTTGCTTTGAGCTTCATTGAGTTCAAGCTGGCCCATCGATTAGCAGTCTGCCTAATTGTTTCTGTAGCAAGCTCCTCATCATTTTTCATTGAATTAAGATCATATGGAAAGTTGATTCAGATTTTGTATCTGTCCCATTTTTCAGTGATCAATACCCACTCGTTTTGAAATACTGTTGTTAATGTTTATGAAAAGACTTATTTCTTGACAAATGGTACTCCTCTGTGTCTAAGGACTTCCAGAATGCTTCGGCCTATGTGTCTTGAATAATGTTTTTATTTTAGACTAGTAGAAAGCTCTATAGCACATTATCATTCATTAATGGAAATAGCATCCAGGTGCATTTTATTAAATAAATATTGTGTTTATTGTATTTATTTGAGTCATATATCAAAATTCTGGAACCTATAATGTTACAATGCACACATGCTACTTGATCTCCACCTACTATATTTTACCACCAGCAGTTATTGCCATGAATACTGCACCAAATATACAAAAGAGTTGCATGAACTCTATCAAACAGGAAAATTATGTATTATGTTTTCTATTTTAGAAGTGTATCTGATTTTAAGCGGCACTTAGGTACTCACTCTAAGAATTTTTTAGTAGGAAGAGTGTGTGCTGTGAAGCTTTAATAGGATGTAAAATGCTTCATTAAGCATTATCTAACACGTCTAAACCAAAATGCAGACTAAAGATGTGGTACTTTGGACGTTATTATAATTTCCCCTAGCATCATATGTATAATTACAATCCCAAGGGATTAATTTCCACACTTAAATGTAAGCAGAAAATGAAGGTCTAAGTTTGATTTCAGAATATTCAAATACTGCGGTAGTGGAGAATAATTAAGGTCTTGATGTTCTCGTGTACTTTCTTGCAGATGGTTGGAGTCCTGTTAACTGAACCATAGGCTCCACATGGGAGAATAGGTCTGCCCAGGCAGACTGTAGTGCTCATGTCTCAGGCTTTCAAATGCACTGGTGTTCAGACCTGTAGGACTGCCTTTGTCACTATTTCATAATTCTTTGGGGATAAGGAACAGAGTTTTAAAAAAGACTGGATTTGGAGATGTGGCATTTTTCAGGCTCAAGACTGGCAAACTATCCCTGATTAAACTGGTGTTTTTCAGAACTATTTTCCAACCTTTTTGCCATTTGACTTTCTCATTGTTGGAGAAAAATGTGTGAATGGCAATACTGTCTAATAAGCAATAAAATGAGAAGAGATAATGTGTTACTCAGACTCTCAAAAACAAATCTGAAAGTTGTTTTTTTTTTTTGTTTGTTTGTTTTTTTTCCTTGATGTTTTGTCTCAGTGCTTCTTCAGTGTTTCTGTTCAGATTTTTTAAAATCATTGCAAACATCTACTGACAGTATCCATTTAGAACGTTTCTCAGATCTTTTCCTGTACTGATAATTATTTGGCAGGGACCAGTACTTGCTACTACAAGACTGTTGTATACAAGGGTGTATACTAGGGTGTATACTAGGGTGTACTAGTAGTGTATACTACTATCAATGGAAGGAGAAATTTGTTGGATTATCGGAAATCCAGAGGAAACCAGCTGTGAGGCCTACCACTGAAGCCTGCTCTATGAATGCCAAGCAACATAGAAAATGTTAAAAATAGGCTTCAATCCTTAGAGCCATAGGCTTTCAAACCTCAACGTTTGTTCTAATTGTCTTGGTGTGAGAAAGCTACTGATACTCTCATTTCTTGAGTAGTTCCAGGAAGAGAAAGTCTGAGCCTCTTGCTGTGTCATGGGTTTACATGGCAAGGTTTTGGTAGCAGGGGGCCACAGGCGTGGCTTCTGTGAGAAGGATCTAGAAGCTGCCCCATGTTTGGCAAGGGCACCACTGCTGGCCAGAGCTGAGCCAGTAAGTGATGTTGTTTTGCGCCTCTGTGAGAGCAGATTTAAGAAAAAAAAAACACAACACTGCGCCACACAGCAGCTGGGAGAGTGAGAGGCGTGAGGAACAGCCTTGCAGGCGCCAAGGTCAGTTAAGAAGGAGGGGGAGAGGTGCTCCAGACATGGAGCAGAAGTCCCCTGCGGCCTGTGGTGAGGCCCATGGTGAAGCAGGCTGTCCCCCTGCAGCCCATGGAGTACCACGGTGGAGCAGGGTTCCACGCTGCAGCCCGTGGAGAGGAGCCCACGCAGGAGCAGGTGACCTGGTAGGAGCTGCTGCCCGTGGGGGACCTGTGCTGGAGCAGTCTGCTCCTGAGGGATGGACCCCATGGTATGAAGCCATGTGGGAGCAGTTCTGGAAGAGCTGCTGCCTGTGGGAAGCCCACGCCAGGTCAGTTCAGCAAGGCCTGCATCCTGTGGGAGGGAGCCCACAGCACAGGGGACAAGTGTGATTGAGAAGGAGTGGTGGAGAAGCGCTATAGACTGACCATAACCCCCATTGCCCCACTCCCCTGCGCTGCTCGGGGGGAGGAGGTGGAAGAGGGTGGATGGGTGGGTTAGGTGCTTTTGGTTTCTTTCCTTTGTTTCTTGCTTTTCTAGCTGGTTAGTAATAGGCAATCAATCTGACTGTCTCCCTATGCTGAATCTGTTTTGCCAGTCACAATAATTACTGCGCATCCTCCCTGTCCTTATCTCAACCCTTGAGCCCTTTTGATTGTATTTTCTCCCTGTTCGTCTTTGAGGAGGGGGAGTGAGAGAGCGGTTGTGGTGGAGCTCGGCTGCCCACCCGAGTAAAACCACCACACTGTGTAAGGAGAAAAGCAAGGCAGAGTACACATACCCGCACTTCAGGTCACCTAGCAATCCAGGTGGCCATGCTGTGACCCGTGTTGTTTATGCATGCATCTACTCCTTGCTATTTTTCCCCTAAAATATTGTTCCTTTCAGGGAAAGGATTACATACTGCTTTTTCTATTTAATCATCAACTTGGTGATGAGCTTGAGACCTTTAGAAGCTACTTAGAGAACCAAAATTTTATATCAGACTTTGACTTAAAAATTGGACATGCAAAATCTACAGATCCAAAGGTAAATGCAGGGATAAAACTGCATGGAAACTGACTTTTAGATCAATAAAACTCACACATGCTTTGTTGTTGTTATTATTAAAAGTCCATGCAATGGCCAATTGTACAAATTGTCAACTGTCAATTGTAGAAAACTGGAGAGCAGCTAAAACTGAGCCATACCAGGAAGTTAATAAGAGTAAATTAACTCCATGTATGATGAAGAGTTTTGAGATACATGGTCTTAGTTCCCAGCATGATGGCTAAGATTGCTACTTAATAAATGTTTAACCTGACTTGACTACTGCAACTACTGTATGTGTGAATATTTTTGTGTGGCTAAACTTCCAAATAATAAATGCAATTACTTTTTATAAAATGAACTTTTTATATTTTTATTTTATTTTATTTTATTTTTTTTTAAGAAATAGCTTCCTCAGAGAACTGAGTCCAATCTCTGTTAGCCAAAATATGGTCTTGAATCTAGGTTCCTCACATTGGCGTGAGTGTCTGCCTGTAATGTGCTGTGGAGGTTCGCTATTAGGCTTTGTGCGTGGCAGCAAGGTCCTTTGTGAACCTCATTCACTAGAAACAGGGAAATGTCAGAGAAACTATTTAAACATGTATCGTTTCTCTCTTCACACCTAGTCTCCACTTTTCATCTGCAGTCCCTTCTCATGCACTCACATTTTTCTTCCAGCACCAGTAGCAAAACAGATGGGCTCACAGGTCATGGGGAATTTATGCTGTTTCAAACGTGCGTTACTGGCCACAAGATCCTTCTTTTCCTCTTCTTCAGTGATTGGGACTAGATAAAGCACTACACTTCCCTGATACAATTGCAGGTTTTTTGTTAGTTTGTTTGTTGGTTTTTTTTCTGGCTTCATCCCTGATGAATCACTTGTATTTTGAAAATACTTTCTTAAAGATATCTCAGATTTTTCCCTGCATTTCCTTTGGTGAAGCTTGATTCTTTTGGGCTACTTTTAATTTATTTAATGTTCAGTAAGGGTCTGATTTTATTTAACATACAAGTGCAACTTACACCCCCAGTCTTAATGGCATTGCAACCACATGTACTGCACTATATATTTATTGTAATACTCCTCCCAGCTTTCATTGTAGTCATCGTGTCTAGTTTATTTCTAGTCACTATATCCACATTACCCTTTTCCTGTGGC
The DNA here is from genome assembly GCA_036873955.1 of Mergus octosetaceus. Taxonomy (NCBI): domain Eukaryota; kingdom Metazoa; phylum Chordata; class Aves; order Anseriformes; family Anatidae; genus Mergus; species Mergus octosetaceus. The sequence goes on from CM072311.1 coordinate 1,337,863, forward strand.
CTGAGTGGTTTTTGGGCATATGCCGTAAGGAAGCAATCCTGTATTACTCTTATAATCATGCTTGCTTGGTAGTTTTTCCCACTAACATTTTCCTAGGAAATGTCTAGGTAATTGAACTCCTCCACTGGATCATTACGCTGGATTCGATACAGACTTCCTTCATCTGTAAAAACATTTCCTGATATGCTTTCTCATCCTCTCCTGAAAGTCTCTGGCAAGGTCCAAGGATTAACTTTTTCCATATCTCATTCTTCAGTTTACTTCCAATAGTCCCTGTTGTGTCAGCCAAAATCCTAGTGTCATTTATTTCTGTTTATTCAGTATTCTCCCTGTATGCAAATTACTCCCTCCCTCATTACCTCACCCATCCGCAAACTTTATACCTTGGTAATTTTATCTCCCAGTTGATAGCTTGATTTAACCAAGTCTCTGTCATTCCAATGTCATCATAATTTTTCCTCAACATATGTTTCTAATACAGCAATCTTGTTACATATGGTTCTAGCATTTGTAAAACACATTCATCCTGTTCTTTGTCCTTTATGGTCACTTTTTTTTTTTTTTTTTTTTTTTTGAATGTGTAGAAAGAAAGGGTTTCTACATTGACTTAATTTACAAATTCAGTGCCCCTTTCTCTAAGCGTTAAAGTCCTTCTCTTTTTTGTCTATATGAACTCTGGCTTCTGAGCAATAAAAGAAAATTAAGACTCTTTAAATTACTTTTCTCATCTCAGTCTGAAAGTGTTTCTGCAAAGTCAATCTCTTTTGATTTTGAAGGGTTGTTAAGCCTTCTCTTTAGGTAAGAGACCTCCAACTTCTCTTCAGAGAGGATTTTGAACCAGTATACCAGTAGTTAGCCTATAAGATCAATCCTTTGCCTCCTTTATTCAGATTGCCCTTTGAAAGTTCCTTAAATGGTAGAGCCATGTGATTAGTTCTTTGTCAAGCAGACACTCATGCTGTCAGTCCTCTCTGGGTGCCAATAGCTTCAGTGTGGACTAAAATTCCTGGAAGCTTTCTGACACCCTTTCAGTATTTTGAACTTTTGTCTGGTTGAGAATTGGAATATTGATTTACTTGTCTGGGTTGCTTATACCACGTGTCATGTCCCTCCTCCCCCCCTTTTTTTTTTTCTTCATCGGTCTCGTTTTCTGATAGAGATAGGGTGATACAGGAGAGTTTGGATACTTATTAATCAAAACTAAATCGAATTTTGGAAATGGAAAAAAATCACTTATCTACCTGTAAATGGCAGAGAGCTGCTCTCTAGGTGTCTTGCAGCTGCCCATGGGAAGTACAAATCTGTGCTCAGAGGGCTGAAATAATTACACCCTGTTCTGTTTTGAACCAGTCTAATCTTCACTCCAGCTGCTTCTGCCTAAACACAGGGCAGCACCTTAACTATCCAAATGGCGGATTAAATTATAGATTTACCACTTTTCCTAATCTGTGAAAAGCGCAGTTCAAAAATATGTGTTTCTTAGTTGAATAAAGCCTGAAGAAAAAGTGATTCTTCCGTAACTCAGATTTATAGCTTCGCTCTTCCTTTCCTCCTTTCTCACTTTCACTATGTCCTATTGTCAGCTGTTCCTCTCCAGTTGCCTTATTTTACAGCTAGTGCTTCCCACTGATTTTGATATACATGTATTTACCTATAACCCATGTCTACATCTGCACACCAACCTTCTCTTGTCGAGCTAACCTGAGACATATTTCACTGCAGTTCTGTGAGCTGCATTAGCTTTTATGATTCTGCCAGCTGATGAAGATTGACCTGCTGTAGAGGGAATGAAAAACTGGAACGTCTTTTCATTCTTCCTGTCAGTAAAACACCTGCTTCTAAGCCTTCCATTAAGAAAAATAATAATAAAAAAAAATCCACCATATTATATTACAGTAAAACTACACAGTGCAGGGAGATTGATTTAGACAATATGTATTTATCCAGATTGGAATATACTTCGAAGTCTGAGGGTGAGGGTCTCATATTTCAAAGAGCTCTAAGGATTTATGGAACAGATTATAAGTCTGAGAGTGCCATCTGAACCCATCAGCATGGACACAGATCTTGGAATCTAGATGTTCGTGTTTGACACATGAAACATAACTAACACTGATCCCTGTTTGTAGGAGATGAGCCTTTGATGAGTGGAAGTGGTTCTATTTTGCTGTATCATGGGATAGAGAGCATGGGAAGCAGTGCATCACTAGTTAGTTCAGAAGTGACTGATAGACAGGGTGGACCTTGCTAGCTCTTGTGTAATCTGTTTGCTACTTGGAGAACTCCTTTCTTTCTGCAGTGAGATGTATCTTGCTCAGAACTAAATGGAATCTAATTATTTGTGGGCTGAAATAAGAACAAATAGAGATATAGAAAGAACTATGTCTAGACCAGCATAGCAATGAAGAAACAGTCCAAGAGAGGAAAAAGTGTATCACAGCATAAGAGAGGAAAAAGGTAATTCAGAATGCAAGTGAATGCATGTAGGAGAAGAAACTAAACAAAATTACACAAAAATATTGATTGAGAATATAGACATAAAAGATAAGTAATAGAGAGTGAAAACATGCTTACACCAAGAAAACTGTGTTTAAAAACATGCATTTACCTAAGTTAGTACTTTAACTTGCAAAATAACATGGCATCAGTGCCAAAGATTACTTGACTACTGTTAGCTTGTGCAGCACTAAAGGCATAATCATGTCAATTGCTTATTTGCATGATTTTTCATATTTCTAAGAGTTGATATGGAAATGATCCGCTCTGTATCAGTACAATTTCTGAACACTTGAAAAGAGATACTGTGGCTTACCCTTCAGAAAAGAATCTCGAGAGCCGAGTACAGGGGGACAATCACTTCCCTAGCCCTGCTGGCCACACTGCTTCTGATACAAGCCAGGATGCTGTTGGCCTTCTTGGCCACCTGAGCACACTGCTGGCTCATATTCAGCTGACTATCCTCCAATACTTCCAGGTCTTTCTCCTCCTGGCAGCTTTGCAATCACTCATCTCCCAGCCTGTAGCTCTGCTTGGGGTTGTTGTGCCCCAGGTGCAGAACCCGGCACTTGGCCTTGTTGAACTTCATGCAGTTGGCCTCAGCCCATCGGTGCAGCCTATCCAGATCCTCCTGCAGAGCCTTCCTACCCTCGAGCAGATCGACACACACCCCTAACTTGGTGTCATCTGCGAACTTACTGAGGGTGCACTCGATCCCCTCCTTCAGATCATCGATAAAGATATTAAAGAGGACTGGCCCTAGTAGTGAGCCCTGGGGGACTCCACTAGTGACCAGCCTCCAACTGGCTTAAACGCCACTTAACTTTAACTGGATTACAACAGCAGGCATGCTTCTAGCCACACATGCCTTTTTCCAGAGAGAAAGTTGAAGAACATGGCAAACCACAGCCTGCAGCACCCTGAGGGGCAAGGGCAGAGCAAAGCCCAGGCTGGCACAACACAAAGCGTTAGGGACGGCCATGGCTCCGGAATGCTGGCCCCAGCGGCGGTTGGGCAGTTGGGTAGGCCTGTAACGGCTGCCCATGCTGACGGGGAGGCTGCTCGGCTGCCTGCTCCTCCCTCTCAAGTGTCCTCTCCAGACACAAATTCAACCAGAGGGAGTCAGCTTCTTTTTCCTCTCTCTTCAAGCAGGATGGTGATATGATCGGGTCAGGACGAGTGTGACTGCTGCATGAGGATGACGGAACAATGACAGCCTCGATGAGTCGTTGCAGACCCTTGTGCACTCAGGCAAGTGCTGCCGATGGTTACAGGTGGATGCGGCTCCGTTTGGTGCTTTCCTCTTTCAGCCAGAAACGGCACAATCCTGGCCTCTCTGGCCTCGAGCACTCAGTTGGATGGAAGAGCTGCCAACACTCTCCAGGACAGCTAGGATCGCCCCAGTCCACACCCACCAGGCTCTAACAGCAAGCAGGATAGTGACACTCTCAGGCCAGGATGGCAGTGAGCGCTCCATGAGGATGACGGGACTCGGACAGCCTCGGTGAGTCGCTAGATAGTCTTGAGCAGAGAGGCAGGGGCTGCCCGTGGTCACAGGGGGTTGCTGCTTTGTTTGGTGCTTTCCGCTTTCAGCCAGAAACGGCACAATCCTGGCCTCTCTGCCCTTGAGCACTCAGCTCGATGGAAGAGCTGCCAACGCTCTCCAGGACTGGTAATATCACCTCAACCTACACCCAACATCCTCTAAGAGCAAGCAGGAAGGTGACACGCTTGGGCCAGGAGGGCAGTGACTGCTCCATGAGGACGATGGGACAGGGACAGCTTTGGTGAGTCGCTGGAGACCCTCGGGCACAGAGGCAGGGGCTGCCCATGTTCACAGACGGATGCTGCTCTGTCTCGTGGTGCTTCTCATTTAGCCAGAAATGCACAGCGATGGAACCAGACCACGGCACAATCCTGGCTGCCCTCACCTTGAGAAGTCAACTGTAAGGAAGATCTGCCAACGCTCTCCAGGACAGGTAAGATCGCCCAAACCCACACCCGCCAGGTTCTAACAGCAAGGAGGACGGTGACATGATCAGGGTAGGACGGGAGTGACCACTCCATCAGGATGACGGAACACTGACAGCTTCCGTGAGTCGCTGGAGACCCTCAGGCACAGAAGTAGGGGCAGCCTGTGGTCTCAGGGGGATGCTGCTCCGTTTCGTGCTTCTCCTTTTGCAGCGAGATTCACACAGCTATGGGACCAAACCACAGCACACTCCTGGCCACTCTCCCGATGAGAAATCAGCAGGAAGGAAGAGCTCCCAACACTCTACCTGACAGGTAAGATCAGCCCAAGCTACACCCCCAATGGTCCACAGCAAGCAGGGATCTGACAGAATGGGGGCAGGATGGCAGTGAATGCTGGATCAGGAAGACGGGACACAGACAGCCTCGGTGAGTCGCTAGATACTCTTGAGCACAGAGGCAGGGTCAACCCCTGGTCACACGGGGATGCTGCTCCATTTTTTCTTTCGCTTATTAAAGCCAGACACAAACAGCAATGGGACCAGACCACGGCAATATCATGGCAACTCTCCCTTTAAGAAGTCATGTGGAAGGAATTTCCATTGCTCTCCAGGACAAGTACAATCGCCCCAACCCACATCCACCACTGTCCCCTGAAAGCAGGAAGGTGACATGTTCAGGCGAGGATGGGAGTGACCGATCCATGAGGATGACGGGACACAGACAGACTCGGTGAGTTGCTAGATACTCTTGAGCAGAGAGGCAGGGGCTGCCCATGGTCACAGAGGGATGCTGCTCCATTTGGTGCCTCTTCTCTTTTAGCCAGAATCACACGGCGATTGGATCAGACCGCGGCAGAATCCTGGCTGCTCTCCCCTTGAGAAGTCAGCTGGGAGGAAGAGCTGTCAATGCAGTCCAGGACAGGCAAGATTGCCCCAGGCCACACCCACTGGGTTCTATTAGCAAGCAGGACGGTGACATGATCGGGGTAGGATGGGAGTGACCACTGGATCAGGATGATGGAGCAATGACAGCCTCAGTGAGTCGCGGTAGAGCCTCGGGCAGAGACGCAGGGTCTGCCCATGGTCATGGAGTGATGCTGCTCCTCTTTTTCCTTCTCTTATTAAAGCCAGACACACAGAGAATTGACTCCAGACCACAGCACAATACTGGCCACTCTCCCCTTGAAAAGTCAGCTGGAAGGATCTTCCAGCGCGCTCCAGGACAGGTAAGATCTCCCCAACCTACGCCCAGCAGGCTGTAACAGTAAGCAGGATGGTGACACACTCAAGCCAATATGGCAGTGACCGCTCCATGAGGATGAAGGGACACGGAAAGACTCGGTGAGTCGCTAGAGACCATTGATCACAGAGGCAGGGGCTGCCCGTGGTCACAGAGTGATGCTGCTCCTTTTCGTGCTTCTCTTTTGCAGCCAGAATCACACAGCGTTGGCACCAAAACACAGTACACTCCTGGCCACTCTCCCCTTCAGAAATCAGCTGGAATAAGAGCTTCCAGCGCTCTGCAGAACAGGTAGTATCCCCCCAACCCACACCCACCAGGTTCTAACAGCAAGGAGGACGGTGACATGATTGCGGTAGGACGGGAGTGTCCGCTGTATGAGGACGACGGGATAATGAAAGCCTCGGTGAGTCCCTGGAGACCCTCGGTCACAGAAGTAGGGGCAGCCTGTGCTCTCAGGGAGGTGCCTCTCCGTTTGATGCTTCCCTTTTCCAGCCAGAATAACACATCAATGGCACCAAACCACAGCACACTCGTGGCCGCTCTCCCCTTGAGAAGTCAGCTGGGAGGAAGAGCTGCCAACGCTCTCCAGAACAGGGAAGATCGCCCCAACCCACACCCACCAACCCCTAACAGCAAGCAGGATGGTGACATGATCGGGCCAGGAGGGCAGTGACCACTCCGTGAGGACGATGGGACAGGGACAGCTTTATTGAGTCGCAAGAGAACCTCGGGTACAGAGGCAGGGGCTACCCGTGTTGACACAGGGATGCTGCTCTGTCTCGTGGTGCTTCTCTCTCATACAGAAACACACAGCCATAGAACCAGACCACGGCACAACCTTGCTGCTCACCCCTTGACCAGTCAGCTGTAAGCAAGAGCTGCCAACGCTCCCCAGGACAGGTAAGATTGCCCCAGACAACACCCACCATGTTCTAACAGCAAGGAGGATGGTGACATGATCAGGGTAGGACGGGAGTCGTCGCTGTATCAGGATGACAGAACAATGACAGCCTCAGTGAGTCTCTGGAGACCCTCGGGCACTGAAGTAGGGGCAGCCTGTGGTCTCAGGGGGATGCTGCTCCGTTTGGTGCTTCTCCTTTTGCAGCCAGATTCACACAGCGATGGGACCAAACCACAGCACACTCCTGGCCACTCTCCCTATGAGAAATCAGCTGGAAGGAAGAGCTAACAACGCAGTCCAGGACAGGCAAGATCGCCCCAACCCACACCCCTGACGGTCCACAGCAAGCAGGAAGTTGACGGAATGGGGGCAGGATGGCAGTGAATGCTGCATCAGGAAGATGGGAAACAGACAGCCTTGGTGAGTCGCTAGATGTTCTTGAGCTGAGAGGTGGGGGCTGCCCATGGTCACAGGGATGTGCTGTTTTGTTTTGTGCTTCTTCTCTTTCAGCCAGACACAGACAGTGATGAGACTAGACCACGGCAAACTCCTAGCCTCTCTGGCCTCAACCGCTCAGCTGTAAGGAAGAGCTGCCAGCGCTCTCCAGGAGAGGTAAGATTGCCCCAGCCCACACCCACCAGGCTCTAACAGCAAGCAGGATGGTGACATGATCGGGTCAGAACGGGAGTGACCGCTGCATGAGGATGAGGGAACATGGACAGCCTTGGCGAGTCGCTGGAGAGCCTTGGGCACTCAGGCAAGCGCTGCCCATGGTTACAGGGGGATGCTGCTCCGTTTGGTGCTTTTCCTCTTTCAGACAGAAACATCCCTAGCGATGAGACTGGACCACGGCACACTGCTGGCCTCTCTTGCTTTGAGAACTCAGCCAGAAAAGATGCCAATGCTCTACAGGACAGATAAGACAGCCCCAAGCCATTCCCCACCATGGTGTCACCACGCTAAGTGGGAATATGACACATTTAAGCTACCAGGAACAAACATCTCCTGGACATCAGGAAGATGCGAGATGGACAGCCTTGGTGTGAGGCTGGGAGAACCTCGGTGAGTCACTAGAGAACCTCAGGCACAGAAGTAGGGGCAGCCTGTGGTCTCAGGGGAATGCTGCTCCGTTTCATGCTTTTTCTTTTGCAGCCAGATTTACACAGCGATGGGACCAAATTACAGCACACTCCTGGCCACTCTCCCATTGAGAAATCAGCTGGAAGGAAGAGCTCCCAACGCAGTCCAGGACAGGTAAGATCCCCCCAACCTACACCCCTGATGGTCCACAGGAAGCAGGAAGTTGACGGAATGGGGGCAGGACGGCAGTGAATGCTGCATCAGGAAGACGGGACACAGACAGCCTCGGTGAGTCGCTAGATACTCTTGAGCAGAGAGGCAGGGGCTGCCCATGGTCACAGGGGGATGCTGCTCTGTTTGTTGCTTTTCCTCTTTCAGCCAGAAATGGCACAATCCTGGCCTCTCTGCCCTCTTGCACTCAGCTCCACGGTAGAGCTGCCAATGCTCTCCAGGGCATGTACATGTAAGATCGCCCCAACCCACACCCACCAGCCTCTAACGGCAAGCAGGAAGGTGACACGCTCGGGCCAGGAGTGAGGCTTCATGAGGTCAGGAGTGACCGCTCCATGAGGACGATGAGACAGGGACAGCCTCGGTGAGTCGCTGGAGACCCTCGGGCACAGAGGCAGGGGCTGCCCGTGTTCACAGAGGGATGCTGCTCTGTTTGGTGCTTCTTCTCTTTCACCCAGAATCACACGGCGATTGGACCAGAGCACGGCACAATCCTGGCTGCTCTCCCCTTGAGAAGTCAGCTGGAATAAGAGCTGCCAATGCTCTCTAGGACAGGTAAGTTTGCCACAACCCATACCCACCACTGTGCACAGTAAGCAGGAAGGTGACACGATCAGGCTAGGATGGGAGTGACCACTCCATGAGGACGACAGGACACGGACAGCCTTGGTGAGTCGCTAGATACACTTGAGTAGAGAGGAAGAAGGTTTATGAACAAACGATAAATGTTTGTTCATTGTCTTTTCTATTATAAAAAAGTTCTCTTTGAAGAGCGGGAGTTGCGAAAGCTCCCTGCTGAAGTAAGGAGCTCTATAGTGCTTGGCTAGACACTATGAAAATTCTTTTGCTTAATGTAACAAAAAAAGAGAACCGCCTCCCCTTCTCTCTTTCTGCATCTCAGTTGCCTCTTTTGTTCAAAGACACTGTTGCAAAGCTCATGTAACCACCTCCTGATAAGCTGCTAAAGTAGTGTATCAACATACTGCCTTCCTGTCTCATGCTGGGCCAACATGACCAAATAAAAAAAAAAAAAGAAGTTGAACCACAGCGCCGAGGAAGACTACGGCCTTCATCTTCACGACCACCAGAGGGACAGAGACGACCCCCTAGCAACAGCGTGCGCAGTCGCAGAACATACCAGGATGTGCTGCGTAATCCCAGAATTACCAAGATATAAAAAGGGACCCTGGCGGGGGTGAGGTGCGTGCCGTTGGCGGAGCAGAGACTCCCCGGCTGCCCAGCGCTGTTTTGCTTCCTGCTTGCTTACTCAATAAATTCCTTTATATGATTAATGCAATGCTCTCTGAAAATTAATTAAGGGGGCAACTTATAACATTGGTGAAGAAGAATGCAGCCTAATGTACGTCCATTTCCTGAGCCATGGCTGGCCCCAGCGTGGGGGCTGCTGAGGAAGCCCAGAGTTGCATTTGTCCCAGCAGCTGTGGTGCCAGCAAACAGTAGCTGTCCTTTCACTGGCCTGGGAGTGTCCCAAAGGTGCTGGGACTGATGGCAAATGTCATCCTGGAGGGGAATCTGGAGGTGCCCTGTGCCTGGGCCAGGCCTCTTGTGCTGGCCTGGGGAGTGGGGCTGGCCCTGCGGGACACAGGCACTCTGTGCTGGGGATCTCCCAGGCAAGAGACCAGGACTCCTACAGCTTCACGGACCTCCATTTCCTGAGCCATGGCTGGCCCCGGCCCTGGGGTTGCTGGGGAGGCCCAGAGCCACCTTTGTCCCAGCAGCTGTGGTGCCTTGCGAGAGGCTGCAGCTGTGGTGGCCATGCCCAGAGCCCTGCAGCAGCCTGTGGTGGGCACTGCCCTGGGGACAGCCCAGCCTGGGCTGTTGGGCTGCGGTGGGCTGGACTGGGCTGCACTGGGCTGGGGAGAGGGCAACAGCAGCATCAGGGAGTGGTGGCAGCATGCAGGGGAGGGCTCCCAGCAGGGCTTGGTGCTGCAGAGCCAGGGCTGCGCAGAGTGAGCCCAGAGCTGCAGGGGCAGGGGAGAGGAGGCCGCTCTGGGCCCTTGCTGGCCTGGGCAGAGCAGGAGGGGGGCCCAGGGCATTCGTCCCCTCACCATGGCCTGCCAGGACCTGCAAGGCAGTCATGGAGCATCGAGGACCAGGCTCTGCACTGTGGCCACAAGCCCTGTGTGCCCTCCTCCTGCCATGCTCCACGCGGTTAGTGCAGCAGAGGGGACCCCCAGCCAGCCCCTGCATGGGGCTCTTCCACCTGCCTCACCCCAACCCTCTCCAGCGCCTTCCTTGCTGCTCTCTGATGCATGCCAGGACCACCCCTGCGTGCCGGCCAGCACATCTGCTGAGGGCCAGAGAGGCTGCTGAAGGGACAGGGAGCTCAGCACGGCCCTTGCAGCCCCCTGTCCTGGGCCTGCCTCTCCACTTGGCCTCAGCCCCGGCCTTGTCTCTGCTGGCAGGAGGGCTCTTGGCATGTGCTCCCTGGCCTCCCCTCGCCTCCAGACATCTGCTGCCCACTCAGGCTGCTGGCACAAAGGTGTCCTCACAATCAGTACCACCCCTTGGGCTGCTTCTCCAGGCCTCCTCCACCCACTGCCTTGACTACTTGTCTCTGCTGGGTCCCCTCTTTTACACCCAAATGTGTCCCTCAGGATGGTAAAGATGGGGTGGGACATATTACCATGACGTGTGGAAGGATTTTTGTAATCTGCATTGGTGATGGCACAAAAAGACACTTCCTTCACCAGTGACCTACATCCTTCAGGTGAATCTCTTTGATCATTCAGACTTCTCTCATTGACCTAGTTGCTGAGATTGATATTCATTGAGTTCAAGCTGGCCCATCGATTAGCAGTCTGCCTAATTGTTTCTGTAGCAAGCTCCTCATCATTTTTCATTGAATTAAGATCATATGGAATAATACTAATCTTAATACCTGTAATTTCCTATTAATCAGTATAAAATCCTTAATTTACAGTCATCCTTTTGTGAGGATAAACCAGTGAGGTAAACCTACTGGAGACATACAAGATGAGGAGCTTGCTTTGCTGTTTGGAAAATTGCTGCATGTTTTCTTGTTGTTTGTTTTAAAATAAGGAAAAACCCTTCTGTGTGCAGCCAGGTCTCTAAGGAAAGCAGGTGGGAGCTGGTGCAAAGGGGTTGTAACATCCAGCTGCAGACTTCAGTGCAGAAGTCTGGTGTAAGGAAAAGTGATGCAAACGCCAGGCGGTCAATGAGAGAAGTGTCAGGGTTGGGGTGGTGAGGAGCAAGGTTGTCCATGCACTGTCAGGCCTCAAGAGTCTGCTTTTCCTCCCTATGGTCGTCTCCATAGGAGAAGCCCTGGATTAATATCAATTGAAGAAAGATGCTCAAAACTGAAATGCAATACAATTCACCCCTTAAAATGAGAGGAAACATTTATTAGGTGCTTTTTGAAATCTTCCTCCTTAACTACAGCATGAAAGCTCTCCAATTAGTTCTCCAAGTCTTGAAGACTTGAATAAAACTATGGAAGACATATGATTCCTTAAGTGTTTCTGCATTTTAATGAGTTCTATGGTGGATTCTGGTGCTCAGTCTGTGAACTTCAGGTACTGAGAGGAGAATGATGCAATTGCTTGAGAAAATAAAGTCATAAGGAAAAGTTGAAGTGACTTGGAGTATTAATGGGCCCCACTGAGGGCCGTTACCAAGAGATTCTCCTCAGGGACTTGTTAAGGCAGATAATTGGAGGCCATGATTACAGATAGGCAAAGCTGAGAAAAGTCTCGGTTTGTTTTGGTCAGACAAAAGCAGAAAGGCCAAGGCCTTACCCCAGCCTGGAGAAGAGATCCTGCACCCCCATATCTCACTCAGGGCTCTTCCTTGGGGCTGTGGGGTAGGAAGTGATTCCCATAATATCATGTGAAGGACAATGGTATGACACCTCCCAGCATTTGCACACAGTTGAATGGAGAATACATGGTCCCAATGCCATGAGTATAACTTGTTTCCTCATAAGCCATGGCTGCAGGGACAAAGATGTCAGTGCTGCTGAAGCCTTTCATTCTTGTCAGAGCCCTCTGCTTTCTCCTCTGCAGGCTTTCCTGTGCTATCCTGCACTTCTCTGATGGTTGCAGACAGCCACTTCTCTTGCCCACCTTGCTCTCACTCTGCTATTCCCATGATTTCACTGATGTGTTTCCACTCTCGACAGTTGCTGTAAAGAAGTTGTAAAGAAGTTCTTCCTAAGATCCAACCTAAACCTCATCTGGCGCAACATTAGCCCATCCCCCCTCGTCCTGTCACCAGGCACGTGGGAGAACAGACCAACCCCCACCTTGCTACAGCCTCCTTCAAGGTACCTGTAGAGAGCGATAAGGTCACCCCTGAGCCTCCTTTTCTCCAGACTGAACAACCTCAGCTCCCTCAGCCGCTCCTCATAAGACTTGTTCTCCAGGCCCCTCACCAGCTTTGTCGTTCTTCTCTGGAAATGCTCCAGCACCTCGATGTCCCTCCAGTAGTGAGGGGCCATAAAACTGTAACAGTACTTGAGGTGCAGCCTCACCAGAGCTGAGTACAGGGGGACAATCATTTCCCTAGTCCTGCTGGCCACAGAATTACGGGCAAAATACAGTGCTGCAGCCGGCAGGGGAGCTCATAAAAAAATCAAAATCTTTGCTTACCTTTATTCAGGTTCAAGATGGCATTAGTCCTGACCCAACTCCAACAGGAGCCACCAAATAGTGGGGGCGCCTTTCCTAGACCAAATCAGAATTCAGTAACCAAAGCCATCCCAGACGAGCCCCCATTTGTAATAAATGGCTCAGTCTTCAAAATAGGACTATAATCAAAGTTTACAATTTATTAAAGGAATAGTGGTAAGCAAACAGCGCTGGGTGCGCCGGGAGTCTCTGCTCCACCAAGACGCACACCAGTTACATCAAGCAGCTGATTTTTATGCTCTTAGGCTAATACATATTCATTACTACTTCTAAAAAAAAAACAGGGTTATTATAATTAGTTTCCGGAATCCAAACCCTCCTACTGGAGCATGCGTATCAGTCTCCAGTGGTCCCTCTGGGGGTCTCTGGGGGTCTCTCATGCTGAAGACTCACAGTCTTCCTCCCTCTTGTCCTTCTCCTTTGTCCAAATTGGCTGTATGTCAGAGACTTGTGCAATGTCCCCTGCAAGCTTTGTCTTTTAGTTGTTCTTCAGCTCTCCCCATCTCCTTAATCTCTGGGCCAGATATCAGAGACTTGCATAGTGTTCCATGCAATAGTCATAATAGTTAGCAGTTATTCTGAAACCCCCCAGATATCAGAGACTTCAAGGAAAAGCCTACAAATACATTTCCCTTCAAGCTCTCTATTGACATGAAATGCTAAAACATTCCTTTGCAAGATACAAGAATTATATACATTAACCACTGTTTTTCTTAGACTTGTGGTTATACAAGGGTATGTAAGACAGAAGGTCACGTTCATCATACCATGCGGCCCTAGCATTGTTCTATACTGACACGAATCAGATGAACATATCTCACAAAGATATAATGAGAACAGCAAAAACACAAACCTAGAATGGGATGTACTGGGATTCATTACTGGACAGTGAAGAGATCTTTATGAGTACTGAAAAACATCCCCCAAATCAGTTTCCTAATTGCATCTTTGAGCTCCTTGTTCCTCATGCTGTAGATGAGGGGGTTCACTGCTGGAGGCACCACCGAGTACAGAACTGCCAGCAAAAGATTCAAGGATGGGGAAGAGAAGGAGGAGGGCTTCAGGTTGTAGTGGTTTAACCCGGCCGGCAGCTAAACACCACACAGCCGTTCGCTCACCCTCCCCCCTCCCTCTCTGGGACGGGGGAGAGAATTGGAAAGTAACCATTGCTGTAACCATCCCCACAGGGCATTTGCTACCATCCATGAATCAGTGTAGAGATAGAGAACCGGCCATTTTTCTCGTTCAGCAATGTCTAAAGCCAGCTGAATGGCCTTTACTTCTGCAAACTGACTCGATTCACCTTCTCCCTCAGCAGCTTCTGCAACTCGTCGTGTAGGGCTCCATACAGCAGCCTTCCATCTCCGATGCTTCCCCACAATACGACAAGACCCATCAGTGAACAGGGCATATTTCTTCTCATTCTCTGGTAACTGGTTGTACAGTGGGGCTTCTTCAGCACGACCCACCTCCTCCTCTGATGATATCCCAAAGTATTTGCCTTCTGGCCAGTCCATAATCACTTCCAATATCCCTGGGCGACTGGGGTTTCCTATTCGAGCCCGCTGAGTAATCAGTGCAACCCACTTGCTCCATGTAGCATCGGTTGCATGATGTGTAGGGGAGACCCTTCCTTTGAACATCCAGCCTAGTACTGGCAATCGGGGTGCTAGGAGGAGCTGCGCTTCAGTACCGACCACCTCCGAAGCAGATCGAACTCCTTCATATGCTGCCAAGATTTCCTTTTCCGTTGGAGTGTAGCGGGCCTCAGATCCTCGGTATCCCTGACTCCAAAACCCCAGGGGCCGACCTCGAGTTTCCCCAGGTTCTTTCTGCCAGAGGCTCCAGGTGGGGCCGTTCTCCCCGGCTGCAGTGTAGAGCACATTCTTCACTTCTGGTCCTGTTCGAACTGGCCCAAGGGCTACTGCATGAACTATTTCCTGCTTGATTTGTTCAAAGGCCTGCCGTTGCTCAGGGCCCCACTCAAACTCATTCTTCTTACGGGTTACTTGGTAAAGCGGGTTTACAATCAGACTGTAATTTGGAATGTGCATTCTCCAAAACCCCACAACACCTAGGAAAGTTTGTGTTTCTTTTTTGCTAGTTGGTGGAGACATAGCTGTTATTTTGTTGATCACATCCATTGGAATTTGACGACGTCCATCTTGCCATTTTATTCCTAAAAACTGGATCTCTCGTGCAGGTCCTTTGACTTTATTTTGTTTTATGGCAAAACCAGCTTTCAGAAGGATTTGGACTATTTTCTTTCCTTTCTCAAAAACTTCCTCTGCTGTGTCACCCCACACAATAATGTCATCGATGTACTGCAAGTGTTCAGGAGCTTCCCCCTGCTCCAGTGCAGATTGAATCAGTCCATGGCAAATGGTAGGGCTGTGTTTCCACCCCTGGGGCAGCCGATTCCAAGTATATTGGACTCCCCTCCAAGTGAAAGCAAATTGTGGCCTGCACTCTGCTGCTAGAGGGATGGAGAAAAATGCATTAGCGATATCAATTGTGGCGTACCACTTGGCTGCCTTCGATTCAAGTTCGGACTGGAGTTCCAGCATGTCCGGCACTGCAGCACTCAATGGTGGCGTGACTTCGTTCAGGCCACGATAGTCCACTGTTAGTCACCACTCACCATTAGACTTTCGCACTGGCCATATGGGACTATTGAAAGGTGAATGAGTCTTGCTGATCACTCCTTGGCTCTCCAATTGACGAATTAGCTTATGGATGGGAATCAGGGAGTCTCGGTTAGTGCGATATTGCCGCCGTTGCACAGTTGTAGTAGCAATTGGCACTTGCTGTTCTTCGACCCTCAGCAACCCCACAACAGAGGGGTCCTCTGAAAGACCAGGCAAGGTAGATAATTGTTTAATGCCCTCTGTCTCTAAGGCAGCTATACCAAAAGCCCAGCGGAACCCTTTTGGGTCCTTGAAATATCCTCTTCTAAGATAGTCTATGCCAAGGATACATGGAGCATCCGGGCCAGTCACGATGGGATGCTTTTCCCACTCATTCCCAGTCAGACTCACTTCAGCCTCCAATACAGTCAACTGCTGAGATCCCCCTGTCACTCCACAAATACAGATGGGCTCTGGCCCTTTATAGCTCGATGGCATTAGAGTACATTGTGCACCGGTGTCTACTAAAGCCTCATACTTCTGTGCGTCTGACGTGCCAGGCCATCGAATCCACACAGTCCAATAAACTCGATTGTCCCTTTCCTCCCCCTGGCTGGAGGCAGGGCCCCCCTAATCCTGGTCAGAATCTTCTTCAATTCTGGGTTTGAAGGACTGTCTGCTGGAAGTTGGAGCAGTAAATTTTTCAGAGAATCCCTTTTTCCCGATTGTTTTCTTTTGCAACTCACGTACCCGTGCCTCTAGGGTTGCGGTGGATTTTCCATCCCATTTTCTCATGTCCTCTCCATGGTCTCATAAGTAAAACCACAGGGTGGCACGGGGTGAGTACCCACCATATTGTCTTCTTTGTGTAGATGACCGCCTACCCCTGATAGCTGAGACACTGCTTTGTACAGGTGCGAAGGAGAATAATCTCTCTTCAAGTTGGTGAACCTTTTCAGAAAGTTTCTCCCAAGTATTCTCTTTTGGTCGGTGGACACTGGTTTGTTCAGGTGGGGAGGAAGATAGATTCTCTTCAAGCTGGTGAACCTTTTCAGAAAGTTTCTCCACAGCTGAGACGCAGGCCTGTAAGGAAGAGGAGAGACTTTCTTCGCACTGCCGGAGTTGTTTAGCCACTTCATCTACTATGGGTTCCTCATCCTTTTTCCAGGCCATTACTGCCAATGAGCTGGCATATGATGATGGTGCACTCCGTACAAACTTCCGCCACATGGGTCGTGTACACCTGACTCCATCTGGATCTTTGGATGTTTGTCCGGGGGCTGGATCCTCATAAATCACTTCCCGTACGGCTAATTCCCTCAGGTACTGGATTCCCTTCTCCATAGTGGTCCACTTGCCTGGTAAACATAAAAGTTCTTCCTTGAAGGGATACCTTTCCCTCACAGCTGAGAGGAGACGCCTCCAGAGGCTGTGAGACTGTGCTCCATTTGCAATTGCTTTGTCAATGCCTGCATCTCTAGCAAGGGATCCCAGCCGTCTGGCTTCAATGCCAGACAATTCCACACAATTGGCTCCAGTGTCCCAACACCGGAGTAGCCAGGTGACAAGCTGCTCACCTATACAGCGACCAAAATCTTTTCGCACATCTCGTAACTCACGCTCGTTTAGGTTTCGGGTAGTTATTGTTGCTTTTTCAGCATCATCATCTTCCTCCTCCTGAAACCCTGATGGCCCAGCATCGTCGTCTCCATCAGATTTGGCAGAAGATTCTCTGCGTTCTAAACGACCTGAATCTCTATACCATCTTTTCATCTTGTGTACCGGGGCAACTTGCACTGCTACAGCTCGTTTCTCTGGCCCCGTTACAAGGTCTGCCACAGGGATTGGAATACCCTCTGCAGGGTCGACTTGCACTGCTACAGCTCGTTTCTCTGGCCCCGTTACAAGGTCTGCCACAGGGATTGGAATACCCTCTGCAGGGTTGACTTGCACTGCTACAGCTCGTTTCTCTGGCCCCGTTACAAGGTCTGCCACAGGGATTGGAATACCCTCTGCAGGGTCGACTTGCACTGCTACAGCTCGTTTCTCTGACCCCGTTACAGGGCCTGCCACAGGGGTTGGAGCAGCTGCAGGACCTGGAACTGGAGTGTCTGCAGGAGCTGGAACTGGAGCGGCTGCAGAGTCCACCGTAGGAGTCGCAGTGGCCATTGGATCTGTCACAGGACTTGGAGTGGCCGCAGGGTCTGTCACTAAGTTGATAGCAGTATCAATGGCAGCTCGATAGGCATGAGCTAGGCCCCAGCACGTTATAATGATTTGTGTTACTTTGGAACTGCCAGAGTCATGACACCTTTTTTTCAAACATTCTGCCAATTTTTTAGGATTTTGCGGTTGTTCAGGGGTGAATTTCCAAAACACTGGGGGTGCTAACTGCTCTAGATGTCTGCCCATATCCTCCCATACTCCCTGCCACCCACAACTATACTGCCTCCGGGCAGATCTCCGAATGAGCTTCCCAAATAGTTGTTTAACTTTAAGCAAAACCTGAAGCACATTCAGGAGGCATAAGAGCAAGACCATGCTGGTCTGAGTATCCCAAGGATATTCAATATCTTGGAGAGCTATTGTAACAAGCTCGGAAGATAAGAGGGTGGTGAAGGAGAAAGGGAGGGTGATCAAAGAGGATAAGGGGGTGGTGAAGGAGAAAGGGAGAGTGATCGAGTAAGGAAAAATATCTTCCCCTTTCCCCTCCACAGATTCACTCCCCGATGAAAAAAAACAACAGGTATAATTGCTAATAGTTTCCAAGATACGGTTTCCAAAGTATGAAGTCGACGATGTTACTGAGTACAAATACCAAGTTAGAGTCATGACCAGATATTTCATCGTCTCATAAGCCACTGTTACAAGACACAGTACCATAATAATCTGAAACCAGGGCCCGAACAGGATAAACAACATGACAGAGAGCACATACGGAAAATAATGTGCTATAATGCCCAATTTGAAAAACAGGCACAGCAGACTTGAGATTAAAGCAATCAGCATTATGACAAGTGACTATTAAGCAGGTCTAATACTTATAACAATCTTAGTTTAACACACTCTGATCAGATCTGCCGTTATCTCAACCTTTCGAGCCCCACGTTGGGTGCCAAAAAGACTGTAGTGGTTTAACCCGGCCGGCAGCTAAACACCACACAGCCGTTCGCTCACCCTCCCCCCTCCCTCTCTGGGACGGGGGAGAGAAATGGAAAGTGAGGCCTGTGAGTTGAGATAAAGACAGTTTAATAAGACAATAAAATAATAATAGTAATACTACTAATAATAATAATAGTAATAATAATAATAATGATACAATGATGATAAAAGTACTACTAATAATAACATGTACAAACAAGTGATGCACAATGCAATTGCTCACCACCCGCTGACCGATGCCCAGCCTAACCCCGAGCAGTCCGGCCAGCCCTCCCCCCGGCTAGCCACCCTATATATTGTTTAGCGTGACGTCAGATGGTATGGAATACCCCTTTGGCTAGTTTGGGTCACCTGTTCTGGGCCTGTCCCCTCCCAGTTCTTGCTGCACCCCCAGCCTGCCTGTTGGCAGGACAGAGCAAGAAGTTGAGATGTCCTTGGCTTAGTACAAGCACTGCTCTGCAATAATTAAAACATCGGGGTGTTATCAGCACTCTTCTCATTCTAAGCCAAAGCATAGCATTCCACCGGCTACTAGGAACAAAATTAACTCTGTTCTAACTGAAACCAGTAGACCCTCTTCGCTGGAAAACTGATGAGCCGGTATGGATCTAGCAGTGGCCGTTGAAAATGGAAAGCCTACAAGCTGCCTACGATTTGGTCAAGGAACTATATACCCAGGGACATTTACAATTATCTACCAGCCCATGGAATACTCCAATTTTTGTAATTAAGAAGAAGTCAGGAAAATTCCGACTTCTTCACGATCTACGAGCTGTAAATAATCAGATGCAAGCTATGGGTGCCCTGCAACCAGGACTGCCTAACCCTTCTATGTTACCAGAAAATTGGCAATTATTAATAGTAGACTTAAGAGATTGCTTCTTTACTATTCAGTTACACCCTAGTGGTACGCAACGGTTTGCGTTTACCTTACCATCTATAAATAAAGAGGCCCCTGCGCAACGTTTTGAATGGACTGTCCTTCCCCAGGGAATGAAAAATAGCCCTACACTCTGCCAATTATTTGTTGATAATGCCCTGAGGCCAATTCGTGCTGTATGGCCATCTGCCATTATTTATCATTACATGGACGATATTTTAATTGCACAAGAGCAGTCATTCACAACGGAGCAATATTCATTTCTGTTTCAGGAATTATGCAAGCAAGGATTGATGATTTCACCTGAGAAAATACAATCATCAGCACCTTGGACGTACTTAGGATGGAAAATTTCCGATTCACAGGTTCGTCCGCAAAAATTGGAGATAACTACGTCTATCAAAACATTAAATGATGCACAAAAATTATTAGGAGATCTTCAATGGTTGCGTCCTGTTATAGGTATTTCTAATGAAGACTTAAACATACTATGACCTCTTCTGAAGGGAACTGATCCCTCTGCAATGGTAACATTGTCAGATGAACAATTATCCATTATACGAAAAATTGCGGGTCAAATAACAGAACGATGGGTTGACTGAATTGACCCACGTCTGCCAGTGGATCTCACAATCCTGAATAGCCCATCACAACTTATCGGTGCATTGACGCAATGCCAAAAGAAAAAGGGGGAGAGAGTTCGTATACTTGAATGGCTTTTTACGACTGTACAGCCTCGAAAATCAATTGAGCAAAAACTGGAAAATTTGGCAGAATTAATAAAAAAGGGTCGAATGAGAGCTGTGCAAATCACAGGCCACGAACCTGGAGTAATAAGATTACCTTTAAAGAAGGAAGTCATGGACTGGTGCCTAAATCACAGTGAGGATTTGCAGATTAGTTTGCTTACAGCAGGATCAAACATCTGTGTGGAACCATTAAAATCCATGACATTACAGTGGGTTAGTCGAAATTCCTGGATCGTCAAACCAAAAAGAAGTGAGACCCCATTACAGAACGCTGTAACAGTATTCACCGATGCTGGAAGGAAATCTCAAAGAGCGGCAGTTACCTGGATGGAAAATGGAGCATGGCATCACCATCTATTGCAAGCTTCTCGTGGAGACTCGTTACAGACATTGGAGTTAGTGGCTGTTATTTGGGCTATCCTTAAATGGTGTGATCAACCCCTCAATATTGTAATTGACTCCTTGTATGTAGCAGGGGTATTACAACGTATCGAGGATGCTAGATTAAGAGATACCAAAAATCCACGGTTGAGTGAACTTTTTCGTCAATTACAGACGGCAGTTCAAAGGAGACAGTATCCTTATGCAGTGATACATATTAGGAGTCATATGTGGAACCAAGGGCTGGGGGAAGGAAATTATAGAGCAGATCAGCTTGTAACTACGACAGTACCTCTCAGCGATTTTGTGAAGGCTAGAGAGGCTCATGCCGTGTTTCATCAGAATGCTAAAGGTTTGAGGCAACAGTTTGGAATTACCTTAAGCGAAGTGCAAGGAATTATAAAAACTTGCCCTGAATGCAGCCATCATGGGCCTGGATTGGGAACAGGAGTAAATCCCCGAGGATTAGGGCCCTGTGAGCTTTGGCAAATGGATGTTACATATGTTCCTGAGTTTGGGAGGTTAAAATATCTGCATGTGACTATTGATAATAATAGTCATTTTATATGGGCAACCCCTCAGGCAGGGGAAAAAGCCATTCATGTAAAAAGACATTTAACGTATTGTTTTGCAGTTATGGGAGTACCTTTAAGAATAAAGACAGATAATGGACCTGCTTACATTAGTTCAACAATGCGGAAGTTTTGTCAGTTGTGGGGAATAACTCATCGTACAGGAATCCCTCACTCTCCCACAGGACAGGCCATAGTGGAAAGAGCTAATCAGACAGTAAAGAGATATCTGCAAAAGTTTAAGGATATTGTGGACATACAAGAACGAGTGTCTAAGACATTGTTTGTGTTAAATTGGTTATGCATTTTTGGGGATTCTGAAATGGTTCCAGCTAAATGCCATTCTGAACCTTTTCAAGGCAATAAACCAAAAGACATGAAAGTTTACTATAGAGATCCGTCTACTGGACAATGGCGTGGACCTGCTATGGTGCAATATATCGGCAAAGGATATATGTGTGTGCTTACGCCAACAGGTGCCCAGTGGATTCCTGCAAAGTGGACCAAGGTAGCAGTTGAAGCAGAAAATACTGAAAATGACCATGAGGAGATTGGTGACTTTTGTTTCACTGACGATCATGATTAACATGATGTGTGGATTACCAAGGACAGCTTTTGACCTAAGAAATAACGTTTGGGTGTCATTGGCGAGGGAACTAAATACTACTACCTTTTGTGCAAGTTTAACCACTCTCAGTGCGCCTTTTATTACTTGTCTTGTCGGAGTCCCCTTAACTGATACTGATTGGAGTATTGTCAATCGGACCCTTTGGGAAAGTTCTGTAAAATGGAATATGTCTACCGTTAGTACTGGAATTTGGGAAAGGGACAGGAGTGATATGTCTGTAAAAAGTTGGCTTGAAAAGTATGATATATGGGATGATCGTCTCCCCATTGGTTCTGAACCTGCTGAGATTGAACTAGTTACTACATTAAATGCATCCTATTGTTTTTATCTTAATGCTACAAAATGGGGTTGTTTAAGTGAACAAAAGTTGTCAGGATGTAACGTCACAATAACCACAAAAGTCAGCCCAAAAGATAATTGGTCGTTAAGGTGTAGAAATCTATTAAGAAGTGCATCACACCCCAACCCTAGTACGGTGTTCCCTAGAAGGCTTCCCACGGGGCTATTTTTAATCTGTGGAAATAGAGCTTGGGCTGGCATACCATCGAGACCAGAGGGCGGACCATGCACTATAGGACGGCTTAGTCTAGCTCTGCCTCAGCACCACCCAACAAGGAAAAATCCTGTTAGATGGAAGAGAGAACTTAGTCAGAGCCTTGAAAATACTTGTGATGACAATGTTAAATTATGGAACAGATGGGAAATAGTAGTTGCATCTTTCTTTACACCTGGCATAGCCGCAGCTCGAGCGCATAGAAACATAGAGACACTGTCCTGCTGGGTAGTTAAACAGGCAAACATGACAAGTAGAATTCTTTCAGAAATGGCTGAACAACTAAGTGAGACACAGCATGCTGTACTACAAAATCGAATGGCCACTGATTTTTTGCTTTTGGCACACGGTCATGGGTGTGAGGATTTTGATGGTATGTGCTGTATGGATTTGGAAGATCACTCCCGGTCCATTCATAAACAAATTCAAAATCTCATAGATCATTCACAAAAAATTCAGGAAGACACAGGGTTTTTTGGGCTAGAGAGATTTGCAAGTTGGCTCAAACTAGTAGGGTGGCTTAAAGGCCTCGTACAAAGTGTCGCTATGCTTTTAATAATCGTAATGATAGTATTTCTATGCTTTAGCTGTCTCTTATCCTGCATTCGAAAAGCAATGGAAAAAGCTTTTGGACAAGTACTGGTTGTACAAAAAGAAAAAGGGGGAATTGTTGGGAATGTTTCTAAGAAACAAGGTTACGAGTCCGACGAACAGCTATTTGATATGAGCTTGTTTTGCTCATTGTGGGAAAGTACCGAGTAGCATGGACGGAATGTAGTGGGAGGAAAGAAGGGAGCTGTGCCCAATTAAGGAATTCAGAAAAATATTGTTATCAGTAGCTGGCTTCAAGGATGTGACTGCTCATCACAAGGGGGTTGTTTTCGTGCAGGTACGGTTGTTTTCTTCTAGTTGTTTTTCTGAGTGCTTTGACCAATAGTCTTGTGTGAGAAACTGTCCGCCCCTGTTAAGTTCATTATAAAAGTTAGGCTATTTGGGCAATAAAATGAACTATGCTTTATCACTCATATGGAGTCGACTGCATTTGTTCCTTCAACCGCGTTCCGACGAGCTTTTCTCCAACAGATATAAGGAAGAAAGAACATAGGATGAGAGTGTTGAGAGACATAAAAAGGTTTCCCAGAGAAGTTGTGAAGAAGAAGAGAAGTCCATCTGAGGAGGAGGTGGCTCATGCCCTAAAGCCCCTGAGGGCAGAGGCTGTGCTGGGAGGCAGAGGAGAGCAGGGGGTTGCTGCAGAGAAGGTGCCTGCACCGCAGGCCTGGCAGGGAGGTGCCTGAATGCTTCCCTTGAAATATCCCTTGCTCTGACCTTCCTAATGAAGTGTCCCCTCTAAAACCTCCAGGGTGTGATGTGCAGCTGTGAGCATCCTGACCCATGCAGGAGCCTCTGGGAGGCAGAAGGACCCTCCTGTTTTATGAAGTGCATGGACCTAAATAATCTCTTCCACAGTAGTGCTTTAGGAGCTTTAGGTAATTTAGAAGCTTTAGGAGCTTTAGATTATGGTGTAGAAAATGTTCTACACCATTATCATCCCCCTGACTGCTCTTCATTTTGGGAAAGTGAAAGCAGATACACCAGAGTGTCTTCCCTTCAGGTACTGTATGGTAAGACCTACGAGGATCCTATGCCCAGAGATGCCCTGGGGTTGCTGAGGTGCTGTGAGCTGCCTGACCGAGGCAGTAGCCTCTGGGCTCCAGCAGGATCCTTCCCTGCCTTGTCATTCCAGGGATCTCCTTCCATCCACAGCTTCTCCCTACAGTGCCCTGGGCAGCTCCCCAGGCAGGCTGAGTGCTGAGTCTGGCAGGTGGCAGAGGTCCTGCCCCATCACACCGCCCCTGGGGCACAGCAGGGACCCTGCTCTGCACCACAGCCCTGGGCACCCGTGCCTGCACCTCTGCGTACACTGAGGCTGCACAGCTTCAGACGGCCCCAGAAGAAGGAACACTCATCTCCTGTCTCTCAGACAGATTTGTCAGGTAATCTTTGACCCAGGAAACATCCCTGTCCTTTGCACTGGAGAAGCCAGTATATACAGCAGGAAAATTATATTCCTCCAGTTTAGAGCCACACATCCCCGATGGCTATCAGCCATGGAAGTGGCAGCTGTAGACAAGACCTCTAGGATACTTGCATCTGCCTTGCCTTCAAACAGACACTTACCATGTTAGAGCTCTGAAGATTTCTCCTGCAGTGAGCTCTCAGCATCCCCCTCCACACTGCCTTTAGCATCTCCCTCCCTTCTCTCAGCCGCCTTGTCCCCTGCAGGCAGTGTCCCAGCCATGCTGCACTGTGCAGAGGAGCCCAGCCCAGCTCAGCTGCAGCACAGCTCCAGCCCAAGGCCTTGCTGTCTCTCCCTACTCTTGTGTCCCTTGAGGTGTCTCTGGACCTCCAGGGGAATCTACTTTGAAACACACTAAAGTAATCATTTATGTTCCTTCCCACCACTGGGGAAGGAAACTAATTTCCAGAACTATTCTTCCTTCTTTCAGAAAATGGATGAGGTCCAAGAGAAACCTTTCCCTGCCCTGGTTTTAGGCAGGACAATCATGCAAGGGCAGGGAGAGGTCTCCCTCCTGCTGAGGGAAGGGTTTCAGCTGAGTCAACCAAGGCATCTCCTCTTTTGTTTGCAGTCCAGAGGTTAGAAGGGGGCTCAGCTCTCTCCCATGCCTCACACAAGCCCACAGGAGTTGGGATTACCCTTGCCCTGGCTCAGGTGGGCACAAACCAGGTAGCTGCATGTCAGTTACTTTTCATAGCTCCCAGAACACTGAATGGAGGTGGGGGGCAGGAGGGAGCTGTTCAGGTGCAGACTCCTGGTGACATTGGAGGTACCAAACGTGGTCAAAGACATATACAGGTATCTGCATGCTTTGATGGATTAATTCTGGGAGTCTGAGAACATCTGGGGCATCCTTTTTAAGTGTGAGGAGATGTCATCCAGAAGGACCTGGTCAGACTTGAGATGTGTGCCCTTGTCAACCTCCTGAAGTTCAAGAAGGAGCAGTGCGAGGTGCTGCAACTGGTTCAGGGAAATTCCATATATCAATATAGGTTGGGTGATGAATGGATTGAGAGCAACCCTGCCAAGGAAGACATCAGAGTATTGGTGTTTGAAGAACTGGATATGATGTGTCAGGGTGCACTTGCAGCCCAGAAAGTCAGTCATATCCTAGACTGCATGAAGAAAGCCCAGCAGGCTGAGGCTGGTGATTCCCCTCTTTGACTCGGCTCTCCTGAGACCTGGTTGCACCATGTAGTTCTGGGGTCCCAGTGCAACAAACATCTAGACCTGTTAGAGTGGCTAAAGAGGAAGGCCATGAAAATGATCAAAGAGGTGAAATAGCTCTTCTACTAAGAAAGACTGAGAGTATTGCGGTTGTTCAACCAGGAGAAGAGAAGGCTCCAGACACATGTTATTGCTCCCTCCCAGTAAATCAAGGGAACTTATAAGGAAGACTTTTTTTTTTTTTTTTTTTTAATTTTACTATTATTATTCTTTTTATAATTGTCTGTGTAGACAGGACAAAGGGTTATGTGTTTGAACTGAAAGGGTGGAACTTCTTTACCGAAAGGGTTGTTAGACATTGGAACAGGCTACCCAGGGAAGTGGTGGAGTCACCATCCCTGGAAGTCTTTAAAAGACGTTTAGATGTGGAGCTTAGGGATATGGTTTAGTGGGGACTGTTAGTGTTAGGTTAGAGGTTGGACTCGATGATCTTGAGGTCTCTTCCAACCTAGAAAATTCTGTGATTCTGTGGGTTTAGATTTAGATTGGATATAAGGAAGAAAGAACATAGGATGAGAGTGTTGAGAGACATAAAAAGGTTTCCCAGAGAAGTTGTGAATGTCCCATCATTAGAAATGTTGAAAGTCAGGTTAAAAAAGGCTTTCAGCAACCTTTTCCTTATCGTGGCAGGGGGGCTGGACTGGATGATTTAGAGTCTTGTTCCAGCCCAAATCAATTCAATACACTATCATTCTTTCATTGGATGATTCAATGACTCCATCATGTTATGATCTAGCTGCTGCTTTAAGCCTCAGAGAGATCAAAACTTCCATTTTCTTTATGTATTCTAATGCTATCTTTAGGCAACACCTGATCTATCTTCTTACATGATCTTTAATATCTACATGCTGAAAAAAAAAAAAAAAGCTAATAAGATTACCTCGTCAGAGGTGAGCATAAATTAGGGAGTTTCATTGACTGTTAAGCTTTCTCATACTTTATTTTAGTTTGCTTGCAATTAAGAATCATCCTTCTCTACCTGTGTGCAGCCTGTTCTCTAAGGAAAGCAGGAGGGAGTTGGGACAAAGGAACTACAAGGTGCAACTGCAGATTTGAGTGGAGAAGTCTGATGTCAGAAGTGATTCGAGTCCTAGGGGATCAATGAGAGAAATGGTGCGATCTGGGGAGGTGAGGAGCAAGGTTGTCCTACAGGGTCAGACGTATCTACCCAGACCTCCTTCAAAGAAACTCTGTTCTAGTAAGTCCCAAGGGGTAGTTGGTGGCAGGTCCATGAACTTCATGAGGAGACTGATGAAATCTCTCATAAAACCAAAGTCAGAAGCCAAACCCAAAGATCTACAAAGCACTGATTGGTCTTGCAAAAGGCCATTTCTGACAAAGCCCTATGGACTCCTTAGGGCAGGTAGTTGGAGGCCATGATTACAGGTAGGCCAAGGCCCTGTGCAGGTGGCTCTGAGGCTGAGAAAATGCTGGGTTTGTTTCATCAAGCAGAAAGGCCAAGTCCTGCTGCCAGGCCTGGGCAGAGAGGTCCTGTCCCTCATGTGGGGCTCTGGGCTCTTGCTCGGGCAGTGGGATGTGGGGTATGCTGTACAGTGACAAGAAAATACAACTGGATCCACATCTCCTCTTTGCACCTCCTGAAGATGTCACACCAATGTGTGTCATTTGGCACTGCATACCACAGTGCTCTAAGGTGCCCATGGGGCTTTTTCAGAAATGGCCCTCATTGCGACCAATCAATGCTTCGAAGAACTCTGGGGTTTGGCTTCTGACTTTGACTTTCTGAGAGATTTTGTCAGTCTGCTCTCAGGAGCTGAAGTTGATAGACTTAGCAGCAACTACACTTTGGGGCTTATTAAGACACAGAAGGCCTAACAGCCTCTTAAGGAGATCTGGACAGGTAGGAGAAGTTTGACCCTGTAGAGACAACCTTGCTCCTCACCTCCCCAGATCGCATCATTTCTCTCATTGATCCCCTAGGACTTGCATCACTTCTCCTGACATCAGACTTCTCCACTCAAGTCTGCAGTTGCACCTTGTAGTTCCCTTGTCCCAAATCCCTCCTACTTTACTTAGAACATCCTATAACATAAAGAACTATACATGATACATATATTACTACGTTTAGCCTATGTATATTATATATATATATTACTATATATATATTACTGTTATAAATGAGGTCTCAATTCAATCTGAATTTTGTAATATTTATAAAACAAATATTTCTAAACGGTATAAAAGCTATAAAAGGTATAAAAGGCAAGTAAACAGCGCTGGGTGTGCGGGGAGTCTACGCACCACCAACATTCACACACGAACATCAAACATTCTAAATACATGTATACAGAACATTGCTGTACATACTAACCCGAGTATGCCTATACGTATGTACAATCAGGAAAGGTAACAAACAATCCTTTAAGTTCCATAACATAAGTCTCCATTTACCATTCCTTTTGAACAATACGTCTCACTTTAAGTTGTCAAGCAACTTGGTCTTCAGGCCTTATGTATCCCGTTCTTCCCAGATTGAAGAAAAACATATCCATCTCCTTTTCAAGGCCAATGAGGCCTGGGTCAAAAGGCACGTCCAGGTCAACAGGGGGCGGAACAGCAAAAGACTTCGATGGCTGTAGCAGCAGAGGGGCCCATGGCGTAGCAGTCGGATCAGGAAAGGAGCCCACAGCTCCCTCACTATCTGGCAAGCCACACGTTTGTGATTGTGGCTCCACATGGCTCTTCAAGGCCTCAGAGATTGCTCACCAGGTGCCAAGCAATCCCACTGCAACCTTGCCATTTTTAGTTGCAGAGTCCCACACCTTGACCTCAGTTTGGTCCCATATTTCAGGCTCATAAACTGTCCAATTGTTAAGGAGAATGAGCTGTAAGGTTACCAGGACAGTCTTTGTTCCTAAGGACGTATGATTCCCCATAATGCGCAACTGCTTACCAGCGAGAGGCAGTTGTATGCACGGGTCCACTTCTCTCAGCTCGAGCTTCTCTCCAGCTCCAGTGCTCCTGTTTCCAGCGACTTTCTGTACGAGCTTCTCTGAGCAGTTTGCTGAGTCTGGCTGAACCTACCTTCATGTGCCTGTTCCCGTCCTGGTCTCCATTCTCCCAGCCTGTTCCTCTTCACTTCTTTTTCCTGCTTCTTTATTGATATAACTTCATCCTGCTGCCTTCTTTTTTATCTTGAGGGCAGGCTCCCCTCTTATACCCTTCTCTCCACAGCAGTTCTTTTCAAAACAACTTTTCATTGGTCAAACAACTTTGAATGTAACAACAACAGCAAACACCCAGAAACATCTGTGACTTAATGGCTGGAGAACAAGAGAACCACCTGGAGAACAAGAAACCGGAGACTGCGTGGAGTCTCCTGAATCACCCTTCTTTGTTCCCTCTAAACTCTTTTATATTCCTAATGGCATCGTCTAATGTTTAAGAGTCTAATGTTATCTCAATCATGGGGTTTTCCAACCCCCATGGCCACATTCCTAAATCTCCCCCTTCTTTATTAATATCAACCATTTTCTCGACACGAATTACCACTCCATATATAACATTACCATATGTATATTACTATATATTACCAAGTTTTTCTTGTATATTGAACAATATCATGCGTCTTTCTTGTAACATATCAAACAATACCCTCTCACACACACACAAAAAAAATATAAACAGCACCTTTAATGAGTACCTTAATCAAATCAAGTGCCTTCAATCAAAACTCAGGGGTGAATAAATAAAACTTTTACTCCTTTCTCTATCCCATGTCTCAGAGGCTTTCTTACCAAGGTTTTGGTTTGCTCAGTGCCAGCTGGCAGCATCCTTCCTCAGCACAGAGGAGAATTGAAACACAGGGCTTCTTTAGCCCACCAGAGATCACAATTCCAGGACTGTCTGCTTCTCAACTTTCAGCAAACACAACCCACACAGATCCTTGCTCGATGAATACTTTAATTGATGAGGATATTTCTCTGGAGTTTCACAAAGAGACAAAATTTTTCTGAAGTCTGTAGCTCATCAGATAAGATTTCTTCCAGATGAGAAAGCCAGGTGTGAGACAAGAAGAGGAAAGGAAATTCTCTTAACCCCCACCATGAGCAATAACCCCGGCGCAACATGGACAACCAAGTTGCCAACGTACTGCGAGGATGCAGCCCACTGGGGGCAAAGGAATTAGATGTGAAGGAAGGGGTCCAGCTGGAGGAGAGATACCATGCAGATGAGAGCCTGTGAATAAAAATAGATAGGATAACCGAAACATTGGTTTCTGGGGTCAGTTCTGATACCTTTGGTTATCTGAAAATTCTGCATGACATCAGAAAAGCATGACATAGGCCTTTAAGGTGACTGTCCCCCATTTCAGTAGCTGCAGGAGGTGGAAAACACATGGACTGGGACAGATGCTGTGCACTTCTTTGCTGGGTGCTTACAAAAAGTCTTCCTCTTCCTTGACTATCTCCACCAGAATGAGGAGTTCATGTATCAGGCTTGGACGTGAATCCTGTGCACCTACATTTCAGTGTGAGGCTCCTGAGACAGTCAGGGATGCATATCTCTTGTCCTTAGCAGCAGCAGCACAAACAACTGTGCCCAGTGGGTCTCCCTGTCCTGCATTTCCATTCAAGACGGAGGTAGCTTTTAAACTAAAAGAGGGTAGTTTTAGACTGGATATTCAGAAGAAATTGATTTCTCTGAGGGCAGTGAGGTACTATAACTGGTTGACCAAAGAATCTGTGGGTGCCCCATTCCTGGAATTCATCAAGGCCAGGTATAATAGGGTTTGAGCAACCTGGTCTGGTGGAAGGTACCCCTGCCTATGGCAGGGCAGTTGGAACTAGGTGATGTTTTAGGTAGCTTTGAAACCAAATCTTTCTATGTTTTTGTGATCTTATGATTAATGTGACTGACCAGACTTGTTTCCCATCACTGCCTCCCATGATTATTTACCCTCGTTGAAGGGGAAAAGGTCCTTGACCAGATCCCCTCAGTGCTTAGCTGCCTGTCAGGTCTAAACCACAACATATTGCTGCTGGTGACTGGGCAAATCTTCAGCTAAAACAACTACAGCCAATGGATTAATCTGAACAAGTTTTCCAGATGAAGCCAGTGCACAGATTCTCCTTTGCCAGTTAAGAGGCAAAGAGCAAGGCAGGTTATTTGGGGTCTAAGAGCAGCCCAACCCCAGGCTGAAATGTACATGCAAACATGGTTGTACTCCCCACTTCTGAGCTTCCCATTTTCCTGCCTAAGTGCACCCATTCTGCCCTGGGACAGGTCCTGAGGGGACAATACAGCCCACTGAGAAACTAATTTTCTGCTTCCAACCTGTCTTTTGCTCCTCTACCCCTGCATTTTGAGGCGGTCTCTTTTTGCAGTCATTTCTCTGATCCTTTCTGTTTAAAAACATAGGGAAAGGTGAAGGAGAAAATGTCTGTTTTATTAAACAAGTTTCTCTCTCTCTCTCTCTCTCTCTTTTTTTTTTTTTTTTTTTTTTTTTTTTTTTTTTTTTTTTTTTTTCTGTTAGAAGAGTAGTTTGATTTACAGAAGAGAATAATTTACCAAAATCATCAGAGACCTGAGACTTCAGTAAGTTTCACCTACTTCACTCCTGGTGCCTGTGAGAACTTGTTCTCCCGAGGCTCCCCCAACAGTCAATGGAGACAAGAGGAAGTGCTCATGGCTGGGTCATCACAGCCTAGAACTGTAATGCAAAATAAAGGTGAGGAATCTCTTTCAGATGCTCTTCTCTCTCTCAGCATTGACAGGATAGGAGTAAGTTAAATTGCTCAACCTGAAGGATATAACTTTTAGACAACTGAAATATACACCTGCATGGTAATACTTGGCACTTTGTTTTTTCTAGGTGCTTCCTCTTTCTACACCAAGGACTGTCCTTAAGCTTTCAAAGATGACAAAATTTTTTCCACCTCTCAGAAAAGTAAGGCAGTTAGGTGAGGCCATTTGATTGTACGAGAGAATAGCAAATGTTTGGAAACAACTGCATTTCCACACAGAATGAGGTCAGATGCGACTCTGTGACATCTGTTTCCACTGACCTGGTGGGACCATAATGAATTTTGACTTTAATTTAGAGTACTGAAAAAAGCAAGCTACACTTGCTACTTGTATTCCCTCTTTCCTAAAGAAACAAAGGAAGATGATGTAGAAGAAAACAGGGCATTATAAAAGAGGTACTTGAAATTTGCTTAATTTGAAATCAAGCAAGGGATCCCCAGTGGTTGCTAGTCCAAAAAGGGCAGATACTGAAGAGGAGAGATAATAAATTCCAATGTACATGTTTGAACTGATGATTTAGCTTTTACATGATAGAAAGCATTTATGCAGGACATGAAATTCCCTTTAGAAGCACTGGTATGATGGATGCTTGCAATTCTTCTGAGTGGAATTTCCCAGGAATAGAATATAACAGAGTAACAATCCGTTCTTAGCCCTGTGTTTTTGTAGCAAGAATCATTTGTAGCTGATGGACAAAGGTGGAAAGAAGACAAGAAATTCCCATAGGACTCTGCATGATATGTGAAACAGAAAAGTCAGGGTGTGAGGAATGTGCAAAAGAATCTGTGTGTGTGTTGTATAGGAAGTCTGCAAGCAAGGCAAGAGAGAAGGAAGGAGATAGCCTTCTGTCCAGGCCATGAAATTATTGGACTTGTTTTTGCCATGTTCCTACGTCAGCAGGATGAATGGAACTTGGGCATGGGAACAGGCAATGGAACTGTTGTTTCTGAATTCATCCTTATGGGTTTCTCAGGGCTTGATCAAAGGCTATGGCTATTTCTCTGCATGGTCCTTCTACTCATGTACCTGACAACGGTGATGGGGAATGCAGCCATCATTTTCCTGGTGTGTGTGGATAACCGCCTGCAAACCCCCATGTACTTTTTCATTGGCAATCTGGCATTCCTGGAAATCTGGTTTACGTCCTCCACAAGCACCAAACTGTTGGTGATTCTGAGCTCTGGCAGGAGAACAATCTCAGTAGGCGGATGCTTTGCCCAGTCTTCCTTCTATTTTGCCCTGGGTGCTGTAGAGTTTTCTCTCCTTGTTGTCATGTCCTTTGACCGTTACGTTGCCCTCTGTCAGCCTTTGCGCTATGCTGCCATCATGAAGCATCGGCTCTGCATCCAGCTGGTTGCTGCTGTTTGGGTCATGGGCTTCATGTGCTTGAGTTACCGCCTGGTGCTGCTCTCCAAGCTCACTTTCTGTGGTTTGAATAAGATCCAGCATTTTTTTTGTGACTCCGCCCCCCTTATTCCAACTGTCCTGCTCTGATGTCACCCTGCTTTGGAAAACAGATGCAGTTTTCTTATTGTTTATTGTCCTGTCTTCCTTGTATCTAACTCTGGCATCTTACACGAGCATCTTCTTCTGTATCCTACAAATGCCAGCAGCCTCTGCAAGGAGAAAAGCTTTTGCTACTTGCTCTTCCCATCTCACCACCTTGGCAGTTGTCTATGGAAGCTGCATTGCTCTCTACGCACCCTCCTCAGGACATGTTTCTTTGGAGACCAACAGCATTGTAGCTTTGCTGAACACTGTCCTGCACCCATTCTTAAACCCATTCATCTACAGTCTTAGAAACAAGGCCGTGATACTGGCCCTGAAGGAAGCCATGGCCCGTGCAACAGCACAGCTTTTCCCCTAACCGTGATGCATTTCTGAAGAGCAATTTGAGTTCTCTGCTGTCATATCTTATGTAATACCACCATCATACATATGTGACCTCCACATGCAGATGCCTCCAGAGATTTATGTTCTTGCTGGATTGTGTTAGGCTGTGTGATAAGAAGCACATCTGCAAACAAAATAAAGGCCCAAGGAAATGATGGCAGGAAGAGTAATTCAGTTCATGTCCTGCTTTGGCTGCTTCCAGACCCATCACAAGAGAGCCCCAACTCATCAAGGGCCCATCTCCATGAGCCCAGAAGAGCACAAAGCACAATGGCAGGTGGGAATCCAAGTCACTGGCTCTTGTGGAACCAAGATCTTGACCCAGCTCCTTCCAGGACTGCCTTGGCATGGCTGTCACCCCAGTGTCCAGGTGGAAACCCATCCAGATGCGTCACTGGCAGCAGCTCTCCACATCACCATTTGGACTAATGGGATTGCTGCCAAGGGCTGTAGGTCACCTGATGATCATACATAGGGGTAAGTGCAGCAGCTGGACTAGAACCAGGGCATCAGAGGGCCCATGTGTCATTGTAGTCAGCAACAGGAGAGATGGGAGTGTGTGGACTTAATGTGTGTGTGCCTGTTTCTTTGTGAGTGTGTGTTAGATTGGGGTGGTGTGTGCCAGCAGCAACAGTTGAGCTGTGCCCAAGGGGGCTCATATGTCCAACTGTCTTCAGCTGGGCAGACTGGGAGCCAGGAACTTGTCACAGGCAGGCTGAGTATCTGATCCCAGCTGCTGGAGGGATCTACCTTGCACACACGCACAGGCACATGCATTTGCGCACACAAGCACTTTACATTTCCCAATAATGGGCCTCCACCTTGCTCAGCCAGAGAGGCAATCAGAATAATGCTGCTGCTGCTGCTGTTTGTGGTTGTGTGAATGCTGAGTGTGCCTGCCTGCATTCACCCATGTTCTGTGTCATTGTCGACTGCACTCTACTGCTAAAGGGATTGAGAAAAACGTATTAGTGATATCAGTCATGGCATGCCTCTTGTCTGGCTTTGATTCTAGTTCATATTGGAGTTCTACCACATCCAACGCTGCAGCACTCAGTAGTGGCATGATTTCATTCAGGCCATGATAGTCCACTGTTAGTCTCCACTTTCTGTCAAAAATTCACACTAGCCATATGGGACTATTAAAGGGTGAGCAAGTCTTGCTGATCACTTCTTGTCTCTCCAGTCAATAAATCAACTCATGAATTTGAATCAGGGAGTCTCAGTTAGCGCAATATTGCTCCCTGTGCACCACTGGGGTAATGATCAGCATCTGCTGCTCTTTGACCCTCAGCAACCCCACAACAGAAGGGTCCTCCAAGAGACTGGGCAAGGTAAACAGCTGTTTAATGTCATCATCGTAACGTAGCTCCTCTTCAGCCTCCAATACAGTTAACTGTCAGGATTCGCCTGTCACTCCAGAAATAAAAATGAGTTCTGCCCCTTTATAGCTGGATGGCATTACAGTACA
This sequence comes from Mergus octosetaceus, assembly GCA_036873955.1. Taxonomy (NCBI): domain Eukaryota; kingdom Metazoa; phylum Chordata; class Aves; order Anseriformes; family Anatidae; genus Mergus; species Mergus octosetaceus. The sequence goes on from CM072311.1 coordinate 1,372,446, forward strand.
CTGTGCGCCAGTGTCCACAAGAGCCTTATACTTCTGTGGGTCTGATGTGTCAGGCCATCGAACCCACACAGTCCAATAAACTCAGTTGTCCCTCCACCCGACTGGAGGCAGAGCACCTCTAGTTCTGGTCAGAGTATTCATGAAAATTGTAGCAGCAATTTTCCTGGAAGGATCTCCCCCACCACCACCCCCCGCCCCTTTTGCAATTGTTTTTCCTTGTAACTTACATACCCATGCCTCTAGGGTTGAGGTAGATTTCCCATCCCCCTTTCTCATGTCCCCTCCATGGTCACGTGGGTAAAACCACAGGGTGGTATGTTGTGTGGACCCACCATATCCCCTTTCTTGAGCAGAGGCATGCTTACTCCTAATAGCTGAGGTACTGGTTCATACATGTAGAGGGAGGAAGGTATATGCTCTTTGAGTTGGTGGACCTCTTGGGAACGTTTCTCCACAAGAAAGACATAGGCCCATAGTGCAGAAGAAATGCCTGCTATGGCCATGCTGCATCTAAGGGGATCTGCTTTCCATTAGGGCTATCTGCACAAGAAAAGACTTAGAAAAACAGACCATAGAAAGAAGAATACTGTAAAGGAGTTCATGAGAGTTCTGGGAGATGGGGCAGTTTTTTAACTCCCTGAAGCTCATCCATGTACAGCAACTGGGCAGAATAGAATCATAGAATCATTAAGGTTGGATAGACCTCCAAGGTCATCTGGTCCAACCATGCTCCTACTACCAATGTCACCCACTAAATCATGTCCCTAAGTGCCAGGTCCAACCTCTCCTTAAAACCCCCTCAGGGACGGTGACACCACCGCTTCCCTAGGCAACCCATTCCAATGCCTGACTACTCTTTCTGAGAAGAAAATTCTAATTTCTTCTAATTTTCAAACCAAACCTCCCTGGAGCAACCTGAGGCCATTACCTCTAATCTTATCAGTAGTTATCTGCAAGAAGAGGCTGACCCCCAGCTCCCCACAACTTCCTTTTGGTAGCTGGAGAGAGCAATTAGGTCTCCCCTGAGCCTCCTCTTCTGCACACTAAACAACCCCAGTTCCCTCAGTTGCTCCTCATTAGAATTGTGTTGCAGACCCTTCACCAGTTTGTAGCCCTTCTCTGGATACGTTGCAGGGCCTCACAGAATCACAGAATTCCTAGGTTGGAAGAGACCTCAAGATCATCGAGTCCAACCTCTAACCTAACACTAACAGTCCCCACTAAACCATATCCCTAAGCTCCACATCTAAACGTCTTTTAAAGACTTCCAGGGATGGTGACTCCACCACCTCCCTGGGCAGCCTGTTCCACTGCCTAACAACCCTTTCAGTAAAGAAGTTCTTCCTAACATCTAACCTAAAACTCCCCTGGCGCAACTTAAGCCCATTCCCCCTCGTCCTGTCACCAGGCACGTGGGAAAACAGGCCAACGCCCACCTCACTACAGCCTCCTTTAAGGTACCTGTAGAGAGCAATAAGGTCGCCCCTGAGCCTCCTCTTCTCCAGGCTGAACAAGCCCAGCACCCTCAACCGCTCCTTGTAGGACTTGTTCTCCAGGCCCCTCACCAGCTTCGTCGCCCTTCTCTGGACCCGCTCAAGCACCTCCATGTCCCTCTTATAGCGAGGGGCCCAAAACTGAACACAGTACTCGAGGTGCGGCCTCACCAGAGCCGAGTACAGGGGGACAATCACTTCCCTAGCCCTGCTGGCCACGCTGTTTCTTATGCAAGCCAGGATGCCATTGGCCTTCTTGGCCACCTGAGCACACTGCTGGCTCATATTCAGCCGACTATCCACCATCACTCCCAGGTCCTTTTCTGCCTGGCAGCTCTCCAACCACTCGTCTCCCAGCCTGTAGCTCTGGTTGGGGTTATTGCGCCTCAGGTGCAGGACCCGGCACTTGGCCTTGTTGAACTTCATGCAGTTGACCTCAGCCCATCGCTCCAGCCTGTCCAGATCCTCCTGCAGAGCCTTCCTACCCTCGAGCAGATTGACACACGCACCTAACTTGGTGTCATCTGCAAACTTACTGAGGGTGCACTCAATGCCCTCGTCCAGATCATCGATGAAGATATTAAAGAGGACCGGCCCCAGCACCGAGCCCTGGGGGACGCCACTAGTGACTGGCCTCCAACTGGAATTGACTCCATTTACCACGACTCTTTGGGCCCGGCTATCCAGCCAGTTTCTAACCCAACGAAGCGTGCGCCAGTCCAAGCCAAGAGCAGCCAGTTTCTTGAGGAGAATGCTGTGGGAGACGGTATCAAAAGCCTTGCTGAAGTCAAGGTACACCACATCCACAGCCTTTCCCTCGTCCACCCAGTGCGTCACTTTGTCATAGAAGGAGATCAGGTTCGTCAAGCAGGACCTGCCTTTCATAAACCCATGCTGACTGGGCCTGATCGCCTGCTTGCCCTTCAAGTGCCGCATGATGACTCCCAAGAGGATCTGCTCCATGAGCTTCCCTGGTACTGAGGTCAAACTGACAGGCCTGTAGTTTCCCGGGTCTGCCCTCCGGCCCTTCTTGTAGATGGGCGTCACATTTGCTAGCCGCCAGTCAGCTGGGACCTCCCCCGATAACCAGGACTGCTGATAAATGATGGATAGGGGCTTGGCCAGCTCCTCTGCCAGTTCTCTCAGCACCCTCGGGTGGATCCCATCCGGCCCCATCGACTTGTGCACATCCAAGTGCCGCACCAGGTCACCAACCAGTTCTTCGTGGATGGTGAGGGCCACATCCTGCTCCCCATCCCCTTCCACCAGCTCAGGGTACTGGGTGTCCAGAGAACAACCGGTACTGCCGCTAAAGACTGAGGCAAAGAAGGCATTGAGCACCTCCGCCTTTTCCTCATCTCTTGTAACTAAGTTTCCCCCCGCATCCAGTAAAGGATGGAGATTCTCCTTAGTCCTCCTTTTTGTGTTGATGTATTTATAAAAACGTTTTTTGTTATCTTTAACAGCAGTAGCCAGATTGAGCTCCAGATGAGCTTTGGCCTCAATGTCCTTCTTGTAGTGAGGGGCCCCAAACTGAACACAGTACTCAAGGTGCGGCCTCAGCAGAGCAGAGTACAGGGACATGATCACCTCCTTGGTCCTGCTGGCTGCACTATTCCTGACACAAGGCAGGATGCCATTGGCCTTCTTGGCCATTTGGGCAGACTGCTGGCTCATGGTCAGGTGAGCATCAACGAACACTCCCAGATCTTTTTCCTCTGCACAGCTTTCCAGACACTCTGTCACAAGTCTGTAGTGTTGCATGAGGATGCACTTAGCCAAATTGAACCTCATCCCATTGGCCTTCGCCCACTGATCCATCCTGTCCAGGTCACTCTGAGGGGCCTTCATACCCTCTGGCAGATCAACACTTCTCCCAAACTTGGTGTTGTCTACAAACCTACTGAGGGCGCAATCAATTCCCTCATCCAAATCATCAGTAAAGATATCAAATAGGATGGGCCCCAACACTGACCCCTGGGGAACACCACTGGTGATGGGTCACCAGCTGGATTTCACTCTGTTCACCACCACCCTCTGGGCCTGGCTTTCCAGCCAGTTTTTAACCCAGCAAAAAGTGTACCTGTCCAAGCCATGGGCTGCCAGCTTCTCCAGGAGAATGCTGTGGGAGACTGTGTTATAGGCCTTGCTGAAGTCTAGGTAAACTATGTCAACAGCCTTTCCCTCATCCACCAAGCAGGTCACCTGGGCATAGAAGGAAATGAGGTTGGTCAGGCAGGTTCATGCCTTTCATGAACCCATGTTGACTGGACCTGATCCTCTGGTTGTCCTGCACATGCTGCGTGATTACCTTCAAGATGGCCTCTTCCCTCACCTTTCCTGGCACTGAAGTTGGGCTGGCAGGCCTGGAGTTCCCCTGGTGTCTGTGATCCTGTAGCTGAAGACAATTGTCTTCTACAGAGAACTCCAGTTCTGGGAAAAACTGACCTTTAACACGAAAGAAACAAATGAACAAACAAAATGCCAATAGACATAGACTCTCCTCAATGACTACTGTATTAAACCAAAAAAAAACAAACCCCCAAAGAATTGTAGAAGCTGAAAAGTGTGTGGACACATTTTCTTAGATTTTAATCTTTCAGTTTCTTGTTTCATTTCAAATTGATATTAATTGACATCAATTGACATCTTTCAGGCCTAGACCTTGAAAGAAAAAGATAGATAGGAGTCTTGCACAGAGCCTGGTACCCCCAGGCACCCAGAATTCACTCAGTGTTTAATTTATTTAACACTGCAAGAATTCAATGGTAGTCATATATCAACTTGAGCTGCATGATTCCAAGGAGGGACTGTGCTCAAAGCTTTCCCTGGGTTCTCCTACCCACACAAGCTTAATTTCCTCTGCTAAAGTCCAATCAGTTCTTAACACATACATGCTATGTTCCTTCAGATTGGTGGTTCTCTGTTGCAGGCAGGATGCCTGATGTTATGTCCCAGGTCAGGCTTCCATCTGGCACCTCCATGGTCAGCATATCCCCCTTCAGTGGCACCCAGAGCCCCACACAATGCTGCTCACTGTTGCTCAGTCACCACTACATGCCATGTTCAGGTGAGGTGGAGCTCCTGCTATGGCCTGAGGATTCACTACATTTCCTCTACTAATGTCAGACAAAAGATAGCCCAGCCCCTTACATATCAGCGGCTTCTTTCCCTTTCAATGAGCTCCTCATATGTTCTGGCAGGCTCCAGAAGATCCCCTTCAGCATTCCCTGCCCCAGGCTGGACAAGCCCAGCTCTCCCAGCCTCTCCTCACAAGTGAAGTGCTCTGGGCCCCAACCTTCCTGGCAGCCCTTCCCAAACCCACTCCAGATGATGACATCTTCCCTGGGTTTGGGATTCAAAATCTGGATGCAGTATTCTGGGTAATGCCCTGCCTCCATCTCATGGCCAGGGCCCTGTTCACACAGCCAGGATGCTGCTGGTCTCCCTTGCAGCCAGGGCACTTGGCTGCCTCCTGCCCAGCTCCCTGCCCACCAAGACCTTTCCCATGGGGCTGCTCCCCACCAGGCAGCCCCCAGCCTGTGTGTTTGCTGAGGTTAGTCCCCTGCAGAGGCAGAAACTGGCATTTGTCCTGTGGGAGTTCATGAAATTCCTGTCCATCCCTGCTCTTCTCCTCCTTGATCCCTTTCCAGAAGCACAGAGGATTGAAGACCTGTGGAGTGAGAAGTGAATCACAGAATCACAGAAACACAGAATCACAGAATCACAGAACTGTAGGGGTTGGAAGGGACCTCGAAAGATCATCGGGTCCAACCCCCCTGCCAAAGCAGGTTCCTCAGAGCAGGCTGCCCAGGTAGGCGTCCAGATAGGCTTTGAATATCTCCAGAGAAGGAGACTCCACAACCTCCCTAGGCAGCCTGTTCCAATGCTCCGTCACCCTCACCGTGAAGAAGTTCTTTTTCATGTCAGTGTGGAACTTCCTGTGCTCTAACTTGCAGCCATTGCCCCTTGTCCTATCCCCACAAACCACTGAGAAGAGGTTGGCTACATCCTTCCGTCCCCCACCCCTCAGATATTTATATACATTGAGGAGATCCCCTCTCAGTCTTCTATTCTCCAGGCTGAACAGCCCCAGGTCTTTCAGCCTTTCTTCACAGGAGATGTGCTCCAGCACTCTGATTAGCTATGTGGCCCTCCTCTGGACACACTCTAACTCACCAACATCCTTCTCATCTTGGGGACCCTGCACTCCAAATGAGGCCTCACAGGGGCAGAGCAGAGGGGCACAATCACCTCCCTCATCCTGCTGGAAACTCCTCTGTTGATGGAGCCTGGGGTGCAGTTGGCTTCTGGGCTGCAAGTATGCACTGCTGGCTCATGTCAAACTTCTTGTCCAACAGAACCCACAAGTCCTTCTCAGCAGGGCTGCTCTCAAGGAGTTCTTCTCCCAGTCTGTCCTCATGTCTGGGGTTGCCCTGGCCCAGGTGCAGCACCTTGCACTTGGACTTGTTGAACCTCTTTAGATTCACATGGGCCCACTTCTCAAGCTTGCTCAGGTCCAAACAGATATCATCCCTTCCTTTTGTTGTATCAAAAGCACCACTCAGCTTGGTGTCATTGGCAAAGTTGCTCAGGATGCACTTGATCCCCCTGTCTACGTCACTGATAATAATATGAAACAGTGCTGGTCCCAAGACAGGCCCTGAGGGACACTACTCCTCACCAGCTTCCACCTGGACATAGAGCCATGGAGAGCAATTTCATAGAGCAATGACCTCCACCTGATAATAAAACAATTTCTTCAGCCTGTTCCTGACCACAACATTGGAAGAAGGACCCAATGTCCAGGCACCAGCACTGAGGAAATATTGTTTTATTAAAGAGATGTGACAGAGAAGCCAGCTGTACCATTACACTAGACACAGGTACAAGGGTCTCTGGGTAAAAAAGAGTGGGTTTAGGCCACTCTGCAGAAGTAGAGTGAAGGCAGACAAACAAGATTATCCCAGAAAAAAGCACAAAGACCACCAGTTTCCTGAGATGAATTGGAAATCCCTTGTGAAGAGACATGAGCAGCTTATTGCTGCTGAAGGACTACTGATTGACCCAGCTTCTTCAGTGCATCCTTGAGCTCCTGGTTCCTCATACTGTAGATGATGGGGTTCACTGCTGGAGGCACCACTGAGTACAGTACTGTCACCACCAGGTTCAGGGATGGAGATGAGATGGCATTTGCGTGTGTCTGCAAATGCCAGGAGAAGGAACTCTGTTGGGAAGGTGCTGTTGGACATTTGCTGCCTCAGGGCATGGTTGCCTGTCCTTGGAGCACAATCAGGACAGGGTCTCTGAGCAAAATCCACTCTGTTTCTCATGGAGCTCCTGCACACTAGCTTCCATTCTTCCCTTCTCAGGATGGCATACTTCCTGCTCCCCAGCTGGCACTCTGCCCTGTGCTGGGTGAGTGCACTGTAAGGAACACAATTCTCTGCCTGAGTGCCAGCATCTGCTCCTCTCCTTAACCTCAGCCGGCTGTCCCAAATTACTTACATATGCAAGACCTCCAGCGCAACAGAACAAACAATACAGAGAGGTGGACGGAAAAGGACAAGCAGCATGACCAAGAAAGCGGAGAGACAGATGAGCAAGTAGAAAGGGGTCACCCTGCCCAGCCATGCCTGCTGCCTGCCAGGCAGCACCAGGGCAGAGCAGTGGCTCTCAGCCCTTTGCCAGGCACTGGGACAGGGCACATGGCAGGAGAGGCAGACCTTCCTTCTTCTGGGGCTCTGGCTCTCCAACAGGCAGCTCCTGCCCAGGGTCCCTCAGCCCAGAGGGCAGAGGCTCTGCTGGGTAGGAGAGGAGAGCTGAGGGGATGCACCTGCACCACAGGGGATGACAGGAGGTGCCTGTATGTCCTCTGCAGCAGGGTTTCCCTTTGCAGTTCCCTTTCTCTCTGACCATTACTGCTGCCTGCATGAGTCCCTTCCAGAAGCTCCTTTTCTGTCCCCATGTCTGTGCCCTGCCCATGCTCACACACCCTGTCCCATCTGCTGTGTGCTTAGCTCTGTCCTGCACCCTTCCAGTGTGTGCAGGTGTTGAACAGGAGGTCACACAAGCCCTGATGAAACTGGGAAGGTGATGCTGCTGCATTATGAAGGACTGAGGATGCTGAAGGCACTTTCTGAGGTTCCTCATAAAAATTGAGGTGACAGAAGCTCAAAATCTTCTGTACTCTGTACAGTTCTGTTTCCATTCCTATCCTGACGAACCAAAGAAACATGACAGTACAGCTTCAGGAAAGCCCAGCCCACATCAGGCAGCCACAGACTTGGCCTTCTGTCTGAAGAGTCCCATCTGAAGGAGTCCGAAGGGACCTCTGGAGGTGTCCACTACCATCATCTCTGAGCAGGGATAGCTTTACAGGTAGATCATGTTAGTCAGTCTTTTCTGCAGCTGGGTATTGAAATCTCTGGGCCCATGACCCCGTGTTGATCCACAGTAACTGTTCCCCCAATATAGACACTGATGCCAGCAGAAGGATGGAGCTGGTCAAATTTCAAAGGTTAGCTCCCCTTGGGCAGTGGGGAATGGCCGTCCCCACACTCCCCGCATGTGGTCCTCAAGCTGGTAGTGCTGCTATGCAGAACAAACAGGCTGTACAGAGGTATTTCGGACAAAGGTACTTCACGAAGGGGGAATTGAATCACTCCCCACCTTCCCTTCCCTCTGCCCGCTGGCTGCCACTCTCTTCTCTGAGACTGCAGAGTCACAGGTTGCCTGTGAATACCTGGCTTTAGTTCTTTCCCTGTGGCTGAGCTCACAGTGGGAGATCTCTCACTTTCAGAGGGGCTGCAGTCACTGCCCACACCAGGCTCTGCTGTCCCTGGAGGTGTCCTGGGCTCTGCAGGCAGCTCCAGATTCCCCTTCTGAAGGACATCACCTATGGGTCACACATGGACACAACCCTGGCTATGTAATGCAGTGACCATTCGCTGCCTCTGCTGTGAGCAGACACCCATGGGTGAGTCTTAAATCTAGCCCTTGGTCTCTGACAGGTCACAATGCAAAAATGAGCCATTCCCTCCTGAACTAAAGCAGGAACAGATCCTTGTGGGGAGCAATTCTTTGGGCCTATTCTTGACATGTTTTTTGGGGAAGGAAGCCCCAGGCTTCAGGCACTGCACTGGGGTAATTCCGTTTTATTACTGAGATGTCATGAGAGAGTCTTCACTGACTCAGTGTTAGATGCACATCTCTACGGCCTGCTAATGGGACAGAACAAGCTTGTTCATTCACAGCAGTGGGGGGAATCCAAACATTTATGTACAAATGCAAGGAACAGAAGCAGTAATAATGACCCACCCACCCAAAAAAAAAAAAAAAAAAAAAAAAAAATCTGAAGACAACAGAAGCTTGGAAGGGGATGTAGGGGATGTACTTGTATTCATTATTGGACAGTGAAGGGATCTTTATAAGTACTGGAAAACATTCCCCATATCTGTCTCCTAACTGCACACTTGAGCTCCTTGTTTTGCATGCTGTAGATGAGGGGGTTTACAGCTGGGGGCACCATGGAGTACAAAACTGCCAGCAAAAGGTTGAGGAATGGAGAAGAGATGGAAGGGGGCTTCAGGTAGGCAAATATGCCAGTGCTGATGAACAGGGAGACCACGGCCAGGTGAGGGAGGCATGTGGAAAAGGCTTTGTACCGGCCCTGCTGTGAGGGGATCTTCAGCACAGCCCTGAAGATCGGCACATAGGACAGCACAAGGAAAATAAAACACACAGATCCTAAAATAACACTAACCACAAGAAGCACAGCCTCTCTGAGGTAGGCATCTGAGCAGGAGAGCTTGAGAATCTGGGGAATTTCACAGAAGAACTGGTCCAGGAGATTTCCCTGGCAGAGGGGCAGTGAAAATGTATTGGCCATGTGCAGCACAGCATAGAGAAAAGTACTGCCCCAGACAGCTGCTGCCATGTTGACACAAGTTCTGCTGGCCATTATTGTCCCATAGTGCAGGGGTTTGCAGATGGCAACATAGCGGTCATAGGCCATGATGGTGAGAAGATAAAACTCTGCTGTGACAAAGACAATAAAGAAAAAGGCTTGGGTAGCACAACCTGAGTAGGAAATGGTCGTAGTATCCCATAGGGAATTGGCCATGGTTTTGGGGACAGTGGTGGTAATAGTGCCCAGGTCAATGAGAGAGAGGTTGAGGAGGAAGAAGTACATGGGGGTGTGGAGGCGGTGGTTGCAGGCTACGGCTGTGAGGATGAGGCCGTTGCCCAGGAGGGCAGCCAGGTAGATGCCCAGGAAGAGCCCGAAGTGCAGGAGCTGCAGCTCGCGTGTGTCTGCGAATGGCAGGAGGAGGAACTCTGTGGGGAAGCTGCTGTTGGACATTTGCTGTCTCAGGGCAGGACTGGCTATCCATGGAGGAAAAGAAAGACACAAGTTAGAGAGATTTCTCTGAGCAAAATTCACACCTTCTCCCTCAGAATTTACCCTTCCCTGAGCTGAATGAGGAATGAGTCAGCTCATCTTCAACCCTCCCAACTGCATGACAGTGTGTCTGACAGTTTAAAATGAAGCTTGGGCACCTTGTTCCCAAAAAGATGCCCGCAGGGCAGGGCCCAGCATTCCATGTCAGAACAGAAGCTTACACCCACCTGCACCCCTGACAAAGAGATTAAGAGACCCCCACACAGGAGGACAAATAAGAAAGAATACCACAATGCTCCAACCTGCTGACACAGAGAAAGGCAGATGGGCATGCACGGAAGCGTTCAGTTTACAAAGCTTGCATGCCACCTTTGGAAGTGACACTGCAGGGCAGGTACTCTTCGTCTCATTCTTGTGCATCACCTTGCAAGACACAGGCTCCTTACCTCTCCGGGAGGTCCAGCTGAGGAGAAGGTGGCTCATCCTCTAAAGCCCCTGAGGGCAGAGGCTGTGCTGGGTGGCAGAGGAGAGCAGGGGGTTACTGCAGAGAAGGTGCCTGCACTGCAGACCTGGCAGGGAGTGCCTGAATCCTCCCTCCCTTGGTGTTTCAGGCAGCAGCTCCCTCTCCCTCCCTGCCCAGGTCTCTGCTGCCCGGAGCTGTCTCCACTGGCAGCTGCTTCCCTGTCCCCACATCTCCTCCCTGCCATTGCTCACAGACCCCATCCCACCTGCTGTGTGCTCAACTCTGTCTTGCAGACACCGCCTGTCCTGTATAATTTTCAGGGATATTTCCCTGTGTTCAGTGGCTAAGGAGTAGTGCGTACCTATCAAGAGCTAAGAAGAATTGGGCTCAAAGGGTCTTCATCAAAACGTAGAAATAAATTCCCATCTCCCACTGCCACCCAGGAAAGCAAGAGGAGAGAAGTTGAAATGCAAACACCTTCCCTTCAAGAATTCCTTGCTCTGATCTTCCTCCTGAAAAGTGCCCTCCAAAATACCCTCGGGGTGCTCTGGAGCCTGAACCATTGAGAAGCATCTTGACAGGAGGAGAGTCCTGCTGAGTTATGGGGTTCCTCATAGACCTACAGATATCTTTCAGTGTAATGATCTAGGGGTGTCTGTCACTGATACAAACCTGACAACTTCATCATGATCCCCCTAACTACCCTTCAGGAAAGGAAAGTTAAAGTACGGACAGCAGAGAGTGACTTCCCTTCAGGTAGTCTCTGCCTTGGTTTTCACTGTCAAGAATATCCCCAAAGATGCAGTGGGGGTGCTGTGCAGCTGTGAGCAGCCTGCCCCAGGCAGCAGCATCTGGACACCAGCAGGACCCTGACCTGCCCTGTCCTGCCAGGGGGCTCCTAACAGCCACAGCTTCTTCCCCCAGTGCCCTGGGCAGCTCCCCAGGCAGGCTGAGTGCTGAGCATGGCAGGAGGCAGAGGCCCTGCCCCAGAACACAGCCCTGGGGCACAGCAGGGACCCTGCTCTGAACCACAGCCCTGGGCACCCCTGCCTGCACCCCGGCTGCACAGCCTGCAGTCGGCCCAAAGAAGAGGAACCCTCATGTCCTGTCTCTCTGACAGCTTTGGAAGGTAATCCCTGCTCTGGAAACTGTAGTTCTTCTCTTACCTTAGAAACTCTTAAGTGTCCTCCTGAAAGCTCCCATAGGGTGGGGGATGTGCCAGCAACTCTGGAGATGGCACCAGGAACAACAGTTGCGTTGCCCTGCAGCCAGAGACTTACCCTGTTCAGGGCTGTGAAGATTTCTCCCGCAGTGAGCTCTCAGCATCCCCCCTCCACTCTGCCTTTAACATCTCCCTCCCTTCTCTCAGCCACCCTTGTCCCCTGCAGGCAGTGCCCCCAGCCCTGCTGCTGCGCTGTGCAGAGGAGCTGCTCCTGGGCAGAGCTGTCTCTCTGCAGTGCTGCCCGCTCACCAAAAGCTCCCATGGTGCCCAGGAGCCCAGCCCAGCTCAGCAGCACAGGGAGCTCTTGACACGTCCCTGGATCTCCAAGGGAATCAACTTTGAAACTGACTGAAGCAATTACTTGTGTCTCTTCTTGCAGCTGGGGATGGACACTTATTTCCAGTGCTCTCTTTTTCTGTAATTCAAAAGAAGAGTTCGTCTTGAGAATTTCTGTTGCTGCCATCAGCGGGAGTCAGAGAGACTGCGTGTATGAGGTGTGAGCAGGTGGATGACCTGGTCCACATGGTGGCAGAGCTCAAGGAGGAGGTGGGGAGGTTGAGGGCTATCAGGGAGTGCGAGCAGGAGATAGAATGGTGGAGCAACTCCCTGCAGGGAAGTCTGCTGTCTCCCTGGGGCCAGGGTCAGGGACGTTGCCAGGAAGCTTCCCAACCTGGTTCGCCCCTCTGACTATTATCCTCTTTTGATAGTCCAGGCTGGCAGTGATGACATTGAAGAGAGAAGCCTTAAGAGGCTTCTGTAAAGTGCTGTTCCCAGCACTTTAGGGTGCTGGGAAAATTAGTGGAGGGAGCGGGAGTACAGGTGGTGTTTTTGTCTATCCCTACGGTGGCAGGGAGGGGTACAGAGAGGACACGGAAAGCCCACCTGATAAACACATGGCTCAGGGGCTGGTGCCAGCACAGAAATTTTGTTTTTTTTGACCATGGGGTGCTTTACTCGGCACCCGGCCTGATGGCCGCAGATGGGTCCCTATCTTTTAGGGGAAAACGGATCCTGGGCCAGGAGTTGGCGGGGCTCATTGAGAGGGCTCTAAACTAGGTAAGAAGGGGGATGGGGCTGAAACAAGGCTTGTTGGAGCAGTGCCAGGGGGAACAATGGCAAGGCCGGGGGATAAGGCAATGGCCCAGCTGAAGTGCATCTACACTAATGCACACAGCATGGGTAACAAACAGGAGGAGCTGGAAGCCATCGTGCAACAGGCAGGCTACGACTTGGTTGCCATCACGGAGACGTGGTGGGACCACTCTCACGACTGGAGTGCTGCAATGTCTGGCTATAAGCTCTTCAGAAGGGACAGGCAGCACAGAAGAGGTGGTGGTGTGGCTCTCTGTATCAGAGAGAGTTTTGATGTTGTGGATCTTGAGGCTGGGAATGATAAGGTTGAGTCCCTATGGGTTAGGATCAGCGGGAAGGCCAACAAGGAAAGCATCCTGGTAGGGGTCTGTTATAGACCACCGAACCAGGATGAGGAGATGGATTAGGAGTTCTACAGGCAGCTGGCAGAAGTTGCAAAATTGACAGCGTTTGTTCTTGTGGGGGACTTCAACTTCCCAGATATATCCTGGAAGCACAACACAGCCAAGAGAAAGCAGTCTAGGAGATTTCTGGAAAGTGTGGAAGATAGCTTCCTGACGCAGCTGGTTAGTGAGCCTACCAGGGGAGGCGCCCTGCTAGACCTGCTCTTCACAAACAGAGAAGAACTGGTGGGAGATGTGGTGGTTGGAAACTGCCTTGGGCAGAGTGACCATGAAATGGTAGAGTTGTCTATTCTTGGTGAAGCCAGGAAGGGTACCAGTAAAACCACTGTATTGGACTTCCAGAGGGCTATCTTTGAGCTGTTCAGGACACTGGTTGGCAGAGTCCCTTGGGAGGCAGTTCTGAAGGGCAGAGGAGTGCAGAAAGGCTGGGCGCTCTTCAAGAAGGAAATCTTAATGGCACAGGAGCGGTCTGTCCCTGCGTGCCCAAAGACAAGCCAGCATGGAAGAAGACCGGCCTGGCTCAACAGAGAGTTGCAGCTTGAGTTTAGGAGAAAAAAAAGAGGGTTTATAATCTTGGGGATTATATAAAGGGAATGGGGAGCAGAATGTGGCTCTCACTATCCATGAGAAAGTGGTTGGTGACCTGCTACGGCACTTGGATGTACGCAAGTCGATGGGGCCAGATGGGATCCACCCGAGGATACTGAGAGAACTGGCGGAGGAGCTGGCCAAGACACTTTCCATCATTTATCAACAGTCCTGGGCATTGGGGGAGGTCCCAGTCGACTGGCAGCTAGCAAACGTGACGCCCATCTACTATAAGGGACAGAGGGTCGACCCGGGGAACTATAGGCCTGTCAGTTTGACACATTTATTGTTGTCTCTCGTACTGAGGCACAAGAGACTTTACAATCCATAGCCAAGGCTGCTACTGCATGGGCCTTTCAGGTACTTGGGCAGAGGACATCACACAAGCACCATGCCAGACAGGTGCCTTCTGATGGCCTGTGAGAGACGCTGGGAGATGGGAGCCCAAAAGCCAATCTGGCAGCCAGGAGGCAAGGGTTGACCTGGCAGCTACTTCAGAAAGATGGGGCCTCCCAGTCCCTTGCCCAGCCATGCTCCTGCTGCTGGCCTCTCAGCTCCAGAGGCAGAAGTGATCTCACAGTCCCCACGAAAGCCAATAGCTTCCTGCTGCATTCAGAGTTTCTAAGGCACAATTGACACCCTATAGGAACATACAAACCTGGCACCCTCCTTGGAACCCAGCACCTAGCAAGATAAAAGCAAGGTCATTGTCATCCTACAAGGCCATACATATCCAGATGGCCTTTCAGCTTCTCTGATGGACAGGAGACAACTATGTGAAAGCTCTGTTAGGTACTAGGGCAGGACTGACCTTGAAATAAGTATTTATGCTATCTGCATGTCAGTGGCTCCTCAGTTTCTCATGGCAGCTAAAATGACACCCTCATAGACCAGCCATGTGCCTGAAGGTGGCTCATCAGGCCCTCAGTCAGAAGCGCCCTGACAGCCACCTGCACAGCCATGGTGGCTGCCTCCTGATATCCTGAGGCACAGCTGACCTCAGCAGAGCATCCCCACCTATCTACTCCATGCGTTTTATGACCTTACCAAGATCCATGTCGCCTCACCTGCCTCCTCCAAAGTCTTTCCTTTCTCTTAGCCAGGCCACTCTTCTCTGCCCCAATTCTGCCACCTTTATTCTTCTCCCAACTTTCCCTTGGCCTCCCCAAAGGAGTCACCCTGTTGGGGGCAGCTTTCTGATGGCCTTTATGACCTCAGAGGCTCTGCCTCCCTGCTGTTGGCCAGCCAGGGGCTGGGACACAAGTGACCTCACAGCCAGCATCCACAGGGCTACAAGGAGCTGTTGTGCTCAGGAGGCCACTTCCCAGAGCACCCAGGAGCACCGGGTGCAGGGGATGCCCTGCACAGTCCCTCAGGTACTCTGCCTGCCAACCAGCTCATGCTTCAGAAGGCCTCCTACATGTCTGGACTCACGTTTCCTTATGTAGCCTCTAGAGAACAAGGGCCCAGACCAGCCCCTGCACTGCTGCTCCTCCCTGTCTCTCCCAGGGGGCCAGCCCAGCCCAGACCCTCCTTAGCTCTCCATACCTCCCTCTCCTCTCCCCAGTCCAACTCAAACCAGCCCAGAAAAGCAGCCCTGGCTGGATTGGCCCCAAAGCAGCAAATGCAGAAGTGGTCAGTGGTTTTGTCTCCACTGCTGCCATCTGCAGGTGATCCCATACCCTTCCAAGGTGCAACCTTTTTAAAATATAATAGAGAAAATTTACATGAAATCTAAAGCAGGAAACCATCACTCTGAGGTTGGTGAGGCACTGGAAAAGGTTCTTCGGAGAAGTAGCACCCTGCTCAATAGTAGTGTTCAAGGCCAGGGTGGATGGGACCTTGAGCAACCTGGACTTGTGGAAGGTGCCTCTGAACATGGCAGAGGGCTGGAACAAGATGGTGTTTAAGGTCCCCTCCAAATCATGCCATTCTATAGTTCTATGATACTGCATGTACAAAACTGGTTGTGTAGCTTGTGTAGAGAGAGGGATTTCAATTTCTGTGAAAAAGTTTCCCCCCCTGAATGTGCTTGGAAGGAATGGGATGCAGCCTGCCTGTCACACTGGGGGTATCCGGTCTCAAAATAGGACAAGAAAAGATAATTATCAAGCCAAACACTTCTTTTGAATTAGGAAAAAGAGCACTGCAAATAAGTGTCCATCCCCAGGTGACAGAAGGAAGAAGAGTGATTACATCAGCCTGATTCCAAGTCAATTCCCCTGGTGGCCCAGGGATGTGTCAAGAGCTCCCTGTGCTGCTGAACTGGGCTGGGCTCCTGGGCACAAGGGGAGCTCCTGGCAACCAGGCAGCGCTGCAGAGAGACAGCTCTGCCCAGGAGCAGCTCCTCTGCACAGCGCAGCAGCAAGGCTGGGGGCACTGCCTGCAGGGGACAAGGGTGGCTGAGAGAAGGGAGGGAGATGTTAAAGGCAGAGTGGAGGGGGGATGCTGAGAGCTCACTGCGGGAGAAATCTTCACAGCCCTGAACAGGGTAAGTCTCTGGCTGCAGGGCAATGCAGCTGTTGTTCCTGGTGCCATCTCCAGAGTTGCTGGCACATCCCCCACCCTATGGGATCTTTCAGGAGGACTCTCAGAGTTTCTTTGGATAAGAGAATAATGACAAGCTCCAGAGCAGGGATTACCTTCCAAAGCTGTCAGAGAGACAGGACATGAGGGTTCCTTCTCACAGGACCAGCTGCAGGCTGTGTAGCCAGGGTGCAGGCAGGGGTGTCCAGGGCTGTGGTGCAGGGCAGGGTCCCTGCTGTGCCACAGGGCTGTGTTCTGGGGCAGGGCCTCTGCCTCCTGCCATGCTCAGCACTCAGCCTGCCCGGGGAGCAGCCCAGGGTGCTGCAGAGAGAAGCTGTGACCCCACCCCACCCCCCCAGCAGGACAGGGCAGGGTCCTGCTGGTTCCTAGAGGCTGATGCCTGGGGCCCGCAGCTCACAGCTCCTCAGAACCCACAGGGTATCTCTCGGGATGATTCTAAACAAGGAAGACCGACTCCTGCACTACCTGCAGGGAAAGTACTCTTGAGAGTCTGTGTTTTCACTTTCCTGCCCTGAAGAACAATCAGGGAAATGCTAATGGAGTTGTCAGGTTGTGTCAATGAGGTTGTTAGAGCATTACACTCAAAGAGATCTTTAGGTCTGTGTGGAACCTCACAATTTTCCTCCACACTTTTTAACCTACATACTTCATTGTTTCCCAACGTATTGTTGGATGTCCTGCTCAGCACCTAAAATACAGAGATACCTCTGGGCAGTGGGCGCCTGAGATCCATCCCCACTGGTTTTCAGCAGACGCTGTAGGGCAGTATTGACTCTGGCTGAGCCCACAGAGGATCTGTCTGGTCCTTCTACACCCTTAGAAAGTAAAACTGAGAGCTAGGGGCAGGAACACATCTTCCTCAAAGGGAAGTAGCAGTTTGTTTTCCTGAGGAGGTTTTGGTAAAACAAAATATATGTTATACAATATTATATTCTTATACAATATAAGAATATATAGGTTTGGGTTTTCCTCAGAGAAATCTCTCTAACATGTTTCTGTCTTTTCCACCATTGACAGCCATCCATGCTCTGAGGCAGCAAATGTCCAACAGCACCTTCCCCATTGAGTTCCTCCTGCTGGCATTTGCAGACAAGCGTGAGCTGCAGCTCCTGCACTTCGGGCTCTTCCTGGGCATCTACCTGGCTGCCCTCCTGGGCAACGGCCTCATCCTCAAAGCTGTAGCCTGCAACCACCACCTCCACACTCCCATGTACTTTTTCCTCCTGAACCTCGCCCTCCTCGACCTGGGCACTATTACCACCACTGTTCCCAAAGCTATGGCCAACTCCCTCTGGGACATCACGGCCATTTCCTATGCAGGTTGTGCTGCTCAGTTTTTTTTCTTTTTATTTTTCATCTCAGCAGAGTTTTCTCTTCTCACCATCATGGCCTATGACCGCTACATTGCCATCTGCAAACCCCTGCACTATGGGACAATAATGACCAGCAGAACTTGTGTCAACATGGCAGCAGCTGCCTGGGGCAGTGGTTTTCTCTATGCTGTGCTGCACACTGCCAATAGCTTTTCCCTTCCCCTCTGCCAAGGCAATGCCCTGGACCAGTTCTTCTGTGAAATTCCCCAAATCCTCAAGCTCTCCTGCTCAGATGCCTACCTCAGAGAATTTGTGCTTCTTATGCTTAGTGTCGCTGTAGCATCTGGGTGTTTTCTTTTCGTTTTGCTGTCGTATGTGCAGATTTTCAGTGTTGTGCTGAATATCCCAACACATCAGGGCCGGCACAAAGCCTTTTCCACATGCCTCCCTCACCTGGCCGTGGTCTCCCTGTTTCTCAGCACTGCCTTTTTTGCCTACCTGAAACCCCCCTCTGTGTCCTCCTCATCCCTGAATCTTTTGCTGGCAGTTCTGTACTCGGTGGTGCCTCCAGCAGTGAACCCTCTCATCTACAGCATGAGGAACCAGGAGCTGAAAGATACAGTGTGGAAAGTGCTGACTGGAGGTTTTTCAGAAGTGATAACTGGTCTGTTTTCTTCCGCATGTCACTCCTAATGTAATTCATGACAGGTCCAGCTTTTTATTTATTTATTTGTTTATTTTCACTTTACTTATGATAGTGTTATCCACAAAGAGATAACATTATTCATACTCTTCCATTTCAGTACCTGCCTGTGTTGGGTGACTCCCAGACTAGGTGGAAACAAGAAACCAGGTTTTCAGTGTATCTATATAAAAGAAAGAACCCTGACGTGACTTGCTTGCCTGAAATCCTTCCTCAGAGACCTATTGTAGAGCTTCAGGGGCACTTCTCTGTGTGCAGAGGTTGAGGGGAAAAGAGTCTTGCACAGCAGCACTGCCAGGGAACCAAAGGTATTGGTCTATCCAAGCTGCTCTCAGGCAGGGAGGAACCACAGAGCAGTCTGGGCTGGGTCCTTGTTCACCGGATATGAGCAATGCTTGTCATCAGGACTTTCACACTAACTCCTTCTCTGAAGAGTTATCAACATTCTCCTAAAACATATATTTGGTTCTTGAGTCACTTTTCCACACAAAACTGGACATTTCCTTCAGGATGCCCTGGAGTTGCTAAAGGCTACATGGGGAAACGTGAGTCTGGATGTGTGGCAGGCCTTCTGAAGCATGAGCTGGTTGGCAGGCAGAGTACCTGAGGGATTGTGCAGGGCATCCCCTGCACCCACTGCTCCTGGGTGGGCTGGGAAGAGGCCTCCTGAGCACAACAGCTCCTTGTAGCCCTGTGGATGCTGGCTGTGAGGTCACTTGTGTCCCAGCCCCTGGCTGGCCAACAGCAGGGAGGCAGAGCCTCTGAGGTCATAAAGGCCATCAGAAAGCTGCCCCCAACAGGGTGACTCCTTTGGGGAGGCCAAGGGAAAGTTGGGAGTATAAAGGTGGGAGATTTGGGGCAGAGAAGAGGGTCTTGGCTAAGAGAAAGGAAAGATTTTGAAGAAGTGAGAGAGGTTCAGGTAAGGCTGCTACTGCTGCAACACTTATGGGGAAAACATTCATGTTAGACCCTTTGCAAAATTTCTAGCAAGTAACCTTAGAACCTAGTGCAATCCTAAGTGGTCACTCTCACCCTGAAAGGAATCCACTGCTCTAATCCCCAACCTCTAAACCTACCTTGAAGTCAAACTCCAGACACATTATCTGTTACTATTAGTCTTAACCTATTCTTCTCACTAATCCCGAGTCCTTAATCCCTGATATTAACTTGTCAAAGATAATATCCCTGATATTAACTTTTAAAGCAGAACACTAAAGTGTCCCTCGAAGACCCTGCTTGATACCTAACCCTGAAGGCAAGATCTAATCCCTAAACTCTAACCTGAATACCTGATCCTCAAATCAATCATGCCTGTACTCTTGTAATATAGCTGAATCTCTTTGGCCCCATGAGGCTGGCCCCATGAGGTCTCAGAATGTCCTGGAACAGTCACTTGGTCTTGGAGGAGGCAGGGGAGGTGGAATGGATCTGGTCAGGTCATAAAACTCAAGGAGGAGACCAGTGGGGATGCTCTGCTGAGGTCAGCTGTGCCTCAGGTTCGCAGGAGGCAGCAGAAGGCCCATGGCTGTGCAGGTGGCTGTCAGGGCACTTCTACCTGATGGCCTGATAAGCCCCCTTCAGGCACATGGCTGGTCTATGAGGGTGACATTTTATCTGTCATAAGGAACTGAGGAGCCACTGGCATGCTGCTAGTGTAAATACTTATTTCCAAGTCATTCCTGACCTAGTACCTAGCAGAACTTGCACATAGGTCTGTCCAATCCATTGAGAAACTGAAAGGCCATTAGATGTATGGCCTTGTAGGATGACAATGACCTTGCTTTTATCTTGCTAGGTGCTGGGTTCCAAGGAGGGTGCCAGGTTTGTATGTTCCTATAGGGTGTCAATTGTGCCTTAGAAACTCTGAATGCAGCAGGAAGCTATTGGCTTTCGTGGGGACTGTGAGATCACTTCTGCCTCTGGAGCTGAGAGGCCAGCAGCAGGAGCATGGCTGGGCAAGGGACTGGGAGGCCCCATCTTTCTGAAGTAGCTGCCAGGTCAACCCTTGCCTCCTGGCTGCCAGATTGGCTTTTGGGCTCCCATCTCCCAGCATCTCTCACAGGCCATCAGAAGGCACCTGTCTGGCATGGTGCTTGTGTGATGTCCTCTGCCCAAGTACCTGAAAGGCCCATGCAGAAGCTGCCTTGACTGTGAGTTGTCAAGTTTCTTGTGCTGGATGGAGTACACGAGCAGAGAGCAGCAGGTATGTGGCTCATCTAATGGCACACAAGGACAGCCTGCTCCTGTGCCTTTAAGACTTCCTTCTTGAGGAGCATCCAGCCTTACTGGACCCATCTGCCCATCAGGACTTGGACCCATCTGCCCATCAGTCTCCCAAGAGTCTCTCCCTACCAATATCCTGAACAGTTCAAAGTCTGACCTGTGGAAGTCCAAGATAGCAGTTTTACTGCCTGCTCCTGACTTCACCAAGAATAGAGAGCTCTACCATTTAATGGTTACTCTGGCCAAGACACCTCCCAAATGATAAGCTGCACATTTTCCACCCTGAGCCAATGCTTCCTCATGTTTCTGACAAAATGCTGCACTCCGGAGAACTTTGCTCATCATAATATCATTATAATACCAAAACACACATCCATCCCAAAAGCTACCTGCTGCCAAGGTGTAACCACCGCTCACTGAGCATGCACTCTGAATTCCTCAGAGTCTATACCTTTAAATGAAAGAGAAAGCTTTGTACCAATTGTAACCAAGATATGCATGACTGGAGTCACTCAGGCTCCACAGAAAAGATATAAAATCATATTAATTGGCTTAAGAGAGAGGGGATGTGAGGGAAGATACCATTGTGACTTCTGGGTTAAGTTGATGGACTGAGTCTCTCTCTCTTCCCCCTCCCCTCCCCATTGGGGTGACTTTGGATAAGATTTGAACACTTGGTTATACCAGGTGTCTCCAGGGAAACTTACAAAACATTAGAATCTTTGTGCCTTTTAACACTTTAATAGCCAGGCTGTGTACCTGTGTACTTTTGGCATGCTAGTGTGCTTTTGCACACAGTGAATTTATCACCAGCAATCCAAAGAACCTGTGTACCTCTTGCTGTAATAAATTGCACTGGACTGCATTGCTCCTAGCTGTGGTAGTTCTCATCAAACACAACCAAACTCTTTGAGTGTGGCTGTAGTAGTTCATGGAACACAACTAGAGTGAGGGTGTGATACATTATTTGTGAATCCGTGACCACAATCATTCAGTACCCTGAACCCGATTGGACTTATTCGTGGCTAATTGGCTTCACCCCCTAACACAACAATGGGATACACAAGTCTGGTGATGCCTGACAAACCTGCTGGCCTTCTACAATGGGGTAACAGCATTGGTGAACAGAGGAAGAACAACTGACATCTACCTGGACTTGTGGAAAGAATTTAATGCTGTCCCCCATGATATCCTTGCCTCTAAATTGGAGAGATTTGATGGATTTGATGGGTGGACCATGCAGTGGGTAAGGAATTGGCTGGATGGTTGCACTCAAAGAGTTGCGGTCAGTGGCTCAGTGTCCAAGTGGAGATCAGTAACAAGTGGTGTTCCTCACGAGTCAGTATTGGGACTGGCACTGTTTAACATCTTTGTTGGTGACATGGCCAGTGGGATCAAATGCACCTTCAGCAAGTTTGCTGATGACACCAAGCTGTGTGGTGCAGTCAATATGTTGGAGGGAAGGGAAACCATCCAGGGGAACTTTGACATACTTGAGAGGTGGGCCTGAGTAAATCTCATGAGGTTCAACCAGGCCATGGGCAAGGTCCTGAATTCGGACTGGGGTAATCCCAAACACAAATACAGGCTGGGTAG
Organism: Mergus octosetaceus; assembly: GCA_036873955.1. Classification (NCBI taxonomy): domain Eukaryota; kingdom Metazoa; phylum Chordata; class Aves; order Anseriformes; family Anatidae; genus Mergus; species Mergus octosetaceus. The sequence continues at coordinate 1,394,491 of CM072311.1, forward strand.
AGAATGGATTGAAGGCAGCCCTGAGGAGAAGGACATGGGGGTTCTGGTGGATGAGAAGTTCAACATGAGTCAGCAATGCACTTTTGCAGCACAGAAAAAACAACATTATCCTGGGCTACATCAAAGGAAGCATGGCCAGCAGGTGAAGGAAGGTGATTCTCCCCCTCTGCTCTGCTCTTGTGAAAACCCACCCGGAGTCTTGCATTTATCTCTGGGGTCCCCAGAACAAGAAGGACATGGAAGTATTAAAATGAGTGCAGAGGAGGACAACAAAGATAACTGAGGGGCTCAAGCACCTCTCCTACTGGAGAGGAGAGCTGGGAGGGAGTTGGGAGGGAGTTCAGGTCTGGGGACCCCAGCACAAGAAAGATGTGGGCCTGTTAGTGAAAGTTCAAAGGAGGGCCACAAAGATGATCAGAAGGTTGGAGCTCCTCTCCTATGAAAAAGGGCTGAGAGAGCTGGGGATGTTCAGCCTGGAGAAGAGAAGGCTCTGAGGAGACCTCATTGTGTCCTTTCAGTACTTAAAGGGGACTTAAAAAAAGGATGGAGGTGGACTCTTACTTGAGTTGATAATGGTAGGACAAGGAGGAATGGTCTTCAAGTAAATGAGGATAGATTTAGACTAGACATTAGGAGGAAATTCTTGACTGCATGGATAGTGAGTCACTAGAAGAGGTTGTACAGAGAAATTGTGGATTCCTCATCCCTGGAGGTGTTCAAGGCCAGACTGGAGAAGGCCCTGGGCAACCTGATCTAGTAGGTGGCATGCCTGCTTAAGGCACGTACATTGGAATAAGAAGATCTTTTAGGTCCCATTAAACCTAAGCCATTTTATGATTCTTTGACACAGCAAGGACAACTAACTGAAGCACTCCCTGCAGCCCACTACACCTCTAACAAAAGTATGCCATGCACAAGAAGGACACCTCCAGTGAGGACAGCCTGAGAAAGTTAGGATTGCTTAGCCTTGAGAAGACTCCAGTAGACATTATTGTGGCCTTCCAATACACAAATGGGGTCTAGCCAACTCTGTAGTGATTAGAATAGAATAGTTCAGTTGGAAGGGACCTTCAAAGGTCATCTAGTCCAACTTCCTGACCTCTTAAGAGTTAAACAAAAAGTAGAGACTATATATGAGAGTATTGTCCAAATGCCTTTTGAGCACTGACAGACATGGGGCATCAACTAGGTCTCTAGGAAGCCTGTTCCAGTGTTTGACCACCCTCACAGCACAGAAAATTTTCCTAATGCCCCATCTGAACATCCGCTGGTTGGCTATGTGCCATTCCCACATGTTGTGTGATCAGTTACAAGAGAGAAGAGATCATCCTCTCCTTCAACACTTCCCCCCCCCCTCAGGAAGTTGTTGAGAGCAATGAGGTCAGTCCTCAGCCTTCTTTTCTCCAGACTAGATGGCCAAAGGGTCCTCAGGCTGTCCTCCTAGGACATGTCATTTTACCAGCATTTCCCCTTTTCCCTTGGTTTCCCAACTGACAAGGTCCCTGATCAGATAACCTCACCACAAGAAGTATTTTCTCTCTCTCCCACGTTCTCACCAGTCAGTGTGACTGACCATGTTTGGTTTCCTTCACTGCCTCCTTTATCACTTGTTGGTCATGTTTGTGTCCCTGGATGTGTTGTGGTTTATCCCCAGGAGGTAACCAAGCTCCCCACAGCCACTCTCGCCCTCACCCTCCTTAGCAGAACAGATGGAGAAAAATAGGAGAGAGATGGAGAGACCCTTTATCAGGGATCATAGTGTTAGGACAACAAGTTTTAAATTAAAAGAGAGTAGATTTAGATCAGATCTAAGGAAGAAATTATTCACACAAAGGGTGGTGAGACACTGGAAGAGATTACACAGAGAAGTTGTAGATGCCCCCTCCCTGTTAGCGTTCAATGTGTGTATGAGAGCTTGAAAAACCCAGTCTCGTGGGATTAGCCCCTACCCATGGAAAGGGGACTGGAACTAGATGGTCTTTAATGTCCTGTCTAATGCAAATCATTCTATGGTTCTAAGATCCTGGAGGCCTACATTTCATAGAATCATGGAAACATTAAGGTTGGAAAAGACCTGCAAATCATCTGGTCCAGCTGTCCCCCAACCACCAATATTATCCTCTAAACAAAGTCCCTAAGCACCAAGGTTTCCTTAAACATCCCCATGGATGGTGACTCCACCACCTCCCTGAGCAACCCGTTCCAAAGCCTAACCAAACTGGTCAAAAATCAGGGTGGATGGAACCTTGAGCAACCTGGTCTAGTGAAGGGTGCCCCTGCCCATGACAGCGGGGTTGAGACTAGATAGTCTTTAAGGTCCATTCAGACCCAAAGGATTCTAAGATACAATGATCCTGCAGGACAACAATTGGTTGTGTAGCTTATGTACACAAAGGGATTTCCGTCTCTGTCAAAAAGTTTCTCCCACTTAATATCAACAAATATTTGGAATAAATGGGATGCGGCCTCCCTGTCACTTCGTGGGTGTCCTGTCTCATAATGGGACAAGAAAAGAGTACTCTCATGCCAAACCCTTCCTTTGAATTAGGCGAAAACACACTACTGAAAATAAGTGCTCATCCCCAGCTGAGAGAAAAAAAACAGTGATTGCATCAGCCTGTTTCAAAGTCAATTCCCCTGGAGGCCCAGGGACTTGTCAAGAGCTCCCTGTGCTGATGAGCTGGGCTGGGCTCCTGGGCACAAGGGGAGCTCCTGGCAAGCGGGCAGCACTGCAGAGAGACAGCTCTGCCCAGGAGCAGCTCCTCTGCACAGCTCAGCAGGGCTGGGGGCACTGCCTGCAGGGGACAAGGGCAGCTGAGAGAAGGGAGGGAGATGTAAAAGGCAGAGTGGAGGGGGGATGCTGAGAGCACACTGCAGGAGAAATCTTCACAGCCCTGAACAGGGTAAGTCTCTGGCTGCAGGGCAACGCTGCTTTGAGTTTGTGGTGCCTCCAGATTTGCTGGCAAATCCCACAGCCTATGGGATCTTTCAGAAGGACTCTACTGTCTCTACTGTATAAATGACATACTCCAGAGTAGGGTTAACCAGACGTAGCTGTCAGAAGTACAGGACATGAGGGTTCATTCATATCGGGCCAGCTGCAGGCTGTGCAGCCGGGGTGCAGTCAGGGGTGTCCAGGGCTATGGTGCAGAGCAGGGTCCCTTCAGTGCCCCAGGGTGCTGAGGCAGGGCCTCTGCCACCTGCCAGGCTCAGCACTCAGCCTGCCTGGGGAGCTGCCCAGGGTGCTGCGGGGAGAAGCTGTGTGTGGAAGGAGGCCCCCGGGCAGGGCAGGCCAGGGCAGGGTCCTGCTGGTGCCTGCAGACTTCTGCCTGGGTTAGGCAGCTCACAGCTCCATGGCACCCCCCAGACCATGTCAGAGCGGAGTCTTCAAAAGGAAGGTCAAGTCTGAGGCTTTCCTGAAGCTGTGCTTTCACCTCTCTTTGGTTCATCAGGATGGGAATGGAAACAGAGCTGTACAGAGTAGAGATTTTATGTCAACTCAGATTTTATGAGGAACCTCAGAAAGTGCTTTCAGTACCCACAAGCCTTCAGAAGGCAGCTGCATCACCTTCCCAGTTTCATCAGGGCTTTTGTGACCCGCTGTTCAGCACTTGCACACACTGAGAGGGTGCAGGGCAGAGCTGAGCACAGCAGATGGGATGGGTTCTGGGAGCACTGGCAGGGCACAGATGTGGTGACAGAGAAGCTGGTCCTGGCAGGAACAGCTGCAGGCAGCAGAGATCAGCAGGGAAAGAGGGAACTGCAAAGGGAAACCCCGCTGCAGAGGACATATGGTCACCTCCTGCCATCCCCTACAGTGCAGGATCCGTCCCTGAGCAACCCCCCTCAGCTCTCCTCTCCTACCCAGCAGAGCCTCTGCCCTCTGGGCTGGGGGGTCCTATGTAGCAGCTGCCTCCTGTGTAGCCAGAGCCCCAGAAGAAGGCAGATCTTCCTTTCCTGTTATGTGCCTATCCCAGTGCTCAGCAATGGGCTGAGAGACTGCTCTGCCATGGTGCTGCCTGGCAGGCAGCAGGCATGGCTTGGCAGGGTGACCCCTTTCTGCTTGCTCATCTGTCTCTCCCCTCCCCTGTCTCGGTCATGCTGCTTGTCCTTTTCCCTTCACCTGTTTCAGTCTTTCTCTTCAGCTGGGGCTCTTGGGTGTGTCAGCTCCTTGGAGTGGTGGGGAGGAGTTCAGCTGAGGATCAGACACTGGTGCTCAGCATCCTGCAGAGGAGGTGTCTGCAGGGGAACAAGGTGCCAAAGGGCCCTTCTAACCTGTGGAGCTCCTGGCAGGGCAGTCAAGAGGACTGAGAAATTATTTGGCTCTGCCTTCGCAAGTACTGATCCTTAGGGCACTTCACAACGGCCCGAAGACAAGGATGGTTACCCCTTTGAGAACATTGCACAGGTGTAGTGGGAGAAGCTAAGCCCTATGGAATGGCATCAGTATGACCCTGCGTCACAGCCCATCTTCTGAAGAATGAGCATGAAGCTACTGCACAGCCTTTCTGTATGATGGGTACAATTCGCCAAGGGCACACAGCACAGTGACAGTGTTGTTTCCTCCAGCCTGCCCTCTCCAATTCTCATGCCTGGAGAGAAAGAGCAGAGGACAGGCTGAGGTGAAAACAGGCTTTGTCTCAGTGGTTATTGGCTCGGTCACTTGGTCACTGAAGAAGGAGAAGAGGAAGGACTCTACAACTACCTGAAAGGAAGTTGTGGGGTGCTGAGGGTCAGCCTCTTCGCGCAGATTATCAGCAGTAGGACAAGGGGGAATCGCCTCAAGTTGCACCAGGGGAGGTTCAGGTTGTAAATTAGGAGCAATGTTTTTCCCAGAAAGAGTGCTCAGGCATTGGAATGGCTTCTAGGGAGGTGTTGGAGTCACCGTCCCTGGGGGTGTTTAATGAAAGCTTGGACGTAATACTTAAGGCCATAATTTAGTGGGTGATATTGGTGATAGGAGAATGGTTGGGCCAGATGATGTTGGAGGTTTTTTCCAACCTTAACGATTCTATTATTGTAAGCAGAAGAATCCCTCCCAGTGATCTTGTCTCAGGGCCAGATGGCCATGGGTGCCAACATAAATGCTGACTGCTGGGCTTGGAGTTTAGTCCCACATGGACAAAGCTACAAATTCCCTTCTCAAATCTCAGGCCATCCACCAACAGGAACATCCCCAGAAGTGGGGGCCTCTCTGTGAGGAAGCCTCCAGGTTCCTCACAGTGCACTCAACCAACAGAGAGCAGATTGCCAGCTGGGTAGCTGTAACGATACCATCCTGAGAAGGGGAGAATGAAAGTGGGTGTGCAAAGGGTCTGTGAGAAATGAAGTGGGTTTTGCTCAAAAACCCTGTCCTAATTGTCTACATGTATGTTTTTTCCAACATGGACAGCCAGCCATGCACAGAGGCATCAAATGACGAAGCTGGTGAGGTGCCTGGAGAACAAGTCCTACGAGGAGCAGTTGAGGGAGCTGGGCTTGTTCAGCCTGGAGAAGAGGAGGCTCAGGGGCGACCTTATCGCTCTCTACAGATACCTTAAAGGAGGCTGTAGTGAGGTGGGGGTTGGCCTGTTTTCCCACGTGCCTGGTGACAGGACGAGGGGGAACGGGCTTAAATTGCGCCAGGGGAGTTTTAGGTTAGATGTTAGGAAGAACTTCTTTACCGAAAGGGTTGTTAGGCACTGGAACAGGCTTCCCAGGGAGGTGGTGGAGTCACCATCCCTGGAAGTCTTTAAAAGACGCTTAGATGTGGAGCTTAGGGATATGGTTTAGTGGGGACTGTTAGTGTTAGGTTAGAGGTTGGACTCGATGATCTTGAGGTCTCTTCCAACCTAGAAATTCTGTGTGAAATTCTGTGTGAAATTCTGTGTGAAATGTCCAGCAGCAGCTTCCCCAATGAGTTCCTCCTCCTGCCATTCGCAGACACACGTGAGCTGCAGCTCCTGCACTTCGGGCTCTTCCTGGGCATCTACCTGGCTGCCCTCCTGGGCAATGGCCTCATCCTCACAGCCGTAGCCTGCGACCACCACCTCCACACCCCCATGTACTTCTTCCTCCTCAACCTCGCCCTCCTCGACCTGGGCACTATTACCACCACTGTTCCCAAAGCCATGGCCAACTCCCTCTGGGACACAACAACCATTTCCTATGCAGGTTGTGCTACCCAGCTTTTTATGTTTGCCGTCTTTCTCACAGCAGAGTTTTCTCTCCTTACCATCATGGCCTATGACCGCTACGTTGCCATCTGCAAACCCCTGCACTATGGGACAATAATGGACAGCAGAACTTGTGTCAACATGGCAGCAGCTGCCTGGGGCAGTGGTGTTCTCAATGCTGTCCTGCACACTGCCAATACCTTTTCCCTCCCCCTCTGCCAAGGCAATGCCCTGGACCAGTTCTTCTGCGAGATTCCCCAGATCCTCAAGCTCTCCTGCACTGATGCCTACCTCCAGGAAACTGGGCTTCTTGTGGTTAGTGCTGTTTTAGCACCTGGCTGTTTTGTTTTCCTTGTGGTGTCCTCTGTGCAGATCTTCAGGTCAGCGCTGAGGATCACTTCAGAGCACGGCCAGCACAAAGCCTTTTCCACGTGCCTCCCTCACCGGGCTGTTGTCTGCCTGTTTCTCAGCACTGCTCTATTTACCTACCTGAAGCCTCCCTCCATCTCTTTGCCATCTCTCGACCTTTTGCTGGCAGTTCTGTACTCGGTGGTGCCTCCAGCAGTGAACCCCCTCATCTACAGCATGAAGAACAAGGAGCTCAAGGTTGCAGTTAGGAAACAAATATGTGGTATATTTTTCAATATTTATTAAGGTCCCTTCACTCTCCAATAATGAATCCTAGAATATCTCCTTCCAGGTTTATGTTTATAACTTCCCTTCCCTTCCCTTCCCTTCCCTTCCCTTCCCTTCCCTTCCCTTCCCTTCCCTTCCCTTCCCTTCCCTTCCCTTCCCTTCCCTTCCCTTCCCTTCCCTTCCCTTCCCTTCCCTTCCCTTCCCTTCCCTTCCCTTCCCTTCCCTTCCCTTCCCTTCCCTTCCCTTCCCTTTTCTTTTCTATTGTCATTATGACTGTTTGTGTTCATTACATTCCTACATAAATATTTTAATTCCCCCCACTACTATGAATGAATGAAACCATTCTGTCTCATATAGAGGCTGTATAAATGTGCAACAACACTTTAAGTGAGTCAGTGAAGACTTTCTCACAGCATCTGTGTAATAAAATGTAATCACACAAGTTCAATGCAAGGCCCCGCGCACCACAGCCCCCTTGCTTTGCAGAGCAGCACCGCCAGCTCAGCGGCTGTGGGCAGCATGGGCAGGGGCTGCAGGAATGGCTGCTCAGGCCAGCCCAGATGTGCTGGGCTGGGGCAAGGCTGTGTGGGACATGGGATATCCCGGGAGCAGAGCAGGGTGCTGAGTGTGTGCAGTGGTGCTGCCTGAGGATCTCCAGGGCCAAGTTGGGGTTGGGGTGGTGGGGAGTGGCAGGGCATCTCCTGCAGCAAGGACACTGCCACTGACCTCCCCTGCTTCATTTGCAACTTTGGGGCCAGCCCAGCCTGGGCTGCTCTGCTGGGCTTGGCTGAGGACAGGACAGGGAGGTGTAGAGAGCTGGGGAGGGGCTGGTCTGGTCTGGCCTCCTGGGAGAGACAGGGAGGAGCAGCAGAGAAGGGGCTGGGCTGGGCTCTTGTTCTCTGGACACCCTGGCAGATGCTGGCCCAGGGCAATGGTCCCAGAGCAGCCCCTCACAACCACCTTTCCCAGCACTGGGCTCTCCTTCCAGCTCACAACAAGCGGTTTGTTTCTACATGAAAGGACACCAAATGACTACATCAGGAATCCTTGTTTCCCTTGTCCATATGAGACTGACAATAGTATTGGTGCAGTGAGATGAACCTATGTGAGCACAAGTGCCATAGACTATAAACTATGGGTGCCATCATTTCCTCTGGGACAAACGGTTTCTTAGTTTCATTTCCCTTAGAGGATATTGTCCCCTGAGAATCGACCTGAAGGAATTTTTCAGCTCTTACAACATTTTTCTGACAAGTTCTTGATGTTTCTCTTAAGCACACGTTCAGTGCTTGATTCACTTGTCCATACAAAGGTGGCAATTTCCTCTCAAGCAATCCTGGAGGAGCTGAAGGTCCAAAGGGAGAAACATGAGTCTGGATGTGTGGGAGGACTTCTGAAGCAGGAACTTGTTGGCAGGCAGAGTACCTGCAGGATTGTGCAGGGCATCCCCTGCACCCACTGCTCCTGGGGGGAGTGGGCTGGGAAGAGGCCTCCTGAGCCCAACAGCTCCTTGTAGCCCTGTGGATGCTGGCTGTGAGGTCACTTCTGTCCCAGCACCTGTCCGGCCAACAGCACGGAGGCAGAGCCTCCGAGGTCCTAAAGGCCATCAGAAAGCTGCCCCCAACAGGGTGACATATTTTGTGAGGACAGGGAAAAGCTGGGAGAATGAAGGTGGGAAATCTGGTGGAGACAAGAGGGGCTTGGCTAACAGAAAGGAAAGATCTGGAAGAGGTGAGAGGGGTTCAGGTAAGGCTGTGAGCTGTAACACTTACTAGGAAAACATCCATGTCAAGCCCTGGCAATATTTCTAAGCAGTAACTGTAAGCTCTACCCCTACATCTAAATGCTATCCCTCTCTCTGCAAGGAATCCACTACTCTTACCCCTAACCTCAAACCTCACTTGGCATGGATTAGCCATGTCCGAAACCCATAAGGCCTTACCATACACTCTTAGCTCATCTCTCACCCTATTCCTCAGCCTTTCATCCTTAGCACTGAATTCCATGACATGATTCCTCAACAGAGCCCTGACGAAAATCCCAACAAATAACATAGTCTCTACACTACACACAGACTGGAACCCAAAGCAGTAAACACAGGCCTCCCTCTAATACTCTGCCCAACCACTAAACCTGGAAGGCAAACTCTAATCCCTAAACCCTAACCTGAACACCTAATCCCCAAATCCTGCATTCCTGTAGTCTAGACACCGAACTGAAGCAGTTTGACCTCATGAGGCTGGGCAGGGCTTGAGAGGTCCTGCAGCAATCGCTTGGTCTTGGAGGAGGCAGGTGAGGTGACATGGATGTGGTCAGGTCACAGGACTCAAGGAGGCGATGGGTGGGGATGCTCTGCTGAGGTCAGCTGTGCCTCAGGGTCTCAGGAGGCAGCAGGAGGCCCATGGCTGTGCAGGTGGTTGTCAGGACACATCCTCAAAGCTTGTTTGACTATTACTTGAATTCTACAGGCTGGAAATACTGCACTGAGCACTTTGGGGATCTTTCCAGCCCAGAGCAGGGTTAGCACATGCCCTGAGCCAAGCTCCAGTATTTCTGCAGAGGCCCCTTGGTCCTGGAATGTCCAAGGTGTGTGTCACCCAACGTGTCCTGTAGGGAAAGGCACAGGTGTGCAGAGGTGGCCTGTGGTAGTGCAGTCCCTGTTGCTCTGGGATGTGTGTGGGTGTGTTGGCTTTGGTACAAACACCTGCGCTGGTTTCTAACCTCCCACCTAAGCACAAGTGAGGAATAGCTCAACCCAAAATGCCAAAACCCTCCTTGTGTTATCTCATCCATGGAGGGCAGAGCCAAAAAATCTCAGAGCAGTTCTCCCAGGGTTTGCCTCTGCTAGAAGGCCTTTATGTGTCTTGCCATTGTCAGCTCATGGGTCTGCTGTTGCTTGTCTGGGCTCTGTTTTTACTTTGCGGGTGGGAGGTTGTATTGGACTTACATGGAAAGGGTTTTGTAGCAGGGGGCAGCTGCAGGGCTGGTGTCCATGAGGAGAGTCCAGAAGCTGCCCCTTCTTAGAGAAGAGCCACTTCCAGCTGGCTCCAAAAGGGACATGCTGCTGGCCAAACTCAGCCAATGAGTAATGCTGTTTGTATATCTGTGAGAGCTTTTTAAAGAAAGGGGTTGAAAATGACATGAGGGAATAGCTGGGAGAGAAGATTGAGAAACTGAGAGAGAAAACAACCCTGCAGACACCAAGGTCAATGAAGAAATAGGGTGTGGAAGTGCTCCAGGTGCTGGAGAAGTTCTCCATGAAACCTGTGGTGCACCATGTTGGAGCAGATCTCCACACTGCACCTGATATAAGACCCCATGTGGGAGCAGGTGGATGTGGCCTGAAGGAGGCTGCAGCCCTTGGGGAGCCCCTGCAAGAGAAGACTCTGTGTCAAAACTGTGGAGAGGAGCCCAGCTCTAGACAGCCCCTCACATTAGGGACTTTCTTCTGAGGAGAAACTTATATCAACCATTGGACAGCTGCTTCACATGCAAGGACATGAATCAGGATGGCATCACCCTTCAAGAAGGAATTACCTTTGGGATTCCCTCAAAGGATAGAATTCCTGTCTGTGTCACAGCTTGAGTCACTGCACTGTGAATGCTGACCGAGGTCCCACCATGACAGATCCAACCTCATGCTTCCCCGCAGCCACCCCTCCAGTATTCCTGAAGTACCATTGACAATGCAGACTCAAGCAAGCAGAGACAAAAGGGAATGCAAGAATGCCAGTGCTGTACAAACTCAACAGCAATGATACATGCTAGCAAGTAACTGGAACATGAGCTGAGCACCAGCTCATCACAAGTACCAGCTTCATGCTTATTTGGTTTGAAAGGAATGAGTAGAGGGCATTAAAACAAACAAACAAACAAACAAACATAAAAGGAGTTACATCTTCTCAGTGTGGACTCAGCAGCAGCAGCCCTGCAGAATGACAACCCATCCATCTGCTCATGGCTTGGACAGGTGTACAGCTTGCTGGCTGAAGAACTGTCTGGATGGCCATGCTCAAAGAGTCTGAGTGAAGAGAGATCAATCCAATTGGTGGGTGGCATTCCCCAGGCCTCTGTACTGGGTCCAGCTTTGTTTACTATTTTGATGGATGATCTGACTGAGAGGATCAAGTACACCCTTAGTACATTTGCAGATGATAACAAGGTAGTTGGGACAGTTGATCTTCCTGAGGAAGGAAAGCTTTTCAGAGGCATCTGGAAAGGCTAGATTGATGGACTGAGTCCAATCACATGACATTCAACAATGCTCCTGCACTTGGATCATAACAACCCCATGCAGTAGCATAGGCTTGGGGAAGAGTGGCTGGAAAGCTGTCCAGCAGAAAAGCAGTTGGGGATGTTGGTCAACAGGCAGCTGAACATGAGCAGCCACCCCCATCATGGACAGGGACACTAACATCTTCCAATAGATCATCTGTGCTTATGAGGTCACTGTCAGCTGAAGATCTGATAGGCCACAAGCAGGCCCATGGCAGGTGAATGTTCCTGCGATGCCAGTGGAGCCTGAGTAGCTGACAGGCTGAGAGCAAACATGGCTTGTGCTAGATGCTGGGAGGACCCTGGTGCCTGAGAAGCCAGGAGGCCAGGCATAAGCACATGGCTTGTGTGGGTCTGTGGGGAGCTCATTGGTGATCCATTAGCTGATAGGTCAGGGCAAGGCCCATGCATTGTACCTGTGAGGTCACTGGTGCCTGAGGAGCTGGCAGACCAAGAATTGTGTAGGTGTTGGTGAGGTCATTGCTGTCTGAATACAGGCCAGAAACAGGCCCATGGCAAGTGAAGATACAATGGCATCACCTGGAGCTGGGTTGAACAGAATTTTGAAATATCCTGCGCTGGAAATAATTGAAGATCAGTGAGTCCAACTTCAGCCTTCAGAATAAAAATAAATTGTATGTATCTAAAAAACTATAAAATATTTATATCAAAAATATTAAAATATGATTTATGTATATATTTATAAATATACATATATTAAACATTATATGTATATGTATAAAAACTCATAACATAATATTTAATGAAATATAATATATATTTTTTAAATAAAATAAAAATAAAAACAAAAAATGAATATTATATATTATATAATATTATATTATATATTATTATATTATATATTACATTATATATCATACTATATATAATAATATATATATTATATTATAATATATAACGATATATTAAATATGATATGATATGATATGATAATATATTATATATTACTATATATTTTATTATATAATATGTAATATAAAATATATACTATACAATATATAGTATATAATATATAATAACATAGCACAACATAACAATAAATATAATGTATTATAATACAATATGATATGGTATGATATGATATGATATAATATAATATATTAGTAAAATATATATTTTTATATGTATTTATAATATATATTTATTTATTTAAAATTATATATATATATATATATGAAACTATACTTCTGAGAGCATTGTCCCAACACTTCTTGGACTCTTCCATGCTTGGAGCTTTGGGGAGGCTGGGAGGCACCGCAGGGCCATGCCTGGGCACGGGGCCAGGAGGAAACCACCGTCTTCCTGCCCGGGCGCCATGTCACGTGGGCTGCGGTTTGTGCACCTGCAGTGGCAGGCAGGCTCCAGCTCCCGACCCGCCGCGGGGAATAACGGCCCCTGGGTGACACGCTGAGAGCCAGGGAGACGCCTGAGGCTCTGGGCTGCAGCTCTGCTGCCAGGGCAGGCGCTGGACCAGCTCTGGCTGCTGCCGGGACCCCACAGGAGGCTCCCTGGGGAGGGACGGGCCAGCCAGTGCTCCCGGCATGGGGCTCTGGCCCTGCCCAAGGGCCTTTCCCAGCTGCTGCTGCCAGCACAGCGGGGGCTGTAGCAGGGGCAGGGGCTGGTCCCTTCACAGCCTGACACAGCCCCGCTGCAGGCACAGACCTGAGGATCCCATGGCACAAGGACGGCCGGACTTGGGCACCTTGGGCTCTTGGATGCTACAGCTTAGGAGATGCTCCGTGCTCCCACAGCAGGCTGCAAGGGGTGTCAGAGCCATCTGCCCCCACACCCAGCCCTACCCCACGATGATCTCCCACCGCAGTGACGTGAGACCCGCAGCGGAGCTGTCCCTCATATATGGTCATGAAGAGCGCTGGAGAAGTTCATTGGAGAGCTGGGCTGCGTCGGAGGGGAGATAAGTGCCGATAACGTCTAAAAAGGTGCCTGCTGTTTCGATTGGCTCCTTCTGCAGCTGGGACAGCATCTGCACAGATATATTGCCCTCCCATCATCTCCATTTCCTCGTGGGTCCCCAGGAGCTCCAGCAGCAGGGCTGTGCTGTCAGGACAGGAGCCGCAGGATGGGGACAGAGGGACTCCTGTCCCCTTGGGTGCTGTGGCTGTTCCTCTGGGTGCAGTCTTGCAGAGGTAAGTGCCAGCTCCTCTGTTCCACAGCCTGGGGCCAGCGGACACCAGCGGGGTCTTTGGGCTGCCTCTGGGACTGGGGTTGTTTTCCAGGCACCTCTGAAATGAGAGGCAGAATGTATGGGCAGGGGCAGATTGACACTGGGATAGGAGGAGGGGGTTATGAGGGCTGTGGGGCAGCAAATAGCCCTGGAAGGCTGAAGCTGGGCACCTGCAGCCCAGCACAGACCATGGGGAGATGAAGAACCCTGCCACCACCCCAGGGACAGCCTGTGGGGACAGGACTCCCACCCTGGGGACTTTGATTCTGCCTGGGCTGGGGACACTTTCAGACCTGCAGTGTGGGGCTCAAAATCTCTCCTGCGGACCCTTCCCATGTTCGTGTTTGAAGGGGCTGCAGAGGTGAGGCTGGTGGATAGCGGCAGGCGCTGTGCTGGGAGAGTGGAGGTGAAACACCAGGACCAGTGGGGGACCGTGTGCAGTGACTACTGGGACAAGTCCGATGCTGCAGTGGTTTGTAGGCAGCTAGGCTGTGGGGTTGCTCTTGAAGCTCCTCGGGGTGCACACTTTGGGCCAGGATCTGGGCGCATTTGGATGGATGATGTTAAATGTCATGGAACTGAGTCTGCCCTGTCTGACTGCACACACAAGGGATGGGGTCAAACAGACTGCATTCACAGCTGGGATGCTGGAGTGACATGCTCAGGTAAGGACTGAACTTGTTCCCTACCTCTTGGACCAGGACAGTGAAAGGGACCTGTCTGTGACCTCAGGAAGCAACAAGTGGACACCAGAACATGGCTCTGTGTGTCAAGTTGCACTCTGAGCTGGGTCTGTCGCTGCTGGTGTCCCTTGTCCCTGGGGAAAGCCCAGTGGGAGCACACCCAGCCTGGCCCTGAAGCTGGAGTAGCCAAGCCTGGGAGGTGCCCGGGTCTGGGAGATGAAAGCCCCCACCCTTCCCACTGTGCTGCCTGGTTCCCATCTTTCTCCTCCCACTCACCCAGGCCCTGTCTGGCAGGCTGGTCCCTATGCCGGGGGAATCTAGAGCAGCTCCCCCAGCCACCAGCAGCCTCAGGGAAGGGTGTGCAATGGCCCAGGACTTTTGGGTTGTACCCCCAGCAGACAAGAGAACCTCAGCCAAAGCAAGGAGGTTCAGAAGGCAGGAGCACTGGGCTTGGGCAGAGGAGCAGGGTGGCAAGGAGCACCCTCTTCATGTCCTGGGGTCACCCCATGAGAGCCAGCCCACAGGGACACGGTCCCTCTCCAGGCCATGCTGACCTGCTGCCCAGCCTTTGCTGCCTGCCCTGTGCCCCAGGGTCTGTGGCAGAACCTCCTGGCTCTCCTTGGTGCCTGCCCTCACACGGGGACCTCATGTCAGCCTAGGGCTGCTCTCTGCCTCCTCTCCTGCCCTCTGCCCAGCTGGTGGCTGGGACGTGCATTCCTAGCACCACACTCTGTCCCTGCCCGAGGACACCCTTTTACCTGCTCCCCAGATGTGCCCCATCTAACAGCAGGTCACCTGGGAATAGGCAGCTTTTCTGGCAGCTCCAAGGGGTTCCTCAGCCTGGCCTGAGACCTGTGGGGCAGAGACAGCTGCAGCAGCTCCCAGTGCCTGGATCCATTTCCCTGGGCCCACGTACTGAAGGTGCTGCAGTGCTGGGTCTGGGGCCAGGCAGCCCAGGGACTCCGGGCAGCAGCAGTTTGTCTGAGCGATGCCTGTGGCTGGGGGCTTGGAGAGAGGGCAGCCCATGCGTGCTGGGCTGGATTCTGAGGAGCAGCAGAGGGGCCCTGACCTCTTTGTGCCATCACCACCCAGTGAGAGCTCCTGGGCTGGCCGTGGGGCTCTGCATGTGGTTGCCTTAGGGATGAGGTGGGAGGTGGGCACGGAAGTGCCAGAGGGCTCTGGGAACTCACAGGTCTCCTTGGTTGCTCCAGGATTTGTGCGGCTGGTCGGAGGGGACAGCCCCTGCTCAGGAAGTGTGGAGGTCTACGACAGGGACCAGTGGAAAGCTGTCTGTCACTCCCACTTTGGTGCCAAAGCTGCCGAGGTGGTGTGCAGGGAGCTGCAGTGTGGCACAGCCCTGTCTGTGCATGGGGCAGCTCAGCTGGGAGAAGGGGCCGGTCCTGTCTGGGACAGAGAGCTGCAGTGTGTGGGGAATGAATCCGTCCTCTCCTTCTGCCCCATGAGGGCCCCCAAGGACAAGGCCTGCACCCATGCCACTCATGTCAACTGCACACGTAAGGACTTGGGGTGGAATGATGGCCACTGGGGTTGTGGTGGGAGCAGGAGAGCAGGGTGGGCACTGGGCTGTGCTGGGTGGGGGACAGGTGGGGTGAGGTGGTGCTCTGCAGCCCTAAAATGAGAGTGCTGCAGGAGGAGAAAGGCACGCTGTCCCTTTGGCCTCTCCTGCAGCTCCTGTGGGAACAAGAGCACAAATGTGGCCTCTCTCACCCTCCTTTGTCCTTGAGTACACAGGGTTCAGGCTGGTGAACGGCAGCACAGCGTGTGAGGGCAGGGTGGAGGTGGAGGTGCTGGGGACGTGGGGGACCCTCTGTGCCTCCCGCTGGGACCTCTCGGACGCCCACGTTCTCTGTCGGCACCTGGGCTGTGGCTTTGCTGAGTCCATTCCTGGAGGAGGGCATTTTGGGAGAGGAACCGGCCCCGTCTGGAGAGACTCGTTCCACTGTGACGGGACTGAAGCCCACCTGGGGCAGTGCCCGGTGACTGCCCTGGGGGCCTCGCCGTGCTCCCAGGAGAGCGCTGCTGCTGTCATTTGCTCAGGTGAGTGCTGGGCAGTGCTGCAAAGTCCATTTGCCCCTGGTGTGTGACACGGCCACACAAAGCTGGGGACCCCGCAGCAGCACCAGGCTGAATTTCTGCTCTCACCAGGCCCGGCTCACCACATGTCCGTACGGCTGGTGGTTGGAGGGAGCCGGTGCGATGGGCGCGTGGAGGTCTTCCAGCACGGGACGTGGGGCAGAGTCGTGGATGAGCAGTGGGACATGCAGGAGGCCAGCGTGGTGTGCCGGCAGCTGCAGTGCGGAGAGGCAGAGGCAGCCTACACCCCTGTGAGGGCCGAGCAAGGACGAGGACCCGTGGGGCTGCGTGGGGTGCGGTGTGCAGGGCAGGAGGCTGACCTGAGCCTCTGCAACACCTCCCTGCCTGAGAGCACGCTGGCAGCAGGGGTCATGGAGGACGTGGGGGTCGTGTGCCAGGGTGAGTGGTGCTGCACGTCCCCAAAGTGTGAGGCCGGGAGTGCAGCCATCCGCTGACGGCCGGGGTTCTCCCCGCTGCAGGGAGCCGGCGGGTCCGGCTGGTGGACAGGGCCGGGCGCTGTGCCGGGAGAGTGGAGATCTACTACCAGGGGCGCTGGGGCACCGTCTGCGACGACGCCTGGGACCTGGCCGACGCCGCCGTCGTTTGCCACCAGCTGGGTTGCGGAGGAGCTGTGGAGGCAGCCGGCTCTGCTCGGTTTGGGGAGGGCTCCGGGCAGATCTGGCTGGATGGCGTCAACTGCTCCGGGGCCGAAGCTGCTCTCTGGGACTGCCCTGCCAAGGCCTGGGGGCAGCACGACTGCAGGCACAAGGAGGACGCGGGAGTCATCTGCTCAGGTCTGTGCTGGGAGTGGGGAGGGGAGACGGGGCCAGTGAGGCCAGGCTGAGGGCAGAGCCAGGTAGGGCTAAGGCTATCAGTGGCTGACATCTAAGGACGTCCCTGGGGCCTTTCCTCCTTCCAGAGTTCATGGCCCTGAGGCTGGAGAACAGCGACGGCTGCTCCGGGCGCCTGCAGGTTTTCTACAACGGGACGTGGGGCAGCGTTTGCTCCAACTCCATGACCACTGAGACCGTGTCACTGGTGTGCAAGGAGCTGGGCTGCGGGAATGAAGGGGAACTGGAAACAGATTCTAATTATGCCAAGCTGTCTGGCACCACGTGGCTGGATCGCGTGGAGTGTGGGAAGAGGAACAGCTCCTTCTGGCAGTGTCCCTCTGCTCTCTGGCATCCGCAGTCATGTGATGACCGTCGAGAAGAGACCAATATCACTTGCAATGGTAAATCTGAGCCATCAAGTCACCAGGTCCATTTCTCCACATGGTATGGTGAAATGCAGAGAAGGAACCCAGAGGGGTTTTGACTTCCTGCATTAGACCCTGTTGCTGCTGGTGGCACTAAGGTGACTTCAGCTCTCAGAGGCACCCATGTCCACCAGCAGCAGTAAACAGCCGGGCTGCCATCTACCTATGGGAGAGGCAGAGGCATCTCCAGGCAAGGTCTGAGAGGAGACCATGCAGGGCTTTCAGGAGTCCGCCCTCCAGGGACAGCCTCCTGCTGCTCTGTGAACCGGGGACCCTGTAGGGCCAAGCACTTGGGTCCCCCCTGCAGTGCCATGTGTGTCCCCTGAATGAACAAGGTTCTGCTTCTGCCCTGACCCAGGCACCATGGGGACGTGTGAGCAGAGGTCAGCTCTACTGTCTTCTGCACAACCCCTAGAGCAGCCCTTTTCAGCCCAACTTCTCTTTCCTTTGTGACATGGACAGAAAGGCCGCAGGTGGCTGCATGCCCCAACTCCATGAGGTGCACAGGTAGGGAGCTGCCTCTGCGCGTGCCCCCCTCACCTGGCAGGGCTGTCCCAGCTGTCCCGGTGCCATGGGAGGTCTCTGCCTCCCCAGACAGGGAGAAGATCCGCACTGTGGAAGGCAAGGACGGCTGCTCGGGCAGAGTGGAGATCTGGCACCGCGGTGCCTGGGGGA
The DNA here is from genome assembly GCA_036873955.1 of Mergus octosetaceus. NCBI lineage: Eukaryota > Metazoa > Chordata > Aves > Anseriformes > Anatidae > Mergus > Mergus octosetaceus. Next base: position 1,412,473 of record CM072311.1, read on the forward strand.
CGCTGTGTAACAATGCCTGGGACATGCGGGATGCCGAGGTGGCGTGCAGGCAGCTGGGCTGTGGCCCCGCGGTCTATGCCCTGGGCCAGGCTGCTGCTGGAGAGGGGACGGGCCCCATGTGGCTGATGGAGTGCAGGGGGACGGAGCTGTCTCTGCAGGACTGCTGGGCCCAGCCAGGGGACAGCGGCGCCTGCCAGCATAAGGCAGATGCGGCTGTGCATTGCTCAGGTGAGCAGTGGGGCTGGGAGACATCGCTGGTTGCTTGGCAAGGAGCTGGCTTGGGCATCGGCTCTGCTGGATCCTGTCATGGCCCCAGTGCTGGAACAAGCAAGGGTGTCCCTGCAGAGTGGGGGGCTGGTGGTGGGTGGGGAGCAGCCTCTGTGGGGCTGGATGTGCCAGCACATCCCCTGGGCTGCCTGCACTGTCCTGTGAGCAGCCCAGAGCAGTGGTGCTGGGCCCTGTCCCTGCCACCCTGCCCAGCCCCACAGGAGGGACAATTCAGGTGGCAAATTTTGGGGTCATTTGCCAGGGAGGGTGCCTGGTGCCACAGCCCCAGCCTCTCAGCCCAGCTCTCCTTCTGCTCCCCTGCAGCTGTACCCAGGACAGCAACACGCTCCCCACAAGCAGGTAAGCTGTCCTTCCCCAGGGCTGGGTCTGAACATGGCCACGCTGTGACCCACAGCCAGGGGAAGGGGCTCCTTGCTGGGCTGTGACACTCCCTGAAAGTCGAAGGAGCTGGGGCAAGTCTGTGATGCACACAGCAGGGTAGGAGCTGCCCCATCACCCAGCCCTGTCCCCCCCCAGACCCTGCTGCCTTGTGTGGTCAGGAGTGCCATGTCCTGCCCCCAGCCTCTCCCTTGTCTGATGCTGCCCCTGCCATGTTCCTGCCCATGCAGATCCCCCACGGGGCCGTCCGACCACCAGCAGCGAGAGACTCTCGGTGCCTGTCGTCATCTGCATCATCCTGGGGGCCCTCCTCTGCCTGCTCCTGGCCCTCCTGGCTGGGCAGGTGCAAAGCGCCAGGGCTCGGCGCAGAGGTGGGTCCTTCCCCAGTGGTCCTGGGGGGAGATGCCTCCTGGCAGGGCTGGGGGTGTTGGTGTCCTGGGGCACAGAAACAGAGCTGTGTGCTGCCTCCTGCCCCATGTGCTGCCCCACTGACTGACAGACCATGGGGCACCAACATCAAGGGGTGGAGAGAGCCCAGAGCCTGAGGCATCAGTTCTGGGGTGAGGAGAGAAATGTGAGAGCTGGTCTGGGTGAGAAGGGGAGGATGCACTGCTGGCTGTGCTCTTGGCAGCACTGGCAGGAGGAGCATGGGGCAGTGGAGTCCATCATTGTCATGTCAGTCACCCCCCAGCAGGGCATGGGCTGTGCTATTGATGTGTGGGGCAGAGATGGAGCAGCTCTATGGGGAGGAGAAATGTGGGATTTGGTGCAGGGTCTGCACTGGGACGTGACCCAGGGACCAAAGGGGCACAAGGGCTGTCTCCAAAGGGATGGTGCGAGGCTGACGCTGCCGCAGACCATCTCCATGGGGATGCTGCCCTCCCTGGGGATGTGGCTGCCGTGCCAACACAACACAGTGGGGCTGTGCTGTGGGGACAGCCCTGTGCTGGCCTAGGGAATGGGGCTGGGGGAGCCCAGTGGGGTCCTGTCCCTTTCTGCCCATCCCCAGACCAGCCCTGCCTCTGTCCCCAGGCTCCAGGAGAGCTGGGGAGCCTTTCCCTGAGGCCGTGTACGAGGAGATCGCTTACAGCCTGGCGTGGGAGAAGCAGGCGAGGTTCAGTCTCTCAGGTGGGTGCAGGTAACCTGTGGGGGCACATCTGCTGTGTCCATTCTCCCTGCCTCAGACCAGGGCTGTGCTCTGCAGCTCCTGCCCATGGTCCCTGAAATGGTTGGACCATGGGGTCTGTGGGAGAGCATCCAGGTGCTGGTCCCCACAGAGGAGCTTCCTCCACACCAGCTCTGCCCATCCCACAGGGGACAGCCCCTCTCTGCTTGTCCCTGAACCTTACTGAGAGCCAAGGGCTAAGCAAAGGGCTGTCCCAGGGCAGCTCTGGGAGCCCCTATGAGATGGGCTCGTCCCAGGGTAGCAGGGGTGGTCTCCTCCCCACTCTGCCCCAGCTCTGTGGGTGCCCATCCCCAGCAGTGCTTACCACCAGTCAGGGCAGCAGGGCTCATCCCACAGCACCCACTGCAGCTCTCTGCAGCCTCCTTTTCAGAGGGGTCCCTGACCCAACTGCAGCCCTACCCCAGGAACATGAGGAGGAGGATGGTCTGGGGCCAGCCCCAGGGATCGGAGGGGGAGGGAGAGGAAGGGCTCCATCTCTCCTTCTTGCAGACAGACAGACAGCAGTGCCACTGAGTGCCACCTTCAGAGCTGGAAGGATGAGGGCTCTGCTTTGGCCCTGACACCAGCAGCATGTCAGCCCTGTGTCCCACACACCCTCCCATCTTCTGCTCTGCAGAACATCTCTTCTCACTGCTACCACCTCTCCTCTCCTTTCAGATGTCCCTGTCCTTCCTGGAGGTAACCCAGTGGATGGCTACGATGATGCCGGGGAGGTTTCTGACCCTGGTGAGGATCCTGTCCCTGGGCAGGGGGACTGGGAAGTGCCCAGGACACCAGAGGAAGGAGCTGGGCCCAAGGATACAGCCACAGGTGAGAGGGCAGTGCAGCACTGCTGCTGCCTAAGTGCCAGCCCCAGGGACAGATGGGTCTGTGCTGTATCGAAAGCCTGATCTCCTGACATGGAGAACCTGTCCTGAGATATTTCCGGGGGCTGGAGGATTTGCCGAATATGTCAGGGCTGGTGAGGAGGGGGAAGGTGTTGTACATCCCTGAGGGACACCCCACAGGACCAACCACAACAGCCTGTCTTGATGCTTACAGGAAGAAGCCTGCACTCCCAGAGAAGTGCTGGGGACTCTGGAGCTGAAGGAGACACCTTGTCTCCTTTTCTGGTACACATGGGCTATGATGATGTTGAAGAGGTGTCTCTGGCATGTCCCCATGAGGACACCCAGGATGTGACACCGGAGCCCCGTGCACAAGTGTCCCAGAGCCCTAGGCCAGCAGAGCCCAGCCCTGCCAAGCAGGTGGGTGCAGCCGCGAGGGAGGAGAGCTCAGTGCCACTGGGAGAGCCGTGAGTGCCAGGGAACAGTCTCCCTTTCCAGCAGTCAGCAGACACACATGGGTATTTCCCCTCTTGGTATTTCCCTGTTTTTGTGCTTTGTGTTGGCAAATGTTTATATTAAAATGCTCTGGGGGCTTTGCCCCAGGTCCAGTGCTTCCCTGCCCAGGTGTCGGGGTGCCTCTCTGAGGCTAACCAATTGGAGTAGAGCACAAAGATGCAATAGTGGGGAATGGTCATTTCTTGGGACCAACGGGGTTGGGATCAGGCTGGGGGGCTGCCAGAGCCCCCAGTCCCTAGACGCTATTCCTACTGACAGAGACATTTCTGTCCTGCCAGCCACAGGCAGTTTCCAGCAAAAGTGGCTCTGTGTGATGCCCCATGATGCACTCGCTGGTAGCGCCCATCTTCTACAGCCTTGGGCCCCTGTGGAACCCAAGGATTCCTGCCCAGCACCCACAGACAGAGAAACCTCTACTGCAGGATCAGAGTGGCGAGAAGTGTTGGACGCCTGGGCAGGACTTGGTACCCAAACTACCCTCCCTGATCCTGCCAGTAGGTCCTCTCCAGCTCTTCCCCAGCAGGCTCCTCTGCTGCAGGCTGAGAGATGCTTTTAGTAGTAGGGTGGTGGGCTGCAGGCGGTGCTGGATGGTCTGGAACATCTGTTTGATCCATTTGGGTCAGCTGTCCTGGCTGTGTCAGGGACACTTTCCTCAAAATCAGGTTGCTCAAAGCCCCATCCAGCCTGGCCTTGAATGCTTCTAGGGATGGGACACCATCCGACAACCTCTCTGGGCAACCTCCTCCAGTGCCTTACCACCCTCAGAGTAAATGATTTCTTCTGAATATCTAATCTCAATCTACCTTCTTTGAGTTTAAAGCTATTTCCCCTTGTCCTATTACTACATCCTCTAATAAATTCTCTCTCTCCAGCTTTCCTTTATGCCCTCTGGAGCTACTGGAAGGTTGCTCTACGTTCTGCCTACGAAGGCCCAGGGCCTTCTGTTCTGAATTCCTCTCTTCTCCCTCTTCATAGGAGAGATGCTCCAGCCCTCTTATCATTTTTGTGGCCTTCCTCTGGACTTGCTCCAATGGATCCATGTCTTTCTCACGTTGGGGATCCCAGAGGTGAACACACTATGTTAAGTGGGGTCTCACAAGTTAGGAAGAGAAAGTGAGAATCACCTCCCCTGACCTGCTGGCTATGTTTATTCTGATGCAGCCCAGGATTTTGCTTTCAGGGTTACAAGTGCATATTGCCTACACAAGTTGAGTTTTTCAAGCACCAACACCCCCAGGACCCTCTCCACAAGGCTGCTCTCACTCCCTTCTCCACCCAGCCTGTATTTATGCATAGGACTGCTTCAACCCATGTGTGGGACTTTACACTCAGCCTTGTTGAAGTTCATGAGTTTCACACAGGCCCACCTCTCAAGCCTCTCATGGCCCCACTAGATGACACTCCTTCCCTCCAGCACGTCAACCTCACCACACTGCTTGCTGTCATCAGCAAACTCACTGAGGGTGCACTCGATCCCACTGCCCATGTCACCAACAAAGATGTGAAATAGTGCCGGTCCCAGTACCAAGCCCTGAAGAACACCATTCGTAACAGATCTCCACTTGGACATTGATCTGTTGACCACAACCCTTTGAGTGCGACCATCCAGACAATTCCTTATATCCACTGAGTGGTCCATCTGTCAGATCCATGTCTCTCCAATTTAGAGACAGGAATGCCATATGGGATGCGTCAAATACTTTGCACAAATCAGGTAGATGATGTCAGTTACTTTTCTCTTACCCACAAACACCGTAACACCATTGCAGTAGGCCTACAGATGTGTCAGGCACACTCTGCCCTTAGTGAAGACATGTTGGCTGTCACCAGTCACCTCTTTATTTGTCATGTGCCTTAGCCAAGTTTCCAGGAAGATCTGTTCCATAATCTTGTTGGGCTCAGAGGTGGGTCTGACTGGGCTAGACTTCCCTGGGCCTACTTTTATTCCCTTTTAAAAAGTGGGGGTTTTGTTCTGTGTTACAATCAGTAGAAACTTCACTGCACAGCCACCACTTTTCAAATATGACGAGTAGTGGCTTTGCAACTTCATCTGCCAGTTCCCTCAAGACTCTGGGATTCATCTCACCTAGTCCCATGGACTTGTGCACCTTCTCTTTCCTCAGATACTCCTGAAACTGATCTTCTACAGTAGGTGGTTCTTCTCTCTCCCAGTCCCTGCCTTTGCCTTCTGGGACTTGGATGGTGTAGCTAGAGCTATTCCAGTGAAGAATGAGGCAAAGAAGTCATTGAGTACCTCAGCCTTCTCCACACCCCGGGTAACCAGGTCTCCTGTTTCCTTCTGGAGAGGGTCCATGTTTTCCCTAGTGTTTCTTTTATCACTTACATACTTATAAAAGCCCTTCTTGTTGCCCTTGAACTTCCTATCTAGATTCAATTTTACCATAGCCTTAGCTTTCCTGACTTGATCCCTGGCTGCTCAGGTGATGTCTCTGCATTCCTCTCAGGTTACCTGTCCTTGCTTCCACTTTCTGCAGCCTTCTATGGTGGTTTTATACAGGTGGGCATCTGAGCTTCATCACAGCTGCTCTATCACTCCCCCTCCTCTAAGGGAAAGGAGGAGAAAATATGATGAAACCAGTTCAAATGTTGAGATAAGGACAGGGAGATCGCTTAATAATTATCATCATGGGCAAAACAGACTCAGATTAGGAAGATATTAAAATTTACTGTCTACTACTAACAAGCTAGAAAAGTGAGAAACAAAGGAAAGAAACCCCAAACACCTTCCCCCCATCCACCCTCTTTTATCTCCTCCACTTAGGTGGCACAGAGGAATGGGGGAATGTGGCTTATGGGTGTTCTATAGCACTTCATCTCCACCGCTCCTTCTTGGTCACTCTCTGCCCATGCTCTAAGGTTGGGTCCCTTCCATGGGATGCTGTCCTTCCCGAGCTGATCCTAAGTGGGCTTCCCACAGGTAGCAGCTCTTCAAGAACTGCTCCAGATATGGCTCCGAACCACAGGGTCCACAGGGTCCACAGGTCTCCCTCAGGAGAAAACTGCTCCAACCTGGGTCCCCCACAGGCAGCAGCTCCTGCCAGGTCACCTGCTCCTGTGTGGGCTTCTCTCCATGGGCTACAGCTCCATCCTGGAATCTGCTCTGGTGGGGGTTCTCCATGGGCCGCAGCCTCCATCAGTGCAGGTCCACCTGCTCCACCGTGGTCTCCTCCATGGACTGCAGCATGGAGATCTGCTCCACCATGTTACTCCATGGGCTGCAGGGGGACTACCTGCTCCACCACGGTCCTCACCACAGGCGGCAAGAGAGCTTCTGCCCTGGCACCTGGAGCACCTCCTCCCCCTCCTTATTCACTTGGCCTCTGCTGGGCTATTTATCACTCCCCTCTCTCCCAGCTGTATGTAGCAGCATGTATTTATTTATTTATTTTCCCTTTCCTTAAATATTCTCTCAGAGAAGCACAGACAACATTGCTTATTGGCTCAGCTCTGACCAGCAGCAGGCCCCTTATATAAGATGGGACAACTTCTGGATTCTTCTCACAGAAAGAAAGAAACCACCTGTGTGAGCTGGGGTTGGAGCCCAGTGCTGTGAACAGTGGTTGCAAGGGGCTGATCTAGGACCCCCTGGGGCAGCATCTGCCAGAGAAGAAGAGCCCAGCCCAGCCCCTGCTCTGCTGGTCCTCCCTGTCTCTCCTAGGAGGCCAGCCCAGCTCAGCCCATCCCCAGCTCTCCACACCTGCTTCTCCTTTCCCCAGCCCAGCCCAGCCCAGAAGAGCAGCCCAGGCTGGGAAGGCCCCAAAGCAGCAAATGGAGGAGTGGAGGTCAGTGGCAGTGTCCCTGCTGCTGCAATTTGCAGGAAATTCCCTTCCCACAGGCATCCTGCAACCCTGTAGGCTAGCCCCACTCCCCAGCACAGCACAGCACCACACTGCTGGCCCTGGGGCTCCTCAAGCAGCACCACTGCACACACACAGCACCCTGCTCTGCTCCCAGGACACCCCATGTCCCACACAGCCTTGCCCCAGCCCAGCTCATCTGGACTGGCCTGAACAGCCATTCCTGCAGCCCCTGCCCATGCTGCCCACAGCCCCCGAGCTGGCAGTGCTGCTTTGCAGAACGAGGGGGCTGTGGTGCACAGGGCCATGGGGGCACTCTGCAGGGCTGTGCTGGTCAGGCTGGGAAGGCAGAGCCAGCTGGTGGGGGGCACTGCCACTGACTGCCTCCCACACAAGTGGTTCCTTGGCCATGGAGGGTGCGCTCAGATAGCCAGCCTTCTTCAGAGTCAGGGACTCACGGAACAGAAATAAGCTAAGCAAGGAGCCTCCTTCAAGTCTATTCCTTTGCAATATCCATGACAACAGCTCTAGGAGAAGATCTGAGCCTTAAGATACTGCCCTCAGCAGATCCCCTTTTATGCTAGAGATGCTGGTACAGAGCCGTTTGTGTTAGAGAAGTGCCCCTGGCCTGTCCCTGCCTGTGGACACAGGACTGCCACACAGCAGCACGGTGAGCAAGCGACAAGAGCAATCAGTCCTCACAGGAACACAAGGGCTCCGTAGGAGAACATGGGTGGTGAAGGAAAGCACTTCTGGGCAGACCAAGCTGTTTGGCTCCCAGGCATTGCTGCTGTGCCAGGATTCTGTTTCCCTGCACCTCTGCACACAGCCAAGTGCCCCTGCAACTCCACCACAGGTCTCTGAGGGAGGATCTCAGGCAACAATTCGTTACCACGTCCTTTCTATCATGCAAATACACAGAGAGCCTGGCTCCTTCACACCAAGTTCCTATGTCACAAGAGACAGGTAGATACTGAAATGGAAGAGGATGAAAAAATACATTTCTTATTCTATCGTGAATAAAGGAAATGAATTTTAAAACATAACATTAATATATATATATATATATATATATATATATATATATAGGGTCTGTAGCTGTAAGAAGTTACCTTAGCTATATGTAGAAGACGGGTGGTTTATTGCTACAGAAAAATGTCCAGTCATCACTTTCCACATGGCATACTTCAGCTCCTGGTTCCTCATGCTGTAGATGAGGGGGTTCACTGCTGGAGGTACAACTAAGTACTGAACTACCAGCAAAAGATTCAGGGAGGAGGAGGACATGGATGGAGGTTTTAGGTAGGCAAATAATCCAGTGCTGATGAACAGGGAGAAAACAGCCAGGTGAGGGAGGCACGCGGAAAAGGCTTTGTGTCGACCCTGCTCAGAGGGCATCCTCAGTACAGCTCTGAAGATCTGCATATAGGAGTAACAAATGAAAAAGAAACACCCAAAAAGTGAACAAGCAGTAAAAACAAGCCCAGTTTCCCGGATCAAGGCATATGAGCAAGAGAATTGAGGATCTGGGGAATTTCACAGAAGAACTGGTCCAGGGCATTGCCTTGGCAGAGGGGGAGGGAAAAAGTATTGGCAGTGTGCAGCACAGCATAGAGAAAAGTACTGTCCCAGGCAGCTGCTGCCATGTTGACACAAGCTCTGCTGTCCATTATTGTCCCATAGTGCAGGGGTTTGCAGATGGCAATGTAGCGGTCATAGGCCATGATGGTGAGAAGAGAAAACTCTGCTGAAATGAAAAAGAAAAAGAATAAAATCTGAGCAGCACATCCATAGGAGGAAATGGCCCTGGTGTCCCAGAGGGAATTGGCCATGGCTTTGGGAACAGTGGTGGTAATAGTGCCCAGGTCGAGGAGGGCGAGGTTGAGGAGGAAGAAGTACATGGGGGTGTGGAGGTGGTGGTCGCAGGCTACAGCTGTGAGGATGAGGCCGTTGCCCAGGAGGGCAGACAGGTAGATGCCCAGGAAGAGCGCGAAGTGCAGGAGCTGCAGCTCGCATGTGTCTGCGAATGGCAGTGTTATAAATGAGGTCTCAACTTAATCTGAATTTTGTCATATTTATAAAACAAATATTTCTAAAAGGTATAAAAGGCAAGTAAACAGCGCTGGGTGTGTGGGGAGTCTACACTCCCCCAACATTCACACACGAACATCAAACATTCTAAATATACAGAACATTGCTTTACATACTAAACCTGAGTATGCCTATACATACGTACACTCAGGAAAGGTAACAAACAATGCTTTAAGTTCCATGACTTAACAGTCTCCATTTTCTATTCCTTTACTTGATTTCTAAGAAGTCTCCATTTTCCATTGCTTCTGAACAATATGTCTCGCGTTAAGTTGTCAAGCAACTTGGTCTTCAGGCCTTATGTATCCCGTTCTTCCCGGATCGAAGAAAAACATATCCATCTCCTTTTCAAGGCCAATGAGACCTGGGTCAAAAGGCACATCCAGGTCAACAGGGGGCGTAACAGAAAAGGCCTTCGATGGCTGTAACAGCAGAGGGGCCCATGGCGTAGCATTCGGATCAGTAAAGGAGCCCGCAGCTCCCTCACTATCTGGCAAGCCACACGTTTGTGATTGTGGCTCCACATGGCTCTTTAAGGCCTCAGAGATTGCTCGCCAGGTGCCGAGCAATCCCACGGCAACCTTGTCATTTTTAGTTGCAGAGTCCCACACCTTGACCTCAGTTTGGTCCCATATTTCAGGCTCATAAACTGTCCAATTGTTAAGAAGGAGAATGAGCTGTAAGGTTACCAGGACAGTCTTTGTTCCTAAGGACGTATGATTCCCCATAATGCGCAACTGCTTACCAGCGAGAGGCAGTTGTGTGTGCAGGTCCGCTTCTCTCAGCTCAAGCTTCTCTCCAGCTCCAGTGCACCTATTTCCAGTGACGAGCTTCTCTGAGCAGTTTGCTGAGTTGGCCGAACCTATCTTCATGAGGCAATCAAAATGCCTGTTCCGGTCCTGGTCTCCATTCTGCCAGCCTGTTCCTATTCACTTCTTTTCCTGCTTCTTTATTGATGACGTAACTTCATCGTGTTGCCTTTTTTTTTTTTTTTTTTTTTTTTTTATCTTGAGGGCAGGCTCCCCTCTTATACCCTTCTCTCCACAGCAGTTCTTTTCAAAACAACTTTTCATTGGTCAAACAACTTTGAATGTAACAGCAACAGCAAACATCTAGAAACATCCATGCCTTAAGGGCTGGAGAACAAGAGAACCATCTGGAGAACAAGAAACCGGAGACTGCATGGAGTCTCCTGAATCACCCTTCTTTGTTCCCTCTAAACTCTTTTATATTCTTGATGGCCTCGTCATTAAGAGTCTAATGTTATCTCAACCATGCGGCTTTCCAACCCCCATGGCCACATTCCTAAATCTCCCCCTTCTTTATTAATATCAACCATTTTCTGGACACGAATTACCACTCCATATATAACAGCAGGAGGAGGAACTCGTTGGGAAGCTGCTGTTGGACATTTGCTGTCCCCTCAGGAGGCCACCCCAGCCCAAACCCTCCTCAGCTCTCCACACCTCCCTGTCCTCTCCCCATCCCATCCCAGACCAGCGCAGCAGAACAGCCCATGCTGGGATGGAACACAAACAGGAAATGGAGAAGAGGACATCAGTAGTAGTGTCCCTGCTGCTGCCATCTGTAGGATGTAAACCCCACCGCACCGCCTTCTCAGACAGCCTGCAGCCCCCCAGTCCAGCCCCACTCCCCAGCACAGCACAGCACCACACTGCTTGCCCTGGGGCTCCTCAGGCACCACCACTGCAAACACACAGCACCCTGCTCTGCTCCCAGGACACCCCATGTCCCACACAGCCTTGCCCCAGCCCAGCTCATCTGGACTGGCCTGAACAGCCATTCCTGCAGCCCCTGCCCATGCTGCCCACAGCCACCCAGCTGGCGGTGTTGCTCTGCAGAGCGAGGGGGCTGTGGTGTGTGGGGCCATCGGGACACTCTGCAGGGCTGTGCTGGTCAGGCAGGGAAGGCAGAGCCACTGGTGGGGGGCACTGCCACTGACTGCCTCCCACACAAGTGGTTTTTGGCCATGGAGGTGATGTAGTGCATGCATATCTTAAAGTTTGTATTCTTAGTTTAGGAACATAGTCCACTGATAAGAGGATATCTTATTAATGTTTGTATTGACATAGTAAGCGTATATCTTATTAATGTTTATATTGACATAGTAAGCCTATATCTTAATTAACTTGCATAAATCAAGATAGAGTGTTACTAATCAGCAGATGTTGTTTGAATGTCGAAAGAATCGTTGACGTGGAACAGATTTACGGATGTTCTGTCGGATTTATGGTTGATAGGAGTCGAAAACAGGAACATACTGAAGGATATACTGTCCCTGAATAAGGGAGTCAACAGGAAAGAATTTTGTAGTTAAGGACATACAGGACATTCCGAACTGAGGGTGAAAAGGACAGTGTGATGAAGACTTGCGGCCTTCCTCCTAAAGACCACTGCCCACACCCTGAAGACCCTGGCCCACAATTCTTGGAAGGCTCTGCGCAGGCGCAAGGACTGATAAGCTAATTAACATACTAGGCGAGAGTAGGCGGGGATAGGTAACGAATATGTATAGGCATTAATAGAATATTCATTGTTTCACTAAATAAATACGGGATAGTTTGTCACTTCGGGTATGCACGTTAGGCGGAAAGATCCCCCGTGCATCCAGCGCTGCAATAAAGAATGATGTAGTGCATGCATATCTTAAAGTTTGTATTCTTAGTTTAGGAACATAGTCCACTGATAAGGGGATATCTTGTTAATGTTTGTATTGACACAGTAAGCGAATATCTTATTAGTGTTTGTATTGACGTAGTAAGCCTATATCTTAATTAACTTGCATAAATTAAGATAGAGTGTTACTAATGTTGTTTGAATGTCAAAAGAATCGTTGACGTGGAACAGATTTACGGATGTTCTGTCGGATTTATGGTTGATAGGAGTCGAAAACAGGAACATACTGAAGGATATACTGTCCCTGAATAAGGGAGTCAACAGAAAAGAATTTTGTAGTTAAGGACATACAGGACATTCCGAACTGAGGGTGAAAAGGACAGCGTGATGAAGACTTGTGGCCTTCCTCCTGAAGACCACTGCCCACACCCTGAAGACCCTGGCCCACAATTTTTGGAAGGCTCTACGCAGGCGCAAGGACTGATAAGCTAATTAACATACTAGGCGAGAGTAGGCGGGGATAGGTAATGAATATGTATAGGCGTCAATAGAATATTCATTGTTTCACTAAATAAATACGGGATAGTTTGTCACTTCGGGTATGCACGTTAGGCGGAAAGATCCCCCGTGCATCCAGCGCTGCAATAAAGAATATACCACTTAAGCAAATTGAAATTTGACAGAGTGCTTTTTCTGTCTATCAGAATATACCACTTAAGCAAATTGAAATTTGACAGAGTGATTTTCTGTCTATCAATTGGCGACCCAGATGGGACAACCTCTCTGCCGGTCCGCAGGACCCGCTGGGGACAGGACTCCCTAGGGTACCCCCAGGATTTCCTGGAGGGACTCCTCGACTCACCAGATCACTGCGGAGGCAGACAAGGACCCCATCATTGTAAGTGAGTATATTCTTTATTCTGGTTTGGTTTTCTGGTAGACCGGTCATCTGGAACTGTCTGTTAAGTCGGAAGAGTGATCTTCTGCAAGGCAGTATTTGGTATATACTTTGTGGTTAGTACCATAAGTATATTTGGGGACCTTAAGGAAAGAGCTCGCTTTAAGGTCCATCTGGAATTGTGTTGTCTATTTTGGTTTTCTGACTCATGGAGTGTGGTATTTAACTCTGGTTATTGTTACTGCGATTTTGGCTATTTTCTTGGTGATAATAGTAGTTTTGTGGCGTTGTTATAAGAAAGTTATTGTTACAGCGTTACATATTTCGGTTTTCTGACCTATTGCATGTGGAATTTGACTCTGATTATTGTTATTGTGACTTTGACAATATCTCCTGGTAATAATAGTAGTTTTGTGACATCGCTATTGAAAGATACCTGTGTGCCTGCATTTTTGTAAGTGATACATGTATTCTGAAAGTGTAAACTGGAAAATGGGGGGGCGAGTAAGCAGTGAAATTCCTAGGAAAAGTACGCTGGGTTGTATTTTGAGTCATTGGAAGGATATAGGGGGGGCTCCGGGTGGAAGTGAAAATAAGAAAACTCTGATAAAATATTGTAATCAATGGTGGCCGCTTTATAAGCTGGAATGTGGAAAAAAGTGGCCTTTTTATGGAGCTTTAAACTATAATACTTTGCTACAATGTTGTTTTTGAGAAAGAAAATAGGATGGAATGTTGTATACTGATGTTGTTTCAGCATCTTGGAGGGAAAAGGTACAGAATTAAGTTGGTCCCTCACTGAGCCTTTGATGTTGGCATTAGAAAAGTACAGGCTGGAAAAAGATAAAGGAAGTGTTAAAAGGGTTATTGAAAGTGTTAAAGGTATTTGAAGTTGAATGAGCAGGGAAAGAGGATGTAGCAATGTTAACAGTTCTGCCTCAGCCCGGGGCTGAGACCTTAAGATCTTGGGTGTTAGCCCTCTGGGGCAAAGGGATCATGATGGGTCCCAGAGAGTTGTCACAGAAACAGAAAAGCAGTTAACTCTAAAAACAACCTGAGTTCATGTGTGAGCTCAGATTGCTGATGGGATCGCTCAGGGAACTGTGGACAATTGCATTTCCCTGACCGACCCCCACTAAGACCCTAATCATCCTGAAAATTATGAATGGTTAAGTAAATACTAAAATTTGGACGAATTGGGAGTTGAGAGTATGCTTCCAACAAGGTCTAAAAGAAAACCCTGTGGAATTTTTGGACCAACCCTGAAACGGAATGGAAAAAAAAAAAAAAACAAAAAAAACGGTTTGGACCTGGCTTCAGAGGACAAATTGACTAGCCTTTTTCTAGGGTAATCATCGGCCCCTGATTTCAACAGATCTAACGGGGACCTGGGAAATCTACCCTAACGGATCCTCTACTGGTTATAATGAAGTTAGGGGAGGAACAGAAGTAAAATTTCTTATTGATATGTGGCAACATATTCAGTTCTAAATGAAGCATTAATGCCTTTATGGAATGATTATGTTAAGGTAAAAGGTGCAACCGATCAACTTGAAAAGGCTTATTTTTGTGAACCTTTGAGGTACAAGTTGGGGAAATGTTATATATGAAGTGGTAATTCGTGTCGAGAAAATGGTTGATATTAATAAAGAAGGGGGAGATTTAGGAATGTGGTCATGGGGGTTGGAAAACCCCATGATTGAGATAACATTAGACTCTTAACGACGAGGCCATCAGGAATATAAAAGAGTCTAGAGGGAATAAAGAAGGGTGGTTCAGGAGACTCCATGCAGTCTCCGGTTTCTTGTTCTCCAGATGGGTTGCTTGTTCTCCAGCCCTTAAGGCATGGATGTTTCTGGGTGTTTGATGTTGTTGTTACATTCAAAGTTGATTGACCAATAAAAAGTTGTTGGGTATAAGAGAGGAGCCTGCCCTCAAGAAAGAAAAAAAAAAAGAAAGAAAGAAAAAAAAAAAGCAACACTATGAAGTTACATCAGCAAAGAAGCAGGAAAAAGAAGTGAAGAGGAACAGGCTGGAGGCTGGGAGAATGGAGACTGTTACGTTATGGAACTTAAAGGATTGTTTGTTACCTATCCTGATTGTATGTATGTATAGGCATACTCGGGTTATTATGTAAAGCAATGTTCTGTATACATGTATTTAAAACGTTTAATGTTTGTGTGTGCGTGTTGGTGGAGCATAGACTCCCCGCACACTCAGCACTGTTTACTTCTTTTAATACCTTTTAGAAATATTTGTTTTATAAATATTACAAAATTCAGACCTCATTTATAACAGGAAACAAATGGGGATACATAGGTTTTTATATCCACCTGGATCTCCAAAATCTCTATTAGGTTGAGATTTGTTAGAACAATTAGAAGCAGAAACTATCTTTGAAAAAGGGAAAATGGAATTAAGGATAGGAGAAGAACAACTAATAAATGTGTTAAGCCTGGCACTAATACAAATGGACCCTAAAAGTGAAATACCCTTAGAGATCATAAATCAAGTATATCCAGGAGTTTGGGCCACTGAGGTTCCTGGAAGAACTAAAATGTGACCCCAATAATTATTAAATTAAAGCCAGGAGAGAAACCCGTTAAGGTTAAACAATATCCTTTGAGGATAGAAGATAGGAAAGGAATTAAAGAGATAATTGATAGATTTATACAGTATGGATTATTGATTGAATGCGAATCAGAATACAATACACCCATATTGCCAATTAAAAAGGCAGATGGAAAAAGATATAGGCTAGTTCAGGATCTGAGGGCCATAAATAAGATCACCGAGGATATACATCCAGTAGTGGCAAACCTTTATACTTTGCTGACTAAATTAAGGAATAGTCAAGTCTGGTTTACCGTACTGGATTTAAAAGATGCCTTCTTCTGCCTACCTTTAGCCACTGAAAGCCAAAACCTATTTGCCTTTGAATGGGAAAACCCTGACTCAGGCAGAAAGATACAGCTAATGTGGACAGTGCTACCTCAAGGATTCAAGAATAGCCCCACTATTTTTGGAAACCAATTAGCAAAGGAACTTGAAACTTGGATACCTCCGGACACTGAAGGGACTTTGTTACAATACGTAGATGATCTCTTAATAGCTACCGAGACTAAAGAGAGTTGTATTCAATGGACTATAAGTCTCCTTAATTTTCTGGGTTTAAATGGATATCGAGTCTCTCAACAGAAAGTCCAGCTGGTTCAACAACACGTGACCTACTTGGGATTTGGAATTTCGGGAGGTCAGCGAGAACTAGGAACTGAACGTAAGGAAGTCGTTTGCCGGACTCCAGAACCCCAAACGGTAAAGGAGCTACGAACCTTTTTGGGAATGACAGGTTGGTGTCATCTTTGATTTATAATTATGGACTAATGGTAAAGCCTCTATATGAATTGATAAAGAGTAATCAGTCAAAATTAGTCTGGACTGGAGAAGCACGAAACGCCTTTAAACAACTTAAACGAGAATTGATGCAAGCTCCGGCTTTGGGATTACCGGATCTCTCGAAACCCTTTTGGTTGCTTTCTCATGAGAGACAAGGGATAGCTTTGGGAGTACTAGCACAAAAGATTGGGTCCCTATAAACGAGCAGTAGCTTACTTCTCTAAACAATTAGATGAAGTAAGTAAAGGATGGCCCGGATGCCTTCGAGCTGTTGCGGCTGTCATTATCAATATACAAGAAGCTCGGAAGTTTACAATGGGACAGAAAATGACAGTGTTAGTCTCCCATATGGTCTCAACAGTTTTGGAACAAAAAGGAAATCATTGGCTTTCACCACAAAGATTTTTAAAATATCAAGCAATATTAGTGGAACAAGATGATGTGGAAATTGTGGTCACTAACATCGTAAATCCAGCTTCTTTCCTTAGCGGAACTCTGGATGAACCCATAACTCATGATTGTATAGAAACAATGGAGGCTGTGTATTCGAATCGACCTGATCTTAAGAAAGAACCTTTAGAAGATGCTGATGAATTATTGGTATACTGATGGAAGCAGCTTTGTAAAACAAGGACAACGTAAGGCAGGATACGCTGTTACAACTGCTCAACAGGTAATCGAGTCCAAACCTTTACTTCCTGGGATGTCCACCCAGAAAGCAGAGATAATTGCTCTTACGCGAGCACTGGAACTAGCAGCAGGAAGGAAAATAAATATTTGGACTGACTCTAAATATGCATTCAGCGTGATACATGCTCATGGAGCGATTTTGAAAGAACGTGGATTGCTGACGGCTCAGGGAAAACAGATAAAACATGCTGAAGAAATTTTAAAATTGTTAGAGGCTGTAAAAAAAAAAAAAAAAAAAAAAAAAAAAAAAAAAAAAAAAAAAACAGAAAAGGTAGCTATCATGCGTTGTCAGGGACACCAAAAAGGGAACACCGATTTTGAAATTGGAAATCGATTGGCAGAAGCTGAAATAACTGAGGTGAAGGCATTGTCTTTGATACCAGACGGTAAAATCTAAACTATATACATGAACCAAAAAGCCAAATTATACAAAAGAAGACTTAAAATTAATTGAAGATTTGAAAGGTAAAATGAAACCAGATGGATGGGTATATGTAAAAGATAACCGCATAATAATACCCTCTAATTTGACATGGCCCATAGTTCTTACAGAGCACAATAAAACACATTGGGGAGAACAAGTAACTCAACAATGTAGCATCTGTTTATGCAATAACCCCAATACCAATAATAGAATAAAATTTGGAATAATCGGTAAAGGACACCCTGAATCACCATATGCTCTATGTGCTCAGAGGTGCAACCCCCCAAAAGGTTTAGGGAAGATAGATTGTTTAAATACTACCTTAAATTTTGTGGGAAATCAGACTGCATGTAATAAAACTATTACTGTTGGTAATTCCCCTTACCAAAAGACCACTAAATGGCCAGTTCCACAAGGCAGCGGATGGTATTGGTTGTGTGGAAATAGAGCCTGGAAGGTACTTCCGAATAATTGGAAAGGTACCTGTACATTGGGGGCAGTAATACCTAATATTACGATCCATTCTAAGCTAAGGTCAGGATTTGCAAGGAGCCCTATCAGAAAAGTGAGAAGTAATCCTCTTGTAGAAAGGCCTACTGCCTTTCATAGCTTTGCAAGATGGTTTATACCCTGGCTAGGGGTAAGTGAGTTAGAAAAGGCAATAGTAAATATTTCAGCGATAATAGAAAAATAAACAACTATACCATGGATGCTATATTAGCTCAGCAACAAGAATTATCCAGCCTATCAAAGGTGGTGATGCAAAATCGAATGGCATTAGATATGATATTGGCCTCCCAGGGCGGAGTCTGCACTCTGATAAATTCTAGCTGTTGTGTTTATATTGATCAGGAACGACGAGTGACAACAGATATTCAACAGATATGGAAACAAACCCAGATTTTACATTTAGTGACACAGGATGATACTTCATGGGGTTTTCAGGAATTGTGGAATGGGATAACTTCCTGGTTACCCAATCTTACGTGGTTAAAGCAAGTGTTTGTTATTTTAGTATTATGTGTAGCTATAGGAGTATTTGTGTGTATACTAAGTAAATGTATGCTGTTTGCAATGAGTGCAAAATAGCATGGATTGCTATTTTGCAGTTGAAGGGGGGACTGATGTAGAAAAAGCATTACCATAGTCTATCAGAGGGTGCACACAGATAGATCGCCTTCTTCAGAGTCAGAGACTAATGGAATAGCCTGACAAGGAGGAACCCACAAGGATCATCAAGTCCAACTCATTTCCAATGTCATTAGATGTTTTGGGGTTGTTATATATGGAGTGGTAATTCGTGTCAGAAAAATGGTTGATATTAATAAAGAAGGGAGAGATTTGGGAATGTAGCAATGGGGGTCGGAAAGCCTCCTGTTTGGTGATAACATCAGACTCTTAACGATGAGGTCATCAGGAATGTAAAGAGTTTAGAGGAAACAAAGAAGGGTGATTGAGGCGATGCCCTGCCGTCTGGGGTTGCTTGTTTTCCCCTCTGTTAAGGCATGAAAGTTGCTGGGGGGGGGGGGGGGGGGTTGCTGGTTAGAACTGTTAACATTTATTGTTTAATGTTATATGATAATGTGAGGAATGTTTTAACAATTCGTGTCCATAAGGAACAGTCTGTCTCTGGGTGGGTCCTGCACTGGCAATTTAATTCTTGAACCACAGATGTAGTGTGTCCCAGTCTCCCCCTCATTCTAGTCAATTTGTTAAGTCTTCAGAAAATACTTCTCAAATTTATGAATCTGTTTGCCTTTGTTATTCCGGACTTCTATTTCTAACAGTTACAGTTTTTCTTTGTTTTGTCTTCTTCGAGATTAACTTAATACTTCTATAAATGTGACTGTCCCTGTGAATGGCCTGTGAGGAATGTTTTAATTACTCGTGTTGTGTCAATAAGAAAGCTATTTGTGTTTGCATGAAGTCTTTTGATGTCTGGGGGTTTCAGAACAACTGATAACAACCAGTGATTGTTATGGGATACTATGCAGGCCTCTGATATCTGGCCAGGTGGCTAAGGGATTAAGAAGAAGAAAAAGAAGCTGAAGGACGGCTAGGAGACAAGACCTGCAGGGGAGGATGTATAGACTTGACACAGTGCCAAGGAGGACAAAGGGGAAGGACAAGAAAAAAAACTTGGAGAGGAAGACTACGAGCCTTCAGCATGAAAGACCCCCAGAGGGACCACCAGAGACTGATGCGCATGCTCCAGTAGGAGGGACTGGATCCTGGAAGCTAATTATAATAACCTATTTTTTTTAGAAGTAGTGATGAATATGTATTAGTCTAGGAGTATAAAAATCAGCTACTTGATGTAACTGGTGTGCGTCCTGGTGGAGCAGAGACTCCCGGTGCACCCAGCGCTGTTTGCGTACCTCTATTCTTTTAATAAATCCTATTTTTTATTTAATCCTATTTTGAAGACTGAGCCATTTATAACAATAATAATATTATTAGTGTGATTTCAAGGGTTAACGAAACACGGGAAAAGCAATCACGTTTTGTTGCTTTTGGGAACCTTGTGGTGGGCAGAGCATGTGCAGAAGAAGAGGGGGAGTCGAAGCTGCTCCTGCATTCTGGAACAAAAGGTTGCTAATGGTGATGGGGAAACCATGAGCCTTTCACCCACAAAGACCACCACAAAGAGAATTATAATATGAAGCGGGGATAGGGTATCCATATGTATAGGCGTACTCGGGTTTCTTGTAAATATGTAACAGCCATGTCTTATATATATTTGGAAAGTTCGACAGGTGCGTGTGCGTGTTGGTAGAGTATAGACTCCCCGCACACCCAGCGCTGTTTACTTGCCTTTTATAAATATTCTTTTATGTTACTAAATTCAGAGTTGAGACTTCATTTATAACAGGGTGGTTCACTGTATTCAGTCTATGAAATTTCACCAGAGGTATAACAACTAATCCAACAGATTGTTTTCCCTATGCCTGCTGTGTTTCCTGGAGTTGCAGAAATCTCCTTGCCCTGATTTAGCACCTTGAATGCTTTAGCACCCGGGTGCCTCCACGTTGGACAGACTCGTTCTGTATGTTCCATGCTCTGCTTACTCTCCTGAGCAACAAGATGAATCAGTCCTCACAGTAACACAAGGACTCCGAAGAGGAATGTGGGAGGTGAAACAGAGCAGCTTGGAAAAAAAAAAATAATAAAATAAAATAAAATAAAATAAAATAAAATAAAATAAAATAAAATAAAATAAAATAAAATAAAATAAAATAAAATAAAATAAAATAAAATAAAATAAAATAAATTCTGGGGCTCCCTGGCAGTGCTGCTGTGCCAGGGCTCTTTTTCCCTCCACCTTTCCACACAAAGTGCCCCTGCAGCTCCACCACAGGTCTCTGAGGAAGGATCTCAGGCAAGCAAATCACAGCAGGGTTCTTTCTTTTATTGAAATACACAGAGAGCCTGGCTTCTCGTTTACTCCATGTCTCAAGAGTCACACGGACAGGTAGATACTGAAATGGAAGGGGATGAATAATGACATTTTTGTGTACAACACTATCACAAATAAATCAAAGATAAGATAATGCAACACAAACACACACAAATTTCCAGCTTCTGAGCCTGTAATGAGCTACATTATAAGTGATATGCAGAGGAAGAACAGCAGTTTATTGGTTCTGAAAATATTCAGTTACCAATTCGCACACTGCATCCTTGAGCTCCTTGTTCCTCATGCTGTAGATGAGGGGGTTCACTGCTGGAGACACCACTGAATATAAAACTGCCAGCAAAAGATTCAGGGAAGAGGAGGATGCAGAGAGGGGCTTCAGATAGGCAAATGTGGCAGTGCTGAGAAACAGGGAGACAACAGCCAGGTGAGGGAGGCACGTGGAAAAGGCTTTGTGTCGTCCTTGCTGTGAGGGGATCCTCAGCACTGACCTGAAGATCTGCACATAGGACACCACAAGGAAAACAAAACATCCAAATGCTAAGCAGGCACTAACCACAAGAAGCCCAACTTCTCTGAGGTAGGCATCAGAGCAAGAGAGCTTGAGGATCTGGGGAACTTCACAGAAGAACTGGTCCAGGGCATTGCCTTGGCAGAGGGGGAGGGAAAAAGTATTGGCAGTGTGCAGCACAGCATAGAGAAAAGTACTGTCCCAGGCAGCTGCTGCCATGTTGACACAAGTTCTGCTGTCCATTATTGTCCCATAGTGCAGGGGTTTGCAGATGGCAATGTAGCGGTCATAGGCCATGATGGTGAGAAGAGAAAACTCTGCTGAAATGAAAAAGAAAAAGAATAAAATCTGAGCAGCACATCCATAGGAGGAAATGGCCCTGGTGTCCCAGAGGGAATTGGCCATGGCTTTGGGAACAGTGGTGGTAATAGTGCCCGGGTCAAGGAGGGCGAGGTTGAGGAGGAAAAAGTACATGGGGGTGTGGAGGCGGTGGTCGCAGGCTATTGCTGTGAGGATGAGGCCGTTGCCCAGGAGGGCAGCCAGGTAGATGCCCAGGAAGAGCGCGAAGTGCAGGAGCTGCAGCTTGCACGTGTCTGCGAATGGCAGGAGGAGGAACTCTGTGGGGAAGCTGCTGTTGGACATTTGCTGCCTCAGGGCATGGTTGCCTGTCCATGGAGGAATAGACAGTGACACGTTAAAGAGACTTTTCTGAGCAAAAACTAAACCTTATTTCATAGAAAACATCCTCACCAAGGCTGTATCCTCACTGCATCTTCATCTGAAGAAGACTTGCTCCTGCCTGGAGCTCTGCATGTCTCTGCCTAAGGATGCCACAGAGACCATGAAGATCCTCTGTAATCTCAGCAGTAATCAGTACTGCTGGTAACGAACACCAGGGGTGCATCTCAGGTATCCAGTGGCCAGAGGCATCTCCCTATTTACAAGTGCTGAGAGGGACATCCAACAATCCCACAAGAAATAAAGAAGGTTGTGTTGGTGCTGCCTGTAGGTTAAATGGTGTGGAGTGAATATATGAGTTTCCTCAAAGACCTACAAACCTCTTTTAACTGTAATGCTCTATGAGTTCAGGTCCCTTCTACAATCCTAACAACACCATTATCATCTCCCTGACTGCCGTCCAAAGCAGGAAGTTGAAAAATGAGACCTCAGAGAGTGCCATCCCTTCAGTTATGGCAGGTGTTGTTCTTCCCTTTCAAGAATCTCCCCCAGAATTGCCCTGGGCATGCTGGGGAGATATGAGGAGCCTGGCCTGTGTAGCAGCCCCCTGCCAGCAGCAGGACCCTGTCCGGCCCTGGCCTTCTGGTCCTTCCAGCCACAGCTTCTCCCCACAGCACCCTGGGCAGCTCCCCAGGCAGGCTGAGTGCAGAGCCTCGCAGGTGGGAGAGGCTCTGCCCCAGCACACAGCCCCTGAGGCACAGCAGGGACCCTGCTCTGCACCACAGCCCTGGCCACCCTTGCCTGCACCCTGCTTGCACAGCCTGCAGCTGGTTCTGTGAGAAGGAACCCTCATGTCCTGTCCCACTGATAGCTTTGGTAGGTAATCCCTGCTCTGGAGCTTGTCATTCTTCTGTTATCCAAAGAGAATTCTCCAAAGATAAATATCCAAAGAGTTCTCCTGAAAGATCCCATAGGCTGTGGGATTTGCCTGCAAATCTGGAGATGTCACCAGGAACAACAGCTGTGTTGCCCTGCAGGCACAGACTTACCCTGTTCAGGGCTCTGAAGATTTCTCCTGCAGTGAGCTCTCAGCATCCCCCCTCCACACTGCCTTTAACATCTCCCTCCCTTCTCTCAGCCGCCCTTGTCCCCTGCAGGCAGTGCCCCCAGCCCTGCTGCTGCGCTGTGCAGAGGAGCTGCTCCTGGGCAGAGCTGTCTCTCTGCAGTGCTGCCCGCTTGCCAGGAGCTCCCTTTGGGCCGAGAAGCCCGGCCCAGTTCAGCAGCACAGCTCCAGCCTAATGCCTCTCTGTCTCTCCCCTCTCTCATGTCCCTTGAGATGTCCCTGGGCCTCCAGGGGAATCAGCTTTGAAACACACTGAAGTAATCACTGATGTTCCTTCCCTCAACTACTGAAGGAATCTCACTTCCAGCACTGTCCTTCCTCATTCAGAAAATGGATGAGGTCCAAGGATCACCTTTCCATGCCCTGTTTTTAGGCAGGACACTCCTGCAAGGACAGGGATGGATCTTCCTTCTCCCTGCTGATGGAAAGGTTTCAACTGAGCCAACCAAGGCACCTCCTTCTTTGTTTGCTGTCCAGAGGCTAGAAGGATACCCTAATGTACTCCAGATGTATTACCCTGCTCTCTCCCGTGCCTCACATTTGGAAACTGCCCTGGCTATGTTATGGAGTGACCATTCACTGCCTTTACTGTGAACAGTGAAGGGAGCTCTTGGCAAGCCCCTGGTTCTCCAGGGGAATCAACTCGGAATCAAACCAATGCAATCACTGTTCTTCCTGCTGTCAGCTAGGGAGAGACACCTATTTCCAGTGCTATCTTTTCTCTTAAATCAAAATAATATGGGAATCATCTTTTCTTGTCCTTTTATTAGTTAGGACACCCACAAATTTTATTCCATTTCTTTCAAGCACCTGTTAATATTCCGGAGAATGAGTCTTTTTCACTGCAAATGAAATCCCTCTGTCTACACAGACTACACAACCCAGCAAGCTCATAGAGTCATAGAATGTTTGTGGTTGGAAAAGTCCTTAAGGTCTAGTTCCAGTCCCCGTGAAATTGGCAGAGCCATCTCCCACTAGACCAGTAGTGCTCAAGGTCCCATCCAACCTGACCTTAGACATTACCAGCAATGAGGCACCCACCACTTCTCTGGGCAACCTGTTCCAGAGCCTCACCACCCACTGCGTGAAGAATTTCTTCTTTAGATCTGATCTAAATCTGCTCTCTTTTAGCTTAAAAGCACTGCCCCTTGTCCTATCATTACACTCCCTGATACAGTCTCTCCAGATATTTATCCTATGTGTCTCCCCCTGTTCTCTTAAGAGTAGGGAGGGAGAGAGTGGCTGTGTGGTGCTTGGCTACCTCCTGGGGATAAAGCACAACACATCTGGGGACACAAACCTGACAAACAAGTGATAAAGGAGGCAGTGAGGAAGCCAGACCTGGTCAGTCACACTGACTGGTGAGAGTATGAGAGATGATGTTTCTTCCAGCGAGTTTATCTGACCAGGAATCTTGTCAGTTGGGAAACCAAGGGAAAACAGGGAATACTGGTAAAAGGGGATGTCCTATAAGGAGAGGCTGAGGACACTTGGGTTGTCTAGTCTGGAGAAAAGAAAGCTGAGGAGCAACCTCATTTTTCTCAGCCACTGTCTTAGGAGGGCAAGTGGAGAGGGAGGTGATGACCTCTTCTCACTGGTAAATGATCAGAGAAAGTGTGCAATGGCACACAGATGCACCAGGGAGGTCCAGACTGGAGAGTGGGAAAGTTGTCTGTACTGTGAGGGTGGTCAGACACTGGAACAGGCTTCCTTGAGAACTGGTTTTTGTTCCCAGCCTGTCACTATTCAAGAAGCATTTGGACATTGCCCTCATTGATATGCTGTAACTTTTGTTTAGCCCTGGAGAGATCAGGTAGTTGGACCAGACAACCTTTGAAAGTCTCTTCCAACTGAACTATTCTGTTCTAGTCTAGTCTTGTCTAGTCTAGTCACTACACACGTGCGTAGGCCCCATTTGTGTATTGGAAGACCACAATGATGCTTCCTGGAGTCTTCTTTTCTTCAGGCTAATCCCAGCTCTCTCAGCTGCTCTTCACAGGACATGTATTTGGTGTGCATGGCGTGCTTTTGGTAGTCAGGTGGTAGGCTGCAGGGGGTGCTGGATGATGAGGAACATCAATTTGATCACTCTGAGTTAGCTCTTCTGGCTGTGTCCCATCGCAATGTCCTGCACACCTCCAACCTACATAGCATGAGGGGCAGTCTTAGAATCAGAAACCCTTGATGCCGTGTAGACACGCTCCATGACTGTTTCTAAACCTTCTCAAAGCCAGTTACCCCCTGCACTGAAACACCTCATCCCTGGAGAACCCTGTGCAACAGCTGTCTTGAAGAGTGTTTGTTTTGTTTTCATCTTTCCTTTAACATGTGACCAAGTCTTGGAAGACAGCAGATGTTACAGAAGTCTTTGTTTGGAAGACAAAGTTGAGGCTGAGCTGA
The DNA here is from genome assembly GCA_036873955.1 of Mergus octosetaceus. Taxonomy (NCBI): domain Eukaryota; kingdom Metazoa; phylum Chordata; class Aves; order Anseriformes; family Anatidae; genus Mergus; species Mergus octosetaceus. The sequence continues at coordinate 1,437,749 of CM072311.1, forward strand.
GAACTAAGTAAAAAGTATGTGTTTATTGAGTTAATTAAGCAACACTGAAAAAAAAAAAAAAAAAAGTTTTTTAGTTTTTTCTTTTATTGATGGTGTGCAGAATGTTAGGAAATATGGCATTTGCCTTTGCAAGTAATGCTTCTTGCAGCTAGGAGTGGCCTTGCAAGGACATCAGCCAGCTCCCTCTACTCTCCCGGGTAAATCTCATCATGTCCAATAGGCTTGTGTATCCCATTAAGTCAAGTATGCCCTGACCTGACCCACTCCCACCCAGTGTACATCTTCCTTGCCCCTGTCCTTTCCCCATTCTCTGTGGCTTGTTTTTCCCAAAGGCCATTCTTGCCTGTACTGACTGAGGTGAAGAAGGAATTCAGCACTTCAGCCTTTTCCCTGTCCTGTGTCAACAGATCCTGGGCCTCATTCAGCAGTAGGTCCACATATTCCCAAGTGTTCCTTTTGCCACCTATATACTTCGAGAAGCCCTTCTTACTGCCTTTGACATCCTTGGTCAAATTCCATTAGAGTTGGGCTTTAGCTTTCCAATATTCATCCCTACGTGCTTGGGCAAAGCCTCTGTATTCCTCTGAGCTTATCTGTTCTTGTTTCCACCATTGCTGTGCTTCTTTTCTGTGTTGGAGTTTTGCCAGGACCTCCTGGTTCATCCATGCAGGCCTCTTGTAATTTTTACCTGACTTCTTTACTCTTAGAATGGACTTCTCTTGATGTTGGAGGAGGTGATCCTGGAATATTAACCACCTTTCTTGGACTGCTCTTCTCTCCAGGGCCTTATCCCATAGGACCCTTCCAAGCAGATGGCTGAAGATGCCAAAGACCGGGGTTGCGAGCTTGCTATTTATTCTGTTTCTCATTGTCATTGGAGACAGCAGGCATAGTTTGCCATGGTCCCACAGCTGAGGTGTGACAACCCAAAAATGTATCGATGCCCTCAACCGGGAGCACAGACTAGAACAAGCTGCAGTCTGTGCTTTTTGACATTCGTGAAGTCACTGCCAAGGCATGGTGGGACAAGTCATGCAGCTTGGAATGCTGCAATGGGTGGATACAGACTTTAGGACAGACAGACTGGAATGATCCAGAGTTAGATTTCCTCATGGAAGCTGCTTGGATATATGGAGCTCCTCTATGTGACCTGTGAAAAGTTCTCTGAGCGCTTGTGGGTGCCAATCAGAGAAGGGGTCACTAAGGGTGCTATCATGGTGGGAGAAAATAACCTGCAGCCAGGGCAAGGAAGTGGACATAGTCATTGTTAAGCACCCCGAAGAAGTCTCTTAGAGTAAGAGTCTGGGTCTCCCTGAGGGTTTTTTATTGTCCCTGCCATTTTCCAGAAGGGGAACAGAGCTGCGTGCAAACAGTCCAGGTGGTTTCTGGAGTGTCTTGGGATAGCTTCCTTGTCTAGCTTCCAGATAGTCCAGCAGAGGTAATACAAACCTGTATCTGATACCTGCGTGCCAGAAAGAGCTAGTCAGGGATGTGATGATCTGTGTCAGCTCTGTCTGTCATGACCCTGAAATTGTGGGGTCCTGGATCCCAAGGGGTGTGAGAAAGGAAGTAAAAGACTTTTAGTGGGGATCCCAGGTGAGCAGCACACAAGTGCAGAACAGTGGTTGGACGCCTCACAAGTTCTGTGCAGGGGTGAGGAGGCAATAAAGCCCTGGGCTGGTGTCCTCTCATGGTCCTCAGTGGAAGGGATGGCAGCCCTAGATAGCTGAGAGGACAAGGACCTCAGTTCTGTTGGTGGAGGTCCCAACCATGCCAGAGCCCTCAGCTATTCCCACCACAATCTGTCCAATGCTTTTGCATGTCTGTGCTTGTTTCTCTGCAGATAACTCTTATGGCACTTCAAAATAAGTGATAATAAATCTTTCTCCATTAATTTTCTCCCAGTTTTGGGGAGGAGAGAGAAATGCTATAGGGGAGTTTTATATGATTTAGCTAACTGCCAAGGGACTGCTCCCAGGTTAGTGACAAGGCACAAAGGAAGGCAACAATTTTAGTCAGTATACACTGACAAAATGCCAATACCTATATTCCCAATCTCTGAAGTCCTAGTGACTGTGTTATATACGGAGTAGTAATTCGTGTCAAGAAAATGGTTGATATTAATAAAGAAGGAGGAGATTTAGGAATGTGGCCATGGGGGTTGGAAAGCCGCATGGTTGAGATAACATTAGACTCTTAACGATGAGGCCATCAGGAATGTAAAAGAGTTTAGAGGGAACAAAGAAGGGTGATTCAGGAGACTCCATGCAGTCTCCAGTTTCTTGTTCTCCAGATGGTTCTCTTGTTCTCCAGCCCTTAAGGCATGGATGTTTCTGGGTGTTTGCTGTTGCTGTTACATTCAAAGTTGTTTGACCAATGAAAAGTTGTTTTGAAAAGAACTGCTGTGGAGAGAAGGGTATAAGAGGGGAGCCTGCCCTCAAGATAAAAAAAAAGGCAGCACGATGAAGTTACATCAGTAAAGAAGCAGGAAAAAGAAGTGGAGGAACAGGCTGGCAGAATGGAGACCAGGACGGGAACAGGCACTTTGATCGCCTCATGAAGATAGGTTCGGCCAAACTCAGCAAACCGCTCAGAGAAGCTCGTCACTGGAAATAGGTGCACTGGAGCTGGAGAGAAGCTCGAGCTGAGAGAAGCGGACCTGCGCACACAACTGCCTCTCGCTGGTAAGCAGTTGCGCATTATGGGGAATCATACGTCCTTAGGAACAAAGACTGTCCTGGTAACCTTACAGCTCATTCTCCTTCTTAACAATTGGACAGTTTATGAGCCTGAAATATGGGACCAAACTGAGGTCAAGGTGTGGGACTCTGCAACTAAAAATGACAAGGTTGCAGTGGGATTGCTCGGCACCTGGCGAGCAATCTCTGAGGTCTTAAAGAGACATGTGGGACCACAGTCAGAAGCATGTGGTTTGCTAGATAGTGAGGGAGCTGCGGGCTTCTTTACTGATCTGACTGCTACGCCATCGCCATGGGCCCCTCTGCTGCTACAGCCATTGAAGGCCTTTTCTGTTATGCCCCCTGTTGACCTGGATGTGCCTTTTGACCCAGGCCTCTTGGCCTTCACAAGGAGATGGACATGTTTTTCTTCAATCTGGGAAGAACGGGATACATAAGGCCTGAAGCAAGAAAAGGAATGGAAAATGGAGACTGTTGTTTGTGTCAAGAAAAGGAATGGAAAATGCAGACTGTTAAGTTATGGAACTTAAAGGATTGTTTGTTACCTATCCTGACTGTATGTATGTATAGGCATACTCGGGTTATTATGTAAAGCAATGTTCTGTATACATGTATTTAGAATGTTTGATGTTCGTGTGTGCGTGTTGGTGGAGCATAGACTCCCCGCACACCCAGCGCTGTTTACTTACCTTTTATAGCTTTTATACCTTTTAGAAATATTTGTTTTATAAATATTACAAAATTCAGATTGAATTCAGACCAGATTTATAACAACTGCTAACCTGGACATCCTCTGGCACCTCAAATGTCAAATGGTGTTTGCATTTGAACAACTCACTGCTCTTCTCTATCTCCTGTAATTACTGTGGGAGCTTAAGCTAGAGTATTTTGTGCATAACCGAACAGAGGTGAGAGAAATCACATCACCCATGTGTGCATTTGTGGCTGATAAGGAAGGTTCTGGGCCCTGTTTCAGGCCTGGGATATCAAACTGAGAATGCGATGCATGAATTGACTGACTGTGGTCACTGCCCTCAGCTTGGGAGAATGTGCTTCCTGACAGCCACAGTCTGGGTGTCCTGCCTAAAAGTGGAAGAGAACAAGGTGATTTTTTGATTAAACTTCTCATGATAGGAGAAATGACATTGCTGGCACTAAGTGTTGCTCCTCAGCTAAGGGAGGGAACATCAGGGATTGCTTCAGTCTGATTCAAAGTTGATTCATTTGGAGGCCCAGGGACTTGTCAAGAGCTCCCTGTGCTGATGAGCTGGGCTGGGCTCCTGGGCCCAAGGGGAGCTCCTGGCAAGCGGGCAGCACTGCAGAGAGACAGCTCTGCCCAGGAGCAGCTCCTCTGCACAGCTCAGCAGCAGGGCTGGGGGCACTGCCTGCAGGGGACAAGGGTGGCTGAGAGAAGGGAGGGAGATGTTAAAGGCAGAGTGGAGGGGAGATGCTGAGAGCTCACTGCAGGAGAAATCTTCAGAGCCCTGAACAGGGTAAGTCTGTGGCTGCAGGGCAACGCAGCTGTTGTTCCTTGTGCCATCTCCAGATTTGCTGGCAAATCCCACAGCCAATGGGATCTTTCAGGAGGACTCAGGACTCAGGAGGAGGTTTTTGTTTGTTTGTTTGTTTGTTTGTTTGTTTGTTTTGGATAAGAGGAGAATGACAAGATCTAGAGCAGGAATTACCTGCCAAAGCTGTCAGAGTTACAGGAGATGAGGGTTCCTTCTCACAGGGCTGGCTCCAGGCTGTGCAGCTGGGTTGCAGGCAGGGGTGGCCATGGCTGTGGTGCAGAGCAGGGTCCCTGCTGTGCCCCAGGGGCTGTGTGCCAGGAGAGGCCTCTGCTGCCTGGGAGGCTCAGTACTCAGTCTGCCTGGGGAGCTGCCCAGGCCACTGCGGGGAGAAGCCATGTTTAGAAGTAGCCCTCAAACAAGGGCAAGGCAGGGCAGGGTCCTGCTGGAGCCCAGGGGCTGATGCCTGGAGCAGGCTGCTCAGAGCTCCACAGCACTCCCAGGGCATCTTTGGGGAAGATTCTTGAAAAAGAAGAGAAACAGCTACACTGCCAGAAGGGAAGAAACTCCATGGGGTCTGTTCTTTCACTTTTCTGCCCTGAAGGGCTCTCTGGACAAGTCACAGCAGCTCCTTAGCCACTGAACACAATGAACATGTCCCTGGAAATTGCCTTGGGAAAGGATGTATCTGCAGGGCAGAGCTGAGCACACTGCAGGTGGGACAGGGTCTGTGAGCAATGGCAGGGAGGAGATGTGGGGACAGGGAAGGAGCTGCCAGTAGGGACAGTTCCAGGCAGCAGTGATCTGTGTAGGGAGGGAGAGGGAGCTGCTGCCTGAAACACCAAGAGAGGGGGGATACAGGCACTTCCTGCCAGGCCTGCAGTGCAGGCAGCTCCTCTGCAGTAACCCCCTGCTCTCCTCTGCCACCCGGTACATCAGCCAGTCTCAGCGCCTGGGGATTTAGTGCATGAACCACCATCTCCTCAGCTGGACCTCCAGAGGAAGAAAGGAGCCTGTGTCCTGCAAGGTGATACACAATGATGAGGCTAAGAGTACCTGCTCTGCAGTGTCACGTCTCTAGGTGGCATGCAAGCTTGGTAGGGTGTAGGTTTCACTGCATGTCCATCTGCTTTTCTCTCTGTCACCTGGTTGGAGCATTGTGGTATTCATTCTCGTTTCTCCACCTGTGTGTGGCTCTCCTACTTCCTTTATCTGGGAAGCAAGTGGGTATAAACATCTATTCTGACACGGAGTGCTGGGTGCTGCTCTGAGCATTTCTTCTTGGGAACAAGGTGCCCAAACTCCATTATAACCTGTCAGGCATGCTGTCATTCAGTTGGGTGGGTTGGATATCGAGCTGACTCATTCAACTCAGGGAATGGTGATTTTTGTGAGAGAAGGTGTGAGTTTTGCTCAGAGAATTCTGCCTTGTCATTGTCTTTTCCTCTAGTGACAGGTGCACATGGCCAGATGCAGCAAATGTCCAACAGCAGCTTCCCCACAGAGTTCCTTCTCCTGCCATTCGCAGAAACGCGCGAGCTGCAGCTCCTGCACTTTGGGCTCTTCCTGGGCATCTACCTGGCTGCCCTCCTGGGCAACGGCCTCATCCTCACAGCCGTAGCCTGCAACCACCGCCTCCACACCCCCATGTACTTCTTCCTCCTCAACCTCTCATTGATTGACCTTGGAACTATTACCACGACTGTCCCCAAATCCATGGCCAATTCCCTCTGGGACACCAGGGCCATTTCCTATGCAGGCTGTGCTACCCAGGTCTTTATGTTTGTTGTCTTTGTCGCAGCAGAGTTTTATCTTCTTACCATCATGGCCTATGATCGCTACATTGCCATCTGCAAACCCCTGCACTATGGGACAATAATGGACAGCAGAGCTTGTGTCAACATGGCAGCAGCTGCCTGGGGCAGTACTTTTCTCTATTCTGTGCTGCACACTGCCAATACCTTTTCCCTCCCCCTCTGCCAAGGCAATGCCCTGGACCAGTTCTTCTGTGAAATTCCCCAGATCCTCAAGCTCTCCTGCTCAGATGCCTTCCTCACAGAAGTTGGGCTTCTTATTATTAGTGTCACTGTAGCATCTGGGTGTTTTGTTTTCCTTGTGCTGTCCTATGTGCAGATCTTCAGGGCTGTGATTAGGATGCCCTCCCATCAAGGACGGCACAAAGCTTTTTCCACGTGCCTCCCTCACCTGGCCGTGGTCTCCTTGTTTCTTAGTACTGCCACTTTTACCTACCTGAAGCCCTCCTCCATTTCTTCCCCATCCCTTGACCTTTTGCTGGCAGTTCTGTACTCAGTGGTGCCTCCAGCAGTGAACCCCCTCATCTACAGCATAAGGAACCAGGAGCTCAAGGATGCAGTTAGGAAACTGATTTGGTGGATGTTTTTCAGTTCTTATAAAGATCCCTTCACTCTCCACAAATGAACGTCAGTAATCCTCTTCCAGGTGTGTTTTTGTGTTTTTGTTGTTCTCATTATACACACACACACACACATATATATATATCTAGTCATTATGGCTGTTTGTGCTCCTTGCATCCCTGCATAAATATTTAAATATTTAGATTCCCCCAAGTGCTATGAATCCACGAACCTGTTTGCTCACATATGAAAGCTGTATAAATGTGCATTTAACAATGTGAGGGAGTCAGTGAAGACTCTCATAACATTGCTGTACTAAAATGGAAACACCCCAATGCTATGCTCAAAGCCTGAGCCTGAGTTGTCTTTACCAAACCAATGCCAAGGCCCAAATAATTGCTGCCCACAAGGGTCTGTTCCTCTTTTGGTTCAGGAGGGAATGGTTCATTGTCACATTTGTGATCTTTCAGAGACCAAGGGCTAGATTTAAGACTCACCCATGGATGTCTACTGACAACAGAGGCAGTGAATGGTCACTGCATTACATAACCAGGGCTGTTCCTACATCTAAGCCATAGATGATGTCCTTCAGGAGAGGCATCTGGAGCTGCCTGCAGAGCCCAGGGTACTTCCAGGGACAGCAGAGCCTGGCATGAGCCATGACTTAAGCCCCTTTGAAAGTGAGAGATCTCCCACTGGGCTCTCAGCCGCAGGGAAAGAACTAAAGCCAGGTATTCACAGGGAACTTGCAACCCTGAAGTCTCAGAGAAGAGAGTGGGCACTCAGAAGGCAGAGGGAAGAGAATCTGAGGAGTGATTCATTTCCCCTTTCATGAAGTACCTCTGTTTGGTACAACACTACAGCCCATTTCCTCTGCACAGCAGCACTGCCAGCTTGAGGGACAGCTTGTGGGGAGCATGAAGATGGCCATTCCCCACCGCCAAGGGGAGCTGATTTTTGAAATTTGACCAGCTCCATCCTTCTGCTGGCATCAGTGTCTATACTGGGGGAGCAGCCACCAAGACAGTGGATCAGTGTTGGGTCATGGGCTAGAAAGCACTGACTAACCTGATCTACCTGTAAAACTATCACTGCTCAGAGAAAATGATCATAGAATCATAGAATCATAAAATATCCCAAGGTGGAAGGGACCCATAAGGATCATTGAGCCCAACTCCTGACTCCACACAAGTCTATCCAAAAATTCAGACCATACGACTAAGAGCACATTCCAAATACTTCTTAAACTTCAACAGGCTTGGTGCCATGACTACGACCTTGGGGAGCCTGTTCCAGTGTGTGACAACCCTCTCATTGAAGAACCTGTTACTGATATGCAGTCTGAACCTCCCCTGTTGTAGCTTGGCACTATTCCCTCAGGTCCTATCACCGATCACCAAAGAGAGTAGATAGGTACCTGTCCCTCCACTCCCCCTCATGAGGAAGACATAGACTACAATGAGGTCTCCCCTCAGCCTCTTGTTTTCCAGGCTGAACAGGCCCAGTGACCTCAGCCACTCCCCATACATCTTCCCCTCTAGGCCCTTCGCCATCTTTGTAGACCTCCTCTGGACACTCTCCAACAGTTTCACATCCTATTTGTACTGTGGTGCCCAGAACTGCACACAGTACTCAGGGTGAGGCTGAACAAGTGCAGAATAGAGTGGGACAATCACTTCCCTTGACCAACTAGCAATGCCATGCTTTATGCACCCCTGCATATGGTTGGCCCTCCTGGCTGGCAGGGCACACTGCTGGCTCATATTCAGCTTGCTGTCAACCACAACCCCCAGATCCCTCTCTGCAGGGCTGCTCTCCAGAGTCTCATCCCTCAGTCTGTAAGTATGGCCAGGGTTTCCCCGTCCCAGGTGCAGGACCCAGCACTTGCTCTTGTCATGTGGTTGGTGATCGCCCAGCTCTCCAGTCTGTCCAGATCTCTCTGCAAGGCCTTTCCACCCTCATCAGAGTCCGCAACTCCTCCAAGTTTGGTGTCACCAGCAAATTTGCTCAGAACACCTTCTAGTCCTACATCCAAATCATTTACAAAAACACTGAAGAGGAGTGGCCCTAAAATGGAGCCTTGAGGTACCCCACTGGTGACTGCCCACCAGCCTGATGCGGACCCATTTACCTCAACCTTTGGAGTCCTACCCATCTGCTGGTTATTCACCCAACATATGATATTTTTGTCCAGCTATATGCTGGACATTTTGTTCAGTAGGATCCTCTGTGAAACTGTGTCAAAAGCTTTACTGAAATCCGAAAAGATCACATCAGCTGGCTTCCCTTGATCGACTATATGGGTGATCTTATCATAAAAGAAAATCAAATTTGTCAAACAGGACCTACCTTCCGTGAACCCATGTTGACTAAGACCAATGACCACATTGTCCCCCAAGCACGTTTCAGTATCTACAAGGACAATCTTCTCCATAATTTTACCAAGCATTGACATGAGACTAACAGGCCTGTAGTTAGAAGGATCTTGTCCTTCTTGAAACTGGCACAACATTTGCCAACTAGGACCTCTGCAGATTCCCAAGACTGTTTTAAAATAATTGAGAGAGGTCCTGTGATGATGTCAGCCAGCTCTCTGAGCACTCTGGGCTGAATCCCATTTGGACCCATGGACTTGTATGGATCCATGTGGTGCAGCAAATCACACACACATTCAGGGTCAGTTGTGAGTTTATCATTCCTACTGTTACGGTCCTCGCAGCACCTAGAGTCCTGAAACCCACCCTTGGCGTTGAAGACGGAGGCAAAGAAGGCATTAAATGTCTCTGCTTTGCCTATGTCCTTGTCTGTGAGGTGACCTTCCCCATCAAGTAGCGGACCTTTGTTTTCTCTGGTCCTCCTTTTTCACAGATTTAAAATAAAACTTTTTATTGTCGCCCACAGACCTGGCCAGCTTCAACTCTAATTGGGCATTGGCTGCATGTATTTTCTCCCTACAAACATGAACAGCATCCCTGTAGTCCTTTCACATTGCCTGACCATGCTTCCAGCACCCATACAATTTCTTTTTATGCCTAAGCTCCAGAATAAGATCTCTGGTCAGCCAAGCTGGCCTTGTGCCCCACCTTCTTGACTTCTGATATCCTGTGTCCAGTTCTGGGTTCCGCAGTACAAAAAAAAAGACAGGGATCTCCTGGAAAGAATCCAGCGGAGGGCCACAAAGATGATATGGGTCCTGGAGCATCTTCCCTATGAAGAAAGGGAGAAAACAAAGCAAGTTGAAGTCCTTTATAAGGACAAGAGCAGTCAATCTCAACGTATTTCTTAGTTCCTCAATGAATAATTAGTGTTGTCATCCATGCTGGGTTATCTGTAATAGACTCCCACAATGACATCCTCTTTGTTTTTCCCTTAATCCTAACCCAGAGGATCTCAACATTGCCACCACCAACTGCAAGCTCCATGCAGTCCAGCCTTTCCTTTACATACAGCACCACCCCACCGCCTTGCCTGTCCTGCCTGTCCCTACTGAGGAGTCTGTAACCGTCTGTTGCAACACGCCATTCACAGGACTCATCCCACCAGGTTTCGCTTATGCTGATGATATCATTGCTCCAGAATTGGGCCAAGAATTCTAGATCATCCAATTTATTCCTCATACTGTGTGCATTTGTGTAGAAGCACTACAAATGCACCTCATAGCATGCAGAACCTAGTGGAGAAGCCCGAAAGACCTCACTAGCACGCATTCCTTCTAATTCTGGCACTCCATCCCTTAGCTTATCACTGACATGCCTGGTTTTATCCCTTTCCCCTTTTGACTCTAGTTTAAAGCCCTGTCTATCAGCCCTAATAATTCCTGGGCAAAAATCCTTTTTCCCCTCTGAGAAAGGTGCATCCCGTCTCATGCCAGGAGGCTTGGTGTCGCATAGACCTTCCCGTGATGAACAAACGCAAAGTTCTGCTGGTGGCACCAGTCTCGGAGCCACGTATTGATTTGCCGAGTCTGCCTGTCAACATATTTTCCTCCAATTGGAAGGACAGAGGCAAAGACGGAAAGCTCACCTGTTAAACACGTGGCTCCGGGGCTGGTGCCAGCACAGAAATCTTGGCTTTTTCGACCATGGGGCACTTTACTCAGCACCTGGCCTGATGGCCGTGGACGGGTCCCTATCCTTTAGGGGAAAAAGGATCCTGGGCCAGGAGCTGGCGGGGCTCATTGAGAGGGCTTTAAACTAGGTAAGAAGGGGGATGGGGCTGAAGCAAGGATTGTTGGGACTGTGCCAGGGGGAACAATGGCAAGGCCAGAGGATAAGGTAAAGGCCCAGCTGAAGTGCATCTACACCAATGCATGCAGCATGGGTAACAAACAGGAGGAGCTGGAAGCCATCGTGCAGCAGGCAGGCTACGACTTGGTTGCCATCACGGAGACGTGGTGGGACCACTCTCATGACTGGAGTGCTGCAATGCCTGGCTATAAGCTCTTCAGAAGGGACAGGCAGCACAGAAGGGGTGGCGGTGTGGCTCTCTATATTAGAGAGTCTTTCGAGGTTGTAGAACTCGAGCCTAGGAATGACAAGGTCGAGTCCCTGTGGGTTAGGATCGGCAGGGACAACAAGGCTAGTGTCCTGGTCGGGGTCTGCTATAGACCGCCAAACCAGGATGAGGAGACGGATGAGGAGTTCTACAGGCAGCTGACAGAAGTTGCAAAATCTTCAGCGCTTGTACTCGTGGGAGACTTCAACTTCCCTGACATATCCTGGAAGCACAACACAGCCCAGAGAAAGCAGTCTAGGAGGTTTCTGGAGAGCGTGGAAGATAGCTTCCTGACACAGCTGATTAGTGAACCTACCAGGGGTGGTGCCCCGCTAGACCTTCTCTTCACAAACAGAGAAGGACTGGTGGAGGATGTGATTGTCAGGAGCTGTCTTGGGCAGAGTGACCACGAAATGGTGGAGTTCTCTATACTTGGCGAGGCCAGGAAGGGGACCAGTAAAACGACTGTATTGGACTTTCGGAGGGCTAACTTTGGGCTGCTCAGGACACTAGTTGGTGGAGTTCCTTGGGAGGAGGTTCTGAAGGACAGAGGGGTCCAGGAAGGCTGGGCGCTCTTCAAGAGGGAAATCCTAATGGCGCAGGAGCGGTCTGTCCCCATGTGCCCAAAGATGAGCCAGCAGGGAAGAAGACCAGCCTGGCTCAACAGAGAACTGTGGCTTGAGCTTAGGAGAAAAAAGAGGGTTTATAATCTTTGGAAAAGTGGGCAGGCCACTAGGGAGGACTATAAGGATTTAGCGAGGCTGTGCAGGGACAAAATTAGGAAGGCCAAAGCTCATCTGGAGCTCAATCTGGCTACTGCCGTTAAAGATAACAAACAACGTTTTTATAAATACATCAACACAAAAAGGAGGACTAAGGAGAATCTCCATCCTTTACTGGATGCGGGGGGAAACTTAGTTACAAGAGATGAGGAAAAGGCGGAGGTGCTCAATGCCTTCTTTGCCTCAATCTTTAGCGGCAGTACTGGTTGTTCTCTGGATACCCAGTACCCTGAGCTGGTGGAAGGGGATGGGGAGCAGGATGTGGCCCTCACCATCCATGAAGAACTGGTTGGTGACCTGCTACGGCACTTGGATGTGCACAAGTCGATGGGGCCGGATGGGATCCACCCGAGGGTGCTGAGAGAACTGGCAGAGGAGCTGGCCAAGCCCCTATCCATCATTTATCAGCAGTCCTGGTTATCGGGGGAGGTCCCAGCTGACTGGCGGCTAGCAAATGTGACGCCCATCTACAAGAAGGGCCGGAGGGCAGACCCGGGAAACTACAGGCCTGTCAGTTTGACCTCAGTACCAGGGAAGCTCATGGAGCAGATCCTCTTGGGAGTCATCATGCGGCACTTGAAGGGCAAGCAGGCGATCAGGCCCAGTCAGCATGGGTTTATGCAAGGCAGGTCCTGCTTGACGAACCTGATCTCCTTCTATGACAAAGTGACGCGCTGGGTGGACGAGGGAAAGGCTGTGGATGTGGTGTACCTTGACTTCAGCAAGGCTTTTGACACCGTCTCCCACAGCATTCTCCTCAAGAAACTGGCTGCTCTTGGCTTGGACTGGCGCACGCTTCGTTGGGTTAGAAACTGGCTGGATAGCTGGGCCCAAAGAGTCGTGGTAAATGGAGTCAAGTCCAGTTGGAGGCCAGTCACTAGTGGCGTCCCCCAGGGCTCGGTGCTGGGGCCGGTCCTCTTTAATATCTTCATCAATGATCTGGACGAGGGCATTGAGTGCACCCTCAGTAAGTTTGCAAATAACACCAAGTTAGGTGCGTGTGTCGATCTGCTCGAGGGTAGGAAGGCTCTGCAGGAGGATCTGGACAGGCTGCACCGATGGGCTGAGGTCAACTGCATGAAGTTCAACAAGGCCAAGTGCCGGGTCCTGCACCTGGGGCACAACAACCCCAAGCAGAGCTACAGGCTGGGAGATGAGTGGTTGGAGAGCTGCCAGGCAGAGAAGGACCTGGGAGTGATGGTGGATAGTCGGCTGAATATGAGCCAGCAGTGTGCTCAGGTGGCCAAGAAGGCCAACGGCATCCTGGCTTGTATCAAAAACAGTGTGGCCAGCAGGGCTAGGGAGGTGATTGTCCCCCTGTACTCGGCTCTGGTGAGGCCGCACCTCGAGTACTGTGTTCAGTTTTGGGCCCCTCGCTACAAGAAGGACATTGAGGTGCTTGAGCCAGTCCAGAGAAGGGCGACGAAGCTGGTGAGGGGCCTGGAGAACAAGTCCTACAAGGAGCGGTTGAGGGAGCTGGGCTTGTTCAGCCTGGAGAAGAGGAGGCTCAGGGGCCACCTTATCGCTCTCTACAGGTACCTTAAAGGAGGCTGTAGTGAGGTGGGGGTTGGCCTGTTTTCCCACGTGCCTGGTGACAGGACGAGGGGGAATGGGCTTAAGTTGCGCCAGGGGAGTTTTAGGTTAGATGTTAGGAAGAACTTCTTTACTGAAAGGGTTGTTAGGCACTGGAACAGGCTGCCCAGGGAGGTGGTGGAGTCACCATCCCTGGAAGTCTTTAAAAGACGTTTAGATGTAGAGCTTAGGGATATGGTTTAGTGGGGACTGTTAGTGTTAGGTTAGAGGTTGGACTCAATGATCTTGAGGTCTCTTCCAACCTAGAAATTCTGTGATTCTGTGATTCTGTGATTCTATGTTATCAGCACTCCTCTCATCCCAAGCCAAAAGACAGCATTCCACCAGCTACTAGGAAGAAAACCAACTCTGTCTTAACTGAAACCAGGACAGCCCCCTTTAGGTATTGGAAGGCTGCTAGAAGGTCTCCTCAGGGCCTTTTCTTCTGCAAGCAGAAAAACCACAACTCTCAGCCTGTCTTCATAGGAGAGGACCTTGAGCCCTGTGATCATCTTTGTGGCTCTCCTCTGGACTTGTTCTAATATTCCCACTTCCTTCTTGTGCTGGGGGCCCCAGAGCTAACAAAGTATTCTGGGTGGGGTCTCGTGAGAGCAGAGTAGAGGGGGAGAATCCCCTCCCCTGCCCTGCTGGCTATGCTTCTGTTGATGTAGCCCAGGATACGGTTGGCTTTCTGGGCTGCAAGCACACACTGCCAGCTCATGGTGAGCTCCACCAACACCCCCACATTCTTCTCCTCAGGGCTGCTTTCAATCTGTTCTCTGCCCAGCCTGTATTTGTCCTTGGGATTGCCCCAGACCACATGCGGGACCTTGAACTTTGCCTGATTGAACTTCATGGGGTTTGCACAGGCCCACCTCTCAAGCCTGTCAAGGTCCCTCTGGATGGCTTCTTTTCCCCCCATCCTGTCAACTGCACTGCACAGCTTGGTGTCATCAGCAAACCTGATGAGGGTGCACTCAATCCCACTGCCCATGTAACCAACAAAGATGTTAACCAGTGCTGGTCCCAATACATCCCCCCAAGGAACACCACTCTTTACTGATCTCCAGTTTGATGTTGATACAGTGACTGCAACCCTTTGACTATGATCATCGAGCCAGTTCCTTACTTACAGTTCCAGCGAGTCCACCTGTCAAATCCATGTCTCTCCAATTTAGAGATGAGAATATCATGGGGGGCATTGTCAAATGCACTGTGGAAGATCCGGTAGATTATATGAGTTGCTCTTCCCCTATCCACCAATGCTGTAACCTTCTTGTAGAAAGCCATCAGATTTGTTGGGCATGATATGCCCTTAGTGAAGACATGTTGGCTGTCACCAATCACTTCCTCATTTTCTATGTGCATGATCTTTCCTGGAGTGCTGCAAAGGATGGCTATAAACTCTTCAGAAGGGACAGGCAACAAAGGAGGGGCAGTGGTGTGGCTCTTTATATTAGAGAGTGTTTCGATGTTGTAGAGATCAGGGCTGGGATTGATATGGTTATGTCCCTAAGAATAAGGATCAGGGGGAAAGCCAACAAGGTGGACATCCTGGTGGGGTCTGTTATAGACATCCAAATGAGGATAAAAAAACAGATGAGACATTCCACAAGCAGTTGGTGGAAGTCATGTAATTGTCAGCACCTGTACTCATGGGGGACTTCAACTTCCCAGAACTATCCTGGAAATACAATACGGCTCAGAGGAAGTGGTCTAGGAGGTTCCTGTAATGTGTGGAAGACACCTTCCTGCCTTGGGTGGTTAGTGAGCCTATCAGGGGTGTGCCCCGTTAGGCCTGCTGTTCATGAACGGCGAAGGACTAGTGGGACATGTGATGGCAGGGAGCTGTCTTGGGCAGAGTGACCACGAAATGGTAGAGTTCTCTATTCTTGGCGAAGCCAAGAGGGAGGGCAGTAAAACTGCTGTCTTGGACCTCCGGAAGGCAGACTTCAAACTGTTCAGGACCCTGATAGGGAGGGTCCCTTGGGACCTTGGTCCTGAAAGGCAGAGGGCTATAGGAAGGCTGCATGCTCCTCCAGAAGGAAGTCTGAATGGTGCAGGGGCAGGCAGTCCTGTGTGCCTTAAAATGAGACAGTAGGGAAGAAGACCATCATGTCTGACTGGGGAACTTTTGCTGAGTGTCCGTGAGAAAAAGAGAGCTTATGTCCAGTGGAAGAAAAGACAGGCAACTTGGGGAGAATGCAAAGAAGTTTCTAGCATATGCAGGGAAAAAATCAGAAAGCCAAAAGCCCAGCATAAGCTCAACATGGCCACTGTGGTAAAAGATAACCAAAAATCTTTTTAAAAACCTTTTAACAGTAAGAGGAGGACCAAGGAGAATCTGCATCCTTTACTGGAACATGACTGCTGAGGATAAAGAAAAGGCTGAGATTCTCAGTTCCTTCTTTACATTTTCGTTTACTAGTCAGAGCAGTTTTCCTCTTCAAGGAAAACTGAGGTCGGCTTCTTCTTGCAGAAAATTAGTGGTAGGACAAGAAGGAATGGCCTTAGGTTGCACCAGGGAAGGTTTAGGTTAGAAATTAAGAGACATTTCTTCTCAGAATTGTCAGGCACTGGAATGGGTTGCCCAGGGAAGTGGTGGAGTCACCATCCCTGGGGGAGTTTAAGAAAAGGTTGGACCTGGTGTTTGGGGACATGGTTTAGTGGGTGACATTGTTAGTAGGGTGATGGTTGGACCAGATGATCTTGAAGGTCCTTTCCAACCTTAATGGTTCGATGAAAGAGCTGGCACTGTGTGTTTGCAGCCCAGAAAGGTAACTGTATCCTGGGTTCTATCAAAATCTGCATGGATAGCAGGAAAAGGGAGGTGATTCTTCCTCTCTACTCTGCTCTTGTGAGACCCTACTTGGAATCCTGTATCCAGCTCTGGGGGCCCAGCACAACAGACATGTAAGATTTAGGACATAGAGTGGGAGCAGAGCACAGCCACATTAATGATTAGTGGAGTGGAACACCTCTCCCATGAAGACAGTTGGGCATGTTTAGCCGAAAGAAGAGAACACTCGGGGGGAAACCTTCTTCTTGCTTTGCAATACTTAAATGGGGCTTAAAAGAAAGATGGGGAGAAACCCTTTTTAAGTCCAACAAAATTGTGACTCAGTCATTCTGGAATGTCTTGCAATGTTTCTGGGAACTTTTTGGCAGTATCCTTGCACCCGTTTCTGTAGTATCATTGCACAAGCTGTATTCCAGGTTCCCATGGGGCAGACACTCATTTTGGGAATTACCCCACTCACCAGGTAACCTTGAGGACCATGGTTTATAAAAACCTGCATCAAAGGCCTCAAAACACGGGACTGTCACACACTCTGACTGTGCAGTCCAGTCCTTTTTTCCCTGAGTCAGAAAGGACCTCTGGAGGTGTCCACTACCATCACCATCTATGAGCAGTGATAGCTCTACAGGTAGATCAGGTTAGTCAGTGTTTTCTGCAGCTGGATTTTGAAAATCTCTGGGCCCATGACCCAGTGCTGATCCACTGTCTTGGTGGCTGTCCCCCCTGATGCCAAAGGAGGATGGCACTGGTCAAATTTCAAAGATCAGCTCCCCTTGGGCAGTGAGGAATGGCTATCTCTGTGATCCCCACAAGCTGTCCCCAAGCTGGTGCTGCTGTTGTGCAGAACAAATGGGCTGTGGTGCTGTAACAGACCGAGGTACTTGACAAAAAGAGAAGTAAACCACTCCCCAGATTCCTTTCCCTCTGCCTGCTGGGTGCCCACTCTCTTCTCTGAGACTGCAGAGTCACAGGTTCCCTGTGAATACCTGGCTTTAGTTCTTTCCCTGTGGCTGAGCTCACAGTGGGAGATCTCTCACTTTCAGAGGGGCTGCAGTCGCTGCCCACACCAGGCTCCACTTTCCCTGGAGGTACCCTGGGCTCTGCAGGCAGCTCCAGAGTCCCATCCTGAAGGACATCATCTACGGGTGTCCTGGTTTCAGTTAGAATAGAGTTAATTTTCCTCCTAGTAGCTGGTAGGGTGCTATGTTTTGGCTTAGGATGAGAAGAGTGCTGATAACATGCTGATGTTTGAATTGTTGCAGAGTAGTGCTTACACCAAGCCAAGGACTTTTCAGCTTCTCACTCTGTCCTGCCAGTGGGCAGGGGTGGCTATCCGGGGGGGAGGGAGGCTGCTCGAGGATAGGCTGGGCATCAGTCAGCGGGTGGTGAGCAATTGCATTGTGCATCACTTGTTTTGTACATATTATTATTATTATTATTATTATTGTTATTGTTATTGTTATTGTTATTATTACTATTGTTATTGTTACTGTTATTGTTATTTTCTCTGTCTTAATAAACTGTCTTTATCTCAACTCACAGCCTTCACTTTCCCATTTCACTCCCCCATCCCAGAGGGAGAGGTGGGACGGTGAGCAAATGGCTGTGTGATGTTGAGCCGACGACTGGTTAAACCACAACAGCTGGTCACATGTGGGAAGAGCCCTGACTATGTAATGCAGTGACTATTCACTGTCTCTGCTGTCAGCAGACATTCATGCGTGAGTGTTAAATCCAGCCCTTTGTCTCTGACAGGTCACAATGCAAAAATGAGCCATTCCCTCCTGAACCAAGGAAGGAACAGGCCCTTGGCAATTCTTTGGGCATATTCTTAACACATTTTTTTGGGGGGGAATGAAAACCCAGCCTTCAGGTATTGCACTGGGGTAATTCTGTTTTATTACAGAGATGCTAGTAGAAAGCCTTCACTGACTCACACTGGTAGATGCACATTTATACAGCTTCCATATGGGACAGAGCAGGTTCATTCATTCACAGAATCCATTCATGGAATCCAAACATTAATGTAGGAATGCAAGAAGCAGAAGCAGTCATAATGACAACAACAATAACAAAAAAAAAAAAAAAAAAGGATTAAAATAATAATGAGGACAAACAAAAAACACAAGCTTGGAAGAGGATGTACTGGGATTCATTATTCATTACTGGAGAGTGAAGGGACCTTTATGAGTACTGAAAAACATGCACAAAATCTGTTTCCTAACTGCATCCTTGAGCTCTTGGTTCCTTATGCTGTAGATGAGGGGGTTCACTGCCGGAGGTACCGCTGAGTACAGAACTGCCAGCAAAAGATTCAGGGATGGGGAAGAGATGGAAGGGGGCTTCAGGTAGGCAAATGTGGCAGTACTGAGAAACAGGGAGACCACAACCAGATGAGGGAGGCATGTGGAAAAGGCTTTGTGCCTGCCCTGCTGTGAGGATATCTTAATCACAGCCCTGAAGATCTGCATGTAGGACAGCACAAGGAAAACAAAACACCCCCCAAAAAAACAGGCACTAACCACAAGAAGCCCAACTTCCCTGATGTAAGCATCTGAGCAGGAGAGCTTGAGGATCTGGGGGATTTCACAGAAGAACTGGTCCAGGACATTGCCTTGGCAGAGGGGGAGGGAAAAGGTATTGGCAGTGTGCAGCACTGCATAGAGAAAAGTACTGCCCCAGGTAGCCACTGCCATGTTGACACAAGTTCTGCTGTCCATTATTGTCCCATAGTGCAGGGGTTTGCAGATGGCAACATAGCGGTCATAAGCCATGATGGTGAGAATAGAAAACTCTGCTGTGATAAAGACAACAAAGGAAAAGAACTGGGTAGCACAGCCTGCATAGGAAATGGTCATTGTGTCCCAAAGGGAGTCGGCCATGGATTTGGGGACAGTGGTGGTAATAGTGCCCAGGTCGAGGAGGGAGAGGTTGAGGAAGAAGAAGTACATGGGGGTGTGGAGGTGGTGGTCGCAGGCTACGGCTGTGAGGATGAGGCCATTGCCCAGGACGGCAGCCAGGTAGATGCCCAGGAAGAGCCCGAAGTGCAGGAGCTGCAGCTGGCGTGTGTCTGCGAATGGCAGGAGGAGGAACTCATTGGGGAAGCTGCTGTTGGACATTTGATGTCTCAGAGCATGGTTGGCTGTCTGTGAAGGAAAAGACAGTGACATATAAGACAAACTTCTGTGAGTAAATGCAGTACTTCTCTCACAGAACTCACCTTTCCCTGAGCTGAAAGAGGAATGTGTCAGCTCATTCTCCAACTCTCCCAACTCAATCACAGTGTGCCTGACAGTTTCAGATGAAGCTTGTGCACCTTTTTCCCATGAAGACACCCTCTGGGCAGGGACCAGCAATCCATGTCTGAACACAAGTTTACACCCACCTGCACCCCAGACAAAGAGATTAAGAGAAACAACCCACACACAGGTAGACAAATAAGAAAGAATATCATAATGCTCCAATCAGCAGACAGAGACAAAGGCAGATGGGCATGCAGGGAAGCCTTCAGCTTACCAAGCTTGAATGCCACCTATGGAAGTGACACTGCAGGGCAAGTACCCTTACAATACTGATCAGTGAGTATCAGCTTGCAAGACACAGGCTCCTCTCCTCTTCTGGAGGTCCAGCTGAGGAGGAGGTGGCTCATGCCCTGAAGTCCCTCAAAGCAGAGGCTGTGCTGGGTGGCAGAGGAGAGCAGGGGGTTGCTGCAGAGAAAGTGCCTGCACTGCAGTCCTATCAGGGAGTGCCTGAATCCCCCCTCCCTTGGTGTTTCAGGCAGCAGCTCCCGCTCCCTCCCTGCCCAGGTCTCTGCTGCCTGGAGCTGTCCCTACTGTGACCTAGTTCCCTGTTCCCACATCTCCTCCCTGCCATTGCTCATAGACCCTCATCAACTGTGTGCTCTGCAATGCAGACATCTCCTGTCCCAGAGAACTGCCCAGGGACATCTCCCCATGCTCAACGGATATAGAGCAGCTCCATTCTAACAAGAATAAACAAGAATTGGGTTCTCCCCCAGAGGCCCTCCATAGCAAACAGCCCCTGGGGCACAGCAGGGACCCTGCTCTGCACCACAGCCCTGGCCACCCCTGCCTGAACACCTAGCTGCACAACTTGCAGCCTGCCCTGTGAGAAGGAACCCTCATGTCCTGACCCTCTGACAGCTTTGGAAGGTAATCCCTGCTCTGGACCTTGTTCTCCTCTTATCCAAAAAACTCCTCATGAGTCTTGAGTCCTCCTGAAAAATCCCATAGACTGTGGGATTTGACAGCAAATCTGGAGATGACACCAGGAACAACAACTGTGTTCCCCTGCAGCCACAGACTCACCCTGTTCAGGGCTGTGAAGATTTCTCCTGCAGTGAGCTCTCAGCATTCCCCCTCCACTCTGCCTTTAACATCTCCCTCCCTTCTCTCTGCCACCCTTGTCCCCTGCAGGCAGTGCCCCCAGCCCTGCTGTGCTGTGCAGAGGAGCTGCTCCTGGGCACAGCTGTCTCTCTGCAGCGCTGCCCGCTTGCCAGGAGCTCCCCTTGTGCCCAGGAGCCCGGCCCAGCTCAGCAGCACAGCACCCAACCATGGCATCGCTTGCTCTGTGCCATTGGGCTCCCTCGCGGTGTCCCCAACGCCTCAGGGCTGACAGATCCTGAGGGCTACAGGGTCTCTGCTGGGGTGTGGTGTTTGAAGCAGACTGAATTTATCACCAACTGCCCTTCTCTGTACACAGCAGAGATGGATTTTACAAGTGTGATTTGTGCTATTAGAGTGTGGTTGTCAAACATGTTGTGTTTTAACCTGTCGGGCACCTAAGCAACCACAGAGCTGTTAGCTCACACCCACTACTCAAAAGCTTATTTGTTGAAATACAGTTTCAAAAAGACAGAAAATAAAGATATAAGTATAACAGTAAAAATTATAAGAAATAATAACACATTTTATTATTATTATTATTATTATTACATGTGTAAAGCAAGTGATGCAGAATGCAATTGCTCATCAGCCACTGTCCGATGCCCAACCTTTCCCCAAGCAGGGGTTCTCCTGAACCTGGCCAGCCTGGACTAGGATCTTCTGTGCAGGTCCCTTGAGCTTACTTTGGTTTAGGGCAGTACAAGCTTTCAGAAGGATTAGGACTATTTTCTTCCCTTTCTCAAATATTCTGCTGTGAGCCCCACATGATGATGAAAACAATGTATTGGAGGTGTTCAGGAGATTCCCCCATTCCAGGGCAGCCTGGATCAATCCAGGGTAATTGGTAGGGCTCTGTTTCCAGCCCTGGGGCAGTTCGTTCCAGGTGGACAGGACACCCCTCCAACTGCAAGCAAAGTGTGGCCTTCACACTGCTGCCAAAAGGATGGAGAAAAATGCATTAGCAATATTAATTGTGGCATAGCGCTTGGCTGCCTTTGACTTCAGTTCATACTGAATGAAGTTCTAGCATGCCTGTCACAGAAACACTCAGTGGTGCTGGAACTTCATTCAGGCCACAAAAATCCACAGTTAGCTTCCTCTCACCATTAGAATTGGTCATATGCAATGGCTATATGGCCATATTAAAGTCTGAACGAGTCTTGCTGATCACTCCTTGGCTCTCCAGTCAATGAACCAGCTCATGCATGGGGATCAGGGAGTCTCTGTTAGTGCAGTATTGCCTCAGGTGCACTGCTGTGGTAGTGACTGGCACCTGCTGCTCACTGGCAATCAGCACCTCCTCAGCAGAAGGGCCCTGTGAGAGAGTGGGCAAGGTAGACACAACTGGTTAATGTCCTCCATCTCCAAGGCAGCTATGCCAAAGTCCACCAATACCCTTGTGGATCTTTGACGTACCCTCTCCTGAAGTAGTCTATGTCAAGGTTGCGCAGAGCCTCCAGGTCAGTCCCTATGGGTTACATTTGCCACTCCTTCCCAGTTAGACTCACTTCAGCCTCCAATACAGATAATTCTTGGGATTGATGTGCCAGGCAATAATCTTCAAAGTCCAATACACCCAATTGCCCCCTTCCTCCCCCCTGGCTGGAGGCAGGGCCCCTCTAGTCCTGCTCATAGTATTCATTACTCTGTTTGGAGGACTGCCTACTAGAAACGGGAACAGCAATTTTCTCAGAAGAACCACTTTTTGTGAATGTTTTTCCTTGCGCTTCATGTATCCGTGCCTCTAGGCTGGAGGTAGATTTTCCATCCCATTTTCTCATGGCTTCTCCATGGTCACACAGTTAAAACCATAGGGTTGCACGTGGTATGTACCCACTATATCACCTTTCTTGAGTAGAGGGACACTTCCGCCTGACAGCTGAGGTATTGGTTCGTACAGGTGGGGAGGAAGATGTAGTCTCTTGTAGCTGTTGGACCTATTCAGACAGTTTCTCCATATATGAGATGCAGGCCCATAGGGAAGAAGAGAGACTTTCTTCATATTGCCAGAGTTGGATAGCCAATTCATCCACTGCAGGTTCCTCATGGTCTTTCCACCTCATTACCGCCAATGAGCTGGCATATGATGATGGTGCACTCCATACAAACTTCTGCCACATGGATCATGTGCACTTGACTTCATCTGGATCTGTGGACAGTTGTTTGTTGTCCACCTTCAGCATGGGTAATTTCCTCAGGTACTGGATACCTCTCTGCATGGTGGTCCACTTTCCTGGTTGACATACAAGATCTTTCTTGAAGGGATACCTTTCCTTGATGCCTGACAGGATTAAGTTTCTTGTGCCCTTTTGCAATGGCTTTGTCAATCACCCCTCACCTACAGGAGGATCTGCTTGGCTTCCTTGCCCTCTAATTCCAGGCTATTGTCTCCCTTCTCCCAGCACTGCAGCAGCCAGGTGACAATGTGCTCACTGAGATGATGGCTGAAATCTTTTCCCATACCTCGTAGCTTACACTGGGATAAGGACCACTTGGTTTCTGATGCTTATATGATTTTTTCTGCTTTGTCCTCCTGCTTCCAAGATGGCCCATCTTTTGAGAAACCTGCCTCATCTTCTTCTTGCTCCTTTCTTGTCTGGGTAGGAGTTTCTTTCTGTTCTAAAGAAAAAATGAGCTTCACACCCATTGTTTTCTCTTGCATGTAGGGGCAACAGATACTGGCACAGGTTGGTTCTCTGGCCCAGCCATGGGGCACATTGCAGGGGCTGGAGTGGCTGCAGGACCCATGACAGGAGCTGTTCTGGCTGCAGGGTCTTTCAGAGGAGTTGGAGTGGCTGCAGAGCCTATCGCAGGTTTTGGAGTAGCTATATGGCCTCTCACAGTGGTCAGTTTAACTTTAGGCCCATCTCAGGAGCTGGAGTGCCTGCAGGACCTGTTGTAGGGTGTGGAGTGGCTGCTGGGCCCTTCACAAGGGTTGAAGGGGCTGATGGACCTGCCACAGGGGCTGGTGTGTGCCTGCAGGAAAAGTCACAGGGGCTGGAGAGGTGTTGACTGTGTCTTGTTAAGCATAGGGCAAGACCCAGCACACTGCAGTGATTTGTGTCCCTTTGCAACTGCCAGGGCGATGACACACATTTTTCAAGCATTCCACCGTTTTTTTAGGATTCTGCACTTTCTCAGGGATGAAGTTTCAAAGCTTTGGAGGTGCCTGCTGCTGGAGGTGTCTGCCCATATCCTTGCACACTCCATGCCACTCCTAACTGTCCTGCCTTGGGGCAGATCTCAACTACTTAAGTAGTTGTTTAAGCTTAAACAAAACCTGAATCGCATTCAGGTAACATCACAATGGGAACATGCTGGTTTGATCAACCCAAGGATATTCAAAGCTTTGAAGAGCTAGTGTAATTAGCCTGGAGGAGAAGCAGGAGGTGAAGGAGAAAGGGAGAGTGAAGAAATGGGGAAAAGCATCCCCCACTGCCCTGCATAGATTTACTCCCTGAGGAGAAAAGGCAAAGAGTGTAAAAGGGTGTCATTATTAATAGTTTCTAAGAGATTAAGAGATGGTTCCTGAGGTATAGAGGTGGCAAAAATTTTATCCTATCATAAGTCAGTGTTATCCAATACAGCAAAAGAGTAACCTTAAACCAGCCCCCAGAACAGTGGGATAAACAGCATGACATGGAAGACAGACAGTTAGTAAAGTGCTATACAACACAATTCTGAAAACAAGCACAACAGACCCCAGAAAACAAACAAACAAACAAACAAACAAAAAAACAGCATTGTGATCAGCAACTCTTAAACTGATCTAATGCTTATAACAATCTACTTTTAAAACACTGTGGTCAGTTCTGTCATCTTAACCTTTGTGCTCCACACTAGGCTCCAAAAAGACTTGGTGTGGTTTGACCCAGCAGGCAGTTCAACACTACTACAAAGCTATTAATCCAATGGGATTGAGAAAAGAACTGGGAGAAAAAAATAAATGAAAAAGTTCATGGTCTGAGATAAAGGCAGTTTAAGAGGACACAAAATGAATTTTTATTATTATTATCATTATCACTATCATTGTCATTATCATTATAATTATTATAATTATTATTGACGCCAATAGACTAATGTCATGATATTTTTGTGTGCATATCAAAAGACAGAAAAGGAGGTGATGATTAATTGGGAAGTGTTGGACCTCAGCATTATGTACATGATATAGAATAAGCAGTGGATATTGTCTTAGGTTTGGCTGCGATAGAGTAATTTTTTCTTCCTAGTAGCTGGTATGGTGCTGTGTTTCATATTTACACAAGTACAGAACAGTTTGGGTATGAAAGGACCTTACAGATCACATAATTCCAACTCACCTGCCGTGGGCAGGGACACCTTCCGCTAGACCGGGTTGCTCAAAGCCCCATCCAACCTGGCCTTGAACACCTCCAGGGGTGGAGCATCCACAGCTTCTCTGGGCAGCCTGTTCCTCACCACCCTCTGAGTAAAGAACTTATTTCTAACATCTAACCTGAATCTACCTTCTTTCCATTTAAAACCATTACCCCTAGTCCTATCACTACACTCTTTGATGAAGAGTCCCTCCCCAGCTTTCCTGTAGGCCCCTTTAGGTACTGGAAGGCCACTGTAAGGTCTCCGTGGAGCCTTCTCTTCTCCAGGCTGAACAACCCCAACTCCCTCAGCCTGTCTTCATAGGAGAGGTGCTCCAGTCCATTGATCATCCTCATGGACCTCCTTTGGACTCGTTCTAATAGCTCCATGTCGTTCTTACACAGGGGGCCCCAGAGCTGAACTTGAGGTTTGGCCTCACCAACAATGAGTTACAGAGGGACAATCATATCCCTTATCCTGCTGACCACAGTATTCCTGGTACAAGCCAGGATGCTGTTGGCCTTCTTGGCAACCTGAGCACACTGCTGGATCGTATTTGACTGACTGTCTACCACTATCCCCAGGGCCCTTATCCTCAGGCAGCTGTCCAGCTTCTCTTCTCCCTGCATGAGTGGGATTGTTGTGCCCCAAGTGCAGGACCCAGCACATAGCCCTGTCAAACTTCATAGAGTTGGCCTCAGCCCATGGGTTCAGCCTATCCAGATCCTTCTGCAGAGCCCTCCTACCCTTGAGTAGATCAGCTCTCACTCCTAACTTGGTCTTGTTTACAAACTTACTGAGGGAGCACTCGATCCCCTCATCCAGATCATTGTTGAAGAAATTGAAAAGAACTGGCCCCAATACTGAGCCCTGGGGCACACCACTAGTGACTGGCCTCCAGCTGCATTTAGTTCCATTCACCACAACTCTTTGGACCCGGCCATGCAGCCAGTTTTTAACCCAATGAAGCGTACATCCATCCAGGCCTTGAGCAGCCAGTTCCTCCAGGAGAATGCTGCAGGAAATGGCTTCAAAAACCTTGTTGTGTAGACCAAGGTAGACCACATCCACAGCCTTTCCCTTCTCCACTGAGCACATCACCTTGTCAATCTGATTTGTCACCTTGACATCTGATTTGTCAAGCAGGGCCTGCTTTGATAAACCCATGTTGACTGGGCCTAATCACCTGGTTGTCCTGTTGTGTGATGGTACTCAAGATAATCTGCTCCATGAGTCTCCCCGGCTCTGAGGTCAGACTGACAGGCCTGTAGTTCCCTGGATCCTTCTTCTGCCCTTTCTTGTAGATGGCTGTCATATTTGCTAGTCACCAGTTGACTGGGACCTCCCCTGATAGCCAGGACTGCTGATAAATGATGGAAAGCAGTTTGGTGAGCACTTCAGCCAGCTCCCTCAGTATCTATGGGTGGATCCCATCTAGCCCCCTAGATGGCGGTATATCTAGGTGGAGTAGCAGTTCTCTAAGCATTTCCTCATGGGTTATGAGAGCTTCATTCTGCTCAAGGTTCTTATCGACCAGCTCAGGGGCTGAGTACTAGGTGAACAACTGGTCTTGCTGCAAAACACTGAGGTAAAGAATGCACTAAGTACCTCAGCCTTTTCATCATCTCTTTTAATTCTGTTTTCCCACATCCAGTAAAGGAAGAAGATTCTCCTTAATTCTCTCTCTTTTTTTTTTCTTTTGTATTTATAAAAAGAAAGAAAGAAAGAAAGAAAGAAAGAAAGAAAGAAAGAAAGAAAGAAAGAAAGAAAGAAAGAAAGAAAGAAAGAAAGAAAGAAAGAAAGAAAGAAAGAAAGAAAGAAAGAAAGAAAGAAAGAAAGAAAGAAAGAAAGAAAGAAAGAAAGAAAGAAAGAAAGAAAGAAAGAAAGAAAGAAAGAAAGAAAGAAAGAAAGAAAGAAAGAAAGAAAGAAAGAAAGAAAGAAAGAAAGAAAGAAAGAAAGAAAGAAAGAAAGAAAGAAAGAAAGAAAGAAAGAAAGAAAGAAAGAAAGAAAGAAAGAAAGAAAGAAAGAAAGAAAGAAAGAAAGAAAGAAAGAAAGAAAGAAAGAAAGAAAGAAAGAAAGAAAGAAAGAAAGAAAGAAAGAAAGAAAGAAAAAGAAAGAAAGAAAGAAAGAAAGAAAGAAAAAAGAAATTTTTTATTGTCTTTAACAGTAAAAGACACATTGAGCTCCAGTTGGGCTTTGGCCCTTCTAATTTTTCCTTTGCACAGCCTAACAACATTTAGCACTCAGCTTCAGAGAAAATGACAGCATAAATGAGAAGCACAGAAAAAGTGGAATTGAACAGCCTTCCATCCTCTACCCTTCTGTAAGCCTGTTCTGCAGCTCCATTCAACTAGTTACTCCTCTACTGTTCAAACTCTCCTGCAACTGCTGATGCTGTTAACTTGTGAGAGCACAATTAGAATGAGACATCTCCTTGCAGACATTAACAGCTGACAGAATGGGGCATGTGTCCAGGGGAACTTTGAGAAACTGCAGGATTTTCCCTAGAGAAACCTCTTGACGTTTACAAGGAGAAGAGTGCAGTCCTGCACCAGAGGAAGAGTAACCCCACACATCAAGGCAGACTGGGACACTACTGAGTAAGCAATGCTCAGGAGGAGGAGCACCTGGGAACCACGAGGGATTCCATATGAGCAGTGGTGCCTGCTCACCAGGAACCGGGCCAGCTTCCTACAGAGCTGCCTCATGAGGAGCATGGCCATCAAGAAAATCTGAGTTATCAGACTCAGCTCCAATATGGTGTGACTCCACCTGCAGATGGGAGTCCCAGTGTGTAGCTCCTCGTTTTTGAGGGCACGGGATATTGCCCAGAGAGCTTGTGCCAAGGAGGGGTTCAAGGCCTAAAGTACCTGCCCTGTGTAAAGGGGCTTGAAACCCAAGTCTGGGTTTCTCTGTCCCAGTGGCATGGAGCATCCAAGCAAAGCTAAAGTAGCCTGAGACTGCCTGAAGGGTGTTTTTGGAGATGCTTTAGCTTTCCTCTGTAGTGAAAAATGGCATGAAACAGAAATAATGCCACAAAGTCGACTTCAGGATGTTGAGACTGGACATGAAGAGAAAGAAATCCCCTTTGCCTACTGCTCCAGGAAGAGCCCTGAGCAATATGTGAAGGGAAAGGATCTCCCTTCTCAGAGGCCAGGGGTCAAGGCCTGGCTCTTGTGCTTGGTGAAACACATCCAGTTTTCCTACACATCAACGTCACCTTTACATTGCCTTTGTCTACTTGTCCACACTGTCTCCAATGTTCTGCTCTAATGAGCTCCAAGGGAGCCTGTGTCAGTGCTAGCCCTCGGGGGACACTCCAGGAAACTTGGACTGACTTGGACTGACTGGACTTGTTGAGAGATTTCTTGAATTTGCTCTTTGTGCCTGAGGTTTGTGGTCTCATCACCAAAGTCTCCAGAGGGGTGATTACAATGACTTGGGCTGGGCCTGTGCTGCTGAGCTTGGCTGGGCTACTTGTCCCAATGGGACCTCTTGGCAAGAGGGCCCTGGTGCAGAGAGACAGCTCTACCCAGAAGCAGCTCCTCTGCACAGTGCAGCAGGGCTGGAGACTCTGACCGCAGGTGGCACAAGGAGAGGAGAGAGGGAGAGAGGGCTTGGAGGCAGTTGGGAGTGGATTGGGAGGATGCTGAGAGCTGATGGCAGAAGAAATGTGCACAGCCCTTAACAAGGTAAGTCTCTGGCTGCAGGGCCATGACGCTGCAGGTCCTGGAAGGGTCTTCTGCTGGGTCTTGTTCCTGGGAGGGCAGTGGGCGATGCAGTAGGCTTTGAGATTCCTGCTGGGTTGCACTGCGAGGTGAGGAAGTCTGGCAGAAGCCCCTCGGAGTGCCCTAAGCCAGGTGCCCCCAGTCATCCCAGAACACCCTGCCCTGGCTGGCCATGCCGGGCTCTCTGTCAGCTGCCCCGTAGCTCCTGCAGCCATGGAGGTGCCCCTTGGCAGGGCCCTGTTGGTGGCAGGGTGCTGCAGGGCAACGCTGAGCACAGCCGTGTGGGATGGGGTCTGTGAGCATGGGCAGGGAGAAAGAAGAGGTGGGCGCAGGGCAGCAGCTCCTGGCAGGGACAGGTGCAGGCAGCAGAGAGAGGGGCAGGCGACCAGAAGGAGCTGTTGCCAGAAACGCCGTGGCAGGGGGGATTCGGGCACCTCACGGCCATGCCCTGCAGTGCAGACGCCTTCCCCTGGAGCAGCCCCTCCCTGGCCTCCTCTCCCCCCTGCAGCCCATGGGCTGTGGGGCACGCATGGCCAGCACAGCAGGCAGAGCCCAGATGAAGAGAAGCTTCCAAGCTCCTTCTGGCTCTGTACCAAGGTGCCCCAAGGAGAAGACACCTCCGTGCTAAGGTCATCTCTGTTCTGCTGGATGTCTGTCTGTGGGCACCTGGAGTGAGGCCTCTGCACCCCTAGCTAGGAGGGAAGGGCTGAGTTTGTGGTCCAGCACCCAGAGACAAGGTGAGGATTCTGCCAAGCTGCATTTGGACTGGGACTTCTCTGCTCTCAGCTGTCTCCAGTTTCTTCTCAGGAAAACACCTGAGCATGATGGTAATCCTAAGCATTACAGGGGTAACTAGTAAAAAATAAAGCAAATAAAATCCTGCCTTGCTCTACACTGTGGTCGGAGATGTTTGCAAGAGCACTGCAAAGCTCAATGATCTGAGACGTGGACAGAACCTGAGTTTCCCTTATGTTCCTTTTTCCCTCATGCTGTACAGTAGGAAGGACTCCTCTAGAGCCCGAAGCAGCCCCTGCTCCCAGTGCCCCCCTCAGCCAACACCAGCTGCAGCTCAAGCAAGAGAGCTGCAGAACAGTTCTCGTGCTAAGAGAGAGGCTCTGTTTGGGGGTGCTATATGACTTGCATTAGGTTTTCCTCAGAGAATTCTGTTCTAACTTTGTTTTGCCTTCTCTTCAGCAGACAGCCTTGTCAAAGTCAGAGAATGACCAACAGCAGCTCTGTGAGTGAGTTCCTCCTGTTGTCATTCACAGACACACGTGAGCTGCAGCTCCTGCACTTCGCGCTCTTCCTGGGCATCTACCTGGCTGCCCTCCTTGGCAACGGCCTCATCCTCACAGCTGTAGCCTGCGACCACCGCCTTCACACCCCCATGTACTTCTTCCTCCTCAACCTCGCCCTCCTTGACCTGGGCTCCATCTCCACCACTGTCCCCAAAGCCATGGCCGATTCCCTCTGGGACACCAGGGCCATCTCTTCTCAGGGATGTGCTGCACAGGTCTTACTGTTTGCCTTCTTTCTCACAGCAGAGTATTCCATTCTCACTGTCATGGCCTATGACCGCTACATTGCCATCTGCAAGCCCCTGCACTACGGGAGCCTCCTGGGCAGCAGAGCTTGTGCCCAGATGGCAGCAGCTGCCTGGGGCAGTGGCTTTCTCAATGCTGTCCTGCACACTGCCAATACATTTTCACTGCCCCTCTGCCATGGCAATGCCCTGGACCAGTTCTTCTGTGAAATTCCCCAGATCCTCAAGCTCTCCTGCTCAGATGCCTACCTCAGAGAAGTTTGGAAACTTCTGTTTAGTATTTCCTTAGCATTAGTTTGCTTTGTTTTCACTGTGCTGTCCTATGTGCAGATCTTCAGGGCTGTGCTGAGGATGCCCTCTGAGCAGGGCCGGCACAAAGCCTTTTCCACGTGCCTCCCTCACCTGGCCGTGGTCTCCCTTTTTCTCAGCACTGTCATGTTTGCCTACCTGAAGCCGCTCTCACTCTCCTCCCCAACTCTAAATCTCGTGGTGTCATTTCTGTACTCAGTGGTGCCTCCTGCAGTGAACCCCCTCATCTACAGCATGAGGAATAAGGTGCTCAAGGATGCAGTCTGGAAATTCTTAGAATACATGTTTCTTCAAATCAATAATGTGCCTTAAAGTTCCTACTTTATTTCAGAAACTGAGGAAAATCGTTTGTTTTCTCTATTACTCCTTTATTTTCTCTTATTGTGTTTTTCTTCCATTTCTTGCTTTGATCTACAGAAGCTTATTCTTAGCCTCCTACCTGTTATTTTGTTCTTTACTTTGAGACGATCATCATCTGGAGCTATGATCAGGTCTCTTCTATAGATACAGATAAAAAAGAAGCCATGAGAACTTCACTGGTCTCAGCTCCATTTGTTTCCACCTGCTCTGGAGCTGGGGGAGCAGTCCCAGCATGCAGGAGAGGCTCAGGGGCCAGAGCCCAGCTGCCACATGGAGGAGTGTTGTGGTTTAACCCAGTCGGCAGCTAAACACCACACAGCCTTTCGCTCACCCTTCCCCCTCCCTCTCTGTGAAGGAGGGGAGAAACGGGAAAGTGAAGCCTGTGGGTTGAGATAAAGGCAGGTTATTAAGACAGGAAAATAATAATTATAACAGTAATAACGATAGTGATAATACTAGTAATGTGTACGAAACAAGTGATGCACAATGTAATTTCTCACCACCTGCTGATTGATGCCCAGCCTAACCCCGAGCAGCCCGCCCCCCACCCCCGCTAGCCACCCCTATATATTGTTTAGCACAACATCAGACGGTATGGAATACCCCTTTGGCCAGTTTATGTCAGCTGTCCGGGCTCTGTCCCCTCCCAGCTCCTGCTGCACCCCCAGCCTGTCCACTGGCAGGACAGAGTGAGAAGCTGAAAAGTCCTTGGCTTGGTGTAAGCACTGCTCTGCAACAATTCAAACATCAGCATGTTATCACCACTCTTCTCATCCTAAGCCAAAACATAGCACCCTACCAGCTACTAGGAGGAAAATTAACTCTATCCTAACTGAAACCAGGACAAAGAGTGAGCCCTGGTGGCCCTTGGGCTGTCCCTCACTGCCCGCTGGGCTCTGCCTCTCTGCTGCCTTTGGGTCAGGGCTGCTGCTTCCCTGGAGCCATGACCTCAGCAGAACGAGGCCTTTTCACTGCTGCTCTCATTTCACTTCCACAGTGTCCACTTCTTCCTTGCCACTTTCTGTTAGCCCACAGAAGGACCTTGTGTACCCAGGTGACAGTCCGTTGCCTGTGGCAGTCCTGCAGCTGTAGGCAGCAGAAGAGAATGTGCCAGTGACAGAGCTGGGCTCCCTGCTAGCATGGCAGTAAAAAAAAGGGGTTTCACAAGGCAAACCCAGAAGCCTGGACACCTCTTCCAGTGCTGCTGTCAGGAGCAGAACCAAGGGGTTGCTCCCTGCTCTTTGTTTTCTGGGCAAGTTCATGGAATGAAGGATACAGGCTTAAAGTCCCAGGGTGCTCTGACAGCAACCAAGTCCTGCACCATTTATGGTGGCATTTGCCCAATTAGACAACAACCATTTTTGGACTCATCTACATAGCACTGTGCCCCCTGCAGTGGGGCTGATGGCCGATGTCTGCCTGGAGAGGAATCTGGAGCTGCCAGGAGATGTCAGGGGAACTCAGGGACAGCGTGTTCCATGTGTAGTAACTAGAACCACATCTGAGTGACCATCAAAAGAAGGGTCTGGTAAAGTTGAATCTGAGGAGTCCATGGGCTAAGGAGGACTCTGCGATGCCATGAGAAGAGGTGAACTGCCAGCAGGCAAAGGCCCATAAGATGCAGAGCAATTGAGGACACCCTCTTTGGAGACTCATGGGCCAGGTCTGGTGCAGCACTTGCCTGCCCTTTGTGACCTTAGAGACAACCCATGATGCTGCAAGTACTGCCCTGTGCTGCTGAGACACCAGGGCAGATGGAAAGGGGCTCAGCAGCAGAGATCCCCATGGAGTTGGGTCTGCTGACTACCTGGAGAAAAACAGGCAGGGCAGAATTCTCCAGGGGTCCTCAGGCACCACAGACCCCTGGCACTGCACAGCAGCACCACTCAGGGCCCTCCATTTCCTGAGCCGTGGCTGGCCCCAGCGCGACAGGGAGCTCAGCATGGCCCTTGCAGCCCCCTGCCCTGGGCCTGCCTCTCCCCTTGGCCTTTGCCCCATCCTTGTCTCTGCTGGCAGGAGCGCTCTCGGCATGCACTTCCTGGCCTCCCCTTGCCTCCAGACAGCTGCTGCCCACTCAGGCTGCTGGCACAAACATGTCCTCACAAGCAGCACCACCCCTTGGGCTGCTTCTCCTGGCCTCCCCCACCCCACTGCCTTGACTCCTTGTCTCTGCTGGGCTCCACTTTCCACACCCAAATGTGTCCCTTGGCTGTCAGCTCCCTCTCTTCTTCCCCACAGGATGGTATATATGGGGTGGGACATATTACTGTTGGGTGTGGAAGTGTTACTGTAATCTGCATTGCTGATAGCACAAAAAGAAAGTTCCTTTATCAGTGACCTATATCCTTCTTCAGGTGAATTTTCAGGATCTATATTCATCACAGGAGAAGAAATACTGATGGTCACCTGTACTTGCTTTGTCATCGCTTTGTCCATCACGGTGTACTCCCTCATCTTCCAGGCACTTCCACCCATCTTGAATAAACAAACCCTGTTGAATGTCCCCTTTCCAGCTGCGTGTCTGTATCTATGCACTTCCCATGGTTCTCCTGCTTTGCCCTCCCCTTACTCTTAGATCATTCAGACTGCTCTCACTGACCCAGATGCTGCTTTGAGCTTCATTGAGTTCAAGCTCGCCCATTGATTAGCAGTCTGCCTAATTGTTTCTGTAGCAAGCTCCTCATCATTTATCACTGAATTAAGATCATATGGAATAATAGTAATCTTAATACCTATAAATGCCTATCAATCAGTATAAAATACTTAATTTACAGTCATGCTTTTGCAAAGGTAAACGTGACTGGAGACATACAAGACAAGGAGCTTGTTTTGCTGTTTGGAAAATTGCTCCTTGTTTATTCCTGCCTCTTTTATAATAAAGAAAAACCTTTCTGTGTGCAGCCAGGTCTCTAAGGAAAGCAGGCAGATGGGAGCTGGTGCAAAGGGGCTGTAACATCCAGCTGCAGACTTCAGTGCAGAAGTGTGGTGTAAGGAAAAGTGATGCAAGCGCCAGGTGGCCAATGAGAGAAATGTCAGGGTTGGGGGGGGGAGGTGGTGAGGAGCAAGGTTGTCCATGCACTGTCAGACCTCAAGACCCTGCTTTTCCTCCCTATGGACGTCTCCATAGGAGAAGCGCTGGATTAATATCAATTGAAGAAAGATGCTCAAAACTGAAATGCAGCAAAATTCATCCTTTAAAATTAGAAGAGATATTTATTAGGTGCTTTTTGAAATCTTCCTCCTTAATTACACTACGAAAGCTCTCCAATTAGCTGTTCAAGTCTTGAGGACATGAATAACACTATGGAAAACATATGTTTTTTTAGGTGCTTCTGCATTTTAATCAATTCCATGGTGGATTTTGGTGCTCAGTCTGTGAACATCAGGTACTGAGAGGAGAATGATGCAATTGCTTGAGAAAGTAAATTCAGAAGGAAAAGTTGAAGTGACTTGGAGTATTTATGGGCCCCACTGAGGGCTGTTACCAAGAGATTCTCCTCAGGGACTTGTTAAGGCAGATAATTGGAGGCCATGATTACAGATAGGCAAAGCTGAGAAAAGTCTTGTTTTGTTTTGGTCAGACAAAAGCAGAAATACCAAGGCCTTACCCCAGCCTGGAGGAGAGATCCTGCACCCCCATGTCTCACTCAGGGCTCTTGCTGGAGGCTGTGGGGTAGGGGGTGATTCCCATAATATCATGTGAAGGACAATGGTATGACACCTCCCAGCATTTGCACACAGTTGAATGGAGAACACATGGTCCCAATGCCATGAGTATAACTTGTGTCTTCATAAGCTGTGGCTTCGGGGACAAAGATGTCAGTGCTGCTGCGGCCTTTCATTCTTGTCAGAGCCCTCTTCCTTCTCCTCTGCAGACTTTCCTATGCTGTCCCACTCCTCTCTGAAAGCTGCAGACAGCCACGTCTCTTGCCCACCTTGCTCTCAGTCTACTATTCCCACGATTTCACTGATGCCTTTCCACTCTTGCCAGTTGTTCCTTCAAACACAAGGGCATGGGCTGATCCAAAATCCCTCTGGGTGACCTTTGGACCCACAACACCAGTTCCAGTGCCTCACCTCCAAGTCAAGAGCTTCATATGAACATGTAATCTAAATCTACCCTCTTTCAGTTTAAAAGCATTTCCCTTGTCATATCACTGCACACTCTGAGAACAAATCTCTCCCCAGCTTTTCTGTTGGCCCACTTTAAGCAGTGGATGGATGCTATAAGATCTTCTCAGAGCCTTCTCTTCTCCAGGCTGAACAACCCCAATTCCTCAGCCTGTTTTAATAAGTGAGGTGCTCTAGCCCCTTAATCACCTTTGTTGCCCTTGTATGGACTCGCTCTAATAGCTTCATGTCATTCTTACATTGGGAGCCCCAGAGCTGAACGCCATACTCCAGGTGGGGTCTTGGGAGAGCAGAGTAGAGGGGGAGAATCACCTCACCCATTCTCCTCCCAGCCTGTAATTGTGCTTGGGATTGCCGTGACCCAGGTGCAGGACCTGGTGATGGTTGGACCAGATGATGGTTGGACCAGATGATCACAGAATCACAGAATCATTTAGGTTGGAAGAGACCTCCAAGATTAATGAGTCCAACCTCCGACCTAACACTGACAAGTCCTCCACTAAATCATACCACTAAGCTCTACCTCTGAACAACTTTTAAATACCTGCAGGGATGGTGACTTGACCACTTTCCTGGGCAGCCCATCCCAATGCCTAACAACCCTTTTGGTAAAGAAGTTCTTTCTAATATCCAACCTAAACTGGCACTTCAAATGTCACTCAGATGTCACTTTGCCATCTCCAATCTCACCTGGTGTCTGCCTCTGAACTGCTCCCTCCTGCCTCTGTCTGCATTCAATGTGCTGGGAGCTGAGACAAGCAGCTTATATGCTGCCTGGTTTGTGCCCACCTGAACCAAGGCAAGAGGAATCCCAACTCCTGTGCACTTCTGTGAGGCATGGGAGAGGCAGCTAAGCTCCCTTCTAGCCTCTGAACTGCAAACAAAGTATGAGATGCCTGGTTTGACTCAGCTGAAACCCTTCCCTAAGCATGGGGAGGGAGATCCTTGGGTGGGTGTTCTGCCCAAAACCAGGTCATGGAAAAGTGATCCAGTTGGCCTCGGTTATCTGAGAGAAGAAGCCCAAGCCCTCCTCATCACAGCCTCCCTTCAGGAAGTTGCAGAGTGAAACAAGGTGTCCCCTTATCCTCCTCTTCTGCAGACTAAACTACCCCAGCTCCCTCAGCTGCTCCTCATAGGACTTAAGCTCCAGACCCCTCACCAGTTTTGTTGACCTTCTCTGGACATGCTCCAGCACCTCGATGTCTTTCTTGTAGTGAGGGGCCCAAAACTGAACACAGTACTCGAGGTGTGGCTGCATCAGAGCTGAGTACAGGGGGATGATCACCTCCCTGCTCCTGCTGCTTACGCTATTTCTAATGCAGGCCAGGATGCTGCTGGCCTTCTTGGCCACCTGGGCACACTGTTGGATCATGTTCAGCTGAGCATTGATCATCACTCCCAGGTTCCTTTCCTCTTCACAATCTTCTAGCCACTCTGTCCCAAGCCTATAGCATTGCATGGGGTTGTTGTGGCCAAAGTGCAGGATCCAGCATTTGGCCTTGTTAAACCTCATCCCATTAGCCTCATCCCAGCCTATCCCGATCCCTCTGAAGGGCCACCTTACCCTCAGGCAGATTGACACTGCCTCCCACCTTGGTGTCGTCTGCAAACTTACTGAGGGTACATTCAATCCCCTCATCTAGGTCATCAATAAAGGTATTAAACAAGATAGGCACCAATACCAATCCCCAGGGGACACCACTTGTAACAGGATGCCAGCTGGACTTAACTCCATTAACCACAACCCACTGGGCACAGCCCTCCAGCCAGTTCTTCACCCAGAGAAGACTATACCTGTCCAGGCCATGGGCGGCCAGTTTCCCCAGGAGAATACTGTCAGAGACCATGACAAAGGCTTTGCTGGAGTCTAAGTAGACTACAGCAACAGCCTTCCCTCATCTACCAGTCTGGTCTTAAGATCATACAACAGACCCCCACCAAGATGTCACCCCTACAGGCCTTTCCCCTGATTCTTATCCATAGACATTCAACTTAACCATTACTCAACCCCAAGCTCTTCATCATCAACACAGTCTTTAATATAAAGAGCCACACCACCACCCTTCCTTCCTTGTCAATCCCTTCTGAAGAGCTTGTAGCTGTCCATCACAGTACTCCAGTAGTGGAAGTGATCACACCATGCTTCATTACAGCAACTAGGTCAGAGTTAGCCCGTCTCACAGTTGCTTCCAGCTCCTCCTGTTTGTTGCCCATGCTGCATTCATTTGTGTAGATGCACTTCAGATGAGACACCTGCCTCACCGCCAGCTTCAGCATTGTTTCCCCAGGCACTTCTCTGGTGATCCCTGTTTTATCCCCTTCCCCTGTCATAGCTAAAGCTCTCTCGATGAGTCCTGCTGGCTCCTGTGCTAGGATTCATTTCCCCCTTGAAATTCTTTGAATCTCTGTGGTTCTACTTAGAGAAGCTCATATGGAGCTGAGTTCTGCATTTGAGACCAAAGCAGTGTTGTTAGCAGACCAGTGTTTCACTTACTGCTGAACCATATCAACGGGTTCTCCATCTCTCATACTGCCCCCCACGACATGTAACTTGGGGGTATGCGGGACAGGGGGGTATGCACACAGCCAGGACAGCTGACCCAAAGGGATTAAACAGATGCTCCAATAGGTGTTCCAGCTCACCATCCCACTACCAAAAGCACCTCCCAGCCTGCAGCAGAGAAGCCTGCTGGGGAAGAGCTGGAAGGCTGTGGGGACCCACCAGCAGGAGCTGGTGCCAAGTCCTGCCCAAGGGTCCAAGACATCTCCCTGTTCAGCTCTTTCAAATGATCTTTCCCTGCCTGTGGGTGCTGGGCAGGCATCCTTGGCCTCCATGGGGGATCAAGGCAGAAGAAGGTGGGCACTGCAAGGGAGTGTCTCTTGGGACTTCAGCCCCAAAGCCAGACCCCGATCCTGCTGGCTCTAAGATGTGCCCCTTCCCAACCACTGCATCTTTAAGCTCCTCTCCCCTCCATCAGCCTCAGGGAGACACCCAGAAACATGGTCAGGGAAGACTGGATCTGGGGCAAAGCCCCCAGAGGGTTTTAATATGAGGAAATACCAACACACAGCATAAAAACAGGGGAATACCAAGAGGGGAAATACCCATGTGCGTCTGCTGACTGCTGGAAAAGGGAGACCGTTCCCTGATGCTCACGGCTCTCCCAGTGGCACTGAGCTCTCCTCCCTCCCGGCTGCACCCAGCTGCTCAGCAGGGCTGGGCTCTGCTGGCCTGGGGCTCTGGAACTCTTGTGCATGGGGCTCTGGTGTGACATCCTGGGTGTCCTCATGGGGACATGCCAGAGACACCTCTTCAACATCATCATAGCCCGTGGTCCCCAAGAAAGGTGATGAGGTGTGTCCATCAGCTCCAGGGACCCCAGCACTTCTCCGGGAGTGCAGGCTTCCCCCTGTAAGCATCAAGGCAGGCTGCTGTGGTTGGGCCTGTGAGGTGCCCCTTGGGGCTGTTTATCACCTTCCTCGTCCTCACCAGCCTGAGACACTCGGCCCATTCTCCCAGCCCCCACAAAATATCCCAGGACAGGTTCTCCATGGATGGTCAGGCTTTCAATATGGCATGGATTCTCCTAGGCCTGGGGTTGGCACCTAGGAAGTGGCAGTGCTGCACTGCCCTCTCACCTGTGACTGCATCCGGGCGCCCATCTCCTTCCTCTGGTGTCCTGGGCACTTCCCAGTCCCCCTGCCCAGGGACAGGATCCTCCCCAGGGTCAGAAACCTCCCCAGCATCATCATAGCCATCTGCTGGGTAACCTCCGGGCAGGACAGGGACATCTGAAAGGAGAGGGAAGGTGGTGGCAATGAGAAGAGATGTTCTGCAGAGCAGAGGATGGGAGGGTGTGTGGGGACACAGGGCTACATGCTGCTGGTGTCAGGGTCACAGCAGAGCCTTCATGCTTCCAGCTCTGTTGATAACACTCGGTGGCACTGCTGTCCGTCTGGTCTGTCTGCAGGGAGGAGACATGGAGCCCTTCCTCCCCCCCAGCCCCCTCTGATCCCTTAGTCTGGCCCCAGACAATCCTCCTCCTCATGTGCCTGGGGTAGGGCTGCAGCTGGGCCAGGGACCCCTCTGAAAAGGAGCCTGCAGAGAGCTGCAGTGGGTGCTGTGGGATGAGCCCTGCTGCCCTGACTGGTGGTCAGCACTGCTGGGGATGGGCACCCACAGAGCTGGGGGTGCATGGGGAGGAGACCAGTTCCCTTGGAAAGAGACAATTCCCAAAGGGACACCAACAGCTGCCCTGGGAAAGCCCTTCACTTAGTCCTTGGTTCAGGGCCAAGCAGAGAGGGGCTGTCCCCTGTGGGATGAGCAGAGCTGGTGGGGAGGAAGCTCCTCTTTGGGGCTCAGCACCTGGATGCTCTCCCAAAATCCCCACAGCCCAGCAATTTTGGGGACCATGGGCAGGAGCTGCAGGACACAGCCCTGGTCTGGGGCAGGGATAAAATGCCCTGCAGATGTGCCCCTTCGGGGACATGCACCCACCTGAGAGACTGAACCTCGCCTGCTTCTCCCACGCCAGGCTGTAAGCGATCTCCTCGTACACGGCCTCAGGGAAAGGCTCCCCAGCTCTCCCGGAGCCTGGGGACAGAGGCAGGGCTGGTCTGGGGATGGGCAGAAAGGGACAGGACCCCACTGGGCTCCCCCAGCCCCATTCCCTAGGCCAGCACAGGGCTGTCCCCACAGCACAGCCCCACTGTGTTGTGTTGGCACGGCAGCCACATCCCCAGGGAGGGCAGCATCCCCATGGAGATGGTCTGTGGCAGAATCAGCCTCGCACCATCCCTTTGGAGACAGCCCTTGTGCCTCTTTGGTCCCCAGGTCATGTCCCAGTGCAGACCCTGCACCAATTCCCTCATTTCCTCTCCCATGGAGCTGCTCCGTCTCTGCCCCACACATCAATAGCACAGCCCGTGCCCTGCTGGGGGGTGGCAGACACCACAGTGATGGACTCCACTGCCCCATGCTCCTCCTGCCAGTGCTGCCAAGAGCACAGCCAGCAGTGCATCCTCCCTGTCTCACCCAGCCCAGCTCTCACATTTCTCTCCTCACCCCAGAACTGATGCCTCAGGCTCTGGGCTCTCTCCACCCCTTGATGTTGGTGCCCCATGGTCTGTCAGTCAGTGGGGCAGCACATGGGGCAGGAGGCAGCACACAGCTCTGTTTCTGTGCCCGAGGACACCAACACC
The DNA here is from genome assembly GCA_036873955.1 of Mergus octosetaceus. Lineage (NCBI taxonomy): Eukaryota > Metazoa > Chordata > Aves > Anseriformes > Anatidae > Mergus > Mergus octosetaceus. Next base: position 1,477,996 of record CM072311.1, read on the forward strand.
CCCAGCCCTGCCAGGAGGCATCTCCCCCCAAGGACCACTGGGGAAGGACCCACCTCTGCGCCGAGCCCTGGCGCTTCGCACCTGCCCAGCCAGGAGGGCCAGGAGCAGGCAGAGGAGGGCCCCCAGGATGATGCAGATGACGACAGGCACCGAGAGTCTCTCGCTGCTGGTGGTCAGACGGCCCCGTGGGGGATCTGCATGGGCAGGAACATGGCAGGGGCAGCATCAGACAAGGGAGAGGTTGGGGGTGGGACACGGCACTCCTGACCACACAAGGCAGCAGGGGCTGGGCGGGACGTGGCTGGGTGATGGGGCAGCTCCCACCCTGCTCCCACCCCAACTCCCCCCATCACAGACTTCTCCCAGCTCCCTCGATTTCCTGGGAGTCTCACAGCCCAGCAAGGAGCCCCTTCTCCTGGCTGTGGGTCAGAGCGTGGCCATGTTCAGACCCAGCCCTGGGGAAGGACAGCTTACCTGCTTGTGGGGGGGATGTTGCTGTCCTGGGTGCAGCTGCAGGGGAGCAGAAGGAGAGCTGGGCTGAGAGGCTGGGGCTGTGGCACCAGGCAGCCTCCCTGGCAGATGGCCCCAGCATGTGCCACCTGAATTGTCCCTCCTGTGGGGCTGAGCAGGGTGGCAGGGACAGGGCCCAGCACCACTGCTCTGGGCTGCTCACAGGACAGTGCAGGCAGCCCAGGGGATGTGCTGGCACATCCAGCCCCACAGAGGCTGCTCCCCACCCACCACCAGCCCCCCACTCTGCAGGGACACCCTTGCTCAGGGCTGCAGTGGGGCCATGCTAGGATCCAGCAGGGCAGATGCCCAAGCCAGCTCCTTGCCAAGCCCCCAGCGATGTCTCCCAGCCCCACTGCTCACCTGAGCAATGCACAGCCGCATCTGCCTTATGCTGGCAGGCGCCGCTGTCCCCTGGCTGGGCCCAGCAGTCCTGCAGAGACAGCTCCGTCCCCCTGCACTCCATCAGCCACATGGGGCCCGTCCCCTCTCCAGCAGCAGCCTGGCCCAGGGCATAGACCGCGGGGCCACAGCCCAGCTGCCTGCACGCCACCTCGGCATCCCGCATGTCCCAGGCATTGTCACACAGCGTCCCCCAGGCACCGCGGTGCCAGATCTCCACTCTGCCCGAGCAGCCATCCTTGCCTCCCACGGTGCGGATCTTCTCCCTTTCTGGGGAGGCAGAGACCTCCCATGGCACCGGGACAGCTGGGACAGCCCTGCCAGGTGAGGGGGGCACGCGCAGGGGCAGCTCCCTACCTGTGCACCTCGTGGAGTTGGGGCATGCAGCCACCTGCGGCCTTTCTGTCCATGTCCCAAAGGAAAGAGATGTTGGGTGAAAAGGGCTGCTCTAGGGGTTGTGCAGAAGACAGCAGAGCTGATCTCTGCTCACACGTCCCCATGGTGCCTGGGTCAGGGCAGCTGCAGAATCCTTTTCATTCAGGGGACACACATGGCACTGCAGGGGGGACCCAAGTGCTTGGCCCTACAGGGTCCCCGGTTCACAGAGCAGCAGGAGGCTGTCCCTGGAGGGGGGGACTCCTGAAAGCCCTGCATGGTCTCCTCTCAGACCTTGCCTGGAGATGCCTCTGCATCCCCCAGGGAGCTGCTGGCAGCCCGGCTGTTGACTGCTGCTGGTGGACATGGGTGGCTCTGTGAGCTGAAGTCACCTTAGTGCCACCAGCAGCAACAGGGTCTAATGCAGGAAGTCAAAACCCCTCTGGGTTCCTTCTCTGCATTTCACCATACCATGTGGAGAAATGGACCTGGTGCCTTGATGGCTCAGATTTACCATTGCAAGTGATATTGGTCTCTTCTCGACGGTCATCACACGACTGCGGATGCCAGGGAGCAGAGGGACACTGCCAGAAGGAGCTGTTCCTCTTCCCACACTCCACGTGATCCAGCCACGTGGTGCCAGACAGCTTGGCATAATTAGAATCTGTTTCCAGTCCCCCTCCATTCCCGCAGCCCAGCTCCTTGCACACCAGTGACACCGTCTCGGTGGTCATGGAGTTGGAGCAAACGCTGCCCCAAGTCCCGTTGTAGAAAACCTGCAGGCGCCCGGAGCAGCCGTCGCTGTTCTCCAGCCTCAGGGCCATGAACTCTGGAAGGAGGAAAGGCCCCAGGGACGTCCTTAGATGTCAGCCACTGATAGCCTTAGCCCTACTTGGCTCTGCCCTCACCCTGGCCTCACTGGCCCCGTCTCCCCTCCCCACTCCCAGCACAGACCTGAGCAGATGACTCCCGCGTCCTCCTTGTGCCTGCAGTCGTGCTGCCCCCAGGCCTCGGCAGGGCAGTCCCAGAGAGCAGCTTCAGCCCCGGAGCAGTTGACGCCATCCAGCCAGATCTGCCCGGAGCCCTCCCCAAACCGAGCAGAGCCGGCTGCCTCCACAGCCCCTCCGCAGCCCAGCTGGTGGCAAACGACGGCGGCGTCGGCCAGGTCCCAGGCGTCGTCGCAGACGGTGCCCCAGCGCCCCTGGTAGTAGATCTCCACTCTCCCGGCACAGCGCCCGGCCCCGTCCACCAGCCGGACCCGCCGGCTCCCTGCAGCGGGGAGAACCCCGGCCGTCAGCGGATGGCTGCACTCCCGGCCTCACACTTTGGGGACGTGCAGCACCACTCACCCCGGCACACGACCCCCACGTCCTCCATGATCCCTTCTGCTGGCATGCTCTGAGGCAGGGAGGTGTTGCAGAGGCTCAGGTCAGCCTCGTGCCCTGCACACCGCACCCCACGCAGCCCCACGGGTCCTCGTCCTCGCTCAGCCCTCACGGGGGTGTAGGCTGCCTCTGCCTCTCCACACTGCAGCTGCCGGCACACCACGCTGGCCTCCTGCATGTCCCACTGCTCATCCAGGACTCTGCCCCACGTCCCGTGCTGGAAGACCTCCACGCACCCGTCGCACCGGCTCCCTCCAACCACCAGCCGTACGGACATGTGGTGAGCCGGGCCTGGTGAGAGCAGAAATTCAGCCTGGTGCTGCTGCGGGGTCCCCAGCTTTGTGTGGCCGTGTCACACACCAGGGGCAAATGGACTTTGCAGCACTGCCCAGCACTCACCTGAGCAAATGACAGCAGCAGCGTTCTCCTGGGAGCACGGCGAGGCCCCCAGGGCAGTCACCGGGCACTGCCCCAGGTGGGCTTCAGTCCCGTCACAGTGGAACGAGTCTCTCCAGACGGGGCCGGTTCCTCTCCCAAAATGCCCTCCTCCAGGAATGGACTCAGCAAAGCCACAGCCCAGGTGCCGACAGAGAACGTGGGCGTCCGAGAGGTCCCAGCGGGAGGCACAGAGGGTCCCCCAGCTCCCCATCACCTCCACCTCCACCCTGCCCTCACACGCTGTGCTGCCGTTCACCAGCCTGAACCCTGTGTACTCTGGGGACAAAGGAGGGTGAGAGTCCACATTTGTGCTCTTGTTCCCACAGGAGCTGCAGGAGAGGCCAAAGGGACAGCGTGCCTTTCTCCTCCTGCAGCACTCTCATTTTAGGGCTGCAGACCACAACCTCACTCCATCTGTCCCCCACCCAGCACAGCCCAGTGCCCACCCTGCTCTCCTGCCCCCACCACAACCCCAGTGGCCATCATCCCACCCCGAGTCCTTACGTGTGCAGGTGACATGAGTGCCATTGCTGTGGGTGCAGGCCTTGTTGTTGGGGGCCCCCCAGGGGCAGAAGAGGATGGTGGATTCATTCCCCACACACTGCAGCTCTCTGTCCCAGACAGGACCAGCCCCTTCTCCCAGCTGAGCTGCCCCATGGACAGACAGGGCTGTGCCACACTGCAGCTCCCTGCACACCACCTCGGCAGCTTTGGCACCAAAGTGGGAGTGACAGACAGCTTTCCACTGGTCCCTGTCGTGGACCTCCACACTTCCTGAGCAGGGGCTGTCCCCTCCGACCAGCCGCACAAATCCTGGAGCAACCAAGGAGACCTGTGAGTTCCCAGAGCCCTCTGGCACTTCCGTGCCCACCTCCCACCTCATCCCTAAGGCAACCACATGCAGAGCTCCACGGTCATCCCAGAAGCTCTCAGTGAGTGCTGATGGCACAAAGAGGTCAGGGCCCCTCTGCTGCTCCTCAGAAACCAGCCCAGCACCCATGTCCTCTTTTCCAAGCCCCCAGCAGCAGGCACCGCTCAGACAAACTGCTGCTGCCCGGAGTCCCTGGGCTGCCTGGCCCCAGGCCCAGCACTGCAGCACCCGCAGCACGTGGGCCCAGGGAAACAAGCCCAGGAACTCGGGGCTACTTCAGCCTGCTCTGCCCCACAAGGCTCAGGCCAGTTAGAAGAAATCCTTGGAACTGCCAAAAAGCCCCCCTGTTCCCAGGGAATGCTGGGGCTCTTGGGGAGCTCCTGTTAGATGGGGCACATCGGGGGATTCTCCGCAAAGGGAGGTCCTCCGGCAGGGACAGTGTCGTGCTGGGCATGCACGTCCCCAGCCACCTACCATGCATGGGTCAGGAAAGCAGGCAGAGAGCAGTCCTGGGCTGACACGAGCTCCCGGTGTGAGGGCAGGCACCAAGAAGAACCAGGAGGTGCTGGCACAGCCCCTGGGGCACAGGGCAGGCAGGAGAGGCTGGGCAGTGGGTCAGCACTGCCTGGAGGGGCCGTGTTCCTTGGGGCTGGCTCTTATGGGGTGACCCCGGGACACGAACAAGGTGCCACTTGCCACCCTGCTCCTCTGCCCAAGCCCAGTGCTCCTGCCCTCTGAGCAGCCCCTCTGCTTTGGCTGAGGTTCTCTTGTCTGCTGGGGGTACAACCCAAAAGTCCTGAGCCATTGCACGCCCTTCCCTGAGGCTGCTGGTGGCTGGGGGAGCTGCTCCAGATTCCCCCGGCATAGGGACCAGCCTGCCAGACAGGGCCTGGGCAAATGGAGGAGAAAGATGGGAACCAGGCAGCACAATGGGGAAGGGTGGGGGCTTTCCTCTCCCAGCCCCGGGCATCTCCCCAGGGTTAGCTGCTCCAGCTCAAGGACAAGTCTGGGTTTGGGTATCTGGGCTGGGCTCCACTGGGCTTTTCCTTGGGATGTGGGACAACAGCAGTGACAGACCAAGCTTATCAGTGCCCTGACCTGTAAGCTGTTACCCTTTTCCCCATCCCATCCCCAAAATGTGGGGAATGGGCTGAGCGATTACCTGAACATATCACTCCAGCATCCCAATTGTGAGTACAGTAGGATTCACCGCGTCCTCTGTGACGGCAGTCAGACAGGGCAGACTCGGTGCCATGACAATTAACAGCAAACATCCAAATGGGCCCAGATCCTGCCCCAAAGTGTCCATACTGAGGAGCTCCAAGAGCAACCCCACAGCCCAGGTGCTTGCAAACCACTGCAGCATCATTCTCATCCCACGAATAACCACACACGGTCCCCCACTGGCCCTGTTGTTTCACCTCCACTCTTCCAGCACAGCGACTGCCGCCATTCGCCAGCCTCACCTCCGCAGCCCCTTCAAACATCAACAGGAGAACGGTCAGGAGAGCTTTGAGCCCCACAGTGAGGGTCTGAGGTTGTCCCTGGATCAGGCACAGTCACAGACCCCAGGGTGGGAGCCCTGCTCCCATGGGCTGTCCCTGGGGCAGTGGGGCGTCCCCATGTGCTGCGCTGGGCTCGGAGTGCCCAGCTCCAGTCCTCCTCAGCCATCTGCTGCCCCACAGCCCTCAGCACCTTCTCCCACCCCAGTGGCTCCCTGCCCCTGCCCATGCCCACTTGCATACCTCCCCCAGCCCTGCACAAGGCTCCTGTTCCTCCCCAGTCCAGCACCCCTTGAACAGCCCCATGTTCCTTGACCAATACTTTCCCCTGGCCCACCTGCCCCAGGCTCCTCCAAAATGCACCAAAACACCTAGGGCTCCCTGACTGTACAGGGGGCACCGACTCAATCTCAAGGTACCCCTCAACCTGAGTCCTCTCCTCATTCCTGCTGTCAGCCCAGCCTCTAACCTTGGCCAGGCCTCCCAGGAAGGATACCTCTCTGCCACCTCTGGTGCAGAAGCCCCAGTCACCTTTTGTCTGGGGGTACAACCTCCCCTCCTAGGATCAGGGTTTACGCATAACGCAGGGGCAGGGAGCAGCATGCAACATCTCCAGGACACCCCAGGCATTGGCTGTCAGCACCTGGGCCTCCTCCAGCTCCAGAGGTTTGGTGCTGGGGAACAAGGGGTCCCAAAAGGGTACCTGAGGACAAGGTGTCTAGAAATGCAACTGGACATGGGCTGCCAAAAACATGGGATCTGTGGAAATGGATTACACTCTCCCATCCAGACAGGCACAGGCTGAGGGACTGAGAATATTCTACCCCTCATTTCAGTGGTACCTGCAAAGCAACCCCACTCCCAGAGGGATGCCAATGAACCCACTGCTGCCCACTGGCCCCAGGCTATGGAACAGAGAAGGTGACACTTACCTCTGCAAGGCTGCACCCAGAGGAACAGCCACAGCACCCAAGGGGACAGGAGTCCCTCTGTCCCCATCCTGAGGCTCCTGTCCTGACAGCACGGCCCTGCTGCTGGAGTTCCTGGGGACCCACAGTGAAATGGCAATGATGGGAGGGCAATATATCTGTGCAGATGCTGTCCCAGCTGCAGGAGGAGCCAATCGAAGCAGCAGGCACCTTTTTAGACGTTATCGGCACTTATCTCCCCTCCGACGCAGCCCAGCTCTCCAATGAACTTCTCCAGCGCTCTTCATGACCATATATGAGGGACGGCTCCGCTGCGGGTCTCACGTCACTGCGGTGGGACATCATCGTGGGGTAGGGCTGGGTGTGGGGGCAGATGGCTCTGACACCCCTTGCAGCCTGCTGTGGGAGCACGGAGCATCTCCTAAGCTGTAGCATCCAAGAGCCCAAGGTGCAATTGTCCAGTCGTCTCTGTGCCATGGGATCCAGGGGACTGGTCCTGCAGCGGGGCTGTGTCAGGCTAGGAAGGGAACAGCCCCTGCCCCTGCTACAGCCCCCGCTGTGCTGGCAGCAGCAGCTGGGAAAGGCCCTTGGGCAGGGCCAGAGCCCCATTATGGGGGTGCTGCCTGTCCCGTCCCTCCCCAGGGAGCCTCCTGTGGGGTCCCGGCAGCAGCCAGAGCTGGTCCAGGGCCTGCCCTGGCAGCAGAGCTGCAGCCCAGAGCCTCAGGCGTCTCCCTGGCTCTCAGCGTGTCACCCAGGGGCCGTTATTCCCCGCGGCGGGTCGGGAGCTGGAGCCTGCCTGCCACTGCAGGTGCACAAACCGCAGCCCACGTGACATGGCGCCCGGGCAGGAAGACGGTGGTTTCCTCCTGGCCCCGTGCCCAGGCATGGCCCTGCGGTGCCTCCCCAGAGCTCCAAGCCTGGCAGAGTCCAAGAAGTGTTGGGACAATGCTCTCAGATGTGCAGACTCATATATATGTGTATATATATATATATAATTTTAAATAAATAAAAATATATAATAAATACATATAAAATGTATATTTTACTAATATATTATATTATATCATATTGTATTATAATACATTATATTTATTGTTATGGTGTGCTGTGTTATTATAATTTATATACTATACACTCTATACTATATACTATATATTATATAGTATATATTTTGTATGATATATTGTATAATAAAATATACAATAGTCTATAATGTATTAAATATTATATTATATTATATATTATTATATTATATATAGTGTTATATAGTATGATATATAATATATAATATAATAATATATAATATATACCATACATTATTATATTATATAATATATAATATAATGCATATTATATAATTATATGACATATATATTATGTAATATGTAATGTGTAATATATAATATATAATAAAATAATATATAATATTTAATATTTATTTATTGTTTTTATTATTATTTTATTTAAATAATATATATTGTATTAAATATTATGTTATGAGTTTTTATACATATCATATACATTTGTTTAATACATGTGTATTTATAAATATATATATATATTATATTTTTTATATTTTTGATATAAGTATTTTATAGTTTTTTAGATACATATAATTTATTTTTATTCTGAAGGCTGAAGTTGGACTCACTGATCTTCAATTATTTCCAGTGCAGGATATTTCAAAATTCGGTTCAACCCAGCTCCAGGTGATGCCATAGAATCTTCACCTGCCATGGGCATGCTCCTGGCCTGTAGTCAGGCAGCAATGACCTCACAAACACCTACACAATTCTTGGTCTGCCAGCTTCTCAGGCACCAATGGCCTCACAGGTACAATGCATAGGACTTGCCCTGACCTATCAGCTACTTGATCACCAATGTCCTCCCCACAGACCTACAGAAGCCATGTGCTTATGCCGGGCCTCCTGGCTTCTCAGGCACCAGGGTCCTCCCAGCATCTAGCACAAGCCATGTTTGCTCTTGGCCTGTCAGCTACTCAGGCTCCACTGGCATCACACAAATATTCACCTGCCATGGGCCTGCTCCTGGTCTATCAGATCTTCAGCTGACAGTGACCTCATAAGCACAGATGATCTATTGGAAGATGTCAGAGTCCCTGCCCATGAAAGGGGGTGGGTACTCATGCTCAGCTGGCTGTTGACCAACATCCCCAGGTGCTTTTCTGTTGACATTTGTCCAGCCACTCTTCCCCAAGCCTATGCTGCATGGGATTGTTATGGTCCAAGTGCAGGAGCTGGCACTTAATCATTGTTGAATGTCATGTGATTGGACTCAGTCCATCAATCTAGCCTTTCCAGATCCCTCTGCAAATCTTTCCTACCTCAAGATCAACTGTCCCAACTAACTTGTTATCTTCTGCAAATGTACTAAGGGTGTACTTGATCCTCTCAGTCAGATCATCCATCAAAATAGTAAACAAAGCTGGACCCAGTACAGAGGCCTGGGGAATGCCACCCACGACCATCCACCAACTGGATTGATCTGTCTTCACTCAGACTCTTTGAGCATGACCATCCAGACAGTTCTTCAGCCAGCAAACTGTACACCTGTCCAAGCCATGAGCAGACGGATGGGTTGTCATTCTGCAGGGCTGCTGCTGCTGAGTCCACACTGAGAAGATGTAGCTCCTTCTATTATGCTTTTTGTGATGCCCTGTGCTCAGTCCTTTCAAACCAAGTAAGCATGAAGCTGGTGCTTGTGATGAGCTGGTGCTCAGCTCATGTTCCAGTTACTTGCTAGCATGTATCATTGTTGTTGAGTTTGTACAGCACTGGCATTCTTGCATTCCCTTTTGTCTCTGCTTGCTTGAGTCTGCATTGTCAATGGTAGTTCAGGAATACTGGAGGGGTGGCTGCGGGGAAGCATGAGGTTGCATCTGTCATGGTGGGACCTCGGTCAGCATTCACAGTGCAGTGACTCAAGCTGTGACACAGACAGGAATTCTACCCTTTGAGGGAATCCCAAAGGTAATTCCTTCTTGAAGGGTGATGCCATCCTGATTCATGTCCTTGCCTGTGAAGCATCTGTCCAATGGTTGATATAAGTTTCTCCTCAGAAGAAAGTCCCTAATGTGAGGGGCTGTCTAGAGCTGGGCTCCTCTCCACAGTTCTGACACAGTCTTCTCTTGCAGGGGCTCTCCAAGGGCTGCAGCCTCCTTCAGGCCACATCCACCTGCTCCCACGTGGGATCTTATATCAGGTGCAGTGTGGAGATCTGCTCCAACATGGTGCACCACAGGTTTCATGGAGAATTTCTCCAGCACCTGGAGCACTTCCACACCCTATTTCTTCATTGACCTTGGTGTCTGCAGAGTTGTTTTCTCTCACAGTTTCTCAATCTTCTCTCCCAGCTATTTCCTCATGTCATTTTCAACCCCTTTCTTCAAAAAGCTCTCACAGATGTACAAACAGCATTACTCATTGGCTGAGCTCGGCCAGCAGCATGTCCCTTTTGGAGCCAGCTGGAAGTGACTCTTCTCTAAGAAGGGGCAGCTTCTGGACTCTCCTCATGGACACCAGCCCTGCAGCTGCCCCCTGCTACAAAACCCTTTCCATGTAAGTCCAATACAACCTCCCACCCGCAAAGTAAAAACAGAGCCCAGACAAGCAGCAGCAGACCCATGAGCTGACAATGGCAAGACACATAAAGGCCTTCTAGCAGAGGCAAACCCTGGGAGAACTGCTCTGAGTTTTTTTGGCTCTGCCCTCCATGGATGAGATAAAACAAGGAGGGTTTTGGCAGGGGTTGAGCTATTCCTCACTTGTGCTTAGGTGGGAGGTTAGAAACCAGCGCAGGTGTTTGTACCAAACCCAACACACCCACACACATCCCAGAGCAACAGGGACTGCACTACCACAGGCCACCTCTGCACACCTGTGCCTTTCCCTACAGGACACGTTGGGTGACACACACGTTTGGTGCCTCCTGAGAGCCTGAGGCACAGCTGACCTCAGCAGAGCATCCCCACCCATCGCCTCCTTGAGTCCTGTGACCTGACCTCATCCATGTCACCTCACCTGCCTCCTCCAAGACCAAGCGATTGCTGCAGGACCTCTCAAGCCCTGCCCAGCCTCATGAGGTCAAACAGCTTCAGTTAGGTGACTAGGCCACAGGAATGCAGGATTTGGGGATTAGGTGTTCAGGTTAGGGTTTAGGGATTAGATCTTGCCTTCCAGGATTAGTGGTTGGGCAGAGTATTAGAGGGAGGCCTGTGTTTACTGCTTTGGGTTCCAGTCTGTGTCTAGTGTAGAGACTATGTTATTTGTTGGGATTTTCGTCAGGGTTCTGTTGAGGAATCATGTCATGGAATTCAGTGCTAAGGATGAAAGGCTGAGGAATAGGGTGAGAATTGAGCTAAGAGTGTATGGTAAGGCCTTATGGGTTTGGGACTTGGCTAACCCATGCCAGGTGAGGTTTGAGGTTAGGGGTAAGAGTAGTGGATTCCTTGCAGAGAGAGGGATAGCATTTAGATGTTGGGTTAGGGCTTACAGTTACTACTTAGAAATATTGCCAGGGCTTGACACGGATGTTTTCTTAATAAGTGGTGCAGCAGCACAGCCTTACCTGAACCCCTCTCACCTCTTCCAGATCTTTCCTTTCTGTTAGCCAAGCCCCTCTTGTCTCCACCAGTTTTCCCACCTTCATTCTCCCAGCTTTCCCCTGTCCTCACAAAATACGTCACCCTGTTGGGGGCAGCTTTCTGAGGGCCTTTATGACCTCGGAGGCTCTGCCTCCCTGCTGTTGGCCAGAGAGGGGCTGGGACAGAAATGACCTCACAGCCAGCATCCACAGGGCTACAAGGAGCTGTTGTGCTCTGGAGGCCTCTTCCCAGCCCACTCCCCCCAGGAGCACCGGGTGCAGGGGATGCCCTGCACAATCCTGCAGGTACTCTGCCTGCCAACCAGTTCCTGCTTCACAAGGCCTCCCATACATCCAGATTCATGTTTCTCCCTTTGGACCTTCAGCTCCTCCAGGATTGCTTTAGAGGAAATTGCCACCTTTGTATGGACAAGTGAATCAAGCACTGAATGTGTGTTTAAAAGAAACATCAAGAACTTGTCAGAAAAATGTTGTAAGAGCTGAAAAATTCCTTCAGGTCGATTCTCAGGCGACATTATCCTCTAAGGGAAATGAAACTAAGAAACCATTTGTCCCAGAGTTTATAGTCTATGGCACTTGTGCTCACATAGGTCCATCTCACTGCACCAATACTATTATCAGTCTCATATGGACAAGGGAAACAAGGATTCCTGATGTAGTCATTTGGTGTCCTTTCATGTAGAAACAAACCACTTGTGTGAGCTGGAAGGAGAGCCCAGTGCTGGGAAAGGTGGTTGTGAGGGGCTGCTCTGGGACCATTTCCCTGGGCCAGCATCTGCCAGGGTGTCAAGAGAACAAGGGCCCAGCCCAGCCCCTTCTCTGCTGCTCCTCCCTGTCTCTCCCAGGAGGCCAGAGCAGACCAGCCCCTCCCCAGCTCTCTACACCTCCCTGTCCTCTCCCCAGCCCAGCCCAGCAGAGCAGCTCAGGCTGGGCTGGCCCCAAAGCTGCAAATGAAGCAGGGGAGGTCAGTGGCAGTGTCCTTGCTGCAGGAGATGCCCTGCCACTCCCCACCACCCCAACCCCAACTTGGCCCTGGAGATCCTCAGGCAGCACCACTGCACACACTCAGCACCCTGCTCTGCTCCCGGGACATCCCATGTCCCACACAGCCTTGCCCCAGCCCAGCACATCTGGGCTGGCCTGAGCAGCCATTCCTGCAGCCCCTGCCCATGCTGCCCACAGCCGCTGAGCTGGCGGTGCTGCTCTGCAAAGCAAGGGGGCTGTGGTGCGCGGGGCCTTGCATTGAACTTGTGTGATTACATTTTATTACACAGATGCTGTGAGAAAGTCTTCACTGACTCACTTAAAGTGTTGTTGCACATTTATACAGCCTCCATATGAGACAGAACGGTTTCATTCATTCATAGTAGTGGGAGGAATTAAAATATTTATGTAGGAATGTAATGAACACAAGCAGTCATAATGACAAAAAAAAAGGAAAGGAAAGGGAAGGGAAGGGAAGGGAAGGGAAGGGAAGGGAAGGGAAGGGAAGGGAAGGGAAGGGAAGGGAAGGGAAGGGAAGGGAAGGGAAGGGAAGGGAAGGGAAGGGAAGGGAAGGGATAAACATAAGCCTGAAAGGGGATGTACTAGGATTCATTAGTAGAGAGTGAAGGGATCTTTAAGAGTATTGTAAAATATACCACATATTTGTTTCCTAACTGCAACCTTGAGCTCCTTGTTCTTCATGCTGTAGATGAGGGGGTTCACTGCTGGAGGCACCACTGAGTACAGAACTGCCAGGAAAAGATTAAGGGAGGAGGAGGAAATAGAGGGGGGTTTCAGGTAGGCAAAAAATGCAGTGCTGATGAATAGGGAGACAACGGCCAGGTGAGGGAGGCATGTGGAAAAGGTTTTGTGACGGCCCTGCTCTGAGGAAATCCTCAGCACTGCCCTGAAGATCTGCACATAGGACAGCACAAGGAAAACAAAACACCCAAATGCTATTAATACACTAAGCATAAGAAGCCCAACTTCTCTGAGGTAGGCATCTGAGCAGGAGATCTTGAGGATCTGGGGAATTTCACAGAAGAACTGGTCCAGGACATTGCCTTGGCAGAGGGGAAGGGTAAAGGTATTGGCAGTGTGCAGCACAGCATAGACAAAAGTACTGCCCCAGGCAGCTGCTGCCATGTTGGCACAAGTTCTGTTGTCCGTTATTGTCCCATAGTGCAGGGGTTTGCAGATGGCAACGTAGCGGTCATAAGCCATGATGGTGAGGAAAGAAAACTCTGCTGTGATAAAGACAACAAACATTAAGACCTGGGTAGCACAACCTGCATAGGAAATGGTTGTTGTGTCCCAGAGGGAATTGGCCATGGCTTTGGGGACAGTGGTAGAGACTGAGCCCAGGTCAATGAGTGCAAGGTTGAGGAGGAAGAAGTACATCGGGGTATGGAGGCGGTCGTTGCAGTCTATGGCTGTGAGGATGAGGCCGTTGCCCAGGAGGGCAGCCAGGTAGATGCCCAGGAAGAGCCCGAAGTGCAGGAGCTGCAGCTGGCGTGTGTCTGCGAATGGCAGGAGGAGGAACTCTGTGGGGAAGCTGCTGTTGGACATTTGCTTCCTCAGGGCCTGGTTGCCTGTCCTTTGGAGGAAAAGACAGAGACATGTTAGAAAGACTTCTCTGAAGAAAACTTTCACCATGTATCACTGAAACCTCCTCAAAAAGACTCACTGCCTTTTCCCTGTGAGCTCTGTATTTTTTCTGTCTAAGCCTGCCTTGGGGATGAGGCAAATCTTGTGTGTTCTCAGGAGGAATCCATACTACTTTACAGTATCTGGTAAAGTGTACCAGAGAGGGATCTCTGGTGCCCACTGACCAGAGACATTTTCCTGTTTGCAGGTGTTAAACAGGACATCCAATAGTCTTTCAAGAAACAGTGAAGGTAGTGTTGGTGCTTCCCATAGGCTAAAGGGTGTGGAGTGAAATTGTGAGCTTCCTCAAAGACCTACAGATCAGTGTAATGGTCTGTGAGCTTCAGTCACTGATACAAACCTGACAACTCCATTATCATCCCTCTGGTTGCCCTTCAAGGTAGGAAAGCAAGACCAGAGAACCCAGAGAGTGCCTTGCCTTCAGATACTGCAGATGTTGATTTTCCCTGTCAAGAATGTCCCCCAGAGATGCCCGTAGGGGTGCTGTGGAACTGTGAGCAGCCTGTCCCAGACAGCAGCCTCTGGGCACCAGCAGGACCCTGCTCTGCCTTGCTTGGCGTCTCCTTCTACTGACAAGTTCTCCCCACAGTGTCCTGGGCAGTTCCCCGGGCAGGCTGAGTGCTGAGCCTGGCAGACGGCAGAGGCCCTGCCCCTGCACACAACCCCTGGGGCACAGCAGGGACCCTGCTCTGCACCACAGCCCTGGCCACCCCTGCCTGCACCCCGGCTGTGCGGCCTACAGCCGGCCCCAAAAGAAGAAACCATCATCCCCTGTCCCTGTGACAGCTTTGAAAAGTAATCCCTGCTCTGGAGCTTCTCATTCTTCTCTTATCCAAAGAAACTGAGAGTCCTCCTGACAGCTCCCACAGGCTGTGGGAATTGCTAGCAAATCTGGAGATGGCACCAGGAAGAAGAGCTGCTTTGCCCTGCAGCCAGAGACTTACCCTGCTCAGGACTGTGAAGATTTCTCCCTCACAGAGCTCTCAGCATCCCCCCTCCACACTGCCTTTAACATCTCCCTCCCTTCTCTCAGCCACCCTTGTCCCCTGCAGGCAGTGCCCCCAGCCCTGCTGCTGCGCTGTGTAGAGGAGCTGCTCCTGGGCAGAGCTGTCTCTCTGCAGTGCTGCCGGCTTGCCAGGAGCTCCCCTTGGGCCCAGGAGCCCGGTGCAGCTCAGCAGCACAGGGAGCTCTTGACATGTCCCTGGGCCTCAAGGGAAACCGACTTTGAAACTGACTGAAGCAATCCCTGATGCTCCTTCCCTCTACAAGTTAAAGAAACTCTTTTCCAGCACTGTCATTCCTCATACAGGAAAAATATGCGGTCCAGGAATCACCTTTCTGTGACCTGGTTTTAGGCAGGACACCCATCCAAAGACAGAAAGGGATCTCCATTCCCCCTCCTGAGGGAAGGGTTTCCGCTGAATCAAGCAAGGCATCTCATTCTTTGCAGTCCAGAAGCTAGGAGGTGGCTCAGCTGTCTCCCATGCCTCACACAAGCCCACAGGATTTGGGATTCACAGAATCACAGAAGCATCTAGGTTGGAAGAGACCTCCAAGATCACCTACACCAACCTGTGACCTAACATTAACAAGTCCTCCACTAAGCCATACTACTAAGCTCTAAATTGAAATGTTTTTTAAATACCTCCAGGGATGGCGACTCCACTACTTCCCCAGTCAGCCCAATCCAATGCCTAACAACCCTTTCATTAAAGAACTTTTTCCTAATACCCAACCTAATATCCAACTGGCAGAAGAGCTGACTAAACCACTCTCCATAATTTATCAACAGTCCTGGCTATCAGGAGAGGTCCCAGATAACTGGCAGCTAGCAAATGGGACACCCATCTACAAAAAGGGCTGGAGGGTAGACCTGGGAAACTTTAGGCCTGTTAGTTTGACTTCAGTACCAGGGAAGCTCATGGAACACATTTTCTTGAGTGTCATCACATGGCACTTACAGAGCAACCAGGTGATTAGGCCCAGTCAGCATGGGTTTATGAAAGACAGGTCTTGCTTGATGAACCTGGTCTCCTTCTATGACAAAGTGTTGTGCTTAGTGGATGAGTGAAAGGCTGTGGCTGTGGTCTACCTTGACTTCAGTAAGTCTTTTGACACCGTTTCCCACAGCATTCTCCTCAAGAAACTGGCTGCTTATGGCGTTGGCTGTCATACGCTTCGTTGGGTTAAAAGTTTTCTGGGTAGCCAGGCCCAAAGAGACATGGTGAATGAAGTTAAATCCAGTCGGAGGCTGGTCTCTAATGGTGCCCCCAGGGCCCAGTATTAGGGCTATTTTTATCAATGGTCTGGGTGAGGGGATCGAGTGTACCCTCAGTAAGTTTGCAGATAACACCAGGTTAGGTGCTTGTGTTGATCTGTTCGAGGCTAGGAAGGCTCTGCAGGAGGATCTGGACAGGCTGGACCAATGGGCTGAGGCCAACTGCATGAAGTTCAACAAGGCCAAGTGCCGGGTCCTGCACCTGGGGCACAACAACCCCAAGCAGAGCTACAGGCTGGGAGATGAGTGGTTGGAAAGCTGCCTGGCATAAAAGGACCTGGGAGTATTGGTGGATAGTCGGCTGAATATGAGCCAGCAGTGTGCTCAGGAGGCCAAGAAGGCCAACAGCATCCTGGCTTGTATCAGAAGCAGTGTGGCCAGCAGGGCTAGGGAGGTGATCGTCCCCCTGTACTCGGCTCTGGTGAGACCACACCTTGAGTACTGTGTTCAGTTTTGGGCCCTTCACTACAGGAAGGACATCGAGGTGCTTGAGCGAGTCCAGAGAAGGGAAATGAAGCTGGTAAGGGGTCTGGAGAACAAGTCTTATGAGGAATGGCTGAGGGAGCTGGTGTTGTTTAGCCTGGAGAAGAGGAGGCTCAGGGGAGACCTTATCACTCTCTTTAAGTACTCTAAAGGAGGCTGTAGCAAGGTGGGGATCTGTCTGTTCTCTGACATGTCTGGTAATAGGATGAAGGGGAATGGGCGAAAGGGGATATTTAGGTTGGATATTAGGAAAAACTTCTTTATTGAAAGGGTTGTTAGGCATTGGAATGGGCTGCCCAATGAAGTGTTTGAGTCACCATTCCTGGAGGTCTTTAAAGGTTGTTCAGAGGTGGAGCTTAGTGATCTGGTTTAGTGGAGGACTTTATTTTATATTTACTATTATTGAATGTACAAAACAAGTGATACTCAAGGCACTTCAACACCCATTGACTAATACCCAGCCTATCCCCAAGCAGCTGTCTCCTGACCCTGGCCAGCCTGCAGCAGGATCTGCTCTGCAGGTCTCTTGACCTTACCTTTGTTTATGACAAAATCATCTGTCAGAAGGATTTGAACTATTTTCTTCCCTTTCTCAAATACTTCTGCTGTGTTACCCCACTCAGTGATGTCATCAATGGACTGCAGGTGTTCAGAAGCTTCCCCCTTTTCCAGAACAGTCTGGCAAATGGCAGGGCTGTGAATCCACCCCTGGGGCAGTCATTTCTAGGTGTATTGGACACCCCTGACGTGAAAGCAAACTGTGGCCTTCACACTGTTGTCAAAGGGCTGGATAAAAATGCATTAGTGATATCCGTTGTGGCATACCACTTGGCTGCCTTTGACTCCAGTTCGTATTGCAGTTCTGGCATGTCCAGCATGGCAGCACTCAGTGGTGGAGAGACATCATTTAGGCCACAGTAGTCTACCATTAGTCTTGACTTACCATTATACTTTCACCCTGGCCATATGGGACTATCAAAGTGCGAGCGAGTCTTGCTGATCACTCCTTGGCTCTCCGGTTGATGACTTGCATTATGGATGGAATCAGGGAGTCTCGGTTAGTGCAATAATGCCACAGGTACACTATTGTGGTAGTAATGACCACCAGTTGTTCATCAGTCTTCATCAACCCAAATCAGCTGTCACAGTAGTTGGAGGGGCTGCAGGACCTTTGGCATGTGTTGGAGTGGTTGCAGGGCATAACACAGGGGTTGAAGTGGCATTGATTGAGTCTCCATAAGCAGAGGTCAACTCCCAGCATGTTGATTTGTGTCTCTTTGGAATGGCCGTGGTGATCACACTACTTTTTCAAGGGTTTCTCTAGATTTTTTGGATTCTGCACTTGTTCAGGGGTGAATTTCCAAAGCATTGGAGGTGTTCACTGCTATAGGTACCTGCCCATATCCTCCCTCAATCCCAGCCACTCCAAATTCTCCTGCCTCTAGACAGATCTCTGGATGGCATTCTTAAATCATTGTCTGACGTTAAACAAAAGCTGAAACGCATTCATGAGACATAACAATAGGAACATGCTGGTTTGACCATCCCAAGGATACTCAAAGCTTTGCAGAGCTATTGTGAGTATCCTGGAGGAGAAGGGGGAGATGAAGGAGAAAGGGAGAGTTAACAAGTGGGGGAAGTGTCCTCTTGTCCTCTCCATGTCCCTGTCTACCAGTTCTGGGGGCTGAGTATCAGAACAACTGGTGCTGCTGCTAGAGACTGAGGGAAAGAAAGCATTAAGTACCTCAGCCTTTGCCTCATCTCTTGTCACTATGTTTACCCCGCCTACAATATAGGATGAAGATTTTCCTTAATCCTCCTTTAAAGTATTTCTATAAACAGTTTTGATTGTCTTTGACAGTAATAGATGGATTGAGCTCCAGCTGGACTTTGACACTTCTAATTTTCATCCCTGCACTGTATCATAACATTTAGGACACAGCTCTGGACAAAATGACAGCACACATGACAAGGAAGCACAGAAAAGGTGGAACCTGGCAGCCCGCAATCCCTTACCCTTCTGAGACTCTGTGTTGCAACTCCATTCAGCTGGTTACTCCTGTATTATCCAAACTTGCCTGCAACTCCTGATGCTGCTCTCTTGTCAGAGATAGCACAATCACATGAAGGTTGAACCGTCTGCCTGCAGACATTAACAGCTGGCATAATGGAGTGTCAGTGTGGGGGAGCCGTGAGAAACTGCATGAATATGCCTACAGAAATCTCTTGACATTTACAAGGAGAAGAGTCTAGTCCTGCACCAGTGGAAGAGGAGCCCCACACATCAGGGCAGCCTGGGACCCTGCTGAGTGAGCAGTGCCCAGGAGGAAGAGGAGGGCCTGGGCACCACCACGGATGCCATACGAGCAGGGGTGCCTGCTCACCACGAACCAGGCCAGATTCCTACAGAGCTGCCTTACGAGGAGCACGGCCACCAAGAAAATCTCAATTACCAGACTCATCTCAGATCCGGTGAGACACCGCATGGAAGAGGGTCTACAGCCAGCAGGGAAAGAGGTGGAGGTGTGAGAGTCTCAAGGACTCCATGGTGTGGAATGGAACAAGGGCTGTGGCAAGGATGAAAGTCCAAAGAGGACCAAGTTCTTTGTATCCATGGCTATGGCTGTTGTCAGTGTCACTGAGACCTATGAGGAGACAGCTTATCGCTAAAGTGCCAGGGCCTCATTGCCTCCTGACATCCAGCCATGAACCAGACAGTGGTCGTACACTGTCCTGCACTTGGCAATGCACATCCCCATCTCCTACTGTCCTGGAAAGAGCCCTGAGCAATGTCTTAAGGGAAAGGATCTCCCTTCCCAGAGGCCAGGGGTCAAGGCTCAGCTTTTGTGCTAGATGAAACATATCCAGTTTTTCCAAAGATCAGTGTCAATTTCGCATTGCCTTTGTCTCCTTGGCCTCACTGCCTCCAATGTTTGTCTCTAATGAGCTCCAAGGGAGGGTAGGTCAGTTCTAGCCCTCAGGGGGGAAACTCCAGAAAACTTGCATCTGACTTGGAGTTCTTGAGACAGTTCTTCACTTTCCACTCAGTGTCCATAGGGAGGAAAACCAGAGTCTTGAGGTCTGACAATGCATGGACAACCTTGCTCCTCAGCACCCCAACCCTGGCATTTCTCTCATTGGCCACCTGGCGCTTGCATCACTTTCCCTTACACAAGACTTCTGCACTGAAATTTGCAGCTGGATGTTACAGCCCCTTTGCACCAGCTCCCACCTGCTTTCCTTAGAGACCTGGCTGCACACAGAAGGGTTTTTCCTTATTTTAAAACAAACAACAAGAAAACATGCAGCAATTTTCCAAACATCAAAGCAAGCTCCTCATCTTGTATGTCTCCAGTCAGATTTACCTCACTGGTTTATCCTCACAAAAGGATGACTATAAATTAAGTATTTTGTACAGATTAAAAGGAAATTATGGGTATTAAGATTAGTATTATTCCATATGATCTTAATTCAAAGAAAAAAGAAGAGGAGCTTGCTACAGAAACAATTAGGCAGACTGCTAATCGATGGGCAAGCTTGAACTCAATGAATATCAATCTCAGCAACTAGGTCAATGAGAGAAGTCGGAATGATCAAAGAGATTCACCTGAAGGATGTAGGTCACTGGTGAAGGAAGTGTCTTTTTGTGCCATCACCAATGCAGATTACAAAAATACTTCCATCGGTGTGTTGCCTCCTCTGTTACAGCTGGAGACACTGACAGTGTCTCCATGAAGCCATGGCACACTCCTGGACTGTCTCGCATTGAGAAGTCAGCTGGAAAAGGTGTCAACGATCTCCAGGACAGGTAATTTCACCCCAACCCACACCCCAGCATGGTCTCATAGCAAGCAGGACAGTGACACGCTTAGGCCAGGAGTCGACGGAACATGGAAAGCCTTGGTGAGTCGCTAGAGACCCTCGGGCAGAGAGGCAGGGGCTGCCTGTCTTGACAGAGGAATGCTGCTCCATTTGGTCCTTCTTCCTTTTCAGCCAGACACACACAGCGACGAGACCAGACCATGGCAAACTTCTGGCCTCTCTGGCCTCGACCACTCATCTGGGAGGAAGAGCTACCAGCGCTCTCTAGGACAGGTAAGATTGCCCCAACCCACACCCACCACTGTCCACAGAAAGCAGGAAGGTGACACGCTCAGGCCAGGAGGGCAGTGACTGCTCCATGAGGATGACAGAACACGGACAGACTTGGGCACAGAGGCAGGGGCTGCCCGTGTTGACAGAGGGATGCTGCTCCGTTTGGTGCTTCTTCTCTTTCTTCTCTTTCAGCCAGAATCACAAGGCAATTGGATGAGGCCATGGCAAAACCTTGGCTGTGCTCCCCTTGAGAAGTCAGCTGGAATAAGAGCTGCCAATGCTCTCCAGGACAGCTAAGTGTGCCACAACCCACACCCACCAGGCTCTAACAGCAAGGAGGATGGTGATATGATCAGTGTAGAATGGGAGTGGTCGCTGTGTCAGGATGACGGAACACATACAGCCTCAGTGAGTCGCTGGAGACCCTAGAGCACAGAAGTAGGGGCAGCCTCTGGTTTTAGGGGGTTGCTGTTTGGTGCTTTCCCACCTTCAGACAGAAACAGCACAATCCTGGCCACTTTCCCCTTGAGAAATCAGCTGGAAGGAAGAACTGCCAACCCTCTCCAGGACAGGTAAGATCGCCCCAACCCACACTCACCAACCTCTAACACCAAGCAGGAAGGTGACACGCTTGGGCCAGGAGGGCAGTGACCACTCCATGAGGACGATGGGCCTGGAACATCCTCAGTGAGTCGCTGGAGACCCTCTGGCACAGAGGCAGGGGCTGCCCGTTTTCACAGAGGGATGCTGCTCTGTCTCGTGGTGCTTCTCTTTCAGCCAGAAACGCACAGCGATGGAACCAGACCACGGCACAACCTTGCTGCTCTCCCCTAGAGAACTGAGCTGTAAGGAAGATCTGCCAACGCTCTCCTGGAGAGGTAAGATTGCCCCAAACAACACCCACCAGGTTCTAACAGCAAGCAGGACGGTGACATGATCGGGGTAGGACGGGAGTGGTCACTGTGTCAGGATGACAGAACAATGACAGCCTTGGTGATTCGCTGGAGACCCTTTGGGCACAGAAGTAGGGGCAGCCTGTGGTCTCAGGGGGATGCTGCTCCATTTGGTGCTTCTCGTTTTGCAGCCAGATTCACACAGCGATGGCACCAAACCACAGCACCCTCCTGGCTACATCCCCCTTGAGAACTCAGCTGGAAGGAAGAGCTCCCATCGCTCTCCAGGACAGGTAAAATCACCCGAACCCACATCCCCGATGGCCAATGCAGGAAGCTGACAGAACTGGGGCAGGACGGCAGTGAATGCTGCATCAGGGAAATGGGATACAGACAGCGTTGGTGAGTCACTAGATACTATGAGCAGAGAGGCAGGGGCTGCACACGGTCACAGGGGGTTGCTGCTCCGTTTGGTGCTTTTCCTCTTTCAGCCAGAAACGGCACAATCCTGGCCTCTCTGCCCTTGACCACTCATCTGGGAGGAAGAGCTGCCAACGCCCTCCAGGACAGGTAAGATTGCCCCAAAACACACCCACCAGCCTCTAACAGCAAGTAGGATGGTGACATGATCGGGCCAGGAGGGCAGTGACCGCTCCATGAGGATGATGGGACACCGACAGCCTCGATGAATCGCTAGATACTCTTGCGCAGAGAGTCAGGGGCTGCCCATGGTCACAGGGAGGTGCTGCTTGGTTTGGTGCTTCTTCTCTTTCAGCCAGATTCAGACAGCCACGGGAGCAAACCACAGCACACTCCTGGCCACTCTCCCCTTAAGAAATCTGCTGGAAGGAAGAGCTCCCAGCGCTCTCCATGAGAGTAAAAGCCCCCCAACCTACACCCCCGATGGTCCACAGCAAGTTGGAAGCTGACAGAATGGGGTCAGGACGGCAGTGAATGCTGCATCAGGAAGACGGGACACAGACAGCCTTGGTGAGTCGCTGGATACTCTTGAGCAGATAGGCAGGGGCTGCCCATGGTCACAGGGAGGTGCTGCTTTGTTTTGTGCTTCTTCTCTTTCAGCCAGAATCACACAGCGATGAGACCAGAGCACGGCAAACTCCTAAACTCTGTGGCCTCGACCACTCATCTGGGAGGAAGAGCTGCCAACGCTCTCCAGGACAGGTAAGATTGCCCCAACGTACGCCAAGCAGGCTCCAAAAGGAAGCAGGATGGTGACACGATCGGGGTAGGACAAGGGTGACTGTTGGATCAGGATGACGGAACACGGGCAGCCACGGTGAGTAGCTGGTGACCCTTGGGCAGAGAGGGAGGGGCTGCCCGTGCTCACAGAGGGATGCTGCTCCGTTTGGTTCTTCTTTTCTTTCAGCCAGAATCACACAGGGATTGGACCAAAACACAGCACACTCCTATCCACTCTCCCCTTAAGTAATCGGCTGGAATAAGAGCTGCCAACGCTCTCCAAGACAGGTAAGATCGCCCCAACCCATACCCACCACTGTCCACAGTAAGAAAGAAGGTGACACGATCAAGCTAGGATGGGAGTGACCGCTCCATCCGGACGACAGGACACGGACAGCCTCGGTGAGTCGCTAGATGCTCTTGAGCTGAGAGGCAGGGGCTGCCCATGGTCACCGAGAGGTGCTGCTTTGTTTTGTGCCTCTTCTCTTTCAGCCAGACACACACAGCGATGAGACCAGACCATGGCAAACTCCTAGCCTCCCTGGCCTCGACCACTCAGCTGTAAGGAAGAGCTGCCAATGCTCTCCAGGACAGGTAAGATTGCCCCAACCCACACCCACCAGGCTCTAACAGCAAGCAGGAAAGTGACACTGTGGTGGTTTTACTGTGCTGGGCAGCTAAACACCACAACCGCTCTCTCACTCCCCCTCTTTATATGAGGAAGGGGAAAAGTAAAGCAAAGAACAACTCACAGGTTGAGATAAGGATAATTTAATTAAGGGGAAATAATAATAATAATTAAAGAAAGAGTATTATGAACTAAACAATTTAACTAAAAGGAAATAAAAAGGGAAAGGGGAAAAGGGAGGGGTAAAAGGAAAACAAAAAAAAAAGGAAGTAAAAGAAGTAAATAAAACAAATGAAGTCTATGTGGAAGTGCAGAGGAAAGAAATTACTCTCTACTTCCCACAAATGAGCGATGATTGACCACGTCCTTGAGGCAGGGCCTCAACACACGTAGCCGGTGTTCGGGAGGAGGACCGACGTTTTCACAACGAGAGCCCACCCCTCCCCTCTTCTTCCTGTTTCCACCTTTTATTACTGAGTGTGACATCATATGGTATGGAATATCCCTTTGGTTGATTTAGGTCAGCTGCCCTGATGATGTTTCTCTTCTCACTTTTTGCCCACCCCCCAGGAGGGTTAGAGAGAGGCCCGATGCTGTGCCAGCACTGCTCAGCAGTAGACACAACACAGATGTGATAACACTGCTGTTCCAGCTACAAGTGCAGAGTACAGCACTGTATGGGCTGCTGCCGGGGAAGTTAACATTCCAGCCAGACCCAGTACACACTCTCGGACCAGGAGGGCAGTGACGGCTCCATGAGGACGATGGGACAGGGACAGCCTCGGTGAGTCGCTGCAAACCTTCGGGCACAGAGGCAGGGGCTGCCCATGTTGACAGAGATGTGGTGCTCCATTTGGTGCTTCTTGTCTTTCAGCCAGAATCACACGGCAATTGGATGAGACCATGGCAAAACCTTGGCTGCGCTCCCCTTGAGAAGTCAGCTGGAATAAGAGCTGCCAATGCTCTCCAGGACAGCTAAGAGTG
The DNA here is from genome assembly GCA_036873955.1 of Mergus octosetaceus. Taxonomy (NCBI): domain Eukaryota; kingdom Metazoa; phylum Chordata; class Aves; order Anseriformes; family Anatidae; genus Mergus; species Mergus octosetaceus. The sequence goes on from CM072311.1 coordinate 1,502,244, forward strand.
CCGCAACCCACACCCACCAGGCTCTACCAGCAAGGAGGACAGTTACATGATAGGGGTAGGACAGGAGTGGTCACTGCATCAGGATGATGGAACAATGACAGCCTCGGTGAGTCGCTAGAGAGGCTCGGGCACAGAGGCAGGGGCTGCCCGTGGTCACAGAGGGATGCTGCTCCGTTTGGTGCTTCTTCTCTTTCACCTGGAATAAGATCTGCCAACCCTCTCCAGGACAGGGAAGATCGCCCCAACCTACACCCCCGATGGTGCACAGCAAGCAGGAAGCTGACAGAATGGGGGCAGGACGGCAGCGAATGCTGCATCAGGAAGACAGGACACAGACAGCCTCGGTGAATCGCTAGATACTCTTGCGCAGAGAGTCAGGGGCTGCCCATGGTCACAGGGAGGTGCTGCTTGGTTTGGTGCTTCTTCTCTTTCAGCCAGATTCAGACAGCCACGGGAGCAAACCACAGCACACTCCAGACCACTCTCCCCTTGAGAAATCAGCTGGAAGGAAGAGCTGCCAACACTCTCCAGGACAGGTAAGATCGCCCCAACGTACGCCCAGAAGGCTCTAAAAGCAAGCAGGATGGTGACACGATCGGGTCAGGACAGGAGTGACCGCTGGATGGGGATGACGGGACACAGACAGTCTTGGTGAGTCGCTGGAGATCCTTGGGCACTCAGGCATGTGCTGCCTAAGTTACAGGGGGATGCTGCTCCGTTTGGTGCTTTTCCTCTTTCAGACAGAAACATCCCTAGCGATGACACCGGACCATGGCACACTGCTGGCCTCTCTCGCTTTGAGAACTCATCCAGAAAAGATGCCAAGGCTCTACAGGACAGATAAGACAGCCCCAAGCCATTCCCCGCGACAGTGTCACCACGCTAAGTGGGAATATGACACATTTAAGCTACAACAAACAAACATCTCCTGGACATCAGGAAGATGCGAGATGGACAGCCTTGGTGTGAGGCTGGGAGAGCCTCGTGCAAGGAGGAAGGAATGGCTTGCAGTGCTGAGAGGGGGTGGCTGCTCGGTGTGTCGCCTCCTCTGTTACAGCTGGAGACACTGACAGTGTCTCCATGAAGCCATGGCACACTCCTGGGCTGTCTCGCATTGAGAAGTCAGCTGGAAAAGGTGTCAACGATCTCTAGGACAGGTAATTTCACCCCAAACAATACCCAACAACGGTCTCATATCAAGCAGGACAGTGACAGTCTTGGGCCAGGACGGGAGTGACCGCTCAATCAGGATGACGGGAGACGGATTGACGTGGTGAGATGCTCGAGTCCGTTGGGCACAGAGGCAGGGTCAGCCCCTGGTCACACGGGGATGCTGCTCTGTTTCTTCTTTCTCTTATTAAAGCCAGAAACACATAGAGATAGGAAGCAGATGATGGCAAAATCCTGGCAACTCTCCCCTTGAGAAGTCATCTGGAAGGAACTTCCAGCGCTCTCCAGAACAGGTAAGATCGCCCCAACCCACACCCACCAGCCTCTAACTGCAAGCAGGAAGGTGACACGCTCGGGCCAGGAGGGCAGTGACTGCTCCATGAGGACGATGGGACAAGGATGGCCTTGGTGAGTCGCTGGAGACCCTCGGGCATGGAGGCAGGGGCTGCCTGTGTTGACAGAGGGATGCTGCTCCGTTTGGTGCTTCTTCTCTTTCAGACAGAATCACACGGCAAATGGACCAGACCACGGCACAACCTTGGCCAATCTCCCCTTGAGAAGTCAGCTGGGAGGAAGAGCCGGCAACGCTCTCCAGGAGAGGTAAGATTGCCCCAACCCATACCCACCACTGTCCACAGTAAGCAGGAAGGTGACACGATCAGGCTAGGACGGGAGTGACCGCTCCATGAGGACGACAGAAAAAGACAGCCTTGGTGAGTCGCTAGTTACACTTAAATGGAGAGGAAGAGGGTTTATGAACAAACCATAAATGTCTTTTGTATTATAAAAATCAAGGAGTTCGGTTTGAGGAGCGGGAGTTGCAAAAGGTCCCTGCTGAAGTAAGGAGCTCTATAGTGCTTGGCTAGACACTATGAAAATTCTTTTGCTAAATGTAACAAAAAAAGAGAACTCCCTTTCCTTCTCTCTTTCTGCATCTCAGTTGCCTCTTTTGTTCAAAGACACTGTTGCAAAGCTCATGTAACCACCTCCTGATAAGTTGTTAAACTAGTGTATCAATATCCTGCCTTCCTGCCTCATGCTGGGCCAGCATGACCAAATAAAAAAAAAAAAAAAAGTTGAACCAAAACTCCGAGGAATACTACGGCCTTCATCTTCACGATCACCAGAGGGACAGAGACGACCCCCTAGCAACAGTGCGCGCAGTCACAGAACATACCAGGATGTGCTGCATAATCCCAGAATTACCAAGATATAAAAAGGGACCCTGGCGGGGGTGAGTCGCGCACCGTTGGTGGAGCAGAGACTCCCTGGCCGCCCAGCGCTGCTTTGCTTGCTGCTTGGTTACTCAATAAATTCCTTCATACGATTAATACAATGCTCTCTGAAAATTAATTAAGGGGGCAACTTATAACATTGGTGAAGAAGAATGCAGCCTAATGTACGTCCATTTCCTGAGCCATGGCTGGCCCCAGCGTGGGGGCTGCTGCGGAAGCCCAGAGTTGCATTTGTCCCAGCAGCTGTGGTGCCAGCAAAGAGTAGCTGTCCTTTCACTGGCCTGGGAGTGTCCCAAAGGTGCTGGGACTGATGGCAAATGTCATCCTGGAGGGGAATCTGGAGGTGCCCTGTGCCTGGGCCAGGCCTCTTGTGCTGGCCTGGGGAGTGGGGCTGGCCCTGCGGGACACAGGCACTCTGTGCTGGGGATCTCCCAGGCAAGAGACCAGGACTCCTACAGCTTCATGGACCTCCATTTCCCGAGCCATGGCTGGCCCCAGCCCTGGGGTTGCTGGGGAGGCCCAGAGCCACCTTTGTCCCAGCAGCTGTGATGCCTTGCGAGAGGCTGCAGCTGTGGTGGCCATGCCCAGAGCCCTGCAGCAGCCTGCGGTGGGCACTGCCCTGAGGCCAGCCCAGCCTCGGCTGTTGGGCTGGGATGGGCTGGACTGGGCTGCACTGGGCTTGGGAGAGGGCAACAACAGCATCAGGGAGTGCTGGCAGCATGCAGGGGAGGGCTCCCAGCAGGGCTTGGGGCTGCAGAGCCAGGGCTGCGCAAAGGGAGCCCAGAGCTGCAGGGGCAGGGGAGAGGAGGCCACTCTGGGCCCTTGCTGGCCTGGGCAGAGGAGGAGGGGGGCCCAGGGCATTCGTCCCCTCACCATGGCCTGCCAGGACCTGCAAAGCAGTCATGGAGCATCCAGGACCAGGCTCTGCACTGTGGCCACAAGCCCTGCGTGCCCTCCTCCTGCCATGCTCCATGCGGTGGCTGCAGCAGAGGGGACCCCCAGCCAGCCCCTGCATGGGGCTCTGCCACCTGCCTCACCCCAGCCCTCTCCAGCGCCTTCCTTGCTGCTCTCTGATGCACATCAGGACCTCCCAGTGCGTGCCGGCCAGCACATCTGCTGAGGGCCAGCGCGGCTGCTGCAGGGGCAGGGAACTCAGCATGGCCCTTGCAGCCCCTTGCCCTGGGCCTGCCTCTCCACTTGGTCTCGGCACTGGTCTTGTCTCTGCTGGCAGGAGGGCTCTTGGCATGTGCTCCCTGGCCTCCCCTCGCCTCCAGACAGCTGCTGCCCACTCAGGCTGCTGGCACAAACATGTCCTCACAAGCAGCAGCACCCCTTGGGCTGCTTCTCCAGGCCTCCCCCACCCCACTGCCTTGACTCTTTGTCTCTGCTGGGTCCCCTCCTTGTCACCCAAATGTGTCCCTTGGCTGACAGCTCCTTCTGCCCTGCCCCACAGGATGACAAGAATTGGGTGGGACATATTACCATGGCATGTGGAAGTATTTTGTAATCTGCATTGGTGATGGCACAAAAAGACAGTTCCTTCACCAGTGATCTACGTCCTTCTCCAGGTGAATTATCAGGATCTCTATTCATCACAGGAGAAATACTGATGGTCATGAGCACTTGCATTTCATTGCTTTCTCCATCATGGTGTACTCCCTCATCTTCCAGGCACTTCCACCCCTCTTGAATAAACTATCCATATTGAATGTCTCCTTTCTAGCTGCCTGTCTGGACCTATGCACTTCCCATGGTTCTCCTGCTTCATCCTCCCCTTACTCTTTGATCATTCAGACTGCTCTCACTGACGCAGTTGCTACTTTGAGATTCATTGAGTTCAAGCTGGCCCATCAATTAGCAGTCTGCCTAATTGTTTCTGTAGCAAGCTCCTCATCATTTATTATTGAATTAAGATCATATAGAATAATACTAATCTTAATACCTATAATTTCCTATCAATCAGTATAAAATACTTAATTTACAGTCATCCTTTTGTGAGGATAAACCAGTGAGGTAAGCCTGACTGGAGACATACAAGATGAGGAGCTTGCTTTGCTGTTTGGAAAATTGCTGCATGTTTTCTTGTTGTTTGTTTTAAAATAAGGAAAAACCCTTCTGTGTGCAGCCAGGTCTCTAAGGAAAGCAGGTGGGAGCTGGTGCAAAGGGGCTGTATCATCCAGCTGCAGACTTCAGTGCAGAAGTGTGGTGTAAGGAAAAGTGATGCAAGCGCCAGGTGGCCAATGAGAGAAATGTCAGGGTTGGGGTGCTGAGGAGCAAGGTTGTCCATGCACTGTCAGACCTCAAGACCCTGCTTTTCCTCCCTATGGACGTTTCCACAGGAGAAGCCCTGGATTAATATCAATTGAAGAAAGATGCTCAAAACTGAAATGCAACAAAATTCACCCTTTAAAATGAGAAAAGATTTGTATTAGGTGCTTTTTGAAATCTTCCTCCTTAACTACACCATGAAAGCTCTACAATTAGCTGTTCAAGTCTTGAGGATATGAATAACACTATGGAAGACATATGGTTCCATAGGTGTTTCTGCCCTTTAATGAGTTCCATGGTGGATTTTGGTGCTCAGTTTGTGAACATCAGGTACTGAGAGGAGAATGATGGAATTGCTTGAGAAAGTAAAGTCATAAGGAAAAGTTGAAGTGACTTGGAGTATTAATGGGCCCCACTGAGGGCTGTTACGAAGAGATTCTCCTCAGGGACTTGTTAGGGCAGATAATTGGAGGCCATGATTACAGATAGGCAAAGCACTGTGCTGAGAAAAGTCTGCGTTTGTTGTGCTGAAGTAAAAGGGGCAGTTCCTGACTCCAGCTACTGGGTGGGGAGATCCTGCACCCCCACGACTTGCTCAGGGCTCTTTCTGGGGGTCTGTGGGATGTGGTGGGCAGTGTGATGCCACGAGAAGAACAATGGTATGACACCTCCCTGCCTCTGCACAGGGTCTAAGAAAGCAATGAGCCCCTTGCAATGACTGTATCTCATCTCCTCATAAGCTCTATCCAAGAGGAGAAAAATGTCAGGGCTGCTGGGGACTTCTCTTCTTGCCAGCGCCCACCTCTTTGTCCTCTCCAGACTTTCCTATGCTGCCTCACACTTTACCCTATTTCCTTGAAGGCTGCAGACAGCCATCTCTGTTCACCATCTTGCTCTCAGTCTGGCATTTCCGTGGTTTCTCTGATGTCTCTTCAACCCTCACCAGCTGTTCCTTGAAATACAAAGCCATGGTCTGATCACAGACACTCTTTGGGTGACCTCTAGCACCACAGCACAACCCTTTGAGGGACATTTCATCTTCTTCATGACCAGTGCCAACCTTCCAAGGTGCACTTTCTGTCAGGTTTTTCTCTCCTGCTCTTTCCTACTACCAAAGAAAGCTCCATCAGGGTGGAAACCACTCTGGAAGTAGGCATCGCAACCTGTCATCCTTCTTGCAGTCTGTCAACTAACCAGACAGAAGTCACCTCACCAGGATCTTCCAAGCCATGGTCCGGCTGCTGACCTTACAGACTTTTCTGTAGACACACCCAAGCCTTGTGCCTGCTGCTGTCCAGTCATGGACTCAAGCAGAAGGGGCAGGACAACCCATATGGGGGCCTTCTTTCTGTCTGGGTTCTCCTGGGTCTGTAGGCAGAGGGGATCCCACAGTCAGCATGCCAACCAGGTGCCTTCTGCTGGCCTACCAGGACCACTGGCAGAGGTCGGCTGAAAAGTACAGATCCAGGGTAGAAGTGTGACCTGTCAGCTACTTCAGACAGAAGTGACCTCACAGTCCCTTTCTGTGACACGTTCCTGCTGCTGCCCTATCCACTGCAGAGACAGAAGTGACCTCACAGTCCCTTTCACAGGCCAATTCCTCCGGCTGGTCTGGGAGATCCTGAGGTAGAGCTGAGCTCATCAGAGCATTTCCACTCATCTCCTCCTTGTGGCCTACAAGCTGATCAAATCCATGTCCCCTCACATTCATTTTGAATGCCATGTGACTGCACAGCAATCTCACAGTTCCTGACCTGCCCCAAGAGAACAAGAACCTATGCTAAGGGTTAGGAAAAGGGTTAAAGGTGAGAAGGTTAATGCACAGGAAGACAGGCTTTGGATGATAGTTGTTCATGAATGGCATTAGGGACTATGGCAAACCTTTCTGGGTGAGAGATTAAGCAGATGTTTAGTGGGAGGGTTTGGTGTTCTGCCTGTGGTATCAGGTCTGTGGCTAGGGTATGGGCAAGCTCTTTGCTTGAGGTTTTTGTTTAGGTCTGCAAGAAGACTAGGGTTAAATAGAGCATTTTAATGGTATTGTTAAGGGCAGGGATGAGGGTGAGCAAGAGAGGAAAGGTAATGGAAAGGGGTTATGGACTAATTTTGGCTTCAAGGGATATTGTGGTCAAAAATTAGAGCAGGGGATTCCTGTCAGGTTGTAGAGTGGCATTTAGATTTAGGTATTAATGTAACAGGTTAAAATAGGGTAAGGGCCTCACATGACTGTTTTAAGTCAGCTTTAAGGTGGACTCGACTTTACATGAATATACTTACCTCTCCAAAATTGTTAGCTTCTGCTATCCAAGCTCTTCTTTCCTCCCCCAAATCTCACATCTCTCCTGGCCAGGCTCCTCCTGCCTTCATCGTAAAGAAGTTTTTATCAAAATCCAACCTAAACCTCCTCTGACACAACTTTAGCCTATTCCCCCTTGTCCTATAAAAGGGCACGTGGGAGAATAGACCAATGCCCACCTCGCTACAGGAGGATGAGGGATGGGATCCCTCAGGTGGATCCCATCCAGCCCTACTGACTTGTGTACATCTAAGTGCTGTAGCAGGTCTCCAACCATGTCCTCATGGATTATGAGGGCCACATTCTGCTCCCCATCCCTTCCACCAGATCAGAGGGATGGGTACCCAGAGAACAACTGGTCTTGCCGCTAAACACTGAGGCAAAGAAGGTATTAAGCACCTCACCCTTTTCCTCATCTCTTGTCACTAAGTTTCCTCCTGCATCCAGTAAAGGATGGAGATTCTCTTTAGTCCTCCTTTTTGTGTTTCTGTATTTATAAAAACATTTTCTTTTATCTTTAACAGCAGTAGCCAGAGTGAGCTCCAGATGAGCTTTGGCCTTTCTAATTTTGTCCTTGCAGATCCTCACAAGGTCCTTATAGTCCTCCTGAGTGGCCTGCCCTCTTTTCCAAAGGTCATAAACCCTCTTTTTCTTCCTAAGCTCTAGCCACAACTCTCTGTTCAGTCAGGCCAGTCTTCATCCATGCTGGCTCATCTTCGGGCACGTGGGGATGGACAGTCTGCTCCTGAGCCTTTAAGATTTCCTTCTTGAAGAGTGCTCAGCCTTTCTGGACTCCTCTGCCCTTCAGAACTGCCTCCCAAGGGACTCTGCCAACCAGTGTCCTGAACAGCTCAAAGTCTGCTTGTAGAATGCCTCATCTGTCTCCTCATCCTGGTTTGGCGGTCAATAAGATATCCCCATCAGGATGCCTGCCTTGTTGGCCTTCCCACTGACCCTAACTTATAGGGACTCAACATTATCATTCCCAGATTTGAGTTCTGCAACATCAAAACACTCCCTAATATAGAGAGCCACACCACCACCCCTTCTGTTCTGTCTGTCTCTTCTGAAGAGCCCATAACCATTCATTGCAGCACTCCAGTCATGGGAGTGGTCCCACCACGTTCCAGTGATGGCAACCAGGTCACAGCATGCCTTTTATTTCTTTTATTTCTTTGCTATTGAGCAATGGCTACAGTTATATTATATTGTACATGCAATAATAAAATCTCTGTTTATGGCCCAGAGGAATTTGGCACTTCAAATGTCACTCAGATGTCACTCTGCCATCTCCAATCTCACCTGGTGTCTGCCTCTGAACAGCTCCCTCTTGGTCTCTTTCTCTATTCAAAGTACTGGGAGCTGAGACAAGCAGCTTACATGCTGCCTGGTTTGTACCCACCTGAACCAGGGCAAGAGGAATCCCAACTCCAGTGGGATTCTGTGAGGCACGGGGAGGCAGCTAAGCCACCTTCTAGCCTCTGAACTGCAAACAAAGTATGAGATGCCTGGTTTGACTAAGCTGAAACTATGGGACAACAATGGACAGCAGAAATCGTGTTTACATGGCTGCAACTGCCTGGGGCAGTGGCTTTCTCTAGGCTGTGCTGCACACTGCCAATAGCTTTTCCTTCCCCCTCTGCCAAGGCAATGCCCTGGACCAGTTCTGTGAAATTCCCCAGATCCTCGAGATCTCCTGCTCAGATGCCTACCTCAGAGAAGTTGGGCTTCTTGTGCCTAGTGTGTGTTGAGCCTTTGGGTGTTTTGTTTTCCTTGTGCTTTCTTACGTGCTTCAGGGCCATGCTGTGGATCCCCTCACAGCAGGGACGACACAAAGCCTTTTCCACGTGCCTCCCTCACCTGGCTGTGGTCTCCCTGTTTCTCAGCACTGCCTTTTTTGCCTACCTGAAACCCCCCTCTATGTCCTCCTCCTCCCTTAATCTTTTGCTGGCAGTTCTGGACTCGGTGGTGCCTCCAGCAGTGAAGCCCCTCATCTACAGCATGAGGAATCAGGAGCTCAAGGATGTAGTATGGAAAGTGATGACTGGAGGTTTTTCAGAAGGAATAAACCGTCTGTATTCTTAATGTTAATTGTATACATACCCAGAAATCTTTCTATTTTTTTCTTTCTTTTTTTTTTTTTCTTTTTTACTTTGCTTTACTTCTCATAGTGTTTCCCACAAAGAAATATCATTGTTCATACCTTCCTACACTGTATGTACCTGTCTCATGAGACTGCAAGTCTTTGTATAAATAGTGGGTCAGGCTTTCTGTGTATTTTAATAAAAGAAAGGACCATGCATTGACTTACTTGCCTGATACCCTTCCTTGTAGACCTGTGGTGGAGCTTCAGGGGCACGTGGCAGAGTGCAGAGGTGGAGGGGAGAAGGGTCCTGCCACAGCAGCATTGCCAGGCTGCACCTGTGATTGTTCCCTGTTCTTGGACAGCACCCACAGAGACGGTGAATTCACCTGCCTCTGTACACAGGAGGTGAGAGGGATGATGGCAGGCAGGCGTCTTTCTGGAGGAAAGCAGGATCTGCTTGGAGAGCCCAAGCACTCGGTAGGGACAGTGTGTGCTCAGGAGTCAATAGCACATGGAACCCATAGAGCATGGGCACATCCCAGGTGGAGCCACCCTGAGGTGCTAAATCTGGGTGGGAACAGGCAAAGGAGAGCTCTGCAACTCCAGGGACACAGCAGGCATAGGGAAAGCTCTCTGCTGAGTTATTTGTTACACCTCTGGTGAAATTTCATGGATTTAATAGAGTGAATCACCCCAAAACATATCCTGACGTTGGAAGTGGGTCACTTGTGCATCACCTGACATGGGAATTGGGTCACCCTTGTGGGTCCCTTCCAGCTCGGAGTATTCCATGAGTCTCTGACTCTGCAGAAGGCCGGCTATCTGTGCCGGCTATCCATGGACCGCTTGTGTGGGAGGCAGTCAGTGGCAGTGCCCCCCACCAGCTGGCTCTGCCTTCCCAGCCTGACCAGCACGGCCCTGCAGAGTGCCCCCACAGCTCCACACACCACAGCCCCCTTGCTCTGCAGAGCAGCACCACCAGCTGGGGGCTGTTGGCAGCATGGGCAGAGGCTGCAGGAATGGCTCAGGCCATCATCTGCAAATTGACTGAGGATACACTCAATCCCCTCATCTAGGTCATTAATAAAGGTATGAAACAAGATAGGCCCCAGTACCAACCCCTGGGCGATGCCACTTGTAATGGGACACCAACCGGAGTTAACTCCATTAACCACAACCCGCTGGGCATGGCCCTCCAGCCAGTTCTTCACCCAGAGAAGACTATACACAGCCAGGAGAGATGACCCAAAGGGATTAAACAGATGCTCCAATAGGTGTTCCAGCTCACCATCCCAATACCAAAAGCACCTCCCAGCCTGCAGCAGAGGAGCCTGCTGGGGAAGAGCTGGAGGGCTGTGGGGACCCACCAGCAGGAGCTGGTGCCAAGTCCTGCCCAAGGGTCCAAGACATCTCCCTGTTCAGCTCTTTTACCTGATCTTTCCCTGCCTGTTGGTGCTGGGCAGGCTTCCTTGGGCTCCATGGGGGCCCAAGGCAGCAGAAGGTGGGCACTGCAAGGGAGTGCCTCATGGGACAAAGATCCACTTTGTCTGGAAACTGCCTGTGGCTGGCAGGACAGAAATGTCTCTGTCAGTAGGAATAGTGTCCAGGGACCAGGGGCTCTGTCAGCCCCAAAGCCAGACCCCGATCCTGCTGGCTCTAAGATGTGTCCCTTCCCAACCGCTGGATCTTTGAGCTCTTCTCCCCTCCATCCGCCTCAGGGAGACACCCTGACACCGGGGCAGGGAAGCACTGGACCTGGGGCAAAGCCCCCCAGAGCATTTTAATATGAGGAAATACCAACACACAGCATAAAAACAAGGGACTACCAAGAGGGGAAATACCCATGTGTGTCTGCTGACTGCTGGAAAAGGGAGACTGTTCCCTGGCACTCACGGCTCTCCCAGTGGCACTGAGCTCTCCTCCCTCCCGGCTGCACCCAGCTGCTCAGCAGGGCTGGGCTCTGCTGGCCTGGGGCGCTGGAACTCTTGTGCACGGGACTCTAGTGTCCCATCCTCGGTGTCCTTGTGGGAACATGCCAGAGACACCTCTTCAACATCGTCATAGCCCGTGGTCCCCAGGAAAGGTGACGAGGCGCGTCCATCAGCTCCAGGGACCCCAGCACTTCTCTGGGAGTGCAGGCTTCCCCCTGTAAGCATCAAGGCAGGCTGCTGTGGTTGGGCCTGTGGGGTGCCCCTCGGGGCTGTTTATCACCTTCCTCGTCCTCACCAGCCTGAGACACTCGGCCCATTCTCCCAGCCCCCACAAAATATCCCAGGACAGGTTCTCCATGGATGGTCAGGCTTTCAATATGGCATGGATTCTCCTAGGCCTGGGGTTGGCACCTAGGAAGTGGCAGTGCTGCACTGCCCTCTCACCTGTGACTGCATCCGGGCGCCCATCTCCTTCCTCTGGTGTCCTGGGCACTTCCCAGTCCCCCTGCCCAGGGACAGGATCCTCCCCAGGGTCAGAAACCTCCCCAGCATCATCATAGCCATCTGCTGGGTCACCTCTGGGCAGGACAGGGACATCTGAAAGGAGAGGGGAGGTGGTGGCAGTGAGAAGAGATGTTCTGCAGAGCAGAGGATGGGAGGGTGTGTGGGGACACAGGGCTGACATGCTGCTGGTGTGAGGGTCACAGCAGAGCCTTCATGCTTCCAGCTCTGATGATGGCACTCGGTGGCACTGCTGTCCGTCTGGTCTGTCTGCAGGGAGGAGACATGGAGCCCTTCCTCCCCCCCAACCCCCTCTGATCCCTTAGTCTGGCCCCAGACCATCCTCCTCCTCATGTGCCTGGGGTAGGGCTGCAGCTGGGCCAGGGACCCCTCTGTAAAGGAGGCTGCAGAGAGCTGCAGTGGGTGCTGTGGGATGAGCCCTGCTGCCCTGACTGGTGGTCAGCACTGCTGGGGATGGGCACCCACAGAGCTGGGGGTGCATGGGGAGGAGACCAGTTCCCTTGGGACAAGGCACTTCCCAGAGAGGTTCCCAGAGCTGCCCTGGGACAGGCCTTTGCTCTCAATATTATAGGCTTTAAGGTGCAGGGACAAGCAGAGAGGGGCTGTCCCCTGTGGGATGGGCAGAGCTGGTGTGGAGGAAGCTCCTCTGTGGGGACCAACACCTGGATGCTCTCCCACAGACCCCATGGTCCAACCATTTCAGGGACCATGGGCAGGAGCTGCAGAGCACAGCCCTGGTCTGAGGCAGGGAGAATGGACACAGCAGATGTGTCCCCGCAGGTTACCTGCACCCACCTGAGAGACTGAACCTCGCCTGCTTCTCCCACGCCAGGCTGTAAGCGATCTCCTCGTACACGGCCTCAGGGAAGGGCTCCCCAGCTCTCCTGGAGCCTGGGGATAGAGGCAGGGCTTGTCTGGGGATGGGCAGAGAGGGACAGGACCCCACTGGACTCCCCCAGCCCTATTCCCTGGGCCAGCACAGGGCTGTCCCCACAGCACAGCCCCACTGTGTTGTGTTGGCACTGCAGCCACATCCCCAGGGAGGGCAGCATCCCCATGGAGATGGTCTGAGGCAGAATCAGCCTCGCACCATCCCTTTGGAGACAGCCCTTGTGCCCCTTTGGTCCCTGGGTCATGTCCCAGTGCAGACCCTGCACCAAATCCCACATTTCTCCTCCCCATGGAGCTGCTCCATCTCTGCCCCAAACAGCAATAGCACAGCCCATGCCCTGCTGGGGGGGTGGCTGACACCACAGTGATGGACTCCACTGCCCCATGCTCCTCCTGCCAGTGCTGCCAAGAGCACTGCCAGCAGTGCATCCTCCCAGTCTCACCCAGCCCAGCTCTCACATTTCTCTTCTCACCCCAGAACTGATGCCTCAGGCTCTGGGCTCTCTCCACCCCTTGATGTTGGTGCCCCATGGTCTGTCAGTCAGTGGGGCAGCACATGGGGCAGGAGGCAGCACACGGCTCTGTTTCTGTGCCCCAGGACACCAACACCCCCAGCCCTGCCAGGAGGCATCTCCCCCCAGGACCACTGGGGAAGGACCCACCTCTGCGCCGAGCCCTGGCGCTTCGCACCTGCCCAGCCAGGAGGGCCAGGAGCAGGCAGAGGAGGGCCCCCAGGATGATGCAGATGACGACAGGCACCGAGAGTCTCTCGCTGCTGGTGGTCGGACGGCCCCGTGGGGGATCTGCATGGGCAGGAACATGGCAGGGGCAGCATCAGACAAGGGAGAGGTTGGGGGCAGGACATGGCACTCCTGACCACACAAGGCAGCAGGGGCTGGGGAGGACAGGTCTGGGTGATGGGGCAGCTCCCACCCTGCTGTGTGCATCACAGACTTCTCCCAGCTGCTTCAGCTTTCTGGGAGTCTCACAGCCCAATAGGGAGTCCCGTCCCTTGGCTGTGGGTCACAGCGTGGCCATGTTCAGACCCAGCCCCAGGGGAAAGACAGCTTACCTGCTTGTGGGGGGGATGTTGCTGTCCTGGGTGCAGCTGCAGGGGAGCAGAAGGAGAGCTGGGCTGAGAGGCTGGGGCTGTGGCACCAGGCAGCCTCCCTGGCAAATGACCCCAGCATGTGCCACCTGAATTGTCCCTACTGCGGGGCTGAGCAGGGTGGCAAGGACAGGGCCCAGCACCACTGCTCTGGGCTGCTCACAGGACAGTGCAGGCAGCCCAGGGGATGTGCTGGCACATCCAGCCCCACAGAGGCTGCTCCCCACCCACCACCAGCCCCCCACTCTGCAGGGACATGCGTGCTTGGTCCTGAACTGATGCCATGGCAGGATCCAGCAGGGCAGACGCCCAAGCCAGCTCCTTGCCAAGCCCCCAGCGATGTCTCCCAGCCCCACTGCTCACCTGAGCAATGCACAGCCGCATCTGCCTTATGCTGGCAGGCGCCGCTGTCCCCTGGCTGGGCCCAGCAGTCCTGCAGAGACAGCTCCGTCCCCCTGCACTCCATCAGCCACATGGGGCCCGTCCCCTCTCCAGCAGCAGCCTGGCCCAGGGCATAGACCGCGGGGCCACAGCCCAGCTGCCTGCACGCCACCTCGGCATCCCGCATGTCCCAGGCATTGTCACACAGCGTCCCCCAGGCACCGCGGTGCCAGATCTCCACTCTGCCCGAGCAGCTGTCCTTTCCTCCCACGGTGCGGATCTTCTCCCTGTCTGGGGAGGCAGAGACCTCCCATGGCACCGGAACATCTGGGACAGCCCTGCCAGGTGAGGGGGGCACGCGCAGGGGCAGCTCCCTACCTGTGCACCTCGTGGAGTTGGGGCATGCAGCCACCTGCGGCCGTTCTGTCCATGTCCCAAAGGAAAGAGAAGTTGGGTGAAAAGGGCTGCTCTAGGGGTCGTGCAGAAGACAGCAGGGCTGACCTCTGCTCACACGTCCCCATGGTGCCTGGGTCAGGGCAGCTGCAGAATCCTTTTCATTCAGGGGACACACATGGCACTGCAGGGGGGACCCAAGTGCTTGGCCCTACAGGGTCCCCGGTTCACAGAGCAGCAGGAGGCTGTCCCTGGAGGGGGGACTCCTGAAAGCCCTGCATGGTCTCCTCTCAGACCTTGAGTGGAGATGCCTCTGCCTCTCCCATAGGTAGATGGCAGCCCGGCTGTTGACTGCTGCTGGTGGACATGGGTGGCTCTGTGAGCTGAAGTCACCTTAGTGCCACCAGCAGCAACAGGGTCTAATGGAGGAAGTCAAAGCCCCTCTGGGTTCCTTCTCTGCATTTCACCATACCATGTGGAGAAATGGACCTGGTGCCTTGATGGCTCAGATTTACCATTGCAAGTGATATTGGTCTCTTCTCGACGGTCATCACACGACTGCGGATGCCAGGGAGCAGAGGGACACTGCCAGAAGGAGCTGTTGCTCTTCCCACACTCCACGCGATCCAGCCACGTGGTGCCAGACAGCTTGGCATAATTAGAATCTGTTTCCAGTTCCCCTTCATTCCCGCAGCCCAGCTCCTTGCACACCAGTGACACGGTCTCAGTGGTCATGGAGTTGGAGCAAACGCTGCCCCACGTCCCGTTGTAGAAAACCTGCAGGCGCCCGGAGCAGCCGTCGCTGTTCTCCAGCCTCAGGGCCATGAACTCTGGAAGGAGGAAAGGCCCCAGGGACGTCCTTAGATGTCAGCCACTGATAGCCTTAGCCCTACCTGGCTCTGCCCTCACCCTGGCCTCACTGGCCCCGTCTCCCCTCCCCACTCCCAGCACAGACCTGAGCAGATGACTCCCGCGTCCTCCTTGTGCCTGCAGTCGTGCTGCCCCCAGGCCTCGGCAGGGCAGTCCCAGAGAGCAGCTTCAGCCCCGGAGCAGTTGACGCCATCCAGCCAGATCTGCCCGGAGCCCTCCCCAAACCGAGCAGAGCCGGCTGCCTCCACAGCCCCTCCGCAGCCCAGCTGGTGGCAAACGACGGCGGCGTCGGCCAGGTCCCAGGCGTCGTCGCAGACGGTGCCCCAGCGCCCCTGGTAGTAGATCTCCACTCTCCCGGCACAGCGCCCGGCCCCGTCCACCAGCCGGACCCGCCGGCTCCCTGCAGCGGGGAGAACCCCGGCCGTCAGGGGCTGGCTGCCCTCCGAGACCCACACCTGGGGGATGTGCAGCACCACTCACCCCGGCACACGACCCCCACGTCCTCCATGACCCCTGATGCCGGTGTGCTTTCGGGCACGGAGGTGTTGCAGAGGCTCAGGTCAGCCTCGTGCCCTGCACACCGCACCCCACGCAGCCCCACGGGTCCTCGTCCTCGCTCAGCCCTCACAGGGGTGTAGGCTGCCTCTGCCTCTCCGCACTGCAGCTGCCGGCACACCACGCTGGCCTCCTGCATGTCCCACTGCTCATCCAGGACTCTGCCCCACGTCCCGTGCTGGAAGACCTCCACGCGCCCATCGCACCGGCTCCCTCCACCCACCAGCCGCAGGGGCATGGGGCGAGCTAGGCCTGGTGAGAGCAGAAATTCAGCCAGGCTCTGCCATGAGCTCCTCAAATTTGTGTGGCCGTGTCACACACGAGGGGCAAATGGACTTTGCAGCACTGCCCAGCACTCACCTGAGCAAATGACAGCAGCAGCGTTCTCCTGGGAGCACGGCAAGGCCCCCAGGGCAGTCACCGGGCACTGCCCCAGGTGGGCTTCAGTCCCGTCACAGTGGAACGAGTCTCTCCAGACGGGGCCGGTTCCTCTCCCAAAATGCCCTCCTCCAGGAATGGACTCAGCAAAGCCACAGCCCAGGTGCCGACAGAGAACGTGGGCGTCCGAGAGGTCCCAGCGGGAGGCACAGAGGGTCCCCCAGCTCCCCATCACCTCCACCTCCACCCTGCCCTCACACGCTGTGCTGCCGTTCACCAGCCTGAACCCTGTGTACTCTGGGGACAAAGGAGGGTGAGAAAGGCCACATTTGTGCTCTTGTTCCCACGGGAGCTGCAGGAGAGGCCAAAGGGACAGCGTGCCTTTCTCCTCCTGCAGCACTCTCATTTTAGGGCTGCAGAGCACCACCTCACCCCACCTGTCCCCCACCCAGCACAGCCCAGTGCCCACCCTGCTCTCCTGCCCCCACCACAGCCCCCGTGGGCACCATCCCAACCCGAGTCCTTACGTGTGCAGGTGACATGAGTGCCATTGCTGTGGGTGCAGGGCTGGTCCCTGGCGGCCCCCGTGGGGCAGAAGGAGAGGATGGATTCATTCCCCACACACTGCAGCTCTCTGTCCCAGACAGGACCGGCCCCTTCTCCCAGGTGAGCTGCCCCATGGACAGACAGGGCTGTGCCACACTGCAGCTCCCTGCACACCACCTCGGCAGCTTTGTCACCAAAGTGGGAGTGACAGACAGCTTTCCACTGGTCCCTGTCGTGGACCTCCACATTCCCTGAGCAGGGGCTGTCCCTTCCGACCAGCCGCACAAATCCTGGAGCAACCAAGGAGACCTGTGAGTTCCCAGAGCCCTCTGGCACTTCCGTGCCCACCTCCCACCTCAGCCCTAAGGTGGCCACATGCAGAGCCCCACGGCCAGCCCAGCAGCTCTCACTGGGTGCTGACGGCACAAACAGGTCCGGGATCCCCTGCTGATCCTCCGAAACCAGCCCAGATTCATGGGCTGCCCTCTCTCCAAGCCCCCAGCCGCAGGCACTGCTCAGACAAACTGCTGCTGCCCAGAGCCCCTGGGCTGCCTGGCCCCAGGCCCAGCACTGCAGCACACGCAGCACGTGGGCCGAGGGAAATGGGCCCAGGCACTGGGGGCTATTGCAGCTGGCTCTGCCCCACCAGGCTCAGGCCAGGCTGAGGAACCCCTTGGAGTTGCCAGAGAAGCTGCCTGTTCCCTGGGGCTGCTGGGGCTCTTGGGAAGATGCTGTTACATGGGGCACATCTGGTGAGCAGGTAAACGGGGGTCCTCAGGCAGGGACAAAGTGTGGTGTGGACAGGCACATGCCCAGCCATGAGCCAAGCAGAGGGCAGGAGAGCAGGCAGAGAGCAGCCCTGGGTTGACACGAGCTCCCGGTATGAGGACAAGCACAATGAGCCAGGAGGTGCTGGCACAGCCCCTGGGGCACAGGGCAGGCAGGAGAGGCTGGGCAGTGGGTCAGCACTGCCTGGAGGGGCCGTGTCTCCAAGGACTGGCTCTCATGGGGTGACCCTGGCTCAGGAACAAGGTGCCATTTGGCACCCTGCTCCTCTGTTCAAGCCCAGTGCTCCTGCCCTCTGAGCAGCCCCCTTGCTTTGGCCAAGGTTCTCTTGTCTGCTGGGGGTACAACCCAAAAGTCCTGAGCCATTGCACGCCCTTCCCTGAGGCTGCTGGTGGCTGGGGGAGCTGGAGGGTGGGGGCTTTCCTCTCCCAGACCCGGGCACCTCCCCAGGCTTGGCTACTCCAGCTTCAGGGCCAGGCTGGGTGTGCTCCCACTGGGCTTTCCCCAGGGACAAGGGACACCAGCAGTGACAGACCCAGCTCAGAGTGCAACTTGACACACAGAGACATGTTCTGGTGTCCACTTGTTGCTTCCTGAGATCCTTTAAAACAGTCCTTTACAGGTCCTTTACAACATTCCTGGACCCAGAGGAAGGGACCAAATTCAGTCCTTACCTGAACACGTCACTCCAGCATCCTCACCATGATTGCAGTCTGTTTGACCCCATCCCCTGTGGGTGCAGTCAGACAGGGCAGACTCGGTGCCATGACAATTAACTTCATCCATCCAAATGGAACCAGATCCTGGCCCAAAGTGTGCATTCCCATGAGCTTTGAGAGCACCCCCACAGCCCAGCTGCCTACAAACCACTGCAGCGTCGGACATGTCCCAGGAGTCATCACACACGGTCCCCCACTGGTCCTGGTGTTTCACCTCCACTCTCCCAGCACAGCGCCTGCCGCCATCCGCCAGCCTCACCTCCGCAGCCCCTTCAAACACCAACACAGGAAGGGTCAGGAGAGCTTCAATCCCCATACTGGGGGTCTGTGAGAGCCCCCTGCCCAGGAAGAGTCACAGGCCCCAGGGTGGGAGCTCTGCCCCACGGGCGGTCCCTGGGGCAGTGTGTGAGGGTGTCTCTCCACTCCCCATGGGCTATGCTGGTCTGGGGGTACCCACCTCTAGACCCCTGGGCCATTCGCTGCCCCACAGCCCTCAGCACCTCCTCCCACCCCAGTGGCCCCCTGCCTCCCCCCCCACCCCCACACAGCCCCCAGCCCTGCACAGGGCTCCTGCTCCTCCCCAGTCCAGTGTCCCACAAAGAGTCCCATGCCCCTGAGCAGCTTCCATTGCCCATTGCCTGCCACAGGCACCTCCCAAATCCACTGTCCAACCCAGGACCTCTAGGGTGCCCACAGGGCACTGAATTGATCACAAGGATACCAACAAACTTCATCCCTTCACCGTTCCTGCTGTCAGACCAGTCCCTGTGCTTAGCCAGGGCCCCAGGAAGGACACCTCTCTACCGCTTCTGGGTGCAGATGCCCCAGTCCCCTTCTGTTACTGGGACACAACCTGCCCTCCTGGAGTCCGTGTTACCCCAGATCCCAGGGGCAGGGAACAGCACATAACCCCTCTGGGGCATCCCAGACATTAGCTGTGCCCTGGAGCTCACTGAGGGCCACCCTTACTGTCTGGGACTCCTCCAGACCCAGGGTGACAGTGCTGGAAAAAGGGGGTCCCAAAAGGGTACACAAGGTCAAGGTGTCTAGAAATGAAGCCAGGCATGGTCTGCCAAATACATGGGAGCTGTGGAAATGGATTACCCTCTCCCACCCAGACAGGCACAGATCAAAACACAGGGATGAGGGAACGAGAACCTTCTGCCTCTCATTTCAGTGGTGCCTGGAAAACAATCCCACTCCCAGAGGGATCCCAATGACCCTGTTGCTGCCTGCTGGTCCCAGGCTGTTGAAGAAAGCAGCTGCCACTTACCTCTGCATGGATGCACACAGAGGAGCAGCCACAGAACCCAAGGGGACAGGAGTCCCTCTGTCCCCATCCTGAGGCTCCTGTCCTGACAGCACGGCCCTGCTGCTGGAGCTCCTGGGGACCCACGAGGAAATGGAGATGATGGGAGGGCAATATATCTGTGCAGATGCTGTCCCAGCTGCAGGAGGAGCCAATCGAAGCAGCAGGCACCTTTTTAGACGTTATCGGCACTTATCTCCCCTCCGACGCAGCCCAGCTCTCCAATGAACTTCTCCAGCGCTCTTCATGACCATATATGAGGGACGGCTCCGCTGCGGGTCTCACGTCACTGCGGTGGGAGATCATCGTGGGGTAGGGCTGGGTGTGGGGGCAGATGGCTCTGACACCCCTTGCAGCCTGCTGTGGGAGCACGGAGCGTCTCCTAAGCTGTAGCATCCAAGAGCCCAAGGTGCGATTGTCCGGCTGTCCCTGTGCCATGGGATCCAGGGGACTGGTCCTGCAGCGGGGCTGTGTCAGGCTGGGAAGGGACCAGCCCCTGCCCCTGCTACAGCCCCCGCTGTGCTGGCAGCAGCAGCTGGGAAAGGCCCTTGGGCAGGGCCAGAGCCCCATTATGGGGGTGCTGCCTGTCCCATCCCTCCCCAGGGAGCCTCCTGTGGGGTCCCGGCAGCAGCCAGAGCTGGTCCAGGGCCTGCCCTGGCAGCAGAGCTGCAGCCCAGAGCCTCAGGCGTCTCCCTGGCTCTCAGCGTGTCACCCAGGGGCCGTTATTCCCCGCGGCGGGTCGGGAGCTGGAGCCTGCCTGCCACTGCAGGTGCACAAACCGCAGCCCACGTGACATGGCGCCCGGGCAGGAAGACGGTGGTTTCCTCCTGGCCCCGTGCCCAGGCATGGCCCTGCGGTGCCTCCCAGCCTCCCCACAGCTCCAAGCCTGGCAGAGTCCAAGAAGTGTTGGGACAATGCTCTTAGACATATAGTTTAATATATATATATATATATTTATATATATTATTTTTAATAAAATATATTTTTTTATAAATGTATACAAAATATATATTTTATATGCACATTATATTACTTATCATATATTAGATTAGATTTTATATTATATATATGTATTATTATGTATTGCATATTATATAGCATATTATGTATATTAAATATATATTATAGATTATATTATTTTATATGATATATATTTATATTACATACAGAATAATGTTATATTATACAGTATCATATTATACAGTATATTTTATTATATTGATTATATCATATTACATTATATTATATTACATATTTCATTTTATTTTATTACATTTTATTTTATTATATTATTTTTATACATACAATATATAAAATGTTTGTTTTATAAGTTTATATTATATTTTTAATATTTTTAATATATATTTATATGTTTTATAGTTTTTTAGATAAATATAGAATTTATTTTTTTGTCTGATGGCTGGAGTTGGACTCACTGATTTTCAGTTCTTTCCAACTCGGGATATTTCATTATTCCGTCCAACCCAGCTCCAGGTGATGCCATAGCATCTTCACCTGCCATGGGCCTGCTCCTGGCCTGTATTCAGGCAACAATGACCTCACAAACACCTACACAATTCTTGGCCTGTTCCAGCCCTGCCAGCTCCTCAGTACCAGTACCAGTGGCCTCACAGGTACCTGTACAATCCGTGGGCCTTGCCCTGACCTATCAGCTAATTGATCACCAGTGACCTCCCCACAGACCCACACCAGCCATGTGCTTATTCCTGGCCTCCTGGCTTCTCAGGCACCAGGGTCCTCCCAGCATCTAGCACAGTCCATGTTTGCTCTCAGCCAGTTAGTTACACAGGCACCACTGGCATCCAAATGACATCCACAGGCCAGGGGCCTGCTCCTGGCCTATCAGCTCCTCAGCTGACCATGACCTCATAACACATGTTGCCTAATGGAAGGTGTCCCTGCCTGTAGCAGAGGGATGTGGACTAGACGGTCACTAGGGTTCTTACAACCCAAACCATTCTATGGCTCTGTGATTCTCTGATATCCTTGCAGCTGATGCATACTTGCCATGGAAGTAGTCAGGCTCCAGTGACCTCCCAAGAACTTGCACAGCCATGCACCTGCTCCTGCCCTATCGGCTACTCAGCCAAGAGTGGCATCACAAGTACATTCCCCAGGCATGGGTCTCCTTCCTGCCTGTCATCTTCTCAGGCACCAGTGCCCTCACAAGCTTTTACGAGAGCTGTGGGCCTGCTGCTGGTCTGTCAGCTCCAAAGGCACCACAGACCTGAGCACCACATAGACACCTATTTGGTTTCTGTTCCCAATGAAGTAGTGTAGTAGACAGGTAGACAGTAGACCAGTAGACAGGTGCCTGGGGTTTCTGTTGGATTTCAGGAGAAATCAAGCATGGGGTGCCATTGCTGACATGACATCATAAGCTCCCAAAGACCCACACAAGCCATGTGCTTATTCCTGGCCTACTGGCTTCTCAGGCACCAGGGTCCTCACAGTGTCTAGCACAGGCCATGTTTGCTCTCGGCCTGTCAGCTACTCAGGCACCACTGGCATCGCAGGAATATTCACCTGCCATGGGCCTGCTCCTGGTCTATCAGATCTTCAGCTGACAGTGACCTCATAAGCACAGATGATCTATTGGAAGATGTCAGTGTCCCTGTCCATGATGGGCAGTGGCTGCTCATGTTCAGCTGGCTGTTGACCAATATCCCCAGGTGCTTTTCTTCTGGACAGCTTTTCAGCCACTCTTCCCCAAGCCTATGCTATTGCATGGGGTTGTTATAATCCAAGTGCAGGAGCATTGTTGAATGTCGTGTGATTGGACTCAGTCCATCAATCTAGCCTTTCCAGATCCCTCTGCAAAGCTTTCCTACCCTCAAGCAGATCAACTGTCCCACCTAACTTGTCATCTGCAAATATACTGAGGGTGTACTTGATCCTCTCATTCGGATCGTAGATCTAAATATTAAACAAAACTGGACCCAATACCAAGCCCTGGGGAATGTCACTGATGACTAAACTGGACATCTGGACAACTGACACCAATTGGACTGAACTCCCTTCACTCCCTCACTCTTTGAGCATGGACATTCAGAAAGTTCTTCAGCAAACTGTACACTTGTCTGAGCCATGAGCAGCCAGATGGGTTGTCCTTTTGCAGGGCTGCTGCTGGTGAGGCTGAGTGCATACTAAGAAGATGTAGCTCCTTCTTTTATGCTTTTTCTAATGCCCTATGCTCAGTCCTTTCAAACCAACTAAGCATGAATCTGGTGCTTGTGATGAGCTGGTGCTCGGCTCGTGTTCCAGTTAGTTGCTAGCATGTATCATTGTCGTTGAGTTTGCACAACAGTGGCATTCTTGCACTCCCTTTTATCTCTGTTTGCTTGAGTCTGCAGTGTCAATGGTAGTTCAGGAGGACTGGGAGTGGAGTGGCTTCAGGGGAAGCACGAGGTTGCTTCTGTCACAGTGGGACTTTGGTCTGCCTGCACAGTTCAGTGGCTCAAGCTGTGACACAGCCAGGAGTTCCACACTTCAAGGGAAGTTTTATTAGAGGGAGGCCTGTGTTTACTGCTTTGAGTTCCAGTCTGTGTCTAGCATAGAGACTATGTTATGTTATGTTGGGATTTTCTTCAGGGCTCTGTTGAGGAATCATGTTAAGGCTGGAATTCAATGATAGGGATGAAAGGCTGAGGAATAGGGTGAGAAATGAGCTAAGAGTGTATGGTAAGGCCTTATGGGTTTGGGACTTGGCTAACCCACGCCAGGTGAGGTTTAGGGTTAGGAGTAAGCGTAGTGGATTCCTTATAGAGAGAGGGATAGCATTTAGATGTAGGGGTAGGGCTTACGGTTACTGTTTCAAAATATTGCCAGGGCTTGACGTGGATGTTTTCCTAGTAAGTGTTGCAGCAGCACAGCCTTACCTGAACCCCTCTCACCTTTTCCAGATCTTTCCTTTCTGTTAGCCAAGTCCCTCTTCTCTCCCCCAGATCTCCCACCTTTATTCTCCCAGCTTTCCCCTGGCCTCCCCAGATGTGTCACCCTGTTGGGGGCAGCTTCCTGAAGGCCTTTGTGACCTCAGAGGCTCTGCCTCCCTGCTGTTGTCCAGACAGGGGCTGGGACAGAAGTGACCTCACAGCCAGCATCCACAGGGCTACAAGGAGTTATTGTTCTCAGGAGGCCTCTTCCCAGCCCACCCAGGAATACCCAGTGTAGGGGATGCCCTCAGGTACCCTGTGGGCCGAGCAGCTCATGCTTCAGAACGCCTCCCACATGTCTGGACTCACATTTCCCTGGGAGTTCTTCAGCTCCTTCAGGGCATCCTGAAGGAAATCACCACCTCAATATGCAAAAAAATTATCAAGTACTGAGTGCACATGTAAGGGAAGTGTTCAAAACTCTCTGTGGTAGGTGAGAAAGTCTTCATGTCTAGATTTTTTTCATTCAAGTGCATTCCAAGGGGACGTTGCTATCAAAGGAAAGTGACCTTGAGTCACTGTCTGTCCCACAAGATGCCCCTAGGGAATATCTTACAGAACTTCTGCTCACTGGTAGTCATTTCTCCATGCTCACATCTTGTGCACTCTCATATGGAGAACAAAGACATGGACTCCTGATATATTAATTCGATATCCCTCAGAAGAGGAAATATAAACCAGTTGTGTGAGCTGTGGCAAGAGCCCAGTCTGGGGATGGTAGCTGCAAGGAGCTGTTCTGGGACCATTGCCCTGAGGCAGCATTTCCCAGAGTGTCCAGAGAACAGTGGTCCATCCCAGCCCCTGCTCTGCTGGTCCTCCTTGTCTCTCCCAGGAGGCCAGCTCAGCCCAGACCCTCCCCAGCTCTCCACACCTCCATCTCCTATCTCCAACCCAGCCAAGTCCAGCAGAGCAGCCCAGGCTGGGCAGACCCCAAAGCATCAAATGGAGAAGGGGAGGGCAGTGGCAGTATCCCTGCTGCTGCCATCTGCAGGAGATTCCCCTCCCACAGGCATCCTGCAGCCCCCCAGGCCAGCCCCACTCCCCAGCACAGCACAGCACCACACTGCTGCCCCTGGGGCTCCTCAGGCAGCACCACTGCACAAAGACAGTGCCCTGCTCTGCTCCCAGGACACCTCATGTCCCACTGTAGTGGTTTAACCCGGCCGGCAGCTAAACACCACACAGCCGTTCGCTCACCCTCCCCCCTCCCTCTCTGGGACGGGGGAGAGAAATGGAAAGTGAGGCCTGTGAGTTGAGATAAAGACAGTTTAATAAGACAAGAAAATAATAATAATAATAATAATAATAATAATAATAATAATAATAATAATAATAATAATACAATTATGATAATAGTACTACTAATAATAACATGTACAAACAAGTGATGCACAATGCAATTGCTCACCACCCGCTGACCGATGCCCAGCCTAACCCCGAGCAGTCCGGCCGCCCTCCCCCCCGGCTAGCCACCCTATATATTGTTTAGCGTGACGTCAGATGGTATGGAATACCCCTTTGGCTAGTTTGGGTCACTGCTCTGCAACAACTAAAACATCCATGTCACCTCCCCTGCCTCCTCCAAGACCAAGTGATTGCTGTAGGACCTCTCATGCCCTGCTCAGCTTCATGAGGCCAAACTGCTTCAGTTAGGTGACTAGACCACAGGAATGCAGGATTTGGGGCTTAGGTGTTCAGGTTAGGGTTTAGGGATTAGATCTTGCCTTCCAGGATTAGTGGTTAGGCAGAGTATTAGAGGGAGGCCTGTGTTTACTGCGGTGTTATCAGCACTCTTCTCATTCTAAGCCAAAACATAGCATTCTACCGGCTACTAGGAACAAAATTAACTCTGTTCTAACTGAAACCAGGACACCCAGGCAGAAGTCTGCAGGCACCAGCAGGACCCTGCCCTGGCCTGCCCTGCCCGGGGGCCTCCTTCCACACACAGCTTCTCCCCGCAGCACCCTGGGCAGCTCCCCAGGCAGGCTGAGTGCTGAGCCTGGCAGGCAGCAGAGGCTCTGCCTCAGCGCACAGCCCTTGGGGCATGGCAGGGACCCTGCTCTGCACCACAGCCCTGGACATCCCTGCCTGCACCCCGGCTGCACAGCCTGCAGCCGGCCCGATATGAATGAACCCTCATGTCCTGTACTTCTGACAGCTGCGTCTGGTTAACCCTGCTCTGGAGTATGTCATTCATACAGTAGAGATAGTAGAGTCCTCTTGAAAGATCCCATAGGCTGTGGGATGTGCCAGCAAATCTGGAGGCACCACAAACAAAAGCAGCG
This sequence comes from Mergus octosetaceus, assembly GCA_036873955.1. NCBI lineage: Eukaryota > Metazoa > Chordata > Aves > Anseriformes > Anatidae > Mergus > Mergus octosetaceus. Next base: position 1,527,923 of record CM072311.1, read on the forward strand.
TTGCCCTGCAGCCAGAGACTTACCCTGTTCAGGGCTGTGAAGATTTCTCCCGCAGTGAGCTCTCAGCATCCCCCCTCCACACTGCCTTTAACATCTCCCTCCCTTCTCTCAGCCACCCTTGTCCCCTGCAGGCAGTGCCCCCAGCCCTGCTGCGCTGTGCAGAGGAGCTGCTCGTGGGCAGAGCTGTCTCTCTGCAGTGCTGCCCGCTTGCCAGGAGCTCCCCTTGTGCCCAGGAGCCCAGCCCAGCTCAGCAGCACAGGGAACTCTTGACAAGTCCCTGGGCCTCCAGAGGAATCAACTTTGAAACAGACTGGTGCAATCACTGATTTTTTTCTCTCAGCTGGGGATGAGCACTTATTTCCAATACTGTTTTTCCCCTAATTCAAAGGAAGGGTTTGGCATGAGAGTACTCTTTTCTTGTCCCATTATGAGATCGGACACCCACAAAGTGACAGAGAGGCTGCATCCCATTTATTCCAAATATTTGTTGATATTAAGCGGGAGAAACTTTTTGACAGAGACGGAAATCCCTCTTTGTACATAAGCTACACAACCAATTGTTGTCCTGCAGGATCATTGTATCTTAGAATCCTTTGGGTCTGAATGGACCTTAAAGACCATCTAGTCCCAACCACCGCTGCCATGGGCAGGAGCACCTTTCACTAGACCAGGTTGCTCAAGGTCCCATCCACCCTGATTTTTGACCAGTTTGGTTAGGCTTTGGAACGGGTTACTCAGGGAGGTGGTGGAGTCACCATCCATGGGGATTTTTAAGGAAACCTTGGTGCTTAGGGACTTTGTTTAGAGGGTAATATGGGTGGTTGGGGGACAGTTGGACCAGATGATTTGGAGGTCTTTTCCAACCTTAATGGTTCTATGATTCTATGAAATGTAGGCCTCCAGGATCTTAGAACCATAGAATGCTTTGTGTTGGAAAGGAAATTAAAGACCATCTAGTTCCAGCCCCCTTTCCATGGGTAGGGGCTAATCACACGAGATCAGGTTTTTCAAGCTCTCATCCACCCTTACATTGAACACTACCAGGGAGGAGGCATCTACAACTTCTCTGTGTAATCTGTTCCAGTGTCTCACCACCCTTTTTGTGAATAATTTCTTCTTTAGATCTGATCTAAATTGACTCTTTTAGTTTAAGGAAGGAAGGAAGGAAGGAAGGAAGGAAGGAAGGAAGGAAGGAAGGAAGGAAGGAAGGAAGGAAGGAAGGAAGGAAGGAAGGAAGGAAGGAAGGAAGGAGGGAAGGAAGGAAGGAAGGAAGGAAGGAAGGAAGGAAGGAAGGAAGGAAGGAAGAAAGAAAGAAAGAAAGAAAGAAAGAAAGAAAGAAAGAAAGAAAGAAAGAAAGAAAGAAAGAAAGAAAGAAAGAAAGAAAGAAAGAAAGAAAGAAAGAAAGAAAGAAAGAAAGAAAGAAAGAAAGAAAGAAAGAAAGAAAGAAAGAAAGAAAGAAAGAAAGAAAGAAAGAAAGAAAGAAAGAAAGAAAGAAAGAAAGAAAGAAAGAAAATTCTCCCAGCCTCTCCTTTTAGCAGACGTGCTCCAGATTGTTTTGTGGCCCTCCTCTGGACCTGCCCCATGTGTCTATTGAGCTGACCTGAGACATAAATAAAAAGATAGGCATTTTTTTAGCTATTTAAGCAACACTTACTAAATGTGTATTTGTGTTTTATTAGTGGTGTGAGGAATGATGTTAGGAAGTATGGCATCTGCTTTCACAATGATTGGTTACACATGATGAAGCACTGCTTCCCTACAAATGGCTAAGCCTCTGCCTGTCAATGGTAAGTAGTGAATAACAAGTTCTGGTTTTTGTTTGTTGGTTGGTTTGTTGTTGTTGTTGCTTCTGTGCACATCTAGCTATTGAACTGTCTCTATCCCGGCCCACAAGTTTTTTGCACTTTTAGCCTTCAGTTCTTTTCAAACCACCCCACTACATAGGAGGAATGAGCTATGCCCATCTATAAGAAGAGTCGTAAGGAGGAGCCGGGGAAATACAGGCCTGTCAGCCTGACCTCGGTGTCAGGAAAGGTGGTGGAACAGGTCATCTTGAATGCAATCATGCAGCATATGCAGGACAATGGCGGATCAGGCCCAGTCAGTATTGGTTCATGAAAGGCAAGTCCTGCCTAACAAACCTCATCTTCTTCTGTGATCGGATGACCCTCCTGTTGGATGAGGGAAAGGCTGTTGACACAGTCTCCCATAGTATTCACCTGGAGAAGCTGGCAGCCCATAGCTTGAACAGGTGCACTCTTTCCTGGGTTAAAAACTGGCTGGATGACTGGGCTCAGACAGAGGTGATGAACGGAGTGAAATCCAGCTGGTGACCAGTGGTGTTCCCCAGGGGTCGGTGTTGGGACCCATCCTCTTTAATATCTTTACTGATGATTTGGATGAGGGAGTTGAGTGCACCCTCAGTAGGTTTGCTGATGACACCAGGTTGGGGAGAAGTGTTGATCTGCCGGAGTGTAGGAAGGCCCTGCAGAGGGACCTGGACAGGATAGATCAATGGGCAGAGGCAAATGGGATGAGGTTCAACATGGCTAAGTGCCAGGTCCTGCACTTTGGCCATAACAACCCCATGCTATGCTACAGGCTTGAGGCAGAGTGGCTGGAAAGCTGTGCAGAGGAAAAAGGTCTGAGAGTGTTGATTGATGCTCTCCTGAACATGAGCCAGCAGTGTGCTCAGGCAACAGCTTCCTGGCTTTTATCAGGAATAGTGTAGCCAGCAGGACCAGGGAGGTGATAGTCCCCTTGTATTCTTTTCTGGTGAGGTTGCACCTCGAGTATTGTGTTCAGTTTTGGGTCCCCACTACAAGAAGGACATTGAGGCTCTGGAACTTGTCCAGAGAAGGGCTACGAAGCTGGTGAAGGGTCTGGAACTTAAGTCCTATGAGGAGCGGCCAAGGGAACTTGGGCTGTTTAGTCTGGGGAAGAGAAGGCTCAGGGGGGAGCATTTTGCTCTCTACAACTACCTGAAAAGAAGTTGTGGGGAGCTGAGGGTCGGCCTCTTCTCACAGAAAACTAGTGATAGGACTAGAGGAAATGGCCTCAAGTTGTGTCAGGGGAGGTTTAGGTTAGAAATTAGGAGACGTTTCTTCTCAGAAAAAGTAGTCAGGCATTGGAACAGTTTACTCAGGGAAGTGGTGGAGTCACCACCCCTGAGGGTGTTTAAGGAAAGGTTGGATATGGCACTTAGGGTCATGGTATAGTGGTTGACATTGGTGGTAGGGTGATGTTTGGACCAGGTCTTTTCCAACCTTAATGATTCTGTGATTCTATGATTCTATGACTAGATGATCTTTGAAGGACCCTTCCAATTTTCTATTCTGTTCTGTCCTGTTCTGTCCTGTTCTGTTCTATTCTGTTCTATTCTATTCTATTCTATTCTATTCTATTCTATTCTATTCTATTCTATTCTATTCTATTCTAGTGTACAGTCCCAAACCTGTATTGTTACAAGGTGTTAGTCCATCTCAGGACTTGAGATGCTGTAAACACAGGCACTGGCAAAGACAGAAACTTAGCTTTCCCTGTGCTACACGACACCCTGTGGTAAGATGAAAGCATGTGCAGGCTGCTCAAAAACATTAATTAATAGTGAAAAGAATCAGTGGTCCTAAACGTAGGCATCTGTTTTCATTTTTCTTTGCCCAATACAATCTCCCTACAGGTAAAAACGATGCCCCTAGATGCTTCCCTGACTCCCAGAATTAATCCATCAGAGCATGCAGATACCTGCATACATCTTGACCCACCTCTGAAACCTCCACTATCACCAAGTGTCTGCATCTGAGCAGCTCCCTCTTGGCCTCTGTCTCCATTAAATATTCTGGGAGCTCAGACACGAAGCTCAAATGCAGATGACTGGTTTGTGTCCAGGCAAGGGAAATCTCAAATCCTGTGGGCTTGTATGAGGCATACGAGGGAGCTAAAGACCCCTTTGTCCTGGTTTCAGTGAGAACAGAGTTAATTTTCTTCCTAGTAGCTGGTAGAATGCTATGTTTTGACTTAGGATGAGAAGAGTGCTGATAACACTCCAATGTTTTAATTGTTGCAGAGCAGCGCTTATACTGAGCCAAGGACGTCTCAGCTTCTTGCTCTGTCCTGCCAACGGGCAGGCTGGGGGTGCAGCAAGAGCTGGGAGGGGACAGACCCAGGACACCCTTCTAGGCTCTGGGCTGCAAACAAAGAAGGTGAAGCCTTGGCTGATTCAGCTGAAACATTTCCCTCACTGGGGGAGGGAGATAACTCCTTGTCCTTACACGGGCATCCTGTCTAAAAACAGGGCATGGAAAGGAGATTCATGGACTTCTGATATGAGGAACGATAGTGTTGGAAATGAGTACCTTCCCCAGTGGAAGGAAGGAATATCCCCGGGAGGCCCAGGGACTTCTCAAGAGCTCCCTGTGCTGCTGAGCTGGGCCAGGCTCCTGGGCACAAGGGGAGCTCCTGGCAAGCAGAGAGTGCTGCAGAGAGACAGCTCTGCCCAGGAGCAGCTCCTCTGCACAGCGCAGCAGGGCTGGGGGCACTGCCTGCAGGGGACAAGGGCGGCTGAGAGAAGGGAGGGAGATGTTAAAGGCAGAGTGGAGGGGGGATGCTGAGAGTTCACTGCGGGAGAAATCTTCACAGCCCTGAACAGGGTAAGTCTCTGGCTGCAGGGCAACACAGCTGTTGTTCCTGCTGCCATCTCCAGATTTGCAGGCAAATCCCACAGCCTATGGGAGCTTTCAGGAGAACTCTCAGAGTTTCTTTTTATATGAGAACAACAAATTCCAAAGCAGAGATTACCTGCCAAAGCTGTCAGAGGGACAGGGCATGAGGGTTCCTTCTTGTGGGGCCAGCTTCAGGCTGTGCAGCCAGGGTGCAGGCAGGAGTGCCCAGGGTTCTGGTGCAGAGCAGGGTCCCTGCTGTGCCCCAGGGGCTGTGTGCCGGGGCAGGGCCTCTGCTCCTGCCAGGCTCAGCCTGCCTGGGGAGCTGTACAGGGTGCTGCGGGAATAAGCTGCGGGTGGAAGGAGCCCCTCTGTCAGAGCAGAGCACGGTCCTGCTGGTGCCCAGATGCTGCTGCCTGGGGCAGGCTGCTTCCATCTCCAGAGCACTCCCAGGGCATCTCAGAGTGGACTCTGCAAGACAAAGGTCAGAGCAAGGGATTCTTGAAGGGAAGCATTATGTGCTTTGAAATTTCTCCTCTTGCTTTGCTGGGTGGCAGATGATGATGGCAGTTTATTTCTCCATCTTGATGACGACACTGAGTCCCCAGTTCTTTTAACTTCTATTGGCTTAGAGCTGCTCCTGCCTCTGAACTTGGGGAGTTGTCCCTGAAAGGTGTCCTGGGGCAGGCTGTATCTGCCGGGCAGAGCCGAACACACAACGGGTGGGATGGGTTTCGTGAGCAATGGCAGGGAGGAGATGTGGAGACAGGAAGCATCTGCCAGCAGAGATAGCTCAAGGCATGAGAGACTTGGGCAGGGAGGGAGAGGGAGCTACTGCCTGAAACACCAAGGGAAGCAGGATCCAGGCACTCCCTGCCAGGCCTGAAGTGCTGGAACCTTCTGTGCAGCAAGCTCCTGCTCTCCTCTGCCAGCCAGTCTCAGTGCCTGGGGTTTTAGGACATGAACCACCGTCTCCTCAGCTGGACTTCCAGAAGAGGAAAGGAGCCTGTGTCCTGCACTGTGATACTCTTACAGCTCAGGGAACGGTGACTTATGTTAGTGAAGGAGTTGGGGTTTGCTCTGAGATGTCTGCCTAACTTGACTCTGCATTTTCCTCCATGGACAGGCAAAGATGCCCAGAGGCAGCAAATGTCCAACAGCAGCTTCCCCACAGAGTTCCTCCTCCTGCCATTCACAGACACTCGTGAGCTGCAGCTCCTGCACTTTGGGCTCTTCCTGGGCATCTACCTGGCTGCCCTCCTGGGCAACGGCCTCATCCTCACAGCCATAGCCTGCGACCACCGCCTCCACACCCCCATGTACTTTTTCCTCCTCAACCTCGCCCTTATCGACATGGGCTCCATCTCCACCACTGTTCCCAAAGCAATGGTCAACTCCCTCTGGGACAGAACGACTATTTCCTATGCAGGTTGTGCTATCCAGGTCTTTATGTTTGTTGTCTTTGTCACAGCAGAGTTTTATCTTCTCACCATCATGGCTTATGACCGCTACATTGCCATCTGCAAACCCCTGCACTACGGGACAATAATGGACAGCAGAACTTGTGTCAACATGGCAGTGGCTACCTGGGGCAGTGGTTTTCTCTATGCTGTGCTGCACACTGCCAATACCTTTTCCCTCCCCCTCTGCCAAGGCAATGCCCTGGACCAGTTCTTCTGTGAAATTCCCCAGATCCTCAAGCTCTCCTGCTCTGATGTCTACCTCAGGGAAGCTGGGCTTGTTGTGGTTAGTGTCTGCTTAGCCTTTGGGTGTTTTGTCTTCCTTGTGCTTTCTTACGTGCATATCTTCAGAGCTGTGCTGAGGATCCCTTCAGAGCAGGGCCGACACAAAGCCTTTTCCACGTGCCTCCCTCACCTGGCTGTGGTCTCCCTCTTCATCAGCAATATTGTGTTTGCCTATCTGAAGCCCCCTTTCAAGTCCTCCTCCTCCCTGAATCTTTTGCTGGCGGTTCTGTACTCGGTGGTGCCTCCAGCGGTGAACCCCCTCATCTACAGCATGAGGAATAAAGAGCTCATGGATGCTGTTAGGAAACTGATTTGGGGGATGTTTTTTAGTACTCATAAAGTTTCCTTCACTCTACAGAAATGAAAATTGTTCATCCCATTCCAACATGTTCTTTTTTCTTCTTTGTCTTTTTCATTATTTATAAAATTGCTTTTTCCTTTTTGTCATATTGACTGCTTTTGCTTCTTGTATTCCCACATAAATATTTGGATTCCTCCCACTGCAATGAATGCGTGAAACCGCTCTGTGTCATATGGATGCTTTATGCATGTACTTGTAACTGTGAGTCAGTGAATTATCTCATAAAAACTTTGTAATAAACAGGATAACCCATGTGGACTGCCTGAAGGCTGGAATTTCCTACTCAAGCCTGTGCCAAAAAATAGCTCCCCACTAAGGTCTGTTCCTCGTTAGGTTCAGGAGGGAATGGCTCATTGTTACACTGTGACCTGTCAGAGACCAAGGGCTAGATTTAAGACTCACCCATGGGTGTCTGCTCACAGCAGAGGCAGCAAATGGTCACTGCATTACATAGCCAGGGCTGTTCCCACATCTGACCTGTAGATGATGTCCTTCACGAGGGGAATCGGGAGCTGCCTGCAGAGCCCAGGGTATCTCCAGGAACAGCGGAGCATGGCATGAGCACTGACTGCAGCCCCTCTGAAAGTGAGATCTCCCACCATGGGCTCAGCCACAGGAAAGAACTAAAGCCAGGTATTCATAGGGAACCTGCAACTCTGCAGTCTCAGAGAAGAGAGTGGACCTGAAGCGGGCAGAGGGAAGGGAAGCTGGTCAGTGATTCATTTCCCCCTTCGCAGAGTACCTCTGTCTGGTCCAGCCCAGTGATCCGGACCAGGCTGAGTCTGCTTCCCAACCTGACCAGCGCGGCCATGCAGATTCACCCCACAGCACCACAGCCCATTTACTCTGCACAACAGCACCAACAGCTTAGGGATCACATGTGGGGAGCACAGGGACAGCCATTCCCCACTGCCCAAGGGGAGCTGATCTTTGAAATTCGACCAGCTCCACCCTTCTGCTGGCCTCACTGTCTGTACTAGGGGAACAGACACCAAGACAGTGGATCAGCACTGGGTCATGGGCCCAGAGATTTTCAATACCGATCTGCAGAAAACACTAACTAACCTGATCTACCAGTAGAGCTATCACTGCTCAGAGAAGATGGTAGTGAACACCTCCAGAGGTCCCTTCTGACTCAGGGAAGAAAGGGCTGGACTGTACAGTCAGAGTGCATGACAATGCTGTGTTTTGAGGTCTTTGAGGCTTGTGTTTGAAAATCCTTCCTCCTCACGGTTACACAGTAAGCGGGGTAATTCTCAAAATGAGGATCTGACCCATGGGAGCTTGTAGTACAACAGGTGTAATGATGCTACAGAAAAGTTCTCAGAAACATTACCAGGTATTCCAGAATGACCGAATCACAAATTTGTTGGATTTCAAAAGAGTCTCTCCCCATCTTTCTTGTAAGCCCCCTTTAAGTATTGGAATGCCTGCAAAAGGCTTCCCCCAGAGCATTTTCTTCTCTAGGCTAAAGAAGCCCAACTGTCTTCATGGGAGACGTCTTCCACTCCACTGATCATTTCTGTGGCTCTGCTCTGGTGTGGTGTAATTGCCTGAAGTAACTAGGAAAAGAAGACTAACATTCACATTTTTTAAGGAAAATGTACAACACTGAAGAGGCTTTCAGGGTAGGGCATAGCTGCATTACCTGAGCGTTCCCTAGGCTCCCAACCTTAGATGCTATTGCGCTGGGGAAACTTGGTGTGCTAGCCCTAAGGAACAGTACGGAGCGTAGAGTGGAGTGGAGACACCACAGCTAGGCTCTGTAACCAGGTGGGGGACTCGATTGTTCTTGTGCACACCAAGACCGATAAGCTGCACTTTTTGCCACCCTAAGCCAAGGACCTGTCATGTTTTGACAAATGCTGTACCCTAGTGTACTTTTTGCTCATTATAATATCATTATAATACCAAAACACACCTCCATCCCAAAAGCTACCCGCCTCCAAGGTGCGACCACCCCTCACCGAGCTCTGAATTTCTCGGAGCCCATTACTTTAAATGGAGACGGGAAAACTTTTCACCAATCATAACTAAGATATGCTTGACTAGAGCCACTCAAGCTCCACCTAAAAGATAGAAAATAATATAAATTGGCCTAAGAGAGAGGGGATGTTAGGGAAGATACCACCGTCAGGGGAGATACCATCCCGAGGAAATACAACATCCTTAGGACCTCCTGACTCCTGGGATCAGTCGATGGGCTGAGCCTCTCTTCCCCCCCATTGGGAAGCCTTTGGGTGAGATCTGAATACTTGCTTATATCCTTTTAACACGTTTATTTCTAGGCTACACACCCGTAACACCTGTAACACCTGAATATTTCATTCATGATAGCTTGCTTTTGCAGACAGTCACTATCGCCGGCAATCCAAAAGAACCTGATTATCTGTTGCTGTAATAAACCATACTTGATTGCATTGTGATAGCTCTCATTAAGTGCAACTAGGGTAAGGGTGGTTATCCGTGATAGTTCAGTGTTCTGAATCCAACCAGACCCCCAGACGGTTAATGTGTTGTTGGTGAAATCTGTGATTGTGATAGTTCAGTACCCTGAATCCGCCGGGGCCTATAACGGTTAATCAGCTACATCCCTTAACGCGACAATTATTCACTAGTTGCCATTGACAAGCAGAAATTTAGCCATTTGCAGGAAAACCGTGTTTCATCAAGTTTAACTATTAGTTGCAAAGGAAGATGCAACATTTCCCAATATTCCTCACACCACAAATAAAAGAAAAATAAAGACTTTTTTAGTGTTTCTTCAATAGCTCAATAAATGCCTATCTTTTTATTTCTGTCTCAGCTCAGCATAAAAGACACATCAACTTAGCAGAGCAGGTCCAGAGTAGGGCCACAAAAACTTTCAGAGGGCTGGAGCAGGTCTGTTATGAAGAGAGGTTGGGAGAATTGGGGTTTGTCAAGATGGAAAGGAGAAGACCTTACAACAACCTTCCAGAATGTAAAGGGGCCTACAGCAAAGCTGTGGAGGGACATTTTATCAGGGAATGTAGTGACAGGACAAAGGGTAATGGCTATAAAACTAAAAGAGGGAAGTTTTAGATTAGATATTAGACGTTCACTTACTGCTGAACCATGTAAGCACAGCATCAGGGGTTTCTGTTTCTCGTACTGCCCCCCATGACATGTGGATTGAGAGTGCGCAAGACACTGTGATGGGACACAGCCAGAAAAGCTAACCCAAGGTGATCAAATTGATGTTCCTCACCATTCAGCCCCCCCTGCAGCCCACCACCCCACTACCAAAAACATGCCATGGACAGCAAATACACCTTCTGTAAAGAGAGGCTGAGAGAGTTGGGATTGCTTAGTATCGAGAAGACAAGACTCCATGAGAAATTATTGTCGCTTTCCGGTACATAAATGGGACGTGCCCATGTGGGTAGTGATGAAGCGAAGTGAAGCTAAGGGAAGCGAAGTGAAGCTAAGGGAAGCAAAGGGAAATGAAAAGAAGTGAAGCTAAGGGAAATAAAGTGAAGCAAAAGGAAGCAAAGGGAAATGAAAAGAAGCAAAGTGAAGCAAAAGGAAGCAAAGAGAAATGAAAAGAAGTGAAGCTAAGGGAAGCAAAGTGAAGCAAAAGGAAGCAAAGGGAAATGAAAAGAAGCGAAGTGAAGCAAAAGGAAGCAAAGGGGAATGAAAAGAAGCAAAGCGAAGTGAGGCATATTACAGTTACATTATTATTAGGTTACAGCATATTAATGAGAGCAACGTCGAAATGCTTCTTGAACACTGACAGGCCTGGAACAAAAAACGGGTCTCAAGGAAGCCTGTTCCAGTGTTTGACCACCCTCACAATATGGAAAATTTTCCCTACTGTCCACTCTGAACATCCCCTGGTGCATGTGTGACCTGCTCTTCAGCACCTGCACACACTGAATGGGTGCAGGACACAGCTGAACAGACAGCAGATGGGATGGGGTACATGAGCACTGGCAGGGCACAGACATGGTGACAGAGAAGCAGTTCATTGTAATAATGGCTGCAGGCAGCAGAGATGGGCAGGGACAAATGGAACTGCAAAGGGAAACCCTGCTGCAGAGGATAGACGGACACTTCCTGCCATCCCCTGCAGGGGGATAGAGCCATGGGGAAAGTTAGCTCTTTGGGGCAACAGGGTGGGGGTCAGCTGAGGAGAAGACTCAGACACTCGTTGTCCTGTGAAGGAGCCCCCAGACAGGGAATTGTGTTCCTCACTGTGCACTCAAACAGCAGAGGGCAGAGAACCAGCCAGGGAGCTGGAAGTTTGCGATCCTGATCAGGGGAGAATGGAAGTGAGTGTGCAAAGGGTCAGTGAGAAACAGAGAGGATTGTGCTCAGAGACCCTGTCCTGATGGTCTCTGTGTTTTCCTCCATGGACAGGCAACCATGCCCACAGGGATAAAATGTCCAACAGCAGCTTCCCCACAGAGTTCCTCCTCCTGCCATTCGCAGACACACGTGAGCTGCAGCTCCTGCACTTTGGGCTCTTCCTGGGCATCTACCTGGCTGCCCTCCTGGGCAATGGCCTCATCTTCACAGCCATAGCCTGCGACCACCGCCTCCACACCCCCATGTACTTCTTCCTCCTCAACCTTGCCCTCCTCAGCCTGGGCACTATTACCACCACTGTCCCCAAAGCCATGGCCAACTCCCTGTGGGACACCACAGCCTTCTCCTACTCAGAATGTGTTGCTCTTTTTTTTTTTTTTTTTTTTTTTTTTTTTTTTCCATTTCGTTTTAATCTCAGCAGAGTTTTTTCTTCTAAGCTTCATGGCCTATGACCGCTACATTGCCATCTGCCAGCCCCTGCACTACGGGACAATAATGGACAGCAGAGCTTGTGTCAACCTGGCAGCAGCTGCCTGGGGCATTACTTTTGTCTATGCTGTGCTGCACACTGCCAATACCTTTTCCCTTCCCCTCTGCCAAGGCCATGCCCTGGACCAGTTCTTCTGTGATATTCCACAGATCTTCAAACTCTCCTGCTCAGATGCCTACCTCAGAGAAGTTGGGCTTCTTGTGGTTAGTGTGTGTTTAGCCGCTGAGTGTTTTGTTTTCCTTGTGCTTTCCTATGTGCAGATCTTCAGAGCTGTGTTGAGTATCTCCTGTGTGCGTGGATGGCACAAAGCCTTTTCCACATGCCTCCCTCACCTGGCCGTGGTCTCCCTGTTTCTTAGTACTTCCACATTCACCTCCCTGAAGCCCCCCAGATGCTGGCTGTGAGGTCACTTCTGTCCCAGCCCCTGGCTGGCCAACAGCAGGGAGGCAGAGCCTCTGAGGTCATAAAGGCCATCAGAAAGCTGCCCCCAACACAGTGACACATTTTTTTTGGGGGGGCAGGGGAAAGCTGAGTGAATAAAAGTGGGAGATCAGGGGGGAGAGAATAGGGGCTTGGCTACGAGAAAGGAAAGATTTTGAAGAGGTAAAAGGGGTTCAGGTAAGGCTGATGCTTCTGCAGCACTCACTGGGAAAATATTCATGTTATGTCCTGGTAATGCTTCTGACTAGTAACCCGAAAATCTAGTGCTACCCTAAATGCTCTCTGTCACCCTGAAAGGCATCCACTGCTCTAATCCCCAAACTCAAATCCTACCTTGAAGTCAAACCCCAGACACATTACCCATGCAACAGCACAAATTCTCCTCTAATTGTGAAGCATTTCTGAAGAGTAATTTGAGTTCTCTGCTGTCATATCTTACATAATACCACCTCCGTACGTATGTGAGCTCCACAAGTAGATGTCTCCAGAGGTTTATGCTCTTGCTGGATTGTGTTAGGCTGTGTGATAAGAAGCACATCTGCACACAAAACGAAGGCCCAAGGAAATGATGTCAGGATGAGTAATTCAGTTCATGCCCTGCTCTGGCTGCTTCCAGGCCCATCACAGGAGAGTCCTCAGCTCAACCAAAGCCCATCTGCATGAGCCCAGAAGAGCACAGAGCACATTGGCAAGTGGGAACCCAAGTCACAGGCTCCTGAGGAAACAAGATCTTGTCCCAGCTCCTTCCAGGGCTACCGTGGAAGGGCTGTCAGCCCAGTGTCCAGGCAGGAAACCCATCAAGGTGAATCACTGGCAGCAGCTCTCCACATCACCGTTTGGACTAAGGGGATTACTGCCAAGGGCTGTAGGTCACCTGATGGTTGTACACAGGGGTAAGTGCAGCAGCTGGACTAGAACCAGGACATCAGAGTGGCCATGCAGTCAGCAACAGGAGAGGTGGCAGTGTGTGGACTCAGTGGACTTGTGTGTGTGAGTGTGTGTGAGATTGGGATGGTGTGTGCCAGCAGCTACAGTGGGGCTGCAGCCATAGGGGCTCATATGTCCAAGTGTCTTCAACTGGGGAGACTGGGAGCCAGGAACTTGTCCTGGGCAGGCTGAGTGTCTGATCCCAGCTGCTGAAGGGATCTACCTTGCGCACACAAACATGCACGTGTGCACACTACCACTTTGTATTTCCCACTGTCAGGCCTCCTTCCTGCTCTGCCAGAGAGGGGATCAGGATAAGGCTTCTGCTGCTGTTTGTGGTTGTGTGAATGCTGAGTGTGCCAGACTGCATTCACCTGTGTGCTGCCATGTATTGATGCCTATGTGTTGTGTATGTGGGCTTGCGTGTGAGCCTCCCAGGCGTGCACGCTCTGCCCGTTTCAGCTTGGACTGAGGGGCAGAGAGCTGCAGCAGGTCCTGCTGGACGAACCTGATCTCCTTCTATGAAAAAGTGACGCGCTGGGTGGATGAGGGAAAGGCTGTGGATGTGGTCTACCTTGACTTCAGCAAGGCTTTTGACACCGTTTCCCACAGCATTCTCCTCAAGAAACCGGCTGCACTTGGCTTGGACTGGCGCACGCTTCGTTGGGTTAGAAACTGGCTGGATAGCCGGGCCCAAAGAGTCATTGTTAATGGAGTCAAATCCAGTTGGAGGCCAGTCACTAGTGGCGTTCCCCAGGGCTCGGTGCTGGGGCCGGTCCTCTTTAATATCTTCATCAATGATCTGGACGAGGGCATTGAGTGCACCCTCAGTAAGTTCGCAGATGACACCAAGTTAGGTGCGTGTGTCGATCTGCTTGAGGGTAGGAGGGCTCTGCAGGAGGATCTGGACAGGCTGCACCGATGGGCTGAGGTCAACTGCATGAAGTTCAACAAGGCCAAGTGCCAGGTCCTGCACCTGGGGCGCAATAACCTCAAGCAGAGCTACAGGCTGGGTGATGAGTGGTTGGAAAGCTGCCAGGCAGAGAAGGACCTGGGAGTGATGGTTGATAGTCAGTTGAATGTGAGCCAGCAGTGTGTTCAGGTGGCCAAGAAGGCCAACAGCATCCTGGCTTGCATAAGAAACAGCGTGGCCAGCAGGGCTAGGGAAGTGATTGTCCCCCTGTACTCGGCTCTGGTGAGGCCGCACCTCGAGTACTGTGTTCAGTTTTGGGCCCCTCGCTACAAGAAGGACATCGAGGTGCTTGAGCGGGTCCAGAGAAGGGCGACGAAGCTGGTGAGGGGCCTGGAGAACAAGTCCTACGAGGAGCGGTTGAGGGAGCTGGGCTTGTTCAGCCTGGAGAAGAGGAGGCTCAGGGGCGACCTTGTTGCTCTCTACAGGTACCTTAAAGGAGGCTGTAGCGAGGTGGGGGTTGGTCTGTTCTCCCACGTGCCTGGTGACAGGATGAGGGGGAATGGGCTTAAGTTGTGCCAGGGGAGTTTTAGGTTGGATCTTAGGAAGAACGTCTTTACCGAAAGGGTTGTTAGGCACTGGAACAGGCTGCCCAGGGAGGTGGTGGAGTCACCATCCCTGGAAGTCTTTAAAAGACGTTTAGATGTAGAGCTTAGGGATATGGTTTAGTGGGGACTGTTAGTGTTAGGTTAGAGGTTGGACTCGATGATCTTGAGTTCTCTTCCAACCTAGAAAATTCTGTGATTCTGTGATTCTTAAGAGGTCAGGAAGTTGGACTAGATGACCTTTGAAGGTCCCTTCCAACTGAACTATTCTATTCTAATCACTCCAGACTTGGCTAGGCCCCATTTGTGTATTGGAAGGCCACAATAATGTCTACTGGAGTCTTCTCGAGGCTAAGCAATCCCAGCTTTCTCAGGCTGTCTTCACTGGAGGTGTCCTTCTTGTGTGTGGCATACTTCTGTTAGAGGTGTAGTGGGCTGCAGGGAGTGCTTCAGTTAGTTGTCCTTGCTGTGTCAAAGAATCATAAAACGGCTTAGGTTGAATGGGACCTAAAAGATCTTGTTCCAGTGTACATGCCTTAAGCAGGCATGCCACCAACTAGATCAGGTTGCCCAGGGCCTTCTCCAGTCTGGCCTTAAACACCTCCAGGGATGGGGGATCCACAGTTTCTCTGCACAACCTCTTCCAGTGACTCACTATCCATGCAGTCAAGAATTTCCTCCTAATGTCTAGTCTAAATCTATCCTCAGTTACTTGAAGACCTTTCCACTTGTTCTATCATTATCAACTCGAGTAAAGAGTCCATCTCCATCCTTTTTTTAAGTCCCCTTTAAGTACTGAAAGGACACAATGAGGTCTCCTCAGAGCCTTCTCTTCTCCAGGCTGAACATCCCCAGCTCTCTCAGCCTTTTTTTCATAGGAGAGGAGCTCCAGCCTTCTGATCATCTTTGTGGCCCTCCTCTGAACTTGCTCTAACAGGTCCACATCTTGTGCTGGGGTCCCCAGACCTGAACGCACTACTCCAGGCAGGACCTCACAAGGGCACAGTAGAAGGGGACAATCACCTTACTCGGTCTGCTGGCCATTCCTCTTTTGATGCAGCCCAGGACGCAAACTTCACAATGTTTTGCACACCCCCAACCTACATATCATGGGGGGCAGGATGAGAAACAGAAACTCTTGATGCTGTGCAGACATGGTTCATCGATATGTGAATATCTAATATCTAATCTAAATCTACCCTTTATTACTTGAAAGCCATTGCTCCTTGTCCTATCACTACATTCCCTCGTAACGAGTCCTTCCCCAGGTTTCGTGTAGGCTCCCTTTAGGTACAGGAAGGTTGCTGTAAGGTCTCCCCAGAGCCTTCTCTTTTCCAGTAAATCATCATCATCATCATCATCATCATGATCATTAATTCTCCCAGCCTCTTCTCTTAGCAGACGTGCTCTAGATCATTTTTTTTTTTTTGTCCTCTTCTGGACCTGCTCTACTAAGTTCATGTGTCTACTGAGCTGAGCTGAGGCATGAATAAAAAGATAGGCATTTATTGAGCTATTTAAGCAACATTAGTAAAATCTGGTTTTGTCTTTTATTGGTGGTGTGAGAAACAGTAGGAAGTATGGCTTCTGCCTTCACAGTAACTGGTTGCACATGATGAAGCACTGCTAATGGCTAAACATCTGCCTGTCAACGCCAAATGGTGAATAATAAAATAATAAGTTCTGGTTTTTGTTTGCTTGTTGGTTGGTTGTTTTGTTGTTGTTGTTTTCGTTGCTTGTATGCACATCTAGCTATTAAACTGTCTTTATTCCAACCCAATTTTTATTTATTTTTTTTCCCCACTTTTAGCCTTCGGTTCTTTTCAAAACACCTCACTAGGTAGGAAGAATGAGCTAGTAGCCCTGTGGTGCTTAGCTGCCTACCAGGTTTAATCCACCACAAAACTTTACTGAAGTCAAAGTGTATCGATATCCACTGCTCTGCCCTCTTCTGCCAGGCCAGTCATTTCATTGGGGCATTTCATGTCCCAGTTGGTCAAGAGTGACTTCCCCTACATGAAGACATCCCAACTGCTCCTGATGATTTTATCATTGCTCCTGTGCCTGGAACGGGGTTCCAGGATGAGCTGCTCCATCACCTTCCCAGGGATGGAGTGGAGCCTAAGCAGCCTGCACTTCCCTGGGCCCTCCTCCTTGCCATTCTTGCAGCAAGGATGGACATTTGCTTTCCTCCAGTCTTGGGGCACTTCTGCTAGTCACCAGGATTAATCCAAGATGACCAAGAGTGGCCTTGCACTCAGCCAGCTCCCTCCACTCTCATGAGTGAAACCCATCAGGTCCAATAGAATCATAGAATCTTAGAATGGTTTGGCTTGGAAGGAACCTTATACATCATCCAATTACAACCCCCCTGCCTTGGGTAGGGACACCTTCCACTAGATCAGGTTGTTCAAAGCCCCATCCAACCTGGCCTTGACCAATTCCAGGGTGAGGCATTCACAGCTTCTCTGGGCAATCTGTTCCAGTGTTCCTCTCTCCTCAGATCAAAGCATTTCCTCCTTAAAACTAATCTAATCCTAATCTCTTTTAGATTAAAGACATTATTCCTTGTCCTATCACTATACCTTCTGACAAAAAGTCCTTTCCCAGGTTTTCTGTAGGCCTCCTTTAGTTATTGGAGAGCCACTCTATGGTTGTAGTGGGTTTACGTGGCAAGGTTTTGGTAGCAGGGGGCCATAGGGGTGGTTTCTGTGAGAAGGATCTAGAAGCTGCCCCATGTTTGATAAGGGCCCCACTGCTGACCAGAGCTGAGCCAATAAGCGATGTTGATTTGCGCCTCTGTGAGAGCAGATTTAAGAAAAAAAAAACACAACACTGCGCCACACAGCAGCTGGGAGAGTGAGAGGAGTGAGGAACGGCCTTGCAGGTGCCAAGGTCAGTGAAGAAGGAGGGGGAGAGGTGCTCCAGGCACCGGAGCAGAAGTCCCCTGCGGCCTGTGGTGAGGCCCATGGTGAAGCAGGCTGTCCCCCTGCAGCCCATGGAGTACCACGGTGGAGCAGGGTTCCACGCTGCAGCCCATGGAGAGGAGCCCACGCAGGAGCAGGTGACCTGGCAGGAGCTGCTGCCCGTGGGGGAGCCAGGTTGGAGCAGTTTTCTCCTGAGGGATGGACCCCGTGGTACGGACCCATATCTGGAGCAGCTCCAGAAGAGCTGCTGCCTGTGGGAAGCCCACGCCAAGTCAGTTCATCAAGGACTGCATCCCGTGGGTGGGACCCCACAGCACAGGGGACGAGAGTGACCGAGAAGGAGCGGCAGAGAAGAAGCGCTGTAGACTGACCATAACCCCCATTGCCCCGTTCCCCTGCGCCGCTCGGGGGGAGGAGGTGGAAGAGGGTGGATGGGGGGGATAGGTGCTTTTGGTTTCTTTCCTTTGTTTCTCACTTCTCTAGCTTGTTAGTAATAAGCAATAAATCTTATTATCTCCTTATGCCGACTCTGTTTTGCCCGTTACAATAATTCCTGCGTGATCTTCTCGTCCTTATCTCAAGCTTTGACCCCTTTTCATCATATTTTCTCCCCATTCCTCTTTGAGGAGGGGGAGTGAGAGAGCGGCTGTGGTGGAGCTCGGCTGCCCACTTGAGTGGAACCACGACACTATGATGGAGGTCAAACATCAGAACAGGTTTCCCAGAGAGGTTGATTCATTTCCATTTATGGAGATACTCAAAATCCATCCGGAAATGGTCCTTAGCAGACTGCTCAGGAAAGCTTAACATGTAAGATCTTCTGGGATTCTTTCTTTCTCAAACAAATGTGTGATTAAGTCATTCTGGAATATATTGCAATATTTCTGAGAACTTTCCTGTAGTGTTCTTGCACCCATTTTACTCCAGGTTCCCATGGATCCTCATTTTGGGAATTACGCCACTCACCAGGTAACCTTGAGGACCATGCATTACAAACACCAGCAAGGGCTCAAAACACCGGATGGTGACGCACACTAATTCCACAGTCCAGCCCCTTCTCCGCTGTGTCAGAAGGGACTTCTGAGGTGTCCGTTACAATCATCTTATCTGAGCAGTGATAGCTTTGCAGGTAGATCAGGTTAGTCAGTGCTTTCTACAGCTGGGTATTGAAAATCTCAGGGCCCATGACCCAGTGCTGATCCACTGTCTTGGTGTCTGTTCCCCCGGTATAGACACTGATGCCAACAGAGCGATGGAGCTGGTCAAATTTAAAGATCAGCTCCCCTTGGGCAGTGGGGAATGGCTGTCTCCATGCTTCCCACATGTGTTCCCCAAGCTGCTGCTACTGTTGTGCAGAACAAGCGAGCCGTGGTTCTGTACCAGGCAGAGGTACTTCACAAAGGGGGAAATGAACCACTCCTTAGTTTCCCTTCCCTCTGCCCGCTGGCTGCCACTCTCTTCTCTGAGACTGCAGAGTCACAGGTTCCCTGTGAATACCTGGCTTTAGTTCTTTCCCTGTGGCTGAGCCCATGGTGGGAGATCTCTCACTTTCAGAGGGGCTGCAGTCACTGCCCACACCAGGCTCTGCTGTCCGTGGAGGTACCCTGGGCTCTGCAGGCAGCTCCAGATTCCCCTCCTGAAGGACATCACCTATGGGTCAGATGTGGGAACAGCCCTGGCTATGTAATATAATAATTTGCTGCCTCTGCTGTCAGCAGAGGTCCATGGGTGAGTTTAAATCTAGCCCTTGGTCTCTGACAGTTTGCAAATATGACAATGAGCCACTCCTTCCTGAACTGAAACAGGAACAGATCCTTGTGGGAAGCAATTCTTTGGGCCTATTCTTGACACTGGTTTGGGAAGGAAATCCTAGCCTTCAGTCAGTACACTCTGGAGATTCTGTTTTATTATGGAGATGTTATGCGGGAGTCTTCACTGAGTCCTCACAGTGCAAGACGCACACTTATACAGCCTCCAAATGGGACAGAAGAGGTTCATAGTGGGGGGGGAGGAGGGGAAGGGAATCCAAACACACACGTAGAAATGCAAGGAGTACAAGCATTCATAATGACAAGAAAAACAAGAACAACAAGAAAAACAAAAACACCACCACCACCACCACCACCACCACCAAAAAGGAATATTAAAAATAATGAGAACAACCAAAACACAAGCCTGGAAGGGGTTGTACTGGTATTCATTATGGGAAAGTGAAGGAATCTTTATGAATATTGAAAAACATCCCCCAAATCAGTTTCCTAACTGCATCCTTGAGCTCCTGGTTCCTCATGCTGTAGATGAGGGGGTTCACTGCTGGAGGTACCACCGAGTACAGAACTGCCAGCAAAAGGTTGAGGGATGAGGAAGAGATGGACGGGGTCTTCAGGTAGGCAAATGTGGCAGTACTAAGAAACAGGGAGACCACAGCCAGGTGAGGGAGGCACGTGGAAAAGGATTTGTGTCGTCCTTGCTGTGAGGGGATCCTCAGCACAGACATGAAGATCTGCACGTAGGACACCACTAGGAAAACAAAACACCCCAAAAAAACCCAGGCGCTACCCACAAGAAGCCCAACTTCTCTGAGGTAGGCATCTGAGCAGGAGAGCTTGAGGATCTGGGGAATTTCACAGAAGAACTGGTCCAGGGCATTGCCTTGGCAGAGGGGGAGGGAAAAGGTATTGGCAGTGTGCAGCACAGCATAGACAAAAGTACAGCCCCAGACAGCTGCTATCATGTTGACACAAGTTCTGCTGTCCATTATTGTCCCGTAATGCAGGGGTTTGCAGATGGCAATGTAGCGGTCATAAGCCATGATGATGAGAAGATAAAACTCTGCTGCGACGAAGACAACAAAGAAAAAAAACTGAGCAGCACAACCTGCATAGGAAATGGTCGTGGTATCCCACAGGCAATTGGCCATGGCTTTGGGGACAGTGGTGGAGATGGAGCCTAGGTCAAGGAGAGCGAGGTTGAAGAGGAAGAAGTACATTGGGGTGTGGAGGTGGTGGTTGCAGGCTATGGCTGTGAGGATGAGGCCGTTGCCCAGGAGGGCAGCCAGGTAGATGCCCAGGAAGAGCCCGAAGTGTAGGAGCTGCAGCTCGCGAGTGTCTGCGAATGGCAGGAGGAGGAACTCGGTGGGTAAAGTGCTGTTGGACATTTGCTGCTTCTGGGCATGGTTGGCTGTCCATGGAGGAAAAGACAGAGACATGTTAGACAGACTTCTCTCAAAGTTCAAAATTCATGCCTTTTCTCGGAGAATTCACACTTCCCTGAGCTGTATGAGTCTGCTTATTCTCCAGCTCTGTCAACCCAATGACACCGTGCCTGACAGTTTAAAATGAAGCTTGGGCACCTTGTTCCCAGGAAGACACCCTGAGGGCAGCGCCCAGCAGTCCTTGTCAGAAGAGAAGATTACACCCCCCTGTACCCCAGACAAAGAGAGTAGGAGGACCACGCACAGGTGGAGAAATAAGAAAGAATACCAAAATGCTCCAACCCACTGACACAGAGAAAGGAAGGCGGGCATGCAGGGAAGCCTTCACCTTACCAAGCTTGCATGCCACCTATGGAAGTGACACTGCAGGGAAGGCATTCTTAGCCTCAACATCGTTTATCACACTGCAGGACACAGGCTCCTCTCCTCTTCTGGAGGTCCAGTTGCGGAGGAGGTGGCTCATGCCCTAAAGCCCCTGAGGGCAGAGGCTGTGCTGGGCAGCAGAGGAGAGCAAGGGGTTGCTGCAGAGAAGATGTCTGCACTGCAGGCCTGGCAGGGAGTGCCTGAATCCCCCTTCCCTCGGCATTTCGGGCAGCAGCTCCCTCTTCCCTCCCTGCCGAGGTCTCTGCTGCCTGGAGCTGTCCCTGCTGGCAGCTCCTTCCCTGTCCCCACATCTCCTCCCTGCCATTGCTCGCAGACCCTATCCCACCTGATGTGTGCTCAGCTTTGTTCTGTAGACACCTCCTGTCCCAGAGAATTGCCCAGGGACATCTCTTCATGTTCAGCAGATATACAGCAGCTCT